>CM059428.1:97283657-98660477 GCA_030390025.1 Squalus acanthias
TCTACTTCGACATCTGCAGTCATCCCGAGTCCCCAGGGCCTCCTTGTGTGGCTAGAGCATGCATTCGAGTGATCGAGAAGTGGAGACAAAGAGGCAAAACAAACTGATCAACAGGTCAAAACATCTGCAGGAGAGCTGCAAGGTTGGCTCCAGAGCTGGACAGAGAGAGTTGATCAGTGGCAATCAAGGGATCAATAATACTACCAATCACATGGTTTCCATGGATAAGCCAACTCTCCAGAATAGGCAATGCATACATCATGTGATTCTTATGGACCATTCGGACCACTGACTAAACATACTACTGATTTAATATTAGTCGACACCATAAATTAACATGTAGATGTAATTAAGGAATTACTGAAGGGGTTTTCAAATAAGTTTAATATATTTGTATTGATTGAGTTGAGAGATGTTGTGAAAGAGAGCAATCTTCTACTTATGGCCACATGCAGAGCAAAGCTCCCTGTATCCTGCCACAAAAATGCAATTGACCATGACTTTAGAAAAGAACCTAACTCTCCACTCCACCAGAGCAAATTGCATTTTCCGCAAACCCATCCTTATGAACTGTAAATGTGCTAATATGTGAGCGGTTTTCTGAAAAAAATAACCCCAACAGAAAATGTGCTTCAACTGCCCAAACTTACTTTACTCACAACCCGTACAGTCAGCGAGATGAGACCCTCATTTCATCAATCTGGATTAGATTCAAACCCAGCCCCCAGAAGTGAAACAACAGCATGATAATCCACTTTGCCACAAAATCCCCCATACTCTAGATATTATACGGTGAAATTTATCAACAAAAAACAGTTTGAAATGTTAACATAGATCAATCTAAAAGTTCATAAGACTTATTATCCTTTTCAAATCATCCATGCAAGGAAGACCGCCAGCAGCACTGCAGAAATAACCTCATTTAACACTTTTCAGAGAGCTAACCAGTGACGCACTTGTTGAAATACACTCAAACACAATGCAATTTTCCCAGCCGGATTTAACTTTAACCATTAAAAAAATTTACAAGAAAATTGTTCTTTGTAACTAGAATCTTTCAACCAAACCCCTGTTGGCATTGACTTGCATATTATCAATCAGCTCCTATAGCAAGCTAGACATTTACAGTTCCTCACCTGTAACCAAGCAGAAATCCAATTCAAAGGGTGAAATCTACAAGTTGTCAATTTCACTTACAAATCACAGACTCAATTGTTAACAGTATAAACCAGGTCTGGGAGATCATATTTTCCTGCATCTAAATACTCTCACAATTTAATCATATACCAAGGTCAAAGGCCCTGAAAATCCAATGGGGGTTGAGGGGGCATCAGCATTAGTGTCAGGGTGAGCCAGCTCGGTACATCCACTACTGACCTCAGAAATGTTCCCAGGGTGTTGGATAGCGCTCCCTTTATTTTAATACCACTGGTGGGTTCTACACCACCAAGGATGCATCTAGTTTGTTTATCTTCACCCACAGGCCACAAATTGCAGCACAACCTGATCTGGCGGTGGAGTGGAGTTTCAGGTATCCCACGGAAATAACTGCAGTGAAATGGTTTAATTTTTCTTCAGGGCTCCAGACCACAATCCCACCCTAAGCCTGCAGGTGAAGTCAGTTTCTGCCATTGGGGCATGACTGATTCTGGTAGGCGTACCACCAGCAGTGAAACACTGGATCCATAGGAGGGTTGAGAAAACAGGAACTCTCAATATACTACCCCCCACCACCGCCTCAAACCCTCCTGCATCAGTGGCCTTGTTTGGCTCTCTGTTGCAAGAGCAAGGAGGAACATCAAGCATTACGTTACTCAGCTATATCATGCTGCAGCAGATATGCAATCTGTTGCTTTCTTGGACACTGCAACAATATAACAGCCTAGTCTCTATTAAGGTGCAGACTCTTGGTATAATTAGGCAACTGGGGAAAGGTGTGTTGGCAGTGGGCTATCATGAGAAATAGGTCAGAAGTGCTACAAACAGGAGGGGACACAAAAAATTACACATACAGATTAAAAACTATACACTAAAACTAAATTAAAATTAAACTTCAAACAAGAATTACAGCGCACTAGGCCCCATAATTAAGGACTGGAAAACCAAAGCCACTGATGACTTCAGCTCACAACCCATCGACGTGGAACTTCCATAAAACCATATCTTACTCCTATACACAATATAGCAATTCTTGGTTCCTATGGAAACAATGCTACCATGTTAGACATGATGCGTGTCCACGACAGACGTTACTTAATAACAGTAATCGTGCCTGACATTTTGACTCCTTGTTCTCTAATGATCAGAAGATAATGATAATGACAGCAATTCTGGTCCATTGACTGAGTAAGCAGTGTTACCACTGGCACATCCTTCAGCAATCTAGAACTTCCCTAAACTCTAAGTGAGAACAGCAGCAAGAGCTGAACAGATGATTTTTTAAACAAAAAAAAAAATCAACATTCAAGATATGTTTCAAGGACTAACCATAAGGCCAATTAATGATGGAGCAAGTATTTCAAAAGAAAAATGAATGGTGGTTATGCACTGACCAAGGTCACAAAATGATATATTACAATAAAACCCCAAATCACAATTTTGCTCTTTACCTGTGTAGATTTGTCTTTCATAGATGATGGGTAGTGTACATGGGGATCACGTGGCCACTGTCCTGTGAGATAAGGTCCTGTTATGGTGTCTAGAGAGGAGGTGCGCCGGATGGTATTTGAGGTTCTCATCTGTTGAGATTTGGATCTTTCAACTGTGGAAAATGAAGGAGCAGTAAATATTACACAGCTCTTGTCCTGATGATCAAATGATCTCTCACAGAAGGGAATACGAATCCACTATAAAACTATGTTTGGGAAAAAAAACACTTTACATACACATTAAACATACTTAAGAACATTTAGCCTATCAAGCATGCTGCACAATATTAAATGCACTGTGCACAAACAGATACTTTGTGGTTGCCATTTCATGACGTCAAGGCTTCATCGCCACATTGGGTGCACCTTTATTTAAAAGAATTTACTGCATCTCTTCCTCCTATCTTTCTTCTCCACAGACACCCACACCATTTTTAAGATTGGATAAAATAAGATACATGGCTGTGGTGACATTCTGGTCCCGTAGGCATTCCCTCCCACAACCTCGCCTTTCTCGACTGCTAGATGCATTCTAACACAACCCTCCAAATTAAATATTCAGAATAATTACAACTTTCTCTTTCACCACCAGGAGCTCCAACCAACACTATTTGTTCCTTCAGCTATTCCATGACTGGCCAACAAGTGGTACTCTTCTGCAAAGTGAGACGTGTCCTGCAAGCTCTTCCTACATCCTAGGGTCAGCGCTCCATAGCAGGCTGACTAGAGCGTTTGTAAAAGCTACTTGATTTGAATGCCAGTCAAATTAGCGACTCCTAAAGAGTCATAAATTAAAACACACCAGTTACCCCAGGCCTAGTTTTTTTTTATAATTGTTTCTCAATTCGGTCAGGTACTATGCATCATGCAGCAACAATGGATTCAAATTTATGGTTCACCTTGTGTGAAAATTTGTGTTTACAAATGTCATTCATTGTTCAGAAATTGAAAGCAAAACTTTTCTGTTCTGACATTTATGAACAAAGATCTCTTCAAAAAGACTTACAATACATTGGTACTTTGAATAGGCAGAGTAAATATGAACTAAGGGCACAACAACTATTTGATTAATCAACTAGAACTGCCATTGATAAAAGGTTTTGGCTACCAGGCCTTCTACACAAGATTATATCTCCACTGTGCTACAGGAAAGAAGTCCTCAGGCATGTTGACATGAATTAATGAGGCTGTGCTTTCCATTCAATGGGGAGTGAGGGGCACAAACTTTCAAAGCAGCCCCCAGTAGCTTTTTTAATCAGTTCACGTGGCTACTGCTGTATAGCTCATTCAGTGAGTCTTCTATACAGCAATAACCAGTGTCATTAACCTCTGCAAATAGAAATGCACCTCAGCTCTGCCTTGCATTGAACTATGCGAGAACTGCCGTAACAATCTGGACAAAATCACTGACATAAAGTCATAAGAACGTATCTCACTGAGAAAGCTTAATCAATAATGGTTCACATTATGGAGATGCCATAAGAGAAACCTGTGGACGCACACATTTTAACCATAACCAATGCAGAGTAACTGGTAACATAGTAACTACAAAACTCTATGCCACTCAGTCTGTCTCCCCGCCCCCAGCAAACATTATTCAGATGTTAATGGACATAATCTTTGAGGATTACACTGTTAGCATCCAGAGTAGACAAATACAGTATTGACATTACTTCCATCATGTTAGTTCTTGTGACGCTGCCAGCAGTAGGCCTCACACGGCAGGACAGCACATTCACACATGGCTGGAGATCATTTCACAAAGCAAAACAAAGAAGCAAAACTCATGTGGTGCATTGTTGCTCCAGTGCATTTTGCCATGGAATGGTGGTTCTAATGGCACAGCCAGGAACAGGGATCAAACAACTGGGCAGCACATTCAGACAAAGCTAGGGATCGTTTCACAGAGTAAAAATCAAAAGATAAAAGTCATGTGGCGCATTAATGCTTCAATATTACGTGCCACTGAAGGGAAGGAAATGGCTTCATATCCACAGCCTTCCACATGGTAAGTTGCCACTCTGAACTGTGCCATCAGGGAGACTCAGCAGGAAGGCAAACAAGATATGATTTGGAGGGAGGGAAGGGAAGAAGGAAGGAAAGAAAAAGAGGCAAAAAGAAACTAAAACAAGTCATCCCAAGCAGCTCTTACATCTCCACCTATCAGCCAGAAAGGTAATGATAGTGGCACAGGTTTGGCAGCCGACTGCCTGCTCACCCTTTTGAATAAGCAATGCGTAGCAGCAACCTAAAAAAGGAAATTGTTGAATAGGATATAAAAAACAGAAATTGTGTGTTTTTTCCCCAAATCAGAAGTTGAATGATTTCCTCGGTCATCGATTCCCTCCACTATTGCAAAGGGGGGCACAATAGTCCAGTCCATAGAAATCTCCATGGATGCAGTTAATCCTGTTCCTTTGTTAGTCCACATATACAAGGAATATGGGAACACTTCCATCCCACAAAAAACAGTTTGATGTTTCTTGCCCAAATCAAATGATAGTCAAAAACATCCCCATGGAAATTCTTAGTGTAAATGCCAGTTAAGACTGGAATCTGAATTGGCAGAGTCGAATGCTCCAGGATATAACTACTGAACATTTTTAAACAAAAGAGAATGATCCATTAATAATCACTAAGATTATACTTCCAAACAAAACTGGCTGCAAGGTTAAGTACATCATACGCCAAGTCCATAGATCAGATTGCAGTATTTATACACAAATAAATTGTGTGGAAATTTAATGTTGTGAAAAGTGCCATACATTTTAAATTACACATTGCAAAAAGAATTCAATTCAAACTTAAATTTTTCAATGTTTAACAGATTGAAATGATGTGAAATCTGAGGACTCAAAGCTGAAATGGTTGTGCATTTAATTTCCAGCCAGGTGGTGACAGGTTTGAGCCCAGAGCTATACGTCACTAACTCCGTTTCATGAGTTCACAACTGAGCAGCTACATTAAATGGAGCACACACAGCAAAAAATTATTTCATCTTGGTTACCAATGGGAACACTAGGTAGGAAAGTTTGATTTTTACAGTGAAGTGCACCTACTGTTGACTGTGAAGGAAGAGGGATGTCTGTGGAACCATTTGGTCATGGTATGACTACTACACTCAATACTACCCTGCATCTGGAGATCTCACACAAAAGGATCAATTAAATAGCCCTAGCCGTGATATTATTAATTTATCATTCTCTTTTGTTTAATAATGTTCTCAGTAGTTATATCCTAGAGCATTGGACTCAGCTAATTCAGATTCCAGGCTTAACTGGCATTTATACTAAGAATTTCCATGGGTGTGTTGTGAAGAAGTCTGTTGCCTAACAGTCTGAACAATCCCACCAGCAGAAAGAATTTACACAATGGTGAGCAGCGTCCAAACGATATAGCATAAAATTAATATAAATTTGTTTTTCCACACTTGACATTTTTTTTTTTTAAACTCTGTTTTAGCACTAGATGCACAAATAATTAGGGTATTGATAGTCACTATATTGAGAAGAACAGGAAAACTGTAACTAATTGGTCATGGTATGGCTAACTGCACTCAATACTAGCCTGCGTCTTGAAATTTCACACAAAAGGATCATTGAAATAGCCCTAGCCGTGATATTTGACCAAAGTTATAGTCCCACACTGCACGCAGAGACCACAAAGTGCATAATATGACCAAGGCATAGTCCAATATGGTAGAACAATAGGAGTCTTGCACGTCAGCAGCACAATCTTAAATCTATTTATGTCTTTTTTTTTAAGTCTTTTATAGTCCTCCTCCTTGTATACCAAACCTCCTACTTGGTGGAGATTTAGCAAACAGTGAGGAGAACTATAAAAGACTTCAGGAAAACAGACAGGTTAGCAGAATGGGCAAACAGGTGACAGATGCAATTTAATGTGGATAAGTGTGAAGTGAAGCATTGTGGGAGAAAAAAACACAAGGACCTGGAGTATACACTTAATGGAAATACACTGAAGAATGTTGATGAGCAGAGACACCTAGGGGTTCAAATACATAATTCCCTAAAAGTGAGAGGGTGCAGGTACATATGAACAGTAGTCAGCCATTCAGCCCCTCAAGCTTCTTTTAACATTCAATTAGATCATGGCAGATCTGTACCTAAACTTCATTTACCTGCCTTTTTTCCATATCCCTTGATATCCTTACCCATCAAAAATCTTATTAATCACAATCTTGAAAATTTCAATTGATCCAGCAACCACAGGTACAGATTAGCCTTAATCTAATGGAATGACAGAACAGGCTTGAGGGGCTGAATGGCCTACTCCTTTTACTATGTTCCTATGTACCTGGACTCTCACTTTTAAGGAATTATGTATTTGAACCCCAAGGTGTCTCTGTTCATTCACATCCTTCAGTGTATTTCCATTTAGTGTTTACTCCAATTTTTGGGTTTTTTTCCCTCCCAAAATGGTTTACTTCACATTTTTGCAGGTGAATTCCAGATTTCCACTATCCTTTGCATGAGGAAGTGCTTCCTGATTTCACTCCTAAATGGTCCAGCTCTAATTTTAAGATTATGCTCTCTTGTTCTGGATTCCCCCAGAGGAAATAGTTTCCCTGCATTTATCTTATCAAATGCCTCTACCATTTTAAACACCTCAATTAGGTCACCCCTCAACCCTCTAAACTCAATGGAATACAAGCTAAGTTAATGTCACCTGTCCTCATATTTTAACCCTTTAGTCCTGGTATAATTCTGGTGAATCTGCGCTGTACCCCTTCCAAGGCCAAGATATCTTTCCTGAGGTTTGATACATAAAACCGAATGCAGTGCAAAGGCCAATAGAATTTTAGATTTTATAAATAGGGGCATAGACTAGGAGAGCAATGATGTAATTATGAATGTATTCAAAACATTAGTTCGGCCACAGTTAGAGTACTGTACACAGTTTTGGCCACACAATTATAGAAAAGGACATTGAAGCCATAGAAAGCTTACAACATAGATTCACCAGGATGGGAAACTATAATTATGAGGAAGGACTCCAGATACCATGACTACTTCCACCAGAGTAGCAAAAGCTAAGAGGAGATTTAATAAAGATGTTTAAATAATGAAGGGTTTAATAGAGAGACGAGGGAAAGACTATTTCCTCTAACTGGGGAGTCAGCGATAAGGGGCCATCAATTTAAAATCATCAAGAGAGTAAGGAGAAAGGTTATGAGAAATGTCTCTATACGGACAGCTGTTGGTGCTTGGAATGCTTTGTCACGAGGAGTGGTTGAGGCAGAGACCATTGCATGGTTTAGGGAACGTTGGATAAATACTTGAAGCAGAGGATGATACAAGGCTCTGGGGAGAGAACAGGGCACTGGGATTAGTTTTAGATTGCTCTAGCAGACAGCTGGAAAAGACAGGATGGGCCAATTGATCTCTTTCAGTGCTGTAAACTTCTCTGGTTCTATCTACAAAACGGTCTGATTCAATGACAGTGTTAAATGGTACTAGACCAAACTATTAGAGCAAAGGAATGATGATATATTGCCCCAGTAATGCCAAGGTCTGATTGTCACAAACTAGGATTTTTGTTTAGAAAAACTATCAGACTATGAATCTATTGACCTGAATAGCAAAACATTTTTTTCCCCACAAAAAGCCACATTTGTTGCTAGAAATAACTGACACTTGACAAGCACCATTCTCAATTCCACAGACTTATTAAAATATAATTAGGTATTTGATTTTTAATAAAGTTCCAAGATTGTATCACTGCATCAATTACATGTATTTTTTCCAACCATATTGTGCATTTATCAAAAAAGGGAATTTTAATAACAAAAGTTGAGCCCAAAAATAGATATTGTAATCCTGGACCGTCAATCTGTACATAAAAACTGGTCCCAATTCTAAACGCTTTATTTCAACCAGGCTCCAAACAAGGATTGCAAGATAAAAACAGGGAACCCGCATGGGTCCCAGCTATGCCTACCTTTTCGTGGGATATGTGGAACATTCTTTGTTCCAGTCCTACTCAGGTCCCCTCCCTCACCTCTTTTTCCGGTACATTGATGATTGTATTGGTGCTATTTCCTGCTCTCGCCCTGAACTAGAAAATTTCATTCACTTTGCTTCCAATTTCCACCCTTCCCTCACCTTCACATGGTCCATCTCCGACTCTTCCTTTCCCTTCCTCGACTTCTCTGTCTCCATCTCTGGGGATAGGCTATTGACAAACATTCACTACAAGCCCACTGACTCCCACAGCTACCTGGACTACACTTCCTCCCACCCCGCTTCCTGTAAGGACTCTATTCCATTCTCCCAGTTTCTCCGTCTCCACCGCATCTGCTCTGACGATGCCACCTTCCATACCAGTGCTTCCGACATGTCTTCCTTTTTCCTCAACCGAGGATTCCCCTCTACTGTGGTTGACACGGCCCTTGACCGTGTCCGTTCTATTTCCCACACTTCTGCTCTCACCCCTTCCCCGCCCTCCCAAAACCACAATAGGGTTCCCCTTGTTCTCAACTTTCACCCCACCAGCCTCCACATTCAGCGGATCATCCTCCGCCATTTCCGCCACCTTCAGAGTCATCCCACCACCAAACACATCTTCACCTCCCCTTTCAGCATTCCGAAGGGTCCACTCCTCTATCACCCCCAACACCCCTTCCCCTTCGCCCGGCACCTTCCCGTGCAAGCGCAGGAGATGCAACACATGCCCTTATACCTCCCCTCTTCCCACTGTCCAGGGCCCCAAACACCCCTTCCAGGTGAAACAGCGATTTACTTGTACTTCTTGCAATTTAGTATACTGCATTCGCTGCTCACGATGCGGTCTCCTCTACATTGGGGAGACCAAACGCAGATTGGGTGACCGCTTTGCGGAACACCTCCATTCAGTCTGTAAGGGTGACCCCGAGCTTCCGGTCACCTGTCACTTTAATTCTCCGCTCCACTCCCACTGAGACCTCACCGTCCTCGGCCTCTTACACTGTTCCAATGAAGCTCGAAGAACAGCACCTCATCTTTCGATTAGGCACTTTACAACCTTCTGGACTCAACATCGAGTTCAACAATTTCAGACCATAACCTCTGCCCCATTTTTTTTTCCATTTATTTTATTTTGTATTTTTTTCCTCCCACCCACATGGCAGCTGTCTTTCATTCTGTCATTTACACTTCATCTAGAGCCATCTTTTGTTTCTTAACTTGTCCCATTACCATCTCCTTTTGCCTTGCACCATCTCAATGTCTCTTAATCTCTCCTGCCTTCCATCCTAGCACAGACCTTCCCTTTTGTTCTTTCTTCCCCTCCCCCCTTACTTGCTTAAAAACCTGTTCCATCTCCAGCTTTTTTCCAGTTCTGACGAAGGGTCATCGACCTGAAACGTTAAACATAGAAACATAGAATCTAGGAGCAGGAGTAGGCCATTCGGCCCATCGAGCCTGCTCCACCATTCAATACGATCATGGCTGATCATTCAAATCCAGTACCCTGTCCCTGCTTTAATCCCCACAGTACACATATCCCACCCTACCCCCGTAACCCCACATATTTAATTCCCCCTAACATATCCCATCCTATCCCCATAACCCCACATATTTAATCCCCCCCTAACACTAAGGGTCAATTTATCATAGACAAATCAACCTAACCCGCACATTTTTGGACTGTGGGAGGAAACCGGAGCACCCGGAGGAAACCCACGCAGACACGGGGAGAATGTGCAAACTCCACACAGACAGTCACCCGAGGCCGGATTCGAACCCGGGTCCCTGGCGCTGTGAGGTAACAGTGCTAACCACTATGCCACCGTGCTCTGTTTCTCTCGCCACAGATGCTGCCTGACCTGCTGAGTATTTCCAGCATTTTCTGTTTTTATTTCAGATTTCCAGCATCCGCAGTATTTTGCTTTTGTAGAAGGATTGCAAGATCGCGTCTCAAATCCTCCTCCAAACAAAAAATATCTGAAACACATCCGATGAAACAGCGATATTAGTGAAATATCTGGAATTGCATCCCCTCACCCAAGAAACTCAATGAAGTTGCTCGAGGAAGTGCAACCCCCCTATAAAAACCAGGAATGAATTGGGGTTGTTGACATCCCTCGTAAGGGCAACAACCTTGCAAACCAATCTGACTTTTTAAAATCCAATCTTCCAAACATGTTTTCTGTTTGCAATCAGATTTTTAAACAGTAGATGTTTTTCTCACAAATAAA
Source organism: Squalus acanthias (assembly GCA_030390025.1). Taxonomy (NCBI): domain Eukaryota; kingdom Metazoa; phylum Chordata; class Chondrichthyes; order Squaliformes; family Squalidae; genus Squalus; species Squalus acanthias. Next base: position 97,294,503 of record CM059428.1, read on the forward strand.
GCAGCCAATTGGTGAATGCCAATAATACCAAACAGATCCACGTAAGATACCTGAACCCATCGCGCTATAGTCCAGCTCGTTCAAAGTCGTTTTAAAATGTTGGTGTTTTTTTTTAAAAAGCGCTTAGAGATTGGCACTCGCCTCCAGTCCACACACAAGGAAACCCATCTCCAGTCCCGCCTTCATCCACGGACTCCCGGCCCCGGTCAACGTGCTCACCGACCAAGAGTGACAGCCATTTGGGGCTCCAGAAAGAAAATAACATTTTACATTTGCATTTGCTAAAAATGTTTTCACATCAATGGAAAAATTTGTAGGATAGGGAGCGACGGGTCGATCTGGGCATCCGTGCAAATTTCGCCCCGGTGGAATGTGTTTTGACTTTAAACGCACTAATTTGTATATTTAAAAAAAACAATATTACTAAATGTGCACCAGTAATTTGCACAGGACGGCTGACGGCAACTAAAACTCGTCGACATATTTGGAGATGTCTGACGTGAGGACCTTTTTTGGAAGCAGTGGGATTATTGCATGCAGTCTCCGCACAGAGAGAGAAGCATCAGATCAGGACCAACTAATGTAATGCCCGATTCGTGGAAACCAGGTCAGGCAGCAAACATGTTATGCAAACAGTGAATGCGAATAACCCACCGGCTTACTCTCCTTAAATCACACAATATCTGGCGGCCGGGGAGGGGAAGAAAGGGGCGATTCCGGTTAAGTGATCTTAATTTCCATTGATTCATGCAAAAATTGTTCAAGGTTTCAATTTTTATTAAAATGCAAATCGATAATTAAGCTTTTCTGAACAAATTCCACAAGTGCGTGCATTTCATGCAAGTTCGATGTTCTCTAGCTTTATAGTGGAGTTCCCATATTGCCCTTTGCTACGGCCCCCAAATGAATTAAAATGCCACAAGCCCTTGGTCCATGTGTTACTGTCTGAATGCCAAGTGCATTCGGCAGCTCTGCATAAAGCAGCCCATTCTCCAGCACTGAATGTGATTATCGCCCTTTAAAACATATTCTCCCCCAACTTAAATGCATACATTAGGAAGGCTGTAAGTGATTAAAATCGGATTTAGAGCCGCACGTCTGCACTGGGCAGAGACAGTTTTAATTCATTCATGTTTTTCTTCGCCTCTTCCCCCCCCCCCAATGTTTTTTAATGATCTAAGTTTCTGCATCAGCGGGCGTGAACCTGGAGGGGGAGGTAAAATACTTAGCCAGAACCCCAGTAATCGTACCTTGGCTGCATTATTGCAGTTGGCTCGTAAACAACCTAAACGCCAGTGGGAAAAGGTGACATTTTAATCTGGTGGTCAAAGTAAATACCCAATACGATGAAACCTGACTTTAATCAAGTCTTGAACTGATGAACTGTGTACATAAAAAATAGATAACCAGCGAATAACACCACGAGGACGTTTTTGCCTGCGGATACACAATCCAGTCTCAAGTTCAACTGTACACAAATGCGGGATATCAGCCATTTATGTTTGTAAGACGTGACTTTTTGCAAATATAAGTTCGTCATTCACGTTGCATTGATGCACACCTCAATATTCATAATTGTTATGGGGTGTGTCTTATTTTAAATAAAAAGTATTGCTTTATTTAACCTCATTAAATATCTAGTCTTGTTGCTGTTTGCAGCAAAGCTTTTAGTAGAATCTCGGGAAATAAACACTGGCGTTTATAGAAATATTGAAAAGACTATCATAAACACGGAATGGTTAGAAAGGCAAACTCGCTCCCTGCTCCCTCCTTAGTTGTAGTGTTTCACGAGCAGATTTGGCCTTAAAATTGAGTTTTGCTTTAGATTAGCGTTTATCAGCTTGAGGGTGAAAGCGGAATCTGAAATGATGGATGCCACAACAAAACAATTGGAAACATATTAAAATGCTGCAAATTGTCATTCAGAATTTACATTAATGCATTTCGTGTCGTCGTTAGCATTTGCTGTGGATTACATTTTAGTAGTTTAAATGTAAAATACTGGCTCCTGTAATGTACAAGATAGATATAGATAGTTTAAACAGAGATGTAGGAAACTAACTGTTCACAAAGCCAAGAGCTGTTTTCATCTTTTGCCTGTTTGCGAGTTAATAAAAACTGTTAATATGTCTTTTATCGCCATGAATAAAACAATCTACCCTTGCTTCATACATGGATATTCTGGAAAGCTGACATGATGTGGTAGATTAAGTCCCAGAAAAAAATAATTCCCTTCTGGGTCTCTGCCTAGCCTGCATAAACAGACACAGAACCCTATATCATGTCGTTTAAATCCCTTTCTGCATCAACAAAAACATCACCAACCCCTGCAGTTATCTTTTTCTGTACCTTCATCACACACAGAAAATACACATAATTGCAGTCTCTTACCCCTTACGTATGAAACAATACCGAGCCCTGTAGTTGCAATGCTCTTGTGTAGCTTTACAAACTGCTGCATGGGTAGGTTTCTTTACCTACCTTTATTAATTGGGTGTAAAAACATCAGTTACTCTTTTCTGTTTTTAAAATGTCTAACCTCCATATATTTGTACTACAGTACGCTAGAAAAACACAAAGCCAACCTTTGTAAACAGATTTAAAGGGGGAAAGAAAGCAGCAATAAACACCCTAACAAACAAGCGTTCAAATAATTGTATTGCCATACTCTTTTAATTTAACTGTGATATTAACAGTCTGTCTCTCTGGCTTCCCTCTATACCTTTATAAACAGGAGAGCTGGGGCTCCTTCTCTCAGGTGAGCTCCGGCTGTCAGGAGACCGTCTGTGCCTCACGCGTCCGTCGGCGGCGACAGCTGCAGCCGGAGCCCAGAGTGAAGAGGTGGGCGAGGAGGTCGGGGAAAGTTTCTGTCCGTTGGAGGTGGTGGATGTGGCTGCTGTTGAGGTCGAGGTGGTTGCAGTTGATGCTGAAGAAGCCGCCGCCGTCGCTGCTGCTGCTGCTGCCGCCGCCGGTGAGCTGGTGCTGCAGGAGGAGGAGGAGCGGGTCGGGCTGTTATTGCCTTGTCTCAGCTGGAAGGGCACGGTGGCCCTTATGGGCTGCAGGCGGTTCGAAGTCGGCGATCCATTGCGCCGCACTCTTTGAGACGCTTGCTGTGAGGAGGAGGACATGGTGAGATCCCTTTAATACAGGAGAGTTCTTTAAAATAATTATATAAAATATATCGTTTAAAAAAGCTGCAGAAATATCTTCACTCCGAACACACTGGGGAATCCCAGGGCGCTCAAGAATATTTTGTTGCTGTTGGTTACTTTCCCAAATGGTGTTATTTTAAGAATGATTTTTCCCCCTCTCCCTTTCCTTTTGCCTGAATCGGTCCCGTTGCAGGCTGCTGCTCGTTAAAGTGACTCTAATGAATCCCTGGCTCGCTGTCTCACACATTCGCGTTGCTGTCCTCAACCTAGCTCCAAAGAAATGACAAGCCAGCCTCAGCCAGGGAGCTGTGATTGACAGCGTCCGCACCAATCAGAGCCCACGCTGCAGCTCTGACTGACAGTACCTTTCTCCAATAGAACAGAGCTAGCTGTGATTGGCACTGCTGTTGTCCAATCAGGGGGAAAGAGGATGGATCCACGCGACAGCACAAACTCCTCATCCGATTGGTTGTTAGTGTTGTGTCGCACCCTTCCTACTGTGATGGACAGCTCCATTCTCCAGCCAGTCTGAGCAAAAAGAAACAGTAGGGGCGGAGCTCTCGGCTCTCTTTCTATTGGCTGTTCGAACAACACCTCGCAACCTTTCCAACAGCGTATCTGTATGATTGACAAGGTGTTAATCCAATCACTTGTTCGGAGCGGAGCACGTTCCTCGCGAACTCTCCGGGTTCAGAGTGCGGGCTTGTGACGCACCTGTGATTGGCATTTACACTGAACCTGTCCTTTCAGCAAAAGGTTTGTTTTGGGACTTGGGTTCTTCTTACTCATTGGTTGTAGTTTAGCTGATTACAAGAATATTTACATCTTTTACCCGTTTGACTTGCATTGTAATTTTGTTTATCATTAGTTGCTAAACTGCCTGGTGGTGTGCGCTCGAAGTACATGTATTTTTGCTAAGGAATCCAGCTATTTTCATCAAAGGTTTATTTCCCCCATCGCTTCTTGGAATGTATTTAAGCTATTTGGCTCAGCAGATCTGGCAACTGTCACTATTCAAGTTTAAATTGAACCCGTACCTATGTACACAAGTCACGACAAACCCAGCCTGCGGGACTTTGCAGTATATATTTCCGCTTGGGTTTATTTTTTCGGATTTCGCGAGAGCCCTTTTTAATCACAAAAGTGAAGCCCACATAGATCTTTGCCACGCTTACCATAAAAATGGCGAGGCGCACAATTAAAAGCATACTCATTTATCTTCGTCTCCCTATTCGCTAGAATTTAGCTCCCTAAAACTAACCAGTTTAAAATATAAACTAGATTAGTATGCAGAATCGCGTATAAAGAAGTGGGGTAGGTCGGGGCACCCCGGAATTTGGTTAGAGGGGGACATAACCCATGCAACAATAGAAACATTGGAAGGGAAGACCCATACTTAATTGCCCATGTTGGCGGAAGCGAGTGGAATCTAATTTCGAAGAAACTGATTATAACACCAATGGGCAAATCCATGGATGCCATCGTTGTTTCTCTGCAGTTAGTTCACTTCACTGGGGGAAGGAATTCAATGACCGCCAATGTTCCAGCCCTCGTCAAACTGGTATTTGTTATGAATGATGTGATTCGTGGAGTGAAAATTTAACGGCATGGGCTTTATGTCCCACTGGAGGAACTGAGTAATAATTGAAAGTCTAAAATATTGCACATAGTAATCCAACTATAGTGGCAGAAAAGCATGTCAAAACGTTTTCAATAAAGCTTATTTCAAAGTTTAAATAGCAAGAGCTTCACATGGAGGCCTTTGTATTGAGCATGCTGTTTTATCTCTTCAAACAGCATTATTGAAAAGATCACAGTTGACTGATGCCATTGCCATTGGAAAATGCACAGCATGTAGTTGTAGGTGGTTGAGAGAGTTTTTTGTCTTGCAAGCCAGAAATTCCTGGTGGCAAAGTTTATAAGAAATACTATAGGATTAGGCCAATCATAGAATCTTACGATATCATGAATTGTGGGCATTACTCCCAATATCAGTAGATGGAATTTAATGATGTCATAGGAGTGGGTGCATAACACAAAATGACTGACCCTAGACTGCCAACAAGAGTGTAAAATAGTCAAGTCTGGAGATGATCAAGGTATGTATGTGGGTTTCAGTGGTGAAGGGGAAGAGGTGGGGTGGAGGTGAGCAATGTTGCAGTGGTGGAAGTAAGCATTCTTTGTGGTGGAGACGATGTGAGATTTGAAGCTTAGCTCCGTCAAACAGCACACCGAGATTGCACATGGTGTGGCTGAGCCTGAGACATGGCCAGAGAGAGCAAAGAAATTGGTGGCAAGGGAGCATGGTTTGTGGCAAAGGCTGAAGATAATGGTTTCAGTCTTCGCAATGCTTTGTTGGAGGTAGTTGTGAAATATCTAAGACTGGATATTGACAAGCAATCTGACAGCACAGAGGCAGTTGAGGGGCTATGGGGTCAATGTAAAGAAGGGCATTTGACTCTTTCCTAGTACAAGTTCTACTATTATAAAATAGTAGGACTGGTTCCATACAATAATTGATCATCTATCTATTATATATTAAAATTATTAAGTGGGTTTCAAAGTGGGTCCATTTCAAAATGTATTGAAAACTCATATGTTCTTGTGCCGGGGGCTATTGGATCGCCTGGGCACAGTGCATACAGGAAAATCGGGCGGGGCAGTGGATGGTAGCGATGGGAAGGGCGCTATGCGCCTAATGGAGTCTGCCCAATTTTCAATCCATTAAATTAACCAAAAATCAGGTAGGCTCCATTAGGACATTGTTTCTTGCCACTTGATTTTCCTGTATACGCTGCACCTAGGCAATCCACGTATGATTTATACATTTTGGGGAGTAAAACAAGGAATGGGAATATAGATTGAATGGAAAGACACTGAAGCATGTGGATAAACTGAGAGACCTAGGGGTTCAAATACTTAATTCCCTGAAAGTGCAAGTACAGGTTGATTTTTAAAAAACCATAAAAATAGCCAACAGCATTTGGTATTTTATAAATAAGAGAAGAAGTAGTGCTAAACTTGTACAAAACATTGGCTAGGCTACATTTAGAGTATTGTGTGTAATTTTGGGCATTTCATTTTATAAAAGGATGTTAAATCCATAGAAAGCGTAGATTTAGCAGGATGATGTCAGGGATAAGAATCTACAGTTACGAGGAAATTTAAGATACTATTTCCACTAGAGCAGAAAAGGCTAAAAGGAAATTTTTACATAGAAGTGCATAGAATCTAGAGCACAGAACCAGGCCCTGTGGCCCAACTAGTCTATGCTGGTGTTTCTACTCCACACAAGCCTCCTCCAACTCTAATTCTTTCCACCCTACTTCCGTATCCCTCCATTCCCTTCTCCCTCACATATGCATCAAGCCTCCCCTTAAATGTGTCAATGCTATCTGCTTCAACCACTCCATGTGACAGTGAGCTCTACATTCTCACCACACTTGATGTAATGAAATTCCTCCGAAATTCTTTATTTGATCTGTTAGTGGCTATCTTGTATTTATGCATCCTTATTCTGGACTCATCCACAAATGGAAACAGTTTCTCCACATACACCCGATTGAATCCCTTCATAACATTAAAGACCTCCATCAGGTCGCCCTTTGGTCTTCTCCAGCCCCAGCCTGCTCAATCTTTCTTGATAGTTGCATCCTTTCAATTCTGGTAACATCCTTTTAAATCTACTTATGCACATTCTTCAGTGATTCAATATTCTTTTTGTAGTATGGAGATCAGAACTGCACAGTGGGTAGGAAACCCGCTGTCAACCCGCCTTCATGCGAGTCTCCCAGGTGTCGGGTCTGTCAGCGCAGAACTGACCCGACACCAAGCGGCGGGGGAGACAATTCAGCTACTTAAATGGCTTGTTAAGAGCCAATTTAAGAGTATTTTGAAGCTTACTTCTAATTTTACCTTCTCCCCAACGGGTTACGCGCTGTTCGGGGAACACGCCAACTCAACCTGGCGTGTTTTGAGTCTGCTCTGATGTTTGTGAAAAGCTGACAGCTGCAGAAGTGGTGTAAAGGATGCCATGTTGCAGATGGTGAGTTTCAGAGCACAGAAAATGTTGGTTACTGCATTTTTAATACATATACAGATTTCTTTAGCTTACAAGTTTTTAGATCCAACTGTATGTCCAGTGCCGCCTCATTGGGAGAACCTCTCTCACCAGTGACATCGCTTCTGTCATCTCACCTGTAGCTGCCATCTATTCCAGCAACATCGGAGCCAATGAAACAATCAGACCTTGGTCCTCCGAATCCTTCCACGATCAACACCAACATCACCAGGCACACCAACATCACCAACCTCATCACCAACCTTCTCCGCCATCACCTGATGCTGCACTGGACACAGGGCATCAGTCCTTGATAAATCTGCTGGCCGGGAGGCCAGCGATGGCATCACCATGGCCAGATTTTCTTCACTTGACGCTGTAAACCCTGGCTGCCACCATCCCACACCAGCACCGTGAAGCATCCCTTTAATGTCCAAGCCATTCCATGCACGCGGTGGGGGTGGGGGGGGGGCGAGTTATGACTGAACAATCACTGGAACTCAGTAAGACACTTCTCAAGGTGCGCTCCGATCTGTCCAATAAGGGACACTTTTTGAAAAAGAGATTTCACTGTATGACAACACATTACCAGAAACTTCACATGGACATTGGCTAAACCTCTCAAGTGCCTACCCTTGTATGTTGTTAGTTGGTATGAGTGTGAGGGGTGGCTAGTGAGATGGGGAAGTGATAAAGTAGATAGAAAGGGTTGGGTGGAGGTGCAAGGTAAGTTGGTGTCCTGGGGAGTTCTCTTCTGCCCTTGGAAGGGAAACCTCCCTGCGTGCTGTGATTCCCTCCATAAGCATATAGAGGGAGTAATTGGAGAGCCTGGGTGCAAGCGTTCACCTTTGTGCAGTGATTGTCAGTGTTTGCAGCACCTCAATTCTGTTAAACACTGACAGAACAACTATCAAACTCCATGTAGATGTGGTCCCTTTAAGGAAACCGGCTGATGACACGTCATCAAATGACATCATCAGGGCGGGCTTAACAAGGCCAATCAAGGTAAAATCATGTCTGCAGAGCGGAGGCAGCTGGGGGCGGGACTGGAACCCGGAAACCAGCTGTCTTGCCCCCATCCCGCCTCCTCAATTAAATGTGTGGTCTAACCAAGTTTCTATATAAATGTAACAATACCTCCTGCTTTTGTATTCTATTTCAGGGGTGCCTCACTGATAAGGCTAATCTGGTACAAATGGGTAGAGCATTCTCTGCACTGCTCTGCCCATTTGTACCCCAAAATTGCAGTCAGGGTCCAACAACCATCATAGGACCGAATTTGCATATTTACACAGATTCCCACTGGAAACAGACAGATGGGCTGCGCGCCCATTTACAGGCCTGTCTGGAAAATTGTACAAGGCAGTCTTTGGGCATCAATGGAGCAGCTGATTTTCAGCTGTTGGCCACCAGTTTTTCAGCTGAGAAATGGGCGACCACCAGTTGAAAATTGCCTCCTTTATGCTGCAAACTTCTATGGTTCCAAGAAAATCCCTTGAATCTCTGGTTTTACCTCATACTTTGATATTTTTATTTTCTTGTACTGTTGTCACAGTTTATCTTAAATACTTTTTGCATTTACATTATCTATGATTCTAATCATTTAAAGACCTTTACTAATCTTCTATTAATCAATGAAAACAAGTTAAATTCTGTAACATCCATAACTTAAGGCCTAGAATTATCACTCTTTTCTGAACCTTCTCAAATGTAACACTGTCCTTTGAAAGTAGGATATCTAGAACTATATACAATGTTCAAGAGATTCCAAATGTGGCCATACCAAGCATTTAAAATGACCTGTTTTTCAATTTAAAATGAAACTTCTACATTATATATGCCAAGATTTCTTTATAATTTTTGTCACGTTTCAGTGTATGGTTAATAATTACACACAAAGCTTTTTTCTCTGCCATTCTTGTAGCTGGGCACTCAGCCATTGTGCACACTATCTTGTGCCAGTGTGCTGTAACTGACATTTAGCCACATGAATATCTGTTCTTGACCCAAACACACATTTTGTTTAAATCTCCTTGAATTCTACCAATCTCTTTGTCAGCTGTCCAGATAGATTAATGTAATCAGTAATGTCCTGGGGCATTGCATACAGTAAGCTAGAGAATATGGTCGCTCTCTTACCTGTCTCTGATTTCTTTGTGTTGCTGAGTCTCTCTGTCACTTCTGCTTCTGTCTCTCTTTCACTCCTATGCTGCTTCTCTCCACTTCCCTCTTCTTTCTGCTTCTCGCTCTTTTCTTCTGCTTCTGTTTTTTTTCTTTGTTCCTTTTAGGTGGGAGATGGTCAGAGGTATGGTATGTTGTGGTGGGGAAAGGTGCCGCCAATGGATGAAGGCTGCATTTGGAGTGGGGTTTGCAGGGAAAATGCCTCTCTTCCCATTCCCTCCTTCAATCACTTATCCTTCACCCAACCCCCTCACTCTCATCACATCTCCCTACCTCTTCACCTTCCCATCCTACATTTCCTTTCCTACCACCTCCTCATTCCCATCACTACCCCCATATCTTCCTCTTTGAATGACCAACTTAACCCTGTCCTTGCTCCACTGTCACTTCACCAATAACATTCCATCCACTCTTCCCTATTGCCACTTACTTCCCCCAAGGGTGGGTGCTGATAAGCCAGAGGAGCCCTTGCCCTCAAGCAGCTTCCCTTCTCTGCTGCCTATCTGTTTCTCTCAAGAGAGGATTTATTTGCTTTCAGAATTCAACTTAAAAATCAAATTAGAATGAGGAAAAACTGCATATCTGCCTTTCTCTCCCTTCTATCACATAGGTGCTCAAAATTAGAATTCTATGTATATACAATTAGCTTAACTTTTTCTAAACTGTCAACAAAACATAGGTGAAGATAATTAGTTGGCTTCAAATTTTGAGTGGTGTTTCTTTTTGAAAATCAAACATTACACCCTTCTCTTGCCCCCCCTCCTCCTCTCTCCTTCAGTTTAATACAATTTTTAAAGTTTATAGAAAACAAAACAAAAGCTACAATAGGTGCGTAATCAGAACACGAATAATGTTGGGACGGTAGGTTGGCACAAAATAAAGGCATTGTGGATCCCACAGGGCATCACACATTAACCTGCGTTATTCTGTTCTTACAGCATGGCACTACCTGCACACTAATAGAAGAAAAGCCTTTTCTATTCACATATGCCATTGGTTTGTTGCTCGGGGTCCCGATGGCCATATGAGTGCTATCAATATAGTCCTGCAATTTTGGAAAGCCTGCCATTTGGTAAAAGTACTGTGTCCTCTTGTGTGGTTTCTTCCTGTCCATAGGAAATGAAAACGTTGCCCATGGCAGATATAGATTCTTACACTTGTTTTATGAAGTAGTAGATTCAAGACTCAGATGCAGAAAATGTCACAGATAATGGCTTGGAAGGCTCCATCATATAAAGTATTTATACTGTGATAACTTTCACAGCCACCGACATTGCTGTCCCTATGGTAGATCTTGTCTGAAAGTCAGATTTGAGGAGACAGCACAACTGTGACTGCCTCCCTCATGAAGTGTAGACAGCAAAGGCAAGTCGCTTCAGACATCTCCAAGTAGGTGTGTCTAGGTCTGAAGATTTGGTACCTGAGACAAGGCTTTGTAGGATCCATATGCCTGAGGGGCACTCACACCTGCCATTGTTCCCTCTGCCTGAACCTCTCTTCATCCTCCAAATCCATAATTCCTATTGAAATGCCCAGTGGAATTCTCATGCTGAACACTGGTTGCTGCTAATGAAGCAGCAGCTGGCAGCAACAGTACTGTGGGGGGAAAGTATGTGCAAAAGGAGTGTTGCAATGCAACTGAAACACCAATAACTTAAACACTTACTATAATTAGGGATGGGCAATAAATGCTGGCCTTGCCAGCGACGCCCACATCCCAGGAACAAATTTAAAAAATGCAGATTACAGCTGTACAAAAACAAAAACATTAAACCCTATAGTAAACTGTTAATCACACTATTAAGAATCAATCTTCTAAAGGACAGAGCAGCAGTTTAACTGGGTGAGCCGCACTGAAAAGAGTGAACAGGTGAAGATCATTGATTTAACGTGGGACCAATTTGCACACAATTGACTAAAATTAAATGAGGCTTACGCGAGGCCCCAGAAAAGTTAGAAAATGTTTACTTCGCTGAATTCGGTGCCTTACAAATAAAGCACTTCAGTGAGGCACGCTCCCAGAATGCGTGGATACAGTTGTATAATGCACTATCACTGAATTGACCCTCAAATGTCTGGAACTTGTAAAAGTATAATTAACCATATTACTGAAGATTCTCATCTAGTTCAGGTGCCTTGTGTTTATTCATAATACAGAAACTGATTAAACACATGTTATAGAGGAAACTGACTGGATTTAGAATTTGTCCGCAGGTTTCATTTGTGAAGACTGAAGAATTCATTTAGTACATCTACTATTTCCTCATCCACTGTACTATTTCTTTCAATCCCTTAAATTACCTATTTGGTCATTAGCACCCCATCAATTCACACTGTGGCCAGAATTTTAATCGGGAGCGGGAGTGGGAGGGGGGGCTCGGAAGCAGTCAGCCCTGCCGCATTTGACGGCAGGACCTGATTTGCATTTCAAAGGTCTGCTTCCCACCCGCAGCCAGCCAGATGGAGAGGCTGGCTGGCTGCGGATGGATAGGCCTGCGGTACTAGGCCGCAGAAAGGAAGGAAGGAGGGAGGTAGGGAGGGATCGGGGGTGGGGGAGGGAGGAGGATGGGGGGGTGGGGGAGGGAGGAGGATGGGGGGGTGGGGGAGGAGGAGGATGGGGGGGTGGGGGAGGAGGAGGATGGGGGGGTGGGGGAGGAGGAGGATGGGGGGGTGGGGGAGGAGGAGGATGGGGGGGGTGGGGGAGGAGGAGGAGGATGGGGGGGGGTGGGGGAGGAGGAGGATGGGGGGGGGTGGGGGAGGAGGAGGATGGGGGGGGGTGGGGGAGGAGCAGGATGGGGGGGGTGGGGGAGGAGCAGGATGGGGGGGTGGGGGAGGAGGAGGATGGGGGGGTGGGGGAGGAGGAGGATGGGGGAGGAGGAGGATGGGGGAGGAGGAGGATGGGGGGGTGGAGGAGGAGGATGGGGGGGTGGAGGAGGAGGAGGATTGGGGGGGTGGGGGAGGAGGAGGATGGGGGGGTGGGGGAGGAGGAGGATGGGGGGGTGGGGGAGGAGGAGGATGGGGGGGTGGGGGAGGAGGAGGATGGGGGGGTGGGGGAGGAGGAGGATGGGGGGGTGGGGGAGGAGGAGGATGGGGGGGTGGGGGAGGAGGAGGATGGGGGGGTGGGGGAGGAGGAGGATGGGGGGGTGGGGGAGGAGGAGGATGGGGGGGGGGGGAGGAGGAGGATGGGGGGGGGGTGGGGGAGGAGGAGGATGGGGGGTGGGGGAGGAGGAGGATGGGGGGGTGGGGGGAGGAGGAGGATGGGGGGGTGGGGGAGGAGGAGGATGGGGGGGTGGGGGAGGAGGAGGATGGGGGGGGTGGTGGAGGGTGGGGGAGGTGGAGGATGGGGGGGGTGGGGGAGGAGGAGGATGGGGGGGTGGGGGAGGAGGAGGATGGGGGGGTGGGGGAGGAGGAGGATGGGGGGGGTGGGGGAGGAGGAGGATGGGGGGGTGGGGGAGGTGGAGTGGGGGGGTGGGGGAGGAGGAGGATGGGGGGGGTGGGGGGAGGAGGAGGATGGGGGGGTGGGGGAGGAGGAGGATGGGGGGGGTGGGGGAGGAGGAGGATGGGGGGGTGGGGGAGGAGGAGGATGGGGGGGTGGGGGAGGAGGAGGATGGGGGGGTGGGGGAGGAGGAGGGTGGGGGAGGAGGAGGATGGGGGTTGTGGGGGAGGAGGAGGATGGGGGGGGGGTGGGGGAGGATGGGGGGGGAGGTGGAGGATGGGGGGGGTGGGGGAGGAGGAGGATGGGGGGGTGGGGGAGGAGGAGGATGGGGGGGGTGGGGGAGGAGGAGGATGGGGGGGGTGGGGGAGGAGGAGGATGGGGGGGTGGGGGAGGTGGAGTGGGGGGTGGGGGAGGAGGAGGATGGGGGGGTGGGGGAGGAGGAGGATGGGGGGGTGGGGGAGGAGGAGGATGGGGGGGGTGGGGGAGGAGGAGGATGGGGGGGTGGGGAGGAGGAGGATGGGGGGGTGGGGGAGGAGGAGGATGGGGGGTGGGGGAGGAGGAGGGTGGGGGAGGAGGAGGATGGGGGTTGTGGGGGAGGAGGAGGATGGGGGGGGGTGGGGGAGGATGGGGGGGGTGGGGGAGGATGGGGGGGTGGGGGGAGGCGGAGGATGGGGGGGAGGAGGAGGATGGGGGGGTGGGGGAGGAGGAGGATGGGGGGTGTGGGGGAGGAGGAGGATGGGGGGGAGGAGGATGATGGGGGGGGCATGAGGATGATGGGGGGGTGGGGGAGGAGGAGGAGGATGATGGGGGGGTGGGGGAGGAGGAGAGGGGGGGTGGGGGAGGAGGAGATGGGGGGTGGGGGAGGAGGAGATGGGGGTGGGGAGGAGGAGATGGGGGTGGGGGAGGAGGAGATGGGGGGGTGGGGGAGGAGGAGATGGGGGGGGGGGGGGAGGAGGAGATGGGGGGGTGGGGGAGGAGGAGATGGGGGGGGTGGGGAGGAGGAGATGTGGGGGAGGAGGAGATGGGGGGGTGGGGGAGGAGGAGGAGATGGGGGGAGGAGGAGGAGGATGGGGGGTGGGGGAGGAGGAGGAGGATGGGGGGTGGGGAGGAGGAGGATGGGTGGTGGGGAGGGGGAGGTGGGGGAGGAGGGGGGGTGGGGGAGGAGGAGGGGGGGTGGGGGAGGAGGAGGATGGGAGGGGTGGGGGAGGAGGAGGATGGGAGGGGTGGGGGAGGAGGAGGAGGAGGATGGGAGGGGTGGGGGAGGAGGATGGGAGGGGTGGGGGAGGAGGAGGAGGAGAATGGGAGGGGTGGGGGAGAAGGAGGATGGGAGGGGTGGGGGAGAAGCAGGATGGGGTGGGGAGGAGGAGGATGGGGGGTGGGGAGGGGGAGGATGGGAGGGATGGGGAGAAGGAGGATGGGAGGGGGGGAGAAGGAGGATGGGGGGGTGGGGGAGAAGGAGGATGGGAGGGGTGGGGGAGGAGGGAGGGGTGGGGGAGGAGGGAGGGGTGGGGGAGGAGGGAGGGGTGGGGGAGAAGGAGGATGGGAGGGGAGGGGGAGAAGGAGGATGGGAGGGGTGGGGGGAGAAGGAGGATGGGAGGGGTGGGGGAGAAGGAGGATGGGAGGGGGGGGGAGAAGGAGGATGGGAGGGGGGGGAGAGAAGGAGGATGGGAGGGGGGGAGAAGGAGGATGGGAGGGGGGGAGAAGGAGGATGGGAGGGAGGGGGAGAAGGAGGATGGGGGGGGGGAGAAGGAGGATGGGAGGGGGGGAGAAGGAGGATGGGAGGGGGGGAGAAGGAGGATGCAGGGGTGGGGGAGAAGGAGTATGGGAGGGGGGGAGAAGGAGTTAGGGAGGGGGGGAGAAGGAGGAGGGGAGGGGGGGGAGAAGGAGGATGGGAGGGGGGGAGAAGGAGGATGGGAGGGGGGAGAAGGAGGATGGGAGGGGGGGAGAAGGAGGATGGGAGGGGGGGAGAAGGAGGATGGGAGGGGGGGAGAAGGAGGATGGGAGTGGGGGGGAGAAGGAGGATGGGAGGGGGGGGGAGAAGGAGGATGGGAGGGGGGGGAGAAGGAGGATGAGAGGGGGGGGAGAAGGAGGATGGGGGGGGGGAGAAGGAGGATGGGAGGGGGGGGGAGAAGGAGGATGGGAGATGGGGAGAAGGAGGATGGGAGGAGGGGGAGAAGGAGGATGGGAGGGGGGGGGGAGAAGGGGGATGGGAGGGGTGGGGGAGAAGGAGGATGGGGGGGTGGGGGAGAAGGAGGATGGGGGGGTGGGGGAGAAGGAGGATGGGGGGGTGGGGGAGAAGGAGGATGGGAGGGGTGGGGGAGAAGGAGGATGGGGGGGGGTGGGGGGAGAAGGAGGATGGGAGGGGTTGGGGGAGAAGGAGGATGGGAGGGGTGGGGGGAGAAGGAGGATGGGAGGGGGGTGGGGGAGAAGGAGGATGGGAGGGGGGTGGGGGAGAAGGAGGATGGGAGGGGGTGGGGGAGAAGGAGGATGGGGGGGGGTGGGGGAGATGGAGGATGGGAGGGGTGGGGGAGAAGGAGTTCGGGAGGGGAGTGGGGGAGAAGGAGGATGGGAGGGGGGTGGGGGAGATGGAGGATGGGAGGGGTGGGGGAGAAGGAGGATGGGAGGGGTGGGGGAGAAGGAGGATGGGAGGGGTGGGGGAGAAGGAGGATGGGAGGGGTGGGGGAGAAGGAGGATGGGAGGGGTGGGGGAGAAGGAGGATGGGAGGGGTGGGGGAGAAGGAGGATGGGAGGGGGGAGAAGGAGGATGGGAGGGGGGGAGAAGGAGGATGGGAGGGGGGGGGAGAAGGAGGATGGGAGGGGGGGGGAGAAGGAGGATGGGAGGGGGGGGGAGAAGGAGTTAGGGAGGGGGGGGAGAAGGAGTTAGGGAGGGGGGGAGAAGGAGGATGGGAAGGGGGAGAAGGAGGATGGAGGGGTGGGGGAGAAGGAGGATGGGAGGGGGAGAAGGAGGATGGCGGGGGGGGAGAAGGAGGATGGGAGGGGGGGAGAAGGAGGATGGGAGGGGGGGGAGAAGGAGGATGGGGGGGGGGGAGAAGCAGGATGGGAGTGGGGGGGAGAAGGAGGATGGGAGGGGGGAGAAGGAGGATGGGAGGGGGGAGAAGGAGGATGGGAGGGGGGGGAGGAGAATGGGAGGGGGGGGAGAAGGAGGATGGGAGGGGGGGGAGAAGGAGTTGGGGAGGGGGGGAGAAGGAGGAGGGGAGGGGGGGAGAAGGAGGATGGGGGGGGGAGAAGGAGGATGGGGGGGAGAAGGAGGATGGGGGGAGAAGGAGGATGGGGGGAGAGAAGGAGGATGGGGGGGGAGAAGGAGGATGGGAGGGGGGTAGAAGGAGGATGGGAGGGGGGTAGAAGGAGGATGGGGGGGTGGGGGAGAAGGAGGATGGGGGGAGGGGAGGAGGAGGATGGGGTGGGTGGGGGAGGAGGAGGATGGGGGGAGGAGGAGGATGGGGGGGAGGAGGAGGATGGGGGGGTGGGGAGGAGGATCGGGGGGAGGAGGAGGATGGGGGGGTGGGGGAGGAGGAGGATGGGGGGGGTGGGGGAGGAGGATGGGGGGGGAGGAGGAGGATGGGGGGGAGGAGGAGGATGGGGGGGTGGGGGAGGAGGAGGATGGGGGGGAGGAGGAGGATGGGGGGTGGGGGAGGAGGAGGATTGGGGGGGGTGGGGGAGGAGGAGTATGGGGGGGTGGGGGAGGAGGAGGATGGGGGGAGGAGGAGGATGGGGGGGAGGAGGAGGATGGGGGGGGAGGAGGAGGATGGGGGTGTGGGGGAGGAGGAGGATGGGGGGAGGAGGATGATGGGGGGAGGAGGAGGATGATGGGGGGGTGGGGGAGGAGGAGGAGGATGATGGGGGGGTGGGGGAGGAGGAGATGGGGGCGTGGGGGAGGAGGAGATGGGGGTGGGGGAGAAGGAGGATGGGGGGTGGGGGAGAAGGAGGATGGGGGGGTGGGGGAGAAGGAGGATGGGGGGGTGGGGGAGAAGGAGGATGGGGGGGTGGGGGAGAAGGAGGATGGGGGGGTGGGGGAGAAGGAGGATGGGGGTGTGGGGGAGGAGGATGGGGGGTGGGGGAGAAGGAAGATGGGGGGTTGGGGGAGAAGGAAGATGGGGGGGTTGGGGAGAAGGAGGATGGGGGGGTGGGAGAAGGAAGATGGGGGGGTTGGGGAGAAGGAAGATGGGGGGGTTGGGGAGAAGGAAGATGGGGGGGTTGGGGAGAAGGAAGATGGGGGGGTTGGGGAGAAGGAGGATGGGGGGGGTGGGGAGAAGGAAGCCCTGCCACTGGCCAAGGGCTCAGCCATGCCTCTGCCAAGAATGGCCAGCACCGTCTCCTCCAAGGGGGTGAGGTGAAGCTAGGAATGGGAGGTGTGTCTCATGTTTGGTACAGATTGTTGGTGAGTGACGGGGGTGGGGGAGGGGCACTGAGCAGTGTGTGAGGCAAGTGGTGCAGTTGGTAGAAGAAGGGTTTTGAAGATGCATTCACTGACCTTGACCACTGGTCTGAGGTCATGAAATTTCTTTTGGAACTGGGCCAGGTCCTGGGGGGCGACACTGCTGACAGTAACGGCCTCGGTGATCTGGTCCAATATCGTCTTTTCTGGAGGGCCTCCTGGCCCCCTGTGGGTAGAGGACCTCTCTTGCAGTGTTGACGCCATTACACAAAGCTGGAATGCTGGTGCGATACCCTGTATGGCCCTTCTCTGGCTTGTTGAGCCGTTTGTGTTAGTACTGAAGCACTTTTATCTTTTTTTATGTGCGGAAGGCAGTTCCCCTTTAAGGGCTCGACACTGCTTTCTAAAATGACAGGCTCGCTTGAAGAGAACACTGCCTCGCTCCAGGGACGCTATGGGCACACTACATTGGGCCTCCTGCTGAGAGCACCACCTGAAACAGCACATGGTAGATTTTGCGATGCACTAATTTAGATCAGCAGGCAGCACCAAAATACCGATGCTGCCTGCGCTCTTTTTGCAGGCGGCCATTCACTTCGGCCCGCAGTGGCACCGGCCGTTTCCCAGTCTAATTTAATTTCTAGGCCATACTTAACACATTTCATAAAGTGGTCCTTAAAAATTCAATGTTTTTATTGATTTAATTGGCATCATTCCTTCCCATTTAATCCCTCCTAGAATTTAGTGCCCAATTATGTCATCTCCACTAAATATCTTTCTTCGTTGAAATGTCTTTATATAGGATGTTAAACACAAAAATATTCCAAACCTATATCACCAACAACTGGAACCAAACTGCAACGTAAGATAGTGTGCCATTAAACCTAGCTCTTCTAACCTGGTTACCTAATTCCTTAATTAATGTTTAATACATATAGGATAAGAGGATACACTATGAAGACCTTTGGAATATGATTCACCCTGACAACAATTCATTCTCAACTTTAGGTCAGGTATAGAAACCATTCTCCCTGTATTAACGTTACTCATTCCTAATAAACAAAAGATGCAAAATGTGATCAGATAGCTACCGCTACAGACAAAAAGAAAAAAAAGACTTGCCTTTCATGACCGTAGGACGTCCCAAAGCGCTTTACAGCCAATTAAATACTTTTTGGAAATGTAGTCACTGTTGTAATGTAGGAAACGTGGCAAATAATTTTCGCAAGCAAGGTCCCACAAACAGCAATGACAAGAAGTTGTGTCTTGCAGTTCTGGGTCTGTGTTTAATCTTTTAATATATGTCGAATATTATCTGGTTGTGTCTATATCCAGGTCAATCTTTACAGTTTTGGCACTTAATTGATTAATCGGAGCCAATGTTTCTATTGCAGGTACCATCTCTGAAATGGACAATGGAATATTTAAAAAATATATAATATAAATATTCAAAAAGTTTTTTTAGTTATTACAACCAAAAGTAAAATGTAAAAGATAAGAATAGAAAAGAGAATGTGTAAGAACAGGAAACAGGCGGATGAAGACAGATTGAGCAGCAGTAAACTGTTTAACATTTTAAAGCATTTATTTGTACAGTATGTGAGTAGGTCTATTACTGTAATTAAAAAAGAACAAAATATATAGAATCATGTTTGAAGAACATAGCACATTCTGTGGGGTTAACTAAACTACTAAAGCTTTTTGGGGGGAATTTATGAGGTTATTTGAATATTTCAAAGTGCCAATTATAAAGCAATCCAGCTCATGTGCTATATAGTCTAGCTGTGGTAAAATGCTGGCAAGCAGAATTTATTTTTTGCTAGGGAAATGATTCTTGTAATTGTTACTATACATGTACCTATGATAAACGATGGGAAACAAAACAATTGCTTAAATGGAAAAGCACCAGTTTGAACATTCAGAAACATCACTTCACCTTACAAATAAAATGGATCTGTACAGTTTTTAAAATGTTAATTTTATGGAAGAATGGGTAAAAAGAAATAAGCAAGATTGGTTGCTCTTCCATGATATTGCTCATGGACAAAAAACTGTCTCTCTTCATGTAACTGTATACCTCTCTCTATTCTGCTCACTCTTTATGGCTGTCACACACTTCCTCTTGTTGCAATCTTTGAGGAGTGGGAACCCAAGTAGATACTTACTCCTTCTTGAGCCCAGCTTTAGCATCTTTTTAATTAATAAATGCATAAAAGAGAAAAAACCCTAAACGCTGATGTGAAAGTAAATCTGATCCCACTCCTATGGATTCTACTGTTTTTCAATAATTTTCCTCTTTTCTGTAACGTGATCCACTTTAGTCTTTTTGTTTCTCTTTTTACAATTTTGTTTCTTACCAGCACTGATTTGCCTAAGGCATCCCCATGATATGTGGTGCATCCCTCAACTTAGATGGTTAGAGATTGCCCTGGGTCCAGTCCTAGAGTAAAGTGAATCTGGGCCTGCGGGGCAGAGTAGTTGTGGCCCCAGCCGAGGCCCAGGATATACAGCTGCAGGAGCCAACCCCAGAGCCACGCGAGCCAGAGGCAAATAGGAGAGCGCTGAGTGGCCTGACACGACAGTTGAGGGCAAGGTGGGACAGAGGAGTCAACATTCATGTGATTTTGGTCTGCTATGCAAGTACATACCACATTAGGCCTTAGGATATTAGGCTTGAATTCAGCGAGGCCATGGATTAAAGGGATGATTCCGTTAGTAGGGGATGGTGTATGTGTAGCTGAGGCTGCTGATTTTTTTCTTTGGAGGAGTGGGGTGTAGAGAAGACATTAGAGTGATTATAAGTTGGGATGGAGAGGTTTATTGGTAGTTTTTTTTTAGTGAATTATTCATGTTAATTTTGTGGTGATATTTATTTTTAATGGGGATTAATTTTTTGGCTATATGCCACAGAAATTCTTTTTGGTTTAATCTGATTGTCGTGTTATTTTTATGACTGACCCAGAGATAATGTTATGATGTTATTGATGCTTACTGGTAAGATTCTAGGATCTGAGTGGTTCCTGCTTTTGAAATCTCATTTATTGAATAGGTTGAACAGACAGTTGTCTCCAGTTTTGCAATTCTTGTGGCTTTGAATACAACTGCAAATTTCATGATGTTAGCAAGAGAATTTGCATAAAAAATAATGATCCATCTTTTCTATGATAAGACTGGTATAGGGGTGGCAATTTTATTTTTAGCTTCTAAGTTTTTGGTAGCTATTAACACAGGTTACTCCAACAACAGAAGATTGCAGGAGGAACTCATTTAGTGCATCATTTTGGGAGTATGCAGTTAAACACGTGTGCTAATTCTACATGTCTGCATATTGTCTCTACTTGCCACTTGCTTGAAAGAAGGCCTTAAACCATTTCATTTTGGCTTTCTCTCTAAGTGCTGTTGAGCTGAGTTGTACAAACATTGCACCATTTCATAACATTACATCACCAGTAATCAGAATGTAATGCATGGCAGGCCTTATTTATGATTGGCTATATTTAAGCACCTCGACCAAGAAATTGGAGGTTTTAGCGCTGGCCATTAAGGCCCGTTTTGGTGAAAAAATGGCGGCCGCTACACTTTTGCACACTTCCAGCAGGTCCCACGGCAGCCGCCATTTTCAACAGGTCATTAGCGCTGCCAATTCCCGCGCTTGCTGGAGATATTTAAATTAGGCAGATCGTGACGTTAGTAAGTGTGCAATGCTCACTTGACGCCCGATCTGCCATTTTCGCATTCGCCGCTCCACTTACCGGCCTGTGTTAATCACGACCAGCTGACCAAGTGTTCATAAGCAGGAAGGAGCCTCCAGCAGTGTTATTTAAAGGGAACATCAACAACAGCTTGCAGTTGACATGGTTTTTCATTTTGTCTGGCTCTGTGTAACTTTCTGTAACTCTAGCAGCTTTATAAACTTGTTTCAAGTTCCTGAGGTGACAGGGAGTGTTGGTGCAAGTGGAGAATGCCTTCATTCTCACTTAAAGGCTTCTGCTCACAATCATGGGGGCTCTACTTGAAGTCCCCGTCATGCTCAAGTATCTTCGGGAGGAGGGAGCGGAGGCAGCAAAGAAGACGCATGCAAAGGGGGGAGGAGCGGGGCCAGGAGGGCTCTCAACAGGAGACCTTACCCCCGAGGGTCTTCCGAGATCACTTCTCTTATCTGCACTTAAGCGAGGAGCAGTGTATTAGGAGACTCCGCTTCACCAAGGAGGTGGCCACGGAACTCTGCCACCACCTGCAACCAGACCTGTACCCTCAGAGCAGGGCGACCACGGCTCTCCCAGTAGCCCTCAATTTCTTTGCCAGCAGATCCTTCCAGTTTGCAGCAGGAGACATAGCTAACAACTCCAAGTTCGCCATCCATCGCTGCATCAAGGAGGTCACAGAGGCTCTCTACACCAAGAGAAGGGACTACGTTGTCTTCTCTCTGAACAGAGAGAAGCAGGAGGAGCGCGCATGTGGCTTTGCCAGGATAGCGGGCTTCCCCATGGTGCAGGGCACCATCGACTGCACCCATGTGGCTTTGCGGGTGCCGCATACCAATCCTGAGATCTTGCATAACCGCAAAGGCTACCACTCACTTAATGTGCAGTTGTTGTGCGACAACGCCCAGCGCATCCTGATGGTCAATGCCCGCTATCCTGGCAGCAGTCAAGATGGCTTCATCCTGTGCCAGTCCGCTGTGCCAGAAATCTTCCAGCCACCACATCAAACCTGAGGGTGGCTGCTCGGAGACCAGGGCTATCCGCTCTGCACCTGGTTGATGACTCCCCTCCGCAACCCCACCACTCCTGCCAGCACTCATATCATGAGAATCATGCTGCCACCAGGAACATCATCGAGCAGACCATCGGGCTGCTGAAGCAACGGTTCCGCTGCCTTGACCGCTCGGGAGGAGCCCTCCAGTACTTGCCAGAGCGGGTGTCCCATTTCGGGGTGGTCTGCTGCATGCTCCACAACTTGGCCATCATGAGGGCACAGCCCTTGCCAGCAGGGATTGTGGGAGCACCTCACGAGGAGGAGGAGGAAGAGAAAGAGGAGCAAGAGGAAGACGAGGAGGAAGGAAGGAGGCAGGCAGGCAGCAAATCCCCGTTCCGGACGGGCTGTCCGTGAACACCTCATCAGACTCCGATTCCAGTGAATGAAACCACAGATCCAAGTTGCTCACCACATCCCCATCATACCATCTCTCTGTCACGGAACATCACAGCGTCCTCCTAACACTAAGCTGAAATGAGAGCCACCACAAAACAAACATTCCAAACAAAATTAATGAAGTTATCAGTATTCAATTAACATTACAATATGAACTAATCACCCTTGTGCAATCCCTTAGTGCCTGTCATTCGTGTGCCTTTTCCTAGTCTAGTGCTCCTACGCAGTGCTCCCCCAGTGGCTACAGCATGGCTGGTGGAAGGCTGCTAAGTTTCCGTGGGGGAGACTTCAGTAGGCATTGCAGGACAACCTCGAGCAGCTATGGATCTAGAAGGCCCGGCTGTAGACTGCACCACCTAGGCATGGGTTGCAGCAGTCTGGGCTGACTGGCTGATGGGCAGTGGCAAAGGCAATGGTGGAGTGCCTGTGCTGGGAATAGGATGCGGTCATCCTGATAGAGGACAGAAGGTTCCTGCTCTACAGACCCACTGCCACTCCCCCAGGGCGGCGCCTCAGCATTCCTAGCAATCTGTTGGAGGACAGATTGCTGGCCTGCTGTGACGCCCTGCAAGCCCCTTTCGACACTGGTAAACCCAGCCACAATGGCAGCGGTCTGAGCTTGCATGGCAGCAAGCTGAGTCTGCAGGAAAGCAGTCTGTGCTTCCACTGCAGCACTGAGACGTTGGGTCGCTTCCGCCTGTGCTGCAATGGAAGCCACAATATTGCCCATCACACGCAGCATCATGGCTGGGCCGACAAGGTCTCTCCTGGAGTTGTCCATCATTTCCAGCCTGAAAATAATGGGCTCCAAGCTCTGCATAAAGCCCTGTCTAATGTTGGAGCCGGACTCCTCCATGCTCCTTGACATTGCCAGAAGGCTCTCTGGCAGGCTTGCCATTTCACCTAGCATTTCGGTGTGCATAGCCATCACCCTTCTTCTGAAGGCCGCCCTATCGAGGTCATCATCTCAGTTGTGTGCAGCAGAACTCGTGCGCGAACTCGCCCTCCTTTCCCCCGGCCTTGCTGCTGCCCACTCATGCCCGGTGCCTCACCATGTGCAGATCCCGCATCTATACTACCCTCTACATTCCGCGCAGTGCCAGTTTCTAAGCTGTTGTGTGCGAGTGTCAGATGCAGTCACAGTGTGTCTTCTCCACTGTCCTCCATGACTTCGGCGACAGGCTGGCTTGCTGGCAGTTCTTGGTTATCTGAAAGCAGAAAGGCACAAGAGTCGGGTTGTGGTGAGGGAAGCGGAGGGGGGAACAAGATATCCATGCATACAGCATCAGCAGCTTGTAAGTCAGAAGAGATTGTGGGATGCGGGGGGGAAGTGGGATGTGAGAAGAAGGATTAGGAATGACCAGACTGTTATTGTTGCCAAGGGCTTCAACTTCACCCGTTGCCACAGCCTCGGTGACTTCTCCTCCAATGATGACGAGCACCGACTCCTCCAGTTGGCTCAAGGTCTGTAAAGCGGCTTGGCTGCCTCCTGTCTGTCGCTGCTTGTAGCAGTTGTGAGCCACCATGGCCTGCAAGAGAAAGGGAAGTGCGTCAGTAAGTGTAGTGCAATGGTGTTTGGGTGATGTGCCTGCCATAGTTGAATAGCTGTGGGTGTGAGTGTTGCAGCAGTGGTAAGTGTGTGAGGGTGAAGTGAAGCTAGGATTGTGAGGTATGAGTGGTGATAGGTTGAGATTGTTGGTAGGTGAGTGATGGGGGTGTGGTGCATTGAGCAGTGTGTGAGGCTTGTGGTGCAGATGGTGGGATATGGCATTTGCTGAAGCCTTCACTCACCTTGACCTGCTGCGTGAGGTCATTAAACTTGTTTTGGAACTGTATCCAGGTCCAAGGCACGACACTGTTGGCTGTGACGTAGACAGATACCTCTTGCCAGAGCCTTCTGCAACAGGGCTTTGATGGCTTCCTGCCACCCTGCTGGAACAGGGTACCCGCCTTCTCTCCACTGCCACGACCAAGGCCTCGAGTGCAGCATCCGAGAACCTTCTGGCTCTTTCTCATTGTTGTTGTTGTTGCTGTGCCATGGCTTCAGACTGCAATGACAATGAGGTGCTGCTGCATCAAAGCATCTTCCCTTTAAGCAGTGGAGAGAGTCTAGAACATTAGACTGCACCTGCTATTGGGCCACCTGCTAACCAATCAGCAGCGCATTTAGCACTGAGCTCAGCGCTGCAATCATAATAAAGAGCAGACAGCACGAATTTTGTGTGCTGCCTGGACCACTTTCAACGGGCGCAGGCAAATAACACTGGCATTTGACACTGCCCGTTTTCGAGCCCAATCCAATTTCTAGCCCCTCCTGTTTTGGATGTGCGAAATACAGTTGTGCCTCATTGGAGTTGTACTCATTTAATGTATCGCTTGTTTTGTGCGCTGATTTGGATATTCATTGATTTTGTCTGTTAATAAATGGTGTTCTTTGTTGCATATTGCTAGGTCGAAAGTATTGCAGACTATTTTATTCTTATGCAAAAAGACAGCACCATTTATTTTGCAAAATAATTTTTGTAATGTACAATCCTTCCTACAAATTACCTTTTAGAGGCAGGAGTTCTGTTGAATTATCTATTGTATTAAAGTTGCAATTTTTTTTGGTTCTTACTGCACTTTGAATGCAGACTCTTTCATTGTACAGACCAGTTATAAAAACTAACTATAATTTTGCACTTCATCTTCATTTTAATATTTTACTTTACAATAACCTATACCAACTTTCCTCCGTATGTGCCTGTCTCTTTTTCTGGGTCCTGGGGTTTGAGCTCTACTCTGGTTCCACATTATTTACTTGAGATTTTCTGCTGATAATTATTGGGTTCAGATAATGCCGGACATCAATTTTAAGCCTGTGACAGTTAGGAGGCTACCATTTTTATATGTAGCAAAACCTCACTCTCCTGGGAAAATCTTACTCTCTGCAGCTGAAACAAATATTTAAAGTCAGGAGTTCATGCAAATCAACTTTCCTTCTTTTGGCAGAGGATATTTCAGAAATAAATAAAGTTGGAAGTTTACCCAGTCCAACTTTATTTATAGAATCTCTGCTGCTGAACAAAATAGATTCTATTTATTTATTTCAACACTGCTCCGACTCAGCAAAGCGCAAAAGGAGGAACCAGAGGGCTGAACCCCTCTAGAGTCCTGTCAGATCCTGGATCCCTTCTACAGGTGTCATTGACAGTGCTATCAAGCGGCACTTACTCACCAATAACCTGCTCACTGATGCCCAGTTTGGATTCCGCCAAGACCACTCGGCTCCCGACCTCATTACAGTCTTGGTCCAAACATGGACAAAGGAGCTGAATTCCAGAGGTGAGGCTGCATTTGACCGAGTGTGGCATCAAGGAGCCCTAGTAAAACTGAAGTCAATGGGAATCGGTGGGAAAAACTCTCCACTGGCTGGAGTCATACCTAGCACAAAGGAAGATGGTTGTGGTGGTTGAAGGTCAATCATCACAGCCCCAGGACATTACTGCAGGAGTTCCTCAGGGCAGTGTCCTAGGCCCAACCATCTTCAGCTGCTTCATCAATGATCTTCCCTCCAACATAAGGTCAGAAATGGGGATGTTCGCTGATGACTGCACAGTGTTCAGTGCCATTCACAACTCCTCAAATAATGAAGCAGTCCATGCTCACATGCAACAAGACCTGGACGACGTTCAGGCTTGGGCTGAAAAGTGACAGGTAACATTTGCGCTACACAAGTGCCAGGCAATGACTATCTCCAACAAGCGAGAGTCTGGGGGTGTATGGGGGGGGCGGGGAGGGACTGGTGATTGAATCCTTTGGACGGCATTCTTGCACTTCCTGGTTGGTATTTGCAGAGCAGCATTAGTAGTGGCCTAGAAGCAGTTTACACTGGAAATTATGGGGGCGATTTTCCCATTGGAGGCGGGTTGAGAGTGGGTTTGGGGGTGGGCGGGTTCCGAACCCGCCTCCACTGTCAGGTGGGAAAAAGTTGGAATTTTCCCCTAATTGCCCAATTAATTCCAGGCATGTGGGTTCCCCTGGGCCAATTACTCTTTTTGGACTGAAACTCGCCTCTACTGACGTCACTTATGCAGCTTCATTTAAGGGCTGCTTGCTTCCTTGGCTCATTTCACTGCTATTTTGTGGAAGCTGAACACATTTGCGCTGAGAAGAGATGGCCAACTCGAGAGCCAAGGCCTCCCCGAGGTTCTTAGATGAGTCTCTGAGTATTCTGGTTGAGGGGGTGAGAGCTAGCAAGGAGGTGCTCTTCCCCTCATCTGGGAGGAAGAAGCCTCCCACACAAACCAAGGCTGTCTGGGTGCAGCTGGCATGGGATGTAACCTCCAGATCTGTGTACAGCAGAACATGGCTGCAGTGCCGCAAGAGGTTCAATGACCTTGTAAGATTAGCCAAAGTGAGCATACCATCAGCTTGGCCCTCATTCTGCTCCCCTTCTGCTCTCATCACCAGCACTCTGCATTGTCAACCTCCTCCTACACATCCCACTTTACCCTTACAACCCTTGCACCCTTCACCATCCCTCTCACTCTATGAACACAATCACTTCACTATTCAACTATGCTGCCCTCACACTCCCTATCAATGTTATGCAATGACAACGACTAACAACACACAGGGAGGGCCCTTGGAAATGGAACCTCACTCCATCTTTGTCTCCTTCTAAGCATCTATGCTCTGGACTCTCTACACTCACTCCATCATTCTCATTCAAACTCCACTTGTCTCCCTCATTGCAGGAAAAGATAGCCCACAATAAAAGGGAAAGGGCGAAGACTGGAGGAGGGCCACCTTCCCTCGCCCATTTGACCCATGCTGAAGAGGCCGCCCTGGAAATCGTTGGCGTGGAGGTGGAAGTGGGGGACGGACAGACGGGCGCAGCAGAGCAAGCTGGTGACAGAATAGTTTTGCATCTCTTTTACATTGCAGGAGTCACTAAAATGGCTGCGAATGTACATTTATAGAATGGTAATTGATCATCTGCGCTATTGCATATGCATGCCACACTACCGTAACATCTCTAACTCATTCCTTTACTCCCCCACAGGACCATCGACAGCCCCCCTCCCCACTGTCCAGGAGGAAGAGCCTGAAGCGAAAGACTCCTCAGAGGAACCTGCAACCTCTGAGGGCGCAGCGTCAGCAGATGTAAGCGCACCCAGCACCAGCGCAGATACGCACACCTTGGTGGCACCTTCGGGACATAGAGTAGTGTTGTCACCTGGTGTA
This sequence comes from Squalus acanthias, assembly GCA_030390025.1. NCBI lineage: Eukaryota > Metazoa > Chordata > Chondrichthyes > Squaliformes > Squalidae > Squalus > Squalus acanthias. Next base: position 97,322,110 of record CM059428.1, read on the forward strand.
TCACAGCTCACAAATGAGCATCAGCAGGTGGTGGAGACAGGGACAGCAGTGGAGAGTCCTCGTCGGAGGTCACAGGACTCTCCTAGCTTTGCTCAGCTGCATGTGGACCCTGTGCCTCCGGGTCCATCCAGAAGGAGAGCAGTGCTGGAACTCCAGGAACAGGTGCAGGAGTCTCTGGCAGGTTTTGTCTCCAGGGTCACTGCGTGTGTGGAGAGGATATAGGAGTCCAACTCGAATATGAGCAGAGCCTTTATGGAGTCATTGGCGCATGAGTGCATCTCCTCGGAAAGGTTGACTACCTCCGTGGAAGCGATGTCTACCTCCGTGGTATCAATGGCTGCCTCTCTGCAGATGATGGCCAGGGCCATGGAGGAGATAAGTCGCCAGAGTGTTGAAAACATGGTCAATGTTCAGAATAGACTGACATCTCTGGAGGAGCGATGGCCAGCTATTGATCAGAGAGACCAGAGCTTCATGGAAGTCCTCAGCAGGACTGCCAGTGCAGAGACGGGTCCTCATGGTCCCCCTGATGTGCAGCAAGGTGCTCTCAAGCCACTTGCTAGCGCTGAGGTGGGGCTGACCCGAGAGGGATGTTGGTGGCAGAGAACAAGGAAGTGGGGGCTCCTCTCCAAGCGCTCACACTTCCATGCCACTGCGTTGCCTTTGGTCAGAGCCCCACCAGAGTCCTCACCCAACTGAGATGGGCGTCTCAGCCCCTGCACAGCCGCAGGAGGAACAGACTTTTGGCGAGCCCTCACAGGCTTGCAAACCCAGAGGACACCCGCCAAAGGTGTCGAAGTAGGAGCAGCATGAAAGTGAGCAAGGGGCCTCCACTTCTGCTGAAGCCACAGGGGAAGCACCACGTAGGAGCACGCGTAAGAGGAAGATAAAGCACAATTAGTCACACGGGCAGTCACTTGGGTGTTTTTTTGTGTTTAATGATTAAATGCCATCCCTTTGTGAATGTATTAAACTCTGGTGATGGCAAACTGTTGACGTTATGACCTCTGTGATTTCGGTTTTGGAAGTTCCACATTGCGGCCTCAGTGAGACTTGCTTGGTCAGGTTGGTGGTCAGAGTGAGAGGAAGCCAGAGAGTCATGTCCATTGTCTATCTTGTGCTAAGAAGGAGCCAAGCACATGTGCTAGAATGGGCAACCTAAGCAAATCTGGCCAAGATGAGTGCATCCCTTGCATTCCGGCCAGCAATGTGCTCGCGTACTGCTGCGCCTCCGCTCGGTCATCATTCTCCTCCTCCTCCTCCTCTTCATCTGAGGAGGCTATGTACTGAGCCACTTGCTCCTCAGGAAGCTGCAAGCCACGATGCTGTGCAATGTTGTGCAGCGCACAGCAGATCACGACCATTCTGAAGACCCTGGCTGCTGAGTACTGCAGGGCTCCACCTGATCGGTCAAGGCATCTGAAGCACATCTTCAGCAAGCCGATGGTTTGTTCGATGATGGACCTGGTCGAAATGTGGCTGGCGTTGTAGCGCTCCTCAGCATCGTTTTCTGGCCTCCTGATCGGCGTCATTAGCCACGTCTTCAGGGGGTAGCCCTTGTCTCCAAGTAGCCATCCGTTAAGTTGGTTTGGCGGATTGAAGAGCGGAGGCACACTAGACTGCCACAGGATGAACGAGTCATGGCAACTGCCACAGTACTTGGCGCAAACATGCAAAATCTCCTTCTTGTGGTTACACACCAGCTGTACGTTGAGGAAGTGGAAGCCCTTGCGGTTGACAAAAAAACCTGGGTTGTAATGGGGTGCCCTAAGGGCCACATGTGTGCAGTTCTATGACACCCTGCACCATTGGCAAGCCTGCCATATTTGCGAATCCAACCGCACGCGCGGTTATACTTGCTTGATCAGTTGAAAAGTTGATGTAATTGTGTGCCTTTGCGAAGAGGGCATTGGTAAACTGCGTGATGCAACTGTGGGCGGCCGACTTGGAGATGCCGCTGATGATCCCTGGAAGGAGCCTGAAGCAAAAAAGTTCAGTGCGGTGGTGACTTTGACAGCCACTGGTAAGGGGTGTCCACCCGCTCCTCTGGGCTCCAGGTGTTGGTGCAGCATTGCGCAGATGTCAGCGACTACCTCTCGCGAAAGTCTCAGCCTCCTTTGGCACTGCTGCTCACTCATGTTGAGGAAGCTGCTCATCGGCCTGTAAACCCTGAGATGAGGCTATCTCCTGCGGCAACGTGCTGCCATGCACTGGCGCCTTCTGCCCTGTGCAGCATCAGGTGGGTGAGCAGGAGGTTGGCGCTCTTGCTGCTGTTGTTCTGCCTGGTTCTGCTGCTGCCGTGGCTGCTCCTCGTCCGAATCTGAGGTCCATGATGAAAGGAAATAAACGTTTCCCATGCTGCTGGTAGATACCTCTGTTAGGGAAGTGCTCAGTCCAAGTGGGGAGAGGGTTTTCCCAGGAGGTCCCAAAGTAGATAGATCTCAGCTGCACCACCTCCGACTTCAGTAGGCCTGGAAAAAGTGCTCAAAGACTTGTGCAACAAAAGTTCTGCCACCTGCAACTCATCCCTGTTGAAAGCTCCGTTTTTATGGTGGAGCTGCAGCTGTGAGGAGGCCAGCCACTTGTCAACCCGCCAGGATTAGCTGGCATGGTTTAGGAGCGGCGTGCAACATGCTGTATATGTGTCAAAATAACAAAGGCCTGGCAAAATAGGATTACAGAGGCCCTTAAGCACTTGTTAAGGATCTTAACTGCCTATCCCACCTCTTGGAGGCGGGACCGAATCGCACTCGTGAAGCCCGCCTCCGGCAAAGTTGCGCGGAGGCGGGTTCCGAACCCGCACTCACTTTTTGTAATTTTACCAACTGTCCCGCCTCCAAACCCGCCTCCTCAGGGCTGGGAAAATCGCCCCCTATGTGTGTGCTGGTGGAATCTAAAATGTGAGAAAATAGTAATTAGATTTAAATATTAAGAAAAGGAACAGATAAGGGGGAAAAAGAAGTTGTTATTTTGCTGAAGTGGAATATCACACCTTCGTAAACCTAGCATCCTGGCTGAGAAAAGATAAAACTTAACTGAAGCAGTTAATATTTATATCAGTCAATGTTAGACATTGAACTTTGTGTTATCAGTGTGTGATGCTGAGTAGTTTCCAGACCTGACAGGACATTTTATTTGAAGGGATAATCAGTCATTTTGATTTTTTTTTAAATATTTTGATTAATTGCACTTTTAAAAATAATCACAACTATATGGACTTGCAATGGGTTTGCGATTTGTCTCTTTGATCAGTTCTTGTTTTGCACAGTAAAAACGGTATTATGTCCATTTGGGGAGTCACGGAAGAGCTTCAGTTACCAGGTCATAATGTGATATTTAACTTATCAAAGTTCTACTAATGAGCAGGTTTGACCTATATATTGATTTTTCATTTTATGGTACTAAATTACTGCTACAGGGGGCGCTAACGGGAGGCGCAAAGCAACCCAATTTTTCCCCCTATATCTTTTATCATCCTACAATCATCTTCTGTCATATGCAGGGAGCACCTGGCCTCCACTCACCACTAACCCACAGGATTGCCCAACATCACTACACAGGAAGAAGTTGGGCTTTACAGCATCATTATCCCCATCAAAATAAGGCCAGATGCAGATTTTTAGATATTAGCCAAATGACCAAGAAGTAATGCAAGTTTTTTTTTACAATATTATTGGACAATGGATGTGTTTTATCCAGAATGACAACACATCCATTATGAAACATAAGACGGAACTTTCAACTTCGGCAGAGGAGTAAAACGATCACTATTGGATTGGCCGCACGCCATACACCTAGCCAGATATTCCTTTCCATTCAATAGAAAGGAAAATCGGGCGGGTTGTATAATGGGCGGTCGATGCGATATTGCCTGCTTTACACCCCCGCCTAAATTCAAAGTTCAGTCGATCATTTATTATGTTGGTGGGACATTTGTCTCCAGTTAATAATGACAAATGTCTTGCAAATAACCTAAGGTTCAATACTGCTGAGTTTATACTACAGTGTGTTTGAACTAATGCAATGAAAGTGGAACTAAAGCAATTCAAACAGGGAGTTGTGGAAGAGGTGAGCACAGACCTGGGTCATGCTGATACATTCAAGGACCTTAAGAGAGGAAAAGATGGTTGAAGATGAGCTGATAGTTGAAGAGGATGGAAGGGTTGAGGGTGGATTTTTCAAGAAGTGATCACAGCAGTTTTGAGAGGATGGGAAACAATCTGTGGCAAGGGAGATACTTACGATGTCAGTGAACATTGGACTGTAAGGAGGCAGGTGAGCAGCCAGAAGCTGGATTGGGAGGGGATCAAGGGAGCGGGAGGTAGGGCTAGAGCAGATAGGTTTGATGAGGGTTAGGGGAGATGGAGGAAAAGCAATAGAATATTGTGGAGTCAGGAAATTAGGAGGTTTGGGGTAGAGAAAGTGATGGGGGAAGCGAAGATGAAGGCTCAGTTTTGGAGATGAAAAAAATTCATGAGCTCCTCACATTTGATAATAGAGGTGAGGATTAGCTGAAGAATATTGAAGGATATAGCCAAACAGGGACAGCTGTAGCTGGGGCAGGAGTCCTCCCTACCCTATACAATGAAATGGCGGAAGGGAAAGAAACACAGTCCTCCAGAACTTAATGCCATCAGGCTCAGAATGGAGGATCAACTGAGATCCATTCCTTTTTATAAAAATTTTGTTTTTCTCTTCACTGTTGTTATTTTCTCTCTTCTCTAAAATTTCCCCGTGACACACACTGTCAAAAATGCAAGGAGTCAACTTGCTATCAGGCTATTTTGTGTTTGGTCACTAGATGGTTTTCCCTATGGTAAACTGCCTATCCACTGCTCTTCTCTTTTTTGAAGCTCAGCCTAGAGGAGGAATTTTACGTGAAGCAAACCAAGACTGTTAAATTCTACCACTCCAGGACACCTACATTTCTACTTTACATTCTCTACAACTGGTGCTATTATTCCATATGTTTGCAACTCTAAATGGGAACAAATTGTGGATATTATTAAATTGTGCTTCTTTGCTCCTTGCTCTCTAAAACGAATTTCTCAGTTTCCAACTTATCATTTTCTTCTATCATTTCAAACACTTCAATTATATGATCTTTTTTCCTAAAGAGAATAAATGGAGCACATTAGCTCATTATTTCTATTATCTAAACCCTGTAACCATCTTAGTTGTACTTACAGACGACACTCCAGTATTGGAAAGGACAGCAGATGGCACTGGGCACAGTATTGTACGGGCATAGTATTGTACTCCAAAGCATGGGCTCATTAATTAATATCCAAGGTGTCCAAGTTTTTGTCTTCTTTTGCATAGGTGCATGCCATAGAACCTCAAGGACTACAAATAAAGGTTAAATAAATGTTCCCCTTAATTTGCATATATCTGAAGTTGCTGATACAAACAGATGGATGTGCACTGGTTTAGGATTCATCCACCAATGAGGCAACAGCTCTAAAAGCAATCCTTTCCAAACCTCTAAAATTAAGAAATACTAGAGTAAGAAATATAAGTTCAAATAGGACTCAATTGCCTGGGCCTCAAGGGCTGGATTGCCAAAACTTAGAGGCCGCATATGGTTTTAGAGGTACAGATTAGACAGCCCTGTTCTAAATTACTCCCTGGCTTTACAACTAATAATTCTTTACAGCTGCTACCACATACTATAACTACATTCTCTGTTGCTCTGTCATCTGCACTATTGAACGCTACATTTCATGACAGTATTTTTAGCACCTACATGCAATACCTTACATTTAACATCAATTTTCATTTGCCATTCATCTTCCCAGGTGTTATCAATTGAATGTGTGCCCATCCTGTGAATTATGAACAGGTCTGTTAGTTGTGCACTGTTATTTAAAAATGCTATTATAGAGAACTCTATTACTGGCAGTATTAATGCCCCGATTAATGTTTTTTCCAACCAAATACTTTCTATAAATCAAAACTGCTCTGCTGACTTTTATTATATTTTATTCCCTCTCCTTCCATTTTGTAAGTTATCTTATTTTCTTTGGGTTTCCTATTAACACATTAGTTCTTACTAAGTTAGTTGGGCAGGTTTTGACTTGTGAAATGGTCAGATGGAGATATGCCAGAACAGTTGGGTTGACTTGGTTGAAAGTTTTGTCGCTGGCAGGCTGAATACTGTGTGATTGGTTCAGTTTATATATGACTGACAGTTCCTTTTTAAGTTCTATGGGTTAGATATACAAAATGCAGAAGTTTCCAGTAAATCTTCCAGAATATATGGGGTGGAAATTGCTTTAGGCCTGTCTTCGGGCCTGTAATGGGCGGCGTGTATGGAGCACAGGTCCCAACCAGGAGGACCAAGGCCGTCCCGAAATTCAGCCTCAGGCCTAATATTATTTGGGCAAGATGCCAGCATCTGTCAGGCCTCAACAGGCAGTTCATCCATTTTAAAAAGATGAATTTTGGGCCACTTGCTTCACCGGCAGCATTTTGTTGGTGGCCACTGCTTCGGGCGCAGAGGCTGCTGAAGAATCCGGTGAAGAGCAGGTCCGGCTTCTGCTTCATTCTGCATGTCCAATTTCCCAGAAGGGGCTGAAAATGGGCGCCGGCCCCTCATTTACATATGTAAGGGGCCTAACTCCAGTATTAGGCAGCCGCCAAGGACGCCTGAAAAATGCTGACTCTAATATCGGATCAGATGTCTTTCCAGCGTCTTGTAAAACGAGCACAGTGAGGTCCAATTTCTATCCCGTTCTGTTTAAATTGAGAATCCACTTGGAGATTCTGTGAAAGAAGGAACACGTGCCTGAAATTACCCAGGCTCAAATGCATCCTGCCACATTTATCGACATGAAAGCATTTGTGTTCCGCAAGACAAAGAGGTTCATCTCAATGTATCCTTACTTCTCAAAGACCATGAAGATGATTATGGTGTTAAATCCATTTGTGGCGCTGAGTGAAATTCCTGCTGAGACCTTCCAAGTACTCCATAGCCTAACTATACTTGTCAGGAAAAGCTGAATAGGCTGGGGCTCTTAAAGAGCTAGGAAGTATGAATATCCCATTGCCATCTGCACCACCTGGGGCAGAATTTTCTCCCAATCTTGCTGTCCAGTTCTATCACCACCAACTGTTAATGACCTGCTATAAGGGTAATGATTTGTGAAGATTGGGATTTTTTTTTTTAGGGTAAATTGGCTTATAACATCTCAGATACAATCTCTCTGGCTGCTTCCTACAAGTGCTTTTACAAGTCAGTTGTCTAAATATGTAGTTGTTTGAGGTTCATTGTGCAGCGATTAAAAGGCATCAGATTATTCTGAAGTACAACACAACTCTATAGAGCACAAGTATTAGGATAAATCAACATCATAAACTTGACACAAATCAGCAGTCTCATTCAGAGGTGCAACAATGATCCTGACTATGGAAATTATAAATGCCACAGCAATACAGTGCTTTATGCAGAATAGCTTTCTTTACAATTCCATGATATATCTGAAGCAAGAATTTTTGATGATGACAATGGTTGCCAAAAAACCAAGTGTTCCAGTATTGACATCCCTCATCTTGATACACACAACATTCATCAAAAATGTAACTGGATGCTTTGGTAATACTGTACCACTTCTAGCAGCAGCTGAACTCTCTATAAAGCCAGAGGTTGAATCTCAGTATTGATTGCATTTCACAATTGACCTTCCTCTTAGGACATGTTAGCTTATTTGGCTGGGTAGTTTCTGGCCAAATAAACAGCAGAACTGGTAGAGTTTGTGGAAAGGCTTGTGGGTTGAACCAACTTATCACTCTGGTTAATAACAGTGGAAATAAGTTGGAAGGTGGGGAGCAGAGCAGTAAAAGTTTTTACACACAAAGTGCTAAATACAATATTAATTAATTGTTACTTTGAACTAGATTGTGAAGATTGAAACCAGATGGATAATTATTATTGGTTATGTGTTTCCAACATTTGGGATGTTGTTGACTATATTGTTGAGGCTGCCGCGAAACACGAATTAAGGCTGAATCCATGTGTGGAAAACAAGAGACTTTTTTAATACAACTGCATGGTACAAAATGGCTGAACAGACTGCTCCCAGAATTCTCTGGAAAAACCGAGGCCCCGCCCACTCCTGCCTTAAAGGTAAGGTGCCTTAAAGGAAAGGTGCTCGATATATTGTCCACGGACGGAAAAGTGGATAATGCCCGTTTAGGTGGCGATCCACCACACAGCTCCCCCCAGAATCCGCTTAGGAGGTGTGGACGAGACAGTGCGGCGGTCTGATGGGCCGGCCGGAGCGGCTCTTGTAGGACGCCGGTGGACGTGGAACGGCCGGGCGTGGAGCAGCCAGGTGAACCGGCTTGAGGGCAGGTCGACTGCGTGGAGGTGGATGAGCCACAGGGACCTGCTCACCGGGCTCCGAGTGTGCTGGCTTGAGTCGGTCAACCGACACTTTTTCGGTCCTGTCGCCCACTTGCAGGGTGAAAAATTTGTCCCCAGCCTGTAGCACCTTGTAGGGCCCGTCGTACGGGGGTTGAAGGGGTCCGCGGTGGGCGTCGTGCCGGATGAAAACAAACCGTGCCTGGTGCAGGCTTAGTGGGACGTGTGAGGTGGATTCGCCGTGTCGGGCAATGGGCACCGGGGCGAACTGCAGTGCCGGTGAGGCGAAGTCGTGGCGTTGCTGGTCGGCTGACCAGGGTGTCGTGGCGGTGGGCAGGAACTCGCCGGGTACGCGCAGCGGCTGACCGTACACGAGCTCTGCTGCCGATGCGTGGAGGTCTTCTTTAACCGCGGTGCGCAGGCCGAGGAGGACCCACGGAAGTCGGTCGGTCCAGGCGCCGTTCTGGAGGCTGGCTCGAAGAGATGCCTTCAAGGATCTGTGGAACCGCTCACACAGTCCATTGGCTTGGGGGTGTTACGCTGTGGTGCGGTGAATGGTCACCCCGAGATTGCGTGCGACGGCGGTCCAGAGTTCAGAGGTAAATTGCGGACCTCTGTCCGACGTCATGTCGGAGGGGACGCCGAACCGTGCGACCCAGGTGCTGACGAAGGCTCTGGCGATGTCGGCGGTGGTGGTAGAGGTCAGTGGAATTGCCTCGGGCCAGCGTGTGGTGCGGTCAACGATGGTCAGCAAGTGCGTGTGGCCTTGCGACAGCAGCAGGGGCCCGACGATGTCCACGTGGATGTGGTCGAATCTCCGCGAGGGGACGGTAAACTCCTCGAGGGGTGCTTTCGTGTGTTGCTGTACCTTGGCCCGTTGGCAGGCTAGGCAGGAGTTGGCCCAAGTACGCACATCCTTGCGAAGGCCACGCCAGACGAAGCGGTTGGCTACCAATTTGATGGATGCGCGGGCGCCGGGGTGGGAGAGGTTGTGGAGAATGTCGAATACCTGGCAGCGCCAGGACGCTGGGACGACGGGCCGAGGTTGACATAGGGATATGTCGCACTTGACCGTGACTGCGGTCGGGCCACAGGCGACGTCGGCCAGGCGTAGCCCTGGTAGGTTGGTGGGTGCGGAGAGCAGATCAGGGTCGGTGTGCGGCGTGGATGGCGGAGCGGGAGAGGCAGTCGGCTACCACATAATACTCGGCCGGAGACGTGTTGGATGTCCGTGGTGAACTCGGACACTGCCGCGAGCTGGCGCTGCTGCCTGGCGGACCAGGGGTCAGTTGTCTTTGCCATTGCGAATGTCAGGGGCTTGTGGTCGACAAACGCAGTGAAGGGGTGGCCCTCAAGCAAAAACCGGAAATGGCGGACCGCCAGGAACAGCGCGAGGAGCTCGCGGTCGAAGGTGCTGTACTTGACCTCCGGGGGGCGTAGTTGGCGGCTGAAGAAGGCAAGTGGTTGCCAGGCGGCGTCGACCCACTGCTCATACACGGCGCCGACCGCGTGGTCGGAGGCGTCCGTGGTGAGCGCTACCCTGGCATTCGGCCGTGGGTGCGCGAGCAGGGTGACGTTAGCGAGCGCGGTCTTGGTGGAGTCGAAGGCATCGGACGCGTCTGCCGTTCATTCGACCGCCATCTTGCCGCTCCTGCCCCGGAGGGCTTCATACAGGGGCCTCATGAGGGACGCCGCTTTGGGGATGAAGCGGTAATAGAAATTCACCATCCCGAGGAACTCCTGGAGGCCTTTGATGGTGGTGGGGCGGGGAAATTGTTGGATGGCCTACACCTTGGTGGGCAGGGGAATGGCCCCAGCATGGGTGATGTGGTGGCCGAGGAAGTCGATCTTGTCCAGTCCGAACTGGCATTTGGCTGGGCTGAGGATGAGCCCGTGGTCGCTGAGGCGCCCGAACAGGATGCGAAGGTGTTCGAGGTGTTCCTGCTTGGAGGAACTGGCTACCAAGATGTCGTCCAGGTAGACGAACAGGAACTTCAGGTCCCGAAGGACCGAGTCCATGAGCCGTTGGAATGCCTGGGCCGCGTTTTTGAGGCCGAAGGGCATCCGCAGGAACTCGAACAGGCTGAAGGGGATGATTACGGCCGTCTTGGGGACGTCCGCGGGGTGGACGGGGACTTGGTGGTAGCCGCGCACCAGGTCGACCTTGGAAAAGACTGAGCGGGCGGCCAGTCTAGCCGAGAAGTCCTGAATGTGCGGGACGGGGTACCGATCAGGGGTGGTGGCGTCGTTGAGGCGGCGGTAATCCCCGCAGGGGCGCCAACCTCCGCCTGGTTTGGGGGCGATGTGGAGTGGGGAGGCCCAGGGACTGTTGGAGCGGCGGATGATGCCGAGCTGTTCCATGGTGGCAAACTCGGTCCGCGCGATCTCCAGTTTGGTCGGGTCCAGCCTGCGGGCGTGGGCGTACACTAGGGTGCCTGTGGTGGGGATGAAGTGTTCCACCCAGTGTTTGGCGGCCTCCGCGGAGAAGGTCGGATTGGTAAGGGCCGGGAATTCGGCCAGGAGTGCCGAGTATTCATCCGTGGCCCGGGCGTGGCACTGTGACGCCATGTCGGCGGGTTGACGGGGGGCCATGGTGCCCAGGATGGGGGACATGGTGTTCATGTCCACGAGGCGGTGACGGGGTATGTCTACCAGTAGGCCGTGGGCGCACAGGAAATTGGCGCCGATGAGAGGGGAGAGCACCTTGGCGGTGATGAACTCCCATCGGTAGCGGCGAACAGCGAGGTCGAGGGTGACTGTCCGGGTGCCATACGTCCGGATTTCCGAGCCGTTAGCAGCAGCCAGCGCCGGTCCTCGTTCGCCCTTTTGGATGTCGAGGGAGGAGGCCGGGATGATGCTGTGCTGAGCTCCAGTGTCGCACAGGAACCGGCGACCGGTTTTGTCATCCGTGACGAACAGCAGCGAGCCCGCGTGGCCCACGGCCATCGCGGGGGCTGGTACGGGGGCGGACTTGAAAGAGCAGGGAGGTGTGCACCGTTGTGCCCTGGCGCCGAACCGTGCATGGTAGTAACAGTGGCCCGGGTTAGTGGGGCGTGAAGGCCCCATGGGCCTGGTGGCAGGCCCTTGTGGCCGCGTGGTGGCCGGTGAGTGGCGCGCCCAGGCATTGGCTGCCAGGTCCGGAGTGACGTCGCGGCTGGAGTGAGTGGACAGCAGCTTGTCGGCCTCATCGGCCAGGGCTTCCAGGTTCGTGAGGCCGGACGCCACGATCGCTGGGCGGATGCTGAGAGGGAGCTGGCGGATGAACAGCACGCGGAAGAGGGATCCGGGTGGGCTCTCGTCGGTGAGGGAGAGCATGTGGGAGAGGAGGTCTGACGGTGAGGCATCACTGAGGCCTGGAAGGTCGAGGAGGTGGCAGTTTCGCTGACATGCCGAGGCCGTAAATTTTTTAAGGAGCGTTGTCTTGAGATGTGTGTACTTGCCTTCCTCTGGTGGGTTCTGCAGCGCTGTCCAAACCTTCGAAACTGTGGCGCTACCGAGTGATGTGACGAGGTAGTCGTACTGCGTCCCATCTGTGGTGATGTTTCGCAGCCGGAAGCGAGATTCAGCTTGGAGAAACCAGGCTTCGGGCTGGTTTTCCCAAAACTCCGGCAGTTTCACGGAAACTGCGTTCGTGTCCACCATTGCAGTGCTCGGAGTACGTTCTGAGCGTCGGGGTCACCAATGTTGAGGCTGCCGCGAAACACGAATTAAGGCTGAATCCATGTGTGGAAAACAAGAGACTTTTTTAATACAACTGCATGGTACAAAATGGCTGAACAGACTGCTCCCAGAATTCTCTGGAAAAATCCTGAGGCCCCGCCCACTCCTGCCTTAAAGGTAAGGTGCCTTAAAGGGAAGGTGCTCGATATATTGTCCACGGACAGAAAAGTGGATAATGCCCGTTTAGGTGGCGATCCGCCACAATATATTGATTTTGCACTATTGTTTTAATCTGCATGATTCACCAGGATAGATAAAAAGAGAAAAGAAAAATTCTCTTTCTCCCTTCTACCTTGGAAAACGCAGGCATTAAATAATGGTGCAAAATAAATAGTTAACAAAATGTAAGTGCTAGCAACTCAAACAAATGTATTTCCATTACAAATACAATCCTAGCAGCCTGGTGGCACAATGACTGGTGAATGGGAAGGCAATAAGAAATAGGAGATTCTGACGATTAGGTGTGGCGTTTCTTGGGAGAAGAGGAAACTGACAGACAAGTGCATCCAGGGATTTCTACACAGTTCCTAGTGGCTGAATAAATATTCATTCTGGCTGAGGTCTGGAAACCGATCGTTTGCCCAACATTAGCTGAATGATGGTGCATGGTGCTGGGGGAGAGGGCAGCAGAAAAGCAGGCTTGCCAATTCTTACTCATTTGGACTCAATCAATTAAATTGTGAACTACTTTGTTGTGCAATATTAAATACAGCTGCACAGGGCTTATTCTATGAATGCATGCTCCCGTTTGGGAGCCTTGCCTACTGGGAACACATATTAGGAAATTGCAGGAATGGCCCCCCCAATTTTCAAGTACCCAGGATTTTACCTGCTCCCTGCTGCAGCAAGGATCCTAGATTGGAGCATGATTTCATTGAAATGGGCACTCATGTCTAAATGTATTTGTAATTTGTTTCACTCTTGCTGACCTTAAATCTCATTTCTAATTGTTTCCGGATGTTGACAACTGAGTTAGTATAGTAACTAGAAGGAAACAAAAACAAATTAAAAATGGGGCATCAATTATTTATTTTTAAATCATGTGACCCTCTTTAACTCTCCTGGTTACATTATTTTCATCTATTTTCCTTGCTTCCGCTGTACCATACATCATTATATCACTGAGATGGTGGACAACCGGTTCCCAGACCTTGTGCAGTATTGTTCTTGAAGTTAAGCTAAAAGAGGAAAGCAGTATGCATTAAAGGCTCCTCTGATTTGTCTCCCAACATTTCAAGCTGAGACCAGAAATTCACTGTTTCGCGTGTCACAGGGGAGAACCTGCATCCTACCAAGCCAAACTGTTACCTGAGTCTTTAATGTCACTAATTTTATCTTTGATTTTTCTATACTGTAAATAGGATAACAGCTTTTAATTACTGTTGTTTTGATTTAACTGTAAAGTAAGGATTTCAACAAAATGAAAATTAAAAAACATTTCTAGATACATGTAATGAGCAGGACTTATCAAAGAATGTAGCATCTTGTACTGCACATTGAATCAACATGCTAAGAGATTTCACTGTATACATTATTCAATACAGTGAAAAGTATATTAGATTTTTTGCTGATAATTCAGTGTGAATTCCATTCAAGTTATACCTTCTTAAACTGTCAAAAATGTTACTCAATTATCATAGGAAGAATTGGCTGTGCCGTAAATACTGGTTTCATGACAAAGTCAGACACAACATAATTAGATTAAGTTACTCATAAGTTATAAATTGCAAGATGTCCCAGAATCATGGAATTTTACAACACAAGAGGCGGCCATTTGGCGCAGCATGCCTGCGCCTCTCTGAAATAGCTATCCACATAGTCCCATACCCTGCCCTTTATCCATACTCTATTTTTTTCATTTCAAATGCTTAAATATCCAATCAAGCATTATGTTACCCTCTGTGTTAAATTATATGAGTTGCATTAAAGTGTACAAAAACCTTATGTTGTTCTGTGCAGAGTAAACATTTTCAGGAAAAGGGCATAAAGGAGTGTAGTCCTTAAGATTCATCATTGCTCTTGGGATATAGAATTACATAGAATTTACAGCACAGAAACAGGCCATTCGGCCCAACTGGTCCATGCCGGTGTTTCTGGTCCACACCTTCTCCCACCCCTATTCATCTAAGTCTATCAGCATATCCTTCTATTCCTTTCTCCCTCATGTGTTTATCTAGCTTTCCCTGAAATGCATCGATACTATTTGCCTCAACTGCTCCTTGTGGTAGTGAGTTCCACATTCTAACCACTCTGGGTAAAATTGCAATGCACTTCCAGCATTTTCCATTTCCACTCTACATTTACAGCATTTATTAAGGATTTTGCCTAAACCTGTTCATTTTCATCTGTGCTTGTATCATATAGATAGAACCAAGCCTACTTAGAGGTGCACATGCATATAAAAAATCAACGTCTGATTTATATTAGATAGTTAACATGTTTCTTGTTTAATTTAAAATAAGCAGACAGATCAGTTCCCATAAAATCAAGGCTCTGTTTCCCTGGAGCAGTTGTACCTAGTTAAGTTAATTTTTACTGCATTCTCACCAAGTAATAATTAATATTTGAGTATAAGCTAATAGAAAAGGCTTGTATGACTTCTATGCAACTCTAATCCTCATACTACCTGTACCTTCTCTTCAACCACTTTTACTCTTAGCCCAAGTTCACTCAAACACTAAGAAAAATGATCTCTCCTCACTTTGCTAATGACCAGCCTATTGCCTTTATATCAGTATCTAAAGTCATGGAAGCTTCTGTTGGCTCTCAAATTATCCATCATCTTGAATGTTCTGGTCCAATTGATGATCTGCGGTGTTGTTTTTGGCTTGACTATTCCATTGGTGATCTTTTTGCCTATACTACGTTCCTCTGGAATTCTGAGCTTGAAATCTTTGGAGATGATCAAGGCAATGACAGATGATTCACCGAAGCTTTCAAATGTGCACTTCTAAGCAAATTACCAGATCTATGCTGTCTAGTTTCCTCTCAAATCACTCTATGCTACTATTGATGGCTCATCATATGACTCTATCAATTAGCTTAGGGATTCCCGAGGACTTTGTACTTTCTTACATTGTTCATTTTTAATATCAATGACCTCCATCACTGATCATCCAACCCCATCTGTTCTTTTGCTGATGACTGCACTCTACATTAATCAACCTCTTTCAGATCACATCCCCTCAGTGCTCAGATCACAACAACATCTCCATTCTCTTGGGTCCATGAAAGTCTTGTTTATTTCAATTCTTCAGACACAGTTTCTTCATGTCTCTCACAAGTATAACCAACAGCCACCATCTATTATCTTTGATGGTTTCAACTTTAGTCTTTCATCGATAAGCGTTCTTGTTCTCACTATCTCCTCTAGCCTCAAATGGTACTCCAACATTTTATCAATCTGAGCTGTCTCTAAGAAGCTTTATTTCCTCTTTCATACCAAACACTTTCATCCCACAATTGCTCTTGACTCTTTATAAAAGTGGATCCAAGAATTGACTACGCTCCCTCATTTGTGAAGGTGCTCATAGCCCCTCACTCACACTCCTGAACACATTACAAAAAAATGCTTGTCTAAAACATTATTCTTTTTATAAGTAAATGGTAATTTTTATGGAATTCTAGCACACAAGCATAATTGTCACTACCATAGTTCATCTGCAACATAATTGAAGAACAGCCAGATTGTACTGGTAATTCTGGGACTACGACTTTGCCTTGTGTGTTTTAAATTTATCAAATAATATATTTTTAAAAAGAGTAATTCTGGTTCCTCTCTAAGCAGAGTTAGGGTTCCATTTTAGACTAATCATTAAATACTTCCCTCCCCTGCACCACTTGCCTCTCCACCAATCACGGGGACACTGTACCAACTCTCCTTTTCATTCCAATCCCACTCACCTGTTCTTACTGTCTTCACAACAGGCTCTAACAGCATTTTGTCTTCACCTGGTAACAAATGCTAAACATTGCACTCCTCTGATGAATGCTTTCTTAGCTCATAGTCCAGCCACTTTCTTTCCATTGACCGTCTCCCCACCCTGCTCACAAATTGCTGCTCATCACTCTCAGGATGCAAACTATACGAAGAAGCCACATACATATGCATATTTTGCATATTTGTTTTCAACAGCCACTCACTGACTCTCTTCCTCCAGGACAAAATGGCTCACAATGCAAGAAGGAGGGGCAAAACCAGGAGAGGACCAGCAAGCATCCAGGTCCTCACCCAGATGGAGCTGGCAGCCATGGACATCGTCCAGCCATCCAGAGCGAAGAGAATCAACAATGGTGAGGCTGGACAAACTCAGCAGGGTATCTGCCTATTACTTGTACCCTTTCATTGACTTCATTCATTCAAGCAGCTTGGCAATTTTATGCTGCATAGTGATGCCAATCATCTGCTACAGTGTAGATTTTCAGTCCCATTCTAACTCTTGTCCCTTTCCGCTTTTTCTAGGTCCTTCTCAACACCTAGACTTGGTCGAAGAAGATTGGGAGGGGTACAATACGCCAGAAGAAACACCATCACTTGCTCCATTCCTCCCAAGCACTCATGTAGAGATTGGCACCCCGGATGGTTAGTAAATTAGAGGGGTCTGCACTTGGTGAAACAGTCAGCACAAAAGAGCAGGAGCAAGGCGTGTTGAAAAGGACAGCCCAGGAGAAGGCTTGCTGGAAGGCAAGTTTGGCTCCATGGTCTGCTGAGGAGGACAGAGATCCTGACTTCAGGGGTCCAGCTTTCAAAAGAAAGTTGCTATCTGCACACATGCAATCGTATGATGTATTGAAATACCTGCCAAAGAACAGCCATACCATGTCTGAACGTTTGGAGGAGTCTGCTTCTAGCTTTGTGGCGTTCTGTCGCAGGGCATCAGCATTCTGCAATCCAACACAGTCACCTCCATGGACAGTGTAGCCGGGTCCTCACACCAGGTGTCTGTGTTACCAGCTCTTGCAGCTTTGTTACAAGCTCAAACTGCTGCCATTCAGTCTCTGGCATCTCCACCATCTTCGATAGGCTGGTGGACCGCATGGATAGAGGCTTAAATCATGTCCCTGATCTCCTGTAATCTGCTCTCCCGTAGATCAGTGCGCTTCTACCAACCAGATAGTGCAAACGCCACCCAGTAGGCAGTAAAAATGGCTTCAGGGTCCTATCTACGTAATAGGACATAAATTAAGCTCCAGCCTGAGTCAGGTGGGCACCTCAGCCACATGGCTATAAAATAGCTGTGGAGTGGAAAAAGAGCGACAAGTGGACCGCTTTGATTTTAACTCATGGTTTCCGCCGGGCTGAATCCCCTCCTAGAGTTGGAGTAACTGTGCAGTAGCTGTCACTTAAATGAAAAACTCTTGGTGACTGTCACCAGTTTCAACCACCATGCATTTGTCCCTTGTTTGCTAAACAATGGCCCGGATTTTGAGGTCAGCAGCGAACAAAAGGTGCTCGCCGTTCATACGCTTACAGCTGCCCACAGACCTTTCGCGGGCTTTTGAACGGCAACTTACAGTCATCGGGCATCTGAAACAGCGTGGTGTCCTCTACAGGGGATCTGGGACCTGCGTGAATAGGTCAAGCAACAACGTGTCTCCTCAACCAAACATTGAAGCATCCTTACGATAGCAAAATACTGCGGATGCTGGAAAATTGAAACAACAACAGAAAACGCTGGAAAAACTCAGCAGGCCAGGCAACATCCGTGGAGAGAGAAACAGAGTTAACGTTTCAGGTCGAAACCCTTCGTCAGAACTGAGAAAAAGCAGGAAATGAAACAGATAAAAAAGCAAGGGGAAGGCTGGGGGGAGGAATAAAAGAACAAAAGGGGTGGTCTATGGTAAGTAGAGACATTAAGAGATGCTCAAGGTAAGACGAGATGGTAATAGGACAGGTTAAGAAACAAAAGGTGGCTAGAAGTGTGAAGTGTGAAATGCTGGCAGAATGAGAGACAGCTGCCGTGGGGGAGAGAGAGGAAAAAAAAGGGAAAAGGCACAAACCAAAAGGGTGGATAAAACGTATATATATGTATGTGGTAGGAGCCGAGGTTATGATCTGAAATTGTTGAACTCGATATCGAGTCCGGAAGGCTGTAAAGTGCCTAATCGGAAGATGAGGTGCTGTTCCTCGAGCTTACGCTGAGCTTCCATGGAACAATGCAAGAGGCCGAGAATGGTGAGGTCTGAGTGGGCGTGGAGAGGTGAATTAAAATGACAAGCGACCGGAAGCTCGGGGTCACCCTTACGGACTGAACGGAGGTGTTCCGCAAAGCGGTCACCCAATCTGCGTTTGGTCTCCCCAATGTAGAGGAGACCACATCGTGAGCAGCGAATACAGTATACTAGATTGCAAGAAGTACAAGTAAATTGCTGTTTCACCTGGAAGGGGTGTTTGGGGCCCTGGAGAGTGGGAAGGGGGGAGGTATAAGGGCAGGTGTTGCATCTCCTGCACTTGCACGGGAAGGTGCCGGGCGAGGGGGAAGGGGTGCTGGGGGTGATAGAGGAGTGGACTAGGGTGTCTCGGAGGGAGTGGTCCCTGGGAATGCTGAAAGGGGAGGTGAGGGGAAGATACATTTGGTGGTGGGATCACGTTGGAGGTGGCGGAAATGGCGGAGGATGATCCGTTGAATGTGGAGGCTGGTGGGGTGAAAGGTGAGGACAAGGGGAACATCCCTTGAAGCATCCTTACTGAGGCATGCACAGTCTAAACCAGGAAGTGTAAGTTAGAATATTTAATTGAATGTAAAATCATGTACAGAAAAAAAAATAAAGAGAGGGAAAGAAAGATGGGATTAAGAGTGAGAGATAAGAGACAGAAAGAAAAAGTAAAAAAAAATAATTTTTAATTTTTAAAAAATCTCTAATAATTAAAATCTGAAGGAACAAGACTCCACACTTATAAAAGTTAATTTTCAGTGCCAGAGAGGTTGTTTGGCAGTAATTAAGACTTATCATGCCGTTAAAAATTCACTTACACTTGAATGGACAAGCCCTAACTTTTTCTGGCAAATTTAGTTGGTATCTAGTGGGTAAGTACCGCAAATTCACACCCTTCCATGTGTTTCAATGCCTAGTCTCTTGTCGCGATTCCAGTATAGCGCAGCTTCTGGAGGAGCAGAGTAAATCGGACAGCAACTTCCGGATTTCCGCGTTTTACTGCGCATACGTGGATGCCAGAAGTTGCTGTCCGATTTACTCTATAATAACGGTGAGCGCTGATAGCCTCACCATTATTCTTACCGCAAAATCCGGGCCAATGTTATCGGGCAACAGTCTTAGTGAGTAACATCAGCGTACAGCACAACTGAGATTATATCAAATAACAGAGTATTTTCAATGCAGAAACTGTGGAAATATTACTCATTCTTAAATTCATTCAAAGACTATAATAAAACAAATAGCGGCGACTTTTCAAGTGAAAACTGTTGTTCCTGACATTATAGAGAGATATCACTGTAAAACAGTTAATGAGACCATGTAAAAAGGTAAAAACATTCCATATAGTAAGAAGCGTACTTTATTAAGAAACCAAAGTTTCAATTGAGACATTTAGATCCATGGACATGTAATATGGTTATAATGTACATTCTACTGTAGCAACAGTATTTGTATTCTTTCAACACTTAAAACAAAATTAATAAATCAGAAAACAAAATCATCACTGTTGTAAATGTATGTTTAGATAGATACTGTACTTGACGCATAACATTTCCACATGACTGGATTGAGTTATTTTGCTCTATTATATAATTAGCCAAATTCTACAAACTATCAACACAAAAGACTCAATAATCAAATGAATGGTTGCAAAAATCATATGTGAACATTTTCACATCAGAATGTTACAGGTAGTCATTAATTTTAGTCCCTTCCTATCTCACAAGACCATCACAAATTTTTCTGTAAGGCAAAGCTCATTACAGATTGGTAAGGGGGTAGGGGGTCCAGGCCAGGGTAGCGGTCTGAACTCCTAAAGATGATAATTTTTATTTTGAAAAGTTTTAGTGTCAGCCCCCTTTGTAAGAGGCAAGAATCATGTCTCCGGGGCACCCTGCAGGTAGACACCAGATTTTCTGGCAAAATGGGCAGGCATACTATGGTGGGGTCAACGCTGAAGGGATCCTGACATGGCAGGTGTGATGCCAGCATAACTGCCGGGATCACTTCCCACTTGCTTTCCATGTGTTTATATAGAAATGTATTTATTTAAAGGATGAAAATAAATACCCTTCCCCTATTTTTCCCCAGGCTCTCTAAACCACAAAAGTCTCCAGGACCATTGGCTAATTTTCCTCTGTGATCAGTAATCTTATCTCGACAAGAAACATGACTCACTTAATTGAGGCAAGTGAGTTTTAGCCAGGGCTGTTATTTAAAAAAGCATTCGCAATCTTCTGGCTGAGAGCTGAACCACTAGAGCTATAATACCAGCAACACAACTTTTATAGAAAGTCATTAATACAAGGAAATCAAGAATAAATCAATTGCCACATTTTACTGCAGTATTTAGAAGAACAGCAGACATTCTATGCAAATAGCAGCATTAATCTTTTAGGAGTCACAAAGTACAGAGTTTTCGAGAGTAAAATCATACCAGAAACTTGCTAAATTTTCATTCATATTCTTCGGTAGATGCAAGGTGTCCGGGAGGTCTAGAAAACTGGCTTGTATTGCTAGAATATGAGGGGCTAGAGTGAATGGTACATCACTGAGGAGCTCTGCAGTTAAAGGAAAGCCTTCTAATGTTTGGTTCATCTGTTGAGCAGTCCATGTTTCATCTGTCCGTACTGGATATAAATTTGCTGCTTCTCCCTAAGAGAAAGAAAAATAATTAAATATTTGTGATAAAGCTCATAGTCTGTTCTTAAAAATTCCTATACAAAGACCAAATTTGACATACACTAAAGTCTAAGGTATTGTCAAAATTAATCCATGATTCATCCAATCAATTTTATAGCTATACATATTATGGGTTAAATTTTATGAGGTAGCCCTCCTTGCGGGGTGCCTCACTCAATTGAAGGGCAGATTGGACAGAGTGCTTCAAAGTAAAAGTGCTCAATTTGTGACCCTCCCAATGCTCCGGTTAATAATTTTAATGAATGGAAAATCAGGAGGGCTGCAAATCAGCCGTGCTGACCTCTGAACCCAATTGTCCAATCTGCCCTCCTGTCGAGTGAGGCTGCATGCCAGGAGCGCAAACTCATAAAATTTACCCCTATATTTTCTGACAATGCACTAGTTACACAAGCAGATGACTGCGGTGACTTTTAGAAATGGAGAAAATCAGAATTGAGGTATATCAAGATTCCTGACAATTTGGCTTTAGGCTACTATATCGGAATCATAAGAGAATAATGTTGAAGTTAATTTATGGAGGTTTACTAAAAGATCTAAAAGGAAGCAGTACTGGTATGTTTTAATTAAAAAGTTAGCAAAATGGCAATGGTCGCAATATTAATTATTACATGTTTGCTCTTGATCAATACCTTTACATTTGGAGATTCTGAAAATCTGAAATGAGAGCTACAAGCGTGATGAATAGGATTAGTGAAATGAACAGTTAGAAATAGATGCGGACAAAGGCTCAGGAGGGGGAAGAAGGGAAGGTCAATACATTAGTTATCCGCATTTTCTGTTATCCAAAAGAATCAAAGCCCAGAGATACAAAATATTGCTTGGAATTACACATGCCTATACAGTATTAGGAAACTTCTTATGTACAAATGTTAGTAAGCTAGACTTGACCTAGTCAAACCATGAGAAGGCTTTGACAGATATCCATTCTTATTCTATCTCCTCTCCACCATTAAAATTTGCTGTTCCTAACCAGACTATTTTATGTATAGTTTTATATATTTTTGTATAGCTTCCAAACCTTGCAGAGCCATTACCTAACCAGTAACCATCCCTGCCAAATCCCACTCTACAATCTACATAGAATTAACAGCAATGTAGGAACATTTTTTTGAGAACATGGACAAGTCAGACAGGTTTGCCCTTTTTTGTTAATTTTAACCTAATCTTCTCACTCCTCACTTTTTCTCTTTCTCTTCCTTCTAAAGAGAATTATCTTTTGAATCCATTTCTTCCATTTGCTTTAATTGGTATTTTTGGTAGCTTAAATACATATGTCTATATTCCTCTGAATGAAATAGTTCTGTTTGAATTCCTACTTACTCCTAAACAAATTATGTCTCTAGCTAGTGAACCCTTCGCCAGAGTAAACAATTTACATTAACTTTATTAATCCTCCTCATAATCTTGAACATTTCTAAAGAAAATCCCCCGCTTCCTCAGCCTTTCCTCATAACAGATTTCTGACACTTGTTGTGGGGTAGATTTAAATTTTCACCACCAGGCAGAAAACTGAGTGTAGTGGATCAGTCGCCTTATACACTGGATTGACTTCAATAGAAAGGAAAATAGGGGGAGGTGTATAACGGGCGACCAATACACAACAGCCGGTGAAAGTAAAATTTTACCTGTTGGTATCATCTTTGTCAACCCATGCTGCATCCTTTCAAGGGAAATAATATCCTTTTAATGGTATAGGGACACAGTACTCCAAATGGGATCTAACCAGTACCTTATACAGTAACATTAACCCAGCAATTAGAGCAGCTATTTGCTAGACTGATTATTTTAACAATTCTTCCACAATAACTGCAAAATATAATTCCTGATCAGTATGCTGGATAACTGTTCAATTTTGGTTTATTATTTTATGTATTTTTATGTTGAACTGCATTTGCCATGTTTTGGCCCAGTTGTCAAAAAAATTCCAAATACTTCTGAGGTGAGCTCCATTGTTTTCCAATATTTGCTTGGCTTCTAATATTAGTGTCATTTGCAAACTTGGTAGATCTTGCTGTTAATATTCTCATCCAATTCATATAATACATAGTTAAAAATAACTGGAGTCCCAAGACCAATCACTGGGTTACCTGACTCTTAACCACTTACCAGCTTGAAAAGCTGTCATTCACTTTCCTGTATATAAGCCACCTTTATATCCATAGGAACAGGAGGAGGTAATTCAGCCCCTCAAGCATGTTACACCATTCAATTAGATCTTTACCTCAACTCCATTTAACAGCTTTTGTTCCATATTCCTTGATAACCTTACCTAATAAAAGTCTATCAATCTTAGTCTTGAAATTTTCAATTGACTCAACAGCCACAGCCCACCCATTGAAAACAAGGGAACAAAAATCGGCTGGCTTCTATAAAGGGCAGACAATCCACTCTGCCAAGTTACCACCCAAGCGGTGAGATCTCCCAGGCAAATAAGTGTGCAATACTGTATGGGAACTTCACTGTAAAACTTCCTTCCAGGGGAAGCAGCTACGGGATATGCGGGACACCTCACTCGCCAGTGGCGCATATCGGAAATTTGTGGGAGCACCGATTATTCATCCATAAATGTTAATGGTGAGGAAATTACCGGCAACCCACCTGCAGGTTCTCTATTGGAAGTATAAACTTGGAAAATTACTCCACTAGTTTCAACCTTGTCCCTGACAGATTTTTTGAGGAACCTAGATGAAGGCCCAAGGACCAATGTACAAGACAGCGCCAATGCTGAAAATATCAGACAGGGCGAGATAAATAAATTGGTGGTTAGGTGATGCCAAGAGAGGGAATTTAAGAGTAATGAGGAATAGAAGTCCTAAAATAACTTGGTTAAGATTGAAAATTTAGCATAATATGTGTACAGCATAAAGTAATGGGCCGTATTTTGCGACCCCTACGGGTGCGTACGAGGTGCGCATGCGCCCGTAGGGGCTGCACAAGTTCCGGGTTTAGGCATGCGAAGCGCATGCGCTAAAACTCAGAACTTGCAATCTGTCAAGAATCCTCTTGACAGATCGCACGCATCCCCTGGAGAAGTAGCACTGCTGGTGCAGATTTGTGCTATTTGGCCAACTACTGGCCAGCAGCTACAGACGAAACTGCTACGATAGATAAAAGCAGGCGTACAGCCTGCATTCTATCTAAAGAAGCAGCAGGAAGAAGACGTGGAAGTCAGGGGGCTGGGAAACGGGACTGTTTTAGAAAACAGAAAAATAGGAGCAGGAGTAGGCCATTCGGCCCTTCGAGCCTGCTCCGCCATTCAATATGATCATGGCTGATCCTCTATCTCAATACCATATTCCCGCTCTCTCCCCATACCCCTTGATGCCTTTAGCTTTTAAAGTTAACAAAGTTCTTGGTACAAAGCCTGATTTAAGTTTTTAACAACTTTAATTTGTTAAATATTTCATTGGTTTTGGATCTTGTTCTGAGGAGTGTAGATAATTTAAAGAGGAACTTTCGCTGTGGACAAGATAAGAATTCTATTCAATTAGATTTCATTTTTTTTTAAACTTGAAAATGGCTCTTTAAAAATGATTTTTTTCAGATTTACTAATGCTTAAAATAATTATGCCAGAATATATGAATGTTTTAAATGTTAACTTTTTTTATGCTGTTTAAAAAATTTATGTATGACTTTGTAAAAATTTTAAAAGTCTTAGAAATTCGTTTCGGGCGGTGATATTCATCAGGCGGATATGACGGATGGCCGATCAGATACCGCCTGTTTTGCACCACTGCTCAACGTGAATTTCTACCCACTCACTTTATTAATATGACTTTTACAACTCTTTCCATTTTTTCCCTAAATGTACTGCATCTATTTAAAGAGGAAGCCTGTGAGGGAGAAACAGGCCTCATGATGATGTTGCCCCGATCTTGTGTGTGATTCTGGCACATAGAATCGAAAACGCCAGGGAACAACACTGTTGCCTGATCAGGAGGAACTACTACCCACCCCAGAGAGTGTACAGGGAGAGGCTGTCTTTTGAAATGATGTCGGAGGAGTTGTGTGTGAAGAGGCTACGCTTTAGCAAAGAGGCAATTGGCCGACTATGTGACATGTTAAAGGACGACGTTCAAACACGCTCGAGTGCTGCGAAGGCCTGCATTCACCAGGTCACAGATGCCATATTCCGTAGGGCTTCTGAGTTCATAGACTTCGACTTGTCCACTCGGCAGCAAAAGGAGAGGGCCCTTGCATTTTATAGGATTGCTAGCTTCCCCAAAGTGATTGGGGCCGTCGATGGAACCCATGTTGCATTGAAGGCACCAATTGATGCACCTGTGACATACATCAGCAGGAAGGGGTATCATTCATTAAATGTAATGATAGTCTGTGATGTGCAACTCAGGATCCTAAACATGAATGCAGATCACCAGGGAAGTGCTCATGACTCCTTCGTCCTCCGTCACTCGGACTTATATGGCACCCTCAGCACATTGCCTCCAGGATCTGCAAGGATATTGGCCAACAAGGGCTACCCGCTAAAACCGTGGCTGATGACACCATACCGCAGGACAAATAATGAGGCTCAGGAGAAATACAACCGTGCACACACGTGTTCACACG
Organism: Squalus acanthias; assembly: GCA_030390025.1. NCBI lineage: Eukaryota > Metazoa > Chordata > Chondrichthyes > Squaliformes > Squalidae > Squalus > Squalus acanthias. Next base: position 97,347,621 of record CM059428.1, read on the forward strand.
GCAAGTGGTGGCGAGGACAAACGGGGTTCTGAAATCACACTTCCGGTGCCTGGACAGGTCAGGGGGAACTTTGCAGTACTCTCCTCTGAAAGTGTCAAGGATTGTGGTGGTCTGTTGCGCTTTGCACAACTTTGCCCAACTTTGCCCTGCGGGAAGGACTGACCCTTAACCCTGCAGACGAGCACCCTGCTGAAATGGAGGACATGGACGATGCTAATGTCCCTGTGATCAGGCCTGATGGGGAGGAGCCAAGTGCTGCCGAAAGCAAAGCTGCAAGGGAACAGCTAGTACCCAACACGTTTACGAGGTGATGATAGTGTCGCCTCCTACCTCCCCCTCCCCCAGCAAGGCATAGAAAAGAACAGATACAATTTAAAGTGAAACAGTGAACTTTTATTGCAGCATCAAAGACTTTTGATGTACTTTTTTGATGTTCTTAGTCCTTAAATACAAATTGTTAGCTAGCTATTTTCTACTTTGTAACCATTTGCAAAGATAAATTGGTTGATAAAAAAATTTAAACAGTTTAAAGTGACTTTTTGGGTTTCTTAGTGCAGTAAAGACTTTGGGGGAAAAATTCGGTTGCTTTGCGCCTCCCGTTGGGCGCAAAGCAACTAGTGCCTGGGCACGGCGTCGCCAACGCCTCCCGCGAAATTCAGCAGGAAGTTAGAAGGGAGGAAGGCCTGCAGCACCCCAAGAGGGAGGCAGGACGTTTCCAGTAGCGCGGGGCGCTACCAATGAATTTCAGCCGCGGGGGCGCTAATTTTTTTGGGGCGCTAAAAGTAGCGCCCCGGCGAAGTTAGCGCCCCAAAGGGGGCGCGACTCAATTTTTCCCCCTTTACATTCAAGATGTAAACTAGCTATTTTCTACTTTTTAAACAGTTGTAATGTAAAAAAGGTGAAATAAACTTTAAAGTGACTACAGGCTATACATATAAAACGAAATGGTTAAATACACTATTAGTCACAAATATAAATTTCAAGAAATAACACACCAACATTTAAATAATAGCAAACATTAAAGAATTGACAGATATGCCCCCTCGCATCTGTGCCTGAGGGTCGAAGGAGGTGGATTGTGCAAAAGGTGGCACCCTACTGTCTCCTGCGCTTTCCCCTTCCCCGTGACTGGAGCCCTCTCATACCAAGTGAACTTCTGCCCAAGCTGCCCTTTGTCCTTTGTGCGGCGCTCTGGACTTCGCGGTCCCAATGAGCCGCAGGCGCTTTGCCTCAACCTCATTAAGGAGTGTGCTGATGTCATCATCATTAAAATTCTGAGCTCTCTATCATCACAACTATGTTTGCTCCTTCCATTTCACTTTGCTGTTTAATTAAAATTATTGAAAATTCTTTCAAGGTTTTAAAACTCTTGAAATTGCTTTAATTCTCTTTAAAAGTCTTTAAAACTATTTAAAAATCTTCAAATCCATGTAAAAGTCTTTAACATTGAGAATTACAGCTGCTTTCAATGCTAAAGGCTCTGCACAATTTTTTTTTAAATGGGGGCGCGGCCTATGCAAATGTGGAATTTTGACAGGTCTTGTGGGCGGGTGTCACTTACGAATGAAGCCCCAGGCTCCGCGCAGGCTGCGTTCCTGGGCGGCGTGACATCATACGCTGCCCAGGACTCTGCAGACTCAAAGCGCAACTCTCCAGGTGGGAACAGACTTCAGATTGGTGCGGATTTATTTTGCTGGTCGGAGGCTTTTGCCCGCGGGATGCATCCGAGCGGAAATTCCGGGCCAATGCGTTGTGGCACTGAGGTGTCTACCTTTGTTGTTTGTGATTAGTAAGTAGCACAGTTATTTTCCCTTACCCATAACTCCCATCATGTCACAAGGTCTCAGCTGGCTCTGGGCACAATAATCCATATAATATTTTCTACTCCTTATTTTCCCAGTCACAGATATGACAAATACCAAATCTTTAAAACAATTCTATCAAATAGATTAAATCTTTCATAAATTGTTCAACACCATTATATAATATCTAATCGAATGAATACTATAGTATGCCTAATTCTCTTGTTCTCTTCTACAGCACTTAATTAAGTTGCTCTCCTCTACCTCCAATAGAAATATTTGCTGAAATGATACAGATTTCTTTAAATCCATCCTCTCTGTTAGAATGGTTCTCTATCTTATTACTGGAAATGACACGTATGGAGTATGTATTCTGAGCAATCCATTTGTTGGGCTGTGTACTCTAACATAATTCAAAACCAGTCTAAGTACCCATTTTTCTATTCTAACATTGCAGCACAAATGCAAATTGACCTAAAATTGGCCTATCACGTATGTGTCATTTCCACAGCACCTCCTGTGATAAGATACAGAACCAGTCTAAAAGAGAAGATGGATTTAAAGAAATCTTGACCCATTTCAGTATTTTTTTTGTTCGAAACAAGAGAGCGAGGACAAGAGGAGAGAGACATAATTCATTGTTGCATTTTAACAACGGAGTGACTGCTGCCAACAACTGGAAGCTGCGCAGAAGCATTCTGCGCATAAATCTGTGGTGGTTTAAGTATGAATGTATAATAATATAATCATATCGCATGCTTAAATCTATGGAAGCTATGGGTTGGTTTAATAATGTATAATAATAGCGCTGGTTTGTTTAAGTATTAATGTATGATATTTTCACGGGGGGAGGGTTGTGGATATATATTTGTACTCGGTGTGAAGGGAAAGGAGAAGAAAATTAATAAAAATTGACGTTTACTGTGTTTTGCTGGCGCAGATTTTCTTTTCCTGATGCGGCTCTGTTCAGCAGTAGCAATCTCTTTTCACCACCTCCTCCCCTCCTTTCTCTCTGGAAGTGTTTTCTTTGTAATGGTGACAATATTTTTTTTCCCAGTTAGCAAACAACCGAAAAAACTGTACATGCGCAACTACTTCAACTTCGCTGGCAGCAGTCGCGTCCATTTAACAATGCCATCTGTGGTAGGGATCAGGCTATCTCCTTTGTAATAATATAATTTCTATCAAAATAGACCCCTTCCTCGGCGGTGCAATTTTTGTCTCGGGGTCAGACTGACCTATCTGAACACTAGTAATGTTCCCGTTAAGCTGTGCAGCCATACAGCTGTCTGGAGGTCCCGTACAGGCCGCTTGCCAGCTCTACAATACAAAAACAGCGCATGCGCGGAAATTTGAATGGGCCGCGCAGCCCCTTCAAGGGGCCGCACACCCAAAAAAAAAATTAGAGGGTACATTGAACACTAGGTCACTTAAATTCTCAGTCAGACTTGTGCTTTCATTTATTCTTCATAAAAAGCAAGGGGTAGGATGGCAGGGTGCTGCTTGGTGTAACCCAGTACACAGCATGGGGTACAGTGAACCTTCTATTGCCCCATGTCACCAATGTTATTATGTTCTAAGTCTGCAAGTATTAGTTGTTTGAAAGTCATCCACAGTAAGCTATACAGTGGTCATAATATGGTATGGCTGGATTAAATGGCCATGAAAGTGAATATAAAAGTAATTGCTGTATAGCGGACAACCCTGATTGTATTGTGCTAGCTTTTGTCCAGGAGCATGATGTATGACAAAGGAGCTGAATTCCAGAGGTGAGGTGAGAGTGACTGCCCTTGACATCAAGGCAGCATTTGACCGAGTGTGGCATCAAGGAGCCCTAGTAAAACTGAAGTCAATGGGAATTGGGGGGGAAAATGCTCCACTGGCTGGAGTCATACCTAGCACAAAGGAAGATGGTTGTGGTGGTTGAAGGTCAATCATCACAGCCCCAGGACATCGCTGCAGGAGTTCCTCAGGGCAGTGTCCTAGGCCCAACCATCTTCAGCTACTTCATCAATGACCTTCCCTCCAACATAAGGTCAGAAACGGGGATGTTCGCTGATGACTGCACAGTGTTCAGCACCATTCACAACTCCTCAGATAATCAAGCATTCCATGCCCGCATGCAACAAGACCTGGACGTCGTTCAGGCTTGGACTGATAAGTGGCAGGTAACATTCGCGCCACAGAAGTGCCAGGCAATGACCATCTCCAACAAGCGATAGTCTAACCACCTCCCCTTGACATCCAACGGCATTACCATCGCCACATCCCCCACCATCAACATCCTGGGGGTCACCATTGACCAGAAACTTAACTGGACCAGCCACATAAATACTGTGGCAACAAGAGCAGGTCAGAGGCTAGGTATTCTGCGGCGAGTGTCTCACCTCCTGACTCCCCAAAGACTTTCCACCATCTACAAGGCACAAGTAAGGAGTGTGATGGAATACTCTCCACTTGCTTGGATGAGTGCAGCTCCAACAGCACTCAAGAAGCTCGACACCATCCAGGACAAAGCAGCCCGCTTGATTGGCACCCCATCCACCACCTTAAACATTCACTCCCTCCACCACCGGCGTACCGTGGGTGCAGTGTGTGCCATCTACAAGATGCACTGCAGCAACTCGCCAAGGCTTTTTCGGCAGCACCTCCCAAACCCGTGACCTCTTCCACTTAGAAGGACAAGGGCAGCAGGCGCATGGGAACACCACCACCTCCAAGTCACACACCATCCTGACTTAGAAGTCTATCGCCAGTCCTTCATCGTCGCTGGGTCAAAATCCTGGAACTCCCTACCTAATAGCGCTGTGGGAGTACCTTCACCACACGGACTGCAGCAGTTCAAGAAGGTGGCTCACCACCACCTTCTCAAGGGCAATTAGGGATGGGCAATAAATGCTGGCCTTGCCAGCGATGCCCACATCCTATAAACAAATTTTTAAAAAATGTATAGCTGCTACAGACAAGCAACAGATATTGTAAGCACAGATTAGAGTGTGTAATTTTCATAGTTAAAACCTATTACTACAGGAAGTGATCAGTGGATAATCTTTCTCAGCCACCACCTGAGGTCCCCACCATCACAGATGCCAGTCTTCGGCCAATTCGATTCACTCCACATGACATCAAAAAACGGCACTGGACACAGCAAAGGCTATGGGGCCAGACAACCCCTGCTGTAGTTCTGAAGACTTGTGCTCCAGAACTAGCTACACCCCTAGCCAAGCTGTTCCAGTACAGCTATAACACTGGCATCTACCAGACAATGTTGAAAATTGCCCAGGTATATCCTGTCCAGAAAAAGCAAGACAAATCCAAATTGGCCAATTACCGCACTATCAGCCAATTCCCAATCATTATCAAAGTGATGGATGGAGTCGTCAACAGTGCCATCAAGTGGGACTTATTCACCAATAACCTGCTCACCGATGCTTAGTTTTGGTTCCACCAGGACCACATGGCTCCACTCCTCATTACAGCCTTCGTCCAAACATGGACATAAGATGGATTCCAGAGGTGAAGTGAGAGTGACTGCCCTTGACATCAAGGCAGCATTCAACCACCATGAGTGTGGCACCAAGCAGCCTTAGTAAAAGTTAAGTCAGTGGGGATCAGGGGAAATCTCTCGAGTGACTGGAGTCATAGGTGGCACAAAGGAAGATGGTTATGGTTGCTGGAAGCCAACAATCTCAGCCCTAGATCCTCACTGCAGGGGTTACTCAAGGCAGTGTCTGAGGCCCAACTATCTTCGGCTGCATCACCAATGACTGTCCCTCCATCATAAGGTCAGAAGTGGGGCTGTTCGCTGATGACTGCACAGTGTTCAACTCCATTCGCAAGTCCTCAGATAATGAAGCAGTTGGTGCCCGCATGCAGCAAAACCTGGACAACATCCAGGCTTGGCCTTGATAGGTGACAAGTAACATTCACACTACACAAGTGCCAGGCAATGACCATCTTCAATAAAAGAGAGCCTAAGCACCTCCTCTTGATATTCAATGCCCCACCATCATCATCCTGCGGGTCACCATTGATCAGAAACTCAACTGGACCAACCACATAAATGCTGTGGCTACTAGAGCAGGTCAGAGGCTGCGTATTCTGTGGCGAGTGGCTCTTGAAGCCTCTAAACCTCCTACAATGCACAAGTCATGAGTGTGATGGACTTGCCAACAACCAGGACAAAGTAGTCTGCTTGATCGGTACTTCATCCACAAACTGAAGCATCCACCACTTGCGTACCGTGTCTGCAGTGTGTACTATCTATAGGATGAACTGCAACAACTCGCCAAGGCTTCTTCGGCAGCACCTCCCAAACCCAAGACCTTCACCATCTAGAAGGATGAGAGCAGCAGGTGCATGGGGACACCATCATCTCCAAGTTTCCCTCCAAGTCACACACCATCATGACTTACATAAGAACTAGGAGCAGCAGTAGGCCATACGGCCCCAAAAGCCTGCTCCACCATTCAATAAGATCATGGCTAATCTTCTACCTCAACTTCACATTCCCTCCTTATATACCAACATTTACTAGTCTCTCACCTTTTAAAAAATATTCTGCTTTTCCATTCTTACTACCAAAGTGGATAATTTCACACTTCCCCACATTATACTCTATCTGCCACCTTCTTGACCAATCACTTAACCAGTCTATATCCCTTTGCAGCCTCTTTGCGTTCTCCTCACAGGTTACTTTCCTACCTAGCTTTGTATCGTCAGCAAATTTGGATATATTACACTCAGTCCCCTCATCTAAGTCATTGATCTAGATTGTAAATAGTTGAGGCCCAAGCACTGATTTTTGAGGCACTCCACTAGTTACACCCTGCCATCCTGAAAATGACCAGTTTATTCCTACTCTCTGTTTTCTGTCCATTAACCAATGCTCAATCCATGCTAATAAATTACTCCCAATCCCATGAGCCCCTAATCTTGTGTAACAACCTCTTGTGTGGCACCTTATCAAATGGCTTCTGAAAATCCAAATGCAAAAGTAGGAATAAACAGGTCATTTTCAGGTTGACAGACTGTAACTCGCAGGGGTATTGCAAGGATCAGTGCTTGGGCCTCAGCTATTCACAATCTACATCAATGATTTGGATGAGGGGACCAAATGTAATGTATCCAAGTTTGCTGATGATACAAAGCTGGGTGGGAATGTAAGTTGTGAGGAGGATGCAAAGAGGCTTCAAGGGGATATAGACAGGCTAAGTGAGTGGGTAAGAACATGGCAAATGGAATATAATGTGGAGAAATGTGAAGTTATCCACTTTGGTAGGAAAAATAGAAAAGCAGAGTATTTTTTAAATGGTGAGAAATTGGGAAATGTTGGTGTTCAGAGGGACCTGGGTGTCCTTGTACACGAATCACTGAAAGTTAACATGCAGGTACAGCAAGCAATTAGGAAAGCAAATGGTATGTTAGCCTTTATTACAAAAGGATTTGAGTATAAGAGTAAAGATGTCTTACTGCAATTATATAGGGCCCTGGTGAGACCACACCTGGAGTATTGTGTACAGTTTTGGTTTCCTTACCTAAGGAAGGATATACTTGCCATAGAGGGAGTGCAACGAAGGTTCACCAGACTGGTTCCTGGGATGGGGGGATTGTTCTATGAGGAGAGATTGAGTAGACTAGGCTTATATTCTATAGAGTTTAGAAGAATGACAGGTGATCTCATTGAAACATACAAAATTCTTACAGGGCTTGACAGGGTAGATGCAGGGAGGATGTTTCCCCTGGCTGGGGAGTCTAGAACCAGGGGTCACATCTCAGAATACGGGGTCAGCCATTTAGGACTGAGATGAGGAGAAATGTCTTCACTCAGAGGGTGGTGAATCTTTGGAATTCTCTACCCCAGAAGGCTGTGGAGGCTCAGTCGTTGAGTATATTCAAGACAGAGATCAATAGACTTTTGAATATTAAGGGAATCAAGGGATATGGGGTAGTGCAGGAAAGTGGAGATGAGGTAGAAGATCTGCCATGTTCTTATTGAATGGCGGAGCAGGCTCGAAGAGCCAAATGGGCTACACCTGCTCCTATTTCTTATGTTCTTATGTTCCCATTCATTTCTCCAGTACTTTTGCTTTATTAATATTAATTACTTTTAAGTTCCTCACTCTCATTAGATCCTTGGTTCCCCACAATTTCTGGTATGTTCTTTGTGTCTTCTACTATGACCATAGATGGTCAGTGCCAGGCAATGACCATCTCCAACAAGAGAGAGTCTAACCACTACCCCTTGACATTCAACGGCATTACCATTGCCGAATCCCCCACCATTAACATCCTGGGGGTCAAAATTGACCAGAAACTTAACTGGGCCAGCCACATAAATACTGTGGCTACAAGAGCAGGTCAGAGGCTGGGTATTCTGTGGTGAGTGACTCACCTCCTGACTCCCCAATGCCTTTCCACCATCTACAAGGCACAAGTCAGGAGTGTGATGGAATACTCTCCACTTGCCTGTACGAGTGCCGTTCCAACAACATTCAAGAAGCTCGACACCATCCAGGACAAAGCAGCCCGCTTGATTGGCATCCCATCTACCACCTTAAACATTCACTCCCTCTATCACTGGCGCACCGTGGCTGCAGTGTGTACCATCTACAAGATGCAACAACTAGCCAAGGCTTCTTCGGCAACACCTCCCAAACCCGTGGCCTCTACCAACTAGAAGGACAAGGGCAGCAGGAGCTTGGGAACACCATCACCTCCAAGTTCCCCTCTAAGTCACACACCATCCTGACTTGGAAATATATCACTGTTCCTTCATTGTCGCTGGGTCAAAATTTTGGAACTCGCTCCCTAACAGCACTATGGAAATACCTTCACCACAAGGACTACAGTGATTCAAGAAGGAGGCTCACCACCACCTTCTCAAGGGCAATTAGGGATGGGCAATAAATGCTGGCCTTGCCAGTGACACCCTCGTCCCATGAACGATTGCAAAAGTTGTACTATCATTCTGCTTAATCACAATAAAAGTATTCTGCATTCAATACAAATGTAATTATTCTTCTGTCCAATTACAGAGAGAGAGTTCTGCTGTCAGAGGTTCCATCGTGAACCTGGTGCATGTGGCAGCTGGTCAACCTTGCTTTCAGTTCCCTCTTTCTCTGAGCTGTTATAAATGCTATTTGAGAAAATTTGGCATAGGCTGCTTCTGTGGCAGTAAAGGCTCCCATAGTAATAGAGGAAGTCTTGTTTATACAGCTCAGTAGTGTCGTAAAGGTATGCACAATCTCCTATCCAAAGTAATCCAACATGAGAAGCAAAGTTGTTGCAGAATTAGCTGTGAATTCCTAGACACATAGGGGTAGAAATTTATTTGCGCCAGCTTCGATCAGATTATGAATAAACTATTGAAAGGTGTATTTGGAGGTGACTTCAATGTGATAAGGTGGCCCACAGCTCTTCTCCCTCTCCAATCACAAAGGTTTTTCCAAACATTTGTTCATGGTGACATGCTTGTTTAAAAAATACAGAAGATTCTCTTCTAGTTCCCTCTACAGTTAGTGTAAAACAAGGCATAGCAATAATAATCCTTATGCCATGCTGTATTTATAAAAGAACAATAATGATGTAGTATATACTAATTAATTGCCAGCACTGGTAAATACTATTAAAATTAAAGTTGCGGATGCATAAATGTTATACAGTAAGTGTATTTCAAATTTGTTAAACTTTCTAATTTAGAGCAGGTATGCAGGACCTTCCATACAGTTTTCAAAAATAATAGCAAGGTACTTTATTAAGAGAATGCTAATATTGTTCAATAATTGATCACAGTCTAAGTGTTCGTTATTGAGAATGTTTTTAAAAGAGCTTTTTGTACTTGTTATTAGCCTGTATTTTGACCCTACTATTCCCGAGGCTTTGTTAAAACTATTAAATTAATGCATTTGAGAGATTTGTATGATGAGACTCTTCAAATTGTGCGTCATGCTTTGCTGCTTTGTGAATTAATGTCTCTGGCTTTGATCTCAAATACTCCATTTTTATTGTAAAACATTTGGCTACTATATGCAGAATATTTTATAATGTACTGTTAACTACACAAAATAAACCAAAAAAAGTAATATTTCTCGCCAAGACTTCTACTTTGATAACTATTTGTTTCCTAAAATTCATTCTCGGGATGTGGGCGTTGCTGGCAAGGCTGGCATTTATTGCCCATCCCTAGTTGCCCTGAGAGCGTGGTTGTGGGCCTTCTTGAACCACTGCAGTCATGGGGTGAAGCTGCTCCAATGTAAATTAGGTGGGAAGTTCCAGGATTTTGACTCAGGGGCAATGAAGGAACGGCGATATATGCCCAAGTCGCAAAGAGGCTGCAAAGGGATATCGACAGGTTAAGTGAGTGGGCAAGAAGGTGGCAGATGGAGTGTAATGTGGGGAAATGCGAAATTATCCACTTTGGTAGAAAGAATAGAAAAGCAGAATATTTTTTAAAAGGTAAGAGACGAGTAAATATTGATATTCAGAGGGATTTGGGGGTCCTTGTACACGAATCACAGAAACTTAACATGCAGGTACAGCAAGCAATTAGGAAAGCAAATGGTATGTTAGCCTTTATTACAAGGGGGTTGTGGTATAAGAGTAAAGAAGTCTTGCTGCAATTATATAGGCTTTGGTGAGATCATACCTGGAGTACTGTGTACAGTTATGGTCTCCTTACCTAAGGCAGGATATACTTGCCTTAGAGGAGCTGCAACAAAGGTTCACTAGATTGATTCCTGGGATGGGAGGGTTGTCCTATGAGGAGAGATTGAGTAGAATGGGCCTATATTCTCTGGAGTTTAGAAGAATGAGAGGTGATTTCATTCAAACGTATAAAATTCTTAGAGGACTTTACAGGGTAGATGCTGAGAGGCTGTTTCCCCTGGCTGGAGAGTCCAGAACTAGGGAGCACAATCTCAGGATAAGGGGTCGGCCATTTAGGACTGAGATGAGGAAAAATGTCTTCACTCAGAGGGTTGTGAATCTTTGGAATTCTCTACCCCAGAGGGCTGTGAATGCTCAGTCGATGAGTATATTCAAGACTGAGATCAATAGATTTTTGGGCACTAAGGGAATCAAGGGAAATGGGGATAGGATGGGAAAGTGGAGTTGATGTAGAAGTTCAACCGTGATCTTATCTAATGGCTGAGCAGGCTTGATGGGCCATATGGCCTACTCCTGCACCTATTTCTTATGTACCTGGAATAAGTCACTGATTTACCATTAGTGGCCCTGTATTCACACTATGATAGAACATGTCATGTCATTCAAGGCTTGAATATCAAATAATAAACGCCAGTTCTGACGAAGGGTCATTGACCTGAAACATTAACTCTGTTTATCTCTCCACAGATGCTGCCTGACCTGCTGAGTATTTCCAGCATTTTCTGTTTTTATTTCAGATTTCCAGCATCCGCAGTATTTTGCTTTTGAATAAACATTAATATTTTGCCATCAGCGCTAATCTGACAGAGATAGCTTGAAGGTCATCTACAAAAATGTGAAGGCTTGTGCATGATAATCACACATCTGCTGTATTGCAAAGATTAAACAACAAAGATTAAATGGTAGCTTTTTGTTATCTAACACTTGATCTAATTTGTACATATAAGACAATCAATTTTATCTTTTTAGACCCAGATGAGAGTCCACAAACAAGTCCTTGTAAAATTCAGTGTTATAGCTTAGGCAAGATGGAAACAAAGACTGTGTATGACTAGTTTCATGTTCTGCATCCCTCTCCTCACTATTTTAGTTTTAAAGCCAGTGGTTTGGAATGAAAATTACACATTTTCCCTGGCGGAATTTAAAATATGCAAGTCTTGTTCGCAACCAACGTAACAGGTCTGAAAACAACAGTAAATATTTACACTGTTCCGGTTACTGTCACTGACATGTACATTTTCAAGGACTGTTAACATTTAACAGCAACTTACTAAATGATTAATTTCAATAATAAAGCAGCACAACACTCTTGTTTTAGTTTTAGTCCCATCTGCCACTATTCACATAGGACTTTTGCATGCTCAAAGTGAGCTAGAGGAGCTTCACATGTCTTTGAGGCTGTATAATTTAGGCTACTGACTGGATCCTTATACCCAGAGTGTCAGGAATAGATTGTTGTAAAATCAGTCCAAATAATGATAACATTAGCCTGGGATGTTCTCTAATGGAGGCAGAAGCTCAAGTCACTGAAGCATTAATTTGTGTAGATTGTTTATGGGTAAGTTTGATCTAGTGGGTCTAACAGAATGCCAACCTCATTTCCAGAGTCTAGTTTATTTCAATTATCCAGCCTTTTCAATCTGGGGAATAGAAGCTTTGTTCTGTATGGCCAATATCTCATATATTTGTTGTAGAAGTCTGTAACTGAGGGAAGAAGGCTTTCTCAGTATTTAAGCGAGCCACATAAAGCTTATGGTGCTGCAGCATGCTCAGCCAAATTCTCCCAAAGCATTCCAGTAGAAGTCAACATAGATAGTAGGAGACTAAAACCTGGATGTGGACAAATCCACTAAATTCAGGATGTTTGCTACAGGATTCTCAGGATAAAATAAACCCACCTGGAAGCCAATAGAGGTACTATCTATTTCTCTCTATCCTTATATCTATTATATATAAAATTTGGTATGTGGGGCACATGTTTCAATGAAAACTCATTACAAGTATCTGCAGTACCTGTTACTCCTGTAGATGGTGCTATGATAGGTATTTTCAATGGTAAAAGTGTTTAACGGTGTGACACACAATCACTGCTGTTTAATAGTTAAACTATATTACCCTGAAATTGTGCAGTCAACTACTATTACAACTTGCATTTATACAGCACTATTAACATTGTAAAATCTCCCAAGGCGCTTCACAGGAGTGATTATCAAACAAAATTTGAAACCGAGCCAGACAAAAGATATTTTAGGCCAGGTGACAAAAAACCTTGGTCAAATAAGATTTAAGGAATGTCTTAAAGGAGAAGGATAGAGGTAGAGAGGCAGAGAGGTTTAGGGAGGAAATTTCAGAGCTTTGGGCCTAGGCAACTGAAAGCAATGGTGGAGCAAAGAAAATTGGGGATGCCTAAGAGGCCAGAGTTGGAGAAGCGCAGAGATCTTGGAGGGTTATAGGTCTTGGCGGTTATAGAAATAGGTTGGAGCGATGTCATGGAGGGATTTGAAAACAAGGATAAGAATTTTTAAAATCTGTCCAACAGTTCAAAATGCCTACTGAAATTTTTCCAGTTGCATTATTTCCCAGTAACTAAAATTTCTAATATCCAAAATAAGGGTTAACATAGAAGATAGGAGCAGAAATAGGCCATTCGGCCCCTCGAGCCTGCTCCGCCATGCAATGCGATCATGGCTGATCATCCAAATTCAGTACCCTGTCCCTGCTTTCTCCCCATATCCCTTGATCCCCTTAGCCTTAAGAAATATATTTAACTCCTTCTTGAATATATTTAATGAATTGGCCTCAACTGCCTTCTGTGGTAGAGAATTCCACAGATTCACCACTCTCTGGGTGAAGAAATTCCTCCTCATCTCAGTCCTAAATGGCTTACCCCTTATCCTTAGACTGTGACCCCTGGTTCTGGACTCCCCCGCCATCGGGAACAGCCTTCCTGCATCTAGTCTGTGCAGTCCTTTTAGAATTTTCTAAGTTTCAATGAGATCCCCTCTCATTCTTCTAAACTCTAGCGAATATAAGCCTAATCGACCCAATCTCTCTTCATACGTCATTCCTACCATCCCAGGTATCAGTCTGGTGAATCTTCGCTGCACTCCCTCCATGGCAAGAACATCCTTCCTCAGATAAGGCGACCAAAACTGCACATAATACTCAAGGTGTGGTCTCACCAAGGCCCTGTACAACTGCAGCAAGACATCCTTGCTCCTGTACTCGAATCCTCTCGCTATGAAGGCCAACATACCATTTGCCTTCTTAACCGCCTGCTGCACCTGCATGCTTACCTTCAGCGACTGGTGCACAAGGACACCCAGGTCTCGTTGCACTTCCCCTTTCCCCAATCTATTGCCGTTCAGATAATAATCTGCCTTCCTGTTTTTGCCACCAAAGTGGATAACCTCGCATTTATCCACATTATACTGCATCTGCCATGCATCTGCCCAATCACCCAACCTGTCAAAATCATACTGGAGTTTCTCTGCATCCTCCTCACAGCACACACGCCCACCCAGCTTTGTGTCGTCTGCAAACTTGGAGATATTACATCTAGTTCCCTCGTCTAGATCATTAATATATATATTGTGAATAACTGGGGTCCTAGCACCGATCCCTGCGGTACCCCACTAGTCACTGCCTGCCACTCGGAAAAAGACCCGTTTATTCCAACTCTTTGCTTCCTGTCTGCTAACCAGTTATCTATCCAAGACAGTACCTTACCCCCAATCCCATGTGCTTTAACTTTGCACGCCAATCTCTTATGCGGGACCTTATTGAAAGCCTTCTGAAAGTCCAAATACACCACATCTACTGGTTCTCCCTTATCTATTCTACCAGTTACATCCTCAAAAAATTCCAGTAGATTAGTCAAGCATGATTTACCTTTTGTAAATCCATGTTGACTTTGTCCGATCCTGTCACTGTTTTCCAAGTGTTCTGCTATTACATCTTTTATAATGGACTCGAGCATTTTCCCCACTACCGATGTCAGGCTTACTATAATTCCCCGTTTTCTCTCTACCACCTTTTTTAAATAGTGGGGTTACATTAGCTACCCTCCAATCCATGGGAACTGTTCCAGAGTCTATAGAATTTTGGAAGATGACCAGCAATGCATCTACTATTTCTAGGGCCACTTCCTAAAGTACCCTAGGATGTAGATTATCAGGCCCTGGGGATTTATCGGCCTTTAATCCCGTCAATTTCCCTAACACCATTTTCCTACAAATACTGATTTCATTCAGTTCCTCCCTCTCATTAGACTCTCATGTTCCCTGATATCTCTGGGAGTTTATTTGTGTCCTCCTTTGTGAAGACAGAACCAAAGTATATATTTAATTGGTCTGCCATTTCTTTGTTCCTCATTATAAATTCCCCTGATTCTGACTGCAAGGGACCTACGCTTGACTTCACCAATCTTTTTCTCTTCACATATCTATAGAAGCTTTTACAGTCAGTTTTTATGTTCCCTGCAAGCTTACTCTCATACTCTATTTTCCCCCTCTTAATTAATCCCTTGTCCTCCTTTGCTGAATCCTAAACTGCTCCCAATCCTCAGATTTGCTGCTTTTTCTGGCCAATTTATATGTCCTCTCCTTGGATTTTATGCAATCCCTAATTTCCCTTGTAAGCCACGGTTGAGTCACCTTTTTTGTTTTATTTTTATTTTTATGGTTCAAACAAAATTTAAAAGATACATCTATTGAATCGTCTTTTGTGCCCTTTAATGCCTTCATTAGAGTTTTTACTTGAAAGTCATCAGGCATCAAGTGGTCAGGCAAGCCCTGAAAAGGATGATGACAACGAGCCTGAGGTTGAAGAATTTCCTGTTGCACCAGAGTTGCAGCCAGGAAGTCAAATCCAGCAAAATCCAATCGACAAAAATTTCAAAGTCACCCCAAATACAAGTAGTTCTGAATATATGTTCCCAATCAACTGGACAATCAAACACCATGCCCATAGTTACACTCTACTTGACTTCATCTACCAGGCATGCCCATCAATTCCTCTCCTGCCGTAGAAACCTCTCATTTCAAAAGAACTCTTAGCACAAAGTGGAAATGAGACGTCAAATAAATGTTTAGTGTGTTCTAAATTAGTGTTTTTACCCCTGATGCTGGCGCTAAACCTCCAAATTTCTAGGCCTATGTGCCTAAGAGTCCTAAAGGACAGTTGGTGCTTCTCCCATTTATGTTCAGACTGCTGCCCTAGAGGCCTGGTGTTCCAAGTAGAACAGGCGATCTCTTCCCACTTTACAGGCTTGGGGTTTGATTAATAAGAACCATGAGGCAGGGGTTTCCTGATCTCACTGTGACATTAGGACTGCAATGTGGCTTTCTTCAGGCATACCCAGAATGGGTATGGGTGAAAATGTTGTCTTTCATAACAACAGCAGGCCTAAACCACCCCACCAAGGCCCTCTGATGCCTGCACATGTGGCAGAAAGCATACAGGCCCAGGCTGCCCATGGAGTAGTGCAAGTGATGCAGGTTCCTCATAAGACTCAGCTGCTGGGAGAAGAGAGTCACCTTAATACCAAGAGACTTGTATGCACACAAAGCAGCCAGCCATTTCATGGACTCTTGCCACCGAGGTATCACTTAGAAGCAGCATGATGCTAAGAGTGTACATATACACAGCCACCAAGGGGAAGTACTCTGGAATCAAACACTTAACACATACATACAACATGGTTTCACATTAGAAATCTGGTTTCACTGAAGCTGTGTATACAGAGTGCTCTTGAAAAGGTTTGTGGGCATGTGTTTGTGGGCAGGTGGCAAGAATATAATATTTGTGGTTACCTGGTAGATTTAAGGGACTATGAGTAGCCTATTTGTGGAAGGCGTAGGAAGATGCAAATAGAACGGTTAATGCAATGGCCACATTTGCAAATTAAGAGAGCTTTCTGAACGGCTCTAATAGGGTTCTGCTCTGCAGTCACTTGAGGCTCTTGCTGTTATTCTTTGTGGTCCCCTTGATGCACCCATGGCTTTCTCCTCTGAGGCCTCCATGATGATGCTTCACATTACACACACACGGCTTTACATTCATCACCTCCCTATCTTCATTCTATCTTGCTTATTCATATATTCGGCTACATCCGAAAAGTACACGGTTAAAATGTCGGTGGGCAGGAGTACGTCGGGAATGTAGCGGTATGTACTCTACTGCTATTTTAACCACTTGTCATTACCAGGTGGCCAGTGTTAAAATTATGGCTCAAGTATCCACTTACCAGTATTGCAATGTGCAGAGAATGCACAATGAATGAAAACCCTATGAGGGAGTTAACCAATTTTTTTCTTTCCATGTCCTCCACATACCTTAGGAGCATATCAATGTAAAGATTGTGGAGAAGGCTAGATTGAATAATGGAAAGGAAGAGGCATGAAATCACCCTCTGCAAAAATGGAGCAATGTAAGATGTAGTCAACCATCCATTGCTTAGTTAATGGTTTGCCTTGCGTCTTTGCACGGAGGAAATAAAATCTGTTCAGACTTCTCAAACGCCTCTGAGTGAAAGACGTGGATAGATTTTTGTCATCACTGCCTAGGCAGTAATCTGATGGGCGGATCAACGATCCTTTATAGAACCCACCTGATTTTCATTCCATTGGACCACTGTGCTCCACTCCTAGGATCCTGCTGCGCTGCTCTCCCCAGCACCCTATGTTTCACGTTATGACTCCCCACTGTGCTCTACTTCACAGACCCTGAATATGCTCTGCTTCCTAGCTGTGCTTCATTCTTCAGCCCCCACTGTGATCTGCTCCCTATTACATTAAAAATCACAACTGTGCTTCAGATTATCCATGAGCAATGCCACAGGAGATCAGTTACTCTGTATAAAAATTACACCAGTAGAAAGCCGGAGTATCCAAAACCAAGACACTTTGTTAAAAGCCTTTTCCAAAAAGGTTTTAATGTAAATACTGCCAAACTGAGGCTTTGCAATGGTTATGTATTAAAAAGGTCCTCATTCCCCAAATCTGCCAAATTTCTAAACAGCTTGGATTCAGACTAATTTTGTTCTTTTTGCAAACTTCTTTTCCCTTCTTCCTCTAACCCCTCCCCATCACATTAACTTACATTCATTGGTATTTTAATCCGTCTTGATGCAAGTCTCTACAAACTAATTCCAGATATATGAAAGGAAGAAACTAAAATAAACTGAGTTAATGACAATGCATTTGCAAGTCAAATGGTTTCAATTAACTGTAAAAGTCAGACTTGGGCCACAGCTTCAAGTGTACTACTAACAAATCATGCTGCACTGAACCAGGCTGTCCAATGTCACACAATGACAGGCAAGACTTGTAGGCCTAGAGTTTCCGCAAGTTTGCGTGCCTGAAATCGGCCAAACAATAAAAGATTATGGAATTTTAAGCACAAGTTAAGTCCAGCGTAAATAGAGTTTCTGCGATCTTTAACGTTGGTTTATAAACATCGTGCTGGAAGCCGGCCCTGCTCATAAAACTGATCATGCCCCCGATTGAGATAATGAGCATGGTGAGTTTCCGCCAGTTGTGCCTGTTTGCGACCGTTCAAGGAAGCACTTCAAATTAAACTTATTTTTTTGGCGCAAAGGTACTAGTAAGCATGTTTTAAAACTTTTTAAATAATAAAAAATAATTTACTAAGAAACTGACTAGTGTACACCAGTGAAACTAGTAAATGGTTCAATATAGTTTTTTAAAGTCATTTTCAGTGATTTAAAATCAGATTATTCACAGGTGGTGGACTAGACACTCTTATTAAAAATGCTTATTTTTTGTGATAAACCCATTTTCAGCTGTATTGGTAAAACTGCACCAGGTTACCATTCGTAAATGAATATTTTTAAATGCAAGGGGAGAAAAAATTACGTTCTATTACACTGCCTGATTGCGCTGGTTCATGGAAGATTTTACATTTGTGATTATGCAAATGAATTTGAGCAAAAATTTGAACCATAACTTCAATTCGGAAAAACAGTGCAATTTCAAGCGCAATTTGCGCCCAGATTGCAGATTACGCCCAAATCGGTAACTCTGTTTAAATGGGCATTTAAATATTTGTGTACTCTCCCCTCCCCAGACAAAATGATTCTGAATTTAATTTCAAAAAGGTTCCCATTATCTTCCAGTTTCTGAAGTTGGGCACAGAAACATTACATTTTTATGGGTTCTCAGCATGTTCCACTGAAAGCAAGAAAATGACGTCTTGTTTCACTAGTAAATCTTCAGGTGAATTTGGGGTGGAAACTGATTCATGATACTCTTGGCCACTGGGAATACTGGGGAGGGATGGGTGACTAAAAGAGGGCAAGAAAAACTAATTTTTAAAAATGATGGGGAAATTCAATTGTGCTGTTTATCTCAGCAATCACCAATGGGATTTTATTTAGTAAAATGAAATATGGGTTACCTCTGCCAATTTAACATTAGTTAGTTCATTTGACTGTATTTCTTGTCTGTGTTTACACCACAAAACAGAAAATTTAAAAAGTAATTTCTTCCCTTTGTGGGGACATAAAACAAAATAAATAGCAGTACCACCAGCCCACAATGTACAAGGTCGCTGTCCTTTTCACAGCAACACCAGTAAATGTGGAAATGCACCAGGACTGCAACAAATTACAGGAGGACATTAATAAACTTGCAGAATGGGCAAATAATTGGCAAATGAAGTTCAACACAGATAAATGTGAGGTATTACATTTTGGTAGGAAGAATAGGGAGGTCACTTATCACTTGGAGGGTGCGAGTCTAGGTGGGGTAGAGGAACAAAGAGATCTCGGAGTACAAATACACAGATCACTAAAAGTTGCGCCACAGGTTAGTAAGGCTATAAAAAAAAAGCAAACCAAACACTAGGGTTTATTTCTAGAGGGATAGAAATGAAAAGTAGAGAAGTTATACTAAACCTGTATCGAACCTTGGTTAGAAGACCACACTTAGAGTACCGCGTGCAGTTCTGGTCACCATATTATAAAAAGGATATAGAGGCACTGGAGAGGGTACAGAGAAGATTTACAAGGATGATACCAGAAATGCGAAGGTATACATATCAGGAAAGGATGAACAGGCTGGGTCTCTTTTCTCTTCAAAAAAGGCTGAGGGGTGACCTAATAAAGGTCTTTAAAATTATGAAAGGTTTTGATAGAGTGGATACAGAGAGAATGTTTCTACTTGTGGGGAACAGCATAAATAGAGGCCATCAATATAAGATAGTCACCAAGAAATCCAATAGGGAATTCAGAAGAAACTTCTTTACCCAAAGACTGGTAAGAATATGGAACTCCCTACCACAGGGAGTGGTTGAAGCGAAAAGTATAGATGCATTTAAGGGGAGGCTAGACAAGCATACGAGGGAGAAGGGAATCGAGGGTTAGATGAGGAAAGACGGGAGCAGGCTCGAGTGGAGCATAAACGCCAGCATGGACTGGCATTATTTTTGGAGTGGTGGAGATCACGGCACTTAACTATTTAGTAGTGTACCACTGCACTACAATTTAGCCAGAAACATTTTGGATTTCCAAATTCAGCTTACTAGATTTCATTTTTTGTGGACAATATTCAATATGAAGATTCTTCATTTGCTTGTTCAAAAAATATCTATTCCACAAAGCAATTATTAGTACCATTACCACAGTTAAGATTAAATATATTTGCCAGTCCAAAGATTTTTTAATGTATTTATTGTGTATGGTGCACAATACCAATACTTGTCACATCCCACCAATCAGAATGTTTCCATTATTCCCTACTTTGCGTCTCCAACCTCCCAACCAATTACCAACCCATTTCGCAAGGTTACATCCAATTCTTTGGTCAGCTCATACTTGTCCAAGTGCTCAGTCACTCTGTCCTTGATGATAGATTCCAGTAACTTCCCCATAACTGATGTTACACGGACAGGTCTGTAGTTACCAGGTTTCTCCCTTCCTCCCTGCTTAAATAATGAAGAAACATATGCAATTTTCCAATCCATAGGCATAATTCCTGAACCTAGAGATCATTGGAGAATTATGACCAACACATCCACAATGGAAAAGAAAATTGGGCTGCCGATTTGCAATGGCGTGTTTTGCGCTACTAGCGTAGACCAATTTCACCCCCAAACTGTCTCCACTTTTGAAAGAGAACAGAAAATCTGTAATTATCACCCGTGTTTTGTTGATAATTAGAATGTTTACATTTTCTTAGAGGTGTGAGAGTTTGAGAAAGAGAGACATACTCATCCAGAAATCCATCACAAAACACCAAATTCAATGTTTGCAGAGATTCCTTAGAAAGTCACGAACCAGTGCTGACAGACACGGGATCCCTAGACAGAGCTCTGTAAGCCCATGTCCTCCCTCTCTTCTCACTGATAACAGACAGCAGGAATCCATCAATGAGCCATACCTCACAATAGGTTGTGGCAAACCTCAGGTTCATCTTCCAGAGTCTCTCAAATCCTCGATTCCCCTCCCCAATGCTGCCAAACCCCAGTTGCAGTACTGTCACATGCCATGATCCTTACCCCATTCTACCAAACCCTAGGATTATTCCCCAGTTCTACCAAAGCCCTGGATTGCCCTCCCCAAGTACAACTAAACCTCACCCTCCTTCCCCAATACTGCTAAATACCAGATATATACCTCTAACTGGCGCATCTTGCAAAACATCTTGCTATGTCGTCACAGCTTTAAAAACAGTACAGGAGGAAAATATACATAGGTAAAGGAATATGTATAAAGTAAAGGCAGTTTTCTCAGAATAAATGGACAGAGTTGTGCAATTCGATCCCCTAAACACAAGTAGAAATCCCAGAATACCATGTTAAAAAATGGAATTTGACTTATTCAGTCACTGTAAATCAGTGGCCCTTGTTATGCCCTACCTGACAAACACCTATATTGTTATAAAACAGAGTATCCACGAACTCACCATGGGAGATCTGCTAATAATATAGTAAAAGTCTTGATTACAGCACACATGTCCTGTAAGATTCACAATTACGTCTTGTCATACTTTAGCTGTTGTGCTTCAGCGTATCCTCTGACTCAGTGTGAGCAATGATTTCTAATGTGTTTTATTAAAAATGGTGAGTGGTTGACACGTTCTAATGGTATTGCGCCTTTAGGTGGTGCTGTGAGGATCCCGTAGGGCTCTCCATAATGTTACATGACCAATCAACTCCTGTTAATCTGGCTATGTGAACACTTACTGCAATTCCTAACATGCACTCCCAGGTGACACTGCACCAATGCATTTGCTGGAGCATGCCAGATATCTTAGTAAAGATAAGTAAGGGTAAGTGTTTTTTTTAAAACTTTGTTACCAGCCTTGCTGTCCATCCCATCCACAGAAATAATTTATCAACCCCACTCTCACCTAATTTTTCTGATCCACATAATTGAATCATAGTCCTGCATCACTTCAACCCGACAGCCCTGTTGCACTTTGCCCCATGGCTCTGCTGCACTTCACCCCAATAGCCCTGAAAACCCTGCCACATTTTTCCCACCCCCACCTAAGCCTAATGACTCTCAAACATCTGTGGTTCTACCCTATATTCATCTGAGTGAGCCCATCTCCATTCTCCCTACAGGATTTTCAGATGAAAATTTTTCTCTTTATTTCACTTAAAGTTGGAAACTTGATTCTTGTTCTTTAGTATAATTCTATCCCAGATCACGTTAAACTTAGTCATTCTATGGACTCTGTCTCCAAGGGGTGCTATGACTTCGATTTCTGATACGTTATCTGGGTCATTTACGAATACCAGGTCAAGATGAGCACTGCTTTGCGAGGAGTCTCTTACACACCAAGTCATGAAGCAGTCCTGCACTACATTTACCAACTCTGACTGTAAACCACTTGTGTTTTGACAATTTATATTGGGAGGGATGGAGGGAAACATGAAAGGGTCAAGCTATCCAGGACCTCTTTCTCAAATTGGTTAGTGAATTGGTAACAAAGGAGCATAGACTCAGGATTATCACAGGAAGAATGAAGGAGGAAGGAGGAAGAAATTGTTTCACACCAAGGTTATTAGAACACAGGGTGGTTTTACCACAAATGTTTATTGAGACAGAGATAACAACATTATCTAATAAGGAATTGATAAGTATGAAAAGGAAGAATGTAAAAGGATATAGGAAAAAGGCAGGCAAATGAGATTAAAATAGATAATTCCAGTTGTAGAGTTAACACAAGCACAGGTACTATAAGTCGAATAGCCTCCATCTGTTCTGTAATTTCTATGATCCTATCTCCCAGCAACAATTTAATAGAAGCAATGGTACAGACTCGAGACTAGATTGCCTTCACATCTGCCCTCTTGGTTTATAGTGGTGATGGTAATCAAAAGTTTTAAGGGGAGTAATTAAAAAGAATGCAACAATCTTTTTATTTGCAGTAATTTATGAATAAAGTAAAATGTGAAACTTAATTATCGTTATTTTAAAACAAAGGTATTACCACATTCCTCAAAGGATTAAAAATAAATGCCCTATATCTAACAAAAGCCCTTTGAATAAATGTATTTTAAGTCAGTGCAATAACTGTTTATTTTCTAGTAGCACCCAGCAGCTGGAATAATTACTCTAATGTTTATTTTACATTTATGTTATTCTCTTCAGTTTCACTCAAACACTACTATATCTTCTTTCCACTTAACACATACATTACACAGAGTAAAACACTGTACAAGATGTGAAGAAAATATAAGCATTTATGTACTTCACTTTTTTAGAAGAACATATTGCCCCTAGCATTGTGCATAGGATCATTATATGCTCTATGACATTTTAACACATTAACAAGTCTACAGTAAATTCCTTTCGCTAAATAACTGTGACGTTTCACTATCTTGTCTTCTCAGACTGAAGCCCATTAAGTCAGTGTCTGTTGTAATTCTGGGAGATGAAATCCAAAGACAGCAAGGCTCATTACTCTAAAACTCCTTCAATGACAAACAGGGATTGCGGTCAGCCACTGTCACAGGAACTGAATGACAGTTATTAATGAAGATCTATTCAGCTCCTGCCTCTAAAAGGCCTTTTCCGATCTTCTTGCAGTTATTCTGCACTACATGTGTTTCTGCCATTAGTTACTGACTTGGTGAAAAGGTAGGCTGAAATTCTGGACTGAGGAAGTTGAAGTTTTCAGCTATGGGCCATTTAGGGAAGGGAAAATGATTTCAAAGGTTTCTAAATAAAATCTGAAATATATAGTTAATAGAATCATAGAATGATACAGCACAGAAGGAGGTCATTCAGCCCATTGTGCCTGCGCCAGCTCTTTGGTACAGCTATCCAATTAGTCCCACTCCCTGCTCTTTCCCCATAGCCCTGTACATTTTGTCCCTTCAAGTATTTATCCAATTCCCTTTTGAAAGTTACTAATTAATCTGCTTCCATCACCCTTTCAGGCAGTGCATTCCAGATCATAACAGCTTATGGCATATTTTTTTTCCTCATGTCACCTCTAATGGTCTCTGTAAGCTGTGCGGCTGCACGGCGCTCCAGGGACCCCGCGCAACCGGCTTTTCAATGAGAAAAACCACGCATGCGCATGCATATTTGAATGGCCTGAGCTGCCCCTTAAAGGGGCCACACGGCGCTAAACAAAATTACAGGGAACATTGGCAAAAGAACCAGAGGTGACCAATCGCCCTAAATCTGTGTCCTCTGGTTATCGACCCTTCTGCCACTGGAAACAGTTTCTACTTATTTACCCTATCAAAACTGTTGATGATTTCGAACACCTCTAACAAATCTCCTCTTAACCTTCTCTGCTCTAAGGAGAACAACCCCAGCTTCTCCAGTCTCTCCACATAACTGAAAGAACAAAAGGGAACATCTGTGATAGGGTGGAAGGCATGAGTGATTTAATGGCAAAAGGGATGATGGTGCAAGGCAAAAGGGGGTAGTAATAGGACAATAAAGAAACAAAAGATGGGTCCAGTGGAGGTGTAAATTGCAACAGTAGTACCATTACTTCCAGGTGAAACAGCAATTTACTTGGACTTCTTCAACTTAGTATACTGTATTCGTTGCTCACGATGCCGTCTCCTCTACATTGGGGAGACCAGACCAGAACAGATTGCGTGATCGCTTTGCTGAACATCTCCGTTCAGTGCGCAAGTGTGATCCCGAGCTTCCAGTCACTTGCCATTTTAATTCTCCGTCCCACTCTCAATCTGACATCTCTGTCCTCGGACTCCTACATTGCTCCAGTGAGCCAGTGCAAGCTTGAGGAACAGCACCTCATCTTTCGATTAGGCACTTTACAACCTTCAGGCCTCAACATTCAGTTCAAATCGGAGGCCTGGTGGGGGGAAATTGGATTCCCGGGGTGGGGGATCAGATGCCTCGTTGGGGGGGGGGTTTCCAATCGTGGCGGGGGGGGGGGGGTTAGACAAAGAAGTTGGATCCAGGAGGTAAGTGTAAAGCCACTTAACTCCTGGATCCAGCAGTCCTCGCTTTACTTTAGCTGGCGGGTTTCACGAGGCCTGCAAAACCCGACCAGCTACAGTTAAATTTAAAATGGAGGTTAAATCTGAGGCACGACAGTCTCAATATAATATTTAAATAGACGACCCACCTCCTGGGAGCGGGTTGGCTGCCCCTACCCCACACCTCCCTCCCCCCCCCCCGCCAACCACCCTGTCCCGTCCCGCCTCCATTAAAACTGAAAGTGGGCGGGTTGGGGTCGGGATTCAGACTTTTAACACTTAACTTCCCACCCGACCCCAACCCACCCTTTTATGGGGGGAGGGGGTTTAAAATTCTCCATTAACTGTTTCTCTCTCTACAGATGCTGAGTGTTTGCAGCATTTTCGGTTTTTATTTCAGATTTCCAGTATCCGCAGTATTTTGCTTTTATTATAGAAAATTGTTACATAATTTGATGCTGTACCATTTGTACCTAGGGACAATGTTGGCTGTCTCTTTTTCATACTATTTTCTGAAGTTCCAATTTTGTCCAGAACCATTTGATAAGGTTTTGTACAAGAGATTATTAGCAAAATTGAGAGAGCACAGAATTGGGAGGTAACCTTATGACATGGGCCAGTAATTGGTTGGGAGGCAAGAGGCAGAAAGCAGGGATAATTTTCTGATTAGCTGGCTGTAACAAGTGGTCTTCCCCAGGTATCTGTACTAGGACCTCAGCTTTTCACCATATACTTCAATGATTTGGATGAAGGAATAGAGAGTTGTATATCCAAGTTTACAGATGGCACTAAATTAGGAGGCACAGTAAGGTGTGTGGATAGATTCAGGAAGTTACAAATGGGCATAAACTAAGTGAGTGGTCAAAACTATGGCAGATGTAGTTCAACATGGGGGAAGTGTGAGATCATTCAGTTTGGATCTGAAAAAAACAAATTGGAATATTTTCTTAATGGTGTGAGACTAAGAGCTGTGGAGGATCAAAAGGATGTAGATGTCCATGTACAGAATCACTAAAAGCTAGTGCACAGGTATAAAAAAATAATCAAAAAGGGTAATGGAACGTTGGCCTTTATCTCAAGGGGGATGGAATTCAAAAGTGAAACTTCAGTTGTACAGAGCCTTGGTCACACCCCATGTGGAGTACTGCATTCAGTTTTGGACACCAAACCTCAAGAAGGGGTACCGTGCAGATTCAACAGCATGACATTTAAAGGGTTAAATTATGTGGACAGATTAAATAAACATGGCTTGCAATCCCTTGAGTTTAGAAGATTGAAAGGTGATCTAATCAAGGTCTTTAAAATGATAAAGGAATTTGATAGGGTAGCTATGGAGAAACTATTTCCTTTGGTGTGGGAATCCAGAACAAGGGGGCATAATCTTAAAATTAGAGCTAGGCCATTTAGGAGTGAAATCAGGAAGCACTTTTTCACACCAAGAGCAGTGGAAATATGGAACTCGCTCCCCCAAAAGGCTGTGGATGTTGGGTCAATTGAATTTTTCAAGACTGAGATCGAAAGATTTTTGTTGTTAGGTAAGGATATCAAGGGCTACAAACACAAGTAATGGAATTGAGGTACAGATCAGCCATGATCTGACTGAACAGGCTCGAGGACCTGAATGGCCTACTCCTGTTCCGATGTCTTCTTTTCAAATTAACCACCAGAATGATTATGGAAATAAACTTCAAGGAAGAATTTGACAATTAAGATTCGGTTAGTACATGTACAGTGGTCTTTGCTGTGATTTTTATACAAGTCAGGAATCATGTTCATACATGCAAAATAATATTACAAGTATGAATTTTAACCAGACTTTGTGTTAGTAGTCATTTCTTTCTTGTGTTCAATATGTTACAACTGTTCAAGGTTTGTTTAGAATGAAGCAATAATAAACAACTAAATTAATGTAAAAAAACTGGCATATTGATACATTTAATACCTTTTCAATACCTCTCCTGAGCATGTTTGTGTAGGAGTCCAGGGGTGCTGATAGCCCTCCAGTACCATACACAAGTCATAGAGTCAAACGGCACAGAAAGAGGCCCTTCGGCCCATCGTGTCCGCTCCGGCCATCAAGCCCTGTCTATTCTAATCCCATTTTCCAGCACTTGGTCCGTAGCCTTGGATGCTATGGCGTTTCAAGTGCTCATCTAAATGCTTCTTGAATGTTGTGAGGGTTCCTGCCTCTACCACCCTTTCAGGCAGTGAGTTCCAGATTCCAACCACCCTCTGGGTGAAAAAGTTTTTCCTCAAATCCCCTCTAAACCTCCTGCCCCTTACCTTGAAACTATGCCCCCTGGTTATTGACCCCTCTACTAAGGGGAAAAGTTCCTTTTTATCTACCCTATCTATGCCCCTCATAATTTTGTACACCTCAATCAGGTCCCCCCTCAGCCTTCGCTGCTCTAAGGAAAACAACCGCAGCCTGTCCAGTCTCTCTTCATAGCTGAAACGCTCCAGCCCAGGTAACATCCTGGTGAATCTCCTCTGCACCCTCTCCAATGCAATCACATCCCTCCTATAGTGTGGCGACCAGAACTGCACACAGTATTCCAGCTGTGGCCCATCTAGCGTTTTGTACAGCTCCATCATAACCTCCCTGCTCTTATATTCTATGCCTCAGCTAATGAAGGCAAGTATCCCATATGCCTTTTTAACCACCTTATCTACCTGTCCTGCTGCCTTCAGGGATCTATGTACATGCACACTAAGGTCCCTCTCATCCTCTGTCCTTCCTAGGGTCCTACCATTCATTGTGTATTCCCTTGCCTTGTTAGTCCTCCCAAAATGCATCACCTCACACTTTTCAGGGTTAAATTCCATTTGCCACTGTTCTGCCCATCTAACCAACCCGTCTATATCGTCCTGTAGCCTGAGGCTTCCCTCCTCGCTAGTTACCACTCCACTAATTTCCGTGTCATCTGCAAACTTACTGATCATACCTCCTACATTCATATCTAAATCATTAATGTACACTACAAACAGCAAAGGACCCAGCACCGATCCCTGCGGTACACCACTGGACACAGGCTTCCAGTCACAAAAACAACCTTTGACCATCACCCTCTGCCTCCTGCCACTAAGCCAATTTTGGATCCAATGTGCCAAATTGCCCTGGATCCCATGGGCTCTTACCTTCTTGACCAGTCTCCCATGTGGGACTTTGTCAAAAGCCTTACTGAAGTCCATGTAGACCACATCAACTGCACTACCCTCATCCACACACCTAGTCACCCCCTCGAAAAATTCAATCAAATTGGTTAGACATGATCTCCCCCTGACAAAGCCATGCTGACTATCCTTGATTAATCCTTGCCTCTCCAAGTGGAGACTAATTCTGTCCCTCAGAATTTTTTCCAATAATTTCCCTACCACTGATGTTAGGCTCACTGGCCTGTAATTCCCTGGTTTATCCCTACTACCCTTCTTGAATAATGGTACTACGTTAGCTGTTCTCCAGTCCTCTGGCACCTCCCCTGTGGCCAGAGAGGTTCTGAAAATTTGTGTCAGAGCCCCTGCAATCTCCTCCCTTGCCTCACACAGCAGCCTGGGATACATCTCGTCAGGGCCTGGGGATTTAACCACTTTGAAACCCGCTAAAACCGCTAGTACCTCCTCCCTCTCAATATTAATTTGTTCAAGTATATCACAATCCCCCTGCCTGATTTCTATGCCTACATCGTCCTTCTCCATAGTGAACACAGATGCAAAATATTCATTTAAAACCTCACCTACATCTTCCGGCTCTACACACAGATTGCCACTTTGGTCCCTAATGGGCCCTACTCTTTCCCTGGTTATCCTCTTGCCCTTAATATACTTATAAAACACCTCGAGATTTTCCTTTATTTTGCCCGCCAGTGTTTTTTCATGCCCCCTCTTCGCTCTCCTAATTTCTTTTTTTAAGTACCCCCCTGCACTTCCTATACTCCTCTAGGGCTTCCACTGTTTTTAGTCCTTTGTATCTGCCAAAAGCCTCCCTTTTTTTCCTAATCCATTCTTGTATATCCCTTGACATCCAGGGTTCCCTGGGTTTGTTGGTCCCACCCTTGACCTTTACGGGAACATGTTGGCGTTGTACTCTCTATTTCCTTTCTGAAAGACTCCCAGTGCTATGATGTGGATTTTCCTACAAGTAGCTGATCCCAGTCCACTTTGGCCAGATCCTGCCTTATCATATTAAATCGGCCTTCCCCCAATTTAGAATCTTTATTTCCGGTCATCTTTGTCCTTTTCCATGACTACCTTAAATCTCACCGAATTATGGTCACTGTCACCAAAATGCTCTCCTACTAACACTTCTACCACTTGCCCGGCTACATTCCCTAGAATTAGGTCCAGAACCGCCCCCTCTCTTGTAGGACTTTCTACATGCTGGCTCAAAAAGCTCTCCTGGATGCACTTTAAGAATTCCACACCCTCTAAGCCTTTCACACTCTGACTATCCCAGTTAATATTGGGGAAGTTGTAATCCCCTACTATTATTACCCTATTATTTCTACACTTCTCTGAGATTTGCCTACATATATGTTCCTCTATCTCCCCCTGACTGTTTGGGGGCCTATAGTACACTCCCAGCAAAGTGCTTGCCCCCTTTTTGTTTTTAAGTTCTACCCATATGGCCTCAGAGGAACCTGCTAAGATATCATCCCTCCTTACTGCAGTAATTGACTCCTTGATTAATATTGCGACACCCCCTCCTCTTTTACACCCCTCTCTGTCTCGCCTGAAGATTCTATACCCCGGAATATTGATCTGCCAGTCCTGCCCCTCCCTCAACCATGTCTCTGTGATAGCAACAATATCATACTCCCATGTGTTCATCAACACCTTCAATTCATCTGCCTTACTCGCAAGACTCCTTGCATTAAAATAAATGCCATCCAGCCTTGCCATACTCCCTTGTGCCATTAAATATTTGCTCTGCCTTCCAGGCTGACTTGTTTTTTCCTCTATATTTGGCTGTGCATCACCCCCTACTATAGCTCCACTCCGTATCCCATCCCCCTGCCAAGTTAGTTTAAACCCCCCCCCAACAGTACTAGCAAACCTCCCCGCAAGGATGTTGGTCCCGTTCCGGTTCAGGTGCAACCCGTCCAACTTGTACAGGTCCCACCTTCCCCAAAAGCAGACCCAGTGATCCAGGAAACTAAAGCCCTCCCTCCTGCACCAACTCTTCTGCCACGCATTCATCTGCTCTATCCTCCTATTCCTATACTCACTAGCACATGGCACCGGGAGTAATCCAGTGATCACTTCATGTGTGAATCTTGATAGTGATCAAAGATAGGCTATTTGA
Organism: Squalus acanthias; assembly: GCA_030390025.1. NCBI lineage: Eukaryota > Metazoa > Chordata > Chondrichthyes > Squaliformes > Squalidae > Squalus > Squalus acanthias. The sequence goes on from CM059428.1 coordinate 97,377,831, forward strand.
GCGTATGGTACATCACATATGAGCCTAATCCTGCTCTCATATAATGCTGTCCTTGTTGAAATCAGCTAACTGTGCACACACCGAGGAATGAAACTGAGATCTTCCTGGATCTCAGCAGCACAGTAAGCTCAGATCTACTCACTAAGTTATCAGACGAGGAGGCATTTTCTACTCTTACAAAGAGAAGTTTAAATTGAACTGAAGATGGATTTTTAATTGGAGTTTGATGATTTAACAGTATATGTGTTGATGGTGAAAATCAAATCATTTTCTATAATTGGGAATTTTGAAATGATCCACAAATTGCTTTTGTGCAACAATTACATTTTTCATGAGCACATCTTGAAGAAATAATCAAGACAGGCATCTGGGGAGGGAGGAACAAAATCACTGTAATGTATTTTATAATGGACTAGACCCAAGTCTGAACCTCAGACATGGCATTACAACTAATTAGACAGCAAGTTACAAATGATTCCCGCCTGGTAACCCAAGTGGAGGCAAGGAAGAAAATAGATTTCATTGTGGATTGTATGCCTACTGGCTGTAGTACAGAAGTACTGGTGGAGAGCTGTCGTCAATTGCTTGGACAATGTGGACAACAATGATATATATTCATTAAAAAAAACCTTCCGCCTCTCCACCTCTCTCTTCTCCTTCAAGACCCTCATTAAAACCGACCTCTTTGACCAAGCTTTTAGTCACCCCTCTAATATCTCCTTCTTTGGTTTGGTGTCAATTTTAGTCTGATTGTGCTACACCTTGGGACATTTTCCTTTGTTAAAGACGCTGTATAAATGCAAGTAGTCGTTGTTGCCGTTAATCCTAGAAAATGATAAGGACCTGATAAAAATTTTGTTTGGCCTTCATATCACTGAGGTTTGAACTCCTATGTTGACTACAACAAAATCTAGATCAGTTTTATCTGGCCCGCGCGTGGTGTGCTGTGCTGCACGTTTGCAATGTGTGGGAATCCTCTGCGATCCGCCCTGGTGTGCGAGTCATGCGTGCATGTGATGGTCCTGATGTTGCGGTTACACAATGGAACATGGCGGCTTAGTAGAGACAAAGCAACTATGGAGCTTAGCGTCTCTCAGCGCCTCACACTTCAGGTAAGTGAGGGCTGGGGTCAGGTTTAGCTGGGCGGTGGGTGGCTGTTTCAGGGTAGAGTTCTGTCTGTCGTGGCGTTGGGTCGCTAGTGGCTGTGTGCAGGGAGCTGCTGCCCGGATTTACATCGCAATCTCTAACCATCGCTGCTCATGCCAGGCTGGGAGAGGTGGGGAGCAGTGCACAGCACAGCAGTCCCGCTCCTTCCGCTCCTCTTTCAGGGCAACGAACCCCACAAATAACCCCAGGCCTAACATCACCATCTCAACTGTCGGCTCCTCGCAAAATTTGTAGCTAGAGCCTGAGCTTGAGCCTGAGTTTCAATCAGCAGCGAGAGAAACAGCGGGCTTTGAGGGGGATATCCTGGTGGTGGGGATTATTTTTCAGTAACCTATTTGTAATCACTTTTTGAAGAGCATCTCAGTCCTCCATGTGTTCTTTTGTTTTTAAATGTTTGGGACATCAACAAGGGTGACTGACTATCTTTTCAAAAATCTAATGTGGTGACTGGATTTGGTTTTTGTCTCTTGTATACATCAATCCTGCACCGCCTGCTTAGAAAGTCAAATTAGCTTGGTTCTGGGTTGTTGTCTTGTTAGGTACAAATGTAAACTGTTTTTGGAGTAAGTATTACAAATCTGAATCCCACAATACTGTAAAGTAGCTACACTCCTAGGCACTTCTCTTTTTTGTTTAATTTGGAAGAGTAAGATAAGGAAAAGGTGAGTTTGTAAAGTAAGACCAGCCATAATATGCTGAGCTAAAGTAACTTGGGCCTAGTAGCCCAATAAGCCCACTCTTTGACAAAGACAGAGAGAGACAGAGACAGAGACAGACAGGGATGGAAGCAGAATCCTCACCAAATAATTAACATACAGAATGCTAGAGTTGCACTCTGTAGTTTGAATGAAAAGTGCTGATTTATCAGTGATTTTGTTACAACCATACAATTATTATGACTTCATGACTGTGGTGTAGGGGAACAGCTGAAAGATGCAATTGATGGGGCAGACTATCCTAGTGGCTGGGATATTACTGATACAAATCTATAAATCTTGAAGAGTCAGATGTGTTCATGCCTAAATTCATTGATATACTTTTACTTCCACCATTTACTTTACTGATGGTGATGATAAATCTAACAATTCAATGATTTAATTAAAAAATAAAGTAGCTATTTTTCCTCAGCCGAAACCATGCTACCGATTCACTTGAGATAAAACAATTACTACCAGCTTCATTGCCTTTGTTACAAAAGAAAAGCCTGCTTTATTCATAAGCAAAAGTAATTGTTCTTAAAGCTATATCAAAAGTCTTCACTGTCACTTTTGTACTCCCCTTCTTAAATTGTCCAGTTTGTAACCCAGAACACATTTCGCATTAATTAGGTAAATTACCAGAACATTCACATGAATTATGAAATTAATTGCGTATTTCTTTGTGGACATGGATGAAAAGCCCACGCGCTTGATTTGTAAGCAACAGGTAGCTTTGGTGAAAGAACACACATTTGAAGATACTATTAAGCAAACCACGTGACAAATATGATAAATACATAGGAGAGTTACGTAAAGATAAATTGTCTAAATTAGTACCATTGTTTAAAAAGCAGCAATCAATATTTGTTCATGCTCGCCATGTAAGTGATACTGTTGCTAAGACGTGCTATGTGATTGCCCAAGAAATAGCTGGGTCATCGAAACCATTTTCTGAGAGAGAATTTTTGACAAACTGCATGCTAAATAAAACCTGCAGAAATAGTGGGGTGGAAACTCAAGCACTCACCAGAAGCCGGGGCTAGATGCTCATCTGAACTCAAGCCGCAGGCCTCATTTTAATAATATAGATGAGCTGCCAGCACTCGTCGTGCCTCCAAAGGCAGTTCGCCCAATTTGGAGATCAAATGTGGTGGGTCTGCTGAGAGGGAAATTCAGGAGGGTGCATGCGCCACCTAGTTTCTCATGAATTTAGCAAAGAAGGGTCCTGAAACAGGCACAGGATCCTTCTTTGCACACTTAAATTGATCCAACGGTATTTTCAAGCGTCAGGGATGCCTAAAAACAGTGAGGATCAATATGGCGGTGACTGTGCCATTGGCGCAGATCAGGTGTAGGACCCCATGCTCAGAAATTGGTATACATTACACCTGATTTACGACAGAAAAACGGCCAAAACGCATACCAATTTCTACCCCAGTGTGTCCAAACAACCTATGCTGAATGTGGCCCACGCCAAGTGCCCGGATTTTGAATGAGGCCCACCAAATAAAATGAGTCTGACAACCCTGGCCTAGGCCAGGATAAATGGCTATTAAAATAGGACATTTGCATAGTCAATATACTGTGCTGCCTTTGATCTTTAACTGCCCTGACAGCTTAAAACACTGCTTCAGAGTAACACTGTTAGTAATAGAGAAACTTACTGATGGGATCAAATAATTATGCTTTTACTGGTTCTAGATTTTACAAATGTTTATTATTAAGCATTTTACTTTTTATGCAATTCCACATCTCCACGGGGGATCTGGGAAAAAGGTGTCAGCAGCTGGAGAGGCCAGGTCAGGCCCTCATTGCATATCAACAGCCATACACTGCTGCATCAAGCTGCAATTAGGTTACTGATACTTGCACCTTCTGTCTCTTCTCGAGTTCAGTTCACTTGAAGGGTTACTGAATACAAAAGAAGACATGAATCTTTATTAATCTTTGCTCATTACTAGACCATCTGTCAAATTTAAAAATGTTCACAAGGAACAGATTTGATTAGGACTGGCAAAATGGTTGTTACTTTGTTTTAAAGCTTAAATAAGATGCAGCCACACACTTGCTAAACATGTTTGCTCATTTGAACTTAGAAGGAACGACATTTAAAAAAAAATTATTTGGATGGGTGAGAGCAAGTTTCTAGACATTGCAGACCGCTAAATTCAACAGGTTTACTTCATATATGCCAAACCACATTACAACACAGTTTAATGATCATGTGTTTTTTTTTACCTAAATATCAAAAGTTGATAGGCAAAAAAATATATATGTACTGTTATCGGTGTGTGAGGTAGGATGCTTTTATGCTAAGTCTCAAAACTTATGCCACAAACATATATATTCCTTTCTTTTACAAGAAACCAGACGATTGTCTGGTCATGTATAGACTACAAATACTTGAAAGCTGGAGAGGGATGAGATAAATACAAGCATAATCTAAAGAGACAGGTTAAGATTTTAAGTACATACTGATCATCACTTCCTGAGATGCCATCAGTTTTCTCACCCTGTTAATACTCTGAAAGATAGTCTAACTTTGTGTGTCCTAAAAGGGATAGTTCAGTCTCCAGAAGTTGCTATAAAAGCAGCAACTGCAATTTTTTTGACAACTATATCTTTTCAGACTTTGGCAACTGCACACTCCTATATTTCAATGACATCAGTATTAGAAGTGGGGAGTTCTCATAATTAACAATAAAAGAACCCTAAGCCTGACTGCCTTGCTCTTGACATCTGTCATGATGTCAATTCATGTCTTCTTCACGTCTACGTGGGGCCATCACCTTCACTAAGCTGTTTTACTATTTAGCTTTTTAGTATTATTGCTGACAAAGGGCAGATTAGATAACATCAGCTTTTTATCCACTTATTCTGGCCACTACTGCATATTGCAATCCATAAATTTTTAGAAGTTTCCCATTTGAAAATGCTCAGCACCAGCTATTACAGCAAAAGACAATCCACCATGGCACTGTACATTCCATTAAATGTGGTCATAACTATCACACTCAACAAGTTTTCAGGATGGAAGCCTGCTTAATGGGCTAAAAAAAAGCGCTCCGCATCCCAGGAAATAAGAGCCAATTAAATTTCTACACGATCTGCTCACAAGTTACAGAAAGTGCTTAGAGACTCTAAACTAAGGCAGGTCTGGTAGTTTGAAGGTACTTACAATACTGATATTGAATCTACCATTTTTTTTTTAAGACTGAGGCACTAGGCTACTTTGGAAAGTTTTGGAGAGAAAATATTCAGAAAACTTTTAAAACGTTAAACGAAGAGTTTTATTGTACACAAGTCACAAATGGATTTTCTGTGTGGCTCACAGAAGATATGCCATTTTACAATGACAAGAATGATATATCATGTAGCATACAATGTATTGTCCCCAATGGTCCCCGGATGCAGCCTTCTACAGCCTGTCAATCTGTCTGGTTGCCGGTCGTGGAACGGAATGAAAAAATGATAATGAGGTCCTCCCATTAAATTCAGCAGGACCTCCATCTTCTTGGACTTTCAGTGTCTCCCCACCCCTGCAAACATGCTTCCCCGCTCTCTCCCCGTAAATATCGGGGCCAATGAAGCTGATAATATGGTTCCTGCGCAGTACCACATGCATCTTTGCATAAATCAGCTTACCTAACCAAACAATGTGAAATCAGCTCATTTATATCATTTTCTTGTGCTCCAAGCGCTCATGAGTGATGCACAGGGAACGCCAGGGCTGGAATGTCAGGTGCCAGTAGCCAATAAGGTAAAAGTGGCACCAGGTTGACAATTTTCTTTGCTTTTTTTTTAAGGGCGGTGTACCATTCAGCACCCCATCCAAACAGGCGCTGTGTGGGTGGAATGTTGCTTAGGCACTTAAGCCACATTATGAGGTGGTTACCCAATTTACATGGAAGTCAGGGGATTAAAGACCCTAGAGCACAGCTGGTGTGCAAGCCAGCAGCCTTCTTTGCACTCACCTCCCACATTGGGGCTCACTGGGTGCTCTAGAAGTGCTGCAAGCCTCAGGCCTCTGCACCCGATTTTCCGGAGAGCAGGCGCATGATGTGTTCCCATTGGATTATCCTAGTGTTTTATCCTCATTCATACTCGATCCACATTATCATTTCATATACAAGACTAATCCACATTCATATGCAGTTCCCATTACCAATACCATATGTGTGCAACACTTGTCTGTTAATATCACCAACAGTAATTTCAAAGCTTAAATTAGTATGGTGGCTGGTAAGAATGTGATCAAATAGGCCAAAAGGGCTTCTTCAGCAAAACCTATTGTATGATCTTGTGAATGAATAAGTCTAAACAACTACCGAGTAAGCTGCTAGATAGTAGATTGCTTTATCTCAAACTGTCAAAATGTCATCAAGAGTACTTGCAACCAATGGAAGGAAATCTCTTTCTCTATATGGGGAAGTACGATGTGCATATGGCACCTTCTCTGACTCTCCCAGATAAGAACATAAGAAATAGGAGCAGGAGTAGGCCATTCGGCCCTTCGAGCCTGCCTCACCATTCAATAAGATCATGGCTGATCTTCCACCTCAACTCCACTTTCCTGCACTATCCCCATATCCCTTGGTTCCCTTAATATCCAAAAATTTATCAATCTCTGTCTTGAATATACTCAATGACTCAGCATCCACAGCCCTCTGGGGTAGAGAATGCCAAAGATTCACAACCCTCTGAGTGAAGAAATTTGTCCTCATCTCAGTCATAAATGGCCGACCTCTTATTCTGAGACGATGCCCCCTAGCTCTAGACTCCCTAGACAACATCTACCCTGTCAAGCCCCTTAAGAATGTTATACATTTCAATGAGATCATCCCTCATTCTTCTAAACTCCACAGAATATAGGCCTAGTCTACTCAATCTCTCCTCATAGGACAACCCCCCCCCGCCCCCCCACCCCGCTCCCCATCCCAGGAATCAGTCTAGTGAATCTTTGTTGCACTCTCTCTAAGGGAAGTATATCCTTCCTTAGGTAAGGAGACCAAAACTGTACACAGTACTCCAGGTGTGGTCTCACCAAGGCCTATATAATTGCAAAAATGAGAAGTCGCACAACACCAGGTTATAGTCCAACAGATTTATTTAATTTTACAAGCTTTTGAAGCAGTTCGCTCCTTCGTCAGGTAAGTTAGCAATGAGAGAATCTCCCAGAATTCACAATTTAAACCCAGACAAAATCTATTCACATTATTCCCTGCAACAAAGAGCACAGTCAAGACAATGAGATGTGTCCCAGGGGGTCCAACGTGTCAAACCACCTGCTGGCTGCATATCCTGTCAATTTGTGTTCTTGTGTTAGCCTTTTAAAAAAAAACACCTGGGAAGACCGGCCAGACCGGACTATAACCTGGTGTTGTGCGACTTCTCATTTTTGTCCACCCCAGTCCAACGCCGGCATCTCCACATCATGACCTCTATATAATTGCAGGAAGACTTCTCTGCTCTTACTAGATTAGGAGTTCACAGGGGTGAACCCAGCCTCTGCAATTCCTGCACCTCCACTTTGCAGCCCTCATTTCATAAATCATGGCCTGGAGTTTCCGCTCGATTGTGCTGGTTTTCTAGGCGCAATTCCCCCCAATATCGGCTTAAAATCGTCATTTTTAGTCATTTCAAATCAGTTACTCACAAGTGGTGGATTTATACCGTGATTTAAAATTCTTATTTTTTGTGATAAAACACGTTTTCAACTGTATTAATTAAACTTTACCAAGTTACCAGTCTTAAATATATTACGGAAGATTTTTGAAAAAAAAATTACATTTTAAAACGCTGCCCGATTGCATTGGTTCATGGCAGATTTTATGTTTGGCAATATGCAAATAAGTTGGAGCGGAAACTCAGGGGGAAAAAAAACTTTTCGAAACGGGCGCAATTTTGGGCCAGAATCGCCGATTGCACCCAAAGCGGAAACTCTACCCTCATATGTTTAAGATGTGGTGACACAACAACAACTTGCATTTATATAGTTCCTTTAACGCAGAAGAATGTCCCAAGGTGCTTCACAGAAGTGCAAGGAAAATAAATCAGGCAAAAAGTATATCTAAAGAAGATACAGTGAAAAAGTGTTTTGGCAGGAAAAATTATTGACAAATATTTTAATATGCAATCATTTTAATTATAATTCCGTGAGCTGTTAATTTAGATATAAGTATCAATCCAACTGAGAAGTCAGGATAGGGCTCAACTAATGAATGAAAGTTCAGGCAATTAATAACAATTTTCCTTCATTTAGAATGATAAATAGAAATGTGACTTGAAAGCTTCATCTCATTTATCGCTGCATGTTTTACTTTAACTATATCTACTGTATTTCAAGCTTGTTTGAATTTGAAGGCTTTTTTGCTGTTGCTATAACTGTGTCTAGATGTTTAAGCTGAAGCATGTAGAAAACAAAACTCTGGGTGTAAGGATTGTGGGGGTGGAATGGAAAGAAAATTATGTATTTATGGAAGCGGCACAAAGACAGTTCATAAAAGATGAATTTACACTAAAAGGGTTACCAAGGTTTCTTCTAAAAGCATGCAGTGAAAGGTTGGGGAGCAGTCTGAGGCATGAATATTTACAAGTCCTGAAAGCAACCTAGCTGACACACTGTAGGAGTAGCACACATAAATATTAAATGATTGCCATAAATGCAATAGTACATGAAAACAAATCTACATGACCCATGCTTCAGTTTTACTTTGTATATACTGTATGACATTTACATTAAATAACTGCCCCTAATGCAAATGCAGCATAGGTGTTCAAATACAGAGTCATGGAAATAATGCTGTATCAAAGGGTCTGAAGTGTTTATAAACCTGATTTATACATAATGATTTTATTCATGCCTTATCAATTGTAAATAGCATGTAAACCAAGTACCATCAACCATTTAATATCCTGTACCTGAGTTGATTGGTAGCATGTGCTTGGCGCTTGTCCAACTGGCACAGGACTCTGCAACATTTCCCTTTCACTTGCTGTTTCTCCTGTAACCAAATACATCAACAAATTATAAGCTAGTTCTTTCATAAAACGGCTAGGTTTTGCTGACGAAGGCTAGTTCAGGAATGATTTGGGACCACATACTGAAACTCAAATTACTTGCTTGTGTGCCATGTTATGAGTAGCTTATTTTCCATAAAAATGTATTTGAAATGTGTAATTCAGTAGATTTTAAAACTGATTTTTCTTTCCAATTCAGTTCTGCAACTGTGACGAAGTAAAAGTTTAAACAATTAAAAAACCTTCACAAATTTGAAGAAAAAACAAAAACATAAAGCATCATAATAGTTATCCTTAAATAAATAACACTGCTGCTTAACACTGCATATCTTTGTTATTGCATAATACCATTTTGTAATGTTACAACACCTATAATTTTCCCTGGATGAATGCAAATCTCCAAACCTCTCAAGCCACTGACATTTGGAGCTCAGAGCTTGAATGCATTTTTCTCATAGACAGTATTGTTTTGCTGATGACTGGAAATGTCAATGGAAAAATAACAAAAACACTTTAATCAGAACCAAATTTGGGTCAGTGAAATCTGCTGAAAAGTTTGGTAAATTCTGCAAATATTTAGTGTAATCAATAGGACAATTACCCCACACTTTTAACATTAATAAAAACCACAAGAAAACATGTAGAAAGTACTAGACTAATTTATGAAACAGCTTCATATGCTACCGTATTCAATCATTGTAGCCATTGCATATCTTAAAACAGATTCTTGCATTGATCCATCACAGGCTTGTAATGTGTGATGTGAATTTTTTTCATTGGTCTAGATACTTTTAACCACCATTTTGTGAAATGTAGACATTTTGTACAGTGTTTTGCAGAGAGCTGACCACAATCATAGCAGCGTCACTTTCACTCAGCCATCTACAAATGTATAATAGAAACAGCTATTCTGTAAAGTAAAAACACTGCATCATGCTATTGGTCAATAGTTGCTTGGTGATTATTTTAATTTTGGAGGGTCGTGTGACAATGGAAATGTTGTCAGACCCAACTCCAAAATTATAAACCTGATTTTAATGCAGATACTCAATTTGAAAGCTCAACGGTAGAAGGTTTCAATGAAATGTCCAGAAAACTTAATTGAAGAATTCAGTAAAATCCAGGGAAATTCCAAACCAACAGATTTCCATTGACCTTGCTGGGGGATAGCTAGGAGAGACAACTGTGACACTATCAAACAAGATATTCAGAGAATGTAAAACTGTTTAACAGATGTGTAGAAATAGCATCTTAACTGCCTGACGGGCTTTGATTTTCCTATTTCTGCAGCCAGTTAATACAAATTAAAATATTTTTGACGTTCAACCCAAGTTAGTTTTGAGCTAACTTGTATGCCAGGTTGCATGCCTCACAAAATATTATAGAATGTTTTGTTTTACAGATCGCTGACTATTAAGCACCTTGTGTTTGATAAGAATGGGGACTAAATATATTTAAAGAAAAAGAAAGACTTGCATTTATATAGCGCCTTTCACGACCACCGGACGTCTCAAAGCGCTTTACAGCCAATGAAGTACTTTTGAAGTGTAGTCACTGTTGTAATGTGGTAAATGCAGCATCAATTTGCGCACAGCAAGCTCCCACAAACAGCAATGTGATAATGACCAGATAATCTGTTTTTGTTATGTTGGTTGAGGGATAAATATTGGCCAGGACACCGGGGAGAACTCCCCTGCTCTTCTTCAAAATAGTGCCATGGGATCTTTTACGTCCACCTGAGAGAACAGACGGGGCCTCGGTTTAAAAATATATGTGGTGTAGGAAATTCCTAAAAGAAAGCAAATTAAATTTGGACAGTCTAAGATGTTGGAACTCACCCTGAGATTTTCCCTAGACAAGAAATCCTATTATTATCTGGTAGACATTTTCACCCAGTTTTCTCTCCTTTTCATCCTGTGAATGGCAGAATATGAGTTTTTGCTTATGATTCCCTAGAGAGCAAGCCCCTAATCTCAGCTATACTATCATACAGGAGTGCAATGCAGAGGACAGGCACTACTCTGCAAGGGATATGTTATTAAAGAAAGAGCCACTGCATTCAGTCTTGCTCACTTCCTAGCAGCTATACGGGTTAGGTAATTTAAAGTGCAAGGAAGAACGAGCAAAAAAGTTTAAATTAGGAATATAAAACAGAAAATGGGACAGGAGCAAACTAACTGTAGGTAACAAATGGGCGCACTTCCTTTGATGGCTCAATGAGTTTATCCAGTGAATAGCTGAGCCTTATAGCTAATGAAGATCCCAGGTTCCAACCCTGGTCTGTGCTGAGTTAGCTGATACTTGGGATAGCACTACAATTGTCCTCAGTTAGGGTGGGTAAATTTGGTGGGCGTTTGTGCTCTTCATTGTGATTCAGAAATCCATATTATACTTGTGTGGATATTGAATGAAGACAGAATGTGTAATGCCCCCTACAGCCAAATATCCTACTGACACTGATCATCAAGACTCAAACATGAATAATGGTCACTTGGATGAGGGCTGGGAAGGTGCCTTGCAGCCATGGAACTGAACCCTAATAAGGTATCAATCCCTTCAGGAAAAGAAGAGGAGTGGGAAGAAAATTGGTGAGGCAAAAAAAAAGTACTGCCCATATAACACTGAATCAGTAGCCATCCCTCCTCATCCTTGAAGAAATTCAAAATGAATCACCACTCAAAAGATGACCACTATAAAAATAGGTACTGGATTACTATTACTTCTTCAATTAACTGATGGATTTATACAGGATTGTGTAACCCAACAAATTACCAAAACAGGAAAGATAAGAAAAAAAGACGTGCATTTATACAGCGCATTTCATGACCTCAGGACATCCCAAAGTGTTTTACAGCAAAAGTAGTACTTTTGAAGTGTAGTCAATGTTGTAATGTAGGAAACACGGCAGCCAATTTGCATAGCATGCTCCCACAAACAGCAATTAAATAAATGATGAGATCATCAGTTTTAGATTTTGGTTGAGGGATAAACGTTTGCCAGGATACCAAGAGAAATCCCCTATTCTTGGAATAGTACCATGGCTTATTTTATGTCAACCAGAGAGGGCAGACTGAGCCTTGCTTTACCATCTCATCCAAAAGACAACACCTCTGACGGTGCAGCACTCCCTCAGCACCGCACATAAGTGCCGTCCTAGATTCTGTGCTCAAGTCTCTGGAGTGTGGCTTGAACCCACAGCCTTCTAACTCAGAGGCAAGAGTGCTACCACCGAGACAAATACCAGCCCCTGCATGAGTTATCATGGAACTGTATCCATTTGCTGAATTTCAGTATCTTTCATATGAGAGGGAAAAACAGATTAATTGTTGTTGTGGTGGGACACTGAAATATGAACTGGGCTAGTAACAATTAATTAGTGATTGTAATGCTAATCTCTAGAGTCAAATCAGCATTGCCTATTGGGTAAATTCAATCCTGTGAGCTTATTGTGTATCTGCAACCTTTGAAGTTTCAGAAAAAATTAAAAATATCAAATATGCTAATTTATGCAAGCAATGCACATAGTACTTATAGTTGAAAGCTTAAATTTTGATCCACAATGTATGTATTGTACATGAGACTAAGTGGCTTCTTCTATCCTGTTGAGCTCTGTGCAAAGCTCCAAATGTTAACCAACTTTCTACTAATACTGCAAAAAGAGTTAATTTCATGTCCTTTCCCCCAAAATCATGCAATTCAATATTTCACAAGTTTTTCTATGCATAGATAAGGTGAAAGTAATTTTGCAAAATTAAATATCAACCATGTCAGGCCATAAAGGGATAATTCCGCGAGGTTCCGCTCCCTGCGTATAGCCTTTTGAGACAGCAGCACGAGCCACAAAATAGGTCCTATAGCCGAACAGCGCTATCTCTGATCTGCACTCCCATTTAGCAAGGCTCCATGCTGGGAGCCTTTCTTTGCAAAATAATTCCTCAAGTGACAGCACAATCAGATCATGTATTTGGTGAAGTATACAACTGCGGGTCCAGTTCTTTCAGGGATGAGCAGAAGCTGAAACTAGACAGCATGACTTTCAAGAAAGATTAAGTATATTGTGGTAGACCATCACTATAGGACTAGCAGGCATGCAGTAATGTGTGTACACCAGAAATCTTAAGGTGAGCTCTCAGGTGAACAACTAGCTATCACAATAAAATTGCACTTAAGTTAGCAGATTAAAGATGATTGGCTGAAAGGTATTTCCACCTTTACAATGACACAATGGTATTGAGATATCACAGGGGATTTAAACCAGACAGCTGTGGTCTGCATGAACAACTCAGCTTAGCAAAAACAAAAACAAAAACCGAAAAATATATACTTTTATTAAAATTGATGTATTTTCCCAAAACCGACTGAATTATATGAATACTACACTCAAGTACAGAACTCTGATTAAAAAAAGGAAGAAAATTAACAAATAAAATATACGCTCTGTGATATTAACCTTTGAACAATTAGCCTGAAATTGCTTTTGTCCAATTCGAACAGAGCCATTTAAAATGAATGGGTTAAAGGCTCTGTTCAAAAAGCATGAACAGTAATTTCACATGAACATGTTAAACATTCCTACACTGTCATTTCTAGGTTAATACTTCTAAATATAACCTGAATTACCATAATAAACAGAAAAGCAAGTACATAGGTTAAGCTTATAAAGATCTTCTTCATAAATGGAATAAACTGTAACTTTTCATATTGTACATTATTGCATATGATACAGCACATGCAGAATCACATTGTTTCAATAAAATATTCTTCTGTTTTAAAAGTTCTTTTTCAGGTCTGTGCCCTCTCCACTTCCCTCTATCTCCCTGGGTCACATGTGAAGAATGGTGAGAAGGTAACCTTCCTCTAGCCTTCAGAGATTCTGCTCTGAGCTTCTGCCAGGAACATTCTAGGATAGAATGCTCTCAATTTAGAATGTCAGCTTGGCCCTGTAGGTAGCACTCTCACCTCCAAGTCAGAAGGTTGTGGGTTTAAGCCCAGCTCCAGGACTTGAGCACATAAACAGGGCCGACACTCCAGTGGAGTAGTGATGGAGTACAGCATTGTCAGATGTGTCCTTCAGATGAGATATTAAACCAAGTCCTCTCTTCCTGTTTCAGGGAGTTTGTCCAATGTCTTCACCAACACCACCAAAAACAGAATGGCCCAGATTTTGCATTAATAATAATGGTGAGGCCAACAGCGCTCACCGTTATTATGGAGTAAATTGGACAGCAACTTCCAGAGTATGCACATGCGCAGTTAAACGTGGAAATCCAAAAGTTACGGTCCAAGTTACCAAGCTCCTCCATACGCTGTGCTATAGCAGAGCCTCGTCAATGGATTCAGCATTGAAATACAAGCAACAGCGTGAAGTTGGGGCACTTACCCACTAGTTACCCACTAAACATGCCAGAAAAATTTATGGCTGCCGCATTCAGGGGTAAGTGGTAATTACTGCCAAACAACCTCTCTGGCCCTGAAAATTTAATTTTTACAAGTGTGGAGTCTCATTCCTTCAAAAGTTAATTAGGGTTGGAGATTTTTTTTTACTTTTTCTGTCTGCCTCTGTTATGTCTCTCTCTTAATCCCATCTTTCTTTCCCAATCTTTATTCCACTTTCTGTACATGATTTAAATCTAATTTATACTTTCTACTTTCTGGTTTAGACTCTGCATGACTCAGTGAGGATTCTTCAATCTGATTGGTGAAGAACCATGCTATTTCTTGTCCTGCTCAGAGACACCACAGATGCCATGTAGAGGACACGGCACTGGATCAGACGCCAGATTAGAGCAAGTTTCCGCTCAAAAGCCCACAAAAACTTTCTGGGCAGCTGTTAAGAGAGGTGAATGGTGAGCGCCGTTCCTTCGCCGCTGACCGCAAATTTTGGGCCATTAAGTGGTCATTCATCTCATTGCTGTGTGCAGAATCTTGCTGTGTGCAAAATGGCTACTGTATTTCCTTCCATAACAAGTCATTTTCAGCGCACGAAATATCAGACAGCAGTCTTCCTCTAACATACTCAACTCTATTGCAGCGGCTGATTCAGAAAAACAATAGAAATTTTTAGTGATTTTTTTTCATTAACATATTTTAGAATTTATGCTGAAACTTTATGAAAAACACAAATTGCCACTGAAAAAATTAAATTACTTATTTAAATCTGTTTTGTCCTATTATATTTACCTACTAAATATTAGAAATAGATTTTTTTTTAATGTTAGTGATGATGAAAAAAGAAATACAGATCTGTCCAAAAATAATTTACACAAAAAGTTAACTTCAGCAAGCTAACGTGGAAAACATCTTCAAAAATATTCTGTTTAACAGTACTTTAACATCAGAACTCTCAAAAGGTAAAGTGCTTTTTTTAACAAAATGAAATGTTAAGGATGCTTATGGAGGATTCGACACTGCTTCTCATTAATTAATGCATTACATCATAGAATCATATAATAGTACAGCACTGAAGGAGACCATTCGCCCCATCGAGTCTGCGCTGGCTCTTTCGAAGAGCAGTCAAGTTAGTCCCACTCCCCCGCTCTTTCCCCATATCCCTGCAATTTTTTCTGCTTAAAGCATTTATCCAATTCCATTTTGAAGGCTACTGTTGAATCTGTATCCAACACCCTATCAGGCAGTGTATTCCAAATCCTAACCACACGTTGCGTAAAAAAGTTTTTCCTCATGTCACCTCTGGTTCTTTTGCCAATCACCTTAAATCTGTGCCCTCTCGTTATTGACCCTTCAGCCATTGGAAACAGTTTCTCTCTATTTACTCTATCCAAACCCTTCAAGATTTTAAACACCTCTCTGCTCCAAGAATAATCCCAGTTTCTCTAGTCGATCCACATAACTGTAATCCCTCATCCCTGGAACCATTTTAGTAAATCTCTTCTGTACCCTCTCCAAAGCCTTCACGTCCTTCCTAAAGTGTGGTGCCCAGAATTAGACACAATACTCCAACTGGAGCCAAACTAGTGTTTTATATAGGTTTAGCATAACTTCCTGGCTTTTGTACTCTATGCCTCTATTTATGAAGCCCAGGATCCCATAGGCTTTATTAACTGCTTTGTTAACCTGTCCTGTCACCTTCAAAGATTTGTGCACAAGCACCCCCAGGTCTCTCTGTTTATGCACCCCCTTTAAAATTGTACCATTTAGTGTGTACGGTCCCTCCTCATTCTTCCTACCAAAATGTATCACCTCACAGTTCTCTGCATTGAATTTCATCTGCTATGTGTCTGCCCGTTCCACCAGCCTGTCTATGTCTTCTTGAAGTCTATTACTATCTTTCTCACTCTTTACTACACTTCCAAGTTTCGTGCCATCTGCAAATTTTGAAATTCTGCCTTGTACCCCCAAGTCCAATTCATACTAGATTGATTCCTGGGATGAGAGGGTTGTCCTATGAGGAGAGATTTAGATTGGGCCTATACTCTCTGGAGTTTAGAAGAATGAGAGGTGATCTGATTGAAACATACAAGATTCTGAGGGGGATTGGCAGGATAGATGCCGACATATTGTTTCCCCTGGCTGGAGAGTCTAGAACTAGGGGATATAGTCTCAGGATAAGGGATCGGCTTTTTAAGAGTGAGATGAGGAGGAATTTCTTCACTCAGAGGGTTCTGAATATTTGGAATTCTCTACCCCAAAGGGCTGTGAATACTGAGTTGTTGAGTATATTCAAGGCTGAGATCGTTAGATTTTTGGACTGATGGGGAATCAGGGATATGGGGAACGGTCGGGAAAGTGGAGTTGAGGTCGAAGATTAGCCATGATCTTGTTGAATGATGGAGTAGGCCCGAGAGGCCGTATGGCCTGCTCTTGCTCCTAATTCTTATCTTATGTTCTTATGTCATTAATGTATATCAAAAACAGCAGTGGTCCTAGTACTGAACCTTGGAGAACTCCACTTCCTCCAGTCTGAAAAACAGCCATTCACTACAACTCTCTTTTCTATCCCTCAGCCAATTTTATATCCATGCTGCTAATGGCCCCTGTATCCCATGGGCTTCAATTTTGCTAACAAACCTAATATGTGGTACTTTATCAAACGCCTTTTGAAAGTCCATATACACAACCTCAACTACACTGCCCTTGTCCATCCTCTCTGTTACCTCATCAAAAAACTCAATAAAGTTAGTCAAACATGATTTGCCCTTAACAAATCCTTGCTGGCTCTCCTTTGTCAGTCCATGCTTGTCCAAGTGTCAATTAATTTTCTCCTGAATTATTGTTTCTAAAAGCCACCGACTTTAAACATACTGGCCTGTAATTGCCAGGTTTACCCTTCTCCCCTTTTTTGAAGAAGGGTGTAACATTTGCAATCCTCCAGTCCTTTGGCACCACCCCTATATCTAAGGAGTACTGGAAGATTATGGCCATCATCTCCACAATTTCTACCCTTACTTCCCTCAGCAACCAAGTACACAGCCCATCTGGACCAGGTGACTTATCCACTTTAATTACCGCCAGCCTGTCTAGTACCTACTCTTTATCTATTTTTATCTCATCCAGTATCTCAGCAACCTGCTCGTTTACCATAGGTTTGGCAAAGTCCTCTTCCTTGGTAAACATCGATGCAAAGTACTCATTCAGTACCTCAGCTATGCCTCCCGCCTCTACCAATAGATCTCCATTTTGGTCTCTAATTGGCCCCACCATGGCTGAACCATATCCTCTTTAAAAGCCGCCCATTACTCCATTATATTTTTGCCTGCCAGTCTTTGACTCCAATTTACTCAGGCCAGATCCCTCCTCAATTTGCTGAAATTAGCCTTCCTCCAGTTAAGTATTTTTATTCTAGATTGCTCCTTGTCCTTTTCCATAACTAATCTAAACCTTACAATACTATGATCACTATTCCCGAGATGCTCGCCAACTGTGACATTCTCCACTTGACCCACTTCATTCTCCAGGACTAGATCCAGCAATGCCTCCTTCCTCATTGGGCAGGATACTGATCAAGAAAATTCTCCTGAGCACACTTCAGAAATTCCTCCCCTTCTCTGCCCTTAACACAATCACTGCCCCATTCAATATTGGGGTAGTTAAAGTCTCCTATTATCACTACTCTATTGTTGTTGCACCTCTCACTAATTTCTTTGCAAATCTACTCGTCTATCTCCTTTCCACTATTTGGTGGCTTATAAAATACATCAAGTAGCGTATATAGATGGAAAAATTCACTCAAGGTTGATTTTGATCAGTCTAGCTTTGACTCATTGGGTTTTTTTTAAGCAGAAAAAAAAAATGAATAACCACACTAAAAACTGAAACATATCAAACATATTTTTTTATTCGTTTATGGGATGTGGGCGTCGCTGGCGAGGCCAGCATTTATTGCTCGTCCCTAATTGCCCTCGAGAAGGTGGTGGTTAGCCGCCTTCTTGAACCGCTGCAGTCCGTGTGGTGAAGGTACTCCCACAGTGCTGTTAGGTAGGGAGTTCCAGGTTTTTGATCCAGAGACGATGAAGGATCAGCGATATACTTCCAAGTCAAGATGATGTGTGACTTGGAGGTGGTGGTGTTCCCATGCGCCTGCTGCCCTTGTCCTTCTAGGTGGAAGAGGTCGCAGGTTTGGGAGGTGCTGCCAAAGAAGCCTTGGCGAGTTGCTGCAGTGCATCTTGTAGATGGTACACACTGCAGCCACAGTACACCGGTGGTGGAGGGAGTGAGCTTTTAAGATGGTGGATGCGGTGCTAATCAAGCGGGCTGCTTTGTCCTGGATGGTGTCGAGCTTCTTGAGTGTTGTTGGAGCTGCACTCATCCAGACAAGGAGAGTATTCCATCACACTCCTTAGTTGTGCCTTGTAGATGGTAGAAAGGCTTTGGGGAGTCAGGAGGTGAGATACTCGCCGCAGAATACCTAGCCTCTGACCTGCTCTTGTTGCCACAGTATTTATGTGGCTGGTCCAGTTAAGTTTCTGGTCAATGATGACCCCCAGCATGTTGATGGTGGGGGATTCGGCGATGGTAGTGCCGCTGAATGTCAAGTGGAGGTGGTTAGACTTTCGCTTATTGGAGATAGTCATTGCCTGGCACTTCTGTGGCGCGAATGTTACCTGCCACTTATCAGCCCAAGCCTGAACATCGTCCAGGTCTTGTTGCATGCGGGCATGGATTGCGTCATTATCTGAGGAATTGTGAATGGCGCTGAACACTGTGCAATCATCAGCGAACATCCCCATTTCTGACCTTATGTTAGAGGGAAGGTCATTGATGAAGCAGCTGAAGATGGTTGGGCCTAGGACACTGCACTGAGGAACTCCTGCAGCGATGTCCTGGGGCTGTGATGATTGACCTTCAACCACCACAACCATCTTCCTTTGTGCTAGGTATGACTCCAGCTAGTGGAGCGTTGCCCCCCCCACCCCCACGATTCCCACTGACTTCCGTTTTACTAGGGCTCCTTGAAGCCACACTCGGTCAAATGCTGTCTTGATGTCAAGGGCAGTCATTCTCACCTCACCTCTGGAATTCAGCTTCTTTGTCCATGTTTGAACCAAGGCTGTAATGAGGTCAGGAGCCGAGTGGTCTTGGCAGAACCCAAACTGGGCATCGGTGAGCACGTTATTGGTGAGTAAGTGCCGCTTGATAGCACTGTCGATGACACCTTCCATCACTTTACTGATGATTGAGAGTAGACTGATGGGGCGGTAATTGGCCGATTTGATTTGTCCTGCTTTTTGTGGACAGGACATACCTGGGCAGTTTTCCACATTGTCGGATAGATGCCAGTGTTGTAACTGAACTGGAACAGCTTGGCTAGAGGCTCGGCTAGTTCTGGAGAACGATAGCCGGGATGTTGTCGGGGCCCATAGCCTTTGCTGTATACAGTACGCGCAGCCATTTCTTGATATCGTGTGGAGTGAATCGAATTGGCTGAAGAACATAAGAAATAGGAGCAGGAGTAGGCCATTCGGCCCTTCGAGCCTGCTCCGCCATTCAATGAGATCATGGCTGATCTTCTGAACTCCATTCACCGGCCCTATCGCCATATCCCTGATGCCCTTACTAGTCAGAAATCTATCGACTTCTGTTTTGAATATACCCAATGACTGAGCCTCCACAGCCCTCTGGGGTAGAGAATTCCAAAGATTCACCACCCTCTGTGTGAAGAAATTTCTTCTCATCTCAGTCCTGAATGGCCTACCCTTTATCTTGAGGCTGTGGCCCCTGGTTCTAGACTCCCCAGCCAAGGGAAACATTCTCCCACCATCCATCCTATCAAGCCCTGTAATAATTTTGTATGCTTCAATGAGATCCCCTCTCATTCTTCTGAATTCAAGAGAATACAGGCCTAGTTTACTCAATCTCTTCTCATACGACAGTCCTGCCATCCCAGGAATCAATCTCGTGAACCTTCATTGCACTCCCTCTATGGCAAGTATATCCTTCCTTAGGTAAGGAGACCAAAATTGTACACAGTACTCCAGGTGTGGTCTCACCAAAACCCTATATAACTGGCTTCTGTGATGGTGGGGACCTCAGGAGTAGGCCGATATGGATTATCCACTCGGCACTTCTGGCTGAAGATGGTTGCAAATGCTTCTGCCTTGTCTTTTGCACTCACGTGCTGGGCTCCACCATCATTGAGGATGGGGATGTTCATGGAGTCTCCTCCTCCCGTTAGTTGTTTAATGGTCCACCACTATTCACGACTGGATGTGGCAGGACTGCAAAGCTTTGATCTGATCCGTTGATTGTGGGATCGCTTAGCCCTGTCTATAGCATGCTGCTTCCACTTTTTAGCATGCATGTAGTCCTGTGTTGCAGCTTCCCCAGGTTGGCACCTCATTTTTAGGTATGCCTGGTGCTGCTCCTGGCATGCTCTTCTACACTCCTTATTGAACCAGGGTTAATCCCCTGGCTTGTTGGTAATGGTAGAGTGAGGGAGATGCTGGGCCGAGGTTACAGATTGTGGTGGAATACAATTCTGATGCTGATGGCCCACAGCGCCTCATGGATGCCCAGTTTTGACCTGCTAGATCTGTTCTGAATCTGTCCCATTTAGCACGGTGGTAGTGCTACACAACACGATGGAGGGTGTCCTCAGTGTGAAGACGGGACTTCGTCTCCACAATGACTGCGGTGGTCACTGCTACCAATACTGTCATGGACAGATGCATCTGCGACAGGTAGACTGGTGAGGACGAGGTCAAGTAGGTTTTTCCCTCGTGTTGGTTCTCTCACCACCTGTCGCAGGCTGGCAGTTATGTCCTTCAGGACTCGGCCAGCTCGGTCAGTAGTGGTGCTACCGAGCCACTCTTGGTGATGGACATTGAAGTCCCCCACCCAGAGTACATTCTGTGCCCTTGCTACTCTCAGTGCTTCTTCCAAGTGGTGTTCAACATGGAGGAGTACGGATTCATCAGCTGAGGGAGGGCAGTAGGTGTTAATCAGCAGGAGGTTTCCTTGCCCATGCTTGACCTGAAGCCATGAGACTTCATGGGGTCCAGAGTCAATGTTGAGGACACCCAGGGCCACTCCTTCCCCACTATATAGCACTGTGCTGCCACCCCTGGTGGGACAGGACATACCCAGGGGATGGTGATGGAGGAGTTTGGGGCTGAAAGGTATGATTCTATGAGTATGACCATGTCAAGCTGTTGCTCGACTGTGGGACAGCTCTCCCAATTTTGCAGGGTCGACTGGGCTGGGTGTGCCATTGCCATGTCCGTAGCCGGTGCAAAGGTCGATGCCGGGTGGTCCTTCTGGTTTCATTCTTATTATTGTGTTTCGTAGCAGTTTTGATACAACTGAGTATCTTGCTAGGCCATTTCAGAGGGCAGTTAAGAGTCAACCACAGTGCTGTGGGTCTGGAGTCACATATAGGCCAGACCAGGTAAGGACGGCAGATTTCCTTCCCTAAAGGATATTAGTGAACCAGTTGGGTTTTTACGACAATCCAATAGTTTCATGGTTACCATTACTGATACTAGCTTTTTATTCCAGATTTATTTAATTATTTGAATTTAAATTCCCCAGCTGCCGTGGTGGGATTTGAACTCGCGTCTCTGGATCATTAGTCCAGGCCTCTGGATTACTAGCCCAGTGACATTACCACAATGCTACCGTTCCCTTTATATTATACAATCAATAACCCTGTAGCATCCCTGAACAGCCTCATTAGCCTCTTCTATCACACATGTAAATTGTTGATGTCAAACGTATTGTATAACTGATAGACATTATATATTGCTATAGCTGAACATTTTAAAATCAGCTTTATGCAGTGCTTTGTACTCATTTTTGTAGTGGGAGCTCCTGATGTAGCAATGAAACAAGTAATCGTACAACTTTGGTTGCTAACATTTCACTAGGATCAAAATCTATCTATCTATAAAATGTGTCATTTTAGCAGTTAGGCAGATTAAATACTTACAACTAATAGTTGTAATTGTGCCTGTTTCATTTCCACCTCAATACTCCCCTCTAAATTGTGGGGGTAGTATGATCTTGATTATGAAATTATCTACTGTCACAATCAAGGTCACTCACTATCAGCTCTCTCCAGCTCCCTCCCCTCCTGTCCTGCTCCCTCTTCTCCCTGTCCCCTCCCACTCCCTCTTCTCCTCTTCCCTTCTCCTGCTCCATCTTTTCTCCCTACCCTCTGCTTCCCTTTCCTCTCCCAGCTACCTCCACCTTGCTTCCCTTTCCTCTCCCATCTCCCTCCACCCCTTCCCTTCCCCCTCTCCATCTACACATCCCTCTTCTACCCCAGCTCCCTCACCATCCTGCTATTTGCCACTCCCTATGCCCTTCCTCCACCCTTCCATCTGCCTTCACCCCACCCCCTTTTTGGTCCAATTCAATTATTCACTCTCTAACCTGAATACTACAATTGGTCTTAACTCACAGTCTGCAAGTATGACTATATTATTAAATCTTGCTTGCCATATTGCATTTTAAAGTCCAATGCAACCTTTTTCCTGTGATGGGAACATTAGCTTCTTAGGACATTCCAATTTTTACGTAGTATTACACAATATATACAGCACAGAAACAGGCCATTCAGCCCAACAGGTCCATACCGGTGTTTATGCTCCACATGAACCTCCTGCCAGCCTTCTTCATCTATCCCCATCAACGTATCCTTCTATTCCTTTCTCCCACAAGTGTTTATCTAGCTTTCCCTTAATAGCATCTATGCCAGTTGCCTCAACTACTCCTTGTGGTAGCGAGTTCCACATTCTAACTACTCTCTGGGTAAAGAAGTTTCTCCTAAATTCCCTAATGGATTTATTAGTGCCTATCTTATAGTTATGGCACCTAGTTCTGGTCTCCTCTGCAAGTGGAAACACCTTCTCTAAGCCTACCCTATCAAACCCTTTCATAACCTTAAAGGCCTCTATCGCCCCCTTAATCTTCTCTTTTCTAAAGAAAAGAGGACTGTTCAATCAGGCAGCAGAGTTTTAGATGGGTGCAAAGTGGGAGGCCAGCCAGGAGAGCATTGGAATAGTCGAGTCTAGAGGTAACAAATGCATGGATGAGGGTTTCAACAGCAGATGAGCTGAGGCAGGAGCGCAGACGGGCGATGTTACGGAGGTGGTCTTGGTGATGGAAAGGATATGGGGTCGGAAGCTCAGCTCAGGGTTAAATAGGACACCATGGTTGCGAATGGTCTAGTTCAGCCTCAGAAAGTGACCAGGGAGAGGGATGGAGTCAGTGGATAAGGAATGGAGTTTGTGGTAGCAACCGAAGAGAATGGCTTACGTTTTCCCAATATTTAATTGGAGGAAATTTCTGCTCATCCAATACTGGATGTCGGACCAGCAGAGTGACAAATCAGAGGCAGTGGAGAGGTTGAGAGAGATCGTGGTGAGGTAGAGCTGCGTGTCGTCAATGTATATGCGCAACTTGATGTTATGTTTTCGGATGATGTCGCCGAGGGGAGACATGTAGATGAGAAATAGGAGGGGGCCAAGGATAGATCCTTGTAACCAGGAAATTATTCAAGATGCAGTGAGTTCTTTGGAGACTGGCTAAAATAGTTTCCATGGTTTTCTGAAATATGGCTGGAGCAGATGAAGTACCAAAATTCAGCCTTTCAGCTGCTATAAACAAGGCATTTGTTCTACAAGTTTACCTGACAAATTTCATAGATCAATGTGGAAATTTTAGGAGCAATTTCTTTGCAACACAACGTTTTGAACATTTAGCACATATAAGGTTCCCCAGTCATAACAAACATGACAGGATACAAAATGTCTGGGTGTGATTTCACCCATGCATGAAGTTACTTTCATTCCTACGCATACATCTTTAAACTGTGAAAATAAAAATTAGAAATGACAAAAATGAATGTTCTAGTAACCTGTGCTGGAGCTACGCTAGTTCAAGCTTGCACCGCCATATCTTTCAAATATTATATATTAAGAATATAAAGATATTTCTCATCAGTCACATCATTAACTGTTAATACAAAACAGCCTCCTACTTGGTTTTTTTCTCAGGTCGTTGATATTAATTTATAACAACACCAGGGAATCACAATGATGAAATGTAAAGTTGCATGGACACAAATGAAAACATATTAGTTGAGTCAGTTCTTGTGACTAGGTGGAGCAGAACGTTAATCTCTTACTTGCACCTGAATAAATTGTGCAAACTAGGCACCTTCACAAACAAAAACTTATTCAACAATCTCTACCCTTGATAAGCACTATAAACATGCATACATAGATAACTTTGCAAGCATATCTGCATTAAACTGGAGGTAATAATTATATTTTTATACATTTAAATATGGTCAACATCGAAAATTTCAAACCATTTTGTTGTGAGTTTCCTTTAAAATGCCTCAGTACCCATCAAGATTAGGCATGCTGTGTTCTAGCAACCAGAACAGGAAAACAAAGATACATAACATCTGAAGTAAATGAAGCACTGCAAGGAATCCCTCTGGACATAACGTTCAATTATTGCAAAACAAAAGGTTCATCAAATACAAACACTTGTGTGAACCATTAGTAACTGTAATATTCTTTTGAGTTCTTTTTGTTTGGGAGAAGCAGCAGAATAGAGCAGCAAGAGATGAAGCTTTTAGATTAGATTCAAACATTCATAACGCTGAGGTCTAGACAATGATGATGAGCCGAGAGTAATGCAATAATATTTAAAAACACACACATCTATTAATTTGTTTAGGGACTGAGTTTTAGTTGAATTACATAGAGCAAAGATATCAATGTGTGATTGTTTCTTCAAGGCATTTCCAATCTGTTTTAACTCGTGCTGCTGGATTGCCTCAAAAATGGAAGTTGATTTGCAAGACAGGAAAGCTGATGCACAATTAAATCATTTTATCAGAAGTTTGGCTCAATTGTAAGCATTCTCATCTGAGTCAGAAGGTTGTGTTTTCAAGCTGCACTCCAGAACTTGAGCACACAATCTAAGCTGACACTTCAATGCTATAGTGACGGGGTGCTGCACGGTCGGTAGTACCGTCTTTTGTTATCTGTTCAGGTGACTGAGAAACATCTTACGCTACTATTAGAAACATAGAAACATAGAATCTAGGAGCAGGAGTAGGCCATTCGGCCCGTCGAGCCTGCTCCGCCATTCAATACGATCATGGCTGATCATCCAAATCCAGTACCCTGTCCCTGCTTTAATCCCCACAGTACACATATCCCACCCTACCCCCGTAACCCCACGTATTTAATTCCCCCTAACATATCCCATCCTATCCCCATAACCCCACATATTTAATCCCCCCTAACACTAAGGGTCAATTTATCATAGCCAAATCAACCTAACCCACACATTTTTGGACTGTGGGAGGAAACCGGAGCACCCGGAGGAAACCCACGCAGACACGGGGAGAATGTGCAAACTCCACACAGACAGTCACCCGAGGTCAGATTCGAACCCGGGTCTCTGGCGCTGTGAGGCACCAGTGCTAACCACTATGCCACCGTGTTGCCCGAAGCGAGTTCTTCCAGTGTTCTCACCAATGTTCATCCTTCAACCAACATCACCAAAACAGATTCATTTGTCATTTCTCATTTGCTGTGCGAGACATTTGTGTGCACAAATATGCTACACATATCAAACATCTGCACTTCAAAAGTAATTAATTGGCTGCTAAGTGCTTTGGGATGTCCTGAGGATGAAAGGCACTAAATAAATGCAAGCCTAACTTTCTTTTCTGTAGTACTTCATCACAAAACATTGTAGCCTTAAGTACCTCGCGAGTTCAGACAATCTCCCACCATTCTGATGGGAGATCAGCAGAACCCCACCTACAGACTTTGGTAGGATTAACGCTGATGAGCTCACCCATAGATCTTTGACCCATACGTTATAAAAGTTAAGAGAAATAAATAAAAGGAAAAAAAAGGTACTCTGGGTATAAAGTATTTCTGGAGTAAGTGTGACCATTTACTTCTTTAAGCACAGTCACAATTTGTCATCAGATCATTTCAATACAAACTTTGCAGGATATGTGAGGATGAACATCAGCATTTGTGGAGTGCAACACGCAGGATTTTAAAATAAACTAAAATCTCACATTGAAGTCAATGATAGATTTTTAAACAAATTTAGAGCATAATGCACCATGTAAATACTGCAGCTTTAAAACAGTTTGTGAACTGTTAATGCATGCTACTTTATTCATATAATGTTCAATCAGAAGTTCTAAATCATTCTAAAATTACCGCATGGCAACAGAACCAGTGCAAAGTGTTCACACGCATGCGAATGATATTGTTTAAACAACAGTAAGTAGTAGAGGACAGAATTAATTCAAAGTTATTTATCTGTTAATTTGAATTTTTCAAGCATAAAATGCCTGCGGTGCTGTTTTATATACATGGCTTAATTCAAATTACTGGATAAATCTAATTTCTTTTGAGCAAAAAAACCTTTGCATTAGCAGGAGAAGATTGTAATAGCTTCAGCATCTCCCTGGATGTAATGAATATTTCATCTTGGGACTAATGTGCAGCATACTTGAACTTTCCAAAACAGAAACATGGGGCTGCATGTTATTCCTTATTGTGCTGAAAACCAGTATAAAGGTCGTCATGTATGTATAGGAGCAGCGAGGAGGAGAATGGTGTGTATCAGCAACAATTTGTTTTGTTGCACAAAATGTTGATAATATCAAGCACAGGCCAACTTGATTTATATAAAAACAGTTGAGCCTACAACTTGATTTATTAAAAAAATAATCAAGCATGCTACTTCTCCCTGAAGAATTTATACAAAGAATTCAACAAAACACATCAGACAGAAAACAATTTTAACAATTCTTGAACATTTGATAAACTACCTATAGCCAAGAAATTGTTTTTGATTAACCATGCCAACTTCTAGTTGGATTATATTGTATTTGTCCTGTCACGCAACTTCATCTAGAAAATGTCCTTGCATTCCTACTGAGCAAAGAGAGGCTTTTTGTGTAAGTAAAAACATGAAAGCAGAAGTTCTTGATTAGTGGTGATTTTTTCTGAGACTAGATTAAACTTGTGCAGCTGTAGCTTTCGTTAACCATACGGCCGTTTCATTCAACCATGAGGAATGTGCAGTGACACCAACTGTAAATTGTTCTGGCTGATGAATTCTACAATAAAAACAAATAACTTGTTGTTTTTCAAAGATTCTTTTAATATAAACATAAACCTATCTACTGCACCCTCACAAATAGAAAAAAATCTAATGAGATTTCCCATTTTAGTCAGCCTCTCCCTCTTGGAACAATTCAATGCCGCATATGTTGTATTAATTCCCGACAGAAAACTTAGCATTTGTTGGGTGCATGTTTGTACAAAAATAAATCAGACACTAACTAAGACTACAGTAGCTCCCTCCTAAGGTTTTGCACTGACTTGTTTTAGGATCATGCCATGTACTTTTTTCACCAAAGAGGAAGAGCAGGCCTATTACTGAGCCTCTACAGAGCTATCTATTGACACTGGGGGAAATGTGCAGAAGTAGTATTTCAAGTGCGAAGTATTACAGTATCATGTTGAATGTATAAGGAAATTTGTATCTCTACCCATATAGAATGCAAAACGGTTTAGGTTTTTAATTTCAACATTTTTAATCATTTTATATTAAAATGGAAACATTCTAGATGAAGGTGCAATGAGGGATGTGAATGCATCACATTACTGATTACATCACTGCACTCTCTCCTGTATACAAATCCATCAAGCGTGAATGTATCAAGAAAAATGGAAACAATAAAACTGTTCCTATACTATATAGTATGTTTACTTACTCCTGTGCAAGTGGAATTGTTTTTTAATCGTATACCGGTTATTTACTGTTGTGCTCTTCTCTTGTCCCAGGCCTTTTTCTTGCTGCTTAGGTTTATTTCCTTCCTCTTCTACCGTTGCTCTAGCTTTCTTCTGTTCTTCTTTTATATCTTTGCTTCTCTCACTGTGTCCTTTTATTATTCATTCTCGGGATGTAGGCATCTCTGGCAAAGCCGGCATTTATTGGCCATCCCTAGTTACCCTGAGTAGCGGTTTAATAAAACTGTGTAGGCTTGCTAACTCTCCTGGATTGCCCAAGAGTCTCCTGGAATGGGGTATGGATCTGCCAGGTGCTGCTGCTTGCAGCCTGGGAGGACTTTGCGCTTTAAATTTCCCGCTACAGCAGCTCCTGCCCTCCCGCACTGTGATATCAACGCCCCCACCCCAAGCGTCGCAGAGAGCTGGGAATGGCTCGTGAGCCAGGAACAGTCGGGAGTCGGGGGGGTTGAGAGTCGGTCGGGAGGGGGGGGGGGTGGGTGCATTGGCAGTTGTGGACGGCCTCCAACCTTGCACCCTCCGTAAACTTAAGCTCATCCAGAACTCTGCTGCTTGCATCCTGTCCTGCACAGTCCTTCACCCTGTGCTCGCTGACTTATACTGGCTCCCATTCTAGCAATGCCTTGATTTTAAAATTTTCATTCTTGTTTTCAAATCCCCCCATGGCCTCGCCTCTCCCTAGCTCTAACCTCCTCCAGGCCTACAACCCTCCGAGAACTGCATTCTACCAATTCTGGCCTCTTGTGCATCCCCAATTTTAAATTGCTCCACCATTAGCGGCTGTGCCTTCAGCTGCCTTGTTCCCAAGCTCTGGAATTCCCTCCCTAAACCTCTCGCCATCTCTATACCTCTCTCTCCTCCTTTAAGATGCTTCTTAAAACCTACCTCTTTGACGAAGCTTTTGGTCACCTGTCCTAATATCTCCTCATGTGGCTCGGTGTCAAATTTTGTTTGATTTTAACACTCCTGTGAAGTGCCTTGGGACGTTTTACTACGTTTAAAGTGCTATACAAGTGCAAGGAGTTGTTGCTGTGGCGGGCTCAAGAGGGTTGGGGGGGCCTCAGGAGTCAAGGGGGCTTGTGAGTCGGGAATGGGGGTCGAGAGAGAGAGAGAGGGAGAATGGAGGATGGAGACTTGTGGGCGAGAGGGAGACTGGGGAATGGGGGTCAGGGGAGAGAGGGAGACTGGGGCTTGTGGTAATTGGGGCTCAAGCAGGGGAGAGGGAGAGACGGGGGGTTATGGTAATTGGGGCTCGTGCAGGGGAGAGAGGGAGACTGGGGCTTGTGGTAATTGGGGCTCGAGCAGGGGAGAGGGGGAGACGGGGGGTTATGGTAATTGGGGCTCGTGCAGGGGAGAGAGGGAGACTGGGGGTTGTGGTAATTGGGGCTCGAGCAGGGGAGAGGGGGAGACTGGGGCTTGTGGTAATTGGGGCTCGAGCAGGGGAGAGGGGGAGACTGGGGCTTGTGGTAATTGGGGCTCGAGCAGGGGAGAGGGGGAGACGGGGGGTTATGGTAATTGGGGCTCAAGCAGGGGAGAGAGTGGGAGACTGGGAAATGGGGCGTGGGTAGGAGTGGGCACCAGCATTTTCTGCAGAGCTGGGAGCTGTAGCAGCAGTAACGTAGTAAGTGGGAGTGGCGCCACGAGAGGAGCAGCCAGTAAATGGGTGAGTGAAACGTGGGGACTTTACTGTGAGTAAACAGTGGAAGATTGTTTCCACTGGTGGGTGAATGGGGAACCAGGGAAGAGAGACCGAGGATTCTCACTGGAAGAACCAAGGGAGAAGGGAGAGGAAGGTTCTTGAACTGTGGGATGCTTCACCACAAGTGGCTATTGAGGCAGAGACTAAAACATCATTTTAAAGGAAATGGGCTAAATATTTGAAAAGGAGGAATATAAAAGGATCTGGCGAACGAGGTTACAGAAGAGAGCGCGAGCATTCAACATAAACCGAATGGCCTCCTCCCTGGTCAGCAACAGCAGGGCACGATAAGCAAGCAGGACTTGGTGTGAGACAGGATAAGTGCACAGGAGTTTTTCACAAGTTGGAGTTCATGGAGAGTCACCATAAAGTCATAGCATGATATTACAATAAACAGAGCTCGCTTGCTTGCCCCATTACAAGTGCCACTTTCCTTGATGAATTATGCAGCACATAACAAAAAACATGTACACAGCTGAGAGGCAAACTATAATATATGTATAGTAAAACTAACAGACACAGGATTATTGAAGTTAAAGTAAAAGGCAATAATCGAATTGAGGAGTTCAGATGATATCATAAACTGTGAGAATGACTTAAGTGATTGTAGTTTATCTGAATTTTGTGACTGAATTGCTAATTTTAAATCCTCTGCCACCCATCTAGTGTTTTTTTCTATTTTGTGAAATTTCTGTTTTCTGGTCCTGTTAGTCAAGAGCACAAAATGTTACAGAATCTGGGTTGTGTTTAAAATTGAGAAACCTAGATGATAGCCTGCTGTGCAGGACAAAAATAAAGCTGAAAAGAGTAGGAGAGATGAGACAATTGCATCTGGACAAAAAGAGTGTATTTTTTTCTAAAGTATGTTCAAAGTAGCGCATGAATTTTACACCTCTGCTTCTTGAACAATATTAGTTCAGTGCTCAGAATAGTATTTTTTTTTAATTGACAAACAATTAAGAGTGCTACAGCACTGCAACTCCCCCATACCATACAGTAATGAATTCCCTCTTATAATAATGGAAATGGAAATTGCTTTATTATTAATAAAAGCAACTTTGCAACGTAATGTTAATTGATTTTTTAAGTCACTTTATGACTCTGCAGTAACAACATAAAAGTTGTTTTCAGTCTGTAAGTGCTATACCTCGGAGTGTATCTCTACAAGATCTCGAACAATTTTTTGTTGGTGAGTGTTTTCCTTTGCATCAGCTACCTTGTATAATAATGCCACCCTTCTACTCACTCCCCATACTAAATATTCCACTTTTTCAAAGAACCAATTCCCTTTTTAAAAGAAAGTATCAACTCTGCTTCAAAAATGGACTGTGACAGAGAATTTCATATTTTAACCACCCTCTAACCTCTCCTTTAATTCCTTTAGTGCTCTCTCATTACCATATTGCTGACCAGTGGAAATAGACTTTCACTACTTAACTATCACAAGCCTTTATAATCTTGAATAGCTTGATCAGATCACCCCTTAACTGTCCCAGCTTCAATAAAAAAAGCCCTAGCTTCTCAACACAGCTACTGTATAATCCTCATTTATCATGATCCCTGACTTGAGTTCAATAGGTTTTTAAGGCAAGACACAAAAACAGCAGTAAATTCAAAAGAACGTTTTTCTGCAAAG
This sequence comes from Squalus acanthias, assembly GCA_030390025.1. Classification (NCBI taxonomy): domain Eukaryota; kingdom Metazoa; phylum Chordata; class Chondrichthyes; order Squaliformes; family Squalidae; genus Squalus; species Squalus acanthias. Next base: position 97,409,316 of record CM059428.1, read on the forward strand.
ATCTCAACCAGCACTCCCTGCAAGCACCCTTCCTCACCAGAAGTGCCTGATCGCAGAATCTGCCTTTTTGTACGGATATATATGTATTCGTTTACCTATCTATTTAATTTTTAACCACTAACCTTTTTTTAAAGTCGAGATACAAAGCACAACGGTATACAAAATGTATCAAGGTTGGAGGTAGGTATCTGGTGTTTAGCATTACTGAGAAGTGGGGGAAGAATATATGGTTTAGCAGCTCTGGGTTTAGTATTGAACATTGGTAGCACCAGTAAGGATGGTTCCAGGGTTTGGCAGAACTGTGGAGGGGCTACTTGGGATTTTGTGGCACTCTGAGGGGAGAAGCCAGAGTTTGGCAGTACTGTGAGGGGGGAACTTCAGATTGGGAATAGTGTGGAGGGTAAACCTGGCATTTGGCAGAACTGGGGGTGGATAGTGGGGTTTGGCTCACTAGCTGATTCCTGGATTCTGTGTTGAATTATGTGTTTTCTGATTGATTCCTGGAAAGTAAGTAAATATGGTTTTCCTTAGATAAATAAATACTACTGCTGCATTAAAATATAGGTATAAAATATACCTCTGTGTTTTTTAACATCTGCCGTTCTGGAACAGTAGGCACATGGCTGCATTAATGACATTTACTTTTACTTTCAAACAGCGAAACTGTCGGCAGTTTTTACATCTCTTTGAAATTTGGTGGGAGGGCAGAGCTTGGACCAGTATACTCTAGAAGTGGCCAGTCTTGCTATTAATCATAAATACTTTCAGAAATTATCTCAGAAAAGAAAGAGAAAGGTAATTTCATTTATCACTTCATTTCTGATTTTCCACTGTTTTACTTTCAGCCAGTGAATAAACTATAATGTCAAAAAGTATGATGTTATAGGAAATATGTGTGCCAAAGAAGTGTGCACTAGATGCAAGATACAGCAATAGACAGATATATCTATCTAGTTATTAAAAGTCTTACATATGGTGTGCATTTCCTGTCTTCATTACCCTAACTTCCAATGTCATGGATTGTAAATAACAGAGTGACTGCTGCTGCCAACGACCGGAAGCTGTGTTGGTTTAAGTATTCATGTATAATATCGTAATATCGCATAAATCTGTGGAGCTCTGGTTTTGTTTATTAATAATAATGTATAATAATATCGCGGGTTGGTTTAAGTATTAATGTATAATAATTTCATGGGGGGAGGGTTGCGGAATTTATTTGTTCGGAGTGAGAGCTCCATGTGAAGGGAAAGGAGAAAAAAATGAATAAAAATGGACACTTGCTGAGTTTTGCTGGCGCAGATTTTCTTTTCCTGCCGTGGCTCTGTTCAACAGTAGCGATGCTGCCGACCCGCTCGATGCAAAAGCGTTCTTGTTTGGGGCTTGAGGCCCACACCGGGTGTTTACAAAGCCTCCCCACCGGTTCCATTGCTCCCCTACGCCCCACCACCTCCTCCCAGCTCTGGAATCTTCTCTCCGCCTTCCGTCCCCATCACCCGACTGCCGGTACTGCGCACCCGCAGGACCCGCCCCCCGCGCTGAGCCTTCTCCACACACCAGGCCCCTGCAGTATTTATAGGGCCTATTCTATCGCTGGGAATGTTCTGGGTAAAAACCTCCGCCATTTCAAACTGCGCATGCGCAACTATTTCAATTTAGTTGTCAGCAGTCGCTGCCTTTAAATATGCTTTAAGTCAACGTTTATATAAAAATCCAATTTTCAACATGTACGTGCAGGTCTCCAAACACCAGGTGGTACTGTTGAGCCTCCTTCTCACACCCCCCATAGACCAGAATTTTTACTTTTGGATCTGCTGGGAGTGGGGGGCGGTGTGGTAGAGCGCGGGAAACACAGAAATACGGGTTTCCTCACACACTGTGGAGTTTTAACTGACAGGCTGGCTTCCAGTCAGGAGAGGAATGCTGGGTAAGAGGCCGCAACCTCAGGTAGGTGCGAGCCTCGACCTGGGGTTGGGGGAGGGAAGCTTGGGGTGCCAGGAGGAAGCACACCTGCCCCTCCTGGCCCACAAGGATTGCTCCCCGAGGCTGTCCTCACTTGCTGCAGCTACCGCAAATCTCGAGGCCTGGGAACTCCAGCCGGCCACAGCTAAACCTGTAAAGCAGGTTAAATCAGAGGCTTCCAGCCTCATTATCAGATTTAAAGTGCCAACCCGCCTCTGGGAGCGGGCTGACTGCCCGCCTCCCATCCCACCTCCGTTAAAACCCGAAGTGGGCGGGTTGGAGGCGGGTTGGGGTTGCGATTTAGATTTTTTAATACTTTAACCTCCCGCCCGACCCCAAACCACCCATTTTTTGGAGTTAAAATTCCCCTCATATTCTCTGCTTTTCCTATCCACACAGCTCAGGTCTGCCTACCAGATCAGGACATCAAAACCAATTACCCAACTTTTTCAAAAAACCAGCAGGCAACCAACTTTGTTACTTCATTAACACCTCCCTCCCAAACAGGCACTTTCCTTGAAATCCCATCATAAATTCTCCATGTTGTGGGTCAATTTCACAAGGCATCTATTCTCAATACAGTGCTTCATGTCTGTACCTGGTTATGCCAACTAATTAGCAATAAAGAAAAGGATATATTTGACATGGCAGTCACTTTAGGCAAGAAGCAGCTTATTTGGCTGAATGAGGCATTTAAAATGCTTTTTATAAATCTGTCCCATTGTGGTCAGCTAAAAAAATTAATTTTAAAATTAAGTGGATACATGTCACAATGCACAAAGAGAATATTCAAAGAAACACATAAAATAACAGTTTGCTTTCTACTACAACAGCAGTAAACTAATGCTAAACAAGTAACAGCCAACATTATTTTAGCATGTTCTGAGCTTACAAATCTGCTACATTAGTTACTTTATCTCAAAATAATGCATACTCGGCTAAAAATAACGTTTTGTGCAACTATAAACACAGGTTCGTTAGTAGTCTTTACAATAAAAAAAACTCCTTGGAGGAATAGGAACAATGGCCCGGAATTTGTGATCAGCAGCAAAGCGAAGGCATTCACTGCTGGCCCCGAAGTACGCTATGCGCAAGGATCTTGTGATCCCTGTGTTGAGAACTTCGGGTTTTCCGATATTCAATTCAAATCAACGAAGTATAGTGGGGATCCCCTTGTGTGAAGTGCTGTGACGTCAACAAGCTGTCGGAGCAGCCAATCAAAACGCAGAATTCTATGTCAGTGAACAAGGAATTGAGTAAGCTCTTAAAATGTTAGAATGAGCAAAACAAAACAAAAGGCAAATCTGAAATAAAGATGGACAAACTTATAAAAAAGGAAAAACATTTTTTTTTTAATTTTAATTAATATCAACAAATTTCACCACTGCACAAAATTAAAATTAGTTTTCCAGGCCCTTAACATTTGACCTTGCTCATGGCCTCGCTACTCCCATCGTGTCAATTGCAGATATGGCCATCTCTGACCATTTCCTCGTATCGCTCTCCACCCATATCCCCCTTCCACCCCCCCACCCCCCCCCCACCAACCCGTCTTCCTTCTGTGTCCGCCCCTGGAAAAAACTCTCTCCCAACTCTCTTACAACTGCACTTATGAAATCCCAACTGTCCAGCCCTTGGCCCTCCATTCACCATGACATTTTTGCAGCTACCGATCTGCTCAACCACACCCTCACCACTAGCTTTGATGCCCTAGTCGCCACTAAAACAATTACCCTCTCTCACCCTGGCCGTTCCCCCGGTACGGCTCTCATCTTCGCTCCATTAAGTCCAAGGGACGCAGACTCGAACGGATATGGTGGACAACTGGTTTAGCCATTCACCGCTAGATCTGGCTGGACCATATAAAGCACTTTCGGGCCCTGCTCTCGTCTGCCAAAATTGCTCACTATTCCAGAATCATTCTGGAATGCAAAGATAAACCCCGGCTCCTATTCTCTACTGCTAAACGTCTTCTTAAACCCCTCTCCCCTGTCTCCTCCACCCTCACCTCCGATAACAAATGTGAAGAGCTCATGGACTTCTTTGTCTCTAAGATTGAGACCATCTGTTCAGCTGCCTCTGCCACTTCCCTTCCTTCCCCTAGCCCACTGGGCCAAACTTCCTCTAAGGTTCCCCCCTGCCCTAGCCCTGAACTCACATCTTTCTCCAGTTTCTCTCCGATCTCCCTTCATGACCTCTCTGCGCTCATCTTGTCTGTGAGACCCACCTCCTGCTCTCTCGACCCTATTCCCACCAAACTGCTGACCACCCAACTTCCTTTTCTGGCTCCCATGTTAGCTGATATTGTTAACGGTTCTCTCTCCTCAGGTACTGTCCCCCTCTCCCTCAAATCTGCCGTCATCACTCCTCTCCTCAAAAAACCAAACCTTGATCCCTCTGTCCATGCAAACTACCGCCCCATCTCCAACCTCCCTTTCCTCTCCAAAGTCCTTGACCATGTTGTTGCCTCCCAAATCCGTGCCCATCTTTCCATGTTTGAATCTGCTGAGGGAGTTTGAGCAGCTAGGGGCCAAATTAAAAAGCAGAACCTCGAGGGTAATAATCTCTGGATTACTACCTGAGCCACGAGCAAATTTGGCTAGGGTAAATAAAATCAGGGAGTTGAATGCGTGGCTCAAAGACTGGTGTGGGAAAAATGGGTTTTGCTTCTTGGGACACTGGCACCAGTACTGGGGCAGGAGAGACCTGTTCCGTTGGGACGGACTTCACTTGGCCAGTGCTGGGACTAGTGTCCTGGCGAATCGAATAACTAGGGCTGTGGAGAGGGCTTTAAATTAATTAGTGGGGGGGAGGTTTCAAGAGAGCAAAAAATAAAAATAACAACAGAGAGGGTCATAGACATAGGTAGCAGTAGGGGAATCACAAATCAGAGCGTGGCAGGAAGGAACAGAGTGTGTGGAGTAAAAGGTAAAGTGGTAAAAAGTGAAAAAGCAGGAACTAAGTGCCACAAAGCATATTTGAAAGTTCTCTATCTGAATGCACGTAGCATTCGTAACAAAATAGACGAGTTAATGGCACAAATAACTACATATGGTTATGATATTGTGGCCATTACAGAAACATGGCTGCAGGGTGACAATGCCTGGGAATTAAACATACCAGGTTATTTAACGATCAGGAAGGACAGGCAGGAAGGAAGGGGAGGTGGGGTGGCTATGTTAATAAAGGAAGGAATCACTGTAATACAGAGTAATGATATTGGGTCAAAAAATAATGATAATGAAACAGTTTGGGTGGAGATAAGGAATAATAAGGGGAAAAAAACACTAGTGGGCGTAGTCTATAGGCCTCCAAACAGTTGCAACTCTGTTGGACGGAGTATCAATCAGGAAATAGTTGAGGCATGTAATAAGGGAACATCTATAATTATGGGGGATTTTAACTATCATATTAATTGGACAAATCAAATGGGGCAGGGCTGCCTTGAGGATGAGTTCATTGAGTGTATTAGGGATGGGTTTCTTGAGCAGTATGTAACTGAACCGACCAGGGGGCAAGCAACCTTAGATCTGGTCCTGTGTAACGAGACAGGATTAATTAAAAATGTCCTAGTAAAGGATCCCCTTGGAATGAGTGACCATAACATGGTTGAATTCCATATTCAATTAGAGGGTGAGAAGGTTGGATCTCAAACAAGCGTGCTAAGCTTGAATAAAGGAGACTATGAAGGTATGCGAGCGGAATTGAGTAGAGTGGATTGGGAAAATAGATTAAAGGGTAAGACGACACATGATCAGTGGTGTACATTCAAGGAGTTATTTTACAACTTCCAAAAAAAATATATTCCACTGAAAAGAAAAGGGTGTAAAAGAAAGGACAGTCATCCGTGGCTAAGTAAAGAAATTAAGGATAGTATTCGACTAAAAACAAGGGCATATAAGGTAGCGAAATCTAGTGGGAGGACAGAGGATTGGGAAAACTTTAAAAGGCAGCAAAAAATAACAAAGATTGATTAAGAAAGGGAAGATAGATTATGAAAGTAAATTAGCAAAAAATATAAAAACAGATAGTAAGAGTTTTTATAGTTATATAAAAAGAAAAAGGGTGGCTAAAGTAAATGTTGGTCCCTTAGAGGATGAGACCGGGAAATTAATGGTGGGAAATATGGAGATGGCAAAAACACTGAATGAATATTTTGTATCAGTCTTTACAGTAGAGGACACTAAGAATATCCCAACACTGGACAAACAGGGGGCTATAGGGGGAGAGGAGCTAAACACGATCAAAATCACTAAGGAAGTGGTACTCGGTAAAATAATGGGACTCAAGGCGGATAAATCACCTGGACCTGATGGCTTACATCCTAGAGTCTTGAAGGAAGTGGCGGTAGGGATTGTAGATGCATTGGTAATAATTTTTCAAAACTCCCTGGATTCCGCTAAGGTCCCGGCAGACTGGAAAACTGCTAATGTAACACCCTTATTTAAAAAGGGCAGTAGACAGAAGGCTGGTAACTATAGACCGGTTAGCCTAACATCTGTGGTAGGTAAAATTTTGGAGTCCATTATTAAGGAAACAGTAACAGGACATTTGGATAATCATAATTTAATAGGACAAAGTCAGCATGGTTTTACGAAGGGGAAGTCATGTTTGACAAATTTGCTGGAGTTCTTTGAGGAAGTAACATATAGAGTGGATAAAGGGGAACCAGTGGACGTAGTGTATTTAGACTTCCAAAAGGCATTTGACAAGGTGCCACACAAAAGATTATTGCTTAAGGTAAAAAATCACGGGATTGGGGGTAGTATTCTGGCATGGATAGAGGATTGGCTATCTAACAGAAAGCAAAGAGTTGGGATAAATGGTTCATTCTCAGACTGGCAATCAGTAACTAGTGGTGTTCCACAGGGGTCAGTGCTGGGTCCCCAACTCTTTACAATCTATATTAACGATTTGGAGGAAGGGACCAAGTGTAACATATCAAAATTTGCAGATGATACTAAGATGGGAGGGAAAGTAGTGAGTGAGGAGGACATAAAAAACCTGCAAGAGGACATAGACAGGCTAAGTAAGTGGGCAGAGATTTGGCAGATGGAATACAACACTGGAAAGTGTGAGGTGATGCACTTTGGCAGGAAAAATCCTAGAGCAATTTATTATCTTAATGGCAAGAAACTGGAGAGTACTGAAGTGCAAAGGGATCTGGGGGTCCTGGTGCACGAAACTCAAAAGGTTAGTATGCAGGTGCAGCAAGTGATTAAGAAGGCAAATGGAATGTTGGCTTTCATTGCTAGGGGGATAGAATATAAAAATAGGGAGGTATTGCTTCAGTTGTACAAGGTATTGGTGAGACCGCACCTGGAATACTGCATACAGTTTTGGTGTCCTTACTTAAGGAAAGACATCCTTGCTCTCGAGGCAGTGCAAAAAAGGTTCACTCGGTTAATCCCGGGGATGAGGGGGTGGTCATATGAGGAGAGGTTGGGTAGATTGGGACTCTACTCATTGGAGTTCAGAAGAATGAGAGGCGATCTTATTGAAACATATAAGATTGTGAAGGGGTTGGATCGGGTGGATGCGGGGAGGATGTTCCCGATGACGGGTGAGACTAGAACTAGGGGACATAGTCTTAGAATAAGGGGCTGCTCTTTCAAAACTGAGATGAGGAGGAACTACTTCACTCAGAGGGTGGTAGGTCCATGGAATATGCTGCCACAAAAAGCTGTAGAAGCTACATCATTAAATAAATTTAAAACAGAAATAGACAGTTTCCTAGAAGTAAAGGGCATTAAGGGTTACGGGGAGCGGGCAGGAATTTGGACATGAGCCTAGGTTCGGATCGGTCATGGCCCTGTGGGTAGTGGAGCGGGCCCAGGGACCGTGTAGCCTGATTCTGCTCCTATTTCGTGTGTGCAATTCTGTTAGATGCAGGAGATGGTTCTGTGATAGATAGTAGATTGGCGGTTAGGATCAGATCAGCCATGATCTTATTGAATGGCGGAGCAGGCTCGAGGGGCCGATTGGCCTACTCCTGCTCCTATTTCTTATGTTCTTATGTTCTTATCCCTCCAATCAGGTTTCCGCCCTTGCCACAGTACCAAAACTGCTCTCATCAAAGTCACAAATGACATCCTTTGTGACTGTGACAAAGGTAAACTATCCCTCCTCGTCCTTCTTGACTTGTCTGCAACCTTTGACACGGTATACCACTCCATCCTTCTCCAACGCCTCTCCACCGTCGTCCAGCTGGGTGGGACTGCACTCGCCTGGTTCCATTCTTATCTATCTAATCGTAACCAGAGAATCACCTGCAACGGCTTCTCTTCCCGCTCCCACATCGTTACCTCTGGTGTCCCCCAAGGATCTATCCTTGGCCCCCTCATATTTCTCATCTGTCATTCACAGCCCCAGGAGATTGGCCTTGGTTCCACGAAAGAGGCACCTGCTGTTCTCTCTCAGGCCAACAGCATACCTGCTGTCCTCTCTCAGGCTGACAGCATATCTGCGCTCCCACCACCCACTTTACCAATGCCCTTGTCCGTGGTACACAGCCAGCTGGGCCAGACTGCCCCAGACCATGCCAAGATGCTGCAGTTTGCAGCATGACCCTCAAGCACCAGAGCTGCTCGAGGTCACCCACCTCGGCCATGTGACGTGCCCTCAATGGAAGCGCATCAGTCTTCCATCTCCCAAGCTGTAGCCACTGGGGTTACATCTCATAGGAGCACTAGGATAGGTAACTGAGCATAGAAGACAGGCACTAAGGGATTGCACAAGAGTGATTTAAGAAAGGAGGGAGAGAGAAAGCAGGAAACTATAGACCAGTTAGCCTAATATCTGTCATTGGGAAAATGCTGGAGTCCATTATTGAGGAAGCTGTAGCAGGACATTTAGAAAATCATAATAGTCAAGCAGAGTCAGCATGGTTTTATGAAAGGGAAATCATGTTTGACAAATTTATTAGAGTTCTTTGAGGATGGAACGAGCAGGGTGGATAAAGGGGAACCAGTAGATGTAGTGTATTTGGATTTCCAGAAGGCATTCAATAAGGTGCCTTATAAAAGGTTACTGCACAAGATAAGAGCTCACGGGGTTGGGGGTAATATATTAAGAGGATGGATAGAGGATTGGCTAACTAACAGAAAACAGAGAGTCGGGATAAATGGGTCATTTTCCGGTTGCCTAACCGTAACTAGTGGGATGCCACAGGGATCAGTGCTGGGGCCTCAACTATTTACAATCTATATTAATGACTTGGATGAAGGGGCCGAGTGTAATGTAGCCAAATTTGCTGATGATACAAAGATAGGTGGGAAAGCAAGTTGTGAAGAGCACACAAAGAATTTGCAAAGGGATATAGATAGGCTAAGTGAATGGGAAAAAAATTGGCAGATGGAGTATAATGTGGGAAAGTGTGAGGTTATCCACTTTGGTAAGAAAATTAAAAAAACAAATTATTTTTTAATGGAGAGAGATTACAAAATGCTGCAGTACAGAGGAATCTGGGGGTCCTTGTACATGAAACACAAAAAGTTAGCATGCAGGTACAGCAAGTAATTAGGAAGGCAAATGGAATATTGGCCTTTATTGCAAGGGGGATGGAGTATAAAAGTAGGGAAGTCCTGCTACAACTGTACAGGGTATTGGTGAGACCACACCTGGAGTACTGCGTACAGTTTTGGTCTCCTTATTTAAGGAGGGATGTACTTACATTGGAAGCAGTTCAGAGAAGGTTCACGAGGTTGATTCCTGAGATGAAGGGGTTGTCGTATGAAGAAAGATTGAGCAGGTTGGGCCTATACTCATTGGAGTTTAGAAGAATGAGAGGTGATCTTATTGAAATATATAGATGCTGAGGGGGCTTGACAAGATAGATGCAGAGAGGATGTTTCCCCTCATGGGGGAATCTAGAACTAGGGGGCATAGTTTCAGAATAAGGGGTCGCCCATTTAAAACGGAGATGAGGAGGAATTTCTTCTCTCAGAGGGTCATGAATCTGTGGAATTCTCTACCCCAGAGAGCTGTGGAGGCTGATCATTGAATATATTTAAGGTGGAGATAGGCAGATTTTTGACCAATAAGGGAGTCAAGGGTTATGGGGAGCGGGCAGGGAAGTGGAGTGGAGGCCAAGATCAGATCAGCCATGATCTTATTGAATGGCAGAGCAGGCTCGAGGGGCCAAATGGCCTACTCCTGCTCCTATTTCTTATGTTCTTATGATTTTTTTATTATTCCATTTGGTGGTGGTATTCATATTTGTAGTCAGTTGAGGCCAAGATCCATGAGGCTGGACTGAAGGAAGGCAATCGGATGGAGGTATTGAGGATGGTGGTGTTAAGGATTGTGGAACTGGTGGGGATGGGTCAGGAGAAGTGGTTGATGGGTGAACGGAACTTGGTGTGAATTAGGATATGGGCAGCAGAGTTTTGGATGAGCTCAAGGTTACGGAGGGTGCAAGGTGGGAGGCCAGCCAGGAGAGCGTTGGAATAGTTGAGTCTACAAAAACAATTTGCTTTTATATAATGCCTTTAATATAGTAAAGCGTCCCAAGGCGCTTCACAGGAGTGTTATCAAACAAAATCAGTCACTCTCTCAAAGCTCTATTAACTAGAGGCACTGCTGGTCAATGTTGCTCCAGCTATTCCTCCTCTTCAACAACAACAACTTACATTTATATTAGCACCTTTAACATGCCACAGGAGCATTATCAAACAAAATTTGACACAGAGCCACATGAGGAAATATCAGGACAAGTGACCAAAAGCTTGGTCAAAGAGGCTTTAAGGAGCATCTTAAAGGAGGAAAGAGATGTAGAGAAGCTGGTGGTTTAGGGAGGGAATTCCAGAGCTTAGGGCCTAGGCAGCTGAAGGCATGGCCGCTAAAGGTGGAGCGTCGAAAATCAGGGATGCACAAGAGGCCAGAATTGCACGAGCAAATAAGATCTCCGAGAGTTTTCGGGCTTGAGGAGGTTACAGAGTTAAGGATGAGCGAAGCTATGGAGGGATTTGAAAACAATGAGGAGAATTTAAAAATCGAGATGTTGCTGGACCAGGAGCCAATATACATCAGCGAACACAGGGTTGATGGGTGAATGGAACTTGGTGCGAATTAGGATATGGGCAGCAGAGTTTTGGATGAGCTCAAGGTTATGGAGGGTGCAAGGTGGGAGGCCAGCCAGGAGAGCGTTGGAATAGTCAAGTCTACAAAAACAATTTGCTTTTATATTGCGCCTTTAACATAGTAAAGCGTCCCAAGGCACTTCACAGGAGTGTTATCAAACAAAATCTGACACCAAGCCACATAAGGAGATATTAGGAGAGCTTGGTCAAAGAGGTAGGTTTTAAGGCGCATCTTAAAGGAGGAAAGAGGGGTAGTGAGGCGGAGAGGTTTAGGGAGGGAATTCCAGAGCTTAGGGCCTTGGCAGCTGAAGGCTCGGCGGCAATGGTGGAACGATTAAAATCGGGGATGCTCAAGAGGCCAGAATTGGAGGAGTGCAAATGTCTCGGAGGGTTGTAGGACTGGAGGAGATTGCAGAGATAGGGAGGGGCGAGGCCATGGAGGAACTTGAAAAAAAGGATAAGAATTTTAAAAGTTGAGGCGTTGCTTAACCGGGAGTCAATGTCAGCGAGCACAGGGGTGATGGGTGAACAGGACTTGGTGCGAGTTAGGACTCGGGCAGCTGAGTTTTGGATGACTTCACGTTTAAGAAGAGTGGAAGTTGGGAGGCCAGCCAGGAGTGTGTTGGAATAGTCAAAGTCTAGGAGGTAACAAAAGCATGGATAAGCTCAGCAGCAGATAAGCTGAGGCAGGGGCAGAGTTGGGCGATGTTACGGAGGTGGAAGTAGGCGGTCTTGCTGATGGAACAGATATGTGGTCGGAAGCACATCTCGGGGTCAAGTACATCACCAAGATTGCGATCAGTCTGGTTTAACCTCAGACAGTTGCCAGGGAGAGGGATGGTGTCGGTGGCTAGTGAAAGGAGTTTGTGGCGGGGACCGAAGACAATGGCTTCGGTCTTCCCAATATTTAGTTGGAGGAAATTTCTGCTCATCCAGTACTGGATGTCGGTCAAGCAGCATGATAAATCAGAGACAGTGGCGGGGTCGAGAGAGGTGGTGGGAAGGTAGAGCTGAGTGTCATCAGCATGCATGTGGAACTTGATGTTATGTTTTCGGATGATGTCACCGAGGGGCAGCATATAGATGAGAAATAGGAGGGGGCCAAGAATATATCCTTGGGGGACTCCAGAGACAACGGTGTGGGAGCGAGAAGTGAAGCCATTGCAGGTGATTCTCTGGCTATGACTGGATAGATAAGAATGGAATCAGGCGAGGGCAGTCCCACCCAGCTGGACGACGGAGGAGAGGATTTGGAGGAGGATGGTGTGGTTTACCATGTCAAAGGCTGCAGACAGGTCGAGAAGGACAAGGAGGGATAGTTTACCACGGTTAGTCACATAGGTTGTCATCTGTTTCAGTATTGTGCGGAAACCTGATTGGAGGAATCCAAACATGTAGTTTTGGGAAAGATGGGCATGGATTTTGAAGGCAACAACACATTCAAGGACTTGAGAGGAAAGGGAGGTTGGAGTTGGGGCAGTAGTCAGCAAGTACAGAGGGGTCAAGGGTGGTTTCTTTTTTAGGAGGGGCGTGATTACGGCAGATTTGAAGGGGCGGGGGACAGTACCTGAGGAGAGGGAACTGTTAATAATATCAGCTAACATGGGGGCCAAGTAGGGATGCTGGGTGGTCAGCCAGGTCAAGGGAGTAGGAGGTGGGTCTTATGGACAAGATAAACTTGGAGAGGCATGAGGGGAGATAGGAGAGAAATGAGAGAAAAAAGCAAGTTCAGGGCTAGGACAGGGAGAAACCTGAGGGAAAGTTTGGCCCGGTGGGCTAGGGGGAGGGAGGGAAATGGCAGAGGCAGCTGAACGTATGGTCCCAATCTTAGTGACAATTAAGTCTATGAGTTCCTTGCACTTGTTGTTGGAGATGAAGGTGGAGGAGGCAGGGGAAAGGGGGTTAGGAAGATGGTTTGTAGTGGAGAAGAGATGTCTCCACCACTTCTTGTTGGTCAGGTGATGGTGCAGGCTGGTCCCTCAGTATCGCAAAGTTATGCAGCATACGCCCACAAATCCAAAAACATGGGCAAGGGTGTACTGCAGAGCTCCTCCCGAATGTTGTCTGCTCAATCACATTTCTGCTGGTGGCATGGCTCTCATTGTAGGGATGCTCTGTGTGATGTGCGGCCTGTGCTAGCAAACAAGCTGCACATTCAGGGAGTAACATTCCTTTCTATCGACAAAGATGTCAGGCTAGTGATGAGGAGCACGCAGGCCAAAGTTGGGAAGCAGGCAATGCAGGCGAAGCCTAGTTTTCTTTTTGTCCTGCTTCGCTATGTATATGATTCTCCTGTTGGAGAGAGCCTTAGTCACCTCCCTGATGCAGCACTGCACAAGAATCTGCGATATGTCACTGATATCACCTGCTGCAGCCTGGAACAACCCTGTGGCGTAAATGTTAAGAACCACGATGATCTTAACAGTCACAGGCAGTGCTGACTATGCTCTGGTTTGGTGGCTCCAGTTGTGTACAGCAGGTGCTCAGTGACAGCATCCATGGTGAAGCGCTCCTCGGTGTTGATGGATGAGAAATGCTCCCTGAAGACCTAATGTGGGTATGGCCTCCTGCGCAGTGCCCTTCTCCTCCCTCTTCTCTTAGCTTCTCCTGCTCTCTCCTGTCTTCTTCGCTGCTCTCCCTCCTCCTCCAGACCCAAAGGCAGGCTTACCAGACCACCCATAACTAGAATAAATTCTTTCCAAAGCAGACAAAAGTAGTCCAGCACCAGCACCAGCACAAAGTTGTAGCCATGAGTTGCTGGACAGGTTTATCACGTGGCGAGTCAAGTGCTGGGGCAGACCAATTTCACAAAAAGGTCCTACAACAAGTGTAGGACCATTATTTAAATATGTTAACGACATTTTTGGCAGCTCGCCATGGATGGCCACAGGGCACATTCCAAAAAGGTGGGCAGCGCATTTCAGGTGCGGGACGGGCACATGTTCTTTTTTTTTTAAAACAGGCTCTGGCCACTTCAGAGGTCTCTTGTCCTTTGGGAAACAGGATCCCATTGTTTAGTGCAGGCATGACCAAATTGCAGCACCAAAGTATGGCAATCAAGTCCTTGAAGCCCAAGCAACTTGGTGCTATTTACACTTATTTCTTTTTTGCTGGTTTGTCCTGTTTGAATTTCAGGGGCTTGGAAAGGACTATCACTGATGGATAGTTTCTAAATCAGAATAGCATCATCTATTAGTATCAGCAGCCTTATATACATGCAAATCAATGGGAACATTAATTTAAACTTCATTTGTGGCCTGGGACTTTGCTACCCTGAATGGTTCAATATCAGGAATGATGGAAAATGTACCCACTCAGCCACCAGGGAAGCTATGGGGAATATTTTTCTGAAAGGAAGCTTTTAAATTCAGAGTTCAGATCAATTTTTAAAAAGTCTCAATCCCCATCGTCAAAAGCACTGCAGATAATTTAAGTATATTGCTCAATTTCCAAAACATAAACTCGGATTAGGTATCAGCATACTAGTATTTCCACAGTGCTGTGAAACATGTAGCTTACATAAAAGTAGAAATGTATTAATTACATTAAATAGATATTCTACCATCAGTATCTTCAATTACAACTTATCACAAAGACACCTGTTTTGTTAGAGAAAAACATTCTTTTGAATAACCCAATCATTTTGTTACTAATTTCTGAAATACAAGATGATGTCAGTGAAAAGGTCATAGATGTTTCAAGCTGCAGTTGCTTCTTTCCATTTTATGGTATTAACAAACATAATTCTGTACTTTGAACATATATGCTGAAAATCTTACCTTAGTGATAAAGTCATCATGCACTATATACACTGTATTTCTCACAAATCCAATGTGTACAATTATCTTCTAGTATCAGCATGAAACTCTTGTTGACAAATGGTGTTGTTACTAACTGCTTTGCAGTTTCCTGTTGTGAGAAATCCTAATGTACTGTGTACTTTAGACCAAGTAATATTATTGCATTTACTTGCACACTCTATTTAGCTTCACATTTTTACAGACTCGGTTTTACATCAATTCACTGCTGGATTTACTTAAAGACTCCACGGGATATCAAGAAACGGCTGAGCGCACTGGAAAGGCTATGGGCCCTGACAACATCCCGGTTATCGTACTGAAGACTTGCGCTCCAGAACTAGTCGTGCCTCTAGCCAAGCTGTTCCAGTACAGCTACAACACTGGCATCTATCTGACAATGTGGAAAACTGCCCAGGTATGTCCTGTCCACAAAAGGCAGGACAAATCCAATCCGGCCAATTACCGCCCCATCAGTCTACTCCCAATCATCAGCAAAGTGATGGAAGGAGTCATCGACAATGCTATCAAGCGGCACTCAATTGCCAAAAACCTGCTCACTGATGCCCAGTTTGGGTTCCGCCAAGACCACTCGGCTCCCGACCTCATTACAGCCTTGGTCCAAACATGGACAAAGGAGCTGAATTCCAGAGGTGAGGTGAAAGTGACTGCCCTTGACATCAAGGCAGCATTTGACTGAGTGTGGCATCAAGGAGCCCTAGTAAAACTGAAGTTAATGGGAATCGGGGGGAAAACGCTCCACTGGCTGGAGTCATACCTAGCACAAAAGAAGATGGTTGTGGTGGTTGAAGGTCAATCATCTCAGCCCCAGGACATCGCTGCAGGAGCTCCTCAGGGCAGTGTCCTAGGCCCAACCATCTTCAGCTGCTTCATCAATGACCTTCCCTTCAACATAAGGTTAGAAATGGGGATGGTCGCTGATGACTGCACAGTGTTCAGCTCCATTCACAACTCCTCAGATAATAAAGCAGTCCATGCCCGCATGCAACAAGATCTGGACGACGTTCAGGCTTGGGCTGATAAGTGGCAGGTAACATTCGTGTCACTGAAGTGCCAGGCAATGATTATCTCCAACAAGCGATAGTCTAACCATCGCCCCTTGACATTCAACGGCATTATCATCGCCGAATCCCCCACCATCAACATCCTGGGGGTCACCATTGACCAGAAACTTAACTGGACGAGCCACATAAATATTGAGGCAACAAGAGCAGGTCAGAGGCTAGGTATTCTGCAGCGAGTGTCTCACCTCCTGACTCCCCAAAGCCTTTCCACCATCTGCAAGGCACAAGTAAGGAGTGTGATGGAATACTCTCCACTTGCCTGGATGAGTGCAGCTCCAACAACACTCAAGAAGCTCGACACCATCCAGGACAAAGCAGCCCGCTTGATTGGCACCCTATCCACCACCTTAAACATTCACTCCCTCCACCACCGGCGTACCGTGGCTGCCGTGTGTACCATCTACAAGATGCACTGCAGCAACTTGCCAAGGCTTTTTCGGCAGCACCTCCCAAACCCGTGACCTCTTCCACCTAGAAGGATAAGGGCAGCAGGCGCATGGGAACACCACCACCTCCAAGTTCCCCTCCAAGTCCATCCTGACTTGGAAATATATCGCCGATCCTTCATCGTCGCTGGGTCAAAATCCTGGCACTCCCTCCCTAACAGCACTGTGGCAGTACCTTCATCACATGGACTGCAGCGGTTCAAGAAGGCGGCTCACTACCACCTTCTCAAGGGCAACTAGGGATGGGCAATAAATGCTGGCCTTGCCAGCGATGCCCACATCCCATAAACTATTTTTTTTTAAAATAAGGCTCTTCAAAGGCATTCATGGCGTATGTATGTGAAAAACACAGCGCTTTGTATAATTCAAAGAAGCACACACTGATAATGTTTAACTGATGCCAGCAAATGAAGAACGACACAGCTTTGAACCAACGTTTTCAAGTACCATTAAATTTAGTGTACAAATGTTAAGTTTGTTGCAATTCTTAAAAAGGCAACATAGTAATATAAACAAGGTGGCATTTATGCCTCCTCTGGCATCAAGACCAACCTCCCAGGGCCTCTGATGCAAAGGGCTAACATAAATGGCTGCTTCCAAACGTCCTGGAGACCTTCCTCCAACATCAAGGAAGATCTGTGGCCAGAAATATATCGCTCATATATATTGGGCCAGAAGTTCGGGTCTCCACGGGTGAGTACGCGCTGTGTACTCACCCGTAGACCCAACGAAAGTGCCGGTTTCGCTCATGCACTGCGCATGCGCTGGAAACCGGAACTTCTGTCCCCCTGAAGGAAGGGGGTTCAGAGGTCAAACGCGTGCGCTGGAGAGGCAGCACGCACGCAGTGAACTTCGTTTTTTTTTCAGGTTTCTCCGTGAGGGTAAGTACGGAGAAGCTGCGCAGGAAAAAAGGAGGCGCAAGGCCTGCTTTTAACAAGGTAAGTGGTGAATTAAGTACAATTTAAACATTTTTTCAACAGGTTTATCTTTTTTACATACTTTATGTAAAGGTAAGTTTATTTTTGGCACCGTTAAAAAGTGTAATTAATTTTTTGAAAAATTTAAAATTTTTGTTTAAAGTTTATGTAATTTATAGTTATTTTAAAAATGTGATTTTTTTTTTTAATTTATTTGAAGTTTTAGTGAGGTTTTTGGGGCCGATCTCTATTCATAGATTTGACAGGTCTTCCTGTCAAAATCTATGAATGAAGATTCCCCGCTCTGATTGGCTCTCCATGGCCCACGTGATCCCAGGGGACGCTTCGAACTAACTGCGCCCCTGGGATACGCAAGCACTGTGCGCCGGCAGCTGCAGGAGGCCCAGGAGCCAAATTCCACGCGGGCCCGAAGCACAACGGCAGGCGCGCTAGGTAAGTACGCGCGCGATCCTTGCACCCGCGGGAAGCCGGCGAGCCGAATTTCTGGCCCATTGTGTAACTGCTTCCATTGGAGGCAGTTCCACAAACTGTTAGTCTTGTTGCCCTAAATTCACCTTGTTAACAATGCAGGGCAACATTGGTGACAATAATGAAGTAACTGTGCATGATCTTGTGCATATATGGTTGGTTCTAAAGAGTATTTGTAAACATTTTTTAAGTTTCGGGTCAGAAACCAACCCTAATATTGAGAGAAGACCTATACAGGCCAGCAATTTAAAAAAAACTGGATATTGCTTTGGCACCCATTTTTTAAGTTTACCTCCAGCTGCACAAAAAGAAACCACCTCAAAAGGTGAATCTTCCTGCCATCAGAGGCGCTAGTGTCACTTTCTTTACATTGCCAGTTCAGCTGAAGCACAGCAATATCCATACATTTGCCGTTACACTATGGTCATCATGTTGGTGAGGGAAAGAAATCAAACCCCTATTAAATTCACTAAGGTACACGTTTCTGCTCTACATATAAACAGAAACGTATCCATGGAAGATGAAACTTAGACACTACATTTTGCAGTAATTAAGTTTACTCCTAGTTTTAGGACTTGATAAAAATGCATAGCTAAGATTGAAGCATTATAGAAATTAAGTGTGCCACTTATATGATTAATTAAGTGTTGATTATTTATCACTTACAAATGGTTCATAAACATGTTCACTGAGGAAATAAATAGTAGAGTCAGGCCCTTTACAGTACAATGAATGCACAAACTGAGAGAGATGGTATAAGGAAAACATAGAAATGAATCACATAATGCCAAATAATTCAAATGCCATAGATGAATCATTTGGCCCATCTTTCTTAGTTATGAATTTTCCATACACCATTACTAACACATAATACTTTAACATATTTTAAAATTCAGTCAAACTAGATCAAATATAATCTAAAATATTTAATATGCAAGGTGTTTTATTGGGCGCATTTTAGTTGATAATTTACAATTGGTTGCTGTGATGTTTGGTCTTAGTCATTGCAGGGAAGCTGTGAGCACCAGTGATTAGCCCTTAAAGAAGATAATGGTGATGAATAAAAATGTTTCAAATTAGATTTTAAGTTTTTTGTCATTGAAACATTTGTGTGTTCCACAAATTTAATTTACCTTCAAGTGCATGCTTCTGTAGCCTTGCTTGCAATGCAACAAGAGTGCAAACGCACAATTTAGACCTGTACACATTGCAGCAGATATTTTATACTCAAAAAACAACTTTGTCAACTCTATTCATGAATTAATTCATTAGTTATCATGAAAAAAAATAGTGGGTACCTAAGAGTGAATTGCAAAGCGGCAATATAATTTAACAATTCAAATTCTATCATTAAGACACAGGAACAGTTGTTTAAAAAAATGTTCTGAATAACAACTTGCTGTCTTAATCTTTTTTCTACATGTCTTATTATTACATTAGGAGGACATTATAACATTGTCATATAAGCAAATTATCCTATCAAATGACTGAAAGAATGGTACTGTTGCACAAGGCTGCCCTGTACCTCAAAGAAAATATTGCAAACAGAATATACAAGAAAATAAAACAAGCAAGGTTAAAAAAGAACAAATTCAATCATAAGACAAATAGTTATTAACAGATTTGATGGAATTAATCTCAATTAGCTTTCTAAATTTTTGTAATCCACATATGAAAAGGAAATTATTTTGACCTGCTCTCACAATTTGTTAAAACACAAATGAAAGGAATGAACAGTTGTTTTGACTGAGAGAAATTATCATGTGGATCATGGTGTAATACATACAATGAGTGGTTACAATTATTTAACAAATATGCTGTACAGTGGCAACTACTTTTTGTCCCGTTAGTTCACAACTTGTATAATCAGGTACTACACCATTATTCATTTGGTTTCTTAAAATGTAATTTAATTTTATAAAAGTTTTATCTTATAAATTTAGTTATATTTGAGAGTATTCTACTTTTCTGTTTCCCCCCCCCCCCCTGATGATGCACTGCTGAGACTGATCTCCTCACAGCCTCTGTCAATACTGCTCTCGAGTCAGCCAGAGAGGTAACAGGAGCCCAGAAATGACAAGCCCTCTTTTTCCTTCATTCTCTCCAAGAAGGAACTGGCATCTGCTCAGCATGTCACAAAAGTGCAGCTGAGATTGACAACTCAGCACCAGGAAAGAAATCGTATCAACGCCAACATGGTACTGCCATATATTCCAAATGACATTTTAATGTATATAAAAACAAAATACTGCAGATGCTGGAAGTCTGAAATAAAAACAGAAAATGCTAGAAACACTCAGCAGGTCAGGCAGCATCTGTGGAGAGAGAAACAGAGTTAACGTTTCAGGTCAATGACCTTTCATCAGAACCGGGAAAAGTTAGGAATGTAACAGGTTATAAGCAAGTACAGGGGCAGGGAAAGGGGAGAGTCGAGGGGAGGAAAGAACAAAAGGGAAGGTCTGTGATAGGGTGGAAGGCAGGAGAGATTAAACGACAAAAGAGATGATGGCACAAGGCAAAAGGGAATGGTAATGGGACAAGAAACAAAAAATGGGTCTAGAGGAGATGTAAATGGCAATAGCAGAATCAGTACCAACAGCTGCTGTCCGAAAAATGTGAGCAGTGGTTATGGTCTGAAATTGTTGAACTCAACGTCGATTCCGGAAGGCTGTAAAGTGCCTAATCAAAAGATAAGGTGCTGTTCCTCGAGCTTCCGTTGAGCTTCATTAGAACAGTGTAGGAGGCCACAGTCAACATGTTCAAACCTTCAAGCCTCCTTGGCAGGAGGTTATTGTGACTATCAGATTGGCATTTTTGATCCTGTAAAGCCTTTAACTTATGGGCCCTAATTCAAACTGCAGCAAATTGCTTCCTGGGAGGCTAAAGAAGAACAAATGACACTGAGTAGATTTAAAGAATTGCAGAGAGTTTCTTTCATTCTGTTTTGTTTTTAATAAGAGCATTCTAAATACAAATAGCCTCAGTGTTGGCACATGGAACACTTTATAAATAAAGGAGTATTTTTACAACCAAGCACGTGTGGAAGGCCTATAAATCTGATTTTGTATATATGGTATTTGTCTAGGGAACACGATCTGTGCAGACAGCCGCAGAGACCACTTTTTAAATGGTTGATACTTACAATGTGCTATTTCTGAAGGGTAAAGATTTTATGTATGTTTCCCAACTCTGTTCAGCCGCTCAGAGATGGAGGACTGAAAATAATTTATAAAAGCTGGTGGAGTAATTTATAACCCTGGCTTAGAAGTTATTTAATCGTGTATAGGGGACACAAAAATTTTGTAAAACTAGTCAGTTAATATTTCAGGACATTTGAAACAGAATAAACCACAGCAAAAAATTATTTCAGGAGAATTTTGAATAGATTTTATTCCCACAAACCTAAAAAAGTTGCTTTTTGAATGAATGTTATACTAAATGTTGCTATTATCTGATTCTATATTTATTTTAAATTAAATTGAGGTGCAGACCAGCCATGGTCTAACTGATTGGAGGAACAGGCTTGAGGGGATGAAAAAAGTAGAACAGCACTATGGGAGTACCTTCACCACACAGACTGCAGCAGTTCAAGAAGTTGGATCACCACCACCTTCTCAAGGGCAATTAGGGATGCGCAATAAATGTTGGCCTTGCCAGCGATGCCCATATCTCGTGAACGAATTTTTAAAAAATGGCCTATTCCTGTTCCTAATGTTCTCCATGCCCTTTGACTTCCCTTCACCTCATTCCCTTTCCTTTTGATTATTTTCCTTTTGATTATTTTCCCTTACCTCTTGCTTATTTTCCTCCTCTCCTTATCACTTACTCATTTTTCTTCCCCAACCTCTACCCTCTTTCCCTTTCTCCCCCCTAACCTATCTCCTTCCCCAACCGTTTCCCTTGCTGCCCTCTAAATCAGCTTCTTTGGATTACTGCAAGTGTCAGCGTTGGCTCAGTGGTGCACTGAGTCGGAAGGTCATGGCTTCAAGTCCCATTGCTCTCTCTTTCTTTCATACTTTGTGTCTAGAAAACCTGTTGTCACATTTTTGTGTTAAGTTTACATAGTGAGTTTCCATTATAAAGTTTATGTTGTAATTACATCCTCCTGCCAGTGGTGGTGCTGTAGTACCTTAGTTTTGCCTCTCCCAGCTCCCAAGCCTGCATTGCAGAGAAACTCTTGTGCTCCAACCAACTCTATTTCTCTACTTCCCAAATTGCAGCATGTTTTGCTATTTAACCATAAATAACAATCGAAAACTATGATGCGGAGATGCCGGTGTTGGACTGGGGTGGACAAAAGTGAGAAGTCGCACAACACCAGGTTATAGTCCAACAGCTTTATTTGAAATCACAAGCTTTCGGAGCGCTGCTCCTTCGTCAGGTGAAGTCCTGACGAAGGAGCAGCGCTCCGAAAGCTTGTGATTTCAAATAAAGCTCTTGGACTATAACCTGGTGTTGTGCGACTTCTCACTTTAATCTAAAACTAAAGAGAGAATGTATGCCTTGAAAATGCAGACATATATAATTATCTATTAAAAATCCTACCTTTGTGCTACAGTCTAATTATCTTCCACCCTCTAACCCAACATCACCTGAAAACTACACTTCGTCTTGACTCCCATGTGCAAAATCATGGGAGATCGACAATATATATTTAGTATATTAAAAAAATTACATGGATTCATATTGTCCGCATTCAGGAAAAAGGGTACAGCAAATCCAAGTTGTCCAAATACTAGATATAAAATGGACAGAGAATATAGACACACTATGCTGCCTAGCTAATTGTAGGGCAGCAGATGATGGATTGCTTCCATGCCAAATTCCTAAAATGAAGAATGCCAATAGACTTGCAGAAGACTGCCAGGAACCACTAATTCAACTTGAAGCTGCCCTTGAGACTGGTGAATAGGATTCTGTTTGAGGCACATGTACCTTTGCTTTCTAGAATGCAGTTATTATTTCTATTGACAAGAAGGGGCACTATAAACTATTGAAGAATCTCACTGATATCAATGGCTCTTAAGGTGGTTCTCTGGAGTAGTCACAGCAATTATATTTGATGTTGGAGTAATCAGAAAGAATAAGGTTGGATTTTTTGTAGAAATTGTTTTTGTATAAGATTGCAGAGCAAAGGGCTCAGGTGGACTACCCTTGTATTGCTTTCATTGATTTTCATAAGAATTATAATATACCAGGTCAAATACCTTATGAACAATCTGGAATCTGTGGGAGTTCATCACTGTGTACAGGTAGATGAGAGACTCACTGAACTTGTCTATCTAAAAATAGAAGAAAAACAAGGCTGTGCGCTGCCACCCATCTTATTCAATGTCTTCATCAATAATGCTTTGGGTGCCATCATAAGGGACAGACTTGGGAATGTATGTTCCAGAGATTTCTGAAAATACTGCTGTGCTTCATTTTGCAGATGATATAGTCTTCCCAACAGACTCATCTTGGGATCTAGTACGCTCTACCTACTATCTTGAAAATGGGCGAACCAGTGGGAAATGGTGATGTTTCCTCAAGTGCGTATTATGGCTTTGCACGGCTCAAGGGGGAATTTTGAAGAGACTGATTGAAAGATTCAAAGACATCTGTCCCAACTGCTGATACATATTGATAAGTGGGAATTCTAGTGGATACCAACTTCAACCTAGATACAGTCATTTAAGACCATGCTGAGAAGGGGCAAATCCCACTTTGATCCTTCTAGTCTTTCTTCATTTATAGCAAAGTTCCAATGCAGGTTAAATTTGTGGCATAATAGGTCATGTGTCACACAGTGTTTCTTCATGGTTCAGAATTCCCAGGCATGCAATGGAAATACTTCCTCTGGCCCAGGTGCAAGACCCAAGACCAAGCTGTAAGGTAGATGTGTGACAAAAGGGCAAATAGTTGCAGGGTGGTAAGTTCTTATGGCACTGACCTGTCACTGAGTATCCAGGAGGGGAACCATCCTCATACCTGCACATCTCTTTGCCAAAGTAAGGACCAGGATTAAGCTGGTGATCAGTAAGCCTGGTACATGGCATTGGACTAGGTTGGACTAGGTCATCTGGAACATCAAGGCAGTTGACACAACACAAGCTGCCTTGTGTAGGCCCTTCCATAATGTAGAAGACAAATGTTTGTTTTATAGCTGACGAGGAAACTAGAGACAACAGTTGATGCAAGGAGTTACCTGGAGGCCAAGTATAAGAACACTTGTATATCCAGGGCTTGGCACCTACCATGATTGGTTTGTAAGAATCAAGTAGCTGCTTGGAGCCAACATTCAATGGTGTGTGTCCATACTGTGATCAGAAAGATGGTGGCAATATACTTACATAAGTTTGATGAGTTGTGCTGCTCACCATGTTGCTTGTGTGGATCCCATAGTATCTACTGTTCACCTAGTCGAGGACACTTGTCAGCTGTGTATCTAACAACAGTGACTATCCTCCTAAGGTGGTGAGGTGGGTGCAGTCTCTTTAGGGTTGAGGTGGCTCCAAGATGACTAGCGTGGTGATGGAAGTTATGAACCAAGTCAATAGTCTGTGGCAGGCTCTGTTATCTGACGCCCGAGTCAGGCAGGTCTGCATTGCCCGAGGGCATTGCTGACAACTGACCAGCCAGCCTGGCTCATTAAAGGAACCTAGAGAAGCAGACCTGCCAATGGGGCTGGGATTCTTCCCATTCTGCTCAAGATAACCCTGCAATGTCAAAGCCCTAACGTGTGGTGGTCTTAGCTGGACAAGTAGCACAAAGCTTAGCAGTACTCTGCTCTGGTAACCTGTGCAGCAGTACCCCTGCACACACTTGGGTGGGGTGGGGGGCAGGGGGAGGTCCCTAAACCTTGGTTCTACCAACCAGCATCTAAGCTCTTATGTCTAGTTTAGTGGGCTGTGTCCCTATGGATGGAGAGTTTGTACGTCATACTGGGCAAACAAAAAACTCACAGGTGGATGTAGATTTCTCACTGGCTTGAATTGGAAGGTCTTAAACAGGATGATGGGTTTCTGCATGTCAGACACCAGGATGACCAAAATATATATAGAATCATAAGAAACTTGAGAGTGAGAAAAGATTATTCAGCTCATCAAGCTCATTCAATCCAGAGTTCTTGTATGTTTATTCTACCATGAATTTCCCTCCCCCCCCACCACCCCCCACAATCACTTCCAGTGAGCAACATTGGTCCTGGTGGCATGGAATGGGTGCACAAAGGCCAGGATAGCACTTGGATATCCATTTTGCACAGATCCAGCTGCATAGAACCTTCTAATGGTCTCTTACATATTTTCTGTTCAATAGGGGCATTATCAAAGTTGTGCACAGTTGAATGAACTACTTCAACACAAAAGCAAAATACTGCGGATGCTGGAAATCTGAAATAAAAACAGAAAATGCTGGAAATACTGTTTCTCTGTCCACAGATGCTGCCTGACCTGCTGAGTATTTCCAGCATTTTCTGTTTTTATTATGAACGAACTACTTGTAAGTTGTCGTAAAATGAAGTCTGTAAAATGGTTATATTAAGTGGATTTTATTATATCTAATGTACAGTTATTGAGCTTTAATGATCAGTGATGAGTTTAGCATTTGGTTCTGCTTCCAACGCGGTGATCTGGAACGCTAAGCTTCCCTAAACTGCTGCCACAGACATCAGAGGTTGTATTTTTTCCCCAAACTTTCTTTTGCTGCATTTCTGACCTACTCTTTTACCTTCTTTCCCTATTCTCATTTAGGAAATGTTTTGAAAGTATAATTTTTTGTGGGATACAAGATGATAAGATAACTTATGGCAACCTGAAATCCAAACTATGAGAAAACTGCTCTAGAAAGTGACATTGACCAAGATACTCTTATGATAGAAACCATAGCCCTAATTTTCAACACAAATTTTGAACAATTTATGCCTTACAAATTAACACAATCGGAGCATTATGGATAGGAAATATAGGCAGAGAAGAGTTGCATTGAAGCACCGCTCATAATGCACATTTCAGCTTGGAGTTACGTCACAGGCTGGGACTGCTGCCACAAAATGATGGAAGCTTCATTACAAGATGATAATATGGCAGAAGTGACCTCACTTAGACGTTATCGCCATTGCCGGGCCTTTATGCTGGAATTACAGTGCTTCTTCATTTTACTGATATATATTGGGTGTCCAGGGTTGGTAGGCTGTGCCTTTGAATACAAAGTTTTGTCTGTTTTTGAAGTATTAGTTTGCTTGTAGTTCATTTTTATCCAGTCAACTTAGTAGCTGAACCAGATTTGCAGCACAAGGTTTGGGCCACCCATTTTTGTTTGCCACGATAAATTAGGACAAGGGGTGTCTTTATGGGAATTCTCATATTAGCTACTTGGTGGGAGATAAGGAGGAGGAGGAAAGGGACTAATGTGGATAGCTCTTTCAGGGAGCTGGTATAGGTGCAATGGGCCAAATGTCTACCTTTTGCAATGTAAAATGTTATAATTCTGGAGGAAAGAGAAGGAATGGAGAAATACCAGGCATTGCCTCACAGGAGGGCTGCATCCACCCAGTCTTACCCTCCAACCAAATATAAAGGCCAAGGTAGACTTAGCTGGATTTGTTTGAGGAACAGTGGGGGTAATTTTAACTTTGGGTGATCGTGTAAAATGGGCGATACAGATTTGGCTCACCAGATTTCCACTTCCATTGACTTCAATGGAAAGGAAAATCGGGCATGATGTAGAATGAGTGGCTAATTCAATATCACCCATTTTATTCCATCACCCAAAATTAAAATTACCCCCAGTGTGTGCATAGGCTAAGATTCAGCAGGGAGCAATGTTCACTGTAAGCTGCGCTATGTCTGCGCAGCCTGCTTCTTTTAATGCACGATCCCTTTAAATTTCTGCGCATGCGCGGTATTTACAATGTAAAAGCCAGTGAGCAGCTTGCACAGGACCTTTCCCATTACTGCACAACTTTAGCGGGAACATTGACAGGGAGTAGTGCAGAGTTCTGCTACACACTGCAATCTGAGCCACAGAGCATGGCATTCGCAGTGGTTATCAAGGTTACTTCAGCTCTAGACTTTTATGCCTCATATTAATTCTAGGCTGCCATAGAGGAAATCGGAAACATCAGTCATTCCGCAGAGCACAGATGTATCAAGCGAGTGACTGATGCATTATTTGCCAGAGTTAGCAATTTCCCTATGGACTTTCAACAAAAGTATGAGAGGATACTGCACTTTTTTTTTTACAAATAGCAGGATTCCCCAAAGTTTGGGGTGTCACTGATTGCACCCACATGGCCCTACTTTCTCCTGCTTTCACTCCAATGTGCAGATTGTCTGTTAAACCCACTTCTTTCTCTCTGCACTCCCTTCACACCACAAGCTAACATTTCTCCCACTCTTTCATTTCAGCTGCTGAGAATGTTGATGCCCCTCAGCCAGTGGAGGAAGAGAGCTCAGCCTGTCAGAAGGTGCGCCATCACTTGATCTGACTCTCGTAAGCACCAGCTCAGATACTGGCACCACATGGACTAGAGGCTAGGTTAGTGGAGGTGTCTGAACGTAGTGACTCACCGGGCACAAGTGCACAGGAGCTAGGACAGGGTGATAGGTGTCTACAGGTGTCAGCTCGCCAGAGGGCGAGGTCACATACAAGTTCTGCTGCAAAGGACTCAGATGCACACTTCGACAGCCCATGCTACCAAAGAAGGCTGATGGGCATCTACCAGGAAATGCAAGGTGCACTGGGCAACCTGCCAGAGAGCTTGTGCACAATGTCGCAGAGCATGGAAAAGTTAAGAGATTAAATGAGTGGGCAAAACTGTGGCAGAGAGAGTTCATTGTGAGGCGAAAGAGAAATCAGAATATTTTCTTAACGGTGAGAGACTTGGAACCGTGGAGGAGCAACTGGATGTGGATGTTCAGGTACACAAATTACAGTTAGTGCACAAGTACAAAAAGTAATCAAAAAGGCTAATGGAATGTCGGCCTTTATCTCAAGGGAGCTGCAATACATAGAAACATAGAAACATAGAAACATAGAATCTAGGAGCAGGAGTAGGCCATTCGGCCCGTCGAGCCTGCTCCGCCATTCAATACGATCATGGCTGATCATCCAAATCCAGTACCCTGTCCCTGCTTTAATCCCCACAGTACACATATACCACCCTACCCCCGTAACCCCACGTATTTAATTCCCCCTAACATATCCCATCCTATCCTCATAACCCCACATATTTAATCCCCCCTAACACTAAGGGTCAATTTATCATAGCCAAATCAACCTAACCCACACATTTTTGGACTGTGGGAGGAAACCGGAGCACCCGGAGGAAACCCACGCAGACACGGGGAGAATGTGCAAACTCCACAATACAAAGGAGAGGAAGTTATGCTTCAGTTGTACAGAACCTTGGACAGACCCCATCTGGAGTATTGCGTTCAGCTTTAGACACTACACCTCAGGAATGATATTTGGGCCTTGGAGGGGGTACAATGCAAATTCACCAGAATGATACCAGAGTTTAAAGGGTAAAATTATGAGGGCAGGTTACATAAACTTAGCTTGTGTTCCCTTGAGTTTAGAAGGTTGCGGGGTGATCTAATTGAGATGTTTAAAATTATAAAAGGATTCGATGGTTAGATACACATAAGCTATTTCCTCTGTTGGGGGAATCCAGAACAAAAGGGACACAATCTTAAAATTAGAGCAAGGCCATTCAGGGGTGAAATCAGGATGTACTTTTTCCACACAATGGGTCGTGAAAATCTGGAATTCTCTCTCCCAAAAAGCTGTTGAAAATCACAATTGACAAAGCTTCAAGACTAATATTGCAGATTTTTATTAGGTATGGGTATTAAGGAATATGGAGTAAACGTGAGTAAGGAGAGTTGAGGTACAGATCAACCATGATCTAATTGAATGGTGGAACAGCTCCAGGGGCTGAATGGTCTACTCCTGTTCCTAAGTCACCTCAATTGAGCGAAAAGATAACTTTCACCAACTTAACAGCAATACTTTGTATACTGGAATTCTAAACAAGGGGAGAAAATTCCTAGGTAATTTAAAGCATTAACAAAATATTTTGTACAGCTAGCAGCTCACTATCAAATTTTGTATGATACAGAAATAGTATAAAAGTATAGATAGTACATCCACAATTTTTAAACTAAACTTTTGTGATTAAATCAATTACTATAAACCAGGTTTAGTATTGTAAAATAAGTTAAATGTTATGGAAGCTAATGACTCCAAATTACCAGAGTGAAAAAATAATGATAATAATAGGTAGCAGGAGGTTACATACAGAGCACATAGCTGGAGTGCATTAAAGCCTGTAACAAATTGAGGGATCCAGATGGCATCATAAACCACAACAGCAAGCTCGGAGTGGTTATCAATGTCATCTGAACCCTGAGATGTATTGGGCCAAAAATTCATCCCGCTGCGCGAGAGTACGCACTGCGTACTCTCGCGTATTCTCTCTCCAATTGCCGGTTTTCTGCATGCCCTGCGCATGCGCTGAAAACCGGCACTTGGTCTTTGGAAAAGGGGGCGGTTCCTCGGTGCATCGCGTGCGCGCTACAGGCTGCGCGCACGCTGTGCACTTAGTGCTTTGGACGCGCAGGTAAGGACGGAAGATTTTAGAAATGGAAAAAGGAGTAAGACCCACTTTTAACAAGGTAAGTAGTGAATTAAGTATTTTTTTGAATTTTTTTTAACAGGTATATCTTTTTTAGAGACTTTAAAGACAGGTAAGTTTATTTTTATAACTTTTTAAGAGATTTTAAATTTTTTCAAAAATTTAATTTTTTGTTTAAAATGGTTAATTTATTTAACTATACTTATTTTATTAATGTGATGGGTTTTTTTTTAAATTTAATTGAGTTATTTTGGGGGGGTGTAAGATTCATAAGTTCCACATACGTGCTGTGAAAGCTATGAATGGAAGATGGTGTGCTGCCATTGGCTCTAACTGAGTCACGTGATCCCACAGCTCGCACGAATTCACTACGCCGGTGGGATACGCAAGCACTGCCCAGCTAATGTCTGGAACATCAAGTTCGTGCGAGCTGGATCTGAAAAAGCCAACGCGGAGTGAGAGATCGCGCCTGATCCTTACCCCCGCGGGAACAGAGCGAGATCAATTTCTGGGCCATTATGTCCTTGAAGTGCAGTCCACCCTATTATTCTGTGTAATATATACAGCTAGAGTTTGTGAAACTAGTTTTATTGTGCTTGACGAGGTTTTTCCCCAGCAATAGCTGTAAAGCCGGACAGTGACAGATGGCAAACTCCCACAACTGAATCACATGATTTGAACTAAAATGTTATCCAGTGTCATTTCATTGCATGCTACAGGACAATAATATGAAGCAATAATCCAACGCAAAGGGTTTAGAGAACTACATAACAACTGTGCAATGTTTTAATACATTTAAATTGCACATCTTAAATTGTATGCCCAGCATGCTGGGTTGATAAAGAGGTTCAAAGAGCAATTAACATTTGTGTGCTGTAAGTTTTATGTAAGGTTTTTAAGTAGAAACATGAAGATGAACGGCTGATGAAGAATATTCTAAAATTCCATTCTAATTTGCCAAATGGAAAGGTTGCTGACTCGGATTCTGGGAACCAATAAAATGAAGATGGGAGCATACTTGTAGGAAATGAGTTGAAGATGATGACAACAATAAATGAATTGTTGAATCAAAGCCAGAGTTATATCTTTTTTTTTAAAAACAGAACTTTAAATATAACTGGATTTATTTTTCTCACACTTGGATTCCTTGGGCTATCCCTTCCCTCAACTTTGAAGAATTATCTATGATTTAATATTTTGTTTGAAATAAGTTCATTGCCTTAGTGCTACCTGGATTCAAATTCCTTGTACACAGTCAACTTTTTTTTTAAACATATTGTTTGACTGTATACAAATCCTCTGCTATCCAATATAACTAAAACTTAGGACAAACAAAATGTTAATAGTTTTATGTTTAAGTTATTAAGATTGGACATGTGTCAAGAGGATGAAATTAATTTTTACTCTTCTATTTTTATTTTCAAAATATTTTGAGTAAACAAACCTCAAGATTCCTTGCTAAGGTTAGCTCAGATAAATTAATCCATCAACCTTGAGTAATTAAAAAGACTGTGCTGTGATGCAATACTGAGCTAGACTTGCAACCTTAGCCAAAAGACTGTAAATTGGCAATCTGAGCCTCATCTGAGTAAGTGTGGTTAGAAATCACTGAATACTGTACAGAAAATGTTTTTATCAAAAGACTGCATGAACCACAAGTTACTACTGTTGACATACAGTAGATGTAGTATTAATGTAGCACATTTTATCTGTGATAGTACTTTGCTGACAGAGGGCAAGAGGAGACGTGTGTCAAATGAAATAGTTCAGATCATTAACACACCATCAGTGCCTGCATGCGCATCATGAACAGTAAAATATGACATTCAGCACACCCTCCACTGCTGACGCCTTTAGATGGCTTGTAGCTAAATCAGCACTTCCACAATATGTAGCCTTGTTCCCTGGCGAGAGGTTGCTTGACTATATTACTGGGCTAGGCCAACGTCCTCATTGGCATCACAATAGTCTCCAATCTGATCTATTATGTATTGGTGCTTTCATTGGAAGTCCCCTTTGACATCCATATGGCCACCCAATTGATCTCCTGCTATTTTCTGCATACAAGTCCTTCAAAGTTTCAGCTTGGCTCAGTAGTAGCACTCTCACCTCTGACTCAGAATGGGACTTGTGGGTTCAAGCCCCATTCCAAGCCTTAAACATAAAATCTACTTCAGTTGAGATCAAGATCCTGTCTGCCTGTAAAAAATCCCATGATACTATTCAAAGAAGAGCAGGGGTATTTCTCCCAGTGTCCTAACCAATGTTTATCCTTCAACCAACACCACCAGATAAACAGATCAACTGGCTAATTATCTTATTGCTGTTTCTGGGACCTTGCTGTTCACAAATTGGCTGCCATAGCACGGACTTAAAAAGTAATTCATTGGTGCTTTGGGACATCCTGAGAATGGGAAAGGCACTATATAACTGCAAGTTTTTTTTCTTTATCAGACAAGGTATAGCATGTCAGCCAGTGAATATACAGGTCACATCAGCATAGCCTGTAGGCTTAGAATGAGTAGGACAAGAATGATTTGGGAGGGTTTACAAAAATACAACTAGAGATACAGAGCAAAAAATATAACTAACATAGATGGAACACTTTAACAAGTAAGTAGCAAAATGGATAGACTTTTTGTATTCGTGTTAAAAGAATAAACAGCCTCACAAGTTAAAGTATACTGGAGTGGGGGAGAACTGGATGCACATTTAGTGACAAGCGGAGTATGGATATCCCTTTTGTATTTGGCCCTCAACATACATTAAGGTGCTATTACTTTATTCAAATCAATCAAGAAAGCCTTTTCTTATAACAGTAAATGTGCTATTGCTGAATATTCAACTGTTTGGGTATAGAATCACTATTCAAATGTAAAAAATGTTTAAGTATTTGGTTCGGTCAGCTACATCAGACAGATGTAATTATGTTGAGTGAAAGTCCAGACTGCATGTTTCAAATAAGGAGTCAGCTGTAAGTCAGCCACCATAGCAAAAGTAGCCCATCATGAATTTCATTTTTTAAATTTTGTATTTATTTATAAGAAATTTCACAAGTTTAACATATGCAGAAGTAAGAAAATGACTAAAATAGATAAAATAACAATAACTGAGCAGTAAAACAATATGAAAAGACTTTTTATACATGATAACAAGCAGTCAATTACATAAATTTGATAGAGTGGATACAGAGAGAATGTTTCCACTTGTGGGAAAGAGCATAACTAGAGGCCATCAATATAAGATAGTCACCAGGAAATCCAACAGGGAATTCAGAAGAAACTTCTTTACCCAAAGAGTGGTGAGAATGTGGAACTCACTACTACAGGGAGTGGTTGAAGCAAATAATAGAGAGGCATTTAAGGGGAGGCTAGACAAGCATATGAGGGAGAAGGGAATAGAGGGTTATGGTGATAGATTTAGATGAGGAAAGACGGGAGGAGGCTCGTGTGGAGCATAAACGCCGGCATGGACTGGTTGGGCCAAATGGCCTGTTTCTGTGCCATATATCCTATGTAAATTAAAGTATGGCTTGGGGAAGAACACATCCAGGAGATTAAGGATATCCCATTTGCATGAGGTCGTCAATGTAGGGCAATATCAAGACAAGAAAGAGGTCAAGGTAAGTCAAACTCAAAAGTTCCAGAAGCCTGAGAAGGACACAAATCAATAAATCCAGTCAAGACTCAAATCCTAAAATCAAAAATGTTGGTTGGGAGGGGGAAAAGATGGAAAGATGCTGCAGGGTATACAGAAGCAGAGATACTTAGAGATGTAAATACATAACTTCCTGAAAGTGCACGTGCAAGTAGAAAAAGCCATAGAAAAGGACAACAGTGTTTTGGCTTCTATAAATAGGGGCATAGAGTACAAGAGCAAAGAGGCTATGATAAACTCATACAAGGCAACAATGAGACTACAAAGCAGTATGTACAGTGCCCCACTATATAAAAGGACATTAAAAGCACAGGGAGAATGCAGCATAGATTCACAATGATGATACCAGGAATATGAGGAGACACTTGAGATACTAGAACTATTTCCACTGGAGCAGAGAAGGCTAAAAAGGAGATTTAATAAAGGTTTGTAAAATTCGTAGGTATTTTGATAGGTGAATGGGAAAGTAATTTTCCTCTGGTTGGGGAATTAAGTGGTGAGGAGTCATCAAATGATTGAGGTAAGCAGGTTAGGAAAAACTTCTTTACACAGTGAGTTGTTATACCATAGAAGGCTTTGCAACTGGAAGTAGTTGAGGGACAGACCATTGCATCTTTTAAAGGGAAGAGTAGATAAACATTTGAAGCAGAGGAAAATACAGGGATATGGTGAAGGAACAGAGTAGTGCGATTAGTTTGGGATTACTCTAGCAAAGGGCTATCACAAACATGATGGGCTGAACAGACTCATTCTGTGCTGTAAACTTCTTTAGTTCTAAGAAAAAAGGGGCAAGACAACTAATCCAAAATGAATGAGCAGTAAATATTGAGCCTGGAGATTAAGGAAATAGGTAGCCAATTGCCCTTATGGGCACAATACAGAACTCTCAGCTATTGTTAGTCTCAAAACAAAATATTACCTGGGGGCTTCTGGATCAAGGGTTCTCAAGAGAAGTCTGTGAATAGCATAGGAAGAGAAATCATTTGGGGAGGGAGGGGGAGAGGGAGATCATAGTCCTTATAGATTGGGCCATTATCCAAAAGTCTCTCAGTTCAGGCAGATCATGTAGGCAGTCCCATCTGGTGCTAAAAACAGAAAAAAGGACTTGCATTTATAAAGCATCTTTGATTACTTCAGGATGTCCCAAAGTGTTTTACTGCCAATTAATTACTTTTTAAATGTAGTTACTGTTGTTTTGTAGGCAAACACAGCATCCAATTTGTGCACAGCAATATCTCACAAATAGCAGTGAGATGATTGACCATGTAATCTGTTTTGGTGGTATTGGTTGTGGAATGAATGGTGGCCAGGACAATGGGAGAATAGTGGCATGGAATCTTTTATGTCCACCTGAACAGGCAGACTTGGTCCAAAAGATAGCACCTCAGACAATGGAGTACTCCACTGAAGTATCAACCTAGATTATTTGTTCAAGTCCTGGAGTGGAGTCCTTGAACCTACAACCTCCTAACTCAGAGGCAAGAGTGCTACCACTGAGCCAAGGCTGACACTAATTAATATTCTGAGATACTTTGACAACATCAAATATATTTCAAGAACTTCCATTTTGCTCATTTTTGCTATTTACATCCTATTTCTTAAAATCATGCTCTCTTTCTCTTTGGGTCTTTAAATACCACACACTATTCCTCAAATTAGAAGGCTAGTTACAAACCTGTTCCAGAGCTTCTATTTCCACAATCATTTTCCAATTCTACATCTAAATTGGCTACTAGCAAATGCCTAAGTTCTGACCAGGTTGGTGCTAATGGCAAATTTTACTTGCCTTATAGGACAGTGCCTTGCCTCTACTTAACATCTCTCTTCTCTTCTCTCTCTCCCAATCCATCGAGGTCTGTTGAAGATTAATAGGAAAGAACGAACTTGCACACATAGTGCCTTAACACATGGACATCCTGAAATGCTTCATAACCAATCAATTACTTTTTGAAGTGTGGTTACTGTTGTTATTTAGGCAAATGCATCAGCCATCTTGTACACAGCAAGGTCCCACAAGCAGCAAATGAGATGAATGATCAGTTAATTTGTTTTCTGCTGATGTTGGTTGAGAAAGGATTATTGGCCAGTTCACCAGTAGAACTCCATGCTCTTCTTCGAATAGCAACACGCCATCTTTTATGCTGAACATGGTTTTATGTTTTGTCTGAAAGATGCACCTCCTGCATTGTAGTACTCCCTTAGTATTGCACTCAAGTGTCAACTTAGATTAAGTGTTCAAGTGCTGGAGTTGGGCTGGAGCCACAAACTTCTGTCTCAGCGGCAAGAATTGTATCACTCACTGTGTAGGGAATCAAAGTATGTGCATTCATCCTTAACACTCCATGGTAATGCATCAATATGCTGTGCTATCACACACAATCGCCAGAGCACTTATGACATTCCTCCCTTCAGCCAACATTATGCCTACCAAGATCATGTCAGCTATCAATGTATCTTATGTTTTTTACATCAGCGCTTAGCTGGCATCGTAATCCTCAGTGGCCAGATTACACATCAGATCCTTAAGCAATGTTACATATTACAAAGTACTATTAAAAAAACCCTGTCAAATACAATTCTATGCCTGCGTGCAATAAACAAACAACACTTTTGCTGTAGTCTATGCTGCTATCATTAATCACCTTTAAATGCTGTCTGGATTAAATACTTTAAACTTTGTAATTTAAGGAAATATTTTCTTAAATTCTAATAAGTTAAACAATTAAATATTCATCATGAGATTCCAAGCTCCTACTGAACTAAAGTTGATCTGTTGTCGAGGGAAATGGTACAATATATATCAGGTTGTCTCTGGTTCAATTTTTTGTATTTATTTGTTTTGAACTGGGAAACAAATGCTATTTTTTGATATTTAATGGCTGATGAAAGTGGTTGTTTATTTATTTACAAAAACATTCTTCTCTTAATTGCTATTGTGGAATAAGAGAGATTCTTCAGCATTCCATTTGTGTTTCCCTGGGGTACCTTTACTGAATAACAGTCTGTTGTAAAAGTGTGTTAGAAATGAAATCTATTTAAAATGCATTCCAGCTTAGCAATTTGTTTAACAATGACTGTTTACTGCAATTTTAGGAAACTGGCAAACCCAAAAGCTGCACAAAAAGGACTTCTGCAGCAGACACCAGATCCAATCTTGGACGAGCAGTACAGCACTCAGACAAACTACACTCGCATCAAAACAAGAACAATTATCAGAGTTTCTATGACACCACTGTGTCAGCCAATGAGTTGCACTGTGTCAGCCAATGAGTTGGAGGTAGGGGCAGGACTTACGACAGGACTCACAGCAAACAGTCTATTTTACAGCAAAGTCTATTTACTCAGCAAACAGAGCCTACCTAAACAGCTCACTATAGCAAACAGTCTATTTAAAAAGAGTCTCTACAAACTACTGCAAACAGAACCCATGACCGAAACTACAGCAATGTCTCCCAATAAAAACCATGGTTTCTCCAGCAAAATGCAGCGAGTGCAGGATAGTTACATACAAATTATGTGCGTAAGATCAATCCCAGTCACTTACAGCAGTGCAGATTGACGAGGGAAATACCCAATCATCTCCATTCTGGCCAGGAATATAAAGCAAAGTACTAGATTTATTGCAATTCCACAAAGTGCCATAGTGGGATTAGAATTCATGACATCTGGGTTGCTAGTCCAGTATCATAACCATGACAATATTGTGCCATATATGTATTATAAGGATCCATGACAAATGTGTTTTAATATTAAAATTGGAACTCCTATTTAGAACACCACCTACTAGCATTACAAGGAACTGTAGCAAATACGTGTGGGCATTTAACACTGGAATTTCAATAGGAAATGTTTACATAGTTTTTCAATGTGACCTACGTAGCATATTACAGTATATAGATATTAGGAAGTTATAAAAAAGGGAGATTATAAAGCCTAAGGAAGGATTGAGAGAATAGATTAGCAAAATAAAAGCAAATAAAGAGCGGTAAAATACTTTTTATAGGCACATGAATAGTCCAGGTAGGGGTAAGGCCACTAAGAGATGAAGGAAACAAATATTTAGTGGCGAGTGAGAGGATGGCAGTTTACTAAAAGAATAGACATATGAATTAAACTCATTTATGAAAAATTAATATTTTATATAAAAACTTTCTTCCTGAAATGTTTTTCTAGTTGGTTACATAGAATATACAGCACAGAAACAGGCCATTTGGCCCAACCAGTCCATGCTGCCGTTTATGCTCCATTTGAGTCTCCTCCCATCCTTCCTCATCTAACTCTATCAACATAACCCTCTATTCCCTTCTCACTCATATGCTCATCTAGCTTCCCATAATTTCATCTATACTATTTGCCTCAACTACTCCCTGTGGTAGCGAGTTCCACATTCTCACCACTTTCTGGTTGATAAAGTAATCCATTGATTAGGCAATGAAATTAATCCATTTAACAGATCCCTTATTGGAGCTCAACAATAACCATATAATGTGCACTTGAGTATGAGAACATAAGAAATAGGAGCAGGAGTAGGCCATACGGCCCCTCGAGCCTGCTCCACCGTTCAATAAGATCATGGCTGATCTTTGACCTCAACTCCACTTTCCCGCCCGATCCCCATAGCCCTGGATTCCCTTAGAGTCCAAAAATCTATCGCTCTCGGCCTTAAACATACTCGACGACTGAGCATCCACAGCCCTCTGGGGCAGAGAATTCCAAAAACAAACAAGAAAAAAACTGATATAAAACATCATTCTAATCAGTATGTAACTTGCACATCTAGTTTCATAGGTTGTAAAAACCTTTGTGAAGACGTGAGGTTTGCATAAGATTTTATGTTGTGGTTAATTAGGGGGAGTAGCAAGTAGAAGTTGGAAAAAGTCACAACAGTGCAAATTATATGTGGTCTGTTTGAAGGAATAGGCAGAAAGGCCTTTTTGTTTTGTACTGTCCTCTTACTGTAGGCAAACAAAAAGACTGTAAATATGATTTTCATGTCACACTCTATCACAAGGTGGCTTAAAGGTGTTTACTGCAATATTTGAAACTGCTTTGTCAGTCTCTCATGTCACAGATGCATTTCAAAATAGTTAATTCTACATCTGTTACCTCATGAAGACCTTAGCTTGACCAAAGCATTATGGTAGGTGAGTACTGGTACATATTTTATTAACTGCCACATGCAACACAATATGAACCACATACAGTAGGGTAATAATGTTCTACAGTCTTTACACATTCTAATATGTTGCATATTTAGTTTCCTTGATTGGGTTTTAAATACTAACTTTATTAAAAATGCAAATTATCCTGAATAATTATACCAATTTATACTATTATGCAAATGAGAAATCATATGCGGTGATAAATCTGAAATCCAAAATTGGATGACTACTTAATTTTATTTTAACGCAGTACTGGTTAAGGCACACAGTATATAATAGGTATAATGCATCACGGTCTTGCTGAAGATGGATATCTGAGGAACGGAAAGCAAGGATTCAATTTCAATTTCATTAATTCACCAATCTATATGCACAGAGATTCCTATATATTTATGTTCTAGATTGTACATTTTGTTCTCCAATGACATCCATCTTCAGTAGTCTACAGAAATAACTTGCTGTTGAAGATAAAGTGCTAAAGGCGAACAGTAATAAAATACTACCTTTCTTTCACAATATTAGAAAAAACAGGCCAATACTGCCTCTGCAGCAATACGTGTTTGTGAACAGTAATACGTGAGCCTTCACAAATGCAGCAGCCTGGAGCGTACTGTAACCCTAAACGATAAAATAACCCATTAGCAACAGCAATTGTAAAATTCAGTGGATGTTAACAGGCTTCTATTATAATGATTGAAGATGAAATAACAAACCTTTATTTTCTCCTATTTGTGCATCATTGTACTGCAGCACACAAGGCCAAAACACGAACAGCATTTACTGAACTTTTAGTTAGGGTGATCCATAACAACATGGTTTCACAAGGGATAGGGATTATTTGGGAAAAAGAGGGCCCCATGCATATTGTAAATAATATATCAATGATCAATTTTAATCAGTAGCTTTAGGAGAACTATAAACAAAACGATACTCTTTGTACTCCTGTGAAAAACATAACCCACTTTGGATAGGTCCTTAAGTGCTGGTCAAAAAGATAGGGGCCAAGAATGCTGCATGACCTCAAGACGTCCTAAAGCACTTCACAACCAGTGCATTACTTTTAAAATATAGCAACTGTTGTTATTTAGGCAAATGTAGCAACCAATTTGCACACAACACAAACAGCAATGAGATGAATGACAAGTTAATCTGTTAGCCAGGGCTTTGGGAGAACGCTGCTCTTCTTTGAATAAAGTACCATGGGATCTTTTATGTCTACCTGATCACTCAAACAGGTTTACTATCTGATCAGAAAGATGGCACCTCAGATAAGTACAGTTACTGAGGGACAGCTGCATTACGAGTCAGCCTGGATTAAGTCCTGGAGTGGGACTTGAACCCACAACCTACTGAGTACCACTGAGCCAAGCTGACGCTATCAGTGGAAAGTTCACAGATTTCACCATAGTCTAACACAAACGCAAATCACTCTAGTTCAGGGTTAACTCCACACGAGTCTGCATGCAAACAGCAGGGCTACAGATGATGAACTGCTTGGGAGAGAGAGACCCAAAGGCAGGAGAAAGACAATTAGTTCTGCACAGATTTTTTTGATTGACTGGGGCATTCTTGACATAAGCCTCAACAACTCCACTGCACTGACCTGATTATGACCTTGACTACCCCAGCCATGCCCATCAATATACATGTTAGTATTTTGAGTGCCAGGCTCATATGTTTGCGGACAAAGATCAGCACAGCCTGGCCCCTCTCCCCTTAATGCCAAGCCTACCTCAGTACTACTATGTTTTGAACTGATTTAGGCCACTACATCCTGTAAGTGGCACTTCCTCGCAAGAACAGGAATTCCTACCCACAGTATACAACGGCCAGGATCACTTTGAATACCAGCAGAACTTAGGTAGGAGCAGTGAAGAGGAGGGGTAAGGGGGAAAGTGATGGGAGAAGGAAGGGGGGGGGGGGGGGGGGACAATGAACAGTAGCCAAGATAGGTATGGTAGGGGAAAGAGTAAAATGAGAGAAGTGTGTCTTTGGGAGAGGAAAAGCTGAAACCAGCGCTTTGGGGAACTCCCCTGCCTCCGGTGGATGGTCAAGAACTTTCTTTCTCTATCTCATTAATCCTCCCTAGCTGACGGGTGACCAGCTCTTACAATATTCGCTTCAGGAACTATTCCTCCACCTGTATAGTGCAGAGTGCCTCCAACTGCTTCAAAAGTTCAATAACTTTGAGCTTGAGTGACACCCAAAGACACTTCTTGCACCTATGGTTGTCCTGGACACTTATGATTTCCAGAACCTCCCACATTTTTAAAAAATTCGTTCCTGGGATGTTGGAATCGCTGGCAAGGCCAGCATTTATTACCCATCCCAATTGCCCTCGAGAAGGTGGTGGTGAGCCGCCTTCTTGAACCGCTGTAGTCCTTGTGGTGAAGGTACTCCCACAGTGCTGTTAGTGAGGGAGTTCCAGGATTTTGACCCAGCGACGATGAAGGAACGGTGATATATTTCCAAGTCAGGATGGTGTGTAACTTGGAGGGGAACTTACAGGTGGTGGTGTTCCCATGCGCCTGCTGCCCTTGGCATTCTAGGTGGAAGAGGTCATGGGTTTGGGAGGTGCTGCCGAAGAAGCCTTGGCGAGTTGCTGCATTGCATCTTGTAGATGGTACACACTGCAGCCACGGTGCGCCGGTGGTGGAGGGAGTGAATGTTTAAGGTGGTGGATGGGGTACCAATCAAGCGGGCTGCTTTGTCCTGGATGGTGTCGAGCTTCTGGAGTGTTGTTGGAGCTGCACTCATCCAGGCAAGTGGAGAGTATTCCATCACACTCCTGACTTGTGCCTTGTAGATGGTGGAAAGGCTTTGAGGAGTCAGGAGGTGAGTCACTCGCCGCAGAATACCCAGCTTCTGACCTGCTCTTGTAGCCACAGTATTATGTGGCTGGTACAGTTAAGTTTCTGGTCAATGGCGACCCCTAGGATGTTGATGGTGCGGGAATCAGCTATGGTAATGCTGTTGAATGTCAAGGGGTAGTGGTTAGACTCTCCCTTGTTGGAGATAGACATTGCCTGACACTTGTGTGGCGCGAATGTTACTTGCCACTTATCAGCCCAAGCCTGAATGTCATCCAGGTCTTGCTGCATTCGGGCATGGACTGCTTCATTATCTGAGGAGTTGTGAATGGAACTGCACACTGTGCAGTCATCAGCAAACATCCCCATTTCTGAGCTTATGATGGAGGGAAGGTCATTGATGAAGCAGCTGAAGATGGTTGGGCCCAGGAGACTGCCCGGAGGAACTCCTGCAGCGATGTTCTGGGGCTGAGATGATTGACCTCCAACAACTACAACCATCTTCCTTTGAGCTAGGTATGACTCTAGCAAGTGGAGAGTTTTCCCCCATTGACTTCAATTTTACGAAGGCTCCTTGATGCCACACTCAGGCAAATGCTGCCTTGATGTCAAGGGCAGTCACTCTCACCTCACCTCTGGAATTTAGCTCTTCTGTCCATGTTTGGACCAAGGCTGTAATAAGGTCTGGAGCCAAATGGTCCTGGCGGAACCCAAACTGAGCATCGATGAGCAGGTTATTGGTAAGTGCCGCTTGATAGCACTGTCGACGACACCTTCCATCACTTTGCTGATGATTGAGAGTAGACTTATAGAGCGGTAATTTACCGGATTGGATTCGCCCAGCTTTTTGTGGACAGGACATACCTGAGCAGTTTTCCACATTGTCGGGTAGATGCCAGTGTTGTTGCTGTACTGGAACTGCTTGGCTAGAGGCGCGGCTAGTTCTGGAGCACAAGTCTTCAGCATGACAGCCGGGATATTGTCAGGGCCTTTACTGTATCCAGTGTGCTCAGCCGTTTCTTGAGATCACGTGGAGTGAATCGAATTGGCTGAAGACTGGTTTCTGTGATGGTGGGGACTTCAGGAGGAGGCCGATATGGATCATCCACTCGGCACTTCTGGCTGAAGATGGTTGCAAAAGCTTCAGCCTTGTCTTTTGCACTCGCGTTCTGGGCTCCGCCATCATTGAGGATGGGGATGTTCATGGAGCCTCCTCCTCCCGTTAGTTGTTTAATTGTCCACCACCATTCACAACTGGGACATCATGCAAGTTCCACTGTGTAGCTGTCATTGTCTGCATTATAGATATTCAGCATTGTCTATCTTTTAGATAACTTCAGAGTCTTAGGAGTTTACTGCAATACCCCTATCTATGTTCTCCGACCCAAGTGCCCTGCTATACTAAATGGATCCAGAAACTACAAAATAACAAAGTAGCTTCAAACCAACTAGAATTAATAGAGAACTCCAGTTCCAGTGAAACTCATCACACTCTGCTGGCCTCTCACAATCTTGCTAACTCTTGCTTGTACAAAGCTGTAAAATCCACTCAAAACAATATAGTTAGCACAATCAACCAATTGAAACACAAGTAACAGTTTGAAAGCAGCAAATCAAAATTACACTAAGCTAGCCTTTGAAAAGGAATGTAAAAGGATACGGAGAAACAATGGGAAAATGAGATTAGAGTTGATCGCTTCAGTTGAAAAGATCGTACTGGCACAGGCATGATGGGCCAAATGACTTCCCTCTGTGTCATTGATTCTACAAACTCACACTATAATATAGACTGGAAGAGCAAATGTTAACTCAACAAACCTCGACTCAGGAAGAGCTGGAGAGCAGAGAGTCAGGTGGGCTGGAGAATTTAAACTATCAAACCAAGACCAAATATTTTCAATCTGAAGGAAGGGGGAAGATTATTATTTCAAACTAAAAAATATAAATTGTAATTTATGTTAGAAATGTGATTTTGTACATTCTTTTCAAATATTGTAATATTTCATGTTGTTCAAGAATAGCGAAACTGTAAGCATTTCTATAGCTGTTGTTCAAAGGAGGGTCTAAATTTGGGATGATGGCCGAGATTTTCCAGGGTGTCAGCGAGCGGGATTGGTGGTGGGTTGGGTGGGATTTTCCAGGGTGTCAGCGAGCGGGATTGGTGGTGGGTTGGGTGGGATTTTCCAGGGTGTCAGCGAGCGGGATTGGTGGTGGGTTGGGTGGGATTTTCCAGGGTGTCAGCGAGCGGGATTGGTGGTGGGTTGAGTGGGAAAATGTTTTTTTTTGATAGCGGGTCAGGAACCCACTGTCAACCCGCCGCAACGCGCCTTTCCCAATATTGGGTCTGTCCGCGCAGAGCAGACCCGACAGGCAGCAGCAGGCGACCCAATTAAACTCATTAGCATCTCGTTGACAGGTGATTAACAGGCTTTTTGAACTTACTTTTTGACTTTAACTTCATGGCCACGGGAACCACACTGTTCGAGGACCACGGTTGTCAACCTGAAGCGGGAGTTCAGTGGCCATTGCTCCAGCTGATTACTTGATAGCTTCAAATGTACAGTAAAAGCTCCCACCTGACAGATCTTCACTTTCCTCAGCCACAAGCTGATTCTCAGTCCATTTCCAGCACAGATTCTGCAGGCTTTCCACTCTCCATCCAGTCTCACCCCATTGGAAGAACTCTCTCACCATTGACAGAATGCCTCTGTCATCTCTACTTCACCTGCTATTTATTCCATCAACATAGGTGCCGTTTATACTGCCTCACCTTGGTCCTCAGAATCCGAGTACCATCAGCCCCAACACCTGCAGCACCAGGCACACCACCACCACCAACCTTCTCCGCAATCACCTGGTGCTGCACAGGACAGAGGGCATCAGCACCTGACCGCATTTCTGCCCAGGAAGCCAAGGATGGCCTCACCATGGCCAGATTTACTTCACTTGACACTGTACACCCTGGCTGCCACATGATGCGCCAGGTTGGCATCACCCCACACCAACACCATAAAGCATCCCTACAATGTCCAAGCCATTCCTTTCACACTCACCATTCACTGCAACTCACGAAGCCACTTCCAAAGGTGCACACAAATCTGTCCAAGAACACAAAGTGTTGAAAATAAAGGTTTCAATGTTTGACAGCACATTAACAGAAACTTTACATGAACATTGGATAAAACACCCAAGTGGCTACCTTTGTGTGTTGTTAGTTGGTATGATTGCACTAGGATGAGGGGGAGTGTGAGGGGTGACTAGTGAGATGGGGATGTGATAATGTAGATAGTGAGAGAGGGATGGGTGGAGGTGCAAGGTAAGTTGGTGTGAGTAAGGATGTGCAGGAGTAGGGTAGGGAAGGCAGAGTGATGGGGATGTGATGAGAGGCACAGCAGGACGAAGGTGAGTGTGGCTTTGTACTAACGTTTCGTGATCTAATGAGATCATTGAAAGATTTGCACCACTGCACCCAGGTCCTCCTGACGACATCCCTGCTTGTGACTTCCTCTGCAATGTGCAACCAGGCTATGTTGGTCTCCTGGGGAGGTCTCTTCTGCCCATCGGAAGGGAAGAGGA
This sequence comes from Squalus acanthias, assembly GCA_030390025.1. NCBI lineage: Eukaryota > Metazoa > Chordata > Chondrichthyes > Squaliformes > Squalidae > Squalus > Squalus acanthias. Next base: position 97,453,914 of record CM059428.1, read on the forward strand.
CCTCCTTTAGTGCTCTGACTCCCTCCATAAGCATATGGAGGGAGTCATAGGAGAACCTGGGTGCAGCCCTGCACCTCTGTGCAGTCATTGTCAGTGTTTGCAGCACTTCAATGCTGTAGAACACTGACAGCACAAATATCAAGATAAATTTGGGCATGGTCCCTTTAAGTAACCCGGCTGATGACGAGTCATGAATGATGTCACCAGACCCACTTCCTCTAATTGGACCGGGAAATGTGCTGGGCGGACTGAATAAGCCTTATCAATGGAAATTCATTTTCCAGAGCGGGACGGAGCCAGCAGCGGGGCCGCGATCCGCCACCACCAGACTCACCGAGGTAAGGAAAATCTCAGCCGATGTTTCTTGCAGTTGTTTTTAATTACTACTTTTGCCTGTGCTTGTGGCACAGTAGATATTAAATTAAGAATCTAATTTCTTGAATACACTACACAGCAGCTCGTGTTCGGTATACCAATGAGCTAAAATGTTTAAATACAATTGCATAGAAATTGTTGTAAATTGAAGAAAAAGTGAAAACCCACGAGATAAAATCAAAATCTATTCTATCCAGGAGACCTTTGCATGTATTGGTCACTATGTGAAAAGGAACTTTCTGATATTAGTCCTAAAATTTGCCTTTGGAACCCATGACCCTTTGTTCTATTTTCACAATTTAATTTAATTTTCCAGATTTACCTTTTCCATACCATTTACCATCTTATATACATCGAAAAGATAACCTCTCAGATGTTTCCATTCAAGACTGAATAAGTTCCACATAACTCAAACCTTGAACATTGGGGGCCAGTCTTGTGGCTCTTCTTCTCTGCACTGCCTCTAAAACTTGAATGTTTCCCTTGTGTCTTGCCACAGTATCAAAGGAGCCAAAACAGTTGAATAGAAGTCACAGGAAGTCTTTATCAAACTGTATAGTGACTTGTATTCAACTGTTTTGGCTATATAATTTAACATTCTATTGGCTTTGTTGATTGCAGCTCTGTATTGGTGGGCATGTTGAGCTTTTTCAAAATCATCCTTCGCAAATTCAATATCATGCATGGAGTACACATGACGACCATTTTCCTTCCTATGTGTAGCCTTTTACACCTGTCTGTATTAAATGTCATCAGCCATTGTTCTGCCTACTTACATATTTCATTGTTAATTCTGTCATTTCTGAACATCAAGTCTCCGAGTCCAAATCTTTGATGTAAATTAGAAACAGTAGTGGTCCCAACAATGATCCCAATGGCATCCCACTCAGTACTTTCCCCCATCCGAATGTAATTATTCTAACCAGTACTTATTGTTTTCTGCCTATCAGCCAATATCCATACCCAGGATTTACATTGACTTGTCATGACTTGCCACAACTTTGAGTTTAACTAATAGTCTTTCTTGTGGAACTCTGTAAAATTATTTCTGAAAGTCTAGCTACAACACGTCGGAAGGCATACCACAGTCCACTTGGGATGTCAGTTCCTCAAAAAGTCAAGGAGGTTGGTCAGACATAATCTTCTGCTTCTGAATCATGTTGATTTCTGTTTATTACATTATTTTTGTACAGATAATCTTTAAGTTTACACCTGATAATCAATTCCGTCATTTTATATGGGAGTGAAGTAAACTAATGGGTCTGTAGTTGCTTGTGTCTGGTCTGTTGCCCTTTTTGAACATGGGCACCAGAATGGTCTGCCATCAATTTACTGGCACCTCTTCAACGTCCAGTGACTCACAAATCTCAGCCCTGGTCTCTTTTAGCACTTTAGGATAACATTAATCCTTGGGAATCATCACAGACCCAGGACATCGTTGCAGGAGTTCCTCAGGGCAGTGTCCTAGGCCCAACCATCTTCAGCTACTTCATCAATGACCTTCCCTCCAACATAAGGTCAGAAATGGGGATGGTCGCTGATGACTGCAGTGTTCAGCGCCATTCACAACTCCTCAGATAATGAAGCAGTCCATGCCCGCATGCAACAAGACCTGGACGACGTTCAGGCTTGGGCTGATAAGTGGCAAGTAACATTCGCACCACAGAAGTGCCAGGCAATGACTATTTCCAACAAGCGAGAGTCTAACCACCGCCCCATGACATTCAATGGCATTACCATCGCCGAATCCCCCACCATCATCAACCTGGGGGTCACCATTGACCAGAAACTTAACAGGACTAGCCACATAAATACTGTTGCAGCAAGAGCAGGTCAGAGGCTAGGTATTCTGCGGCGAGTGTCTCACCTCGACTCCCCAAAGCCTTTCTACCATCTACAAGGCACAAGTAAGGAGTGTGATGGATTTATTTCCACTTGGCTGGATGAGTGCAGCTCCAACACAAGAAACTCAACACCATCCAAGACAAAGCAGCCCGCTTGATTGGCACCCCATCCACCACCTTAAACATTCACACCCTCCACCACCGGCATTCCGTGGCTGCAGTGTGTACCATCTACAAGATACATAGAAACAGAGAAGATAGGAGCAGGAGTAGGCCATTTGGCCCCTCGAGCCTGCTCCGCCATTCAATGAGATCGTGGCTGATCATCCAAATTCAGTACCCTGTCCCTGCTTTCTCCCCATATCCCTTGATCCCCTTAGCCTTAAGAAATATATCTAACTCTTTCTTCAATAAATTTAATGAATTGGACTCAACTGCCTTGTGTGGTAGAGAATTCCACAGGTTCACCACTCTCTGGGTGAAGAAATTCCTCCTCATCTCAGTCCTAAATGGCTTACCCCTTATCCTTAGACTGTGACCCCTGATTCTGGACTCCCCCACCATCGGGAACATGCTTCCTGCATCTAGTCTGTCTAGTCCTGTTAGAATTTTATAAGTTTCAATGAGATCCCCTCTCATTCTTCTAAACTCTAGCGAATATAAGCCCAATCGACCCAATCTCTCTTCATACGTCATTCCTGCCATCCCAGGTATCAGTCTGGTGAATCTTCGCTGCACTCCCTCCATGGCAAGAACATCCTTCCTCAGATAAGGCGACCAAAACTGCACACAATACTCTAGGTGTGGTCTCACCAAGGCCTTGTACAACTGCAGCAAGACATCCTTGCTCCTGTACTCGAATCCTCTCGCTATGAAGGCCAACATACCATTTGCCTTCTTAACCACCTGCTGCACCTGCATGCTTACCTTCAGCAACTGGTGCACAAGGACACCCAGGTCTCGTTGCACTTCCCCTTTTCCCAATCTATTGCCGTTCAGATAATAATCTGCCTTCCTGTTTTTGCCAAAGTAGATAACCTCGCATTTATCCACATTATACTGCATCTGCCATGCATCTGCCCAATCAACCAACCTGTCCAAATCATACTGGAGTTTCTCTGCATCCTCCTCACAGCACACACGCCCACCCAGCTTTGTGTCATCTGCAAACTTGGAGATATTACATCTAGTTCCCTCGTCTATATCATTAATATATATTGTGAATAACTGGGGTCCTAGCACCGATCCCTGCGGTACCCCACTAGTCACTGCCTGCCACTCGGAAAAAGACCCGTTTATTCCAACTCTTTGCTTCCTGTCTGCCAACCAGTTTTCTATCCAAGTCAGTACTTTACCCCCAATCCCATGTGCTTTAACTTTGCACGCTAATTTCTTATGCGGGACCTTATCGAAAGCCTTCTGAAAGTCCAAATACACCACATCCACTGGTTCTCCCTTATCTATTCTACCAGTTACATCCTCAAAAAATTCCAGTAGATTAGTCAAGCATGATTTACCTTTTGTAAATCCATGTTGACTTTGTCCGATCCTGTCACTGTTTTCCAAGTGTTCTGCTATTACATCTTTTATAATGGACGCTAGCATTTTCCCACTACCGATGTCAGGCTTTCTCTCTACCACCTTTTTCAAATAGTGGGGCTACATTAGCTACCCTCCAATCCATAGAAACTGTTCCAGAGTCTATAGAATTTTGGAAGATGGCCAGCAATGCATCTACTATTTCGAGGGCCACTTCCTTAAGTACCCTAGGATGTAGATTATCAGGCCCTGGGGATTTATCGGCCTTCAATCCCGTCAATTTCCCCAACACCATTTCCCGACAAATACTGATTTCATTCAGTTCCTCCCTCTCATTAGACCCTATGTTCCCAGACATCTCTGGGAGGTTATTTGTGTCCTCCTTTGTGAAGACAGAACCAAAGTATGTATTTAATTGGTCGGCCATTTCTTTGTTCCCCATTATAAATTCCCCTGATTCTGACTGCAAGGGACCTACGCTTGACTTCACCAATCTTTTTCTCTTCACATATCTATAGAAGCTTTTAGTCAGTTTTTATGTTCCCTGCAAGCTTACTCTCTCATTCTATTTTCCCCCTCTTAATTAATCCCTTTGTCCTCCTTTGCTAAATCCTAAACTGCTCCCAATCCTCAGGTTTGCTGCTTTTTCTGGCCAATTTATATGTCCTCTCCTTGGATCTTATGCTATCCCTAATTTCCCTTGTTAGCCACGGTTGAGTCACCTTTTTTGTTTTATTTTTATGCCAAACAGGGATGAACAAATTCTGTAGTTCATCCATGCGATCTTTAAATGTTTGCCATTGCCTATCCACCGTCAACACATTCCCCAATCCATCCTAGCCAACTCGCGCCTCATACCATCGTAGTTTCCATTATTTAAATTCAGGACCCTAGTCTCTGAGTCAACTACGTCACTCTCCATCTTAATGAAGAATTCTATCATATTATGATCGCTCTTCCCCAAGGGACCTCACACAAGATTGCTAATTAATCCTTTCTCATTACATAATACCCAGTCTAAGATGGCCTGATCTCTAGTTGGTTCCTCGACATATTGGTCCAAGAAACCATCCCGTATACACTCTAGGAATTCCTCCTCCACAGTATTGTTACTAATTTTGTTAGCCTAATCTATATGTAGATTAAAGTCACCCGTGATAACTGCTGTGCCCTTATTGCACGCATCTCTAATTTCCCGTTTAATGCCATCCCCAACCTCAGCATTACTGTTTGGGGGTCTGTATACAACTCCCACTAACGTTTTCTGCCCCTTGGTCTTTCTCAGCTCTACCCATACAGATTCCACATCATCAGAGCTAATATCCTTCCTTACTATTGTGTTAATCTCTTTAACCAGCAATGCTACCCCACCTCCTTGTCCTTTTTGCCTGTCCTTCCTGAATATTGAATACCCCTGGATGTTGAATTCCCAGCCTTGGTCACCCTGGAGCCATGTCTCCGTAATCCCAATTATATCATATCCATTTACATCTATTTGCACAGCTAATTCATCCACCTTATTACGAATGCTCCTCGCATTAAGACACAAAGCCTTCAGGCTTGTTTTTTTAACACTCTTAGTCCTTTTAGAATTATTATTTACTGTGGCCATGTTTGATTTACACCCTTGAATTCTCTGACTTCCACTTTTGCTTTTCTCCTTCCTGTCTTTTTCTTCTATCCTTGCTTCCCTTTCTTCTGTCTCCCTGCACAGGTTCTCAACCCCCTGCCATTTTAGTTTAAACCCTCCCCAACAGCACTAGCAAACACTACCCCTAGAACATCGGTCCCGGCCCTGCCCAGGTGCAAACCGTCCAGTTTGTACTTGTCCCACCTCCCCCAGAACCGGTTCCAATGTCCCAGGAATTTGAATCCCTCCCCCTTGCACCATTCTTCTAGCCACATATTCATCTGAAATATCCTACTATTTCTACTCTGACTAGTACGTGGCACTGGTAGCAGTCCTGAGATTACTACCTTTGAGGTCCTATTTTTTAATTTACCTCCTAACTCCCTATGTTCAGCTTTTAGGACCTCATCCCGTTTTTTACCTATATCATTGGTACCTCGCCAAGGCTTCTTCAGCAGCACCTCCCAAACCCGTGACCTCTTCCACCTAGAAGGCCAAGGGCAGCAAGCGCATGGGAACACCACCACCTCCAAGTCACACACCATCCTGACTTAGAAGTATATCGCCGATCCTTCATCATCGCTGGGTCAAAATCCTGGAACTCCCTACCTAACAGCACTGTGGGAGTACCTTCACCGCACGGACTGCAGCAGTTCAAGAAGGCAGCTCACCACCACAATCTTAAGGGCAATTAGGGATGGGCAATAAATGCTGGCCTTGCCAGCGACGCCCACATCCCAGGAACGAATAAAAAAAGTTATGGTTTAAACATTTGCATTAGTTTAGCTGAAACGACAGTTCCGTAATTATAGCCTAGGCCAATTCTTTCCAGCTTAAAATCAAATTGGAGATATTCAACCAGCTCCTAAATATTACTAGACCTCAGGCGGTAGTTAGGAAGTTGGAACAGTTTCCAAGACCATTTGCTCCCCTTAAATCCCTCTCCCCAAACCTCTGCTCTCATTTCAAACATTAAATATGAATTGTTCATGGACTTCTTCATTTCCAAGATCGAGACCATCTGTGCAGCTGCTTCCACTACATCCTCCCCTTCCACCTGCCCAGTGCACCCTTCCTCCCTGTAGTTTCCCACTCACTCTAGCCCAGGACCCCCATCACCTTGCGGTTTGTTGCCTATTTCTACCACCCTCTCTAAACTCATCTTGTCTACGAGATTCACCTAACTTGATCCCCTCCCACTCTCTGGCCCGTTGCTAGCAGACAACATCAATGATTACCTTTCCTTGCATTCCTCCCCACTTCAAAACCAGTCATCAAATCCCTCCTCAAAAGCCCATTCTCCACCTCTCTGCCCACTTTTCTTTCAAAGACCTTTGAAAGTGCCATCATCTGCCAGCTCTCAAAATTCCCCATTTGATTCTCTCCAGTCTGGCTTCTTCCCATCTCAAAATGGCCATAGGCAGAGTTACACATAACATCCGCTGTGATTGTGACCATGATGTTTTCTCTCTCCCCTAGTTCTCCTTGACCTCTCCATCAATTGATATGGTAGAGGAGGATGGTGTGCTCAGTCATCCAGCCCAGAGACTGCCCTAATGTGGTTCCATTCCTACATATCTGAACACAGCCACAGCATCTCCAGCAATGGCTTCACTTTCCTCTCCTGCACCATTACTTTCAAGGTCCCCCAAAAATCTGTTCTGGGTCACCCTCCTCTTCTTGATCTACATGCTAACCTTTTGCCGACATTATCTGCAGGCATGGGTTCAGCTTTCACATGGATATTGATAATACCCAGTGCTATCTCTCTCAACCTCTCAACTGCCTCTGCGCTGTGAGATATCAAATTCTGGATGAAATAAAACCTTTCTCCAGTTCAACATCGAACAGACTGAAGCCATCGTTTTCAGCCCCTGCCATAAACTTCCCTCCCCTGCCACTGACTCCATTGCCTGCCCCATCCACTCTCTCAAGCTGAGCCAAACTATCCACAAGATCCTGATCTGAGTTTTAAAACCCACATCTCGTACCTCACCAATACTGTTCCGTTCCATAACACTCAACCTTACCTCAGCCCCATCACTGCTGAGACCCTTATACATTCCTTCATTACCTTCAGACTCAACTTCTCCAATACTCTCCTTACTGACCTTCATTCCTCTAACCTTCATAAAATCCAAATTATCCAAATATCCTTTCTAAGACCCAGTCACCTGCCTACCCCATTCTCTCTGACCTGCACTGGCTACCAGTCCCAAATATGTCTCATTTAAAATCCTTGCCCTCATCTGTAATTCCCTTTAGGGTCATGCCCCACCCAATCGCTGCAATCTCAACTAGCTCTTATATCCTCTACCGAATTCTCTGTTATCTGACTCCAGCCTTATACGAAAGGCCCCCCACCATCCTTTCCAATCAGTGGCCGAGCGTTCAGTTGTCTCGGTCAGTATGGCTTATGTATATGATGATGAGATAATTTGGGAAAAAACTAATTAGTATTCACCTTACATCAACAGCTTGCTATTTGGTACAGAGAAGTGTAAGCTCCCATCTTGCAACAAATATAGTTGACACAATACTCTGAGGATATTTCTACCATCACACCATTTCTAGTTTGGAACGGGTGGAAAAAGTTCACACATTGGCTGCTGCCTGAATTTTGGTTATCATCAATATATTTAGTTAGTTAGAAATAAAAGAACATGAAAAGCTTAGATTTAGTGAGTCATGTCTTACTTTTACGGAACCAAGGCAGGTAGTTGGAGTTAAAATACAGATCATCCATGACCTAATTGAATGGCGGAACAGGCTCGAGGGGCTGACTGGCCTACTCCTGTTCCTAGCTCTCTAAACATGCAGTGATTATTCTGCGACAACAATCTACACTGAAAATGTTAACCTGTCATTTCCTTTTCCAGATGCTGATGGATCTGCTTTGTGGTTTCAACATTGCTGTTTTCCTTTCTTTTTATTAGTAATTATTCTGGTAATCTCCCCATGACTGTTACCCAAATAGTATATTTCCTGAATGCTGTTTCTCCTCACATTGTGACCAACATAGTTCCTCATATTTGTCCTAAGGTAGTGTTGACTAGTAATTTTAATCATGTTCTAGACCCCCAAGGTTTCTAACTTGATGAAATGGCTGCCAATAATTGTCAGCCATGACCCTGCTTCATCGTTACAGGGAACCTGGTCTGATTTGGAAGTGATGTAATACAACAGCTTTGGGTTTCCTCTTTATGCAGCAGACAATTTCCTGCACAGAAAGTGATTGCTGTGCTTGCCTACGTAACAATAGTGACTGCACTTCAAAAATAGTCCATTGGTTGTAAAATGCTTTGAAACATCCTGAGGATGTGATAAGGTATTATATAAACAAAAGCTCTTTCTTCAAACCCTCATATCTCTTACTTGCACAACTGCTACCTTTTCCCCCTGCAAACTCAATGTTCAGAAACAAGAGGTAGAATCAACGATTCTGTTAGATCATGCTCTGCTGGTTTTTTGCCTGCCGTGTGGTATAAATGATCAGATCAATACAGTTCAGTGTTTCGCCCTTTGAAAGTACACTTGCTGGTGAGAAATCTGTGAAAGGTGCTTCTTTGTGGTTACATTATTGCCTTTGCTTCAAGGATGCTGAAAGAAGTCTCACCTCCCAGATAAACTCTGGCAAATAGATAGAATCCAAGTGTTTCCCAAATCTGCGGCAGAGAATTAGTAATCTCTTTCTTAACTTCTGGACCTGTCCACTAGTTGAGAAACATTAGTCAATAATTCTCTGAGAAATTAAGAAGGAAGAATTTGTATTTATATAGTGTCTTTCACATTCTCAGGACATTCCAAAGTGGTTTGCGGTCAATTAAGTACTTTTGAAGTGTAGTCACTGATGTAATGTAGGCAAGCACTGTAGCCAATTCTCACACAGCAAGATCCCCCAAAAAGCAATGAGATGAATGACCAGATAATCTGTTTTTTGGTGGTGTTGATTGAGAGATAAATGTTGGACAGGACACCAGGAAAACACCCAGGCTCTTCTTCGAATACAGCAATGGGAACTTTTACATCCACCCAAGAGGGCAGACAAAGCATCAATTTAATGCCTCACCTGAAAGTCATAACCTGACAGTGCAGGACTCCCTCAGCACTGCACTGAAGTGCCAGCCTAGGTTATGTGTTCAGGTCTCTGAAGTGGGGCTTGAACCAACCTACATCTGACACAGAGGCAAGAGGGCAGCCACTGAGCCAAGGCCAAAACCTGAATTAAATAAATTCCAGAGTGTTGCTGAAATACAACCCCATCGGTGTTTTGGATACATCAGTTCATGATCTGTGCTTAGAGAGATTCATCGATCATCTCTGTAGAGCCAGAAGATGAATCCCTACTTTCCAACACTAAATTGCTCTCCCAATGTGTGTTGCCCAAGACCAGATAAATTTGGAACACTGTCCTTCCTAGGAAATCATGTACCTCTCTGGCTGAATCAGAACACGTTCCTGAGGATCTTTATACACTTTTTCTTCAATATTATGTTCAACAAACTGAGTTAGTCCTGAGAGATGAATACTACTTTTTTCAACTTTTCTCCTGTCCTACAAGTGGTAATTCACAGACAACAGCAGCACTCCAGTAACTGGTCCAAATGTCCATTCGTTACGAGAGAGCCTGGACATTCAGGGGGAGAAATTCGGTATAGCCCCGTTTGGGGTGCTAAAACTTTGAAAGTTGAAAAATTAGCGCCAGGCGTTAATCATTCTCGCCTCCCGCAAAATTCAGTTTTAGCGCTCCAAGAGGGAAGTGGAGCGCTAAATCAAGCGCCAACCACTTCTCTTAGGGCGCTAAAGTCCGAGAGCGGGGGTGGTAGCGGCAGAGAGCTAAACAATTTCGAGTGCTAAACAATTTTGAGCGCATTGTAAACGGCACTCTTTCATCACAGAGGTTTCTTCCCTCGCTTAAAGGGAAGGGCCAATGATGCTGCACAAGCTAGTTGTCATCAGTTCTGTTTTGCAAGGCAACCTGGGCAACTGCCATTACAGCTCCAAACACTCTCACAAAGTGGAGGGCTTGGACATCTTGCACCAATGAAACATTAAAAACTTTGCGCAGGCACCAGACTGGTGCAAATAATAAAGGTTCCGCTAGCTGAAAATCATTCCCTTTAATTACCGCTCCCGAAGTGGCCAGCCGAGTTCACAACGCCTCCTCTTGCTGGCGTTGTCGGCGCGAGGCGATAAAGCAGGGGGTGAGAGTGAATTTTCTATCCGGGGCGATAACGGGGCGCTGTGCACTTTATGACGTCATGATCTGCGAGGCGCTAGAAGCCCAGGCACTAAGTTAGCGCCAACGCTAAACCGGCACTGAAGTTCGCAGGCGTCGCTGCATTCGCCGCACCTGGGCGCTAACCCCTTAGCACCCTGTTAGTGCCCCCGCCAGGCGTTAACAGGAGGCGTTAACATACTGAATTTCTAGCCCTCAGCGTCATCAGGCTGATCAACCTTGGCATTACAAACAAATCTAATCTTGTCCTCACCTGATGCACACACATTCTCAGTTTCCAGAAGGGGTGACCAGACACAATATAGAGCAAGAACCCTGAATTACTTTTTCTCTGCACTGCCAAGAAACACTAGGGCCAGGTGTAATGCCCCAGGTCTACTCAATTAAGATAGGACCAAGAGGCTCCTAGAATGATGGCTCAATATTATACCATACAGAGCGTTAGTCCTACACCATCTGGGCAGCACCAAATTCTTTTTCATTGTAAAATTGCAAACTATGGATCAACCCCTTTTTTGTTAGTTGTATTTTTAAACACCATTTTTTTTCTTCCTTGTACCATCTCATCTGTCTTCTTTTTTCTAGATGTCCATATTATTGAACGTTTATTAAACCCACACCAATTATACCTTGCTAACTTTTAAGCCATTGTAGTTCTGTTTATAAATTTGGTAATTACCTCTTATTGTTTATATGCTGAAGTCAGATTTCTTCATTAAATCTAACCACAAAAGAAAAAAAATCAAAATAAAGTTACAAAAAGTCTTTTCTCAGATGAAAAATGGACGTACATAAGCCTAAACAGTATTTCCATTGCGTGTACATTTTTCCAGTGCCAAGAAAAAATGTTTCTTAAACAGCATCCAACACTTTACAACCTGTGCAATGTAGTACCTATTTTGAATATCGGATTACAAAATGCGGTGAATTATATTTTACATACTGTTTTAAGTATTTGCATATGCATATTTCATGGAATGCAAATTTAAAGACCATTTCCCAAATGCATTCTGTATTTTTGCAGAGGCCGAGAGAAACACATACCAAATATAGCTTAATAATGGAGATTTTACTGATTTCCAACATTACTTTTACCTGCACACATAAGAATGCTGTTTTTACACTAGATTTATAAAGCACTTAATCGCACTAGTTACCAAATTTAAGTTATTTTGTTAAGCTTTAGGGTTGGCTTTACAGCTCTACCTCACTACAACTTCTCCCGACCCCTCCATTGTCTCTAAATTGTCAGACTGCTTGTCCGACATCCAGTTCTGGATGAGCAGAAATTTCCTCCAATTAATTATTGGCAAGACCGAAGCCATTGTCTTCGGTCCCCGCCATAAACTCTGTTCCCTAGCCACCGATTCCATCCCTCTCCCTAGCATCTGTCTGAGGCTGAACCAGACTGTTTGCAATCTTGGTGCTGTATTTGACCCTGAAATGAGCTTCGGACCACATATCCGCAGCATAACTAAGACCACCTATTTCCACCTCCGTAACATTGCCTGTCTCCACCCCTGCCTCAGCTCATCTGCTGCTGAAACTATCATCCATGCCTTTGTTACCTCTAGACTCGACTATTCCAACACACGCCTGGCTAGCCTCCCACGTTCTACCTTACGTAAACTTGAGGTCATCCAAAACTCGGTCACCCGCATCCTAACTCGCACCAAGACCCATTCACCCATCACCCCTGTACTTGCTGACCTCTATTAGCTTCCGGTTAAGCAACACCTCGATTTTACAATTCTCATCCTTGTTTTCAAATCCCCCATGGCCTTGCCTCTCCCTATCTCTAATCTCCTCCAGCCCCACAACCCCCCCCACCCCCCCAGAGGTATCTGCGCTCCTCTAATTCTGGCCTCTTGAGCATTCCTGATTTTAATCGCTCAACCCTTGGTGGCCGTGCCTTCAGCTGCCTAGGCCCCAAGCTCTGGAATTCCCCCCCTAAACCTCTCAGCCTTTCTTTACTCCTTAAAAATCTACCTCTTTGACCAAGTTTTTGGTCATCTGCCCTCATTTCTCCTTATGTGGCTCGATGTCCAAATTTTGTTTTATAACACTCCTGTGAAATGCCTTGAGACGTTTTACTACGTTAAAGGCGTTATATAAATACAAGTTGTTATTGTTGCACATCGATTTGGAAAGAAGGCTCTTTGCGCCACACAGTGGAAGTGAGAAAAATGCAACTTTCCCAAATATCTTATCATCTGGGTAAATAAAATCTCTTCAAATCATTATGACTTCTAAGTCACTCTACTTTTAAATCCACATTTTCAGCCTCCCAAGCTCTGTGCTTCTTGCTGTAACGCAGCAGACAGTGTGGTCCAGGTTGTGGCCTTCTCCATGGCCCTGTCAATGTTCCTCCAAATCAGCTGACGTGACAGGCTTCTTGCTCATTTTTTATTGGAACCCTCTTCCTCAAGTGGCGTGGCCTAGACCAGAAAAGTTATATCCAAGGCTGGGATTCAAAATTTAAATAGTCTGAATGAAGTCTAATATTAGACTGCTATTTCACTGTGTATTCTTATTTGCGAAATCTTTTCATACACTGTAGTCTAGTAATATTGAGACTTAATCAATACCCTCCTCCACAGCCTGGACCACATAGTCTTCTACGTTAGAGCAAGAAGCACAGAGCTTGGAAGGCTGAAAATGTGGATTTAAAACATTGATTAAACCTTAAATGAAGCCTGTATATTAAATTGCATCTGTTACCGAAGTTCGCCATGAAACTACTTCAAGATTAGGCCCCTGGTATTCTTCAACAATTTTTCAACAAATAATTATATTACTCTAATACTTTTAATGGACTTTTTTTTCTCCCCTCGCTTTCAGGTGTATATACTCAGTACAGCAGCGGGAAACCTCAGTTTAGAAGATATTCTGAAATATCTTCAACAGAGCAAACAGTACAGACAATGGAAACCCTTTACCTAATCGAATGGCAAGCAGTTGCACTACAAATTATTTATTTTCAAGAGAGCTGACTAATTATTTCCAGCAGGTGGTTTTGAATTCTACACAACTCCTTTTGAGGTCTGATATACATCATATTTGTAGAGTATCAGGTGTAAAATCTGGTGCTCCCAATCCTATGTGGTGAGATGTTTGAAACCCATGATAAAACACTATTTCATGCAAGTTTTTCTTTTTTTTTTTAAACCATTCGGAAGAGTTGTTTTTGGAACTCATACAAAGACTATGTTAGAATGTAGTAGAGACTGCTCTTTCCCGCCAGAGCACAAAATCTCTTCAGTTCCACTTAGTCTCCAAGCACTGATTATGACAGACATGCTCAAAGCCACTCCAAACTCGCTGCTCAAAAAGGTACGAGAGTAACCTGGGAACAACTCTTCTGGTTTTTTCTTCCATCTCCATCCTGGCCTTGGTCGTGCTCCAGAGTACACGGTTTCTACTGACAGGTCACCATATTTTTGAAAAGAATTTGTAATGAGGAACACAATGTCATCAGCATACATTGTTTATTTGCTTTGCTACATCTACTCCCTAGACTCCCTTATTGCCACCACAAAAAACTCTATTGCTATCAGGAAAAGTGGCGAATGGGGCAAGCTTATCTAGTCTGCTCCTTCCCTTTAAAAAGGAATGTGATCATTTGTGAAGACATATAATCAATGGTCTGACATAGAGTGTTTGGATCCACTGAATGTATGCTGAACCAAATTGAAATTACACTAGCCTGACCCTCAGAAAATCTTACTTTACATTTGCCCCTGATTTAATCTTCCTCTTGGCTGCTTGTAGAGGCTGAACCAGATGGTGTGCAACCTCAGTGCTTTGTTTTACCCTGGGCTAGCTTCAAATCCTATATGCTAACCATCACTAAGATTCTTTACAACATTGCCCCAGTTTGCCCTTACCTCATCTGCATCGCTGCTGAAACCCTTATCCACGCTTTAATTACCTCCAGCCTTGACTTCTCCGACGCTCCCCTCCCCATCCTACATAAATCCCAAATAATTCAAAACTCCCCATCAATATTGATGCACTAAGTCCTGTTCGCCTATCACCCCGCCCTCATCAACCTTTATTGGTTCCCTGTCCCCCAATGCCTAAAATTTGTTCTCATTTATAAATCACTCGATGACCTTGCTCTAGCCCTATATCCTAGCTTGTGCTCTTCAGTCCTCTGACTAGCCTGTGCATTGCGCCCTCTCTTCAATCAATGGTACTGCCTTCAGCTACCTCAGCCCTATTCGCTATAAATACTTTCCTAAACCCTCTCTTTCAGCCTTGTTTATCTTTCTTAACTATCCTACCTTTTAACTCTTATATTACTGCTCAGCATCCGTTTCTCCTCTGTCAAAGGCCTTGGGACTTTTTCTATATAAATGCAAGTTGTTGTTCAAATGCCTCCAACGCTGCGAGTGGTCAATACTATGCAAATACTGCCTGACAGATATCGATTGCTCACAAAACATACTTGATAATTTACTCAAATCCCTTTCCAGCTGTGTAAACAACATTTTTGCTAAGATTTTGCAGTCAACATTAATCAGTGAGGTGGGTCTATATCTTGTATAGAGAGTCCTTGTACATCTGAGGACACACTGATATTAACACTAAATCATGGTCTCCAGTCATACTACAGACTCACAATCTGCAGTATCAATCTATACAGATAAACATATTTTGTATACCTGAAAATACAGAGACCCCAGAGAAAAATGTTGCTGCTGCTACATCAAGATCATCATTTTCAACATGGATTCACAGAGGACAGTGATTAGCATCCACTTGCACCTGGACTCCATTTTGCAGTCAATATATTGCAGAGAGAGAGATGTATTGAATCCCTGCTATGTTTATTATTGTGAATGGCATACAACATTAGTGGGTGATGGAACTCAACTGAAATAAAGATGTCTTTCCCTTTTAAAAATATAATTTTAATAAGATTTAAAATTAAGAAAATCTAATGTAATGATTTTACTGTTTAATAAAAACTACAATTTAAACATTAAAGCATTAAAATAATAAAATTAGGCAGTGAATACATGACCCTGGGCTGAAGATATATCATGGCCATAAATTGCACAAACTCAAAAGCATAAGAAACTGAATATTTTAATTTAATAAAAAGGATTAGATGGACAATATTGATTTTTTTTTAATTACATTAATTTGCCATAAAAATAATCAAGACCAGCAGCCCCTTTTTTTTTTTAAAGTGAGGACACTGCTAAATCTATACAGTCAAAGGATTTTCTCTGTACATAATTGCTATATTACTAATGAAATTTACAATTTGAAGTCTAACATTAAAATGTATTTGTTCAATAAATTTACAAGAGATCAACTAGCAGTACAGAAACTGCTTATTAATAAATCATGTAGTCCACAAAAGGTTTAGAAAACAGACGCATTAAATTGCTGTTCTTACACTGTTCCATTTGCAATCGAGCTTCAAGCAATCTAGTCCCCTACAGCAACAAGCTTTTCAAGACCTCAGTAGCCTTACTTTTCACCCCAATTAAACAGTTTTTTTATTTATATCCCTAAACAATGAAAGCATTCAGAGAAATGGCAGCTCTTTCAATCCCAGCAGTCTAGTTTCTGAGAATAATTTATAAGCATGCTTTTTAGGGTCCCACAGCTTACATAAATGCTAATAATTTAATTTTCTTGGCAGGAAAACATCCTGATGTCAATTATGAAAGATTCAACAGATAGATACAAAAAGAAAAAAACTTTTGGATGCTGGAAATCTGAAATAAAAACAAAAAAGTGCTAGAAATACACAGCAAGTTTTTCAAGTCAAGCAAAAGTTTTGGGGCTTTAGCCAGTGAACATATTTTGGCAAAAAGTCCTGGAAAGGGACTAAAAGTGATTGATACCATCAGCACATTAACGGCCTCTTTGTAATAGCAATTATCACCTCTTCACATTGTCCTTTACCCATTTCTTCCCTCCCTCTGTTTAAGATCAGTCCTATAAAAACATTGTCCTACTTTCCTTTACTCATGAAGGGTCTCAACCTGAAATGATGACCTATATTTTCTCTTCTCAAAAGCCAACAGACCTGCTGTGTATTTCAGCATTGTCTGTTTATATGATTCCACATATATCCAATAAGTAAATGTTTTTGTGTCATTATATTCTGCAGTAATTTTAGCCTTAATGCTACAATACAAATGTAATTTTATAAAACTATAAACTCCAGTAAATTTTTAAAAACTAAGTGTAATAATCAGCACTTATGTTACAATTCTAAAAGAATTAAACTCTAGCAACTAGCACAGCTCATAACGAATTTGCACGTACTCCTGATTAAAGATAAGCACAGAATTACTATGGGAATAAACACTTGAACACAGAAGGAACAGGCTTCTAAAATTATATACCAACAATCAATCAATCAAAAGTATGTGATCTGTGAACAGAAATCTGGCTGTAATTTCTTTTTTTTTTTAATTCGTTCGTGAGATGTGGGAGTCGCTGGCAAGGCCAGCATTAATTGCAGATCCCTAGTTGCCCTTGAGAGGGTGGTGGTGGTGGTGGTGAGCTGCCTGCTTGAACCGCTGCAGTCCGTGTGGTGAAGGTACTTGAACGGTCCATTTAGGGAGGGAGTTCCAGGATTTTGACCCAGCGAAGGAATGGCGATATATTTCCAAGTCAGGATGGTGTGTGACTTGGAGGGGAACTTGCAGGTGGTGGTGTTCCCATGCGCCTGCTACCCTTTGTCCTTCTAGGTGGTAGAAGTCGGGAGTTTAGGAGTTGCTGCAGTGCATCCTGTAAATGGTACACACTGCAGCCACGGTGCGCCGGTGGTGGATGAAGTGCCAATCAAGCAGGCTGCTTTGTCCTGGATGGTGTTGAGCTTCTCGAGTGTTGTTGGAGCTGCACTCATCCAGGCAAGTGGCGAGTATTCCATCACACTCCTGACTTGTGCATGGTGGAAAGGCTTTGGGGAGTCAAGAGGTGAGACACTCGCCGCAGAATACCCAGCCTCTGACCTGCTCTTGTAGCCACAGTATTTATGTGGCTGGTCCAGTTAAGTTTCTGATCAACGGTGACCCCCCCAGGATGTTGATGGTGGGGGATTCGGCAATGGTAATGCCGTTGAACGTTAAGGCGCTTGTTGGAGACATTCATTGCCTGGCACTTGTGTGGCACGAATGTTACTTGCCACTTAGTTGATACTCTAAATGCTTGAGCAGTTTAATATCCTCTGAATACATGATACATTCATGGTACTAGTTTAGCATCAGTGCTAAACAGTTACACACCCAGGCTAAACTTTTGGAATGTTTAGCCTGATACACTCAAGACTGCACTCCTTGGACTTGAGGAAGCAAACATGAAGGCCATATCACCAAAAATGAGGAGGAGTGGCTGAGGGAGAAAAGAAGAGGATATTTCAGTGAGAAACTGAGACTTGGGTGGGGGTAGGCGTGGAAGACAAGAGGATTTTTAAAGGAGATGCGAGAGGGGTGGAACCAGGTGAGATGCTCAGAGGAGGAGAGAAAAAAAAGGAAGAAAATGTTTCAATCACTAAAATGGTCAGAATTTTTTTTTTTTTTTTTTTTAATTGAAGTGCAGTGCAGCATTTTATAAAACCATCCGACAAACTGCAGTTCTCCAGGCAGGCAGTTACAAAAAGAATTCCCTTCGCTAAGAAATAACAAAATTAATTTCATTCAATTGCTGAACTGGTCAACAAAGCCACACACAATAGTATACTTTGCAAACTAAGAGAACCACATACAGGAAACTCTTTGGTATCCGGCACCGACGGGACCGGCGTGGTGCCGGTTGATCGAAAGTTCCGGATAACAGAGAGTTATATCTACCGAGGCTATTTTTAACAAAGAAAAATTTAAAAAATCAAGAAATGTGCAGTATACAGTATTTGGGTACTCACCTACAGAATGTTGTGTTAAATGGATGGTGGAAGATGCTTGATTAAGTACAGTACTGCCAGTTGAGAGTAATCCATAACTCTTTAATTACTTAACAGTAAGTGAGACTCCCGGCAGCGCGGGAGAATCAACTCCTGCTACTGCAGTGTTTCGGACTTCCGACAGCGCCAGGAGGCCGAGTAGTGGCACTTTTGAAAACCACCCCTACTGACTAAATCGCCGTTCGGGGACTCGGGATCGGCAACATTGCCGGTTATTTGAGAGGAGTTTTCGGAGTACTCGGCGTTCGCGGAGACTCGGACTGCGACACGGCAACATTGCCGGTTATTTGAGAGGAGTTTTCGGAGGATGATTTTTGCCGGTTAAGCGAGAATTCCGGATATTTGGGTGCCGGATAAACAAGAGTTTCCTGTATTCTGTTTCTTTTTATTGTTGGAAGTTGTGTGTATTTTTGAAAATAATTTTTTTTAAGCAAGTTCTTCTATAAAAGCAATCACAAGCTAAAACTGCAAAACCCCACAGCTTATTTAATTTAATTCTAAAGTCTTATCTATACGGCTGTCTAATAACCCAAATTGAAAATAAATGCAACAAATTTTATGTTACTTCATACTATAGGTGTATATCTATATACATCTATTTTAATAAGCTAATGTTCTACTTGTTCAGGAGCAAAAATCAAAGCCTTCCCCAAAATTGAGAAAGGTGTTACTCACTGAGGTTAGTCTCATTTAGGCTTAGGCTCATCCCCATTTAAATTTTTAACAGTCAGGAGTTACTGTTAAACTGTGGCAAGCACTGCTTGGCCCCTACAAGTGCCCCATTTTCTCCTCACATCCCAAGACATGGGTAAGGGTAACAAACAATATGGAATAAAGGCAGGTAATTGAATGGTGGAAAATGAAAGGCTGAGAGAATCCTGCCAGTATTTGACCATTCTGACTCTAAGAGGAGTGATCAGCCAACTCAGCTATTTGACCTCACCTCAAAATTGAACTGCAAATTTTAGTTCATTAAAATTACTATTCTTAAACAGCAAAATTGCAATCCATGTTGTAGTGCAGTGTGAACGTATTGATTGAGGTTTTCCGCTTGTGTGCTCGCCAGCCTGTAATTTTCCTGTCTATTAACATGAATGGGGGGAAAAAAATTGCTGGTTGGCAAGCACACAAGCGGAAATCCCCAGCCAATCTGTTCCATGTTTTATGGCAGATGTAGTTAGATAATTGCAACAAGAAGGAGCACAAAACTGAGGAACAGTGTACAAAAATTCTGTTCAATGTTTTACTATTTATGTGACATAAGTAAATGTGCAAATATCAAAAAATATTGAAATGTACAGAAATGCAAATAAAAATATAGATAAACAAACCATGTTCTGTAACAAGAAAGAAAACTAAAGTGAAAAGGTGATGTTCACAAAAAGATAGACTGATAATACAAACCATGTTTATTTACTAAAGAACTCTACAGTTAATACTGTATTAAACTGTTGGATTCAGAATGAAAGGATTAACAGTTCAAATTCCCAGTCTCAACCTGCCTTGTGTGCTCTCACTTAGCAAACTTTCACCAGGTCCCTTCCAGGCTGCTGTTGCAGCTTAATGCTTAAAAGAGGCAAATATGTGGATAACTTTTTCCCCCAATTAAAGAATAAAGAATAAAAGATTATATTAGTTCAGCACGGCTACTTCAATGACTACAATGGAACTGAATGTGATTCTGTGAATATCAGGCACTGTGTATAATGGGCGGCCGATCCGATACCGCCCCTTTGCACCGCTGCCCTACGCCTTCATTATGCAGATGCATATATATTCCTGTAATACATTGTTTTCCTTGATGTCAGAGTAGACACATTTTTTAAATGAATGTTATTTGAATCATAGAATCAGAGAATGATACAGCACAGAAGACTCTTTGGTAGAGTTATCCAATTAGTCCCACTCCCCTACTCCTTCCCCATATCCCTGTACATTTTTTTCCTTCAAGTATTTATCCAATTCCCTTTTGAAAGCTACTACTGAATCTACTTCCACCACACTTTCAGGCAGTGCATTTCAGATCACAACTCACTGCGTATATTTTTTCCCCCTCCTGTCATCTCTAGTTCTTTTGCCAATCACCTTAAATCTGTGTCCTCTGGTTACTGACCCTCCTGCCACTGGAAGCAGTTTCAGAATAAAAGATTATAAAGTTCAGTGCGGATACTTCAATGACTACAATGGAACTGAATATCAGGCACTGTGTATAATGGGCAGCCGATCCGATACCACCCGTTTTGCACCGCTATCAAGTCTCTTCTTAACCTTCTCTGTTCTAAAGAGAACAACCCCAGGTTCTCTAGTCTCTCCACATAACTTAAGTCCCTCATCCCTGGTACCATTCTAGTAAATCACTTCTGCACCCTCTCCAAGGTCTTGACATCCTTCCTAAAGTGTGGTTCCCAGAATTAAACACAATACTCCAGCTGAGGCCTAACCAGCATTTTATAAAGGTTTAGCATAATTTCCTTGCTTTGATACTTTATGCCTCTATTAATAAAGCCGAGGATCCCATATGCTTTTTAACAGCCTTCTCAACTTGTCCTGCCACCGTCAAAGATTTGTGTACATACACCCACATGTCTCTGTTGCTGCACTCACTTTAAAATTGTACCATTTAGTCTATATTGCCTTTCCTCATTCTTCCTACCAAAATGTATCACTTCACACTTTTCTGCTTTAAATTTCATCTGCCACGTGTCTGCCCATTTCACCAGTCTGTCTATGCCCTCCTGCTGTCTGTTACTATCCTCCTCATTGTTTATTACATTTCCAAGTTTCGTGTCATCTGCAAACTTTGAAATGATGCCCTGTGCCGAAGTCCAGGTCATTAATATATATCAAAAAGGGCTTTGGTCTAATATCAACCCCTGGGGAACACCACTGTATACTTCCCTCCGGTCTAAAAAGCTACCATTCACCACTACTCTCTGCTTTCTGTCCTTTAGCCAATTTCGTATCCACGCTTCCACTGTCCCTTTAATCCCACAGTCAAGAAACTTTTTTTTTTTAATTACATAAAAGTGCATTATTTCTCTTTCTTCCCTCTCCAAGTATTACCTGACACACATCATTAATTCACAGGATTTACCTGCTCAGAAGCAGATGCTCTGACAAACATGTAGTCAGCACCTCATCCTTCACAGAGGAACCATGAGCTCAATTGTAGAAAGTGCAACTGTTTTCACTTTCCAGTTTAAACATAACAAAGTATAATTTCCTGAATACTATTCTATGTTTTTAAACATGCAACTCGATAATTTCTAAAAAAAATAATTTATTCTGCAGATCTTAAATGAAGAAACAATTTTCTAATTTTCAAAATACTTGGGAAGTTCTTTTGTAATAAATCAAATACTTAGGGGGAAAAAATTCGGTTCATTTGCGCCTCCCGTTAGCGCCCTAAGGCGCAAAGCAACTAGCGCCCGGGCGCGGCGCCACTAACACCTCCCGCGAAATTCAGCGGGAGGTTAGTGGTAGCTGTTAGCGCCAACTGTTAGCGCCCCGCGGCGCTTCATCTCCGGCGTTGACGTCATCGCCGTGCGCAGCGCCCCACTCGCGCCCTGGCCGTGATCTTCGGTAGCGCCCCCTGACTTACCGCCGGACGCCATGTTCGACAGGGTCAGGGGGGCCTAGCTGCGGCAAGGGCGGCACAAATTAAAGGGGAGGTGCTGGGCGGCCATGTGTATTGCTGGAAGCCTGCCAGCACCTGCCCCCGTTGCTGTCCCCGGCCTCCTGTGAAGCCCCCCCTGCGGAGTGCTGGCTGCGCTCCGTGAGCCTGGCACTCCTCTTAAGTGCCGGGCTCTTTTGCCGGCACTCCAATCCCTGGTGGCCCAGCTGGGCTCCGGGTCGTGCTGTGCTAGGTCCCTCCCCTTTAATAAGTGGAGGAAGGCCTGCTGTACCGCGGCGCGACATGCCACAGCGCATGTCGCTGCGGCATGTAGCGCCGTGATATTCACTCGCAGCGCCCCAAGAGGGAGGCAGGGTGCTTCCAGTAGCGCCCTGCCTCCTTCTTGGGGCGCTACCACTCAATTTTGGGCGTGGGGGCGCTAACTTTGTCGGGGCGCGACCCAATTTTGCCCCCTTAATCTTTTACTTTATAATTTTGACCACCAAGTCAACCTTGCTTAGTTGGTAGCACTTTTGTCTATGAGCTACAAAGTAACGGATTCAAGCCTCCTGTGACTTAAGTGCATAAGCTAGTTTGACATTTCAATGTGATGCTGTCAGAGATGACGGCTGCGATTTTGCCTACCTCGGCGGGTCCTGTGCGGCCGGGGTCGGTGGCAGGGTGCGACCCCGCTGCTGGCTCCAGCCGCTCTGTGAAATGGTTTTACGCTGATTGGGGTCATTAAGCCTGCCCAGCGAGTTTCCCGGCCAATTGAAGGAAGCGGGTCTGATGGAGTCATCAGCCGGTTTCCTTAAAGGGACATAGCACAAATGTCAAAATAAATTTGCGCAGTCAGTTTTCTACAGCATTGAGGTGCTGCAAACACTGACAAGCACTGCACAGAGGTGCACGGCTGCACCCAGGCTCTCCCATGACTCCCTCCATATGCTTATGGAGGGAGTCACAGCACGCACGGAGGTCCTCTTCCATTCCAATGAGTGGAAGAGACCTCCCCAGGAGACCAACGCAGCCTGGTTGCACATTGCACAGGAGGACAAAGCAGAGATGTTGTGAGGAGGACGTGGCTGCAGTGCCGCAAACCTTTCAATGATCTCAGTAGATCACGAAACGTTACTGCAAAGCCACACTCAACCTCATCCTGCTGTGCCACTCATCACAACCCCATCACTCTGCCTTCCCTACCCTACTCCTGCACATCCTTACTCTCATCAACTTACCTTGCACCTCCACCTATCCCTCTCTATCTACATTATCACTTCCCCATCTCACTAGCCACCTCTCACACTCACCCTCATCCTAGTCCAATCATACCAAGTAACAACACACAAGGGTAGGCACTTGGGTGTTTCAGCCAATGTTCATGTGAAATTTCTGTTAATGTGCTGTCAAACATTGAAATCTTTATTATCAACACTTTGCGTTCTTGGACAGAATTTTATGCACCTTTGGAAGTGGCTTAGTGAGTTGCAGGGAATGCAGTGAGACATAATAGTACCCCCGCAATGGTGATGAGTGTGAAAGGAATGGCTTGGGAATTGTAGGGATGCTTTATGGTATTGGTGTGGGGTGGTGCCAACTTGGCGCATCATGTGGCAGCCAGGGTGTACAGCGTCAAGTGAAGTAAATCTGGCCATGGTGAGGTCATCCCTGGCGTCCTGGGCAGCAATGTGATCGGGTGCTGATGCCCTGTGCAGCATCAGTTGATTGCGGAGAAGGTTGGTGATGTTGTTGGTGCTGTGGGTGTGCCTGGTGCTGCTGATCGTGGTGGGATTCTGAGGCCCAAGGTGAGATAGTTTCAAGGGCACCGATGCTGATAGAATAGATGGTAGGTGAGGTTGAGAGGACAGAAGCGACCAGTCAATGGTGAGAGAGGTTGTTCCCATGAGGTGACACCGGATACAGAGTTTGCTCCAAACACTTGCAAGCAGCATTAAGCTCAATCTGTCTCCCAAATGCAGTAAGCAACAGCTTCTAACCTTGGAAAGTGAACAGCTATGAAATGGGAGCTTTTATAAAACATTTGCAGCTATCAAGTTAGAAATCATCCCATGCTGACAAAACTCCCGACCTCCTTACCTGACGTGATCCCCGAGCAGCGGGGAAGCTGTGGGCGAACTCTTAAAATCTAAAGGTGAGCGTAAAATAGTTTAAGTGCCTGTTAACAAGCTCTTAATAATCTAAATTGCCTCCCCCACCGCTTGGTGTCGGGTCTGTTGAGCGATGACAGACCCGACATCTGGAAGAATAGCGAGGAGGCAGGTTGACAGCGGGTTCCCTACCCGCTGTCAAAAAAAAGTTTTCCCCACCCAACCCGCCACCAAATGCACCTGCTGACCCCCTAAAAAATCCCCCCCCCCCCCCCACGTCTTTCAGGTGAAATGTTTAACTGGATGCCTCTCTGACTGGTCATGTAGACATTAAAGATACCATATCGCAATTTGAAGAGCAGCAGGGAGACATTCTGGCTAACACTTCGTCCTCAATCATCACCACCAAAAACTGGTCATTCACCTCCTTACTGTGTGTTGCTATACAGTAAATGGCTCCTGAGTTTACCTACTTTTTTCTTGAATGTATTGGCATACAAGAGTTTAAAAGCTGTACATAAAGGATCAGTTGCATTATCTAATCAGTACAGGTCTCGGACTGTGGACATGGTCAGAACAAAAACTAATACATATTGGTAGTTCATATTAAAGGCGTATCTTCATCAATCTTCTGTAAAACTATCTGACAGCAACATTCATTCTTGCAGAAATTTGTACTGGCTATTACATCAAGTTACATCTCAGTTATACAAGGTTTTTGATGACATACAAAAGCCACTGAAAAGAAATTATCTGAACTTTGCATAATTTACCTAATCATACCCTTCACCAAAAATAGATATCCAACCCTGTAAATGTTGAGACAATACCCCAGTCTTTAAGTATTGGTTGATTACAAGTATGTATAGTAGGGCAACACGGTGGCATAGTGGTTAGCACTGGTGCCTCACAGCGCCAGAGACCCGGGTTCGAATCTGACCTCGGGTGACTGTCTGTGTGGAGTTTGCACATTCTCCCCGTGTCTGCGTGGGTTTCCTCCGGGTGCTCCGGTTTCCTCCCACAGTCCAAAAATGTGTGGGTTAGGTTGATTTGGCTATGATAAATTGACCCTTAGTGTTAGGGGGGATTAAATATGTGGGGTTATGGGGATAGGATGGGATATGTTAGGGGGAATTAAATACGTGGGGTTATGGGGGGTAGGGTGGGATATGTGTACTGTGGGGATTAAAGCAGGGACAGGGTACTGGATGATCAGCCATGATCGTATTGAATGGCGGAGCAGGCTCGACGGGCCGAATGGCCTACTCCTGCTCCTAGTTTCTATGTTTCTATGTTTCTAAAAGAGGCATTTTATTACATTAGTTTTTTTTCAGTGGGGAATATCATCCATCAGTTTTTTGATGTGAAAGAGAACTCATTTTCTCTTGCGTGAAGCAATATAAACTAAATGGCACAATTTTAAATGGTGTGCAGGGAGAGAGATCTGGAACTGTACGTGCACAAATATTTGAAGGTGGCAGGACAAGTTAAGAAGGCTGTTAAAAAGGAATATGGGATTCTTGGCTTTATAAATAGAAGGATAGAGTACAAAAGCAAGGAAGGATGTCAAGGCCTTGGAGAGCGTACAGAGGAGGTTTACCAAGATGATACCAGGGATGAGGTACTTCAGTTATGTGGAGAGATTGGAGAAGCTGAGCTTGTTCTCATAAGAGCAGACCTAATAGAGGTATTCAAAATTATGAGGCGTTTTGATAGAGCAAGTAGGGAGAAACTGTTTCCTCTGGCAAGTGGGTTGGTAAACAGAGGTAATAGATTTAAAATAATTGGCAAAAGAACTAGAGGGGAAAAGAGAATTTTTTTCACACAGGGAGTTGTTAAGATCTGTAATACACTGCCTGAAAAGGTGATGGAATCAGAATCCATAGGAACTTTCAAAAGGCAATTGGACATGTACTTGAAGAGGACTAATGTGCAGGGTTATGGGAAAAAAGCTGGGGTGTGGGACTAAATTGGACAGCTCTTTCAAAGAGCCGGTACAGGCAGGATGGGCTAAATAGCCTCCTTCTGTAAGATGCTATGATGCTCTAATTCCTAAATGTATTCAATTTGAATTGGTATAACAACATAGTATAGTAGATGTCAAATATAAAAAAGGTACAAACAAAAAAAAATTCAGACCCTGAAAAAAAAAAACTAGCTTGCATCTATATAGTATAGCTGATATGAAAGTTAGAACATTTATCCATAGTAACTTCTCTAGAAAAAGCAGAAATTGAAAACTCACACTTTAAAAAATTTTGTTCAACTGATATCTTTCTCCATTGTTCCTGTACCCTATCTTTCTCTCCTTTTCCCTAGTTTCTATGTAATGCCACTTGCTCACCAATTTTCCAGCATAATGATTCAGATCACAAACTTTTCTTTGCACACTACCAATTCTACTGTTTCAGGATTCCCACTGCCTTTCTGCAAATAGGTGCTGGTTCAGTCAAGTCCCCAAGCCAACTAGTGTCTACTTTGAAATATCTTCTCATCTAGTAAAGTTGCGGGTTAAATTCTACTTCAGAACTCTAAATTATATGAAGCCAAACTATGTAATGAGGATGTCTAGGGTCATTAGACATATGAAATAAAAACAGAAAATGCTGGAAATACTCAGCAGGTCAGGCAGCATCTGTGGAGAGAGAAACAGAGTTAACGTTTCAGGTCGATGACCCTTCGTCAGAACTGGAAAAAGTTGGAGATGGAACAGGTTTTTAAGCAAGTGTAGGGGCAGGGAAAGGGGGGAGGGGAGGAAAGAACAAAAAAGAGAAGGTCTGTGATAGGATGGAAGGCAGGAGAGATTAAAAGACAAAAGGGATGATGGTGCAAGGCAAAAGGAGATGGTAATGGGACAAGTTAAGAAACAAAAGATGACTCTAGATGAAGTGTAAATGGCAAAATGATCAACAGCTGCCTTGTGAGAGAAAAAAAAATGAAACAAAATATAGGGGCAGAGGTTATGGTCTGAAATTGTTGAACTCGATGTTGAGTCCAGAAGGCTGTAAAGTGCCTAATCGAAAGATGAGGTGCTGTTCCTCGAGCTTATGTTGAGCTTCATTGGAACAGTGTAAGAGGCCAAGGACGGACAGGTCAGAGTGGGAGTGGAGCGGAGAATTAAACTGACAGGCGACCGGAAGCTTGGGGTCGCTTTTGTCATTAGACATATGTCTGGACTACTGTTACATACCTTTTACTAACCAGCTCAGAACAGCTACTGAGTGACAGGTTGTGACTATATTAAGTGTAATGCAGGGTTACAAAATGAACAAAAGACACATTTTGAAAGTATCTAATTATTGTACTGAATGAACATGTATAAATGTGGAGATTTTTGTAGTTTAACAAACTAGTCTTGCAATTTTAATCCCCCAATGTGCTTATTATTATTGATAAGACACAGTATTTTATTTTTTCTTCTTTTCCTTTATACCTTTGTAGGCCACACACCATCCACAGCCAAGAGAAAGGACCAGAAAGCTGTTTTCAGTCCTCTTCTAGTACCACTCTATAGGCTAGCCACAAGAAATGTCACTTATACCTTGCACAAGTTTTGACATAACTACCTTGTGGTGGTGCATGTTGTGCCAAAACCTCCAGTCAGAAGTATGCTTAGTGCTTTAGTGTCATCTCCCAGAACTTGACAATAAAGTCTCAGAAATGTGGATTAGGCAATAATTCAATCTCTCAAAAAGGTAGATTATGGAAGTTCATCTTTTATTTAATGCACTCTGCTTGCGAAGAGATAGGATATAACTTTAAGATTACATTTAACAGCAAGAAAGGTAAAACATCATTACTTACCTAAAATAACAAATCCATCTATCTCCTCCTCCGGTGTTGTGCCTTTCTTGGACGACTCAGTGTTCTTTCGAATTCCGAAAAAATTCAGCATTTCACGTTGCAAGGCTGAAAGACAAATTCTTAAACTTTGAACTGAAAGACAGGCATATCTACATAAATTACAAGTAATAGGTCCAAATAACAGCGTTTTTTCCTCACAAAGTAGAATCACACAAATTTAGAGAGGATCACAATGGCCTCATCTGTTTAACAACATAGGCCACTATTGACTGCTTTAAGATTACCTTTTGCTCCTGTTATGCTACAGGCATTCGCTTGATACCAGTACTTGCTTTATGATGGTGCTGATAACAAAGATTATGGTAGCAGCTCTGCACCACTCTCCAGTCAAGGAGATAGGCATTCTGCATGTGCACTTGCACACATATGCAACTTGGATACACGCACAAAGCTGAATTTCACAATTGTCCAATAGCTGATGAAATTTTAATGTCTGAAACTGTCCTTTCAGTTCTTTATTTCAAAACATAGAAACATAGAAGATAGGAGCAGGAGTAGGCCATTCGGCCCCTCAAGCCTGCTCCGCCATTCGATGAGATCATGGCTGATCATCCAAACTCAGTACCCTGTCCCTGCCTTCTCCTCATATCCCTTGATCCCTTTAGCCTTAAGAAGTATATCCAACTCCTTCTTGAATATATTTAATGAATTGGCCTCAACTGCCTTCGGTGGTAGAGAATTCCACAGGTTCACCACTCTCTGGGTGAAGAAACTCCTCCTCATCTCTGTCCTAAATGGCTTACCCCTTATCCTTAGACTGTGACCTCTTGTTCTGGACTCACCCGCCATCGGGAACATCCTTCCTGCATCCAGTCTGTCTAGCCCTGTTAGAATTTTATAAGTTTCAATGAGATCTCCTCTCATTCTTCTAAACTCCAGCGAGTATAAGCCCAATCGACCCAATCTCTCCTCATACGTCATTCCTGCCAACCCAGGTATCAGTCTGGTGAATCTTCGCTGCACACCCTCCATGGCAAGAACATCCTTCCTCAGATAAGGCGACCAAAACTGCACACAATACTCAAGGTGTGGTCTCACCAAGGCCCTGTGCAGCTGCAGCAAGACATCCTTGTTCCTGTACTCGAACCCTCTCGCTACGAAGGCCAACATACCATTTGCCTTCTTAACCGCTTGCTGTACCTGCATGCTTACCTTCAGCAACTGGTGCACAAGGACACCCAGGTCTCGTTGCACTTCCCCTTCTCCCAATCTATTGCCGTTCAGATAATAATCTGCCTTTCTGTTTTTGCCACCAAAGTGGATAACCTCGCATTTATCCACATTATACTGCATCTGCCATGCTTCTGCCCAATCACCCAACCTGTCCAAATCAACATTGTGTTAAAATCTAAAAAGCTTGTTTTGCACTGATAGCAATTATGCTACAATTAGTGCAAAGCTAAAATGGCTGAGACTTCATCTTTGAGATGATGTTATATGTAAAATTTCTGTTATATAGGCTACGATTATATCAGTATACTATACATTCTGCAGTGACTCTTGGGTCCAGGACATATCTCCTACTGTGCTTTCTCCCTTTTCACCTCAGCAGCTGTTTCTAACTGCAATATAGGGGATGCCTTATTATATGCAACACTTGCAGGATGTCTATGAAGTTTTATAGATTCTCTTGCTGGCTGCTTTATGGATAATTTCATATGTGTCAGAGTATAATAAAAATTACTTGGGTAACTAATTCACCCAGTATTTTGTAAGCTGCAAGCTGTGCCTGTTGTGAGTCACTGCAGCAGCTCTATTCTATGTAGTTCTAGGCCTCCAAATCACCTACAATATTCAACTATGACAAATTTGAATTCCACAGATGATATTTCCATAGTCCCTGTACACTGAAACCGTACTTCTCTGTAGGGTATTTGATTTTCTATTTCTGTAGTTATTGCTAGTCTACATCTTGTTAGGTTGCTAGGGGAAGGTGTTGATTTAACAGATTCTCAATGAACTCTTTTTTTAGGCGTTCACGGGATGTGGGCATCACTGGCAAGGCCAGCATTTATTGCCCATCCCTAATTGCCCTTAAGAAGGTGGTAGTTAGCAGCCTTCTTGAACCGCTGCAGTCAGTGTGGTGATACTTCTTTAAGCAGTTTGGTACAACTGGCCTTTTCAGAGGGCAGTTAAGAGTCAACTTGTAGGTGACCATATTAAATTGAATGGATCCTGAAATTTTTAATGGACTATCTTTGGTCAGGCAAAAATTTCAGAGTTTTACCTCTGGTTATTCAGCTTCCTTAGGAGGATTAAGTTAACTCGGGACAGCCTGTGGTAGCAAAAACTCTACATTGTTGGCTCGAAGACGTGGGCTCAATTCAATACTTTCTATTCACTCCACTTCCTTTCCCAAAACAATTTTCATTTTACTGACAATCTCCGATTGGATAATTATCTTACCTACAGGAGGTCATTTTAATTCAGTTGTTTTTTCTATTGTAACAACACTGATCATATACATTTACAGGGCAAGCAACTTTAATCAAATCACAGTATTCCAGGGTGTACTGGGGGTAGAGTGTCAGCCTGGATATATAGACAGACAGATAAGAGAGAGAGTTCTGGGAGAATTGGCCAAACTTCTAGCAGTGGAGCCATCTTCACTGTGACATTAAATGTTCTGCCCTCTGCTTCTCTTCATTGTTCCTCAATAAAGGAATATTTACAGGTTTTTTTTTTTAATCGTTTTTAAAAATATGACAAATAGAATACTGTATGAGGTAAAAGGAGGGATGTTTTCTCTCTGTGTTGTTTCATAACTCAGAAAAAAGGCACTCATGAGTTAGTAGGACAATCCTCTTTTGGAAAAAATATGTTCACTTTATTACCTCGACCACTACACTAGTAAATCAGGCTGCATGTCTGACTGACCACCAACAGTGGAAGTATGGGTAGGCCAATAAACCAGCAAACGCAGTCACACATACTCAAGCCAGTTTGATTTATACTTTTCTTCATCAGG
This sequence comes from Squalus acanthias, assembly GCA_030390025.1. Classification (NCBI taxonomy): domain Eukaryota; kingdom Metazoa; phylum Chordata; class Chondrichthyes; order Squaliformes; family Squalidae; genus Squalus; species Squalus acanthias. Next base: position 97,485,024 of record CM059428.1, read on the forward strand.
CCTTTTAAAACCAGCTTCCTAAAACCTCTCCTAACGGCTCAGCAAATTCAGGCAGTAACTGCACCATACAACCCAGGAAGGCCCCAGGTTCCATCACTGGTCTGGACTGAGCTAGCCGATCTCAATCAGGACTGTAGTGTGAGCACCAGCATTTTAGTTTAGGGGCAGGAAAAGGTGACAAAATTTCTGCTCAACTCGATTCAGAAAATCTGATGGAAGGACATATATGTGGATATTGATTGAAGGCGGGATCAGGCTCAGCTGTGATAACCTTTGCAGTCAAATAACCTGCCAACATTCACGGTCAAAGTTCTTGCTTAAATAACGGCCACTCAGCGGAGACAACTGAGGGAATCTTGCACCTGTGATATTGTGCCCCAACAAGGAGTCAGAGAGCAATTTTAACCTAACCCGTCCGTCGGGAAACCTACAGGATCGGGTGCAATGCTGGTTTTACACCCCGCCCGATTTTAATCTCCATTAAAGTCAACGGAGAGCAATATTGAACGGGGTGTAAAACCGGCGGTCCACCCGATCCCGCGTGTTTCCTGTCCATGGATTAGGTTAAAATTACCCCCAATGTCTTCAGGAGGGGTTAATTAGAAGAAAAAAAAAAATCAGCATTCAATGCATACTATGGTAGTTGTGGCTGTGTGTTAGGTAATTTTTAAATGCTCCTGAAAAGTAGAAAAAAGGTAAAAGGGTCTATGGAGTGAGCGCTTCTGTTTGTTCAAAATTAAAAGCTAGATTGTTTCTGAGTTATAAACTACTCCTAAGAAATTAGTAGTCCCCGTGCAGTGCGATATTTTGTATCTACATGCTGCCCCTCGTCAACATCATCCAAAAACACGTCAGGTTCCACATGTACGCCGACAACACCCAACTCTACCTCACCTCAACCTCTCTCGACCCCGCCACTGTCTGATTTGTCACGCTGCTTGTCTGACTTCCAGTACTGGATGAGCAGAAATTTCCACCAACTAAATATTGGGAAGACCGAAGCCATTATCTTCGCTCCCTGCCACAAAATCCGTTCCCCGAGGCACCGACTCCATCTCTCTCCCGGGCTACTGTCTGAGGCTGAACCAGACCGTTTGCAACCTTGGTATCCTATTTGATCCTGAGATGAGCTTCTGATCACATATCCGTTCCATCACCAAGATGGTCTACTTCCACCTCCGCCCGGCCCAAGCTCATCTACTGCTGAAACCCTCATCCATGCCTTTGTTACCTCTAAACTTGACTATTCCAATGCTCTCCTGGCTGGCCTCCCATCTTCTACCCTTCATAAACTTGAGCTCATCCAAAACTCTGCTGCCTGTATCCTAACTTGTACAATGTCTCATTCACCCATCACCCCTGTGCTCACTGATCTAAATTGGCTCCCGGTTCGGCAATGCCTCGATTTTAAAATTCTCATCCTTGTTTTCAAATTCCCCCATGATCTCACCCCTCCTTATCTCTGTAACCTCCTCCAGCCCAACAACCTTATGGGATATCTGCATTCATCCAATTCTGGCCTCTTGAGCATCCCCGATTTTAATCGCACCACTAATGGCAGCTGTGCCTTCAGCTGCCTAGGCCCAAGCTCTGGAATTCCCTCCGTAAACCTCTCTGCCCCTCTCTCCTCCTTTAAGATGCTCTTTAAAACCTACCTCTATGATCAAGCTTTTAGATTCCTATCCTAATATTTCCTTATGTGGCTTGGTGTTAACTTTTGTTTGATAACGTTTCTGCAAAGCGTCTTGGGACATTTTACTACGTTAAAGGCAAACTCTTAGACAATCTCCCATGGCCTTGCAAACTTGTAACTTTGATTGTGCAATTCTCTCAAAATACTCTCTGAAGTTTTCTTTTAATCTTCCATTTTTTCTCAGTACCTGAAATTTCTTATGTTCAAAATAAAGGTTGAAATAAAACTTTAAAAAGTTACAAATTTCACAATAACATTGTTAAAATCATCCATCAACTTTTTCAAGTCTTTTAATATGTTCATTAAAGTTTTTATTTGAAGTCCTCGATCTCGCCCAACAGCCTGAGCTTGAAGATATTTTTGCTCAGAGCTATGATGCTGTGAGCTGAATTTGGATTGTCCAAACTAAGCATGTGCAATGTGACTCATTTCTCAGGATATATCAGTACCATTCAGTTGGCTTAACAGATGGAAAATTTTCCTTTAACTTCTAGCACTTCCTGCTCAGTAACTTTTCTTCAAATAGTTTTCAAAAGAGACCTTTTCCAGTTAAAAATCTTCAACTACAGTAGTTCATTATGCAGCTTCCCAAATGGACAGGTTCAACTTCTTTAACCTCGCAGATGTCACTGCATTCTCCCTTCCTGAACACTTCATACTCTTCTTGTATGTTCTCGTTATTTCCATCTTGTAGGGTCAGCCACGTTTTTAAGATTCCTACTCCACTGTAGTTCCTTGCTATCACAGCAGCTTCAAGTTCAGACATCTTATTCCTAATGATTCTGACATAACTTTTGAAAAACAAAAGTCATGTAATACATTCAAACTTTATAAGGTAGATGCATTTGGCCTTTAATCGATGTCTCCACTTAGCTACTGCATAGCAGAGACCTGAAATTCAGTATATGGGAAATCATGTGCACAAAACTGTGGGGCAACATACTGGATTCCCAACATGCTATGCTGTTGTGGTACCCTCCATTATACAGGTATATATTAACCTTACGTTTCCTCTCTACAGATGTTGCCTGGCCTGCTGAGTGATTCCAGCATTTTCTGTTTTTATTTTATGAAAATGGTTAACTTGATTAATGAAAATCAGTGTAATTTGTGTCTTTCGCATATAGTGAATTAGTTTTAAAAAATTACAGACTTGTGCTGACCCACAAAGCAACGATCATTCATTCCGACTTAGAATTATAATCAATTTTGATGTATGCCACTCTAAAATAAACACAGCTCAATAGGTTTAAATGGATTTACAATCTGTGCCCTTGCTGATCACGGTATCAGGGAGAACACTTCCCTGATGTCGACAGCTCGGAACTGGTGATGTAACGTCGCTTTTTCGCCTTTACTGTATTGAAATCAATTTTGGGTTACGCCAATAGTTCAACAGATCGTATACTTTGCTATTTTTGTACTGTATTTCCAGTCATCCCAGGCAGATTTCCTACAAATATTTGAGTGATAGTTAACAGCACGAGCCGGGCCGGTACTTACCGCAAACTGCGTCACCAGACTAACTTCACATCAAGGCCAGGCCCGCCACCCAAATCAAACGGACAGCACCGTCACTACCAAGGTCCTCGGCCGCCGACAGCACCACAAACTCGTTTAATTGGGCTGCGCATTAAAATAACGTTCCTCGACCACAACCATCAATCGCCGCTCGAGCTTGTTTACCTCAACTTCCTGACCCTCCCGCGTCACATTACATCATCACGCCACGCTCTAACTGATGACGCCACCACGTCACGCTTTATGGACTTATACAAAAGTTATTTATAATCGCCCTTAATTTCCGATAAAAACCATCACTTTTTAAAATGAGTTAAAATTACATGAAATTAAATATTTTAAACAAAAATTAAATTTTTAGAAAAAAATGAAGTTTTTTTACAGGGCTAAAAATAAATTCACTTTTTTTAAAAGTATTTTTAAATTATAAATGAGTGAAAAAAAATGTTAACTTTTTTTCAACTCTTATGCTGGTAAAAGCAGGCCTTACGCCTGCTTTTACCAGGCGTAAGATTTCTAAGGGTTTGCAGTGGACAGAGGTTCTGCAGAAAGCGGAACTCTCCCCCTGCAGAGGCCCATCTCTAGGGCAGGCGTTCAATCAGTCAAGAGCAATGCCTGAAACCAGCATTTCCGATGTCCCTACGGGTGTGTACACAGCCCGTACACACCCGTAGGCATCGGAAAATATGGGCCATTGTTTTTAAAAGTTTCTAACAAAGTGGTAATGTCTGCACCCATATGTTAAAATGTACACACTTGTCATTTATCTGAAAAAATTACAGTACATGAAATTAATTCCGCTTTGCGGAACACCTCCGTTCAGTCCGCAAGGGGGACCCCGAGCTTCCGGTCGCCTGTCACTTTAATTCACCGCTCGATTCCCACTCAGACCTCACCGTCCTCGGCCTCTTGCATTGTTCCACGGAAGCTCAGCGTAAGCTCGAGGAACAGCACCTCATCTTTCGATTAGGCACTTTACAGCCCTCTGGACTCAACATAGAGTTCAACAATTTCAGATCATAACCTCGGCCCCTATCACATATACATATATTTTTCCACACTTTTGTTTGTGCCTTTTTTTCTTCCCTCCCACATGGCAGCTGTCTTTCATTCTGCCAGCGCAATTCACACTTCATCTAGAGCCATCCTTTGTTTCTTAACCTGCCCCATTACCATCTCCTCTTGCCTTGAATATCTCTTAATGCCTCTTTACTTCTCCTGCCTTCCATCCTATCACAGACCTTCCCTTTTGTTCTTTCATCCCCTCCCCCATTTCCCAGCCCCTAAACTTGCTTTAAAATCTGTTCCATTTCCTGCTTTTTTCCAGTTCTGACGAAAGGTCTTCGACCTGAAACGTTAACTCTGTTTCTCTCTCCACGGATGCTGCCTGGCCTGCTGAGTTTTTCCAGCGTTTTCTGTTGTTATTGTCATTTATCTGTGTCAGCTGTGGCTCAGTTGGTAGCACACTCGCCTCTGAGTCAGAAGGCTGTGGATTCAAGTCCGTACCAGGGACTTGAGCACATAAAGCTAGGCTGACACTCCAGTGCAGTGCTGAGGTGCCATCTTTCGGATGAGATGTTAAACCGAGGCCCCGTCTGCTCTCTCAGGTGGACGTAAAAGATCCCATGGCACTATTTCGAAGAAGAGCAAGGAAGTTGTCCCTGGTGTCCTGGCCAATATTTATCCCTCAATCAACATAACAAAAACAGATTGTCTGGTCATTATCACATTGCTGCCGCATTTCCCACATTACAACAGTGACTACACTTCAAAAATACTTAATTGGCTATAAAGCGCTTTGGGACGTCTGGTGGTCGTGAAAGGCGCTATATAAATGCAAGTCTTTCTTTCTATCTCTACCATGATCTACCTGCCATAATTTCTGTCATCATCACACATAATTGACCCAGAAAGACTAGTATCAATGATAGCATCTCCTCTCCATCCCCTGTTTACTATGACAAGTATCCCCTAACCTCTACCATCCCTACGTAACCTGAATTCCCCTTGTGTCTATTCATGTGCACATTTTTGGCTGCCCCTCCAGACATGTCATTTTTTTGTATCTTTTCTCTCTTTCCCCCTCCTGTCACCCAGCAATGTCACCTTTAATTTTTTCCCCTCTTGTTTACTTTGCCCATCCCTGACCACCGCCTCAGACTGTTCGCAATCTCAATATCTTATTCAACCCTGAGCTGAGCTTCCAAGCTCATATTCCCATCTTATTTAAGACCGCCTTCCACCTCCATAATGTCACCTGCCTCCCGCAGCCCATCTGCTGCTGAAACTCTCATCCATGGTTGTGTTACCTCCAAATGAGACTATTCCAATGTTTTCCTTGCCAGCCACCCAACCTCCACCCTCCATAAACCAGTTCATCCAAAACTCTGCTGCCTATATCCTATTCTGCACCAAATCCCACTCACCCTTCAGCCCCGTCCCTTAAGTGTCAGCCTTGGCTCAATAGTAGCACTCATCTCTGATTCAGGTCGTGGGTTCAAGCCCCAGTCCAGAGACTTGAGCACATAATCTAGACTGGCACTTCCATGCAGTACTGAGGGAGTGCTGCACTGTCGGAGGTGCTGTCTTTCAGATGAGACATTAAACCGAGGCCCCGTCTGCCCTCTCATGTGGATGTAAAATTTCCCATAGCACTATTCGATGAAGAGCAGGAAAGTTCTCCCAGCGTCCTTGCCAATATTTATCCCTCACTAAACATCACTTAAAAAAAAATTAACATCATTTATCTTGTTGCTGCTTGTGGAACCTTGCTGTGCACAAATTGTCTACCGCGTTTCCTACATTGCAATAGTGACTACACTTCAAAAGAACTTCATTTTCTGTAAAGTGCTTTAGGAGGTCCTGAGGTGTGAAAGGCACTATATAAATTCATGTTATTTCTTTCTTTCTTTACATTGGCTACCAGTCGCCCAATACCTCAAATGTAAAATTCTCACTTGTGTTTAAATCCCTCCAGTTATGGCCATTCCTATCTCTGTAAACCCCTATAGTCATATAACCCCTAAACTTTCTGTATCTCTGACTTACGCCACTGGTGCATTCCACGTTCCTTTTGTGGCATCCATGGTGGTCATTTCATCAGGTGCCTAGGTCATACACTCTGGAACTTCCTCCTTAAACCCCTTTGCCTCCACTTCTCTCTCCTCCTTTATCCTGCTTAAAACCCACTTCTTTGTCAAAACTTTAGATCACCCTTCCTAATATCTGATTTTTTGTCTCAGCATTCATTTTTTCACATGCCTCTGTGAAGCACCTTGGGACATAGTTCTACATTAAAGGCACTATATAAAAGCAAATTTTTCTTGTTGAAATTCCACAACTTATTACATTTGTTGCATCCTGGATTACACGCTGGACAGTTATCTGCTTGCCTGTGTCTTTGATTAGACCATATTTAAAACGCAGATACTGTTTGATTTGGCAACACTCCTTCTTTCCTTATGCACATCTAACCAACATTTTCATGCAACCTCATTTAGCTTTAGTTGGTCTCTGGCTTGTCCCTGCGCTGTCACCTCTGGAGTTCCCAACAATCTATCTTTGACCCCCTCCTCTTTCTCATCTACATGATGCTCCTTAGTAGCATCATCCACAGGACACCTTCCATACATATGCTGATGACACCCAGTTCTGCCTCCCCACCACTTCCCTTAACCACCTCTTTGCTGTCAGACTGCATATATATCAATTCATGAATGAGTCAAAATTTCCTCCAAGTGAACATCAGCAAGACCAAAGGCATAATCTTTTACCCCTGTCATGACTGTTCCTTGACTACTGATCCCATCCCACTTTCCAGCTACTTGTTCAGGCTGAATCAAATGCTGCAAAACTATGGCATCCGGTTGGATTTAAAGCTCAGTTTTAAATCCCACTTCATATCCATTACTAAGACCTCCACAATATCAGAATAAAGAAGTACAGGGGAGTTCTCCCTGGTGTTCTGGCCAATACATATCCCTCAACCAACATCACTACTAAAAAAGCAGATATATCTGGTTATTATCATATTGCTGTTTGTGGGATAAAAACAGAAAATGCTGGAAATACTCAGCAGGTCAGGCAGCAGCTGTGGAGAGAGAAACAGAGTTAATGTTTCAGGTTGATGACCTTTCGTCAGAGCTGGAAAAAGTTAGAGATGTAACAGTTTTTAAGCAAGTGCAGGGGCAGGGAAAGGGGAGGGGAGGAAAGAACAAAAGGGAAGGTCTGTGATAGGGTGGAAGGCAGGAGTGATTAAATGACAAAAGGTATGATTGTACAAAGCAAATGGAGATGGTAATGGGACAAGTAAAGAAACAAAAGATGGGTCTAGATTAGGTGTAAATGGGTGGAGCAGAATCATTCCAGATGGCAAAGGCTTTAAAATAGTAAGATGGCTGTTTCCAGTAGGGTTCCACAGGGCTCAGTACTGGGTCCTTTGCTTTTTGTGGTATATATCAATGATTTGGACTTGAATGTCGGAAGTATGATTAAGAAGTTTGCAGAGGATACAAAAATTGGCCGTGTGGTTGATAATGAAGAAGAAAGCTGCAGACTTCAGGAAGATATCAATGGACTGGTCAGGTGGGCAGAACAGTGGCAAATGGAAGTCAATCTGGAGAAGTGTGCGGTAATGCATCTGGGGAGGGCTAACAAGGCACGGGAATATACTATAAATGGTAGGACACTGAGAAGTGCAGAAGATCAGAGGGACCTTGGAGTGCATGTCCACAGATCCCTGAAGATAGCAGGACAGGTAGATAAGGTGGTTAAGAAGGCATACGGAATACTTGCCTTTATTAGCCAAGGCATAGAATATAAGAGCAGGAAGGTTATGCTTGAACTGTATAAAACATTAGTTAGGCCGCAGCTAGAATACTGCGTGCAGTTCTGGTCTCCACATTACAGGAAGGATGTGATTGCACTAGAGAGAGTGCAGAGGAGATTTACGAGGATGTTGCCTGGGCTGGGGAATTTTAGCTGTGAGGAAAGATTGGATAGGCTGGGGTTGTTTTCTTTGGAACAGAGGAGGCTGAGGGGAGACCTAATTGAGGTGTATAAAATTATGAGGGGCCTAGATAGAGTGGATAGGAAGGACCTATTTCCCTTAGCAGAAGGGTCAATAACCAGGGCGCATAGATTTAAAGTAATTGGTCGGAAGTTTAGAGGGGAATTCAGGAGAATTTTTTTCACCCAGAGGGTGGTGGGGGTCTGGAACCCACTGCCTGAAAGGGTGGTAGAGGCAGAGACCCTCACGGACCAAGTGCTGGAAAGTGGGATTAGGGTGGATAGCTCTTTGTCGGCCGGCAAGGACAAGATGGGCCTAATGGTCTCCTTCTGTGCTGTAAATTTCTATGTTTCTATGAAAGAATAAAGTAAGGGAGGACATTGATGGCAAGGGAATAAATAGAGTTATAGAACAGGAGTCTAAAAAGATGGTTAAACATAAAGTGAGAGGAAATCCTATTAAAAATGAGTTAAACTGTCTGTACAGCAATGTCTGTAATAAAACAGGGGAGCTGGAAGCAATCATACGTTGCGAGGAACAAGACATAGTAGGGATTAATGAGAAATGGCTACAGAAAAATCAGGACTGGAAATTAAACATTGCAGGGTATAACATATTTAGAAAAGAGAGGGTAAAAGGGGGGGTGGAGTAGCTGTACTTCTTAGGGATTACATAATGGCAGTAGAAAAAAGTGATGCAGCTATCAGCAAGACAAAAATAGAATCCATGTGGATAGAGATAAAAGATAATAAAGGATCAATCACACTAATAGGCGTAGTCTACAGACCACCTAATAGTGGAAGGGAGGTGGAGGAAGAAATATGCAGACAAATTAGGGACATTAGTAAAAAACATAGAATAATAATCATGAGGAATTTCAACTACCCCGATATTAATTGGACAGAAGAGGTAGGTAAAGGGGATAAGGGAATGGAGTTCCTACAGTGTGTACAGGACTCCTTTCTAATCCAATATGTAAAAAGCCCAACAAAGGAGGATTCGCTATTGGATCTAGTAATGGGGAATGAACCAGAGCAGATAAGAGAAGTAAAAGTAGGGGAACATATCGGCAATAGTGACCATAATATAATACGCTTTAAGATGATAATTGAGAAGGACATAAGTATGACAAAAACCAGGGTAATATATTGAAGAAAAGCTGATTTTGAGGGGCTGAGAATAGAACTTGGGAAAATAAAATGGGCAACAATATTGGCAAACAACGATGTAGACAGCAATGGGAAACATTTAAAACAGTGTTCAACAGCGTGCAGGAACAATATATTCTGCTGAAAGGAAAGAACAAACTAAACACTAAGGAGACTCCATGGATGAATAAAGCCATAAGGGAACAATTGAGGGTAAGGAAAGAGGCATACATTAAGTACATAGACAGCAGGGGAGTGCATGATAAGGGAGAATACGAAGAGATTAGGAGAGAAGTCAAAAAAATAATTAGGAAGGCAAAGAGGAACTATGAAATTAAATTATCAAGGAATATAAAACAAAATAGTAAAATATTTTACAGGCACATCAATAAAAAAGGAAGGTTGGGATGGGAATAGGGCCATTAAGGGATAGACAGGATAATACCACAGGTAACGATAGAGAGATGGCAAAAATATTAAATAATTATTTTGCTTCAGTATTTACCAGGGAGATAGAACAGGTGGACATGATATTGGATGATGAGATTAGTAATGAGATAAGTGCATTTAAAATAAAAAAGGGAATATATTAAATAAACTAATCAAACTCAAAGAGGATAAAACCCCTGGTCCGGATGAATTGCATCCACGCATTTTAAAAGAATCTAGGGAAGAGATAGCTACACATATTTAATAATTCATTAGAAAAAGTTGTAGTGCCAGAGGACTGGCGGATAGCTAACGTAATACCTATATTTAAGAAGGGGGATAGAACATGTCCAGGGAATTATAGACCAGTCAGCTTAACATCGGTGGTAGGTAAAATAATGGAATCCCTACTAAAGGAGAAAATAGAAGAACATCTAGAAACAAAAAACATAGTAATGAATAGTCAGCATGGATTTCAAAAGGGAAACTCTTGCTTGACCAACCTCATTGAATTTTTTGAAGAGGTAACAGAGAGAGTAGACAATGGTAATGCAGTAGATGTAATTTATCTAGATTTTCAAAAGGCCTTCGATAAGGTACCCCATAATAGACTGATGAAGAAGGTCAGAGAATGCGGAGTGAGGGGACAAGTAGCAGAATGGATAGCTAGCTGGCTTCAAGACAGAAAGCAGAGAGTAGGGGTAAAAGGTAGCTATTTACAGCGGCAGAAGGTGGGTAGTGGTGTTCCACAAGGATCAGTGCTGGGACCACTGTTGTTCACAATTTATATTAACGATTTAGACTTTGAAATCAAAAACACAATTTCTGAATTTGCGGATGAGACCAAATTGGGGGGGGATAGTCAATACTGAGGAGGACTGCAACAAATTACAGGAGGACATTAATAAACTTGCAGAATGGACATATAATTGGCAAATGAAGTTCAACACAGATAAATGTGAGGTATTACATTTTGGTAGGAAGAATAGGGAGGTCACTTATTACTTGGAGGGTGCGAATCTAGGTGGGGAAGAAGAACAAAGGGATCTTGGAGTACAAATACACAAATCACTAAAAGTTGCGACACAAGTTAGCAAGGCCATAAAAAAAGCAAACCAAGCAATAGGGTTAATTTCTAGAGGTATAGAATTGAAAAGTAGGGAAGTTATGCTAAACCTATATCAAACCTTGGTTAGACCACACTTAGAGTACTGCGTACAGTTCTGGTCGCCATATTATAAAAAGGATATAGCGGCACTGCAGAGGGTGCAGAGAAGATTTACAAGGATGATACCAGAAATGCGAGGCTGTACACATCAGGAAAGGATGAACAGGCTGGGTCACTTTTCTCTTGAAAAAAGAAGGCTGAGGGGTGACCTAATAGAGGTCTTTAAAATTATGAAAGGTTTTGATAGAGTGGATACAGAGAGAATGTTTCCACTTGTGGGGAAGAGCATAACTAGAGGCTATCAATATAAGATAGTCATCAAGAAATCCAATAGGGAATTCAGAAGAAACTTCTTTACCCAAAGAGTGGTGAGAATGTGGAACTCACTACCACAGGGAGTGGTTGAAGCGAAAAGTATAGATGCATTTAAGGGGAGGCTGGACACGCATATGAGGGAGAAGGGAATAGAGGGTTATGCTGATAGATTTAGATGAGGAAAGACGGGAGAAGGCTCAAGTGGAGCATAAACGCCGGCATGGAGTGGTTGGGCCGAATGGCCTGTTTCTGTGCCGTATATCCTATGTAATCACCCCGTCCACCTGCTTCACCTCAACTGCTTCTGAATCTCTTACTGTGGCTTTATACTCTATTCCTCCAATGTCTTCTATGCTAACCTCCTCCAATCCATAAACTTCAACTTGTTCAAAAACTCAGCTGCCTATATCCTGTCCTGCATTTAATTCCACTTGCCCACCATTTCTGTTCTTGCTAATCTACATTGGCTTCCCTTCGCCTGATGCTTTAAATTTAAATTCCTCATCCTGTCTTCAAATCCCTCCTCCATCCTTATCTACACCCTCTGGTCCTCTGTCTGGCCTTGTGTTTCCTTCCCTCCCTTCAACCCACCATTGATGGCAGAGCTTTCTTGGCACTAATCATTGGAACTCTTAAAACTCTCCACTTCCCCACTTTTCTCTCCATCTTCAAAAACCTTCCCAAAACCTATTTTTAAATTAAACTTTTGTTCACCTCTCATAACTCTTGTACCACGACTTGGCATTTACTCCTTTATTTCTTTCATCTATATATGTTTTTTTCTTCCCTTATGTAAAGTGCCATGGGACATTTTTCTATATTAAAGGTGCTATATAAATGCTAATTGTTATCACCTTTGGGTGGCATAATATTTGGATAACTGTGTCAAACGTCAGCTGTAATTTAAGTTGCTGCTTCTGTCATTTCATTGTTAGCAATACCAAGCACAATTGAATCCCGATTGTGCTCATTTATGTATGACTAAAATTGAGAATTTTAAGTCAGTTCATAGGAATTTCAGACAAATTATTCTACAGTTTCTTAGGCTTTCTGACTACACTGGTAGAAGACTGCCCTTTCATAAATTAAGTTACATTTTGGAACAAGGTATTCATCACATCAATGTCTCGTTATTTTTCTGATCTTCCAACACAAATGTGAAAGCTTTCCCCCTCCTTTTTCACACCAATGTTGTACCCTTAACTAGTGAATAATTCAACTTCTTGCTGGAATACATTTAGACAGGTCTCTCCCACTTTTCCCAAGTAGCCAATATTCATAATGAGTGTAGGCAGATTACTCCACCGTACAAGACATCACAGCTGAGCCTTATCTAGACCTTCGTTAACTCTGTTTCTCTCTCCACAGATGCTGCTTGACCTGCTGAGTATTTCCAGCATTTTCTGTTTTTATTCCTTTTCTGATGTAGTTTCTAGTAAAGGGCGACCGGGGAAACCTCGGTTAATTCACTCCCATAACCCAGGGGCACTGAAGCTAATTAAAATGCCCCAACCTGCGATCAACTAAAACAGCAAGACTGGCATGGAACCTCGGAACTTCTCTGCCACTCACTATCTTGACCATTGGAAGAAGAGCTTTAAGACCCATTAATAAAGGAGGATGATTTAGGTTGTTTCCATCTAGGGACGGAAATGCACGACGTACAGCCTTGGGCAATAACTGTCAATGCCAGTAGGACTGGCGTAAAACGGGTTTTTTCTTGGTTTATTGGAATAAATGTTATTTGTAGCATTTAATTGGATTATGATGGTGCTATGTGTTTGTACACTGGTGTTGAAATGGGTTTTGTTTTATGTGGAGTTAACTTTGAGATTTATTATTTTAAATCTAAAAAGTTGTGTGGTATTTAAGGGTATTTGTACTGTAAACATTATTGATTATTTGTAAAAGTAATCATTGCATTTATATTAACTAAGGCTGTTTTTAAGGCTTTATTTTTTACTGTGATGGATGAATGTAATGGATTTACTATGTAATGGATTTACTATGTAATTGATGAGTTGTACAGGTATTATTGTTTTTGAATAAAATAGTTGGGCAATAACTGGGGAATGATTTTACAATCGATCAGAATCCGGAACAATTGTCGTGGTGTTCAAAGCGCGGGGGATTCTGTTCATCGCCACACGGGCTCCGGGTGGAAGTTCCTGCGGCAACAACGGAAAGGATTTCCCGCCAAATCGAGGTTTGGAATTGAGCGGCTGGCCGGGTTCGCAGAGACAAAGGAATGGCGGAGATCCTGGAGGTTCCGCGCACGAGGATCAACACCAGCCTGGTCTCGGAGTTCACCGGGAGGGCGGTGTGCTTCGTGGGCAGAGTGCAGAAGGTGCGCCTGAACCCGGCGGGGCTGTCAGCAAACCAGCGGGGCCGCGTCAGCTTCTCTCTCTCTCTCTCTCTCTGTGCTGCTCTCTCTCTCTGCTTCTCTCTCTCTCTCTCTCTCTGTGCTTCTCTCTCTCTCTCTCTGTGCTTCTCTCTCTCTCTCTGTGCTGCTCTCTCTCTCTGTGCTTCTCTCTCTCTCTCTGTGCTTCTCTATCTTTTTTCTCTATATTTTCTTTCTGTTACATAAAAAGTTCCCCAATTGTGTAAATATGAATTTGTGTTCACATCTATTCTTAACAGCCCTCAGACATACTAGTTGCAAAGATGTGCATATATTTTACAGGGATATTTTTGACAAAATATAATCACAAAGATGTTGTGAAAGTGTTGTTTTCATTTGTTGGCAAAAACTAATCAAAGCGAAGTGCCACTCTATTTAAAAAAAAAAGTTGATGTAAGAAAACGCATAAACCATGTGTTTGAAGTGAACCCAACGAAAGGAAACTCTAGCATCACTTCTAATTGTATTTGTAATGATCTGCACCTCCACCCACCCACCCACCCCCTCCCCTCCACCCGCCCCCGCCCCTCCACCCGCCCCCTCACCTCCACCCAACTCCACCCGCCCCCTCACCTCCACCCAACTCCACCCGCCCCCTCACCCACTCACCCCCACCCGCCCCCTCACCTCCACCCGCCCTCCACCCGCCCCCTCACCTCCACCCAACTCCACCCCCCCTCCCCTCCACCCGCCCCCTCACCTCCACCCAACTCCACCCCCCCCTCACCTCCACCCGCCCCCTCACCTCCACCCGCCCCCTCACCTCCACCCACCCCCTCACATTAAGGCATTTGGGATCGCGTGTCTTGTTATGGGTATAGAAAACGCAAGTATCCCAGAATATTAAAAAAAATAAACTGAGAACTAAGGGAGATGTGTTCAAACTAAAGCTAATTTTAGGATTGATAGTAAGAAATTTTCACAATTATCAAGATGTGGAATATAATTCTAGTTATTTGAGGGGAGGCAAAAGCTCTGGAATCATTTCCGAAATAATTGGATGTGACAATGCGGGGATGTTAGTATCTCTGGATGGATGAACTAAATGATTTTCCATATCTGTGGTTGTCTTGGGATCTAGAAAGATTGATCTCTTGCCACTTTTTACTGTATATTAACCATTAAAAATGTCCTGGTGTTTTTAAAAAAACAGATTCACCCCACTGGGACCTCCTTTATTCTGTCAGATGGTGATGGGAAGAATGTAACAGTGGAAATGACTGATCCAGTAAGTAACTTTTAAAAATATATGGATGCAAGATTGTTCCCTGGATATTAAAAAAAAAACTGAGATGTGTTGATTTTGTTTTCCTGAAACAGTCAAAAAAAATCTTACTGGGGAATAAGTACTTAGACTGCTTTATTTGTCAGTTGGGTACTGTTAATCAGTTACCAAGTGCAAGTTGGTTTGTATTCCAATGTTAACTGCTGGTGTAGGGGGAGGTGGAGTACCCACAATGTGAAAACAATTGGGCCAGTAGTTATCTTACTTGTTTAATTGTGTCAGGGATGCAGCAAGCTGATGGGAACTGCCCTGAGATTTTTTAGACCTGATTTCCAATTGGAAGGCTGTATCTGGGACAAAAGTTTTCTTTTCTTAACTTACCCACTCAAAATCTAAATATCAATAAAGCACCAGAATTTGTTTTATATGATTGACAGTAAGACTAACCATTCATAGAGTATGCCACAACTTCTTGTTTGTTCGTTCTATCCTCCCTGTTCATTATTAATCAGCAGCAGTTTGCAGGCTTAATACAGCACTGTGGGAGTTCTTCATCAGAGCACCACATACATTCTGGTGGCGTATGCTGGGAGTTGTAGACCAGCAGTGTGACCTGCACAGAGCAACTTGGCTGGTTGGTTGAGCCCCTTCATTCAAACAAGACGCAGGTACACAATGCAAGTTGAGGAATGCAGCACAATTTAAACCGCAGGCCCCAGAGTGTAAAACCTATTTGGAGATAGTATAATGATTTTAAGGGTAAATTTTAAAAAGGAAACTGCATGCAGGAAATCAGAAACAGAAATGCTGGAAATATAGATCAGGCCAGTCAGCATCTATATAGAGAAACAGATGTTGACTGACCTGAGGTGTATTTCCAGCTTTTTCTGTCTTTGTTTTGGACTTTCTGGCCCGTAATTTGCGATTAGCAGCGAAGCAAAGGTGCTCACCACTGGCCCCGAAGAAAGCTGCCCACTGAGATCTTGCGATCTCTGTGGCGAGAAGATTGCCTTTTTCGACGTTCCATTGATTTCAGCGCTCTGTAATGGGAATTCCTGTGACGATGCTGCAGTGTCATCAACAAGCTGTCAATAACATTGCAGAATTCTCACAGGAAACCAGGAAATGAGAAGTTGCTTTTATCCAGACTTTTAAAAAATGTTACAGAGCAAAATAAAGATTGGGACTTTCATGTAAGGATAAAGTAGAAGCTGAAATATCATGAACAGACTTTGAAACATTTTTATTTAAGTTTTTAAAAATTGTAATTTTTATCATAATGGTGAAATTTGACACTCAACAAACACAAAAATTAGTTTTTCAGGGCTAAAGCATTTGTTTAGCAGTCAACGCTGTTTAAACCCCAGTTACACCTATTGCAACAAGGCTTGGCATTTCATGGGGTATTTAACAGTGATATTACTGCAGAAAAACTCAAGTTTTTGTCAGTTTCACTGATTGTCAGCTATTGGGGGGGGGGGGGGCGGTTCACAGCGCAGCCAGTGTCAGAGCAGTGAATGACTGACTGTAACTTCAAGATTCCCGCTTTTAAATGCGCCTGCGCTAAATCCTGAAGTTGCGGTCAGTTTCAGAGGGGTAATAACAGCGAACGCTGACAATCCAAATAGTTGCCATGGACAAGCACTTTTGCTTTAAACCATCACAGCTACATAGATGTACTTGTGAGCAGTGGAATCAAGTTTCAACAACAACAACTACTTGTATTTATATAGCGCCTTTAACATAGTAAAATGTCCCAAGGCGCTTCACAGGAGTACTATAAGACAAAAAATTTGACACCGAGCCACATAAGGAGAAATTAGGGCAGGTGACCAAAAGCTTGGTCAAAGAGGTAGGTTTTAAGGAGCGTCTTAAAGGAGGACAGAGAGGCGGACAGGTTTAGGGAGGGAATTCCAGAGCTTAGGGCCTAGGCAACAGAAGGCACGGCCACCAATGGTTGAGCGATTAAAATCAGGGATGCTCAAGAGGGCAGAATTAGAGGAGCGCAGGTATCTCGGTGATGGGGGGTGGGGGCTAGAGGAGATTACAGAGATAGGGAGGGGTGAGGCCATGGAGGGATTTGAAAACAAGGATGAGAATTTTGAAATCGAGGTGTTGCTTAACCGGGAGCCAATGTCAGTCAGCGAGCACGGGTGAACGGGACTTGGTGCGAGTTAGAACACGGGCAGCTGAGTTTTGGATGACCTCAAGTTTAAGTAGGGTAGAATGCTGCATTGTACTATTTAGACATAAATCAATCTATTTTAGGATAGTTTTAACAAACCAGTTATGCACTCTGAGGCCTTGATTTGATATTTGACAAGAATTATTTCTGTGGTTGATGATTCTTAACACTGTCCCATAATAAAGTTACCCCATATAATGGCCCAGATTTTGTAGTCAGCAGCAAACGAACGGTGCTCACAGTCATTGCGCTTCCAGCTGTTCACAGATTTTCGTGGGCTTTTGCTGGGCAACTTGCGGTAATTAGAGATCCATTTCAGTGTGGCGCCCTCTACAGGGGATTTGGGACCTGTGTGAGCAGGACATGCAACAGCGTGGCTCTTCAACCAATCAGATTGAAGAATCCTTACTGAGCCACGCAGTCTAAACCAGGAAGTTCAAGTTGGACGATTTAATTCAATGTAAAATCACGTACAGAAAGCAAAATGAAGAGGAAAAGAAAGATGGGATTAAGAGAGCGATAAATGCGAATAAAAAAAAATCTCCAATAATTAAAATCTGAAGAAATGAGACTCCATACTTGTAAAAGTACATTGCTAGTGTCAGAGAGGTTGTTTGGCAGTAATTAAGACTTATCACACCATTAAAAATTCACTTACACTTGAATGGAAAAGCCCAACTCTCTGGCGTGTTTAGTGGGTATCTACTGGCTAAGTACCGCAAATTCATGCCCTTCATGTGTTTTAATGCTGAATCTATCAGCAAAGTACCATTGTAGCACAGCTTCTGCAGGAGCAGGGCAAATTGGACAGCAACTTTCTTATTTTTGCATTTAACTGTGCGTGTCTGGATGCCGTTGATTTACACTTTAATAACGGTGAGCGCTGATAGCCTCATCATTATTATTACCACAAAATCCAGGCCAATATATACTGCATATTTCATTTCTTGGTAATCAACTGTAGATTATTTATAGATTTAAACCTTTGTAATTATGTCAGCAGTTAAACTCCTGTATGTGTTTTCTTCTATCAAGAACCTGGCACACACCAACCATTGGCATGTACTGTGAATTCCATTACTGGCATAAAAGTTGACTGAAAATGGAGTAATTCCCCTCAGCACCATTTTGGCAAAATTTAGTACACCATGAAGCCCACTGAAGTTTTCAAAGCTGTTACTGAATTTGGGGGAACCATACAACAGTGACAAATGTTTGAATTACAAATTTCTGTAACATTACTATCTTATTGCTTCCAGGTAGCAATTATTTTCTGTACATGTTTACAAGCAGATCAGAGTATGCAACCAAAAAACCCTACTATTTGGTGTTTAGAATCCTTTCTGTAATAGCTCTAATCTAGGGGTGGAATTGAGCCCTCTATAATGTGTGCAATTAAATGCAAAGTCCATTTTACCTACTTTTATGCTGTTGCCTAGCTCGATGAAGAGTTGAGTGGAGTCATTGAAGTGGTTGGAAAGGTCACACACAAAGCCACCATCCAGGCTGTATACTATGCCCCTTTCAGAGAGGATAAGAACAGTTTTGGTATGTATAACATGAATCTGTTGTAAACCTTTTCCAAAAGCTAGTATTTAACCTATTTAAATATGTGCAACTTGATTTTGTGTTTGTCTTGCAAGTTTTAAAAAATCACTTCATGCTGAGAAGATGGGGGAGAATTATTGGTGTCCTAATCATCATGTCATATTCACAATAATCAGTGTTAAAGCTTCCCTTTGTTAGAACACTTTCCCCCCCCCCCCCCCAGATATATTTTTTATTGTAACTAATCTCAATTCTTTCCATTCTTTGCATGGTTTCCCCTTTTTTTAAAAAAAAAGAAAAAACAAGAGACCTTTGTCCTCTCCAGTTTTGGTTCTACTTTTCTCTATCCTAAATTAAATTTCTATTTTGCTTGGTCCTCTTCCCCTCTCCCCCCCATCTTCATCCTTTCTGTTTGAGCAATAAGAAATACACATATACACATGAGATTATCCAAGATTGCTAGAACTGAAAACATTAAAAAAATTAACATTCCCTAAACATGTACAAGACCCATTTGGAAAACTGCTGGGTAAGGGGTCTATTCCCAAACGTCTAGAGATGATGCTGGACAATGTGAGAGAGGTTGGGGTTTCATCAACCCCTCACTGGAAGCTGCTGGCCTCTAACCTGTGTACATGAAATATTGATGATGATCCTTTGTCCTACATGTCTGTGGTAGAGCCAGCCACACTTGTTTTTAAAATGATATGGCCTGCTTGATTCCACCTGACAGCTGGGTAGCAACGTATCATTGGTTGGACCACACCTGAGACCACAGTTTCCTCAGCGTTCCTTTGTCTCTGGTTGCCTGATGCATTCCCCTTACTTTTAACAGTTTCTAACTTTTTGTATACTTTTACAATGCATGTATTATGCTTTACCCTCCTGTATGTTGGATCTGCTTTGGGCTCTCCACTTCAGGCTTTGAACCCTCAAATAAAATGCACGTTTGTGACTTTCCTCTTGCACACAGAGACCTGCGGTGGAAGGATTGGGGTAAAAAGTAACTTGAAAAGTTTTTATTGAAAAAAAATATTTTCCACATAGGGCAACTGGGACAATTTATTAAAAAAAAAAATAATTCTCCTAGAAACCTTGAATGCATTGTCTCCAGCTTCAGAAAGTCTTGGGTATTCATACTTCATAGCATTTGCTAGTTGGGATATACAATGAACTTCAATTTTCCTGGAATTTTAACTCCCTCTTAATGCTTTTTGTCAAGTTGCACTTCATCACTGAAGAATAGAAAATCTACTGAATAATTGCCATATTTACATGTAATATGTGATGAGCCCTTTGCTATTCCAGTTTATCAGCATAGCTTGTCTGTGACTCCAGCCTGTTTGCAATCTATAGCAGAGAATCTGTAGCAGTTGTGGTTACCAGACATTTAAAATGGTCTCAGTTCCTGTAGGGAAAGATTTAGAATTGCTGTTTTTTTAAGCTATATACTATATCAATAAATAAGTATTTGGAACTTGCACTGCGGCGATCACGGAGGTCACTTTTGATCTGGAGGGTGTTATAAATTCAGAAAGTTATTGGAGTGTTTCGAGTACATAACTCAATATTGCAGTTTAATCTCAAAAAATTCAATCCTAAAGCCTCAAGGATGGTAGCCATTTAGTGATTGATTGCTACAGACCACTTGGGAATTGCTCCTCCGTCCATCATTTCTTCGATGGCCATGCGTAATCCAGTAAACACTTTAGGCGAATAATCTATATTAGGGTGCTCTGTTAAAGATAATCCCTGCAGTGATCTGGAATTGGGAAAAAATAACTGACCTTAAATTGTGCATGTAAAAAAAAAAGTTGGATTAAAGCTAGTTCCAATAAAGCCACTGTTTTGTTTTTGTGATCAGTGTATCTGCATTTGAGTTGCACTTGCACCCACTTGCTACTGGCTACTTGGTATAATTAAACTACATATAACTAGCCACTCACAACCGTGTTTTTCCTAAAAACTTAACTCCATCTAATAAACTCCAGGAGCTAAGTGGTCCCATACAAGATAACTTAAAATGTTAAATGGCAGGGACTAGTTTTTGTCTGAATCTAAATTGTAAAATAGTCTGAATTTTTTTGAATCAAAACAATCTACAACCAGCAATGTGAATATTTGTGTATCTATAAAAATGGGCTAGGTCTGTTTTAAGGATACAAGTGCAACACTAGATGTGTGTGGATTGTATACGCCAAGTCAAATGCTGAGCAACCTGAAGTTATTGTGATACGAGGCAATGGTTTGAATATTTTACAAGCTCAGTTTACAGAAAAGGTACAAGTCAAGAATTCATTTGACATTCTAATGTGTAAATGGGTGTTTTTTTTATACCTCTTTACATTTAATAAGGCAGCTTGAAATTTTAATTTTCTGCCTCCACCATCGTGATGTCTGATTGACAGGTCTTCTCTGAACTGGACTATCTTTGCATCTGAATGGTACAGATTGGATGAGAGATTCCAATTAATAAACCATGAGAGCTTTGTAATGTCAATAAAGAAATTTAATGGCTAATATACACTCACTGCTTGATTATCTTTGCATTCTCCTGTGTAAAATATTTTGGTTCTTTTTTTAATCTGGTAGAAGACATGTATGAAGGGTGTGGAACCTGAAGGTACAATATAGGACATATGATGGTATAGTGCCATTCAAAGAGCAGGGAGTTCTGTCTTCTGACTGACATATCTTTCTCAACCAACACCACCAATAAACAGATTATCTGGTCATTCATTTACTGTTTGTTGGACCTGTTGTGTACCTTTGCCTACATAACTGTTTCAAAAAACAATTCATTTGTGGCAAAGCACTTTGGAA
The DNA here is from genome assembly GCA_030390025.1 of Squalus acanthias. Taxonomy (NCBI): domain Eukaryota; kingdom Metazoa; phylum Chordata; class Chondrichthyes; order Squaliformes; family Squalidae; genus Squalus; species Squalus acanthias. The sequence continues at coordinate 97,506,488 of CM059428.1, forward strand.
CTTCTTGAAGATGTGATAAGGTGTTTAAATAAATGCAAGTTTTTAAAAAATTTAATTGAGGTGCTGATCGTTACTATTGGTTAATCAATAAATTGAAATGTGACGTGGTGGTACAACTATCTGTGCACTTTTTCAGGTGTAATTATTTAGGCTCTACTGCTACTTGGGCAGACTAATTTTTTCCTTCTACTTTTTTTTTAGATCTCAGCCTTTACAATGAAGCCCTGCACATCTTGCATGAATTTCCACAGTACTATCCATTTAGTGTGACAGGCAGCAGTTGATTTCCTCATATTACACCACCATGTGACGAACCAGTATGATTTGGAAGACAAGATCTCTACTATCCAATAGAACTCCAATATGATTTATCCTCAATTACTGGACTTAATTTTTGTCAAGCCAGCTATTGGTTGTATTGTCAGAATATTGATCTGTTAACTTTGAACTGAAAGATAAAGGTGTAATGTGGAAGTTTATGCTTTTATATATTATCTAAAATGTTGCAAAACCCATCATTTCAGAATAAGTTTGTTGAATGATAAATTAAACAGAGGCAAGGTCAGAGAGCTCAGCACTCCAGGAATTTTTATTTTGCTTTATAATTGAGGCTGACAAATAGTACCTTACCTGCAAGGAAGAAAATCAGTCAAATGTAGAAGTTTAAAACGATTTCAAGTTTCAGAAAATGGATTGTAACAAGTCAAAATAAACTGGCTTAATAATGGTTCCCTGTAGTCCAAGTTAAAAAAGCAAACTCATTCCAAGACAGCACTGGTGGCATCATTAGGTTAGAACACTTATTTAGAATGCAGCCCATGTATATACTCAGAAATATGAATGGTTCTACTTACCTCTTTTGAGCATTGGCAAAGACCAACATTTTTTGGTACTTGTGAATTGCTGCTTTATTTATCTACATCTGCTTCCAGCCTGCAAAATGTGTAAAGCCGATGTAGGGCATACGATTGCCACAATGAACATCTTCAGGCTGTGATAGGGACTGTAATGAAGTTGTTATACTGTGCATATGCTCATTAAATTGATTCCTGTGTTTCCAAATAGCATCTTAAAGTGGTGCAGATTGGGAAAGTAAAGATGGGAGAATGTCAGGAGGCTGGTATAGCGCTGTTCTCTGAAACTGGAGAACCAAAGTAAAAGCATCTTAATAAACAGCTCTACTACATCAGCTGAGCAACAGCCATCGTGATAGCCAGCCACTAAATAGACTAGTTTATGGTATTTAAGTCTGTTGCACGACAAAGATCCATGCTCCCAACATGTTAAAATATTTTAAACTTTTATGGGAGTAGTTTTCCTATTATGCTTTATTACCCCTTCATTCATCTGACCTGACCACATGAAAGGCTTCTTCCAGGCTGTTGCCAGTAACAATGCCTGCATTTATAAAAATAAAAGCAAGATGGTTAATTGTAGAGCAGGCATAAGTAACTGGTACTAGATTCTTGCACTCTTGTTGCACCCTAAACTTTCACTGTAACCCTTTTTTCTCTCTCCAAATGATAGATGTAGACATGAGAATGCTCCTCTGGCCCTGACTTGCAGGACGTTGTCAGCTATGACACAGGGTGACTTGCTTTTGGAGAGGGGGGAAGAGAAGCACCTCATTTCTCAATGCCTCCAGCAGTTAGGAAACTGCAGAAAAGAAATACAATTTCACTTCAAGCTAGGTCTAAATGTGACATTACTCAATTAATCAGAGGATATATTGTTTTCTAACAATGGGGTGTGATGCCATGTATGCATGACATGACCACTGATTTCAGTTGACCAAAGAAGTCAAATTTTGCTTGTACTACACAGATCTGTGATTGGTTCCTGGATGTCTGCAGGTTTGTGCTTCACAACTATCCTTTGTTTTTTCTAGCCATCAATACAGGTGTTGATAGTGAGAGCTTTACTTTTTGCCTGCAAAGCTTTAAAAATTCAATTTTATTTTGAACTTAAAAGAATGTTTCAGCTTGATATGCTTTCTGAAATTTAAAGAATGTAGTAATTTAAACACCAAGCTTCCATTTGAAATTGATTTTTTTCAGTTTTAAAAAAATATAAATACTTAAACTTGAAATTTGCCCTGCTTTTGAAAAACAACCAAACAGATGGTGTTAAGGGGCTGAAAAGAAACATACTAGTTGGACTAAGAAAATGCACTGGAAATTATGTACACTGCATGTGCTCAGACTACAGTGTCACAGTACTGTACAAAAATATCAAGTCTAAGTTCTGGCCTTTGAGCAGCTGAGGGCTTCAAGTGAAAACAAAGACAAATGACACCTTTGTTACTGGAATTTTTTTTAATGTCTTGTTACAAACCTTACTTTGGACATTAGAAATTTCAGCAATTGAGGAAATTGGACAATGTTTTCAAAAAAGCATTTGGAATGATTTGACCGGCTCACTTTTTTTGAATTGGTTGGTTATCCTGAGCAATTATTTTAGTTATTTCCATAGGTGGAAGTGGGTAGCCTTCGTGATGGAGTAGGCCGTTCAGCCCCTCAAACCTGGTCCGCAATTCTATTAGATCATAGGTAATGTGTACCTCAACTTCATTTACCCGCCTTTGATCTATATGCCTTGATACCCTTACTGAAAAAAAAGTCTGTTGATCTCGGTTTTGAAAATTTCAATTGTCTGCCAGCCACAGCCTTTGAGAAGAGAGTTTCGTATTTCTGCTCCCCTTTGTGAGAAAAAATGTATCCAGATTTCACTTTTGAATGGACTAGCTCTAATTTTAAAATTGTGCCTCCTTGTCCAGCAGAGATTTGGAAGTTTGTCTTGGCTGATGAATTGTGAAGGGGAGGGATGGGTAATTGAACCACTGACCTTGGACAAAAAAAAACTTGTGAAGCAAAGTTAGTTAACACAAATGAGAGCAAGGATAAAAACATCCATTGAATGCTGTACAAGACAATTTTATTTTCCATTTCTAAATCAAAATTCTTGGGGTTTCTTAGCTGAATAAAAAGGATATATGTGTGAAAAGATAGTGTTGATGCACTAGTTTATTGGAGGTGAAATGTTGAGAGAGACAGGCAATGGCACTTAATATGGCAAATTGTTTCTTCATCAGTCAGTGTTTTTAAAAAAAAAAAAATTCTTTCAGATATACTGTACTTAACACACCTCCTCCTCCCCCGTGTCCTCACTGTTGAGATCAAGATTCAGAAGCTTTCTATTCTATGTCATTCTCTCTTGGGACCTCAAAATTATGGAACTCTAATTTTTGCCTGCTACAATCTTCATGTTTTAAAAAACAAGTTTGGCATAATCTAATCACTATTTCCTGGTTTACCTATTCTATTTTATTCTCAACACTGGTGGGCATCAGCCTTTCACTTTAGGTTTTTCAACAAAAAAAAATCTCCATCCAAGTTTACCCACATCAACTGGTTTAAATTTAATTAAATATAAATTTGGCTAGATTATTTTTAATTGGCTACAAATTATACAGTGCCATCTTGAGGTTCAGCAGTAGTCCATCACTAAATTATAATCAACTTTTACTTGCATGAGTGACCCCATCTCAAAGCCCAGATGCCCACTTCACCTCATTGTTAACATTATTCCATAAACACAAGGAGGAAAAATAGTAAAAGCACAAAAAACTACAAACTTCTAAATAACTGGGTCAGCTGTAGGCTTTTTGCAGAAGGAAAACACCTGTGATACAAATGTGCACACTTTATTTACAAATTTATTGTGAAACCAATGAAAATAGAACACCTTTGGTTTTAGGCACACACACACACACAGCAAATATCAGAAGCACCAATATGAACAGTAAATGCAGTTTACAAATTATGTGCAAGATGAGTATTACATTTTTTACAACTCCCTTTAAAGTAAATTAATACATGTCTCAATATTTTTTGCACATTACTATATAATTTATTTGACGAAGTTTCACTACCAACACAGCCAAGGCCATATTAGATTTCACATAGTTAAATTGTCAAGTTCAATCTGATTTCACACATTAATTAGCAGTTGCCTAAACAGTTATTCCTTCAATAAGGGACCATATTCCTCAATATATTTGCATGGAAATTAAAAGATGGTATGCTCTACTGAATCACAGGCTACAATATCACAGGAAGGGAAAATATAACACAAATCAGTACTAATGTAAGAAACAGGACCAGAGGTGACTGAGGCACTTTAGTAAGTGTACAGATATTCCTCTTTATGGCATTTAGGATTATGTGGCAATTCAGCAGAATGTAGAGAGAAACCAATCATATTGATGCAATAATACTCCAGTCTCTAGTCTTTTGCTTAATGCCAAGCTACGTTGGTATATCCTTTTACATCAATTCTAATTTCCTGGAATTGAAAAAACTGAAACTTTTATATAATTTTTACAATGTGAATCCAAGCAGTCTTTGTTAAAGTCTCATATTCTGAGAGCATCGCATTCAGTCTAATTTTTCATGTGTTCTAGCTAAAATGGCTTTTCTGCTAGAGACAGTATAGAAATGAACCAATATTATAGTGGCAGGTTCAAGGACTGTTCAGCATCATCCAGGACATTTCCTGGATGATGCTCAGAATCCCAAGTCAGCTTCAGGAATTTCCTGAAATGAACTGGCTCATTTCTGCTATACCTGGGTATATCATGCACATCAAAATCATTCAGACATCAAATTGTCAAATTGATGGAACAATTTATTTTTTTCATTACTTTGAGAGCGGTGTGTGCTCGGTGGCAGAAGGTACACACGGAGGTTTTGAAGGACAATTAGAAAGCAGTGCCTTAGATTCTTGTCTTTTTTTTTTTAGCTCTGGGATGTTTCTGCTGGGATTAGATTTCCTGTTGTATCCAACTGCATGCACTTACAGGTACATGCAGACACGGGACACTCATGGTGATCCCTGTGGGGAAAAATGACAAAAGCAGTAGCAGTAAAGATTAGAATTGGAAATGGGAAGAAAGGGAGATACTGTACAAGATGGGCCTGAATTTGCGGTCGGCGGCTTCCCGCGGGTGAATGCCTCCAAACCGCAATAAAAGTACAAACCTACCTGATGGTCCCAGAGGTTCGTAGACTCGCGCTCCTGGGCCTTTACGCGTGCGCATGCATAAAGGCCCACGTATCCCAGGGGCACATGCGGTTCACATGGGCCAGGCCAACCAATCAAAAGGGGGGATCGCCATTATGCTTATGGGGATTCCATTTATGTACAGAATCCCCATAAGCATGAATAGGAACCCCCTAAAAAACACAATTACACACCAGTTAAATAAAAATAAATTACATGTTCAAAATTAATTAAAATATAATTAAATCAAACATTTAAAACAAAAAAAATTTTTGAAAAATAAATTTAAACATTTTAAAGGAGCTAAAAATAACCTATAACAATATTAAAGTTTTTTAATGTTTAAATAATTGAAAAGAATTATATTATTTACTTAAACTCTTACGCTGGTAGAAAGCAGCCCTACGCCTGCTTTTTTTTTAAACCAGGCGTAAGAGTTTCACGGGCATTTGCTGTGCAGTAGTTGGGCAAATAGCCCAACTCTCCGCCAACGAATGTCCATTTCCCGGGGATGCGGCCGATTGGTCAAGCTGAAACGTGCATGCGGAAACCCGGCACTTGCGGGACACTTATGGACACGTATGCGGTCATAGGCCCCGGAAAATCTGGGCCATTGTCTAGCATGTTAAACTGTCCACAACTAAACTTTAACTTAAGGTAATAAAAACAGAAAATGCTGGAAATACTCAGCAGGTCAGGCAGCATATGTGGAGAAAGAAACAGAATTAATGTTTCAGGTTGATGACCCTTTGTCAGAACGGGTTATTTTCTGTTTTATTTCAGATTTCCAGGATCTGCAGTATTTTGCTTTTGTTATAGCTTAAGGTGTCTGAAATCGGCCCAGTAAAAGTGATTCATAGCAGAAAAACAAAATTTATTTCAGTTAAATAGAGCAGAAGGGGTAAAGAGGATGGAAGACGACAACAAGAACAAAAAAAACCTTTGAAGTTATGAAGCAATCAAGTAGCTCATGCACTTGATTCCTAACCAAAAAGTTCAAGTCTAGGTTCCTGGGTTGGCAGTCACCAACTAATTAAGTTTCCATCCTAACTACCAGATGAAACAAGGCATTCCAGTATTCACCGCCACCACCCCGCCCGAAAGGTAATGACGTCTGTCTTGTGCTAGTTGCATCATAGAATGTAACAGTATAAAAACAGTCCATTCAACCCAAATCTGTGCTAGTGCTTTTCCTCCATGTTTAATCCCACTTTCCTCCTCACTCCCCATACCTTTTAATCTCTTCAAGCAACTAATGTCATTTTAACAGAATTTAAAGACTGCTATAAGAAGTTTCCAAATCTCCGTGTAAAGAGTTTTATGTCACCTCCCCTTTAAGTCTTATCATCTTAAATTTCTGCTCTCTCCTTATTGTCTTGCTGACCAGTGAAAGCAAACCATCATTTAATCCTAACCCTTCATAACCTCAAGGATCCCCATCAAGTCATCCCTTAAAAAATCCTAACTTCTCAAGTCTCTTCATGACTGTGATCCACATTTCTGGTAACATACCACTGAACCTACACTGCATCTTTTTCCATTGCTTTTATACTTTACTTATAATGGGGTTCCTAAAATTGTACTGGTTGTTCCAATTGTGCTTTTCAATTTATTTGTTCTTGGGATATGGGTGATGATGGCAAGGCCACTTTTATTGCCCATCCCTATCTGCCCTGCGAAGGTGGCGGTGGGCTTTCTTTATAAGTAGCTATTGCTTGTACAACTGAAAGGCTTGCTACACTAATTCTGTTAAGAGTCAAGCGCACAGTGTGGTTGAGAGTCACACGTAGGCCAGACCTAGTAAGGGTTTTATGACAATCTGGCAGCTTTCGGGGTCATTTTTCCTGTGTCAGACTACAAATTACCAGATTTATATAATTCAGTTTCACATATTACCATGGTGGGACTCAAAGCAAGTTTGGTTGATTAGACAGATACAGCGTATGACCACCTTGACAGAAGGGATTATTAGAGAATCTCAACATGGCTTGTGGAAAAGAAAGCTGTGTCTCACCAACCTACCTGAATTTCTTTTGAGTAAGTTACAAGGTTGGTGGATACAAGGTAGCTTGTTTGATAGTGTCTTGATATTCAAAAAAACCTTTGATAAGGTGCCACACAACAGGCTACTAAATAAGGTTGAGTCCTGTGGGATTAGCGAACAGATTTTTGGGTTGCATTCTCAGACAGGAGAATGATCCGGGAACGGAAGCATAGTGGTTGTTATTGGACTAGCAATCCAGAGGCCTGGACTAATAATCCCACCACAGCAGCTGGGGAATTTAAATTCAGTTAATTAAATAAATCTGGAATAAAAAGCTAGTATCAGTAATGGTGACCATGAAACTATCAGATTGTCGTAAAAACCCATCTGGTTCATGAATGTCCTTCAGGGAAAGAAATCTGACGTCCTTGGCCTATATGTGACTCCAGACCCACAGCAATGTGGTTGACTCTTAACTGCCCTCTGAAATGGCCTAGCAAACTACTGTTGTACACAACCGCTGCAAAAACAATAAGAATAAAAGTGGACGGACCACCCGGCATCGACCTCGGCACCGGCTAAGGACACGACAATCGCACAGTCGACCCTGCAAAGCCCTCCTCACTAACATCTGGGGACTTGTGCCAAAATTGGGAGTCAAACTCACAGAATCATACCTTTCAGCCAATGTCCCACATTCCTCCATCACCATCCTTGGGTATGTCCTGTCCCACCGGGAGGACAGACCCACCAGAGGTGGCGGCACAGTGGTATACAATCGGGAGGGTGTGGCCCTGGGAGTCCTCAACATTGACTCCGGACCCCATGAAGTCTCATGGCTTCAGGTCAAGCAAGGAAACCTCCTACTGATTACCACATACTGCTGATGAAGCAGTAGTCTTCCATGTTGAACACCACTTGGAGGGAAGCAAGGGCACAGAATGTACTCTTCAATGTCTATCACCAAGAGTGGCTCGGTAGCACCACTACTGACCGAGCTGGCCGAGTCCTGAAGGACATAGCTGCCAGACTGGGCCTGCGGCAGGTGGGAAAAACATACTTGACCTCGTCCTCACCAATCTACCTGTCGCAGCTGCATCTGCCCATGACAGCATTGGTAGCAGTGACCACCGCACAGTCATTGTGGAGACGAACTCCCATCTTCACACTGAGGACACTCCATTGTGTTGCGTGGCACTACCACCGTGCTAATTGAATAGATTCAGAACAGATCTGGCAACTCAAAACTGGGCATCCATGAGGTGCTGTGGGCCATCAGCAGCAGCAGAATTGTATTCCACCACAATCTGTGACCTCATGGCCCGGCATATCTCTCACTATCATTACCATCAAGCCAGGGGAACAGCAGTGGTTCAATGAGGAGTGCAGAAAAGCATGCCAGGAGCAGCACCAGGCGTACCTAAAAGTGAGGTGCCAACCTGGGGACGCTGCAACACAGGACTACTTTCATGCTAAACAGTGGAAGCAGCATGCTATAGACAGAGCTAAGCGATCCCACAATCAAAGGATCAGATCAAAGCTCTGCAGTCCTGCCACATCCCGTCGTGAATGGTGGTGGACAATTAAACAACTAACGGGAGGAGGAGGCTCCATGAATATCCCCATCCTCAATGATGACGGAGCCCAGCACGCGAGTGCAAAAGACAAGGCTGAAGCGTTTGCAACCATCTTCAGCCAGAAGTGCCGAGTGGATGATCCATATCGGCCTCCTCCTGAGGTCCCCACTATCACAGAAGCCAGTATTCAGTCAATTCGATTCACTCCACGTGCTATTAAGAAACGGCTGAGCGCACTGGATACAGCAAAGGCTATGGGCCCCGACAACAACCCGGCTATCATGCTGAAGACTTGTGCTCCAGAACTAGCCGCGCCTCTCACCAAGCTGTTCCAGTACAGCTACAACACTGGCATCTACCTGACAATGTGGAAAACTGCCCAGGTATATCCTGTCCACAAAAAGCAGGACAAATCCAACCCGGCCAATTACCACCCCATCAGTCTACTCTCAATCATCAGCAAAGTGATGGAAGGTGTCGTCGACAGTGCTATCAAGCGGCACTTACTCACCAATAACCTGCTCACCGATGCTCAGTTTGGGTTCCGCCAAGACCACTCGGCTCCAGACCTCATTACAGCCTTGGTCCAAACATGGACAGAAGAGCTAAATCCAGAGGTGAGGTGAGAGTGACTGCCCTTGACATCAAGGCAGCATTTGACCGAGTGTGGCATCAAGGAGCCCAAGTAAAATTGAAGTCAATGGGAATCAGAGGGAAAATTCTCCACTGGCTGGAGTCAAACCTAGCACAAAGGAAGATGGTTGTAGTTGTTGGAGGTCAATCATCTCAGCCCCAGGACATCGCTGCAGGAGTTCCTCAGGGCACTGTCCTAGGCCCAACCATCTTCAGCTGCTTCATCAATGACCTTCCCTCCATCATAAGGTCAGAAGTGGGGATGTTCGCTGATGATTGCACAGTGTTCAGCGCCATTCACAACTCCTCAGATAATGAAGCAGTCCATGCCCGAATGCAGCAAGACCAGGATGACATTCAGGCTTGGGATGACATTCAGGCTTGGGCTGATAAGTGGCAAGTAACATTCGCGCCACACAAGTTCCAGGCAATGACTATCTCTGACAAGCGAGAGTCTAACCATCGCCCCTTGATATTCAACGGCATTACCATCGCCCAATCCCCCACCATCAACATCCTGGGGGGGGGGGTCACCACTGACCAGAAACATAACTGGACCAGCCACAAATACTGTGGCTACAAGAGCAGATCAGAGGCTAGGTATTCTGCAGCAAGGTCTCGCCTCCTGACTCCCCAAAGCCTTTCCACAATCTACAAGGCACAAGTCAGGAGTGTGATGGAATACTCTCCACTTGCCTAGATGAGTGTAGCTCCAAAAACACTGAAGAAGCTGGACACCATCCAGGACAAAGCAGCCCGCTTGATTGGCCCCCCCATCCACCAGCTTAAACATTCACTCCTTGCACCACCGGCGCACTGTGGCTGCAGTGTGTACCATCTACAAGATGCACTGCAGCAATTTGCCAAGGCTTCTTCAGCAGCACCTCCCAAGATATGTGCAGGTATGAGGACCTTAGGTGAGAAAAATAGATAAGTCAGATCTAAAAGTGATGGGAGGGGGAGGTGGGGGGGATAATGGGCCCAGGTTAGATATCTATTCTTACTAATCCTGATTAACTAATTTCACCAAGTGTTTAGTAATTTCAGAGACGATATGAAGTTAGAGTAGCACAAATGAGGAGTGTAATTTTTATTTCTGATAAACAGTAACTATTGGGTACTTAGCCAGTTATATTTTGTCTATTACTTTTCTACTTGGCACAAAGATTTATTTTTCCATTTCTAGCTCATTTTGTCTTTCAGTAATTCCTGAAACCCACATCACCACTACCACTGATAATCTCTTTATATTAATCCAAATCCCATATAATTTTGAACAGGGCTAAAATAGTGCATCTGGGACAATTTAATAGCATGTAGCGTATTACAGGGAAAATAATGGGATTTCTCTATGGTGGCTATAATATCTACATAGCTGCCATGTTAAATTAGCAGTAAATTATTAATAGGTGACGTACATTACTGAGCCATAATGAAAAATTCATTAAACCAATGACCTAAATTTATTTCCATGTAGTTTACCTATTTCTGTACAACTGAACCCAGTGGGGAAGTGGTCCAAGTGGCAAATCCAAATAATTGTAGTTGCTTGTAAACTTCTGAGGCCAATTAAAGGGCAATTGTAGCTGCTTTCAAATTTCTTCCTCCAGGACAGAAGAACCCAGCATGAAATGGCAGGCTTTGTCTGTTAGTTTTTTTTTAAAGATTGTTATGTAGCTGTGCAAAAGTGCAAAGTCCGGAATATGCATAACAGACAAAGACAGCAGCATAAATGGTGCACAACTCAGGGCTCGCAGTAATGATGACATGCTGCATCAGAAAATGTTAGAATGCTGACTGGTTAGCGCTGATTTTATCTTCCTCCTCATTGGGAACTTGGCAGTTCGGGGAACTGAACTTGCATTCCACCAGTTTATGCATTCGCAATCCAAAATACTCCTGAATAGCTACCTAATTAATTTTGGAGGGGGTTACATAATTTTTATAAAGCAGGTCCTAAACAGGCCAATGGAGTATCTCATTTCTGAAAACTATAAATTCTAAAAGTTAGTACAAATCAATAATCTCTCAACTCTGCCTGCTGTATCTATGTAGATGTCACATGGATATCGGACTCTTACCTGAACCAGCTGAGCATATGACCAGCATGGCCTCCATGACGACAGTTTTGGCACCAAGTAAACCAGTTATTGAACTGAGCCAATTTTTTGTCTTTGCTGAGATCTACCTTTTCATCAGACTTGCCAGTTCCTATTCCAAAAAAAAAATCCATATAGTTATAGTGGAAAAACAGTAAGATGCATTACAGTTCCAAAGAGAACATTAAAATACTTATTTAATGTACTGCTTCACCTTACCTCCCACATTGCTCTCTTTCCTGACTTTTAGTTAAGAATTTATCAAATGTAACACTGCTATTCAAGAAAGGAGGGAGAGAGAAAACAGGGAACTACAGCCCAGTTAGCCTGACATCAGTCATCGGGAAAATGCTGGAATCCATTGTTAAGGAAGTGGTATCAGGGCACTTAGAAAATCATAACATGATTAGGCAGAGTCAACATGGTTTTATGAAAGGGAAATTGTGTTTGACAAATTTATGAGAGATTTTTGAGGATGTAACTAGCAGGATAGATAAAGGGGAACCAGAGGATGTAGTATATTTGGATTTCCAAAAGGCATTCGATAAGGTGCCACAAAAAAGGTTATTACATAAGATAAGGGCTCATGGGGTTGAGAGTAATATACTAGCATGGATAGTGGATTGGTTAACGGACAGAAAACAGAGAGTAAGGATAAACGGGTCTTTTTCAGGTTGGCAGGCTGTAACTAGTGGGGTGCCGCAAGGTTCAGTGCTGGGGCCTCAGCTATTTACAATCTATATTAATGACCTAGATGAAGGGACCGAGTGTAATGTATCCAAGTTTGCTGACGATACAAAGCTAGGTGGCACAGTAAGCTGCAAGGAGAACATGTGTCTGCAAAGGGATATAGATAGACTAAGTGAGTGGGCTGTAAGGTGGCAGATGGAGTGTAATGTAGGGAAATGTGAGGTTATTCACTTTGGTAGGAAGAATAGAAAAACAGAATATTTGTTAAATGGTGAGAAACTTTTAAATGTTGGTGTTCAGAGAGATTTGGATGTTCTCGTGCAAGAAACACAGAAAGCTAGCATGCAGATACAGCAAGCAATAAGGAAGGCAAATGACATGTTGGTCTTTATTGCAAGGGGGTTGGAGTATAAGAGTAAGAAAGTCTTGCTACAATTGTACAGGGCCTTGGTGAGACCACACCTGGAGTACTGTGCACAGTTTTGGTCTCCTTAGCTAAGGAAGGATATACTTGCTTTGGAGACGGTGCAACGAAGGTTCACTAGATTGATTCCTGGGATGAGAGGGTTGTCCTATGATGAGAGATTGTGTAGAATGGGCCTAAACTCTCTGGAGTTTAGAAGAATGAGAGGTGATCTCATTGAAACATACAAGATTCTGAAGGGGATTGACAGGATAGATGCCGAGAGGTTGTTTCCCCTGGCTGGAGTGTCTAGAATTAGGGGGCATAGTCTCAGGATAAGGGGTAGGCCATTTAAAACCGAGAGTGGAGGAGGAATTTCTTCACTCAGAGGGTTGTGAATCTTTGGAATTCTCTGCCCCGGAAGGCTGTGGATGCGGAGTCTTTGAGTATATTCAAGGCAGAGAGAGATAGATTTTTGGACTCTAGGGGAAATCAAGGGATATGGAGATCGGGCAGGAAAGAGGAGTTGAGGTCGATGATCAGCCATGATCTTATTGAATGGCAGAGCAGGCTCGAGGGGCTGTATGGCCTATTCCTGCTCCTATTTTTTATATTCTTATGAAGGTAATTACAGATTTAGCTACTATGTTTATGCCACAAGTATTCCTTTTTTAAAATGGATGAATGCCATTTGTCTTATGGACATCTTTGTTTCTCTCCTTTTAGATACAGTTTGTTTAAAGTTGGTAAAAAAGGTTCACAGCCATTGTGAAGAAGTTTTTTGTAAACCTTGTTCCTTTTGTTTGCTAACACAGAAATGGTACAAATTGTGTTGACTGACATAGTTGACAAAAGTGGCTCAGGGGTTTTCTTGCTATTCGCCTTTCCCAAACAGAGAATGGTTTGCCAAACTTTTTGTCATGAAGGTGAAACCAGTTAATAACCCTTGTACCAATAACTTAAAGAAAAATCATTGCACATTAAAGACAATAATGATTTCTACATTTAATTTGTAATAAAGCTGAGGATTTGTTCTAATATCAAGAGCCAATTAAAATCCAAAGAGGCAAATTACTTAACACTGGGCAACAGCCAGTAAGATAGCAGTTGTACACACGTTAGTTTGTGAAGGAATAGCCAGGATTCAGAAAAATATAAGATACTAAGAACAGATTTCTGAAATTATTAATAAATGACATACTGGGTTTAAAAGACATAAGCCTTAGCAGAGAAGGCTACAGGCAGAAATACAGGCTTATGAGAGAAGATGGTTTGTTAACACAAAGCTGTGAACACAAGCATTGATATGGGAATGGGATATTGACAAAGACGATGCCCTATTGAAGCAAACCATTGGAGGTTCCTCTATGTCTGAACATTGGAACCAAAACAATGGAATCACCCAGTTTAAAGTGTCAAAAGCTAACACTGATGCAAACAGAAACTTAGAATATTAAACAACCATAAGCCTTCATAATATATCAAATAAGACAGGAAACACGATTAAATATGCAACCAATTGAGAATAGCTAGAAAACAAGTAAACACGGAGTTGAAGTGTTTTCAATTTACATATTGTAAATATGATACCTACAGAAGGCTTTGAAGAAATGACATCAAGTAAAAGAAACGCCTGAACAAATAGTTTTAATGTTAAGCTAGAAATATGGAGTCCCGAGGTCTGATAAAAACCAACTAAAGTAAATAGAAATGCATGAAGATACTAGTTAAAGTGGTTTTAATTTACAAGTTGTAAAAGGTACACAAACAAGACGACTTTGAAAATATTACTTCAATGGATGCACCAAGCAATTACATTGTTCTTGTATTGAACTTGGAATACCACGGAGTCACAACATCTGATAATAACCAGTTAAAGTAGTATTAGAAATTCAATAGAAAGACTTCCTAAGAATTGCATCAAACAGAAACCATTGCTGTCATTGTGTTTATGATGGTTTTTGAAACATCTAAGGTAGAGACATAATTATGCATGTAATGGCTAAATTGACAGTAAAGACAGAAAGCATTCAACAGAGATATCAATAAAGAATAGAACAAAGTCAGCAAAGAATGACTTGATACAATTAGCTTACATCATCACAAATACTTCAAAGGATAAGCCACCAAAAAAAGATATAAAAATACGAGCTTTTCAGATAGAAAGTCAGAGGTCGCTGGGAAGACAAGCGTTTCTCAACTTCACAGACATGCTCTGTAAGTTTTCAATTTTGAGTCTCGAGTAATCAAGCTATTTGATTTTAGTGGATATTCTGGATTAAGAAATAAGTAGAAGTGTGGAAATGTAACGAAACCAAGATTTGAGAATAAGGATCTCTGAGAATAAGAAATGTAAGCTATTTGTATTTTGAACTATTAAAGTTGCGATTGCCATAGCAGCTGTTTACTAAATGTCGGTTCTTTAATAAATCTATATATTTTTAGAATTGTCTCAAAGAGTATTTCTGTATCATCTTGCGAACTCAATTTCTGTACACTCAAAGGAGTTGCAGAATTCTGGGGGGGTATTCCGGACCCTCATAATTTCCGGAAGGTTACAGTTTAGTTAAACTTATTAAAAGTACTATCCGGAGGACGGTAACATCTTTAGACCGTTTCTTTCCTTTAGGGAGAGGTAATCTGACCTTTAGACCCAATTAAGCGTCTTATAGGATCCGGCTACCGCTAACTTTAGTTGAAGGTAAACGTCTGGGGACTATGCCTGATCTGGGGTAGTCCGAAAGGGCTAGGACTTTAATTCCCTTAACTTGAAGGGATAATTACAAGTAGTTTAACATCTCAGCTCTGTACTGCATCACATTCAAAAGTAAGTATGTATTAACTGTGGAGAAGAAAACAAATAGACTGGATAGAACACTCAGCTGGACTGTGCTACAAGGCATCATCCTAATTTGTGGGAGTGACAAGTAGTTTATCACTGGCAACTCAACATGCTACATCCTTGGATCACACACACACACGAAACTGATGGGTGCCACTTTATTCTGTTTTCAGAGTCAGCTTCTGGTACTATAGTGAACAGCAACCAATGGCATGCTTCCATTTCTTCAGAGAGGTGTGCTGGAGCATGGAATGCTTTGCAGCAGAGAATCAGTGCATCTTTTAAGGGAAAATGAATAAATATTTGAAGCTGAGGAAGATACAGGGTTATGGGGAGAGGGCAGGGTAGTGTGATTAGTTTTGTATATCCTAGCAAGAAGCCAGCACAGGGATGGTTGACTGAACGGCCTCCTTCTGTGCTGTAAACTTCTATGGCTTATGCTTTATTGTACTGCACGTTGCAGTGGAACAGCAAGTGCACCAGTCAATCCTTGTATGAAGTGGTTTCTTCCTTCACTCTCGACCTCCCCTAACTGAGGAATTCAGATGAGCTGACGGGTGGACTTTGATCTCCTCCATGCTTTCCAAAACCAATTCTAATCCACAGATTTTCTACCATGTGTCTCTTTCACAGGGCAAGTGTATTGCTGGAGTTTCTATCCGCATCGGGAAGCCTCAGACTTCCAATAATTTCAACTCAAATATGGTATAAGTTATTGAGTTGGTGTCAGCAATTACCAAGATCCAAGCAAGGCAACAACCTACGTTGCTAAATTACTGCTCTGATTTTTACTTTAACCAGACTGTTAGACAGTGTCTTGATACGAAGCACCAGTGGTTCCCTAGACCAGTGGTTCTCAAACGGGGGTTCGTACAGACTTTCCAGGGGTCCGAGAAATAATGAGTACCGAGCAGGGCCGGCCTTATGGGACATGTGGCGGCCGCACTCCGCTCCCGGCTCGCACCAAGCCCGCCTCCGGTCTATATAGTATATGCGTGTACAATATATACAAATCAGATGGGTGGTTTGTTCCATTTTTTTCCTGTGACAGTGAGTCTTGTGTCATGACAAATAGTGATAGAGAGCAGGCTCCCTGATTGATCACACATTTTAAAGTAAACTGTTTTGAACTTAATTTGATTGTATACCTTATATAATATGGGTGTAGCGTGTAACCTATTATCTGCCTTTATGATTGCCAAAATTTTCATGGGACAAAACCTTACACAAGACATCAAAATTACATGATGTTTTTACAATTTGTATGGTACTTGGCTTTATTTTCCTGCAGAAGGGTTTAATGTACCATATGTGCAAGACTGCAATATGGGGACTCAACATTCCGCCAATTTGCAGTTAAGAGCAGATAATGAAGGTTTCACTGACTGCGTATAATATAATACGGGATGTTTTCCTCACATTGAGAGAGTTAAGCATGTGCACGTTTTGTGTGTATAATTATATGTGTATAATCAACACTTATAACAGTGTTAGTAGACCAACACTATGGGCACATTTATAAGCATGCGTGTATCAACTCAGAAAAACTTGTTTAGTAAAGGGATACTTTAACACTAATGACTACATTGTTTACTGAGTATAGATGTGTTTTCTGGTCCTGTCTAAGTGCTGAATAAATGTAGCTGAACACAGAATGAGTCTTAGCCACCATGCTGCAATTACAGAACGCAAGTACAGAGCGACTAAACAATAGTATACAAGTGAAAATACAGTTTACATGTTTGTGGAAAAACAAATCCTATATACGTGTTCTAAAGTTTGTAGAAATCCTCAGTAGTATTATAATTTAGATTGGGGGGGGGGGTTCCATGATTACTATCCATTTGGAAAGGGGTCCTTCAACCAAAAAAGAGTTTTGAGAACCACTGACCTGGACAGCTTGAAACTGGTGTTCCCATATTGATAAGGCAGAGTGCACAGCGGGGGAGAGGTTTACGACATCCTGGACAGCTTGTAACTTTTGATTTGGTTGGAGAACCACTAACACCATATTGGCTGAAACTTCGTCCCTGGTGTGGCATGGCAGAGCAGCTATACGATATTGATTTTCCACAGAAGTTGCAGCTCACAAACACCTGGAATATATATATTAACACACAACTGTGAACGGGAAACGTGAAATACCTTATAACATTAAAGTGGTTTGACTTTCATTTCCTAGCAAAGGTAACAAAATGTAAGCCAACCCCAAATGCAAGTGTTAGAAACTAATCTCACGGTTTTTCACTCCCCCAAAACATACCCAAGAACAAATGGTAGAGTCAGATATTTGACAGCATTTTAAACTTTGCATGCTTTTGAACAAAATGAACAGAAAGCTAAAATTTTGTATGCATTATTTCTTCATTAAATTAAGATACATTTACCTTATATCAGAGTAACCAGGTAACTCTTTACTGAGGGCCATGTTGTCATGTGTTTATTTACACAGGGTTCACACTCGTAAATCCACACAGGCAAGTCAGTAACATTCACCCGTGTTCATGCTTCCTATATTAACTAGCTTCCCAAAACTTCTCTCCCCAGCCAAAGCTCATGATCAATATTGCCCTCTTGAGTTCATGCCCAAGTTATTGAACGAACAAGGAGATTAGCCAACACCATAGGTTCACATACTGTCTAAGTTTCGCTACACCACACACAAATGAGATAATAGTTTCCTCCTGGCCAACTACAGTACAAATCAGCTTGGGTAGTCACAAACCTGCTTCCCATGAATCCACAGCATAAAATTGCTCAACCATGATTCATCACAAACTTTCATTCTCACTCAAAGCGGTCATAAGGAGATTTAAATAAATAATTCACACTTGATCAGTAGGTGGTGCTATTCTCAAATTGAAGATTAAGGTACTGTACTGCACATTGTTGGGGCAGAGAAATATCTTTACTTTGCACCTGGCCTGCCTTAAACCTGACGTAGGCATACTCATCTAGCAAATGTCTTCCATTGACCATGCACAATTTACTCTCATTATAGACTCTGCAAAATCTTTCTTCCTATTAAATGAGTTAAGTTTGTTTTTACCTCTCTCCAAAAAGGTAATTTGGGTACAACTGGAATACTTAAATCAACTTTTCTATAGTCCTACATGCCAAAAGTAGGAAAGCTTTCCACTGTACAGCACTAGCATCTTTCACTATGATGAGGGCCCTCTCCAATGAAGATCACCATACCAGAGGCAAGTAGATGTGCGGAAACTCTGCATTTCTATGTGGTGAAACCATAATTTGATGGGGATAGTGTGTGTCTATGCTATGATCAGGACAATCTGCATTCACATATTTCATGACGAGTTATGCTGCTCACAATGCTGCTTGTTGTTCACCTAGTTGATGACTCAAATCTGTGCATGGTCAGTTGTCTGAACAACTAGTGACTGTCCTACTTGGACTAGGAGGAGGGTGGGGTGTAAATGGGATCTCTTTAGAGTCAAGTTGTTTCTAAGATGATATGCCTGTCAATAAAAAGACTTGCATTTATATAGCGCCTTTCACAACCACCAGACATCTCAAAGCGCTTTACAGCCAATGAAGTACTTTTGAAGTGTAGTCACTGTTGTAATGTAGGAAATGTGGCAGCCAATTTGCGCACAGCAATGTGATAATGACCAGATGTTTTTAGTGACGTTAATTGAGGGATAAATATTGGCTAGGACAGAGGATAACTCCCCTGCTCTTCTTCGAAAGTGCCATAGGATCTTTTACGTCCACCTGGGAGGGCAGACGGGGCCTCGGTTTAAAGTCTCATCCAAAAGACAGCACCTCAGACAGTGCAGCACTCCCTCAATACTGCACCAGAGTGTCAGCCTAGATTTTTGTGCTCAAGTCTCTGGAGTGGGACTTGGACCCACAACCTTCTGACTCAGAGACGAGGGTGCTACCAACTGAGCCACAGCTGACACTGGAAGATTTTAACCAAAACCGATCCTCTGTGGCAGGTCTGAAATACTCCAGGGTGATAATGCCAATTGACCAGCCAGCCTGGCTCATGAAATGGAGCCTGGAGAGATACATTTGTCACTGAGAGATGCATTTTTATCCACTCAGTTCCTGATTACCCTGCAAGCCAATGCCCCAAGAGGTAAGGGATGGTCCTAGCTGTAAAAGAGGGAAGCGTATGAGAATAGACTGGCAGCTAACATAAAAGGGGAATCCAAAAGTCTTCTATAGGCATATAAATAGTAAACGGGTAGTAAGAGGAGGGGTGGGGCCAATTAGGGACCAAAAAGTAGACCTACCTCATGGAGGCAGAGGTACTAAATGAGTACTTTGCATCTGTCTTTACCAAGGAAGAAGATGCTGCCAAAATCATAGTCAAAGAGGAGGTAGTTGAGATATTGGATGTGCTAATAAGTACTAGAAAGGCTGGTTGTACTTAAAGTAGATAAGTCACCAGGACCAGATGTGGTGCATCCTAGAATGCTGAGGGAAGTAAAGGTGGAAATTGCAGATGTACTGGCCATAATCTTCCAATCTTCCTTAGATACAGGGGTGGTGCCAGAGGATTGGAGAATCGCAAATGTTACACCCTTGTTAAAAAAAAGGGTGCAAGGATAAACCCAGCAACTACAGGCCAGTCAGTTTAACCTCGGTGGTGGGGAAGCTTTTAGAAACGATAATCTGGGACAAAATTAAGAGTCACTTGGACAAGTGTGGATTAATTAAAGAAAGCCAGCATGGATTTGTCAAAGTCAAATCATGTTTAACTAATTTGATTGAGTTTTTTGAGGAGGTAAAATGAGAGGGTTGATGAGGGCAATGTGGTTGATGTGGTGTATATGGACTTCCAAAAGGCGTTTGATAAAGTGCCACATAATAGGCTTGCCAGCAAAGTTGAAGCCCATGGAATAAAAGGGACAGTGGCAGCATGGATACGAAATTGGCTAAGTGACAGGAAGAGAGAGTAGTGATGAATGGTTGTTTTTCAGACCGGAGGAAGGTATACAGTGGTTTTCCCAGGGGTCGGTACTCGGACCACTGCTTTTCTTGATATATATATTAATGACTTGAACTTGGGTGTACAGGACACAATTTCAAAATTTGCAGATGACACAGTGAGGAGGATAGTGATAGACTTCAAGAGGACATAGACAGGCTGGTGGAATGGGCGGACATGTGGCAGATGAAATTTAACGCAGAAAAGTGCGAAGTGATACATTTTGGTAGGAAGAATGAGGAGAGGCAATATAAACTAAAGGGTACAATTCTAAAGGGGGCGCAGGAACAGAGAGACCTGGGGATATATGTGCATAAATTGTTGAAGGTGGCAGGACAGGTTGAGAAAGCTGTTAAAAAAGCATATGGGATCCTGGGCTTTATAAAGAGGCATAGAATACAAAAGCAAGGAAGTTCTGATGAACCGCTATAAAACAATGGTTCGACCTCAACTGGAGTATTGTGTCCAATTCTGGGCACCGCACTTTAGTAAGGATGTGAAGGCCTTAGAGAGGGTGCAGAAAAGATTTACAAGAATGGTTCCAGGGATGAGGGACTTCAGTTACGTGGATAGACTGGAGTAGCTGGGGTTGTTCTCCTAAGAGCAGAGAAGGTTGAGAGGAGATTTGATAGAGGTGTTCAAAATCATGAGGGGTCTAGACAGAGTAGATAGAGAGAAACTGTTCCCATTGGCAGAAGGGTCGAGAACCAGAGGACACAGATTTAAAGTGATTGGCAGAAGAACCAAAGGCGACATGAGGAAAAACTTTTTTTTACACAGCGAGTGGTTATGAACTGGAATGCACTGCCTGAAAGGGTGGTGGAGGCAGATTCAATTGTGGCTTCAAAAGAGAATTGGATAAGTACCTGAAGGAAAAATAATTGCAGGGCTATGGGGAAAGGGCGGGAGAGTGGGACTAGCTGAAGTGCTCGACAGGCCGAATGGCCTCTTTCTGTGCTGTTACCATTCTATGATTCTTATCAAATGTTATGCTGGCAAACTACATGGTATTAGCTAGTTGAAGTCCAGCAGTATCCTTGTACACACATGGGCATCCCCTTGCCTTTTGTTCTTACCAATTTGTGCTCAAGTTCTCTGGTTTAGTTAAGTGGGATAGGAACAGAAGGCCATTCAGCCTCTCTAAATCTGTTCCGCCATTCAACGAGATCATGGCTGATCTGTATCTTACATCCACATGCCTTGGCTCCATATCCCTTAATACCCTTGGCTAGCAAAAATCTATTGATCTCAGATTTAAAGTTATTAATTGAGCTAGCATCTACTACTTTTTGTGGGAGAGACTTCCACACTTCTACCAGCCTTTGCGTGTGAAGTGTTTCCTATCTTCTGTCCTGAATGACCTGGTTCTGATTTTAAAGTTATGTCCCCTTGTCCTAGACTCCCCCACCAGCAGAAAATGTTTCTCTCTATCTACCCCCATCAATTCTTTTCAAAATTCTAAAAACCTCAATCAAATCACCCCTTAACCGTCTATATTCCAGGGAATACAAGCCTAGTTTATGTAATCTCTCCTCATAATCTAACCCTTGGAACCCTAGTAACATTCTGGTGAATCTGCACTGCACTCCTTCCAAGGCGAAGATATCCTTTCCAAGGTGCGTTGCCCAGAACTGTACACAGTACTCCAGATGTGGTCTAACTCAGGTGTAGCTGTAGCATGTCCTATGGGGAGAGAGTGTGAACTCCAGAACAAACAAAAGGAAATTATTGATGTTAATTCTCAGCAGTTTGCTTTTAGAGATTGGTGGGCATTTCTATCTGATACACAGCTAACAAAAAAACACACGCATACCAATGAGGATCAGTACAATGGAGTGCAATGCTGTTCATTTGTAATGTAAAGAGGTCTGAGTCATACCAATAACACCTCAATAATAGAGCATATTGTTTATTATTCAAACTACAAGAAATGCTCCAAGTGAACCATAAACAGTCACACTTTCCAAAAATCTTTTGCATTAGTGTTTAGTAAGCCTAAATAATATTGGTCACTTTTTCTAGTTTTGCATGTCCCAGCCCAATTACTTTCTACAATGGGAAATGGTAAAAACCATAGTTCTCTCCAGGTCCACTGTCAGGGTCAATCTAATCAACCAATAGTGTGGAGATTTCCAATATCTCTGAAATCTTCAAAAGTTCTCATGAAAACTGACAAAATTAACTGAAACAGGAAGATTTATTTTTCAGGAATTAAGTCCTTTAAATTATTGGGAATGTGTCACATAACACTACCATGAAAGGCAATCCAATAGTTCAGGGCACTGCTTTCTTGACATCTATTGTGCGTGCTGAACAGGTTTAATTCCCACTTTGCTCCAGTTCTCATCTTGGCCATATTGCTGGGGGAGGGTGGGAAATGTGCCAAATCCTCCCTAGGCTACTCTTGCACATCATCTAGTGAGCAGCTGAAAGTTGGAGTTGTGGAGTCCTGGCAGCTGCTAGGTACTCAGGCACAGTAGATACTGTCTTAGGAAAACTAAACAGCAGAGGCGAAAACAGCAGGATTCAAAGAAATATAGGTAAAACACCATCCCTGACTAATACATACAAGTGTTCTTCTAATTACTCGAGTACTCCTCAGTACTTTTTCTTCACTCTCCTACCCTTCCCCTGTAGCAAAGCTAACTCTTTAGAAAAGTTTCTACTTAATTCCATTAATCAATATGTTCTGTTTTACTGAAGTTGTAATATGCAATGATTAAGTAAGAATGTACATGCACCAGTAAGCCAAATACTATTATGCCATCTTTTGGTAAGAATGTTAACTACATATACAATAACATTTCAAGGCAGTAATATTGGTTAGATTTTTCGGCAACAGCGAGATCAGCAACATACACCATATATTTTGCCGTCTAGCGTGCTGATTTTGCTGTTGATAATTAACTCTATATGTTCCTGCATTTCTAATTAGAATTCGCCACAGCAGGCACAGTGGCAAATCAGAAGTGGCACAGCTAATAGCCAATGTAAAAGTGCCAAGTGGATTGTGTGTATACTGAGCTGTGTGTGCATAATTGAGTGGGACGTGGACCCTGGCTCTGATTCCTGCTTCCAGCAAGGAGACTGGAACCAGAGTGGGTCTTATAAACTCAGGCCACTTAGAAAGTTTAAAAAATATTATTCCTATTGAAATGCCATTCTTTCATTTTCTTGCAGCAGTTCTGAATCCTCTTCTGCATTCTCTGACCTAGTTTTAACTTGACCTCTGCTCCTCCCTGGAGCCCTGACCAATTATGCTTATTTTTAAACAAAGCAGGCAGGGTGCGGGCGGACTAGGCACGTGTCCAATTCACAGTGCAAACTGGAACCAGGAGAGAGCAGGGCGGGAGGGCTCCAGGCATAACACAGGGGCATCTTGGACATATGAGGGCGATTATATATTGGAAACTGTGCCTGTTGTACTTAGTGTTGTACTTGCTGAGCATTGAGAGAAAACAGCACATGCATTACAAGTCCCATCCTACAGAAGAAAGTACTGGAGCTCAATAAAACATTAAATAGAGTCCAGAATTCACAACCACCTTGGGATTTCTGGAGAAATGGAATAACGTATATTAAAAGGACAGGAAAAAGAGAATCAGGGCCATCAAGTGCATCCTATCCAGATACACTGCAATCATATACACCATCTACCCACCCATTAACCACGCAATCTCCATTGAGAAGCAACAAAAAAGGAAAAAGACTACAGCCAATTAGGAAAAACCATGAAAAATTCCTCTCCAATTACATGAGAGAATCAAGCAAAGCTCTAAGACATATCCCATTACTCATCCTCATCCCTCTAACAACTTACCTGCTCTAATTGGAAATGTCCTTGAAGAAGTGTCACATTATAAAGCTGGGCATGCCAGGGTACAAGCCCAGATAGGAATGCCTCACAATCTGACCATGCAGCAATGCCAGCTGAATGGATAACTGTAACGGTAACAGTACTGATCAGGTAATATGTCAACCTCTCAGCTTTCAGGAATCCTAACCGAAACTCCCCTTCTGTTCATGATAATGTCCAGTCTAGCTCTTTGATCAGTGTCAAGTTGTTCATGGAAAGTTTTTCAATCTCCATTTGTACCATGCATGATGTGTGACTTCCATGAGCAGAAATTTTCCAGCAAAGCCAATCTGATGATATGTAAAGCTCTAGTGCACCCTGCAGGTGAATCTCTTCACAGTAGGCACCAATCTGATGATATGTAAAGCTCTAGTGCACCCTGCAGGTGAATCTCTTCACAGTAGGCACATAGCAGCATTGAAACAGGCTTCACCAATCCGTTACCAGAAGTTTTGTTATTTTTTTCCTCATCACTAAATTGTAATACTGGAAAATTTTAAGTATTTGGTAAACAATTATTTGACAAAATGTCAACCTTTAAAAAACAAAACAAAAACAATAAACATAAATAAAAAATACCAGCACTAACAAATTTATCTAGAAAATGAGTCCTGGTTTGAATTACTTCAGTACAGTGGGATTCTACGGTATTAGAAGCAAATAGTAAACACGGATACAGTTAAGTATCAGCTCAACTTAAAATGGATGCATCCAACATGGATTCAGAGTAATTAAAAGATCAAAAATACAAGCTCATTCTGTTTTTTTTCCAATTAATTAACACCTAAAGCCATTTGCGTATTTCCACTAACGACAACTATTCTGAAACCAACTCATTTAATGTAGCGGAATTGGAAAAATAGCATTTGATGCCAGCTTTTAAAATTGGTGTCTTATTGAATTTCACAAAATAAACCATCATGAATTAAATGTTATATTAACATATAGTAGAATTCATTACCTAGTATCCTTTGTGAAAATAACAGTAACTTTTAGTATGGGAATATGTTAACTTCACATCTTTCAGTAGGGTAATATGGATGACTTTGCCCTAACTGGACAGTGTAAAATTCAAGTATTTTGCTTATCCCTAGCCATAACTATTACTGAATTACACTGCTTTGGATAGATTATGGCATTAAGTAAAGATTATTATGCAAGTGTAGTTAATCCAATAGTAAAATGATGAATGCTGACAATAGCTTTTCAAACTGATCATCTGACATAAATGTTAGGGATAGTTCTATAAACGTGAATAAAAACAGGAGTTAGAACTAAAGTTTAAAAAGTCTAAATACAACTAATCCATGGCTCAGTGGGTAGCACTCTTGCCTCAGTCAGAAGGTTGTGGGTTCAAGTCCAACTCCAGAGACTAGGCTGACACTCCAGTACTGTACTGAGGAAGTGCTGTCTTTCGGAGGAGACGTTAAATCGAGGCCCCATCTGCTCTCTCAGGTGGACGTAAAAGATCCCGTGGCACTATTTCGAAGAGGAGCAGGGGAGTTATCCCCGGTGTCCTGACCAATATTTATCCCTCGATCAACATCACTATCACTATTATCACACTGCTGTTTGTGGGAGCTTGCTCTGCACAAGTTGGCTGCCGCGTTTCCTACATTACAACAGTAACTACACTTCAAAAATTACTTCATTGGCTGTAAAGCGCTTTGGGACACCCTGAGGTCATGAAAGGCGCTATATAAATGCAAGTCTTTCTTTCTAATAATCGTCACCAACTTGGAGAGGAAATCACCATTACCATTGCGTGATAGCAAAGAACTTAGGATTTGGTGAATCAAATGTCCACGTTCCTGCCAGCTTATGAAAAACCACAGTGTATAATGTATTTTGGCATGTGGAGGAAGGGAGGGGAATACCGGATTGACCCCAAACCCTTGGTACCTTTATACAACCCTAAGCCTACTTTTCCTACATCTATGGCCATCCACATGTCTCTGGGTTTCAAATAACAGCCCATCTGATTTTTCTCTAAATGAAACCAACATTTTTAACACAACTATGTTGTTCAGTTTGTTGAAAAACCCATTTACCTGTGCAAGAGGTTTTGAAAATGGGTCCAACTTACTCCTATGGATGTCAAATTCAGCCCTCTTATGCCAGAACCTCCAAGCATCAAGTAGGTTCCTGTAATTCTCAATCCAATACTGGACCCTGGGATCTTTCACAACATCACTCGGGAAGCCCTGAGAATGTTAAAAGAATATAAACTTTATTTAAAAATTCATAATACTCTCTGAAATCACATCTTTTAAAATAAGAGGTCAGAAATTATTTGTCTAGTTAGTTGCCAAAGGAAAGGGAATAGAAATCACACTAACAACTTAACATTACACATAACCTTTATGCAAAATATAATGTATTCTGGCTATCCATAGGTTACGAGTTATGATGACATGATTAAATACAATGAACAGATTGTTTCAAGGCATTTGGCCAATTTTTTAATGCAATTTTCACTCGATGATGTACCTCATCGAAGTAAAGCAAAGCAAACTGTAGACCATGTTACCCCTGCTTGAATCACACCTCCTTGCAACTACTATATCCTTACTTCAATTATGTCTCCTTTCAACCAACCAATCATACAGTAACACTAACTGATTACCAGTCAATCAAATCAATAACCATTTTACAATTAAAATAATTATTACTCCCTTCTTTGAATTGCTATGCAGCATTCATTCATGCTTCTTTAATCAGGATAGGACATACTGTGTGGCAGACTAGCCAGTTGCATATGGGACATGAAGAATAGACACCTTGATATTAATTCTCTTTCTTCACTGCAATTAAGTATTCTAATGAAAACCATCAAGTTTTAGTACTGTTAAGCTTTAGTATCAAAGCTATAATTTAAACTGGTGTCTTTAAATTGCAGGACCAACAACACAGTCTGATGGTAGACATACGCCCTTTCATAGTGGTATCATAAGAGCACAAGTCAAGGAGGATGAAAGGACATTTAGCTCACCCCTCTAGTACATCAACTCACCCGGCCTAACATTCAACTGCATCTTGAATCCCTCCCCCCACCACAAATGTCTTTGATTCCACTTCCTTGCATGGTAGATCATTCAAAATGTTTAGTACCCTTTGGATAAATATTTATTTTCTAAAGTCTCATGTAGAATCTCCAACTACAAAGTTAAGAAAATACATTTGTTTAAACGAGCAGTTACTGCCACATTTTTGTTTGACCTACCTGCAGCATACAGAAACTTGCTGTCTGTACATCACCAGTCCTATCGACATAGCTTTCCATTAGGTCAATGCCATCTTTTGTCAGACCTGTTAATAGAATTCCCTCCAGGTTTCCAGCTTCTTTCATTTCATTGGTTAGTTTGTCAATATACCGAAGGATCTAAAGAACAGGATCATTTGTCAATATACTAATGGAGCTAAAGAACAAGATCATTTCGATTTTTACATTAGACAGTTACATTTGAGCAACATGTGGGACAAGACCAAGATATCTGGGAAAAGAAATAAAACTTACCATGTTCACGATTTCTCCTAATTGTGTATCAAACATACCGTGGTAATTATCGTTTAGTAAATGTAAACACATGAAGTTCATATTAAAAGTTTTGCATACTTCATGTCCACAAACTTTACTTCCTGTTATGCTTTTATAATGAAAACCCCAACAAGCCACAATGGAAACTAGCTATGTAAACATTTATAATCAGACAATCTCCCGTGGCATTGCAATAAAGACCTCTACAGTAGTTGAAAAGTTTTATCTCAATGTTCTCAAAGAATAGTATATGATAAAATGGTAGACAGAAGCTGCTACAACAACATGGAAGATTTTAAATATAACAGGAGAAATGGAGAACTTATTTGAGAACAAAATGTGTTTTTTGACACCATACAATCACAACAGGAAAGCTGAAACCAACACAAACATCACAACTCACTGACAACAAAAGGATATTGATGAACACTGGTGCCCAGTTAGGTGTGCTGCACTGAATTAATAAATCAAACAAGTAGCGGGCACCAGTGAATCAATAAATTCATAGAGCAGCAGGCAACAACAAATAAATAAATCAAGTCAGTAGTGAGCAGTGAATTAAGTGGACAAGTATGCAGTGAATTAATAAACACATAGAAAGTCTAGTACACCTACAAATCACTAAATTAATGGCGCAGCAGGCACCAGCGAATTCATACATCCTTCCTATCTTTGCTGCAACTGCTTCCTGCTCCCATAGGCACTAACTGACTTTCACGGGTTTCACTGGCAGTATTTCTGAATGAGCGATTATCATGTATTTGCTGACTATAAAGCTGTTAAAAAACTAAATGGCTCTTTAAGCTAAAGTTGTTCAAATAATCCCTGATTATAGTCACTGTGAGAAAAAGGTTGCTGGAAAGAAAGCTCCCAATGAGAAGGGGGTGTGGGTGTGCAGAGCGAGAGGACAAGGGTTGGGTAGGGGTCATGGTGAGGTCAGCAGTCGCAAAGCCCGAAGGATTACAACAGACAGGTCACGGGTTATGGTATGGGAGGCACAAGGCTCAAGGTGGTATGCTGGAGCCAAGCTGCAATGCTACCAGGGAAAGAAAACTGCAGGTTGACCAATGTCAAAATCTGGTGGCCAACCACTAAACCACCAGGGAAACAAACAGTATGGGTGGGATTTGGTTAGATCCCATTGCAAAATTAGGTGAACTAAGCAGTTGGAAATGTTAGAAATGGTCAAATGCACAACTTGCACAAGTGAGCAGCAACTGTTTACACGTGAAAATTCCTCATTATAAATGTTGATGTGAAGGTATTATCAAAAATTGTGACGAAGTTTGTGGACAGAAATTGCACGGCATACACAAGATTAATATATAGACGGGAATCCATGTGTTAACATATGAGAATCCATGCGGAAATATTTATAATGGGAAAAATCTCTCAAAAATATTTCACCATCACACTCTGTTGATGAACCAAATGATTCAAAATGCTTTGATATTTTTTCTTCTGCCATTTTCCAGTAATTGAAATATCTAATTTCCAAAATAAGGTTTTAAAACAAAATTTAAAAATTGCATATTTCACAATACCATGATTAAATTTACCTTTTCTGTCTTGCCTTCTTCATAAAAATTTTACTTCAAGGCCTTAGACTGTCTCAGAAATCTGGGCTTTGGTTGAATGCTTTTACCTCAGAAAAGTTGGACAGAACTTCAAAACACATCTATGCATTATCAGCATATAGAGTTTGCAGAATTTCTCAGCTTGTAATCTGCACATCAGCATGAGCTGATTAAAATGGGCGTGTCCCCATCTCCTGTGAGGATTTGGGAGTTTCTTTGCTTTTTCCAAATGACTTTGAAAGATTACTGGAAAGTGATTCCTCAAAGCTTTATTTCAAGAAGTGAAAACATTAAAATTTATTAACAAATCTTGCTTTTCTATTATGAACTCCTCATAGATAAACAACAATTGTGATTAGAGCATGTGTGATTTTTTGTTGACGATTAGAAAACAAAACAAAGATCGTTTCCCCCCTATTTTAGTTGAAAATTTCGTTCAACAAATCTCTACCTTCCAAACCATTTTTAGGCTTAAGGATTTTTAAAATATGAACTTTAGAGCTCTTTGTTTTTATGAAATTTATGTTTTAGGAAATTGTGTTTATAAAAGACTGCATAAGTAGGAAAACTCATTAACTAAGATAAATTTTCTGCTTTTCATTCATTATGCAGAAAATGTAGTCTTAAATGCCTTAAGGCAGGAACTGTCAGACATTGGGAGAAGCAATGAGGAAGGATACCTGATGGTCCAAGAGGGACCAAGGACAGTTTGGGCCCCATTCTTTGGGGACCTCCCCACTAGGTTTCCAGATGAGCCTCCCCACCCTGCGCTCCCCCAGTACCGCCAGAAGCTGGCCTCCCCAATGAACTGAAACCCCTCTCCCGGGGGAAACTCAGGTCACACATCCCCAGATGTCCCGTTTAAACTCAAAATCGGGACATTTCCAGACCCTGGAAACCCCTAAAATACTGGTAGATCCCGAGACCTCACCCTAGTATTGTCAGACCCGGCATCCTCTTCCCAATACCCACTTACCACACAGATGCTCCCAATGCTGGTGTCAGTGTCCCCAGTAACATTAGCTGTCATAACACCCGTTCTTATAAAAATCTGACTCATAGTAAGCAAAGTCACAGCAGATCTGATATTATAGTATACATTATATATATATTCCGCATGTATTTCCGGTCTACAAAACATTCCTTCCTGTTGTCATCTTTCTATCACATTTTTGTGCCAACTCTTTCATCATTATAAATTTCTATGTCCACATTTATAATGAAATTATGTAAACTCGTCACACCATGAATGCACACACTTGCCAGTGGCATCACTGTAGCACCTCAGTTTTTCAGCTACCAGCTCCTCAGCCAGCATTGAAAGGAAACTCCTGTGCTCCATCCAACTCTACTTTTCTGCTTCCCAAAATGCCCTATCTTTTGCTATAGAACTTAATAAAAATCTTACATCAGCACACATTTCCTGTCTACAAAACCTTACTTCCTGTTGTAACTCTTTCCGTTACACTTTTTCCCCGTTATATAAATTCCTATATCCACAGTTAAATGGCAACCACCTATTTAAACACATTCCTCTGTAAGTCCATAATTTGACCACTGAGTGGAGCTATTATTATCTGTCCCCTACAACTGTATCAAAATTCTTTGAATATTTTTCATCTTTTTCTCGGTAAGTTTCTAATGTCTAATATAAGAGTTGAAACAAAATTTAAAAAAATTAAAATTTGTAACATTAAATGAATCTATTGAATTGTGTTCTTTTAATGACTAACTCAAAGGCCTTAACTTCTCCTAAATGTCTGAGCTTGGATTTTTGCCAGAGCTGTAACTCTGAGCTAAATTTGGATTGTACAATGTACCTAATTTTCCAGGATGCATTAGTACCAGTCAACTGCACAAATACATTGTATTTTTTTCAGGTTTTGCAGTTGCTGCTCAACTGTTTTTCATAATTATTTAAAAAAACCTAGAGGACAATTTTCAAAGTTTTATTCAGCTAAAGTTCATCAGGGTCCCCAAAAAGTAGGCTGTGTGTGTTCAAATGTGAGAGAGTGAGAAAATGACCATGTACTAATTACACACCTGCTTCAGCTTTTGTTTTATGTTCGATAAACTTCCAAAGCATTGCTTTTAGGATATAGGTATGCACATGAATGTGCAAAGCATTCAAAATAGAATTGGAAAGTCAGAAACATTAATAACTATGGAGGGATTTAATATAGTAGCTACTGCATATACAGACATGGCTTTGGTCTGGAAAGGACTAGGAATTTAATATAACTTTTCAAGAGATATAGGGAAAAGGGGGTGGGTGGCAGTGTTAGTGAAGCATTCTATCACAACTAAAGAACATAAAGATGTTGTAGGGGGTTGCATTAGAACAATTTTTATGCTTATGGTATGGAGTTAAGAAATAGGAAGGGAAATTGTACAATGGTACATTATAGGCTGCTAAAAATTGGCACTGACAGAGGAGATCTGCAGATAGGTCAGAGAAATACACAAAAACAATAGGGCAATAATATTTGGACATTTTAACTATCCCAAGATAGACTAGAATTAAGGTAATGTAGTGGTCAAATGGAGAACACCATTTAGAATTTCTAGTCCAAAAAGAAAACAAACATTGCTAATTTAATTCTCGGAAATTAATGGTAGAAAATAACTGATGCAAGAGTAGGAAAACTATTAGGACATAATGACCACAATATAGGTTCAATTAAGAATATAAAAGGACAATGAAGAGTAAAAGTTGCTGGTCTGGAAAAAGGCAAAATTTAGTAAGATAAAAAGGGACTTGGCTTAAATTAACTAGGCAGAAAAGTTAGCAAACAGGTTGACAGATCAGCAGAAAGTAATCCTCACAGAACAGAAATAAATATATCTCAATAAGGCAAAAAAAGGGGGTGGAAAGAATATAGTTCTCTGGATAAATAGGGGATTAAAACAAAACTGAAACTTAAAATGGAGACTTCTGATAAAATTAGGCCCACCATGATGAATTTAATAAGTGTAGTAAGGAAGTGAAGAGAGATTAGAGGGGCTAAAAAGAAATATGAAAAAAGACTAGCAAATATTATAAAAGGACTTTTATAAGCATATAAAAAAGTAAAGAATAGTCAGGGTTCCACTCAAGCATGAAGGAGGAAGTCTAATTGTGCAGGCCGAAGGTATGGCAGTTATTAAATAAGCAGTCTGCATTTTTTTTTGTATAAAGGATGGTGGAAGCGAGAACGTGTGTGTACTGGAGGAGATATGAAACAATTGACAGAGCTGACTGTAGAAAAGGATTTGTATCTGACAGAAATAGCAGAACTCAAGGTGATTAAGTAACCGGATCCTGATGGCATGCACCACTGGAGAGGAGATAGCAGAGGCTCTGGCCAAAATTTTTCAATCCTCCCTAAACATGTAAATTATGCTGTGGGAAAGGGAGTAGCCGATGCAACGACCTTGTTCAAGAAGGAAGAGAAGGATAAACTGGATATTTAGAGACCACATCAGTTGTGGGCACTCTCCTAGAATCCATAATTCGAGATAAAATTAGTAAGCATTCAGAAATGCGTGGGTTGATCGAGGACAGTCTGTACAGATGTGTTAAAAACAAGTCAAGTTATGTTTCACAAACTTAAGGTTTTTGAACTGAGTAAAGAGTATGTAATGTAGCTCATTTTACCCCCCCTCCCACAATGAGAGCAGGAGGTGGTCGGATGGGGGGGAAGGGGGGGATTTAAAAATCACTAAATATGCAAAACCCAATCCTTGCGAACTCGCCTACTTCCGTTTAAATGCGGTAGGTTTGGTGGCATCTGAGTAACTTGCTCTGGAGAGGCAGGTCCGTGATTATAATATGTTAATGAGGCTCCGTTCCTCAGATTTATCAGCCATTTAAATTTAATGCTGGCCGGCCGGCCGGGTTTCCCTGGGCTCGGGAAACACGTCAGCTAAAGGGAGGCAGGAGCAGCCAGAATAAGCAGGTTAGTACTTTTTAAGAGCACTGCTTGTGGGCCAGGAGAAGCAGAAGTGCTTCCCCCCCCAGCCCCTCAAGCAATTCTTCTGCCGCGATCTGCCACCTGCAACCCCCACTACGCCCCGATCTTTCCCTCCCTTCCTCCTCACTGTTGCGCTCCAAGTCCCCACGCCAACCCCCGATCTTTTCCGATTGCTGGGGACAGTCCCCAGTGCTTTCACTGCTGGCTTTCCCACCCGGCCAGCCTGCCAATCTGGCTGCTGGGCGAGAAATGGAGTGGATTTCTGTGTTCCTGGGTGCCACCCGCCACCCCCCTCCCTCGCAAATGCTCGCCCCCGCTAAGATCTTGGCCCTTGCATTTCAAGGCAAAGTTGAGAAAATGTGGATATTTCTTCAGATAGACAGAATTTTATTTGCAAAAGAATCTACAAGGTTTTGTCCAATGCAAGTCTCTGCCCTAGGAAATATGTGAAGGCCCTTGAGAGGGTGCAGAGGAGATACAGGGGGGATGTGAGGAAAAACTTTTTTACACAGGGAGTGGTGATGACCTGGAATTCGCTGCCGATGGAAGTGGTGGAAGCAGAGTCACTCAATGTTTTCAAGGGGAGACTGGATAGGCACTTGAGGGAAATAAACTTGCAGGGCTACGGGGATAGAGCGGGGCAATGGGACTGACTGGATTGCTCTACAGAGAGCCGGCACGGACTCGATGGGCCGAATGGCCTCCTTCTGTGCCGTTATGACTATGACTATCTGAATTTAGGTGTTTAATCATGTGCACTTCATTTCTACGAAGTTACTTAGGAAGGGGGAGATGAAGTAGTCAGGCCTTTGTTGGAGTTATGGACAGCATGATATATCTCACTCCTAGAAAGAAATGTGTGAGGGTTCCAAGATGATTTGATTGAAAACCTCCGGTCATTTTGAGTAAAAAGAGGCTTCAACCACAATTTCCCAACCTAAGGCCTCCTCAGATTTGACTGCTCTTCTGGTCAGGCAGCATCTGTAGAGAGAGAAACAGAGTTAACACCCCAGTTCTGACGAAGGGTCATCGACCAGCAATGTTAACTCTGTTTCTCTCTCTACAGATGCTGCCTGACCTGCTGAGTATTTCCAGCATTTTCTATTTTTATTTCAGATTTCCAGCATCCGCAGTATTTTGCTTTTGACTGCTCTTCTGTTCAGTTAGTCAGATTCTGTTAATAACTCACTTGTTTCCGAGTCAGAGGCTGCATGTTCAAGCCCCATTGCAGAACTTAAGCACGTAACCTAGGCTGACACTCCAATGCAGTACCGAGGGAGTGCTGAATTGTCAGAGGTCTTTTGAATGAGCAGTTAAACCAAGGCTCTATCCACCTCTTCCAGTGACACTAAAGATCCCATAGCACCCACTGAAAAAACAGCAAGTTCTCCCAGTGTCTTGGCCAACATTCCTCCCTCAACCAACGCAGTCAAAAAATAATTGATCATTTATCTCGTTGGTGTTGGTGGGATATTGATGTACAGTAGCTGTTATGCACTCAAAGTAATTAATTCTATGTGAAGTGCTCAGACATTTCTGAAAGATAAAGATATGAAAGATTCCATATAAATGTATGTTTTTTAGTTCAGAAGAATGGTTTGCTATAAAAAAAACTATGTGGAGGAGGGGAAGAAATAATTTGAAAAGTGAAAATGACACTTAATATGGCAGTCATGAATAACACAGCTGCCAAACTGGGAATGTATCAGGTGGTGAGGGAGTAACCTACTTGGCCATATCTTCACTAAATTACCTGTCACAGATGTTTCTGTCCATGATAGCAGCGATAGGAGCAACCACCGCACAACCCCTGCAAGCCTTACCTTCAAAGTGAGGACACCCTCCATTGTGCATTACCACTATGCTAAGTGGGACAGACTAAGGACAAATCTAGCAGC
Organism: Squalus acanthias; assembly: GCA_030390025.1. NCBI lineage: Eukaryota > Metazoa > Chordata > Chondrichthyes > Squaliformes > Squalidae > Squalus > Squalus acanthias. The sequence goes on from CM059428.1 coordinate 97,541,559, forward strand.
CCAAAACTGGGCCCACAGCATTCAGCACAACTGTAAATCACCACAATCTGTAACTTCATAGTCCAGCATATCCCTCATTCCTCAATCAAAGCCAGATGATCAACTCTGGTTTAATGGAGAGTGCAAAAAGGAGCACAGCAATCAGGCATGCTTTAGAATGAGGTACCAACCTGGTAAAGATACAACACAGGACTACCTGCATGCTAAACTCCAAAAGCAGCAGGCTACTGACAGAGCTAAGTGGTCCCACATCCAATGGTAAAGAGCAAAGCTTTGTAGGCCCTACCATATCTAGTCAAGAACTGAGGTGCACAACCAGGCATACTAACATTCTACAGGCATTCTATCTCAAAGCTGTCCGGGTCCACATTTCCATTTCATCCTTAGACTCATCCGACGCTTCAACAAAAAACTTTTCTTCTTCCTTTCCGATGTCAAGGATCGCAAGCTTCAACAGCTCTTGGACACCAACGCCCCTCCGGAACCTTCTTCCCCTTCACTTTCCTCTGACCCCCCTTCTCCCAATCTCACCCCCTGCCGTGTTTTCACTATCCCCTCTGACCTTCCCCTCTCTGACTCCGAACGATCAGTCCTCAGCAAAGGCCTGAGCTTCATCCCCTTACGCCCCCATCTCAATTAATTTCGAGCTCGGCACGATGCTGAGCTCTTTTTCCGCTGCCTCCGTCTCCGTGCCCACTTCTCTGGCCAGGAGTCTTCCCCCCGCACGGCTGACCCTTTCTCCCGCTTTCAGAATTCTTGTTCCACCTGGACCCCTCCCTCTGGCCTCTTACCCTCTCTAGATCTTTTCATTGCTAACTGCCGCCGTGACATCGGCCAGCTCAATTTCTCTGCTCCCCTCACTCACTCCAACCTACCTCCCTCTGAACTTGCAGCACTCCATTCTCTCCGATCCAACCCTGACATTGTCATTAAACCTGCTGACAAGGGTGGTGATGTTGTTGTTTGGCGAACCGACCTCTACCTAGCGGAAGTTGAACGCCAACTCTCCGACACCTCCTCCTACCTCCACCTGGACCATGACCCCACTACCGAACATCAAACCACCGTGTAACATATCAAAGTTTGCAGATGATACAAAGATGGGAGGGAAAGTAGAGAGTGAGGAGGACATAAAAAACCTACAAGGGGATATAGACAGGCTGGGTGAGTGGGCAGAGATTTGGCAGATGCAATACAATATTGGAAAATGTGAGGTTATGCACTTTGGCAGGAAAAATGAGAGAGCAAGTTATTATCTTAATGGCGAGAAACTGGAAAGTACTGCAGTTCAAACGGATCTGGGGGTCTTGGTGCAAGAAAATCAAAAAGTTAGTATGCAGGTGCAGCAGGTGATCAAGAAAGCCAATGGAATGTTGGCTTTTATTGCTAGGGGGATAGAATATAAAAACAGGGAGGTATTGCTGCAGTTGTATAGGGTATTGGTGAGACTGCACCTGGAGTACTGCATACAGTTTTGGTGTCCATACTTAAGAAAAGACATACTTGCTCTCGAGGCAGTACAAAGAAGGTTCACTCGGTTAATTCCGGGGATGAGGGGGTGGACATACGAGGAGAGGTTGAGTAGATTGGGACTCTACTCATTGGAGTTCAGAAGAATGAGAGGCGATCTTATTGAAACATATAAGATTGTGAAGGGGCTTGATCGGGTGGACGCGGTGAGGATGTTCCCAATGATGGGTGAAACTAGAACTAGGGGACATAATCTTAGAATAAGGGGCTCCTCTTTCAAAACTGAGATGAGGAGAAACTTTTTCACTGAGGGTAGTGGGTCTGTGGAATTTGCTACCCCAGGAAGCTGTGGAAGCTACTTCATTAAATAAATTTAAAACAGAAATAGACCGTTTCCTAGAAGTATAGGGAATCAGGGGTTACGGGGAGCGGGCTGGAAATTGGACATGAGTTTGAATTCGGATCGGTCAAGGCCCTGTGGGTGGCGGAGCGGGCCCAGGGGCCGAGTGGCCTGGTCCTGCTCCTGCTTCTTGTGTTCTTTAGAGTTGAGGTTGGATCAGATCAGCCATGATCTCATTGAATGGCGGAGCAGGCTCGAGGGGCCGATTGGTCTACTCCTGCTCCTATTTCTTATGTTCTTATGTGTCCAAGACTGTCACTGACCTCATCTCCTCTGGAGATCTTCCCCCCACGGCCGCCAACCTCATAGTTCCCCAACCCCGCACAGCCCGCTTCTACCTCCTTCCCAAGATCCACAAACAGGACTGCCCCGGTAGACCCATTGTTTCAGCCTGTTTTTGCCCCACGGAACTTATCTCTTCCTATCTCGACTCTATTTTTTCTCCCCTTGTCCAGTCTCTTCCCACCTACATCCGCGACTCTTCCGACGCCCTCCACCATTTTAACAGTTTCCAGTTTCCCGGCCCCAACCGTCTCCTCTTCACTATGGACGTACAATCCCTCTATACCTCCATTCCCCACCAGGATGGCCTGAGGGCGCTCCGCTTCTTCCTTGAACAGAGGCCCAACCAGTCCCCATCCACCACCACCCTCCTCCGCCTGGCTGAACTTGTTCTCACATTGAACAACTTCTCCTTTGACTCTACCCATTTCCTCCAAATTAAAGGTGTTGCTATGGGTACCCGCATGGGTCCTAGCTATGCCTGCCTTTTCGTGGGATATGTGGAACACTCTTTGTTCCAGTCCTACTCGGGTCCCCTCCCTCACCTCTTTTTCCGGTACATTGATGACTGTATCGGTGCCGTCTCCTGCTCTCGCCCTGAACTAGAACATTTCATTCACTATGCTTCCAATTTCCACCCTTCCCTCACCTTCACATGGTCCATCTCCGACTCTTCCCTTCCTCGACTTCTCCATCTCTGGGGATAGGTTATTGACTAACATTCACTACAAGCCCACTGACTCCCACAGCTACCTGGACTACACTTCCTCCCACCCCGCCTCCTGTAAGGACTCTATTCCATTCTCCCAGTTTCTCCGTCTCATCTGCTCTGATGATGTCACCTTCCATACCAGTGCTTCCGACATGTCTTCCTTTTTCCTCAACCGAGGATTCCCCTCTACCGTGGTCGACACGGCCCTCGACCGTGTCCGTTCTATCTCCCGCACTTCTGCCCTCACCCCTGCCCCTCCCTCCCGGAACCACGATAGGGTTCCCCTTGTCCTCACCTTTCACCCCACCAGCCTCCACATTCAACGGATCATCCTCCGCCATTTCCGCCACCTCCAGCGTGATCCCACCACCAAACGCATCTTCCCCTCACCTCCCCTTTCAGCATTCCGCAGGGACCGTTCCCTCCGCGACACCCTAGTCCACTCCTCTACCACCCCCAGCACCTTCCCGTGCACGCGCAGGAGATGCAACACATGCCCTTATACCTCCCCTCTTCCCACTGTCCAGGGCCCCAAACACCCCTTCCAGGTGAAACAGCGATTTACTTGTACTTCCTGCAATTTAGTATACTGTATTCGCTGCTCACGATGTGGTCTCCTCTACATTGGGGAGACCAAACGCAGATTGGGTGACTGCTTTGCGGAACACCTCCGTTCAGTCCGTAAAGGGGACCCCGAGCTCCCGGTGGCCTGTCACTTTAATTCACCGCTTCACTCCCACTCTGACCTCACCGTCCTCGGCCTATTACACTGTTCCACGGAAGCGCAGCGCAAGCTCGAGGAACAGCACCTCATCTTTCGTTTAGGCACGCTACAGCCCTCTGGACTCAATATCGAGTTCAACAATTTTAGATCATAACCTCAGCTCCAATCACATTTATATTTTATTTTTTCATCCACCCTTTTATTTGGCCCTCCCCCCCACCTTTTTTTTCCTCCTAGAAGCTGGCAGCTGTCCTTCATTCTGCCAGTGGATTTCACACTTCTTTCAGCCTTAACCTGTCACATCAACACCACCTCTTGCCTTGCATATCTCTTAATGCCTCTTTATCTCCCCTTTTGTTCCTTTATCCCCTCCCCCTTTTCCCAGCTTTATCCTGGCCTTAAATCTATTTGATTTCCGGCTCTTTCCAGTTCTGACGAAAGGTCATCGACCTGAAACGTTAACTCTCTTTTGTTGTCTGGCCTGCTGAGTTTTTCCAGCGTTTTCTGTTGTTATTTCGGATTTCCAGCATCCGCAGTATTTTGCTATCATACTAACAGGAGGATAAGGAAGCTCCATGATTATCTTCATCCTCAACTACATTGGAGCCCAGCATAAAATCAATACATTTTTAATGGATTCAAAGTGTGTATTATCATCTTTACACTCACCTGGGTGTCATTTAGAAACATATTAGCGAAAGCCACTCGGTCACGTACAGCTACACTGCTCTCATACTAAAGTGAGGGATGAAAAAATGTTACCATTTGACAAAATAATTGGTTTACAAAAATGTTAATGGTCAAAATGATAAACATTAAATGATAGGCAGACAGAACTTACCAACACACCATCATATGACCCTGGTTCACTAGTCAGAAAGGCAAACATGACACATAGATAAGGATTATTTAGCTGCAGCCTCAGAGTGCTACACATTTCTCGCCACAGAGAATTCTTTTCATCTGTGTAACCTGACAGTGCCATAGCTACAACATTCAGGTTCAAATCTCCTGTAAATCACAAAGGATTCATTATAAGCCACCTCTTTCATTTATTTTTATTTAAAAAAGAAAATTTACACCCAATAAAAGCTTTGTCCAAGTCCATCTGAAAGATACTCCCCGCCCCCCACCCCATATCCAACTTATTAACTGTCTGACCTCCAAATTAGGGCTGTCATTTTTGCCACAGATCTGATTTTGAGTGCACAAACAGATCTTGAGTGCATGAAGCCAAAGCTAAAAAATATTGGGGCCAAAAATCCATAGCCTTCCAGTGTACGCCTGACAAGTCCAGCAAGAGGTCTGGACACACCAGGTCCTAGCCTACCTCACCCGCTTACGCAGTGCTTTGTTGGTGCTAGAGTCTCCACCCATTCAAACAAGAACACTGGTGTTAGAGGCGACAGCTGGGAAGGGGTCTCCCAGCCCACGTGTTTCCTCGTCCCTGGCTTAGCAAGACATTAATGGGTCTGGAATCGAGTGAAAGCAGGAGTAACATCCAGTGAATGTAAGCCCACATGGAGATTCCAGGTCTGAGTCATAGCCTGGACCCCCAAAGATTGAAACATTTTTGCCTTTATTTTTCAGCCTCTGGCTGATGGGCACACTTCCAGGATCTTTGAGGGTTTACCATCCACCACATTGCAGTCTCCTACGTCTGGGACTGCCCAAGTTGTGCTCCGAATTGCATTAGTGCCCACTGGGCATATTGGTATGAGGTGAGCTTCCCCTGATTCTGCATACTTTGGTGGGGTCAGCACTGGAGGTCACTTTTGTCAGGATCCTGGGCCGTGAAAACACAAGTATCAGCTGTCTCAAGATAGAGTTTAAAAAAAAATTAGGGTGTATTTTCAGATTAATGAGAAAACATAAAATTATAATTTCACTTTGGAGTATTCTTTTACAAAATTATGAGCGTCAGCCTTGACTCAGTGTTAGCACTCTCACCTCGGAGTCAGAAAGTTGCAGGTTAAAATCCCACTCCAGAGACCTGACCACATAATCTAGGCTGGCACTTCAGTCCAGCACTGAGGGAGTGCTGTACTATTGGAGGTGTTGCTCGATTTAAATGGTGGGGAGTGTATTAATAATATATACATAATGTCTTATATGTGTAATGATCGATTAGCTTGAAACAATGTAAAAACAGATGAATAATATACCTTTCCCCAAAGCAGCTCCCTTGTTGAGAATCTCTATAGCTTTTCGAATGTCAAGGTTAAAAAGTGCAACAGCAGCAGCTCGTTCCCATTCTTCTCCTTGCTCTAATGAGTTTAGGAAGGGACCCACATCAATCTCTGGTCCCTTCTGGATCCAGCCACAAAGTTGCAGAGCCAAGCATCGCTCCTCACTCTGGTACCTGATAACATCTGTCTGTCGATCACACCCAGTCCAGCTGTGCTTATAACTCTCTGTTTTTCTCTCTGACAATGGAATAAATGTAAACAAAAAATTTATATGGTGCTTCACAATGTTTTACCAGTGACAACATAATTAACTCATCCATGCTTTGGTTACCTCCAGACTCGACTATTCCAATGCTTTCCTGGTCAGCCTCCCACCTTGCGTCCTCTGTAAACTTGAGGTCATCCAAAACTTTGCTGCCCGTATCCTAACTCGCACCAAGTCCCATTCACCCATCATCCCTGTGCTCGCTGATCTACATTGGTTGCTGGTCCATCAACACCTCAAATTTAAAATTCTCATCCTTGTGTTCAGATCCCTCCATTGGTTCGCCCTTCCCTATCTCTTTAACCTCCTCCAGCCCTACAACCCTCTGAGAACGCTGCGTTCCTCCAATTCTGGGCTCTTGTGCATCTCTGATTTCCTTCACTCCACCATTGGTGGCCATGCCTTCAGCTGTCTAGGCCCCAAGCTCTGGAATTCCCTCCTAAACCTCTCCGTCTCTGTACCTCTCTCTCCTTCTTTAAGACATTCCTTAAAACCTACCTCTTTGACTCAGCTTTTGGTCACCTGTCTTAATATCGCAAGTGGCTTGGGTGTCAAATTTTGTCTTATTACATTCCTGTGAGCGCCTTGGGATGTTTTACTATGTTTAACGTGCTACATAAATGCAAGTTATTATTGTTGAGCTAGATAACTCAGCATGCAATAGTGGGCTCTGCTTGACACTAAAATGCAAAAATTGACCATTAGAACCAATTCTTTTTCTGATTGTACAAATGAAATAAAAGGCACATGAAAGCCCAAATATTCAATTTGATTGCTTGAATCGCAAAAGATTTATGAGCGAGTCCCAGGACAATCATCACACTGCCTCAGTGTTAAATGGAGGAATTTTTCTAGGATGGTTCTGGATCCTGGACGAATGCAATTTTATCCTTATTGAAGCAGAGTGTGATATAAAATGCATCACTTAAAAAAAAAAGAGTTGTGTTCTTCATTGTGGATAATGTTGATAGAAAATGTCCCATCCATGTAAATGAACATACACTAAATATGTGCTAACACAGCACATTTGGATAGTGCCAGTGGATGAAAGAGGTCTGACATTGCATTCCTGAAACAAGGTTTTGAAAGATGGGATATTTACATCTGGAAACATACAATATGGACAATCAAAGCATTTTAAACTACATGTGGGTAGGCAGACTGCTTAAATCCTACATAATTATATATATATATATCTCTCTTATTTGAAGTAGGCACCCAAATAACATCTTCTCTTCCCACTTGTAAACTTTGGTTACATTCAACCCCTCAAGTTGCCCCCACATAACAGACAGAGCCATAGACTCCACTATCTTATTACTCTCTGGTATATTCACCAGGAGATATGCCTACCTCAACATAAACAGACCATATCCAGCTAATATCCGAGTCTCCCTCCAGATGACCAGACAGGCAAACTTGTCCCTACCTAAAATCATCCAGGTATTCTTTGAAATCTGGCTCTTTTCCAATGAGCACATGACAACTGAAACGGTTTACAGAAAAGCATTGTATTTTTCTCTTTACAAAAAAAGATGCAAACCATTTTAGCTGTTAAGAATCAATAAAAATACATCACATAAAATTGGCATTACCAGAAAACAATGGAAACTGTAGTGTATGAATTATCAAGTCACAAATTAGTGATACAAAAATATAGTATCTGCAAATAGAGAAACAGAAAAATGCAGAGGAAAATAACTTCTGAAGTTGTAAATATTCTATTAAATAATCATAAACTTGAGAAAGTATTCGAATACTAACCAAAAACTAGGAAAATGAGGGCAATATGAAAATATGCAAATACTTTAAAAACATATGCATTATGCCCATTTTATATTAGTGTAGGCCTCACATCCTCAAGTGTCAAGGTTTAATAACAGATCTATAATAAAAGCTATGGCTTTATTACAACCATGTTCCAGTTAGAAGTTTTATTAAAAAGAGTAACAGCTCCCCATCCTTTTGGCTGATTGTTAGTAACACTTGGATAGATAATGCAGAAACAGAGCCACTGCATTGGTGTAGATTCCAGGCAATGAAAACAGAATCAGAGAACAGAAGGACTCTTGAGGTACTACTTATATCCAAAAAATATATATATATATTGCATGGCTGAATTATGCAGTTTCTGTTTTTGGATAGTTAAAATTAAAACACTTTGTGTTCCTGATCCAAACCACTGGCCAATTAAGAAACCTGATGTTCGGATTGGAAATTTGTTTGTCCACCTGAAGCTAAATTCTGCATTCTCGTCCCTGTTAGTTATCTGATAACATCTGGAACATCAAACTACAAGCATCTGCACCAGAAACAAAAATTACAAATGGAGGGGAAACATGTCAATTAATTCATACTCACCTGCACTTGATTTCACTATCGTTTTGATGCCAGAGTACACAAGGGGCACTTTGTTCACAGATGATTTCTGTTCTGCATCTTCAGCATATTGTTTCATGAGTGATTGTAAATATAGGAAAGCAACATGAAGGGAAAAATAGCTTGTAGTTTTTTTTGCCTGCTTCAATAGTAATTGACAGAATGAGAATCTATATACAATGTCATCATGCTTCAGCAACTCTTAGTAATATATTACAACCTTGAATTTTCCACAATCTGAACATGCACTTAACCAAACCTACAATCTGTACTTCTGCAATCAAACAGCCATTGTCTTCATTACTCACCATCTGGTGGTTGAGCACATTAGCCCCGAGGCAGCTCCTGGCCAGTTGTATACACCTTCTTGTTCAATAATTTTAATTAGGAAATAAACTTTGATAATGTGCAACATGAAAAATCTTTCCCATCCACCAGGGCTGGATCCCCCACTCTAAGCACCGCATCATCATCCTCACTACCTTCCTCCCCTCAACACTCATGCCTTTCCCTCCCCTGTCAACCTGCATGAGAAATTGGTGGCACCCATAACCATCACCCCTAATATCCCACACCCAATGACCTCCTCTCCAATGCTTTCACACGCCATCACTGCCATCCCAGTGCTGCCACACCCAAAAACCATCCTTTCACCATCACCACATCAAGGAGTCTCCGCCCAATACTTCAAGATCCCTCTCCCACTCCTCTCAACCTGGCATGCGCTTCCCAGTGCTCCCACATTCTGTAAACACCCTCTTCATTCTTCCAGACCCCTCAAAATGCCCTCCTCACAAACCCCAGAACCACCCACAGCCCCTTCACTACTGCTACACACAGTTCCTACATCCTATCTGAAACATCTTCCCCTTCATCCTGTACTTTTAAAAGAGATAAACTAACTGAAGTTAAAAAAAATGATAAGTAAAACTGTTACAGTTCCATAAAAATATATTCAATTCTGTTAGCCAAGCCTGGAAATGTTGCTAACACTCCTAAAATACTCTAATAAAAGCACAATTGGACTTATTCAAATCATTGTAAATCAGTGGTCCCAATCTTTCATTGTACCTTACACAGCATGTCTGCCAATTCACCACAAATAACGCCATGGAAAGCTTATTATTTATCAAATACACTCTTTAAAGATGTACATGACTCAATGCCATGCTAATAACCCATCCTAGGGGATGAAAGGGAAGATCGAGCTGAAGCTGGAATTTTAAAACCAGGGCTCCCACCTGCATAATTTCAAAGCACCAACTGCAACATGACATCACATCTGCCTTATTCCAGTGGTAAGTTCCTCCAGAAAATATATTGCGGTGGACTGAGGTCACAGCACAATGGAGCATGCCAGCAAAAACTACTCAGGCAATGACACTGACCCTTTACCAGCCAACACCACTCTTGTCGTAGGAGGCAACCCTATAAGGTAAAGTGGCATAAGATTTTAGCCAATTAATAATGCCTTATATTTTTGTTATATATAGCAGTTGAAATTATGATGGGCCCACTCCACTGATACAAATGTAGCAAGGAGAAACTCCCAAACACCAAACATGAAGACCGCTGACCCAGTTCCAATTTCCAGAGATGGGGGTCATTTACGAGGTTTGGGGGGGGCAGGGAAGAGCACGTGCTTCAGAGATAGAAGTGGATCTTGGTGCATCCCACTGGGGCCTTCCTACAGACCTCAATGGAACACACGCCAGCTCTTAGTGGCAAGAGTTCCACGGAGGCCTTAAAAGGATGTAATGGGCAGAAATCCAAGACATGCTCCCACCCCTTGACATAGTGGGAGGTAGCCATATTCCTCTCTACCTTCCTTGGACAGAATTTACTGCATTTTACATGGACAGCATCCCACTGGAACTGGGTTCCACCCTAAGTTCTGCCTTCACCAAGCAATTCACCCACCCTCTGCTCTGACCCTGGATTGGAATTTCAGGGCCTTTATAGTTAAAAGCTCAACTTCACCATCTGATTTAATATTTTGAAGTTTTAGGTTTAAGAACTTGGGAGGAATTGAAACACTTCCAAAAACTGCTCAGAAACCCTCCATCTGAAAATAGAAATTCCTTACAAAACAGCCTGGTAGAAATCAGCCACAGCAGGTGCTCTGGCTACAAAACACCAGCTCAGGCGAGATAGGTGTCAGGTTTATCTTTGGTCTGGTCTCATTATCACCATTCCCTCCTCCCACTCCTCAGTGCTTTCAAAACAATTAGAAAGCTTGATAACCAGGGTACAAGTACTGAAGATAGAACAGTCACATACATCACTAAATGTTTCCCCCATCCCGCAACCCCCCAGGCTGGGGAGACCAAATGTAACAAGGCTGCTTTCTCACTAGGAAAATGAGTGGGATACTAAACAATTTTCATTTTAAATACAGTAAAATAGGAGGGGAAGAAATGGAGGGGAAAGTATTTTAAATTGAAAGTACATTCCATTCCTCCTTCCAAAATATTCCACCCCTTTCATCTTTCGGATGAGACATTAAACCGAAGTCCCGTCTGCCCTCTCAGGTGGACATAAAAGATCCCGTGGCTTTATTCGAAGAAGAGCAGGGGATTTCTTCGGTGTCCTGGCCAATATTTATCCCTCAACCAACACCACTAAAACAAAACAAATTATCTGGTCATCATCACATTGCTCTTTGTGGGACCTGGCTGTGCGAAAATTGGCTGTCGCGTTTCCCTACATTACAACAGTAACTACACGTCAAAAGTGCTTCATGGGCTGTAAAGCGCTTTAAAGGTACCCTGAGGTTGTGTACGGCGCTATATAAATGCAATAGCCTTAAAAAAAAGTTGGTGCAAGTCAGAATAATCCTCATCATTTACGTGTTTATATCAAACACGAAAATCTGATTAAATATTAAACGACTTTAGCACCTTAATCAGTAACCAGAAGTATTTGGCGTACAGACAGCTCATTCACAAGTGTTTCAGCAGTGAGAGAAAACTATCAGAATGACTTGATTAGTAGCACTAAACAGCTTATACTGGAAGTTAATACTGGGATGGAGAAAGGTCAGTATAAATATTATTTCCAGGGGCTACACCAGAAACAGTAACCTATCTTTCCCCGACAAATGACGGATGTGTTCTGTACTTTCAGCATTTTTTATTTTAAGTTTTTTTTAAATCTCTTCAGCACCACATAATGCAGTTTCTATTGATTTTACTGGACTAATATTTTTTTTTTTAAAAAGTCTTTAAACTGAATTGTTTCAATGTTATGAGCAGTGCAGGTCATCGTCAGCAGTGCAAACAGGATGCTTATTCAATAGCAAAGTACTACGGATGCTGGAAATCCAAAATAACAGAAAACGCTGGAAAAACTCAGCAGGTCAGGCAGCATCCGTGGAGAGAAACAGAGTTAACGTTTCAGGTCGAAGACCGTTCGTCAGAACTGGAAAAAAGCAGGAAATTGAATAAATTTTAAAGCAAGTTTAGCGGCTGGGAAAAGGGGGAGGGGGATGAAAGAACAAAAGGGAAGGTCAGTGATAGGATAGAAAGCAGGAGAGATTAAGAGACATTGAGAGACATTAAGAGATATTCAAGGCAAGAGGAGGTGGTAATGGGACAGGTTAAGGAACAAAGGATGGCTCTAGATGAAGTGTGAATTGCGCTGGCAGAATGAAGGACAGCTGCCATGTGGGAGGGAAGAAAAAAAGGGGCCAAACAAAAAGTGTGGATAAAAAAATATATATATTATATGTGATAGGGGCCGAGGTTATGATCTGAAATTGTTGAACTTATTGTCATGCATTAGGATAACCATACCTACTAAACTTCACAAGTTATTCTGCCAGTTACCCTGGGGGAAAAAGGCATAATTTTATACTCCTGACCTAGACAGACAAATGAAAAACCTTCATCTCTCAAAGTACAGCACCAATTCCTCCAGATCAGCTGAAGTGATAACTGATAGGGAGTTCAATATATCAGTCACTATTCCAAGGAAATGGGGTTATGCTCCAGGTAGCCAGGAGAAAATAGATGTAGTGAGCTCATGCCGTGCAGATTTACAATGTCATTTGTGGCAGGATAACAGCAGTGCAACACCCATTTACAATTTGTTTTCAGATGTTGAAAATAGGTCACAATATTGACAGTGACATGGGAAAATAGGAATTGATGGATGAAAAAAAACCAAGGTCCATCTAGTCCGGCTTCTAAAACCTGGTAGTCGCGTGATACAAGATAAGCGAGCTGTTGACTAATCAAAGCAATCAATTACTATCAACTAGTGTACAACAGACCCAGTTCTACTACCAACAGCCTAACAAGTGATATACATCCTTCAAGCAAACTAAAATAGAAACATCACAGGAAAGTTTCATTTACTTTTAAAAATAATTCACACTGAAAAATAAATTGTTGCACAGCAAAACAAAATTTAAAGTTACTTTATGCAAGTTTTGGCCTTCTTAAAGAACATTACTGCAAGATTTATATTACTTCCTCAGCAATTTTCTTTCTTTTTCAAAAATCTTTGATGAAACCATTACCTTGCTACTCATAATTTTAACCAAAAGGATATAATGCAGAGTGTACCATAAAGATTTTAGCTGTGGGTCATCATCTTCAGCCAACAAATGATTTCTCCACACTTGCTCTGTGTCAAGTCCATATCTTGATAGTGCCCGCTGCCTCATTTTTGTGGCAACATCCTTCTCTCCAGAACTAGCTTCTCCCTCTTCACTGCAGTTATACAAGTGTCTGCCACATGCCCACATCAGAGAAGTAGTTGGACTCCACGCCAGTGATATTCGCTCAAAGACAGTGAAGTCTGACATCAATCTGTTAGATGTCACCACAACCATACGGTTCTGATTTGTCGGATGCCAAGCAAATGAGGCAATGTAGTTTTCACAAGGCTGCACACCCCTTTCTATTATGGTGGGCTCAGTTTCATCCCCAATAGGTGTTGGGGTGTGTTGCATATCGTACAGGCGAATTATATTACTATCTCTAGTCAACGTAGCCAGTAAACCAGTTCTAGTTGGACACCAAGCTACTTTTGTTAGTGGTTTTGGTTGCTCCGTCAGAGTCAGCACTGGCTTTTCAAACTTCCGTAAGTCCCAGATTGCCACTTGACCTTCAAAGAAAGATGCTACACGGTCATGGAAGTGAGGGTCAACAGTTACACCCTGAACAGCCTTTGTATTGACAAACATTTTTTGGCTGGTGTTTCTCAAGTCAAAAATTGCAAGATTGCGGTGCATGCCTGCCAATAGCAGTTTTTGGTCTCTTGGAAGCCAGCAAAGGGAGAGGCTTGCATCATTTTGGCCTAGTTCGTACAACGGCTTTGTTACGACAAGGCCAGCATCTGTATCACCAGCAGAAAGTCGAACCTTCTCTGCTGGGACTGCTATCTCTGGTGTATATTTGCTGCTGATATCCCAGATGAGTACGGAGAAATCTGCCCTGTGTTTGTCCAGTCCAGCAGCAAGCCAGTTGCTGTCCACAGGATTCCAAGCTAATGTATTACACTGACGAGCATGCTTAGGAACAAATTCCTTTCCTATCAAATCTCTGCATTTAGAATTGCGATCTTGACCAAGGCTAGTAAGGACAACCCGTCCATTGGCTTGACCAACGGCAAGTAAACACTCTGGGTCATACTTAGGATACCAAGCCACACATTTCATATAGGGGGTGTCGGAGTTAATTGCCAGCAATGTGGCTGTGGTGTCCTCTGAAAGCCTCAAAGAACCAGCTTTAGCTTCAAAATTTCCGACTGATTCAGTACGATAAAGGCAAAGTTCAGAGTCACAAACAACAAATCTGTCCACATGATGAGGAGCCCACAGGATGTCAGGCTTCGAACCACTCATATTTTCTACCAGATTGCACAAGGATTCATTCCAAATGTTTTACTATCACTCCAGTTGATCAGCTTGATTGAAGGGAGACAAACACACAAGCCTCACTTTGTAACATTGTGAATCTGTGAGAAAAAAAAATTGTTTTGGTTTATTACAAAATCATGATGAGCTGTCTACAGCTAAGAAGAAACAGGTTAAGATTAAGAATGACACAAGAACATAAGAAATAGGAGAGGTAGGCCATTCGGCCCCTCAAGCCTGCTCCGCCATTCAATAAAATCATGGCTGATCCTCTACCTCATCTCCACCTTCCCGCACTGTGCCCATATCCCTCGACTCTCTTAATATCCAAAAATCTATCGATCTCTGTCTTGAATATACTCAATGACTGAGCCTCCACAGCCCTCTGGGGCAGAGAATTCCAAAGATTCACCACCCTCTGATTGAAGAAATTTCTCCTCATCTCAGTCCTAAATGGCCGACCTCTTATTCTGAGACTGTGACCCCTGGCTCTAGACTCCCCTGCCAGGGGAATCATACTCCCCTGCCAGGGGAATCATACTCCCGGCATCTACCCTGTCAAGCCCTGTAAGAAATGTATATTTTTCAATGAGATCACCTCTCAGTCTTCTAAATTCTAGGGAATTCTAGTCTACTCAATCTCTCCTCATAGGACAATCCCCCCCCCCCCCCACCCCCCTCAATCCCAGGAATCAGTCTGGTGAACCTTCATTGCATTCCCGTGTGTCAGCTGTGGCTTAGTGGGTAGCACACTCGCCTCTAGAGTCAGAAGGTTGTGGGTTCAAGTCTCACTCCAGGGACTTGTAGCACATAAATCTAGGCTGACACTCCAGTGCAGTGCTGAGGGAGTGCTGCACTGTTGGAGGTGCCGTCATTCAGAAGAGACGTTAAACCGAGGCTCCGTCTGTTCTCTCAGGTGGACGTAAAAGATCCCATGGCACTATTTCGAAGAGGAGCAGGGGAGTTATCCCCAGTGTCCTGGCCAATATTTATCCCTCAATCAACAACAAAAACAGATTATCTGGTCATTATCACATTGCTGTTTGTGGCAGCTTGCTGTGCACAAATTGGCTACCACATTTCCCACATTACAACAGTGACTACACTCCAAAAGTACTTCATTGGCTGTAAAGCGCTTTGAGACGTCCGGTGGTCGTGAAAGGAGTCATATAAATGCAAGTCTTTCTTTCCCTCTAAGGCAAGTACAGGAAACTCTCGTTTAAACGGCACCTAAATATCCGGAATTCTCTATTAACCGGCAAAATTCATACTCTGAAAACAACACCTCAATAACCGTTTTGTTTTACTGTTAAGTAATTAAAGAGTTATGGATTACCCTCAACTGGCAGTACTGTATTTAATCAAGCATCTACCACCATCCATTTAACACAACATTCTGTAGGTGAGTACCCAATTACTGTATACTGCACATTTCTTGATTTTTAAAATTTTGTTTGTTAAAAATAGCCTCGGTAGATAACCCTCTCCGTCATCCGGAATTTTTAAATCAACCGGCACCATCCCGGTCCCGTCGGTGCCGGATACCAAAGAGTTTCCTGTATATCCTTCCTTAGGTAAGGAGACCAAAACTGTACACAATACTCCAGGTGTGTCTCACCAAAGCCCTATTTAATTGCAGTAAGACTTCTTTACTCTTGTACTCCAATACTTTTGTAATAAAGGCCAACATACCATTTGCTGTCCTAAATGCTTGCTGTACCTACACGTCAACTTTCAGTGATTCGTGTACAAGGACACCCAGGTCCCTCTGAATACCAACATTTCCCAATCTCTCACATTTAAAAATATTCTGCTTTTCTATTTTTCCTACCAAAGTGGATAACTTCACATTTCTCCACATTATATTCCATCTGCCATGGTCTTGCCCACTCACTTAACCTGTCTATATCCCGTTGCATCCTGCTCACAAGTTACTTTCCCACCTAGATTTTTATCGTCAGCAAACCTGGATAAATTACACTCTGTCCCCTCATCTAAGTCATTGATGTAGATTGTGAATAGCTGAGACCCAAGCACTGATCCTTGCGGTATCCCACTAGTTACAGCCTGCCAACCTGAAAAATGACCTGTTTATTCCTACTCTCTGTTTTCTATCCGTTAACCAATCCTCAATCCAGGGGTTGCAGGAACAGAGAGACCTGCTGGAGTATGTACACAAATCTTTGAAGGTTGCAGGACAAGTTGAGAAGGCTGTTAAAAAGGTATAAGGGATCCTTGGCTTTAAACACAGAGGCAGAGAGTACAAAAACAAGGAAGTTATGCTAAACCTTATAAGTCACTGGTTAGGCCTCAGCTGGAGTATTGTGTACAATTCTGGGCACCATATTTTAGGAAGGATGTCAAGGCCTTGGAGAGGATGCAGAGGAGATTTACTAGAATGATACCAGGGAGGAGGGGCTTCAGTTATGTGGAGAGACTGGAGAAGTTGGGTTGTTCTCTTTAGGACAGAGAAGGTTAAGGGGAGATTTAATAGAGGTGTTCAAAATTATGAAGGATTTTAATAGTGTAAATAAGGAGATACTGTTTCCAGTGGCAGAAGGGTCGGTAACCAGAGGACACAGATTTACGGTAATTGGCAAAAGAACCAGAGGCGAGATGAGGAGAAATGAACCCAAATTAGGATGAGAAAAGACACTGTTTATCTCAACTTGACACACTTCCAAGGTATAGTCATTTAGTGGGTATTGCACTGGACTAGCAACCCATAGGTCGTGAGTTCAAATTCCACCATGGCAAGCTGTGAAATTGAATTTAATAAATCTAGCACTAGAAAATAACCACAAACACTGCAGCATGTTGTAAAAACCCAACTGGTTCACTAATGGCCAACGAAAATTCATCACCAGTTTCTTTCAAATTATTTTCAAAAAACACAAACTGTTAGAGATAAATGTCTTTTCTACTGTTAAATATAAACAGAATACTTATAATTTGCACATAAATAAAAGCTACAAGTAGATGGATCTGTGTTTTTTCTCTGTCTCCCTGTTTTAAAAAAATCGTTTGAAATTTGTCCTCTAGCTTTTCGTAAAATGTTGAAAAACAGCCAAGCAGATATTACTGGAAGCTGAAGAGAATCATTCTGGCACTCGGGCTGATAAAATGCTACTGATGCATTCGAAGAAACTAACCACACTGCATACCAAAACTGCAGGATCTTCCTTCAGCTCGCACAGCACAGCTCTGGGCAAAAGTATAAGTCCACGCAAGGCTTTTGAGAGAGAGTGTGGAACATTTTGTAAAAGTTTTAATAAAGATACAAAAAGACAGAAAAGGAAATTCAATGGATACATTTAATTATGTTATTGTGAAATATGATTTTCAATGTTTTATTTAATTTAAAATCTCACTAGAGGTTTTGGTTTCTGAAGGAATAAAAGCAAACAACGGCTTTTTTATTAAAGTGTTTTCACTCATTCAACTGGTTCATTTTGTTTTATTTATTGGCAAGTTCTCCTGACAGGTCATTCATGATAGTCTGGTGCTGAGTAGTTTCCCATTCGCAGAGTTCTAGCTGCTTTCCTCACTTATGATTCATATGTTCCCATGCTCTTCAATTTCAATTTGCTGCAGTTTTACTTTGAGCCAATGAAGTGGGGTGCAAAGATGTGACAGCAGGAAGCAAGCGTGACAAAAGACAAAGCTGAAGCATTTGCAAACATCTTCAGCCAGAAGTGCCGAGTGGATGATCCATATCGGCCTCCTCCTGAGGTCCCCACCATCACAGAAGCCAGTCTTCAGCCAATTCGATTCACTCCACGTGATATCAAGAAATGGCTGAGTGCACTGGATATAGCAAAGGCCATGGGCCCTGACAACATCCCGGCTGTCGTGCTGAAGACTTGTGCTCCAGAACTAGCCGCTCCGCTAGCCAAGCTGTTCCAGTACAGCTACAACACTGGCATCTATCCGACAATGTGGAAACTGCCCAGGTATGTCCTGTCCACAAAAAGCAGGACAAATCCAACCCGGTCAATTACCGCCCCATCAGTCTACTCTCAATCATCAGCAGTGATGAAAAGGTGTCGTCTACAGTGCTATCAAGCGACACTTACTCACCAATAACCTGCTCACTGATGCCCAGTTTGGGTTCCGCCAAGACCACCAGGCTCCCGACCTCATTACAGCTTTGGTCCAAACATGGACAAATGAGCTGAATTCCAGAGGTGAGGTGAAAGTGACTGCCCTTGACATCAAGGGAGCATTTGACCGAGTGTGGCATCAAGGAGCCCAAGTAAAACTGAAGTCAATTGGAATCAGGGGGAAAATCCACCACAGGCTGGAGTCATACCAAGCACAAAGGAAGATGGTTTTGGTTGTTGACGGTCAATCATCACAGCCCCAGGACATTGCTGCAGGAGTTCCTCAGGACAGTGTCCTAGGCTCAACCATCTTCAGCTGCTTCATCAATGACCTTCCCTCCAACATAAGGTCAGAAGTGGGGATGTTCGCTGATGACTGCACAGTGTTCAATGCCATTCACAACTTCTCAGATAATGAAACAGTCCATGCCCGCATGCAGCAAGACCTGGACGACGTTCAGGCTTGGGCTGATAAGTGGCAGGTAACATTCGCACCACACAAGTGCCGGGCAATGACCATCTCCAACAAGAGAGTCTAACCACCGCCCCTTGACATTCAACGGCATTACCATCGCCCAATCCCCCACTATCAACATCCTGGGGGTCACCATTGACCAGAAACTTAACTGGACCAGCCACATAAATACTGTGGCAACAAGAGCAGGTCAGAGGCTAGATATTCTGCGGCGAGTGTCTCACCTCCCGACTCTCCAAAGCCTTTCCACCATCTACAAGGCACAAGTAAGGAGTATGATGGAATACTCTCCACTTGCCTGGATGAGTGCAGCTCCAACAACACTCAAGAAGCTCGACACCATCCAAGACAAAGCAGCCCGCTTGATTGGCACCCCATCCACCACCTTAAACATTCACACCCTCCACCACCGGCGCATTGTGGCTGCAGTGTGTACCCTCTACAAGATGCACTGCAGCAACTCGCCAAGGTTTCTTCAGCAGCACCTCCCAAACCCGCGACCTCTTCCACCTAGGACAAGGGCAGCATGGGAACACCACTACCTCCAAGTTAACTTCCAAGTCACACACCATCCTGACTTGGAAATATATTGCCGTTCCTTCATCGTCGCTGGGTCAAAATCCTGAAACTCCCTTAACAGCACTGTGGGAGTACCATCACCACACGATTGCAGCAGTTCAAGGCGGCGGCTCACCACCACCTTCTCAAAGGCAATTAGGGATGGGCAATAAATGCCGACCTTGCCAGTGATGTCCACATCCCAGGAACGAATAAAAAACATAGGAAGTTCACACTAGACACAGGACTTTTAATATGGTATGAACATACATAATCATATTAAAGGTCCTGTGTCCAGTGTCCACTTCCTACGTGTCACACTTGCTTCCTTTTTTCACACTTTTGATATGATTAAGTTCATACTCCTCGCCTGAATGCTGAGGCACATGGAACACACTCAGAACTAATATCCATATAGCTGCAGATTATGGCAAAAAAACTGTACAAGATAAAGACTGACTTGCAGCATAAGAACATAAGAAATAGGAGCAGGAATAGGCCACTTGGTCCCTCGAGCCTGCTCTGCCATTCAATACGATCATGGCTGATCTTGGGCTCAAAGCCACTTCCCCGCCCGCTCCCCATAACCCTTCACTCCCTTATCTTGCAAAAATTTGTCTATCTAAACTTTAAATGTATTTAATGACCCAGCCTCCACAGCTCTCTGGGGCAGAGAATTCCACAAATTTACGACCCTCTGAGAGAAGAAGTTCCTCTTCATCTCAGTTCTAAAAGGGTGACCCTTTATTCTGAGACTGTGCCCCCGAGTTCTAGATTTCCCCATGAGGGGAAACATCCTCTCTGCGTCTACCCTGTCGAGCCCCCTCAGTATCTTATATGTTTCGATAAGATCACCTCTCATTCTTCTAAATTCCAATGAGTATAGGCCCAGCCTGCTCAACCTTTCCTCATAAGTCAAACCCCTCATCTCTGGAATTAACCTAGTGAATCGTCTCTGAACTGCCTCCAATGCAAGTATATCCTTCCTTAAATAAGGAGACCAAAACTGTACGCAGTACTCAAGGTGTGGTCTCACCAATACCCTGTACAGTTGTAGCAGGACTTCCCTGCTTTTATACTCCAACCCCTTTGAAATAAAGGCCAACATTCCATTTGCCTTTTTGATTACTTGCTGTACCTGCATGCTAACTTTTTGTGTTTCATGCACAAGGACCCCCAGGTTCCTCTGAACCGTAGCATTTTGTAATCTCTCTCCATTTAAATAATAGTTTGCTTTTTTATTTTTCCTGCCAAAGTGGATAACCTCGCACTTTCCCACATTATACTCAATCTGCCAAATGTTTGCCCACTCACCTAGCCTGTCTATATCCTTTTGCAGATTCTTTGAGTCCTCTGCACAACTTGCTTTCCCACCCATCTTTGTATCATCCGCAAACTTGGCTACATTACACTCGATCCCTTCATCCAAGTCATTAATGTAGATTGTAAATAGTTGGGGCCCCAGCACCGATCCTTGTGGCACCCCACTAGTTACCGTTTGCCAACCAGAAAATGACCCATTTATCCCGACTCTCTGCTTTCTGTTAGTTAGCCAATTCTCTATCCATGCTAATATATTACCCCCAACTCCGTGAACTCTTATCTTATGCAGTAACCTTTTATGTGGCACCTTATCGAATGCCTTCTGAAAATCCAAATACACCACATCCACTGGCTCACCCTTGTCCACCCTGCTTGTTACACCCTCAAAGAACTCCAGCAAATTTGTTAAACATGATTTCCCTTTCCTAAAACCATGCTGACTCTGTTTGACTGCACTATGTTTTTCTAAATGCCCTGTTACTGCTTCCTTAATGAAGGACTCCAGCATTTTCCCAACTGGTCTATAGTTTCCTGCTTTCTGTCTCCCTCCTTTCTTAAATAGGGGTGTTACATTAGCGATTTTCCAATCCGCTGGGACATCTCCAGAGTCCAGGGAATTTTGGTATATTGCAACCAATGTATCCACTATCTCTGCAGCCACTTCTTTTAAGACCCTGGGATGTAGGCCATCTGGTCCAGGGGACTTGTCGTCTTTTAGTCCCATTATTTTACCGAGTACTATTTCCTTAGTGATAGTGATAGTCTTTAGTTCCCCACTCCCTGTGGCCCCTTGATTATCCATTATTGGGATGTTGTTAGTGTCTTCTACAGTGAAGACAGATGCAAAATATTTGTTCAGAGTCTCTGCCATTTCCCCGTTCCCCATTATTAAATTCCCCAGTCTCATCCTCTAAGGAACCAATGTTTACTTTAGCTACCCTCTTCCTTTTTATATACCCGTAGAAGCTCTTACTATCTGTTTTAATGTTTCTTGCCAGCTTACTCTCATAATTCATCTTCTCTCTCTATTATTTGCATAACAGCAAATTGCATTTATATCGTGTCTTTAACATAGTAAAACATCCCATTGGACTTCACAGGAATATAATCAAACAAAAATTGACACCGAGCCAAAGTAGGAGATATTAGGACAGGTGTCTAAAAGCTTGGTCGGAGGTAGATTTTAAGGAGCGTTTCTTTTAAATAGAACAGAAAAAGGTGGAGCGGTTTAGGGAGGGGCCAATGGTGGGGCAAAGGAAGTGGGGATTCACAAGAGGCCAGAGTCAGAGGAATGCAGAGTTCTCGGAGGGTTTTAGGGCTGATGGAGCTTAGAGAGATAGGGAGGGACAAGGCCATGGAGGTATCTGAACGAGGATGAGAATTTTAAAATTGAGGCGTTGCTGGACAGGGAGCCAATGTAGGTCAGCGAGCACAGGATGAAAGGTGAACAGGACTTTGTGCAAGTTAGGATATGGGCAGCAGAGTTTTGGATGAGCTCAAGTTTATGCAGAGATGGGAGGACGGCCAGGAGAGCATTGGAATAGTCGAGTCTGGAGTTAACATAAGCATGGATGAGGGTTTCAGCAGGCGGTCTTTGTGACGGAGAGGATCTGGGGACGGAAGCTCAGTTCAGGGTCAAATAGGTCGCCAAGGTCGCAAAGAGACTGTTTCAGCCCGAGAAAATGACCAGGAAGGGGGATTAAAATTGATGGAACCATACTGAGGAAATGGTTTGAGTTATAAAGTAAAACGCAAAGTATAGCTCCACCACAGAATGAAGCCCTCTCCGAGACATGCTCTAATGTCAAAGTGGCCAAATGCCAATTGCAATGAACAGCAAGGTAATGAGTTCAATCATATTATTTGCACAAGAGGAGGCAAACGTGCTTTGAAAATGAAAACCTACGAGGTCAGTATGATGGAATAAGGAAGGCAATAGGTGCTTCAGTCAAGAGGACTGCCCCACTCAAATCCCTCAATAGAAGCCTCAACACTGAAACAGGAAGTCTAATAACTCTTCTCAAACATAAAGGCCTCAATTTTAATACCTTGGCAGGTTGGAAGCAGCGGGGGGAGGGGCGGCTCGGAAGTGGCCAGGAAACCCGGGAGAACAGGTTTGCCGCAGGCCCTGCTGAATTTAATGGCGGGCCCGATTTGCATTGGAAACCTGTTTCCCACCCACAGCCACAGATGGAGAGGCTGGCTGTGGGTAGGTAGGCCTGTGGCACTATGCCGCGGAGAGGAGGGAGGGTTTGCGTGGGGGCCGGAGGAGAGGGGCCACGCCACGAGCATCATCGGAGGGCCTGGGGGCAGGGGGGGGGGGCGCACCGGGAGCACATCAGTGGGCCTGGGGCGGCTGATCGTGTGGGTGCCGGAGGAGCATGTGGGTGGTGGGTAATCAGAGGCCTGGGGGGACGGGTCTCCGATCGCAGGGGGTGGGATAGGCAGGGATGCTGGATCCAGGAGGTAAGTGTAAAGGCACTTACTTCCTGGATCCAGCAGTCCTCGCTTTACTTTAGCTGGCGGGTTTCACAGGGCCTGCAAAATCTGACCAGCCACAGTTAAATTTAAAATGGTTGTTAAATCTGAGGCACGCCAGCTTCATTATAATATTTAAATGGAGGACCCACCTCCTGGGACCGGGTTAGCTGCCTGGCCCTCCACCATCCCGCCTCCGTTAAAACCGGAAGTTGAGGGGGAGGGGGGGGGGGGGGGGGGGGGGGGGAGGCGGGTTCTGGTCGGGATTTAGATTTTTAACACTTTAACTTCCCATCCGACCCCAACCTACCCGTTTTTTGGGGTTAAAATTCCCCCTATGTGTCTTCAGCAGCTTAGTCATTGGTATCGGATGGAAAATGGGCATGTTCCAAAGGATCTTTTGTATAGAGAACTTGCCGATGCTTCAAGGCCACTGGGCCGATCTAAGCTCTGGTTCAAAGATGTTTTCCAGAGGGATTTGAATTTATTTATTTTTTTAACATCGATACCACAAGCTTGGAAGATGTGGTAACAACAGGCAAAACTGGACGGCTGCATCAAGGAGCCAAAGAGGCTGAAGGGAGGTGGCTGAGAGGAAAGAGAAGAGCACATCAGGTTTCAAGAGTCAATACTGCACGAGCTTCATCATCTGACCCATGACTTACCTCTGACCACCTGCGGCAAGAACAGTCACTCGAGAATTGGACTCTTTAGCCACTCACGTTGTTACAACATTGGAAAATAACTCAACTGCTTTGGCATTTACACCATCGTTTTTCAAGAGGAATGGCTGTCATACTTAAATTTATACCTGAAGAATCTACTTTAATCGCACCAGACTGGGCAGCCACCCACACAGAGTGCCTGGCCATTAAGGCAAACTAATTATGCAAGTTCAGATGAAGTTGGTTGAGGAGTTCAAGCACTTTACCTGCATATACATAAAAGTTGGTGTTTGTGTAACACTGAAAAAAAGTGTTGAATTTAGATACCCTAGAGAGACCTAACTACAAAACATATACTTCCTACCCCCAAATGCAATAATGTTTCACTTTTTGTGCAGTAATTATATCGAATGCAGATCTGCATGATCCTGCTCAATTAGTTTAACAAATTTAACTGGGTTTAATCCAATTTTTTCTGTTGAGCTGCCAGGTACCTGAGACAGGTGAAAACCCACTATTTTTAAGGTCATAAACCAAGCTACTGAAAGGTCTAAACATATAGAATTTCTGTTTGCTCGCTACAGCGTGCACTCTCACATCATAAGTGCACATCCCACTTAAGTCCAGAGAGCTTAGATGTAGGCTAATGGAGCTACAGCTTACAATTTCCCTTGGTATACACAGGGATACTGCTGGGTGAATCAGTTAAAACTGCAGAGTTTACCAATACAGTCTACTGGTAAGCTAGCCGCTGCTTGGTCAGCTAGGACCACACTATCCAGCGACAGGGTCATCTGGAGCCAAGTGGGAAGAATCCCAGTCAACCCCCACCCCCCCAGTGACAGGACTGTCCCTCCAGTTTCTATTTGAGAGTCAGAGTGGGTGGTCACATAAGCAGTGCCCTGGAGTAAGAATGAGTAAACTTGCACCTTATCAGTTCTTCAGGATATCCCCATAGTTTTGAAGTGCAGTTACTGTTAGCATGCACTGCAAACCTGCCTGGTTCAGATATTCGATCACGGAGTCTGCCAGAGTGGACTTGGACCGTAACTTCCACCCCCAGGATTCACTTTGAAGCAACTTCGACTTGAGAGATGCAGCCTATCAAGGAAGATAGTCACGAGGTGATCGTTAGACAACAGATAAGAGTGGGTTTGAACCTTGGATTGGCAGACAACAAGTAGCAGGAGCTACTCTGAAGCAGCGTGGTGAGCAACACGCTGACAATAAAATATTTGAATGGTTCGCCATCATCCTCCTGACCACAGCACAGGTACACATCCCATCCCATGGTGATTTCACCAGTTAGAGGTACAGAGCTTAAGTAACAGCTAAAACCCAAAGTAGATAGTGAACCCTCGATATACCTTTTCATATCTGCCCCTCTAGTAATGCCTTTCAATCAGTAGTCATGTCAAGAATCGGATACCTCATCAGCGTGATGGAACAACCAACACAGGACAGCTTGTGTTGTGCCAGCTATCTTGATGTTTAAATGCCCAACGCCAATAACAACTTGCATTTATATAGCATATTTAACATAGTAAAACATCCCAAGGTGCTTCATAGGAGCGTTATCAACAACATTTGACACTGAGTCACAGAGATATTAGGACAGGTGGCCAAAAGCTTGGTCAGAGAGATACATTTTAAGGAGCATCTTAAAGGAGGAGAGATGGAGAGGTTCAGGGAGGGAATTGAAGAGAATGCTGCATACCAAACTTGCTCATTAACTATTTAATTCAAGACTTTTACCAAGCGACATGTCTGCCATGATACTAACTCCTCCCCGACCGCCCCCTCCACCCCCGAATACTCAGTGACAGGTTGGTGTCACCAGAGCCCTCACTTCCAGCAGCCACCTCCCCTTTTTGCCACAAATCCACCTCAGTGTGGTGCTGGATCTTGCACATGGGCTGGAGGAAGTCTGGTTCATGCTTAGAAGTTCTGAACCACGGAGAACTGTTTTGACACATCTTATATGCTATGAGCTTAGTGTGTATTCATACTTTGTTGTCATTGACAAAAAACAGATGTGTTCTTCGTCCCTGCTTGCATGATCCTAAAGAACCAAGTAGTATCCATCACTGGTATGAATCAACAATTGGAACAGATGCCCCATGTATCTTTCAGCCAATAACTTTTGAGAGATTCTTGGGCTATCCAAAGCCGTAATGCCACATTTCCACTAGTTAAAGATGGCAGGCAAAGCACACTAGGTCTCCAAGTGTGTGTACCAAGAACACATCTGCAAAAAGGAGCACGATACCTTGGAAATGCCTGCAACAGACAAATCGAACATTTGGCCTGCTTCTTCACGAGGACTGCATGAAAACTTTACAAAAATTGATAAAAGGAATGGCCATGAGTTGAGGGCTTTGTGGTGCTCCGCGATCCCGAACAAAGCCACAACGTTTCTTCACAAATACCAAATCCAGCCTGTTGGATTCAGGTTATTAATTACTACATAACCAGGCCTATGTAACTTGAGTTTTTCCCGTGTCCATTCGCGTGAACACTCTGGCTGCCGCTCCGGACCCAAGCCGTTTCACTTCTATTTCGACTTTTTTCTCCCCCCTTTTCCTTTTCTCCATCCCTCCATGACTGCTCTCTCCTGTCGTAATGCAGCCTTTCAGCTCGCCTCTCTCAGATACTCTGCCCTCCCAAATCCCTACCCCAATCCTTCATTATTCTTCAACCTTCCTACTCTCCTGCTGCTATCCAAGGCTTGACTCCCTCTTTAAATATGCCTACAGCTTCCCTCTGTGCCTCCCTTGGCATCCTACGAAGGGTCCATCGAGGCACTCGTCGCTGTCTCCTTACAAGCAGCAACCCCAAATGTCCCATCCTACTCTCTCGCCGACCTTCCCGCCCAGCACGCCCGCTAGGGGCTAACCTTGCCAATCTCCTCCCCGTTCAACTCACCCCTCCCAACACTGACCCTGTGGACGCTGGCAGTGGGTCAGTGATCACCGACCCTCTTCGCATCTCCCTCCAGAATGTCTGTTCACTTGCGAACAAGGCCCTTGCGATCCGTGACCTTATCGCGGATGATTGCATTGACATCATGGCCGTGACGGAAACTTGGCTGAGGGGTGATGACACCTACCCTTAAATGAAGCCTCCCTGCCTGGCTATACCTTCCACCACTTGCCCCACCCAGACCGCCGTGGTGGCGGTGTGGCTCATCACCAAATCACACCTTGGTCTGTCCCCCTACTCCTCTGGCACATTTTCCTACTTTGAGCATCTCACCTTATACCACCCCTCTCACCTCATTTAAAATTCTCATTCTCTACCGCCCACCCAAGTACCATAAAATTTTTATTACTGAGATATTTTCACTGCTTTCCTTCCTCAGCACCGAGCGACTTTTCATCCTCGGTGATTTCAACCTCCATCTCAATTCATCATGCTCTCTCTCCCCCCGAGTTCACTAGCCTCCTATCCTCCCTTAATCTCTCCCTCCATGTGAACTCCCCAACCTATATTCACGGCCACCCCCTCAACTTTGCCATCTCTTGTGGCCTCGCTACTCCCATCGTGTCAATCACAGATAAGGCCATCTCTGACCACTTCCTCGTATCGCTCTCCACCCACATCCCCCTCCCCCCGCCGCTCCAACCCTACTCCCTTCTGTGTCCGCCCCTGGAAAAAACTCTCTACAACTGCACTTACGAGATCCCAACTGTCCAGCCTTCATGCACCATGACATTTCGGCAACTACCCACCTGCTCAACCACACCCTCACCACCACTTTTGATAAACAATTACTCTCTCTCATCCTGGCCGTTCTCCCTGGTATGAACCTCATATTCACTCCCTTAAGTCGAAGGGACACAGACTTGAGTGGATATGGCGGACAACTGGTTTAGCCATTCACAGCCAGATCTGGCTGGACCTCAAAGCACTATTGGGTCCTGCTCTCGTCTGCCAAAATTGCTCACTATTACAGAATCATTCTGGAATGCAAAGATAAACCCCGGCTTCTATTCTCTACTGCTAACTGTCTTCTTAAAGCCCTCTCCCCTGTCTCCTCCACCCTCACCTCTGACAATAAGTGGGAGGAGCTCATGGACTTCTTTGTCTCTAAGATTGAGACCATCCATCCATTCAGCTGCCTCTGCCACTTCCCTTCCTTCCCTATGTCCACCGGGTCAAACTTTCAACAAGGTTCCCCCCTGCCCTAGCCCTGAACTCGCATCTTTCTCCAGTTTCTCTCCGATCGCCGCTCATGACCTCTCTGCGCTCATCTTGTCCATGAGACCCACTTCCTGCATCCTCGACCCTGTTCCCACTAAATTGCTGACCACCCAACTTCCTTTTCTGGCTCCCATGTTAGCTGACATTGTTAACCGTTCTCTCTCCTCAGGTACCCCTCTACATCAAATCTGCCATCATCACCACTCTCCTCAAAAAAACAACCCTCGACCCCTCAGTCCTTGCAAACTACCACCCCAACTCCAACCTCCCTTTCCTCTCCAAAGTCCCTGAACGTGTTGTCGCCTCCCAAATCCGTGCCCATCTTTCCTGCAACTCCTGGTTTGAATCCCTCCAATCCGGTTTCTGCCTCGCCACAGTACCAAAACGGCTCTCAAAGTCACAAATTACATCTTTTGCTGTGACAAAGATAAACTATTGACTTGTCTGCAGCCTTCGACACAGTTACATAGAACATAGAACAGTACAGCACAGTACAGGCCCTTTGGCCCTCGATGTTGTGCCGAGCATTGTCCGAGACCAAGATCAAGCTATCACACTCCCTATCATTCTGGTGTGCTCCATGTGCTTATCCAACAACCGCTTGAAAGTTCCTAAAGTGTCCGACTCCACTATCA
The DNA here is from genome assembly GCA_030390025.1 of Squalus acanthias. Lineage (NCBI taxonomy): Eukaryota > Metazoa > Chordata > Chondrichthyes > Squaliformes > Squalidae > Squalus > Squalus acanthias. Next base: position 97,570,283 of record CM059428.1, read on the forward strand.
CAGCAGGCAGTCCATTCCACACCCCAACCACTCTCTGAGTAAAGAATCTACCTCGGACATCCCTTCTATATCTCCCCCCATGCACCTTATAGTTATGCCCCCTTGTAACAGCTGCCTCTACCCGAGGAAATAGTCTCTGAACATCCACTCTATCTATCCCCCTCATCATCTTATAAACCTCTATTAAGTCGCCTCTCATCCTCCTCCGCTCTAAAGAGAAAAGCCCCAACTCCCTCAATCTTTCCTCATAAGACCTCCCCCCCAAACCAGGCAGCATCCTGGTAAATCTCCTTTGCACTCTTTCCAATGCTTCCACGTCCTTCCTATAGTGAGGTGACCAGAACTGCACACAATATTCCAAATGTGGTCTCACCAAGGTCCTGTACAGTTGCAGCATAACCTCACGGTTCTTAAACTCAAACCCTCTGTTAATAAACGCCAACACACCATAGGCCTTCTTTACTGCTCTATCCACTTGAGTGACAACCTTCAGAGATCTGTGGATATGAACCCCCAGATCCCTCTGCTCCTCCACGTTCCTCAGAACCCTGCCGTTGACCCTGTAATCCTTATTCAAATTTGCCCTACCAAAATGAATCACCTCTCACTTATCAGGGTTAAATTCCATCTGCCATTTTTCGGCCCAGCTCTGCATCCTATCAATGTCTCTTTGCAGCCTACAACTGCCCTCCACCTCATCCACTACTCCACCAATCTTGGTGTCATCAGCAAATTTACTGATCCACCCTTCAGTCCCCTCCTCCAAGTCATTGATAAAAATCACAAACAGCAGGTTGACCACTCCAACCTCCTCCAACGCCTCTCCACCGTCGTCCAGCTGGGTTCCATTCTTATCTATCTAATCGTAGCCAGAGAATCATCTGCAATGGCTTCTCTTCCTGCTCCCACATCATTGCCTCTGGTGTCCCCCAAGGATCTATCCTTGGCCCCTCCTATTTCTCATCTACATGCTGCCCCTTGGTGACATCATCCGAAAACACAGCATCAGTTTCCACATGTACGCTGACGACACAAAGCTCTACCTCACCACCACTTCTCTCGATCCCTCCACGGTCTCTAAATTGTCAGACATCCAGTTCTGGATGAGTAGAAATTTTCTCCAATTAAATATTGGGAAGACTGAAGCCATTGTTTTCGGTTCCCGCCACAAATGCCGTTCCCTAGCCATTGACTCCATCCCTCTCCCTAACATCTGTCTGAGGCTGAACCACACTGTTCACAACCTTGGGGTCATATTTGATCCCAAGATGAGCTTCCGACCACATAACTGCAGCATAATTTATCTCCACAATTTCCATCTCCATAACATCGCCCGTCTCCGCCCCTGCCTCAGCTCATCCGCTGCTGAAACCCTCATCCATGCCTTTGTTACCTCTTTCAAATTTCAGATTTCAAATAAAACTGTTGGACTATAACCTGGTGTTGTGCGACTTCTCACTTTTGTCCACCCCAGTCCAACACCGGCATCTCCGTATCTTTGTTACCTCTAGTCTTGACTATTCCAACGCACTCCTGGTTGGCCTCCTACGTTCTACCCTACGTAAACTTGGTCATCCAAAACTCGACTGCCCGTGTCCTAACTCAGGCCAAGTCCCGTTCGCCAATCACCCCTGTGCTCGCTGACCTACACTGGCTCCGAGTTAAGCAACACCTCGATTTCAAAATTTTCATCCTGGTTTTCAAATCCCTCCATGGCCTCGCCCCTCCCTATCTCTGTAATCTCCTCCAGCCCCACCCCACCCCCCCCGGAGATATCTGCGCTCCTCATATTTGCCCTTTTGAGCATCCCTGATTATAATTGCTCAACTATGGTAGCCGTGCCTTTGGTTGCCTAGGCCATAAGCTCTGGAACACCCCCCCACCTCTCCGCCTCTCTACCTCGCTTTCCTCCTTTATGACGCTCCTTAAAACCTACCTCTTTGACCAAGCTTTTGGTCATAGAAACATAGAATCTAGGAACAGGAGTAGGCCATTCGGCCCGTCGAGCCTGCTCCGCCATTCAATTCGATCATGGCTGATCATCCAAATCCAGTACCCTGTCCCTGCTTTAATCCCCACAGTACACATATCCCACCCTACCCCCGTAACCCCACGTATTTAATTCCCCCTAACATATCCCATCCTATCCCCATAACCCCACATATTTAATCCCCCCTAACACTAAGGGTCAATTTATCATAGCCAAATCAACCTAACCCACACATTTTTGGACTGTGGGAGGAAACCGGAGCACCCGGAGGAAACCCACGCAGACACGGGGAGAATGTGCAAACTCCACACAGACAGTCATCCGAGGTCAGATTCGAACCCGGGTCTCTGGCGCTGTGAGGCACCAGTGCTAACCACTATGCCACCGTGTCATCTGTCATCTGGCCTAATTTCTCCTTATGTGGCTCAGTGTCAATTTTTTTGGTCTTATAGTACTCCTGTGAAGCGCTTTGGGACGTTTTACTACGTTAAAGGCGCTATATAAATACAAGTTGTTGTTTAGCAGGAGTTGGGGGTGTCCAACATAAATGCTGGGGGCGGGGTCAGAAACACTAAGCCCCGCCCCTGCCCATGATGATTGACACGCGACATTCATGTTTCACTGCGATCTCTGCCAACTGGAAGCACCCAACCCCCCACCCCACCCGACTCGACTCCTCGGAGTGGGGATACAGGCCTCGAGCCCACCAGGCGGTGATTGCCGCTTAAACTTCAGCACTCAGCCGCCCCTTCATTCTCCTGCCCCGCACTCGGCTGCCGGACCGGGGCCCAGGGCGGGCTGGTTTCGCGGCCCGACCGACGCAGCTTTCTTTCTGTCCGTCGGGTCTGAACGAGCCATCACCACCAGCGCCGTGCCGGCCACTTGCTGCACGTAAAGGGCCGCACTCAGACCAATTCTCTCCACCTACACTAGGTAATTGGCGCCTACTACCAGCCGCAGGCCGAAGCCCCGATACTCACCCAGCCGGCACCTCGAGCGTTAACACCGGCTTCATCCGGAAAAACCGAACCAAGCTGGCCTTACAGCGCATGCGCGGTCCTCTTACTCCCGAACCTCTCCGCGGGCGTAGTGTTTGTTCACGTGACGCCTGACGTTTCAGTAGAATCTCTCGACCCCGCCTCTTGTCTTTGCTCTGGGAAGGCAGTGGCTGCTGACAGTGGAGTTGCAGGACAGACTGAGGGATGCAAAGCGGTCAACATTGGGAAATACTAAAAGTGGAGATCTGTGATCAGGCAAATTGCAAACACATTTATACATCACATTATTTTAAAGCAAAGTTAGTGATTGTCACTCTGAATATAAGTGATACATGCCAGATCTCCAATATGTAGACTGCCTCATTCTTAGGCAGTCCCTCGGAACCGAGGATGACTTGCTTCCACATTAAAAATGAGTTCTCAGGTGACTGATGAGTCCAATGCGGGACCTACAGTCTCTGTCACAGGTGGGGCAGACGGTGGTTGAAGGGGTGGGGTGCTTGGGTTGACGTTCGCTCCTTGCGCTTGGCTTCCGCTTGCTCCCGGCGAAGAGACTCGAGGTGTTCGTCGCCTTCCCGGATGCTTCTCCTCCACTTTATGTGGTCTTGGGCTAGGGATTCCCAGGTGTCGGTGGGGATGTTGCACTTTTTCGAGGCGGCTTTGAGGGTGTCCTTGAAGCATTTCCTCTGCTCACCTGGGGCTCTCTTGTCGTGTCGGAGCTCCGAGTAGAGCGCTTGTTTTGGGAGTCTCGTATCGGGCATGCGGACGATGTGACCCGTCCATCGGAGCTGATGGAGTGTGGTCAAAGCTTTGATGCTGGGGATGTTGGCCTGAGCGAGAACACTGACGTTGGTGCATCTATCCTGCCAATGGATTTGCAGGATCTTGCGGAGGCAGCGTTGGTGGTACCTCTCCAGTGCTTTGAGGTGCCTGTTGTACATAGTCCATGTCTCTGAGGCATACAGCAGGGTGGGTATCACTGCTGCTCTGTAGACCATGAGCTTAGTGCTGGGTTTGAGGTCCTGGTCTTCAAACACTCTCTTCCTCAGGCGACCGAAGGCTGCACTGGCACACTGAAGGCGGTGTTGGACTTCGTCATCAACGTCTGCCCTTGTTGACAGTAGGCTCCCGAGGTATGGAAAGTGGTCCATGTTGTCCTGTAAAGGAATAGCCATATTTCAGAAAAATACACCATCCTATGAACAGAATTCTGACATTATTAAAACATGACAAACTGGGTTTAAAAATCTAAAAGCCTCAACGACACAAAGCTGTAAATACAGGCTTCTGAGATAAGATGAGTCGTTAACACAAAGCTGTAAACACCATACAAGCTTTTGAAATGGGAATCGGTTGTTGACACTGAAACAATAGCCCCATTGAAGCAGCAGATTGGAGCTTCCAGAAAGTCTGCAGTTTGGAAAGAACACAATAGCTATACCCAGTTTAAAGTGTTATAAACTAACACTTCGAACAGAAACACAGAACATTAAAGAAACATATGCCTTCATAAATATAATATCAAATGAAACAGGAGACAGGATTATGTGTTACAACCAGTTGAGGTAGCTAAGAAGACAATGATGCACCCGGTCGAAGTGTTTATAATTTACATGTTGTAAAAAGATACAAACAGAAGACTTTCATAAATATGACATCAATAGATGCACCAAGCAATCACATTGTGTTTGTATTGAACTTGGAACAGTTAGGAGACACGACGTCTGCTTATAACCAGCTGAGGTGATTTAAGAATTGAATAGAGGACCTTCGTAAAAATGGCATCAAATAGAACCACTGCTGTTACATTATTTTTATGCTAAGTTTTGAACACCTACACAGCAGACATAATTCTTAATGCAACAGCTGAACTGACAGTAAGAATAGAAAGAAGTCAACAGAAATATAACTAGAGATAATTAACTTACATCAGCAGAAAACTTAAAAGGATATACCACTGAAAAAAGGGTATAAAAGATTGGACTTTCAAATAGAAAGACAGAATTCGCTGGAAGGGGCAAGCGATTCTCAACTTCAGCGGCAAGCTCTGTAAGTTTTCAACTCTTTAAGTCTCAGGTAATCAAAGGTATTTGATTTTGGTGGATATTCTGGATTAAGAATAAGTAGAAATGTAAAAATGTAACAAAGTTAAGATTTGAGAATAAGGATCTCTGAGAATAAGAAATGTAAGCTATTTGTATTTTGAACTGTTAATGTTGCGACTGAATCACCAGCTGTTAACTACATGTCGGTTCTTTAATAAATCTATATATTTTTAGAATTGTCTCACATAGTACTTCTGTATCAAATTCGCGAACTCAATCTCTGTACACTCTTTGGTGAGGAGTTGCAGAATTCTGGGGGAGTTTTCCGGACCCTCATAATATCCGGAAGGTTACAGTCTAGTTAAACTTATTTAAAGTGCTATCTGGAGGACGGTAACATCTTCAAGTCGTTCCTTTCCTTTAGGGAGAGATAGTCTGACCTTTAGACCCAATTAAGCGTCTCTAGGATTCGGCTATCTCTAACTTTAGTTGAAGGTGAACGTCTGGGGAATACGCCTGATCTGGGGTAGCCCGAAAAGGGCTAGGACTAGTAATTATCCGTTCAGTCCAAGGCCTTGTCATGGATTTTGATAATCGGGAGGCAGTACTGTGTGGCAGGGGCAGGTTGGTAGAGAACCTTTATCTTACAGATGTTTAATGTAAGGCCCATGCTCTCGTACGCTTCGGTGAAAGTGTTCACGGTGGTTTGGAGTTCGAACTCCGAGTGAGCGCAGACACAAGCGTCGTCTGCATACTGTAATTTGACGACAGAGGATGGGACGACCTTGGATCTGGGCTGGAGGCGATGGAGGTTGAACAGTTTCTCGTTTGTTCTGTAAATTAGCTCCACTCCAGCGGGGAGCTTATTGAGGGTGAGATGGAGCATTGCAGCAAGGAAGATCGTGAAGAGCATTGATGCGATGACACAGCCTTGCTTGACCCCGGTCCGTACGTGAATTGGGACTGTGGTGGAACCGTTGGTCAGGATCACGGCTTGCATGTCGTCGTGAAGCAGGCGGAGGATGGTGACAAACTTTTGAGGGCATCCGAATTTGAGGAGGACACTCCATAATCCCGCACGGTTGACAGTGTTGAAGGCCTTTGAAAAGTACAAGGCTTTATGGCAGCACCCTCGCTCCAAGTACTGGCATCTGCTGGACTACGTCATCGTCCGAGCGAGGGACCTCAAGGACGTCCGCATCACCCGCGCCATGACAGGAGCTGACGACTGCTGGACAGACCACCGCCTAATCTGCTCTGTCATCTCCATCAATGTAGCCCCAAAACAGCGGCGGCAACAGAAACAATGCCGTAGGAAAATCAACGCTGGAGCACTCAAAGACCCCGCTAAGAAAGCCCTATTCAGCCTGCGCCTCACAAACAACCTGACGACTCCCAGTGATGCAGAGACATTGATGTTCTCACATTGACCCTGCTGGAATTTGTGGGGTCAATGTGAGGACTCCTCATTAGCACAGGTCAGGTGAATGCCCTCAGCCTACCTGCACATCTCTAGATCTTTGGTGCTCGTCTGCTCCATATCCACGGAAACCTGCCCAATCATCCACCCTGGAGGTGGCCAAGGACCCCAACCCCAGCCATGATTTCCTCAGCCCCCTCAGCAAGAAGATCAATTTGCGTAAATTAAAAAATGACATTTTTGTGGGTCCAGGCCACTTGCCTCGCCTTGACCACAATGGTGGGGCCCACATACACTTGTGGAGGTTGGTACCCCTCCACTCACCTCGTGTACCAGCTGCCACAGTAATGTTGGGTCCCCTTTCAGGCTCAAGTTGAAAATTTTGGCATAGGGAGACCCCGCCCCTGGCCATCATTTGCCTTGGCGGTGGCGGGGGCAGGGGGGTGGGTGGCGGTGTTGGGACCAGAGGTTCTTCCCTCTACAAGGCACCCAGAAATGGTAGAGACATGATGCAACCAGAGTAATTTGGGAGCTAATACCACTGTCTCTAATACCTGGCATGCTGTAGTTTGAGCATGCAGACTATAGAGAATCAATCAGCGTGCAACGCATTGATTTTCAAGTTATAGCTGCAACAGCTTAAAGTGTATCTTTCCTCAGACTATAACAGTAGTTATGAGTTTATTTTGCCAAATAATTTTAAAACATAAAATGATCAGTTATTTTTTTCAAATTATTTCAAAAGAAGTTGGAATATGAATTTTTATGAGGTAAGTTTTGACAGGAATCCTATTTTCATGCACGTCAGAGAGAAAGGCTGAGATGCCAGCTGAGAGAGAGAGACACAAGGTCCCACATTAGCAACTGCAGGGCTTTCTCCCGATAACAGGCAAGTGGGCGAGGCACAGAGAGTTGAATGGTTGCTGCATCTGCCCTTTTTGTTTATACTGAAAATTTAGAAACAAAGGTGCTATAAACAGATTTCTTTGTGCAGCTGTAGTACCTATTTGTATAGCTAGCTACAGTGGGTGCAGAAACCGTTGATTATCTATTTTCCAGGATACATTCAAAACACTTAATTCACTGTCTCTGAGCAGAACACTTACAAACTTCTTTCCAATTTTTTTCTCAAGGTGAGCACCATCCTGAACACTGTCAAATCTGACTTATCATGAGCAACACCACACAGTATTTATAGAAGACTTTCATTTAACATTCACCTATCACACTTTAAAATGTAATACTTTGTTACAGATGTAAAAAGAAAAAAAATAGTAATTTCCTGCTCATTTTTTTTACCTTCATAATCTGACCTTTCCCCAGGGGAGAGATCTGGGGCTTACTCTGCACTTTCTCAAGGATTGGGAATTATCGAGCTGTCAGTGACAGAAATTGGCCCCTAATTAGCCTCAGGGTGTGCTTATCTAGCTCACTTCCCCACTCGCAGTACATGAGCAAGGGCCTTAAAAGGACAGGCCAGGTTGATAGCTTCATCTTAGCAGTTAAACATCACAACTGTGCTCCAGACCTCAGATTACCTGTAAGTAATGTCATGGGACTTTAGCTAATAGTAATACAAATGTTATATCATGGGAGTTGTATCTTTCAGAATCAATAAACTGTGCAATATTTTAACATTAAAAACTGCATTATGGGTCTGGATTACCCATGAGCAACATCACAGGAAATCTTCTGGATTCTAATTATCTCATTCTTGTAGTCATAACTGAATACTCTTTTTTTACTTCGTAATAACGTAACAGCTCCTGATGTGGGTGAGCCAGTCTACCACTGCTATCAATTGACAAGCTGACAGCTGCTATACTTAAAATTATGTTATCTGTATCTGAATTGCTTGTATTTAGATAATATATATATATCAAAGCTCTCGTTAGACACTGGGTGAAGCTGTTGATTATGCACACTAGAGCAATCAAACGCACACTGCTTTCATTTATCTCTGCATATTTGATGCTAATATATGCCAAATTAGCATTTTGTCTGCAGTACAAGGTGAGCAATGATCAGAATAGTTTGGATAAGTTACAGGAATATTTTCCTTGTCCTAATTTACTAATTTTCAAAATTTAATTTTATTCATTACGAAAAGGGTTTCAATTTTCATTGGACTCTTAATTTTGGGATTCCCCCATTTTACTGCAATACTATCTCAGTTGCAATGATGTGGGGAGCTGCTGGGTCCTGCTTAGTACTTCTACGGGGTGGGGAGGGAATCAGAGTGGAACCAATTTCAGGCTGCTGTTGTGCACCTCCTACCTGCCAGATGCCGGGTTTGAAGTCCTGGTCTTCAAACACTCTCTTCCTCAGGCGACCGAAGGCTGCACTGGCACACTGAAGGCGGTGTTGGACTTTGTCATCGACGTCTGCCCTTGTTGACAGTAGGCTCCCGAGGTATGGAAAGTGGTCCACGTTGTCCAAGGCCTTGTCGTGGATTTTGATAATCGGGGGGCAGTACTGTGTGGCGGGGGCAGGTTGGTAGAGGACCTTTGTCTTACGGATGTTTAGTGTAAGGCCCATGCTCTCGTACGCTTCGGTGAAGGTGTTGTCGATGGTTTGGAGTTCGACCTCCGAGTGAGCGCAGATGCAAGACACAAGGAAGAGAGTGTTTGAAGACCAGGACCTCAAACCCGGCACTAAGCTCATGGTCTACAGAGCAGCAGTGATACCCGCCCTGCTGTATGCCTCAGAGACATGGACCATGTACAACAGGCACCTCAAAGCACTGGAGAGGTACCACCAAATCCATTGGCAGGATAGGCGCACCAACATCAGTGTTCTCGCTCAGGCCAACATCCCCAGCATCGAAGCTTTGACCACGCTCGATCAGCTCTGATGGACGAGTCACATCGTCCGCATGCCTGATACGAGACTACCAAAACAAGCGCTCTACTCGGAGCTCCGACACAGCAAGAGAGCCCCAGGTGGGCAGAGGAAATGCTTCAAGGACACCCTCAAAGCCTCCTTGAAAAAGTGCAACATCCCCACTGACACCTGGGAATCCCTGGCCCAAGACCGCTCAAAGTGGAGGAGAAGCATCCGGGAAGGCGCCGAACACCTCGAGTCTCTTCGCCGGGAGCAAGCAGAAGCCAAGCGTAAACAGCGCAAGGCGCGCACGTCAATCCAAGCACCCCACCCACCCGCCCCCTCAACCATCGTCTGCCCCACCTGTGACAGAGACTGTAGGTCCCGCATTGGACTCATCAGTCACCTGACAACTCATTTTTAATGTGGAAGCAAGTCATCCTCGGTTCCGAGGGACTGCCTAAGAGAGAAGAACACCTGCCAGGTAACGAATGCCATTGGTGCAGGCCTGAGAGCAGGTCACTTTCCTTGTGCCAACTATATTAAAAGTATATGCAACTTTAATAGTAACTCAGAGTTTATTTGTTGTTAACTATTGGCAACCTACCATCTCCATCAAATGGTTATTGATTTCAGTGCTATTATTAGATTTTTGATAGTTTATTGTAGATTTCTGTTTGATTACAAACACTCGCTGGGGGCTAAATTGGATAGCCCCCGAAAATGGGGGTGGGGATGTAATGCAGGAAGGACGCCATCTTCATGCTGCCTACTCATTTGTATGATTTCTGCATGCAGCCAGCACTGGACTTGAACAGAGTGCTTTGTTTGGGAATTTGGAAAGAGTGGGAACTTGGAGGAGAGTGAAGGAGTTGTTGCTTTTTGCCTACACTATTTGTAGTGCTTTGTGTTACAGGTAGATATTTAATTTCAGTACCCTTAACTTAATCTAGATCAAGTATGTAGTCAGGAATCTACAATGTAAACTAAGTTACCTAATTACAAATTGAATTAAATTTAATTAAATAAATCAAGGTCATATGGGGATGGCAGTGCAGGTGGTGTGCCGCAACAGCAGCATGTGGGAGTTTGTGGAGAGCATTGTGATCCCGGATAACCACGTTTGCAGTAAGTGCCTGCATCTTGAGGAACTTCAGTTCAGAGTTTTTGAGCTGGAGTCTGAGGTGCAGACATTGCGGGGCATCAGGGATGGGGAGAGTTATCTGGACACTTTGATCCAGGAGGCAGTCACACCCCTTAGGTTAGGTAGTGGTCCAGGTCCGGTTAGTGGTCAGGGACAGGAGGGTGTGACTGCAACTCAGGCAGGTAAGGGGACCCCAGGTGAAGTGCTGGAGGAGCCTCAGCCTTTGCCCTTGTCCAACAGGTATGAGGTTCTTGCTGCCTGTGTGGATAAGGGAAAAGCCTGCAGGATGGATGAGCAAGCTGACCATGGCACTATGGTGCAGGAAGCCATTCAAGTGGGGGAAGTGAAAGGGAATGTAGTTGTGGCAGGGGACAGTATAGTCGGGGATAGATACTGTTCTCTGCAACCGTGACCGAGAGTTCCGAAGGTTGTGTTGCCTGCCCGGTGCCAGGGTTAAAGACATCTCCTCGTGGCTGGAGAAGAACTTGGAGTGGGAGGGGGATGATCCAGTTGTCGTGGTCCACGTAGGAACCAACGACATAGGTAGAACGAGGAATGAGGTTCAGCTGAGGGAGTTTGAGGAGCTAAGATCCAAATTAAAAAGCAGAACCTCAAAGGTAATAATCTCTGGATTGTTAACTGAGCCACGCGCAAATTGGCATAGGGACAAACAGATTAAAGGTTTAAATGCGTGGCTCAAAGATTGGAGTGGGAGGAAGGGGTTTCGGTTCATGGGGCACTGGCACCAGTACTGGGGAAAGAGGGATCTGTTCCGTTGGGACGGGCTCCACTTAAACTGGACTGGGACCAGTGTCCTTGTGAATCGAATAACTAGGGCAGTAGACAGGGCTTTAAACTAATGAAGGGGGTGCGGGAGGATTCAGGAAAGAGTAAATTTAAAAGCAGCGAGCAAAAAGTCAAGGCTCTAGAGCAGAGTAGAGTTTTCGGTAAAAATAAGCAGAGTGGGTCAGGAAGGGACAGAGAGAGTAACAAAGGTAATACGGCATCAGTGACATCAGGGAAAAAGAGAAATAAGTCAAAGCTGAAGGCACTATATCTGAATGCGTGAAGCATTCGCAACAAAATAGATGAATTAATAGCGGAGATAGAAATGAACAGGTTTGATCTAATAGCCATAATGGAGATGGGGTTGCAAAGTAGCCAAGGTTGGGAACTAAATATTCCAGGATACATAATTTTAGAAGGGATAGGCAAAATAGAAAAGGAGGAGGGGTAGCCTTGATAATAAAGGATGGGATAAAGACAGTAGCTCCAAAAATCAAGAAGTAAAATCAGTTTGGGTGGAGCTAAGAAACAGCAAGGGGCAGAAAACATTGGTGGGAGTTGTTTATAGGCCCCCAAACAGTAGTTGTAATGTAGGGCAGAGTATAAATCAGGAAATTAGAGGCGCATGTAACAAGGGTAATACAGTAATCATGGGGGACTTTAACTTACATATTGACTGGGCAAACCAAATTTGCAGTAATAGTGTGGAGGACGAATTCATTGAATGTATGCAAGATAGTTTTCGAGATCAGAATGTTGAGGAACCAACTAGGGAACAGGCTATTTTAGATCTAGTATTGTGCAATGAGAAAGGGTTAATTAATAACCTTGTAGCAAAGGGGCCTTTAGGGAAGAGTGACCATAGTATGATAGAATTTTATATTGAGTTTGAAAGTGACTTAGTTAAATCCGAAACTAGGGTCTTAAATCAAAACAAAGCAAACTACATAGATATGAGGGACGAGTTGACTAAGGCAGATTGGGAAACTACATTAAAAGATATGACAGTGGACGAGCAATGGCTAGCATTTAAAGAATTAATACATCATTTACGACAAATATACATTCCTTTAAGGCACAAAAACCCCACAGGAAAAGTGGTCCAACCGTGGCTAACAAGAGAAGTTAAAGATAGTATTAGATGAAAATGAGAGGCGTATAATGCTGCCAAAAAGAATAGTATGCCTGAGGATTGGGAAGATTTTAGAATTCAGCAGAGGAGGACCAAGAAATTGATAAAGAAAGGGAAAATAGAAAATGAGAGTATACTAGCAAGAGACATAAAAATAGACTGTAAAAGCTTCTATAGGTATGTAAAAAGGAAAAGATTAGCAAAAGTAAATGTGGGTCACTTACAGGCTGAGACAGGAGAAATTATAATGGGGAATAAGGAAATGGCAGAGAAATTAAACAAATACTTTGTGTCTGTCTTCACGGAAGAAGACGCAAAAAACTTTCCGGAAATTGTGGAGAACCAAGGGTCTAGCGAGAATGAGGAACTGAAAGAAATTAGTATTAGTAAAAAAGTACTACTGGAGAAATTAATGGGACTGAAAGCCAATAAATCCCCTGGACCTGATGGCCTACATCCTAGGGTTTTGAAAGAGTTGGCTATAGAGATAGTGGATGCATTGGTTGTCATTTTCCAAAATTCCATCGATTCTAGAACGGTTCCCGCGGATTAGAAGGTAGCAAATGTAACCCCACTATTTAAGAAAGGAGGGAGAGAGAAAACGAGGAACAACAGACCAGTTAGCCTGATATTAGTCGTAGGGAAAATGCTAGAATCTATTATTAAGGACGTGGTAACAGGGCACTTAGAAAATAATTATAGGATTGGGCAGAGTCAACCCGGATTTATGAAAGGGAAATCGTGTTTGACAAATCTATTAGAGTTTTTTGAGGTTGTAACTAGCAGAATAGATAAGGGGGAACCAGTGGATATGGTGTATTTGGATTTTCAGAAGGCATTCGATAAGGTGCCGCACAAGAGGTTATTAAACAAAATTAGGGCCCATGGGATTGGGGGTAATATATTAGCATGGATTGAGGATTGGTTAATGGACAGAAAACAGAGAGTAGGAATAAACAGGTCATTTTCGGGTTGGCAGGCTGTAACTAGTGGGGTGCCGTAGAGATCAGTGCTTGGGCCTCAGCTATTCACAATCTACATCAATGATTTGGATGAGGGGACCAAATGTAATATATCCAAGTTTGCTGATGATACAAAGCTGGGTAGGAATGTATGTTGTGAGGAGGATGCAAGGAGGCTTCAAGGGGATATAGACAGGCTAAGTGAGTGGGCAAGAACATAGCAAATGGAATATAATGTGGAGAAATGTGAAGTTATCCACTTTTGTAGGAAAAATAGAAAAGTAGAGTATTTTTTAAATGGTGAGAGATTGGTAAATGTTGGTGTTCAGAGGGACCCGGGTGTCCTTGTACACGAATCACTGAAAGTTAACATGCAGGTACAGCAAGCAATTCGGAAAGCAAATGGTATGTTGGCCTTTATTACAAGAGGATTTGAATATAAGAGTAAAGATGTCTTACTGCAATTATATAGGGCCCTGGTGAGACCACACCTGGAGTATTGTGTACAGTTTTGGTCTCCTTACCTAGGGAAGAATATACTTGCCATAGAGGGAGTGCAACGAAGGTTCACCAGACTGATTCCTGGGATGGGGGGATTGTCCTATGAGGAGAGATTGAGTAGACTAGGCCTATATTCCCTGGAGTCTAGAAGAATGAAAGGTGATCTCATTGAAACATACAAAATTCTTACAGGGCTTGACAGGGTAGATGCAGGGAGGGTGTTTCCCCTGGCTGGGGAGTCTAGAACCAGGGGTCACAGTCTCAGAATAAGGGGTCGGCCATTTAGGACTGAGATGAGGAGAAATTTCTTCACTCAGAGGGTGGTGAATCTTTGGAATTCTCTACCCCAGAGGGCTGTGGAGACTCAGTCGCTGAGTATATTCAAGACAGAGATCGATAGATTTTTGAATATTAATGGAATCAAGGTTTATGGGGATAGTTCAGGAAAGTGGAGATGAGGTAGAAGATCAGCCATGATCTTATTGAAGGGCGGAGCAGGCTCGAAGGGCCAAATGGCCTACTCCTGCTCCTATTTCTTATGTTCTTATGGTCTTATGTTCCCTTTTCCCTCATATGCTTTTCTAGCCTCCCCTTAAATGCATCTATACTATTCGCTTCAACCACTCCCTGTGGTACTGAATTCCACATTCTCAGCACTCTTTGGGCAAAGAAGTTTCTTCTGAATTCCCAATTGGATTTCTTGGTGACTATCTTATATTGATGACTTCTAGTTTTGCTCTTCCCCACAATTGGAAACATTCTCTCTGTATCCACTCTATCAAAACCTTTCATAATTTTAAAGACCTCTCAGGTCACCCCTCAGCCTTCTTTTTTCAAGAGAAAAGAGACCCAGCTCGTTCATCCTTTCCTGATCGGTGTACCCTCACATTTCTGGTATCATCCTTGTAAATCTTCTCTGCACCCTCTCCAGTGCCTCTATATCCTTTTTACAGTATAGTGACCAGAACTGTACGTAGTACTCTAAGTGTGGTCTAACCAAGGTTCGCTACAGGTTTAGCATAACTTCACTACTTTTCAATTCTATACCTCTAGAAATAAACCCTAGTGCTTGGTTTGCTTTTTTTATGGCCTTGCTAACCTGTGTCAAAACTTTTAGCGATTTGTGTATTTGTACTCCGAGATCCCTTTGTTCCTCTACCCCACCTAGACTCGCACCCTCCAAGTAATAAGTAGCCATAATGCGGCGATGCCGGTGTTGGACTGGGGTGGACAAAAGTGAGAAGTCGCACAACACCAGGTTATAGTCCATCAGTTTTATTTGAAATCACAAGCTTTCGGAGCGCTGTTCCTTCGTCAGGTGAAGTGAAGGATTCGTATTCCTTCACTTCACCTGACGAAGGGGCAGCAGCTCCGAAAGCTTGTGATTTCAAATAAAACTGTTGGACTATAACCTGGTGTTGTGCGACTTCTCAAGTAATAAGTGATCTCCCTATTCTTCCGACCAAAATGTAATACCTCACATTTATCTGTGTTGAACTTCATGTGCCAATTATATGTCCATTCTGCAAGTTTATTAATGTCCTCCTGTAATTTGTTGCAGTCCTCCTCAGTATTGACTATCCCCCCAATTTGGTGTCATCCGCAAATTTAGAAATTGTGTTTTTGATTCCAAAGTCTAAATCATTAATGTAAATTGTGAAGAGCAGTGGTCCCAGCACTGATCCTTGTGGAACACCACTACCCACCTTCTGCCACTGTGAATAGCTACCCTTTACTCCTATGCTCTGCTTTCTGCCTTGAAGCCAGCCAGCAATCAATTCTGCTACTTGTCCCCAGACTCCGCATTCTCTGACCTTGTTCATCAGTCTATTATGGGGTACCTTATCGAAGGCCTTTTGAAAATCCAGATAAATTGCATCTACTGCATTACCATTGTCTACTCTCTCTATTACCTCTTTAAAAAATTCAATAAGGTTGGTCAAGCAAGACTTTCCCTTTTGAAATCCATGCTGACTATTCATTATTATATTTTTGGTTTCCAGATGTTCTTCTATTTTCTCCTTTAGTAGGGATTCCATTATTTTTCCTATTACTGATGTTAAGCTGACTGGTCTATAATTCCCTGGACATGTTCTATCCCCCTTCTTAAATATCGGTATTAAGTTCGCTATCCGCCAGTCCTCTGGCACTACACCTTTTTCTAATGAATTATTAAATATGCGTAGTAATGCCTCTGCTATCTCTTCCCTAGATTCTTTTAAAATGCGTGGATGCAATCCATCCAGACCAGGGGTTTTATCCTCTTTGAGTTTAGTTACTTTATTTAATATATCCCCTTTTTAAATTTTAAATGCACTTATCTCATTACTAATCTCATCATCCAATATCATGTCCACCTGTTCTATCTCCCTGGTAAATACTGAAGCAAAATCATTATTTAATATTTCTGCCATCTCTCTATCGTTACCTATGGTATTATGCTGTCTATCCCTTAATGGTCCTATTCCCATCCCAACCTTCCTCTTTTTATTGATCTGCCTATAAAATATTTTACTATTTTGTTTTATGTTCCTTGATAATTTAATTTCATAGTTCCTCTTTTCCTCCCTAATTGTTTTTTTGACTTCTCTCCTAATCTTTTCGTATTCTCCCTTATCATGCACTCCCCTGCTGTCTATGTAATTAATGTATGCCTCTTTCTTTACCCTCAGTTGTTCCCTTATGGCTTCATTCATCTGTGGAGTCTCATTATTGTTTAGTTTGTTCTTTCCTTTTAGTGGAATATATTTTTCTTGCATCTGTTGAACACCGTTTTAAATGTTTCCCATTGCTGTTCTACATCGTTGTTTGCCAATATTGTTGCCCATTTTTTCCCCCAAGTTCTATTCTCAGCCCCTCAAAATTAGCTTTTCTCTAATCTATTAACCTGGTTTTCATCATACTTATGTCCTTCTCAATTATCATCTTATATTATGCGTATTATATTATGGTCACAATTGCCTATATGTTCCCCTACTTTTACTTCTCTTATCTGCTCTGGTGCATTCCCCATTACTAGATCCAATAGCGAATCCTCCCTCGTTGGGCTTTTTACATATTGGGTTAGAAAGGAGTCCGTACACATTGTAGGAACTCCATTCCCTTATCCCCTTTACCTACCTCTTCTGTTCAATTAATATTGGGGTAGTTGAAATTCCCCATGATTATTATTCTGTTTTTTACTAATTTCCCTAATTTGTCGCATATTTCTTCCTCCACTTCCCTTCCACTATTAGGTGGTCTGTAGACTATGCCTATTAGTGTGATTGATCCTTTATTATCTTTTATCTCTATCCAAATGGATTCTATTTTTGTCTTGCTGATATGTGTGTCACTTTTTTCTACTGCCATTATATTATCCCTAATAAGTACAGCGACTCCACCTCCCTATCTTTTCTAAATATGTTATACCCTGCAATGTTTAATTCCCAGTCCTGATTTTTCTGTAGCCATGTCTCAGTAATCCCTACTACATCTGGTTCCTTGCAACGCATGATTGCCTCCAGCTCCCCTGTTTTATTACGGACACTGTGTGCATTGCTATACAGACAGTGGCTTGGGCAATAATCCAGAGATTATTACCCTTGAGGTCCTGCTTTTTAATTTAGATCCTAACTCATGATACTCTTTCAGCAGGACCTCCTCCCTGTTCCTACCTATGTTGCTTGTTCCAACATGGACCACGTCAACTGGATTTACCCCTTCCCTTACCAAATTCCTTTCCAGCCGCCATGAGATATCCCTTACCCTGGCAACACACCCTTCAGGATTCTCGTTCTTGGCTGCAGAGGACGCTATCTATCTCCCTAATTATAGAGTCCCCTATCACTACCACATTTCTATTCTGTTCTTTCCCCCCTTGGACAGCCTTCTGAGCCATGGTGCCTTGGTCTGCATTGTGGCTCCCTGCAGTCTTTCTCCTTTTCCTCACAGATAGCGAATACATCGTACCGGTTGGACAGGACCAGTGTCTACGGGACCTCCTTCTCAACCTCTCCTAAATCCCCGCTACCTGTCTCCCTAACAGTCACACCATCCCTTTCCTGAACCTGTGCTTTCCCCTGGGGCATGACAGTATTCTGGATAAAACTGTCCAGAAATTCCTCCCCCTCCCTTATGTGTCGGAGTGTCTCCAACTCGCGCTCCAGCTCAATGACTCTGAGCTGGTGAGATTCGAGTTGGAGACATCTCCTGCAGACGTGTTCGCTCAGGACAGTCTCGCTGTCCACAAACTCTCACATACTGCAGTCCAGACACAAAGCCTGCCCTGTCATATCTTAGTCTAGCCTTATTTTATTTATTTATTTAATTAGTTAAAGTCTTTAGTCAATGATTATTTATAGTTATATTAATTAGTGTAACTAGTTAAGCTTTAAATTTAATACAGTATGTTATAGTTTCCCGCTCCTAGTTTAAACCACTGTCTTAGTTTAGAGAGAAAAAAAATCCTTAATACTGACTAACCAATCACATACTTGCTGTCCTGTGATGTCACACCTTGTTTTTTTTGGAAATCGTGGAAGGTTCGCCGCCGCTGATACCGCCTCCGATTAGGTCCGCGCTGTTCCTACGCTCTGTCCTTTATGTCCCGCCGCCATCGCTGCCGCCTCCGATTAGGTCCACGCTGTTCCTCTGCTCTCTCCTTTATGTCCCGCCGCTGCTGATACCGCCTCCGATTAGGTCCTCTTGAAGGGGAGGTGCATTGTGGCTGAAGCAGGTGTTGGGAGTCCTTTGGGAGCTGAATCTGGCCTGGGAAAGACAGAACAATGGCCGAACATGGGAGAGAATGGGCAGCCAGGTTTTCCAATGCGGCACTGGAGGTCTTGGTGGAGGGGTTGGGCAGGGGGCCAGGAAGCCCACCAGACACATGGTGAAAAGGCACTAGGAACGGATAGCCATGGAGGTCAATGCCAGGAATCTAGCCCTGAGGACCTAGATGCAGTGCTGCAAGAGGTTTAATGACCACACACAAGTGGTCAAGGTCAGTGAATGCATCTTCAAATGCCATATCTGACCAACTGCACCACTAACCTCAGCCACTGCTCAATTCACCACACCTCTATCACTCACCCACCAACAATCTCTATCAGAACTCTTAATACATAACATTCATATGCTTAACCTCTCCCTTACACACTTAGCGCTGCTGCAAGCCTCACGCCCACATCTCACAGCTTGGACACACTTCCAGCTATTCAAACATGACAGCTACATCACCCAAACATATTGCACGACACTCACTGACACACTCCCCTCTCTCTTGCAGGAGAAGGTGGCGCACAACCGGAGGCAGCAGGAACTAACCGGAGGGGGAGACACACACCTTCATGCTCTAACCCCCATGGAGGAGACAGTGCTGGCCATTATCAAAATGGTCATTGTTGAGGACATGGCTAGTGGCAGGGCTGAAACCATTGAAGATGATGGTATCCTCATACCTAATCCTCCTTCTCACATCCCACTTCCTCCTCATCCCACAATCTCTTCTGACTTACAAGCTACAGTTGGTGTAAGCATGCACCTCTTACTTTCCCTCCTCCCCTTACCACAGCCTTACCCATGTACTTTTTTCCTTTCAGATACCCAAGAAGTGCAACCTAGCCAGGCAGTGGAGGAACACCAAGAAGAGAGTTATGATGAAGACACACCGTCACTTGATTTCACACTCGCAGCCACCAGCTCAGATACTGACACTGCGTATATCTTATAGGATAGATTAGAGGCGGGATCTGCACATGCTGAGACACCGGGCACAAGTACGTACCAAGGATAGCGCAGGTACCAGCTCGTCAGAGCTCGATGTCGCACACAAGTTCTGTTGCAGAGGACTCTGATGAGGACTTTGATGGGCCAGGCTACAGAAGAAAGCTGATGAACATACACAACAAAATGCTTGATGCATTGGGAAGCCTGCCAGAAAGCCTGCATTCTATGCCAAGGAGCATGGAGGAGTCCGGCACCAACTTTGAACAGGGCTTTGCACAGAGCTTGGAGCCCATCCTTTCCAGCATGGAAGTGGTGGCCAACTCCATTAGCACACTGGTGGACCCAACCGTAATGCAGCGTCTGATGGCCGATGTCTCAACTTCCATTGCAGAACAAGCAGCTTCCACCAAAAGTCTGAGTGCTGCAGTGGAAGCTCAGACTGCTCTCGTGCAAGCTCAGCTTGCTGCCATCATGGCTGTGGATATCATTGTTCAAAAGGGCTTGCAGGGTGTCGCAGCAGTCCAGCAATCAATCCTCCAACAGATTACTAGGATTGCTGAGGCGCCGCCCTGGGGAAGTGGCAGTGACTCCATGGGGCAGGAGCCTGCTGTCCTCTTTCAGGATGACAACATTCATCCTCCCGCCCCTGCCACTCCGCCAGTGCCCTTGCTGTTGCCTGTCAGCCAGCCAGCCCAGACTGCTGCTGCCCATGCCGAGATGATGCAGTCGAAAGCTGGGCCTTCTAGACCTAGAGCTGCTCGAGGTCGTCCTCCAATGTCATCTGCAGTCTCCTCCACTGAAAGTCAGCAACCTTCCACCAGCCATGCTGCAGTCACTGGTGTAGCACTGCGTAGGAGCACTAGAACAGGCAAAGGCACATGGAAGGCAGGCACTAAGGGGATGCACAAGGGTGATTAGTTTACGTTTGTAAGGAATATGGCATGATTTCATTTATAAATTTGGTTTGGAATGTCTATTTTGTAGTGGCTTTTATTTTTGCATTGTTGCCAAAAGGACAATGTGATGGTCAGTGACAGAGGGATTGTAAGGAGTATGGGACGGTTGGTGAATGAGGAATTGAGTTTGTGGTTACTGGTATCGCACTCAAATGAGTTGTTTACGTGCGGCCCTGGCAGAAAGGGGCTGTCTAGGTTGCCGCCTCCCTTCCTCTTCCTCGTCTTCCTCCTCAAGCTCCTGCTCCTCAGCTTCTCGTCTGATAGCTATTGGCAAGGGTTGTCCCCTCATGATTGCAAGGTTGTGCAGCATGCAGCATACCACCATGAATCTTGAGACCCACTCTGCCAAGTACTGCAGGGCTCCTCCAGAGCGGTCCAGACAGTGGAAGCGTTGTTTCAGCACACCAATGGTCTGCTCTATCACGTTTCTTGTGGCATCATGGCTCTCATTGTATGCGTGCTATTCACGTGTGTGTAGGTTGTGAACCGGAGTCATGAGCCATGCCGGCAGAGGATAGCCCTTGTCGCCCAGTAGCCACCCTTTGGTTTGCCGTGGCAGCTGAAATGTAGCTGGCACAGCGGACTGCTGCAGAATGAAGGCACCATTACTGCTGCCAGGATACCGGGCATTGACCTGCATGCTGCACTGCCTATGGTCACACACCAGCTACACGTTGAGGGAGTGGAATCCCTTTCGGTTCCAGTGCATGACAGAGTTGACATGCGGCTCCCGCAAAGTGATGTGCATGCAGTCAATGGCACCCTGCATCATGGGGAAGCCTGCAATCCTAGCAAATCTTCGTGCTCGTTCCGCCTGCTTGTTTTTTTTTATTCGTTTATGGGATCTGGGCGTCGCTGGCAAGGCCAGCATTTATTGCCCATCCCTAATTGCCCTTGAGAAGGTGGTGGTGAGCTGCCTCCTTGAACCACTGTAGTCCGTGTGGTGAAGGTACTCCCAAAATGCTGTTAGGTAGGGAGTTCCAGGATTTTGACCCAGCGACGATGAAGGAACGGCGATATACTTCTAAGTCAGGATGGTGTGGGACTTGGAGGGGAACTTGAAGGTGGTGGTGTTCCCATGCACCTGCTGCCCTTGTCCTTCTAGATGGAAGAGTCGCGGGTTTGGGAGGTGTTGCCGAAGAAGCCTTGGCGAGTTGCTGCAGTGCACCTTGTAGGTGGTACACACTGCAGCCACGGTATGCCGGTGGTGGAGGGAGTGAAAGTTTAAGGTGGTGGATGGGGTGCCAATCAAATGGGCTGCTTTGTCCTGGATGGTGTCGAGCTTCTTGAGTGTTGTTGGAGCTGCACTCATCCAGGCAAGTGGAGAGTATTACATCACACTCCTTACTTGTGCCTTGTAGATGGTGGAAAGTCTTTGGGGAGTCAGGAGGTGAGACACTCGCTGCAGAATACCTAGCCTCTGACCTGCTCTTGTTGCCACAGTATTTATGTGGCTGGTCCAGTTAAGTTTCTGGTCAATGGTGACCCCCAGGATGTTGATGTTGGTGGATTCGGCGATGGTAATGCTGTTGAATGTCAAGGGGAAGTGGTCAGACTCTTGCTTGTTGGAGATAATCATTGCCTGGCACTTCTGTGGTGCGAATGTTATCTGCCACTTATCAGCCCAAGCCTGAACGTCATCCTAGTCTTGCTGCATGGACTGCTTCATTATCTGAGGAGTTGTGAATGGCGCTGAACACTGTGTAGTCATCAGCGAACATCCCCATTTCTGACCTTATGTTGGAGGGAAGGTTATTGATGAAGCAGCTGAAGATGGTTGGGCCCAGGACACTACCCTGAGGAACTCCTTCAGCGATGTCCTGGGGCTGTGATGATTGACCTTCAACCACCACAACCATCTTCCTTTGTGCTAGGTATGAATCCAGCCAGTGGAGAGATTTTCCCCCGATTCCCATTGACTTCAGTTTTACTAGGGCTCCTTCATGCCACATCTGGTCAAATGCTGCCTTGATGTCAAGGGCAGTCACTCTCACCTCACCTCTGGAATTCAGCTCCTTTGTCCATGCTTGGACCAAGGCTGTAATGAGGTCGAGAGCTGAGTGGTCTTGGCAGAACCCAAACTGGGCATCAGTGAGCAGGTTATTGGTGAGTAAGTGCCGCTTGATAGCACTGTTGATGACACCTTCCATCACTTTGCTGATGATTGAGAGTAGACTGATGGGGTGGTAATTGGCCGGATTGGATTTGTCCTGCTTTTTGTGGACAGGACATACCTGGGCAGTTTTCCACATTGTCGGATAGATGCCAGTGTTGTAGCTGTCCTGGAACAGCTTGGCTAGAGGCGTGGCTAGTTTTGGAGCACAAGTCTTCAGCACGATAGCCGGGATGTTGTCAGGGCCCATAGGCTTTGCCGTATCCAGTGCGCTCAGCCATTTCTTGATATCACATGGAGTGAATCGAATTGGCTGAAGACTGGCTTCTGTGATGGTGGGGACCTCAGGAGTAGGCCGATATGGATCATCCACTTGGTACTTCTGGCTGAAGATGGTTGCAAATGCTTCAGCCTTCCTTTTGCACTCACGTGCTGGGCTCCACCATCATTGAGGATGGGGATATTCTTGGAGCCTCCTCCTCCCGTTAATTGTTTAATGGTCCACCACCATTCACGACTGGATGTGGCAGGGCTACAGAGCTTTGATTTGATCCGTTGATTACGGGATCACTTAGCCCTGTCTATAGCATGCTGCTTCCGCTTTTTAGCATGCATGTAGTCCTGTGTTGCAGCTTCCCGAGGTTGGCACCTCATTTTTAGGTACGCCTGGTGCTGTTCCTGGCATGCTCTGCCACACTCCTTATTGAACCAAGGTTGGTCCCCTGGCTTGACGGTAATGGTAGAGTGAGGGATATGCTGGGCCATGAGGTTACAGATTGTGGTGGAATATAATTCTGCTGCTGCTGATGGCCCACAGCGCCTCATGGATGCCCAGTTTTGAGCTGCTAGATCTGTTTTGAATCTGTCCCATTTAGCACGGTGGTAGTGCCACACAACACGATGGATGGTGTCCTCAGTGTGAAAATGGGACTTCGTCTCCACAATGACTGTGTGGTGGTCACTGCTACCAATACTGTCATGGACAGATGCATCTGCGACAGGTAGATTGGTGAGGATGAGGTCAAGTAGGTTTTGCCCTCGTGTTGGTTCTCTCACCACCTGTCGCATGCCCAGACTGGCAGTTATGTCCTTCAGGACTCTGCCAGCTCGGTCAGTAGTGGTGCTACCGAGCCACTCTTGGTGATGGACATTGAAGTCCCCCACCCAGAGTACATTCTGTGCCCTTGCTACTCTCAGTGCTTCTTCCATGTGGTGTTCAACATGAAGGAGTACTGATTCATCAGCTGAGGGAGGGCGGTATGTGGTAATCAGCAAGAGGTTTCCTTGCCCATGCTTGACCTGAAGCCATGAGACTTCATGGGGTCCGGAATCAATGTTGAGGACTCCCAGGGCCACTCCTTTCTGACTGTATACCACTGTGCTGCCACCCCTGGTGGGTCTGACCTGCCGGTGGGACAGGACATACCCAGGGATGGTGATGGAGGAGTTTGGGACATTGGCTGAAAGGTACGATTCTGTGAGTATGACTATGTCAGGCTGTTGCTTGACTAGTCTGTGGAATAGCTGTCCCAACTTTGGCACAAGTCCCCAGATGTTGGTGAGGAGGACTTTGCAGGGTCGACTGGGCTGGGTGTGCCGTTGCCGTGTCCATAGCCGGTGCCGAGATCGATGCCGGATGTTCCGTCCGGTTTCATTTTTGTTATTGTGTTTCGTAGTGGTTTGTTACAACTGAGTGGTTTGCTAGGCCATTTCAGAGGGCTGTTAAGAGTCAACCACATTGCTGTGGGTCTGGAGTCACATATAGGCCAGACCGGGTAAGGACGGCAGATTTCCTTCCCTGAAGGACATTAGTGAACCAGATGGGTTTTTACGATAATCCAATAGTTTCATGGTTACCATTACTGATACTAGCTTTTTATTCCAGATTTATTTAATTAACTGAATTTAAATTCCCCAGCTGCCGTGTCTCTGGCAAAAGAGAATGAAATGTAGTTAGCTCTCTTTGAATAGAGAGCCTCAGTGACCTCCCTTATGCAACAGTGGACAGCAAACTGCGAGATGTTACAAATATCTCCAACTCCAGGCTGGAAGGAGCCAGACGCATAAAAGTTCTTTGCCACGGCCACCTTCACAGCCACTGACAATGCGGTCCTTGCCCTGCTCTGAGGTTGGAGTTGTGGCTGCAGCAGTTGGCAGATTTCAATGAGGATCTCCTTAGTGAAGCACAGACGTCTCATATACTGTTCCTCGCTGAGGTAGGAGAACTGCTCCCTGAACCGTGGGCGGATATGGCCTCCTGCTGAGAGCTCTTCTCCCCCTCCTCCTCCATATTCCA
This sequence comes from Squalus acanthias, assembly GCA_030390025.1. Lineage (NCBI taxonomy): Eukaryota > Metazoa > Chordata > Chondrichthyes > Squaliformes > Squalidae > Squalus > Squalus acanthias. The sequence goes on from CM059428.1 coordinate 97,595,155, forward strand.
GCAGCTTGCTGTGCTCTGCGTGGCCTCTGCTCATTCTCCCAGTCATGCTCTATTCCAAGAGGAAAGCCTACTAGTGTACCCATGTCTGGGAGCAAGTGGTTTGCGCAGAAGCCTTGAAGTCAGCAAAAAGTACCTGCACCTGCCACACCAGTCCCTGTAGGCTTTTGAAACATGAAAAAACTCTGGAAAGCACCAAAAAATGTGTAGAATTGTCGCAACAGCCAGAAGAAAGCAGCCACCAACTAACCTGTAAGTAGTTGATGATCCCTTTAAATAGCGCTGGTGGGGGTGGGGGGTGGGGTCTTTCCTGCTGCCTAACACATGTTCAGCTGTGCGAGCTTCAGAGAGGGCATCAGCTGGAGTGTTGAGCTCCAAAATAGCAGCGCTGGCATCAAATCAGCGTTGCGTGCTGATTGACGTCACGATCTGCCTACTCTGCCTACTTCCAGCGGGTGTCTGTGCACACGCTAACGCCTGCACCAAGATGGCGTCTGCCGCAGTTCACGTCAAATGTGTGCATGTGCGCCGCAGGTGCTATTTTGCAGCTCTAAGGGCATTCGAAGTGCCCAAAAAACAGGTGCTACCGAGTCCAATTTCTCGCCCGCTGTATTTCACCTGGTTCCAATATATCATTCTGTTCACCTGAAAATTCTTAGACTAGAAAGTGAAATTTTAACCTGCAAGTATTATCTGACACCTGGGTGGCTGATGTATGGCCCTCGCCACAAATCAAGCATCATTCTGACCCTGATTTTAGTTGAATGTTGTTTGGAAGTAAGTTTCACATAATAACTTTGCAATAATCCATCTTAATAACTCAATAATATTTATACTTATTTTACAAGAACATATAAATAATTAAAGTTGGGACAAATATGTTTGAATAAACATTACTGATTATTAATTATCTTGATTACTCTATTATACCCACATAATTTTGATTTTTTTTTTGTCTGTTTTGATTTTGTTAGATTAGACTTTGAAGTTCGTGGTTTAGGTTATAATCTATGAACAGATTTATTAAAAATAAATGAGCAGTAGCAAGAGACAATACAGCAGCAGTCATTTTTATAGAATTTTTAACTTGTTTTCTTTTCTTGGGTACAAAGATATAATGAATGATGTGACACTTCACTAACTCTATTGTTAATGCAGAAACTGCATTAGTGTCCGTATGGTAATTCTTATATATGGCCCCTTGTGATCCATGAAACCACTGCTGCAGTAGAGTCATACAGCAACAAGCTAAGAGAGATGGCTGAAGATATATCTATGCCCAGGCATGGAGATTTCCCAGAGATACCCAATGGTGCCTCCCCCATCCCATCCCCTCCAACGGGATAACAGGTATGGTAGCCTAATGGTTATAGTGCCAGGCGGGGTTTAAAACTAGTTTCCCGATGGGCAAGTTAGGTTAAAGTTGCCCCCGAAGAAACTGAGAGGAGTATGGAGTCTTTACAGGAAGCAAAGTATTAAGAAAAGCAAAGAAGCATAATCCAGGTTGTTGTGAGAATCAGTGGGCTTGTAATGGATGTCTGTGGAAAGCTTGTCACCAGAGGTGGGGAAAGAGAAGTCCAGGAAGGGAAGAGAGGAATAAGATGGACCATGTAAAAGTGAGAGTTGGGTGGAAATTGGAAGTGTATTAAGTGACATTTTTTGAGTCCAGAAATCGTTACAAGTTTAATTTGAATTGTGGTAAGTGTTCTTAATTTGAATTGGATCAATCATTGATGAGTTTGCCTTCAAAACCTATCTATAAAACCAGAATGCCACTGTCTGAGCTTTCGGTTGCTGTCTGTATATTCAGCCGGTCTGAATATTCAGCCAGACTGGCAGTGGTCAGTCACCTCTCATAAATAGATATAAAAAATACATATGCTCTGAATATTCATAAGGCCAGAGGCACCATCCTGGCATTAGTCAGATGGGTGTGCAGCATAATCTCAGGAAAATCAGTCCTAGCCCAGGCTGAATATACTTAATGAGGCTTGAGGTAGGCAGAACCTCTGACCACCCCAAACATGACCCACAGCATCAAAAGGGCTGGAGCCAAGGGATGGGAGTTCCCACGCTAGGAATTTCCTAGGCCATGACCTCTCTACCATTCAACGACCTGAATGCTGGAATGAACTTGGCATATAAGTCTGCCAAAGGGCAGGAGTGGAGTCTCCAGGCTGGGATCATGGAAATCACACACGCACTGCTTGGATCAGCCTGCCTATCAACAACAAGCTCACTGCCTGCACTTCTGGCGACCATCCAATGTCAGATTTCCCACTCTCCTTCCCCAGGAAGGCACCCAAGATGTACCCATAGTGACGTGAATGCCTGCCAATGCCATTCTAATGCTGTGACACCAACCTGAGCCCAGATACTCTGGCGGGATCAGGACTGGAGGTCACTGGCACCTGTTCCACTGCACACTGGCGGGGCAGGGCCAAGGATTTTCATCCCCATATACTTTCTTATGATTCAAAATTAAAATCCCTATTTGTCACAATCAGGTCCAGTCCTCACTGAACAGTTATATGGTGCACTTTCCAGGAAGGCGACAGCAAGCAAGAGTGGGATCCCTGGATGATTTTTCCCTTTCCTTAGCCTAGGAGACCCATTGCAGTGCTCCATTGCTGGTTGAGGTCAGCTGACTCAGCACAGTTCAGAGTTCAAAGCACAGCTATTTCTAATTAAAAATAAATCATGATGGGAGTTCAGTAAAGCTATCCATTTTCCAGACAGGACATGTAAAAAATACTATTCTGAAGATTCTAGTGTAATGAAATGCCAATAGACACTTTATCAATTTGAATTTAGGTTTTATATATATATGTAAAGAAGCCAGAGGTTTGAAAGATTCTCTGGAATTCACAATCTGTCCTTAAGCCTTTAGCAATTCACCTGGAAAAGTTAGGACTGGCTGCAGTATTTTAGTAAAAAGCGAGGTCAATAGGCCAAAAGCTGCAGAGTTACACTATCAGTTATTAGTATTACTGTAGGGGAACTGGTACAGTTGTAAAAGTGCTCCTTTCAAATCCAGAAGCCTTAGGCTTGAATCCCAGAGCTATCTAATGCCTATTTCTATGTGTTCTGAAGAGTTTTGTTAGTTACGGACCAGTTAGTCCATGCTAAGTGGAAGAAAAAACAATGACCGGGATTTTGCGTTGGTAATGATGGCGAACTGTTAGCGTTCGCTCATTGCCCCACTGAAAGTGACCATAACTTCAGGACAGAGCGCCTGCGCAGCTAAACGCGGAAATCCTGACGTTGCGGTCAGTCATTCCCTGCTCCGCCTCAGGCTGCGCTTTGAAACTCCCCATAGCCACAATCAGTGAAATCAGTTGAACTGATGAAAACTTAAGCTTTTCCGCTGTAATATCACTGTTAAACACCCCATAAAAAGTTAAGCTTTGTTGGAATAGGTGTAACTGGGGTTTAACGGCGTATTGACGGCTGAACAACTGTTCTGGCCCTGAAAAACAAATTTTATATTTATGGAATGTCCAATTTCTCTATGATAGAAAATTACTAGATTTTTAAAATATATATTTTTTAAAAGCTTGTTTATAATATTTCAGCTTCTACCTTAGCCCCATTTGTATGTCCCAATCTTTATTTCGTTCTCTATAAAAAAAAAATTAAAAGTGAATTGATAATCAGAGCTTTTTATTTCCTGGTTTGCTGTCTGTGCGAATTCTATAATCTGATTGGTTGTTTAGACTGCTTGATGACATCACTGCTGCTCTCCGCAAGGGTGCCCGAGAGCCTCTCAGCAATGCTGAGGAACATGGAGGAGCCCGCCTCCAATATTGCACAAGGCTCTGCGCACACCATGGAGCCCATCATTTCCAGTCTGCAAAGGATGATAGACTCCGAGAGACCGTGGCGACCCAGACCTAATGCCGCGTGTGATGGGCGATCTGGCAGCTTCCATTGCAGCACAGGCAGAAGCAACGCAACGTCTTAGTGCTGTAATGCAGTCTATTCTTGGTGGCATCCAATCTCAGACTGCTCTCATGCAGTCTCAGCTTGATGCCACGCAAGCTCTGACTGCTGCCATCATGGCTGGGTCTACCACCGTCGACTGGGGCTTTCACGGTGTCGCAGCAATCTGTGCTCCAATAGATTGCTAGGGATGCTGAGGTGCTTCCCCGGGGGCGTGGCAGTGGGTCAGTGGAGCAGGAACCTGCTGTCCTCTCTCAGGATGACAGCATTCCTGCTCCCACCACTGGCACTCCACCATTGTCCTTGTCGCTGCCTGTCATCCAGCCAACCCAGACGGCTGCCGCTATGCTGAGGTGGTGCAGCCCAGAGCTGGTCGAGGGCGTCCTGCAAGGCCATCTGAAGTCTCCCACATAAACACTCAGCAGCAACACGGTGGCATAGTGGTTAGCACTGGTGCCTCACAGCGCCAGGGACCCGGGTTCGAATCTGGCCTCGGGTGACTGTCTGTGTGGAGTCTGCACATTCTCCCCGTGTCTGCGTGGGTTTCCTCCGGGTGCTCCGGTTTCCTCCCACAGTCCAAAAATGTGCGGGTTAGGTTGATTTGGCTATGATAAATTGACCCTTAGTGTTAGGGGGGGATTAAATATGTGGGGTTACGGGGATAGGATGGGATATGTTAGGGGGAATTAAATACGTGGGGTTACGGGGATAGGGTGGGCTATGTGTCGGTGCAGGCTCGATGGGCTGAGATGGCCTCTATCTGTACTGTGGGGATTCTGTGTGAGAAAGCAGGGACAGGGTACTGGATTTGGATGGTCAGCCATGATCGTATTGAATGGTGGAGCAGGCTCGACGGGCCGAATGGCCTACTCCTGCTCCTAGTTTCTATGTCTATTCCACCAGCTGTGCTGCAGCCACTGGGCCAACACTTTGTAGGAGCACTAGAGTAGGCAAAGGCACAGTAACGAGAGGCACTAAGAGATTGCACAAGGGTGAATAGTTAATATTTTTGATGTAAATATGTATTCACTGATTATTGATAAATTTATTAATTCAGTTTGGATTCTTTTTTAGTGTTTCTCATTTCAGCTTTGCCACAGGGATCGGTGCTGGGGCCTCAACTATTTACAATCTACATTAATGACTTGGATGAAGGGACTGAGTGTAATGTAGCCAAGTTTGCAGATGATACAAAGATGGGTGGGAAAGCAAGTTGTGCAGAGGACTCAAAGAACCTACAAAGGGATATAGACAGGCTAAGTGTGTGGGTAAACATTTGGCAGATGGAGTATAATGTGGGAAAGCGCGAGGTTATACACTTTGGCAGGAAAAATAAAAAAGCAAATTATTATTTAAATGGAGAGAGATTACAAAATGCTACAGTTCAGAGGGACCTGGGGGTCCTTGTGCATGAAACACAAAAAGTTAGCATGCAGGTACAGCAAGTAATCAAAAAGGCAAATGGAATGTTGGGCTTTATTTCAAAGGGGTTGGAGTATAAAAGCAGGGAAGTCCTACTACAACTGTACAAGGTATTGGTGAGACCACACCTTGAGTACTGCGAACAGTTTTGGTCTCCTTATTTAAGGAAGGATATACTTGCATTGGAGGCAGTTCAGAGGCGATTCACTCAGTTAATTCCAGAGATGAGGGTGTTGACTTATGAGGAAAGGTTGAGCAGGCTGGGCCTATACTCATTGGAATTTAGAAGAATGAGAGGTGATCTTATTGAAACATATAAGATACTGAGGGGGCTCGACAAGGTAGATGCAGAGAGGATGTTTCCCCTCGTGGGGAAATCTAGAACCCGGGGGCACTGTTTTAGAATAAAGGGTCACCCTTTTAGAACTGAGATGAGGAGGAATTTCTTCTCTCAGAGGGTTGTAAATCTGTGGAATTCTCTGCCCCAGAGAGCTGTGGAGGCTGGGTCATTAAATACATTTAAGGTGGAGATAGACAAATTTTTGCAAGATAAGGGAGTGAAGGGTTATGGGGAGCGGGCAGGGAAGTGGCTTTGAGCCCTAGATCAGCCATGATCTTATTGAATGGCGGAGCAGGCTTGAGGGGCCAAGTGGCCTATTCCTGCTTCTATTTCTTATGTTCTTATATGGCCTGCGACAGGGATGGAATGATGGGGATGTGGTGAGCATCGGGGATCTGGGGTTTAATTCATTCAAACCGCAGTCTGATGAGGCGGTCACGGACCGCAGTTCCGGAAGGCCGATTGAGTGGCTGCCTTCTCCCTCGATCTTGTTCCTCCTCCTACTCATCCTCCTCGTCATCCTCCTCATCTTCCTCTTCCTCCTCGTGAGGTGATTCCGCAATCCCTGGTGGCAAGGGCTGGGCCCTCATGTTGGCCAAGTTGTGGAGCATGCAGCAGACCACCCCGAAATGGGACACCCGCTCAGCCGAGTACTGGAGGGCTCCTCCCGAATGGTCAAGGCAGTGGAACCATTGCTTCAGCAGGCCGATGGTCTGCTTGATGATGTTCCTGGTGGCAGCATAGCTCTCATTATATGACTGCTGGGCAGGAGTGTTGGGGTTGCAGAGGGGAGTCATGAGCCAGGTGGAGAGCGGATATCCCTTGTCTCCGACCAGCCAGCCACGAGCTTGACGTGATGGCTGGAAGAATGCTGGCACAGGATGAAGGCATCGTGCCTGCTGCCAGGATAGCGGGCATTGACATTGAGGATTAGTTGTCTGTGGTCACACACCAACTGCACATTAAGTAAGTGGTAGCCTTTGCGGTTATGGAAGATCTCAGGATTGTTATGCGGTGCCCGCAAAGCCACGTGGGTGCAGTCAATGGCACCCTGCACCATCAGGAACCCTGCTATCCTGGCAAAGCAATATGCATGCTCATCCTGCTTCTCTCTGGTAATGGGGAAGGAAATGTAGTCCCTTTTCCTACTGCAGAGAGCCTTTGTGACCTCCCAGATGCAGCGATTGACGCCGAACTGCAAGATGTTAGCTATGTCTCCTGTTGCAGACTGGAAGGATCTGCTGGCGAAGAAATTGAGGGCGACAGTGACCTTGACTGCCACTGAGAGAGCTGTGGTTGCCCTGATCTGAGGCTGGAGGTCTGGTTGCAGGAGGTGGCAGAGTTCTGTGACCACCTCCTTGGCGAAGTGGAGCCTTCTCATACACTGCTCCTCGCTTAATTGGAGGTAGGAGAAGTGCTCTCAGAATACCCTCGGAGGGTAAGGCCTCCTGTTGAGAGCCCTGATGGTCCTCCTCCTCCCTCTAGCTATATATTCCAATCTTTTTCGCTGCCTCCGCTCCCTCCGACGTAGATCCTGGAGGGCGAGGTTGACTGCCAGTATAGCCCCCATTAATATAACCTAGTGTAGCAGTTTGAATTTTTTAAAGAATAAATGTAGCTACTTTTTAGTTGATACTCTTGATACTAAATAACCTTGAAATCACGGAATGAGACTATTGTACTATGTGAAATTGACAAAAAAGCACTGAAACTCCACTAACTTACAGCTGCGACTCATTACTGATGATCCCTTTAAATAACATCCCTGGAACCGGCTTCTTGTTGCTTCATGCCAGCTCCCCCTGTCACTGTTTCCTCCAGGCGCTAAGGTAGGTGGCGACAATCAATTTTGCAGATCAGGCATTCAGTGAGCATTGCACACTCACTGACGTCACGATCCACCTGGCATGAAGGCACTCACTGATAATTGTTAGTGGCGGCGCTGTGGAGGGACGGGATTTGGTGTGCGGCGCTGGATTTGCCTCGCCCCGGCGATAATGCTCTAGCGCCCCATTAGCGCCATCTGCTGGCGCTAACGGGAGGCGCTAAGGTACCGAATTTTTCCCCCTATATGTCTTGACTTTCACAGGGCTGTTGAAGGCACCGACTCCTTGCTGGGGTAAGGTTTTTTGGGTACTTGTTGTTTTCCAGATATTTTGCCTAAGTGGCCACTCTCTGTGTTTAATTGTTGGCAGACTGTTCAACTGCCAAAACCTGATTGATTATTTTTCCTCACCTGATGTTCACATGTACATTTCCAGCAAGGTCACTGGATAGTGATCAGAAGGAGGAACCCTGGCCAATTGATGATTTATTTATTTATGCATGATTTGGATATATGTCTAGAGGGAGTGATGTCAAAATTTGCAGGTGATAGCAAAATAGGAGGTATAGTTAATTCTTTAGAAGACTAAAGGAAGCTGCAGTGGGATATTGATAAGATGGGGGAATGGGCTAAAATGTGGCAGATGGAATTCAATGCCAGTAACTGTGAGGTAATGCATTTTGGTAAAACAGCACTAACTACGCTCGGTGCTGTTTTAGAGCAGGGGGATTTGAGTCTACAAGTTCACAGGACATTAGAGGCAGCTTCTTGGATTGATAAGGCTGCAAAAAAGCTAATGGAATTTAAAGTTTGAGCACAAAAGGTCTTGGCCTGGAAATTCTCTACCTTAGCACCACCCATTTGTGCTGCTGTCCTGGCGAAAAATGGCGGCAGTCTCTCTGGCATGGGATTCAGCGGCTGTCATTTTGTTGAGGGCCTTAGTGCTGCCGAAAGCAGTGCTGGCCCTGGAGATGCAAATGGGCAGAGAGTGATGTCAGTCGGCATGCAACGCCGACTTAACGTCACGCTCTGCGAACTTCGACAGTGCTGGGTTTAGCGCTGGGTCCTAAGCTCGCTCTGAAAAGCGAGCAGTCAGCAGACTGACAGATGCTGTCAGCACTTCTTAAAGGGACACACACATCTTTCAGTTAAGTTTGTATTTAAGCTTTTGGACAGGGGTTTAAAAATTTTATTGAAGTAGTAGCTTGGTGCAATACATGTTAAAAGTTTTTTTAAAGTGTGCCGGGAGTGCTGCTGGATGCTTGCAAAGCCTCAGATGGTAAAGGAAGGCCTTTGAGAAGATAGAAAATGCTGGAAATACTCAGCAGGTCAGGCAGCAACCATGGAGAGAGAAACAGAGTTCACGTATCAGGTCAAGATGCTGCCTGACCTGCTGAGTATTCCCAGCATTTTATGCTTTTATTTCAGTTTTACAGCATCTGCTTGCAGAGGGAAGAGGAGGACGCAGAAGAGGAGGGACCAGAAGGAAGGATGCAACCCAGGCAGCCCCTTTCTGGATGGAATATCTGGGATGGAGTCATCAGCCTGCAGTACCAGTGACCACAACCCCAGTTCCCCTTTCAACATTTATCCCACACCTTACCTTCCCTCTGTTACTGACCATCACAGCGTCCTCTTGGCCACAATGCTGAAATAAAAGCCACCACAAAGCAGACTTTACAATCCAATGTTATACATCTATCCATCCGATATGACATCAAGAAATCACCCATGTGCATTCCCTTAGTGACTGCCTTGTGCGAGCATTTGCTATACCAATGTTGTCACACAGTGCTACCCCAGTGGCTGCAGCATGGCTGGTGGAAGGCTGCTGGCTTTCAGTGGGTCACTGCAAATGGCCTTGCTGGTTGACCTTGAGGAGCTGGTTCACTGGGAGTGTCTTATCGAGTAACGGTGTTTCTTCTTCTTCTTGTTCTTCACTCTCTTCTCCCTCTTCCTGGTCAACCACTGACTGGGCAAGCTGGATTTCTTGGGTGTGTGAAATGAGGAAGGCACAAGTGTAGAGTTGTGGTGAGGGGAGGGTGGGAAAGCAAGAAGTGCATGCGAGAAGGAGGATAACGTATGAGAATACCAGAATCTTGTATCCTTTCAGCCCTGCCGCTCAGCCATGCCCCTGCCAAGTATGGCTAGCACCGTCTCCTCCAAGGGGTGAGGTGAAGCTAGGAATGGGAGGTGTGCCTCCTGTTTGGTACAGATTGTTGGTAAGTGAGTGATTGGGGAGGGAGGAGTCGTGTATTGAGAAGTGTGTGAGGCTAGTGGTGCAGTTGGTAGGAGACGGCTTTTGAAGGTGCATTCACTGACCTTGACCACTGGTCTGTGGTCATGAATCTTCTTTGGGCACTGGAGCCAGGTGGTGGGGGCGACACTGCTGGCAGTGACTGCCTCGGTTATCTGGTCCCACATCCATCTTTCTGGAGGGCCTCCTGGTCCCTGTGGATAGAGGACCTCTTTTGCAGTGTTGACCCCCTGCACAAAGCTCAAGTGCTACGTGCGAGACCCTGGGTGCCCCTTTCCTGGCTTGTTGAGCCATTTGTGTCAGTGCTGAAGCACTTTTCCCATTTTTTTTTAGGTGTGGAAGGCAATTCAGCTTTAGGAGCTGAAGACTCCCCTTTGAGAATTATTTTGAATGTTAATTTTTTTCAGAAGGTTGTTGAGCTATAAGAGCTAAAAACTGCCTATTTTTACATGATTTTTATTTTTCATTTCAGAAGGCAGTTCCCCTTTAAGAGACTGAACTGCTTTCTGAAATGACAGCCTTGCTTTAACAGAAGGCTTTTCTTGCTGCAATGACACTACGGCCATGCTACATTGGGGCTTCCTGCCAGGATGAACGCTACCAGAACGGTGTTGCATGGTAAGTTTAGTGCTGGGCTAATGTTAATTAGCCACCAGCACCAATTTACAGGTCCTGCCAGTGCCACCATTTTCGGCAGCTGTTAACACCGGCCTGTGGTGGCACCGGCAGGTTTTTAATATCCAAATTCTAGGCCATAGGATGTAAAAGCTAAGAGCTAATAATGAGCCTATATAGAACCTTAAGACCTCAGCTAGAGTACTGTGTGTAGTATTGGGCGCCACTCTATAGGAAGGATATTGAGGCTTTAGAGAGGGTGCAATACAAATTCACTCGGATGCTTGCTCGTATGAGGAAACACATCAACAAAGACAGACTTGAAAAATTGGGTCCTTTTTCATTGGAACAACACAGATTATGGGATGCTATGAGAAAAGTTTTTAAAATTATGGAACAGGGTAGATATAAGCAGACTATTTCCAGTACTTGAGGGGTCAAGAATAAGGGGCCAAAGGTACAAGATTAAATGTAAGAGATTTAGAACAGAGTGTAGGAGAAATCTGTTTACACAGAGACTTGTGGGGATATGGAATTCACTTCCAGGCTAAGTGGTTGAGGCAGAAACCATGTGCTAGTTGACCCGTGGATCTGATTGTAGCACAAGTTTGGCTGCCCAGTGTGTGTTCCTAAGTGGAGCCCTGAGCCAAGTGTGCACAGTCCTCAAGCAGCCAGCCTCTCACTTGCTGTAGGATTGCCGTAATATAAATGAGCCATGGCAGCTGCCACGAAAGCAGGAATGGTGCACACCAATTGCACATTAATGAAGTGGATGCCCTCGCTTCTCATTGGAAGGAGCCCACAGGGCAATAAGGGTGCAGTCAATGATGCCCTGGATTAAGGAGGCCTGAAATTTGTGCAAACCCCAGAGTCCCATCCTGCTGTTTCTGGTTGTCCACAAGGAAAGTGATGAAAACATGGCATCAGTCACGTACTTACTGCAAGCAGGGACTGAAGACTGACTAATGTTATCGATATCCCATGTGGCAGCCTGGAAGGGGCCAGAGGCAAAGTTCAGGGCTGTAATGACCTTGGCTCCAATATTTGCAGGGTGAGGCCGAAAACGGCCGAAGAAACTGGCAAGGCCGAGGACGTGGAGGGCCTGCTGAAATTAACATTAACGTTTTTTTAGTTCCGTTTCTTGCCCGGCAGCCGGACAAATGGACAGCCTGGCCGGTGGCCAGGAGGGAACATGGGCAGCAGGAGGCTCCAGCCAGGGATCTTTGGGGACAGACCCTGCGATTGGGAGCGGGGAGAGAGGCCACGATCGGGAGGGGGGATAGAGGTCGCCAATTGGTATGGCGATCGTGGCTGGGAGAGGCCGAAGGCTTCCTTGAAGGGCCTGTGGGGGGGAGCTCTCCTGCTCCTTGTGGCCCACAAGGAGCGCTGAAAAAGGCACTTACCTTGTGGAGCCAGCAGCTCCCATCTCCCTTTCACTGCCGGGTTTCCCGACCCCTGGGAAACTCATGCAGCAACAGTCAATTTTAAATCGGGCTCCCAATTGCACTGTGGGAGCCCGATTTTAAAAAGTTCATTAAGTGTCCCGCCACACCACAATATCCACTGCCGTATAAAAGGTGGCGGGTGCATGCGTGGTGTGTTGGGGACGCGCTCCCTGTATTTAACTCTTTAACCACACCCCCCAACACGCTCCCGTCTGTCGTAAGGCGGGGGGGCGGAGGGGCGGTTAATATCAAAGGAAAATATAGCTCCTAAACTTTTCTTCCCTTTTAAATTTAATGTGGGATCCCCTTCCTTCAGGCTCACACTGTTTAGTGTTCTAAATCACTGGGGGCAATTTTAACCCTACTCGCTCAGCAGAAACTCGACGGGTGGGCAGTTAAAATCACCCTGGCCTACCTGTCCGAAAGCCACCATGATCGCAACATCTGCAATTTTAACCTGCTCTGCTGAGCAGGCAGCAAGGACACACACTCAGAGCCAACAGGGTCCTTCTTCACCTATGCATGTTGCTGCCCAATGACTTCATTGAGACCCGACTGTAACTTTAACTCAGGCCTGAGCTTGGAATCCACCTGGAGTTAAAATCGGGGCAATGTCCCCATGGCCAATTTGGAGCAGACTTTAGCTGCACGAGATAAAATCACAGATTTTTCCTGGTAGTCTGAACACTCAAGCAACTGTATACCTTACATTCTCCCAGCAACTGTCGCATGGGACAAGGTAGGGAAAGTTTCAAAAGCCAGCTAGCGCCTAGGCCTTTAGCGCCTGGCAGATCGTGACATCAATGAGTTTGGAATGCCCAGTTAACGGTCCAGATGCAAAATTGACTGTCGCCCCTGCCTTAGCGCCTGGTCTGAACAACGGCAGGAAGAGGAGGTGTGATGCAGTCGGATGGCCGCTGTAGGAACGGTATTTAAAGGGATCAATGCTGTTCTCAGTTTCACACCGTGAAACAGCCGTTTTCAGTGAGTTAAACGTTTCTTACTTTCAGGAGTGTTCTGCCTGCTAAAAATGTGTCACTTTCATTCTGCTAAGATTTCAAAGTCCTACACTTGGATACGTTAATGGGGGCTGTACTGGCACTCGACCTCGCCCTCCAGCATCAACGTCGGAGGCAACGGAGGCAGCGACAAAGATTGGAAAATGTGGCCAGAGGGAGGAGGGCCAACAGGGCTTTCAACAGGAGGCCTTACCCTCCCAGGGTATTCCGGGATCACTTCTGCTACATAAATTTAACTGAGGTGTTGGGGGGTGTCCTGACAACGTCAGTTAACTCCTGTTTGAATATTTTAACGAGGTCCCTGCCTGTTTTGGCTGGAGCGCTGATATCCTAAATCAAGGTCACAAAGCTCTGCCACCTCCTGCAGCCAGAACTCGAGCCTCAGATCAGGACCACCACGGCTCTCTCAGTGGCAGTCAAGGTCACCGTCGCACTCAATTTCTATGCCAGCGGATCCTTCCAGTCTGCAGCAGGAGACATAGCTAACATCTCGCAGTTCGCCATCCATTGCTGCATCTGGTAGGTCACAGAGGCTCTCTACAGTAGGAGAAGGGACTACATTTCCTTCCCCATCACCAGAGAGAAGTAGGATGAGAGTGCATGTTGCTTTGCCAGGATAGCGGGCTTCCCCGTGGTGCAGGGCACCATTGACTGCACCACGTCACTTTGCGGGCACCTCATAACAATCCTGAGATCTTCTGTAACCGCGAAGGCTACCACTCACTTAATGTGTGACCACAGACAGCGAATTCTCATCGTCAATGCCCACTATCCTGGCAACAGCCATGTAGCCTTCGTCCTGCTCCAGACCGATGTGCCAGCACTCTTCCAGCCACCACGTCAAGCTCGCGACTGGCTGGTCAGAGACAAGGGATATCCGATCTCCACCTGGCTCATGACTCCCTTCCGCAACCCCAGCACTCCTGTCCAGCACTCATATAATGAGAGTCATGCCGCCACCAGGAACATCATCGAGCAGACCATCGGCGTGCTCAAGCAATGGTTCCACTGCCTTGACCACTCGGGAGGAGCCCTCCAGTACTCGTCTGAGCGGGTGTCCCTTTTCATCGTAGTGTGCTGCATGCTCCACAACTTGGCCATCATGAGGGCCCAGCCCTTGCCACCAGGGATTGCGGGACCACCTCAGGAGGAGGAAGAGGGAGAGGAGGAGGACAAGGAGGAGGGGGAGGAGGAACAGCAGCGAGGGAGGAGGCAGCCACTGAATCGGTCTTCTGGAAGGGCGGTCTGTGACCGCCTCATCAGACTGCGGTTCCAATAAATTCTACCCCACATCCCGGTTGCTCACCACATCCCTATCATTCCATCCATTTCGCATGCCATATCACAGCGCAAAGCTGAAATGAGAGACAGCACAAATTTATCAACATTCAGTAAACGCATATATACAACAACAATATTAAATAATCACCCTTGTGCAAACCTTTACTTCCCCTCTTTACAATCCCCTTTCCTAATCTACTGCTCCTGCGTAGTCTGTGCCCAGTGGCTGCAGCAGGGCTGGTGAAAGGCTGCTGAGTGTCGATACCAGAGACTTCAGATGGCCTTGCAGGACGTCCTCGACCAGCTCTGAGCCTGGAAGGCCTGGCTGTACACAGCACCACCTCAGGCTGGGCGGCGGCAGTCTGGCCTGGCTGGATGACAGGCAGCGACAAGGGCAATGGCGGAGTGGCAGTGGTGGGAGCAGGAATGCTGTCATCCTGAGAGAGGACAGCAGCTTCCTGCTCCATTAACCCAATGCCACTCCCCCGGGGCAGCACCTCAGCATCCCTACCGATCTGCTGGAGTACAGGTTGCTGGCCTGCTGCGACACCATGAGATCCCCGGTAGACTGTGGTGGACCCAGCGACGATGGCAGCAGTCAGAGCTTGCGTGGCATCAGGCTGAGACTGCATAAGAGCAGTCTGGAACTCGATAGCAGCAACCATTGACTGCATTACAGCACTAAGGCATTGCATAGCTTCCGCCTGTGCTGCAATGGATGCTGCCACATCGCCTATGACACGTGGCATGAGGTCTGGGTCGCCACAGTCTCTCAAGGAGTCCACCATCCTTTGCAGCCTGCCAAGGATGGGCTCCATGGTGTGCGCAGAGCTCTGTGTAATGTTGGGGCGGACTCCTCCACACTTCTTACCATTGCCGACAGGCTCTCGGGCACCCTTGCCATTGCACCTATCATCTCGGTGTGCATGCCCATCACCCTTCTTGTGAACGCCTCCCTATCGAGGTCCTCATCTGAGTCCTGTGCAGCAGAACTCGCGCGCGAACTCGCCCTCCGGGGACCTGGCTCCCGAGCTACCCTTTCCCCCTGGCCTTGCTGCAGCCCGCTCATCCGCGTTGCATCACCCAGTACTAAACTTGCCTCTAAAGATCGCATAGTCCCAGTATCTGAGGTGGTGCCTACGGATGAGAGATGCAGTGATGCGGTGCTTTCTTCCTCCTCCTCTTCTCCTGCCTCACTCTCACTGGGAGGCTCAGGGGCAGGCTGGTCAGCTGGTTGCTGCATAAAGGCACAAGACTCGTGTTAAGGTGAGGGCAGGGGGGCAGGAAGGGAGCAAGGAATGCAGACAGTATAATGAGCTGGAAAGTGGGAAAGGCTTGTGGTGTGAGGGGGAAGTGGGATGAGAGAAGGAGAGGGGATGAACATACCGTTGTTGTCCCCAAGGGGGTCGATGTCGCTGACGGTCACGGCGCCCAGCACCTGGCGCCCAATGACTCTCAACACTCGCTCCTCCAGGTCTGTAAGCTTTTGGCTGTCTGCTTCAGCCCCGCCTGTTCATTCCTGCTCCCTCCTATTGTGGGCCAGCTTGGCCTGCAAGAGAAAGGAATGTGTGTGAGTGAGTGCGCATCTACGTGTTTGGGGGATGTGCCTGCCATAGTTGAATAACTGTGATTGTAGGCAAGGCATGAGATGTGGATGTGAGTTTTAGTAGGTGGAGATGCTTGGTGGGTGTGTGGTGGGGGTGTGGTGGTTTGTGTAGTGTGTACAGACTGAGATTCAGATGTTGGTATGTAGGACTTGTTGAAGCATGTACTCACCCTGACCACCTGAGTGAGGTCTTTGAATTTTTGACAGCACTGTGTGAGGGTCCTGATGACTGTGAAGGAATAAGCCATATAACATATTCAGAAAAATACACTACCTTATGAAAGAATTCTGGCCTTATTAAAACATGACAAACTGGGTTTGAAAATTTAGGGGGAGAAATTCAGTATCGCCCCATTTGGGGCGCAATTATCGGCTGGGCGCAAAGATTAGCACCTGGCGCTAATTATCGCCACCGACTGCAAACTTGACTTTTATCGCCCCTGGAGGTAATTGGAGCGCTAAATCAGGCGCTTCACACCTGTCTTAAGGCGCAAAGGCCGAGGAGCGAGGCGCTACCTCAGAGCGCTGGCGAAGCTCATGTGATGTCAGTCAGCAATGGAACACACACACAATGGCGCCGGCCAGTTCTTAAAGGGGATGGTTAATCTTGCTTTCCATCCACATCCTGCTCATTGCAGCCTTGAATCTCGGCCTGGAGAGACCTGCACATCAAATCTGCTGGAACAAACAATGGAGAGTACCAGGCAAAGAGCTCAGAGTGCAGCCCCCACAGTCTCTTCTAAATCGATACAAGGAATGGCAAATCAAAATGAACCTGCAAAGTGCTGCTCAGTACCCAAAACTCCTTCACACAACGTTGAATCTCTCCAGAAGTCTCTCTCTCTCTCGCTCAGAATGCGTAGTTCAAAAATGGCACCAACAATAAAAGGCAGGAAGCGGTCACCTTTAAATAGCGCTCCCCCTTTCCCTTCATGACTGCAGAACGCTCCCCTCAACCTGTCGTTGCTAGCGTCAGGCGGTAAGGCAGGGGGCGCCACTCAATATCCGCTCCGGGGCGATACCGGGGCGTTGCGCACTCGACTGACGTCACGATCTGCCAGCACAGGATATCGTGGCGGTAGTGCTTAGCGCCGCCGCAAAATGTCTCGTTAATTTCGCGAGCGGCGCAAACTTTGCCGCGCCTGGGCGCTAGATGCTCAGCGCCCCTTTAGCGCCCTCTTAAGGCGCTAACGGGAGGCGCAACCAACTGAATTTTTCCCCCTATGAAACTTAACTATGAAATAGCTGTGAAAGCATTCTGGCTATTGAGATAAGACAGCTGTTGACCCTGAATAAATAACCTTATTGAAACAGAAGGTGAAGGGCTCCGACAGGCTGACCTTAGGGAACAAAAAGAATCCTTCACCATGGATAAGGTGTTCTAATTTTCACTTCGTAAAGATGACATAAAGTAAGGAACACCTGCTGTCACACCACTTTTATATGGTAAACTTAGAACACCTAGAGATGAGACATGAGTCTGGCTGAGGTGGCAGTAAGAGTTGCAGAGGTCAGCAGAAAAATGACTAGAGATAATTAGCTTGCATCAGCAGAAAACCTTAAAGGAAATACCACTGGAAAAAGGTATAAATATTGAACTCTCAAATGGGATAACAGACTCGCTTTAATCGGGCAAAGCAATTCTCAACTTCAGAGGTGGCTCTGTAGTCTCCAACTCTTTGTACCTCGGGGATCAAAGGTATTTGATATTAGTGGATATCCTGCCTGTATAAGAACTGTAATACTGTACTGAAGTTAAGATTTAAAAGTAAGATTCTCTGATAATAAGATCGTAAATTTTCTCTTTTTGGAACTGTTAATGTTGCGATTGACTCACCAACTGTAAATTGCATGTCGGTTCTTTAATAAATCTATATATTTTTAGAATTGTGTCACATAAGACTTCTGTATCAAAAACTCGCGAACTCAATCTCTGTACACTCTTAGGTGGAGAGTTGCAGAATTCTGGGGGAGTTTTCCGGACCCTCATAATATCCGGAACGTTACAGTCTAGCTAAACTTATTAAAAGTGCTATCTGGGTTGTTCCTTTCCTTTAGGGAGAGATAGTCCGGACCTTTAGACCCAATTAAGCGTCTTTAGGATTCAGCTACCTCAAACTTTAGTTGAAAGTGAACGTCTTGAGAAATATGCCTGATCCAGGGTAGCCCTAAAGGGGCTAGGACTAGTAATTATCCCTTCAAGGACCACACTGCTGGCCGAGACGTCCTGGGCCACTTTCCTCCACATTGCCCTAAAGACCTGGGGCATTGACCTCCTTCTTTCGACAGCCGCGACCAATGCCTCCAATGCCTGGTCGCTGAAATGGCAAGCTCTCTCCCTGGGACTGGGAGGTCGGGAGTTGTATGACCATGGGATTACCTGACAGCTGCAAATGTGCAATTAAAGCTCCCATCTCACATCTGGTCACTTTCCAAGCTCAGAAGCTGTTGCTTATTGCATTTGGTATACAGATTGAGCTTTATGCAGTTTCCAAGTATTTGGATCAAAATCTGTATCCAGGGTCACCTCAATGGAACAACCTCTCTCACCATTGACAGATCGCTTCTGTCATCTCAACCTCACCTGCCATCTATTACATCAGCATTGGTGCCCTTGAAACTCACCTTGGTCCTCAGAATCCCACCACGATCAGCCCCAACACCAGCAGCACCAGGCACACCAGCAGCACCAACAAGAACACCAACCTTCTCTGCAATCAACTGATGCTGCACAGGACACAGGGCATCAGCACCCGACCACATTGCTGCCCAGGAGGCCAAGGATGGTCTCACCATGGCCAGAGTTACTTCACTTGACGCTGTACACCCTGGCTGCCGCATAATGCGCCAGGTTGGCACCACCCCACACCAATACCATAAAGCATCCCTACAATGCCCAAGCCATTCCTTTCACACTCATGAGCATTGCGGGGGGTACCATTATGTCTCACCATTTACTGCAACTCACTAAGCCACTTCCAAAGGTGCACACAAATCTGTCCAAGAACGCAAAGTGTTGAAAATAACGGTTTCAATGTTTGACACCACATTAACAGAAACTTCACATGTACATTGGCTAAAACACCCAAGTGGCTACCCTTGTGCGTTGTTAGTTGGTATGATTGGACTAGGATGAGGGTGAGTGTGAGGGGTGGCTAGTGAGATGGGGAAGTGATAATGTAGATAGAGAGAGAGGGATGGGTGGAGGTGCAAGGTAAGTTGGTGTGAGTAAGGATGTGCAGGAGTAGGGTAGGAAAGGCAGAGTGATGGGGATGTGATGAGTGGCACAGGAGGATGAGGTTGAGTGTGGCTTTGCAGTAACGTTTCTTGATCTACTGAGAACATTGAAACGTTTGCACCACTGCAGCCTGGTGCTCCTGACGGCATCCCTGCTTGTGCCCTCCTGTGCAATGTGCAACCAGGCTGCGTTGGTCTCCTGGGGAGGTCTCTTCCTTCCATGGGAAGAGAAGAGAACCTCCCTGCGTGCTGTGACTCCCTTCATAAGCATATGGAGGGAGTCATGGGAGAGCCTGGGTGCAGCTGTGCACCTCAATGCTGTAGAACACTGACAGCACAACGGTCATAATCAATTTGCGCATAGTCCCTTTAAGGAATCCGGCTGATGATGCGCATTCAAATGACGTCATCAGACCCGCTTCCTTCAATTGGCCGGCAAACGCGCTGGGCAGGCTTAAAAAGCCCAATCATCGGAAAATCATTCTACAGAGTGGGCTAGAGCCAGTAGCAGGGTCGGGACCCGCCACCGACATTGCCCGCCACGGACCTGCCGAGGTAGGGGAAATCACGGCCAGATTTACTGATTTTCCTGGCCCTAGCCCCCCAGGTCTGTCTGTAGAAGAAGTGTAGTGAGCAAGAAGTTTGGTGGACATCTGCAGTGCTGGGTCTCCACTCCAACATTGCTTCCCACAAACTTTCTGCCATGAATGCTGAGGGTCGTTGTAGTGCTGCGCCTCATAGAAGAGCAACAATACAAGTCAGGAGCTTTCATTGCGTTTATGATGTCATATGAAGCTACACCCCAATTTGTGGGGGCAGCTTCACTTGCAGATCATGGACAAGCTGCTCCCCTAAAAAACGGGGCATCGTAAAAATTTAGAGGGTGTTGTGAGGCCTAACGCAGCAGATTTAGTAAAGCAACTTGTCAAGGAATTTCATCTCCGAAGAGTATTTTCCTGCTTGTTGATGTTATTTAACAGGCTTAAATATTTAAATCTTATTAATTTTTTCCTTTTGTTGTATTAGTGCCATTTATGTTTATCATTCCATCGATCTATCATTAGAGCTCTTGGTCAGTATGAAAACGCTTTGAACATTCTTGAAATTTTAGCTCCATATATACAAAGATAAGCACATAAAACTTTGACAGAGTAACAATGTATAAAAAAGGTGCTTGCAAACTATTTACAACTTGTCAACTTCCCTATATATTAGGTAATAGGGAATATAAAGGATATTGCCAAAAGTGTTGAAGTATAAAATAACTATTGCAGATAAATTGTCTCAACACAGATCCCAGTGAGTCTTTGTGATGCACAAAATTGTACCACAAGATGGCACTCTAGATAAAAGGGGACAAAATGCAACATTTACTGTACTTGAGCCTTATCAAATCAGTGGTATATGTTTGTTTAAAATTAAATAGTAGTTATGGGTAAACATAGGACCTGACTAGTTGAAAACCATTATAAAGCCTACAGTAAATGTATGGTTTCACCCAACCTCAGAAGTTGGCCACTGTATCAGAGCTGCTATTGTATGGTCAACTCAAGGAAGAAAACATTGACTCTAATTTAAAAAACAAGATTATAAACATTGGGCTAAAAATTGAGCGGGGGCGCTAACTTCGCGCTACTTTTAGTGCCCCGGAAAAATTAGCGCCCCCGCGACGGAAATTGAGTGGTAGCGCCCCAAGAGGGAAGCGGAGTGCTACTGGAAGCGCCCTGCCCCCCTCTTGGGGCGCTGCGAAGGAATATCGCGCTGCTACGTGCCGCAGCGTCATGCGCTGCGGCACGTCGCGCTGCGGTATTGCAGGCCTTCCTCCCCTTCTTAAGGGGGAGGGGCCTTGCGCAGCGCAACCTGGGGCCCAGCTGGGCCCCCGGGGATCGGGAGTGCCAGCAAAAGAGCCCGGCACTCAAGAGAAGTGCCGGGCTCATTGAGCGCAGCCGGCACGCCGCGGGGGAGTGGGTAAGGAGGCCGGGGACGGGAGCGGAGGCAGGTGCTGGCAGGCGGCCAGCAACAAAAATGGTCGTCCCGCACCTCGCCTTTAAATAGCGCTTCCCCGACTGCAGGTCGGCCCCCCTGACCCCGTCGGACATAGCATCCGGCGGTAAGTCAGGAGGTGCTCCCGAAGATCGTGGTCGGGGTGCGAGCGGGACGGTGTGTACGGTGATGACGTCATCGCTGGTGGTGCAGCGGTGCGGGGCGCTACCGGTTATCACCACTGCTAACCTCCCGCTGAATTTCGCGGGAGGCGTTGGTGGTGCCGCGCCCGGGCACTAGTTGCTTTGCGTCCCGTGAGCGCCCTCTTAGGGCACTAATGGGAGGCGCAAAGCAACCGAATTTTCCCCCCATACACCCTAATCTAATGGAGACAATAAATTCAAGATAGTGTGTTTATGTAGATAAAACATTAGCACATTTCAGTCTGTATTAGTGCATTTTCACCTCATGTCAAAAACAACACGTTGAAGTTCATGAAAAATTTGCAAGCACTTGTTCCTTATTGTGTAAATAATTTTCTTTTCTATTCATGTGCCCAGCTTCTTTCTCTACAGTATTACACAATATACAATCAATAACCTTGAAATGCCTTTAAATAGGCAATCTTTTATAAGATATATATTGCATTCTATATTACCAAGTGTGCTCTGGACGCGATTTTGTCATTCAATGCGGGTTGGGAATGGATCAGGTGGTTTCCGGGCTCCAGTCGCGCCCCCAATTGCATCCGGCCCACGGACGTGATATTCCCTTGATTGACCTTGTTAAGCCAAGCCCTGCGGGCTTGCCGGCCAATTAAGAGGAAGCCGGTCAGATGACGTCATTTGATGATGCATCATCTGCCGGTTTTCTTAAAGGGACCATGCTCAATTTTATTTTGACAGCTCATTTCTCAGTGTTTGACAGCATTGAGGTGCTGCAAACACTGACAATGACTGTTCAAAGGTGAGCTCTTGCACCCAGGCTCTCCAATGACTCCCTCCATAGGCTAGAACAGATGGCAGCTGCAGGTGAGGTGACAGAAGTGAACTGTCACTAGTGAGAGAGGTTCTCCCAATGAGGTGGGACTAGACATCCAATTCAAAACTTCTTTCCTACAGAAAAGTCTAAATGGATTAAAAATGATTTTCCCAACATTTCCTTAACTCTGAAACTCACCATTGCACCATTGAATCCTTCACACCACTTCTGCAGCTGTCATCAATGCAGTAACATTACAGCAGACTCACAACACGCCACACTTACCTGGCGTGGTGTCTGAACGTTGGGAAGCCCGAGGCAGAAGCGGCAAAATTGAAAAAGAGCCTGTTAACAACTATCAAGTACCTGTTAACAGGCAGGTAAGTACCTGTTAACAGCCAGGTAAGTGGCTTTAATCCTCTTCCCACCGCTAGGTGTCAGGTCCATGCGCAAATCGGGGACCCGACACTTGGGAAGATTGATTGGAGGTGGGTTGACAAAAAGCACCTCTTGCATTTTGAAGCCAACCACCTGTGCTTTGTTGACAGAAGCTGTCAATGCTGATCAAACACACCCACGGGACAGAGATTTTAATTTCCAACATCCACAAGACAGGGAGAGAGAGTTTCTTCCCTCATTCTAATTGGTTTTAAAATTGAATTTTCCAAGCAAACAAGCATCTTTGCGGGAAACTGGTAAGAAGGGACGAGAAGAGGGAAACTGGCTTCTGGCCTCTTGGGCCACCCTTGTGAAAAGTGAGTGGGAGTCATTCTCATGAGCCATGATGCGTTCGGGCGATGAGATCGATAGACGGGCATAAAAGATGGAAGAAATTCGGATTTAGCGTAATTATGGGTGTAACACACTGGCGCCCGAGTTTCCTCGATCTTTCTTTTATGTCCAGTATTTGCTCTACGACCTGATTAATCCAAGGCATTAATGCAATAGCCTTTACCCATCTGAATTAACAGGAAATCCATATTATTAGCCCAACACGTCTTAAAGATTTAATGGAGCATTCCCTTTTTAAAATTTATCCCCATAAACTCATATATCTGCTTCCTGAATTCTTGGAAGAGCCAAGAATGATCAGGAATGAAAGCCTCCCATTTTTCCCACTGTGGAAAGTTTGACTACAGCAGGTGCTCTATCTGTCTCTATTTCACAGTCTGTAACAGTGAAATAGTTTGCATGTTTCCATAAGATTAAAATTGATTTTGCATGCAGAGTCCAAATCTCAGCCAGGCAGACAAAGGAGACACTGACCTGAAGCAATATATTTTTTCTGCCCCTTCTGATAGTGTTCACGTTGACTCCGCCAATATATTTGTGTTCTCTTCCTGACTTATCTTTAATTTTATGTGAGCGTTGCAAATGTCAGCAAGAGAGACAGAGGGAGTCAAAGAAGCAATGGAAGATACCGTCCAAAAAAAAGCAACAAAGTTAAGGGGCAGAGATACATTTAGACAGGAAGAGCAAGAAACACACAAGGACTGAAGGACAGAAAGGAGAATGAAAGTGAAGAAAGGAAATTGGCATCATTAAATAGAATACAATCTAATATAGAATGAAGTAAAATGAAAACAACAAAAGGAAACAAGCAGAGACTGAAGAAATGATTGCTCATTTATTAAAGGAAAAATAAATGAGCAACTGATAAAATGTTCAATCTTGAGCACATAATCTAAGGTGACGCCACAGTGTAACCTGGAGAGTACTGCAGTGTCGCAGGTGCTGTCTTTCAAAGGAGACATTAAAATGTTCAGGTGGATGTAAAATATCCCATGGCACTATTTGAAGACTTTGACCTAGAAATTGTGGGGTTTATCGCCACCCGTTACCACCAGATTCGGGCGAAAAATGGTGGCCGCTGCTCTTCCGCCCACTGCTGGCGGGTCCTGCGGAGGTCACCATTTTCGGATGGCCGGCCGCGCTGCCGATATCAGTGATCACTAAAATCATGTAGATGATGCAGATCGTGACGTCAGTGAATTTGCAATGCTCACTTGACGCCCTGATCTGCGAGTTTGGAGTTCACTGTTCAACTTACCGGCATGCGACAAGCTGAGAAAGCGTTGACAAGCAGGAAGGAGGCTGCAGAAGTGGTATTTAAATATAAAGGGATCGTCAACAACTACTTGCACTTGACATGTTTCTGCAGTTTGACTGGCTCTGTGAAACTTTCTGCAACTCCAGCAGCTTTATAAACTTCTTTCGAGGTTCTAAGGTAACAGGGAATGTTGGTGCAAGTGGAGAACACCTTCATTATTATTTAAAGGCTTCTGCTCACAACACTTGCTCACAGTCATGGGGGCTCTACTGGCAGTCCCCTTCACACTTGAGTATTTTCAGCAGAGGGAGCGGAGGCAATGAAGAAGACGCGAAGATGCACACAGAGGGAGGAGGAGGAGGAGGAGGAGGAGGGCTCTCACCAGGAGACCTTACCCACCTAGGGTCTTCCGAGAGCACTTCTCTTATATCCACTTAAGTGAGGAGCAGTGTATTAGGAGGCTACGCTTCACCAAGGAGGTGGTCATAGAACTCTGCCACCTCCTGCAACCAGACCTACAGCCTGAGAGCAGGGCGACCACGGCTCTCTCAGTGGCAGCCAAGGTCACTGTGGCTCTCAATTTCTTCGCCAGTGGATCCTTCCAGCCTGCAGCAGGAGACATAGCTAACATCTCGCTGTTCGCTGTCCGTCGCTGCATCCGGGAGGTCACTCAGGCTCTCTACACCAGGAGAAGGGACTATGTTGTCTTCTCTCTGGGCAGAGAGAAGCAGGACGAATGCGCATGTGGCTTTGCCAGGATAGCAGGCTTCTCCTTGGTGCAGGGCGCCATTGACTGCACCCACGTGGCTTTGTGGGTGCCAAATAATAATCCTGAGATCTTCCGTAACCGCAAAACTCACTCACTTAATGTGCAGTTGGTGTGTGACCATGCCCAGCGATTCCTGATGGTCAATGCCCGCTATCCTGGCAGCAGCCATGATGCCTTCATCCTGTGCCAGTCCGGTGTGCCAGGAATCTTCCAGCCACCACATCAAACCCGAGGGAGGCTGCTCGGAGACGGGGGCTATCCGCTCTCCACCTGGCTCATGAGTCCTCTCCGCAACCCCACCATTCATGCCCAACACTCATAATGTGAACCATGCTTCCACCAGTAACATCATCAAGCAGACCATCGGGCTACTGAAGCAACGGCTCTGCTGCCTGGACCGCTCGGGAGGAGCCCTCCAGTACTGCATTTTCTGAAGCCTTCACTCACCTTGACCTGCCATGTGAGGTCATTAAACTTCCTTCGGCACTGGATGGCCGACCTTGGCACCACAGTGCTGGCCGTGACATGGGCGGCTATCTCCTGCCAGACCCTTCATGAGGTGTGTGGCGAGGGCTTCCTTCCAGTGTCTGGGAAGAGGACAGCCCGCCTCCTCTCCACGGCCATGACCAGTGCCTCAAGAGCCGGGTTGGAGAATCTCTGGGCTTTCTCCCTTTGCTGACGCTCCACCATGTGTTTGCACTATCGTCTTCTTCCAGTTGCAGTTGTGAGTGGCTTGACAATGTGGTGCTGTAGCATCAATGCACCTCCCCTTTCTGTAATGAATAAAGCCTGTGGCAAACATGACTGGGAATTAGACTGGACCCGATATTGGCCCACCTGCTGAGCGTTAAGCCAATGAGCAGCAGTTTTAGTGCTGAAATCAAGACTATAATCATATTAATGAGGACTGAGCATGGATTTTGCGTGCTACCTAGACCATTTTGAGGTGGCACAACTTAACATCGTTGGGCCTTAACATTGCCCATTTCGTGGCCATATTCAATTTCGAGGCCTTTCTTTACAACTGTGTTTTTCTATAACATTGTTGCTTTCAGCTGCTATTTTGCTGCAGTAAGTAAAATGGGCAGGATGGGAGAAGGAGAAAGAGCAGTTCTTGAGGAGACAGGAAAGGCAGGTGCAACTGCACTTCAGGCATTACGTAAATTGTCAGATTGCTTGTCTGACATCCACTACTTGATGAGCAGAAATTTCCTCCAACTGAATATTGGAAGACCAAAGTCGGGGCTAGAAATTTGTTATAGCCAAGGAATGGGCGGTGTCAGTAGAAAAGTTGGAGAATTAGCGCCAGGCGCTAATGCTTTAGACTGCACGCAAAATTTGTACTCACTGCTCAAAAAAATGATTGGAGTCCGAATTCAAGTCTTAAAACCCAAGCTCATTGGCATTACACTCAAAGTGTCGACCAATATCAGATGCAGTCTAATCGCAAGTCATGATTGCCACAGGCTTTTTTCACTACTTAAAGGGGAGGTTCATTGATGCTGCAGCACCTCATTCTCAGCATTGCTGGCTGTGCAGCTGCCTCAGCAAGCAGCAGCAGGTCAAGGAATCGCAGGACTGAACCAGGTGTGCTCATGGCAGATCCACGCCCCAGGGAGAGAGCCCGCAGATTCTGCGATGAGGCATTGGTTTTCGCTGTGGAGAGACGGAGGGCGGTGCTCTACCTGGCAAGTGGCAGGAGGCCCTCGCCGCAAGTCATCCACACCATGTGGAGGGAGGTAGCCCTGCATGTCTCGGGCAGCACTGTGGTCCCCAGGACCCACACACAGTGCAGGAAGAAATTTAACAACCTCACTCGGGTGGTCAGGGTGAGTCAATGCTTCAACAAATGCTACATACCACCGTCTGAACTATAGTCTGCACACACTGCCCAAAGCACCACACCCCCAGCCCTCACCCATCAACAATCTCTACCTACCAACACTCACACCCACATCTCACACCTTGCACACAGTGACAGCTGTTCAACTATGGCAGGCACATCACCCAAACACATTGCTCTACACTCACTCACACACTTTCACAACAAGAGGGAGCAGGAGCGCACAGGCGGGGGACAAACCGACACCCAACCACTGTCTGCGCTGGAGAATCGAGTGCTGCAGATTATTGGGCGCCAGTTGGTGGGCGCCGTGGCCACCGGTGACGTTGACCCCCTTGGGGACAACAACGGTATGTTTATCCCTACTCCTTCTTCTCACATCCCACTTCCCCCTCACCCCACAAGCGTTTCGCACTTTCCAGCTAATCATGCTGTATTCCTGCCCCCCCTCCCCTCACCTTAACCCGACTCTCATGCCTTTATGCTTTCAGATAATCAGCAAGCACCTGAGCAGCCTATCCCCGAGGGCACGGTAGAGAGTGAGGTGGGAGAAGAGGTGGAAGAACACACCATGCCACTGCATCTCTCACCCGCAGAGACCAGCTCAGATACTGGCACTATGCGTTCTTTAGAGGCTGGTATAGTAGTGGGATCTGTACAGGGTGAGGCACCGGGGACGAGTGGGCTGCAGCAAGGCCAGGGGGACAGGGAGACAGCCAGCTCCGCAGAGGGCGAGTTCGTGTGCGAGTTCTGCTGCACAGGACTCAGATGACGACCTTGATGGGAGGTGTTTAGAAGAAGGGTGATGGGCATACACACTGAGATGATAGTTGCAATGGCAAGGGTGCCCGAGAGCCTTTTGGCAATGGTAAGGAGCATGGAGGAGTCCGCCTCCAACATTGCACAAGGCTCTGCGCACACCACGGAGCCCATCTTTTCCAGTCTGCAAAGGATGGTAGACTCACAGAGAGACCGTGGCGACCCAGACCTGATGCCACGTGTGATGGGCAATCTGGCAGCTTCCATTGCAGCACAGGCAGAAGTGACGCAATGTCTTAGTGCTGTAATGCAGTCTATGCTTGGTGGCATCCAATCTCAGACTGCTCTCATGCAGTCTCAGCTTGATGCCACGCAAGCTCTGACTGCTGCCATCGTGGCTGGGTCTACCACCGTCGACTGGGGCTTTCACGGTGTCGCAGCAGGCCAGCAATCTGTGCTCTAACAGATTGCTAGGGGTGCTGAGGTGCTGTCCCGGGGGACAGTGGGTCAGTGGAGCAGGAACCTGCTGTTCTCTGTCAGGAGTGACAGCATTCCTGCTCCCACCACTGCCACTCCGCCATTGCCCTTGTCGCTGCCTGTCATCCAGCCAGCCCAGACTGCTGCCGCCCATGCTGAAGTGGTGCAGTCTACAGCCGGGCCTTTCAGGCCCAGAGCTGGCTGAGGGCGTCCTGCAAGGCCATCTGAAACCTCCCACACGGACACTCAGAAACCGTGCTGCAGCCACTGGGCCAACACTTCATAGGAGAACTAGAGTAGGCAAAAGCACAGTAATGACAGGCACTGAGGGTGAAAAATTAAGATTGTTGGTGTAAAAATGTGTTCACTGATTTTTGATAAATTTATTAATTCACTTACCATTCTTTGGTGGTGTCTGTCTTTTCAACTTTGCAGTGTGATACGGCCTGCGAGAGGAATTGAATGATGGGGATGTGGTGAGCAAAGGGGATCTAGGCTTTAAGTCATCCTGGTGTGAGACTGGAGGTCTGTTTGAAGGAGATGGCAGAGTTCTGTCACCACCTCCTTGGTGAGACAGAGCTGTCTAATACACTTCTCCTCGCTTAATTGAAGGTAGGAGAAGTGCTCTCGGAATACCCTCGGAGGGTAAGGCCTCCTGGTGAGAGCTCTGATGTGCTTCCTCATCTCTCTGCGCACATGTTCCCGTCTTTCTTGCTGCCTACGCTCCCTCCGCCGTAGTTCCTGGAGGGTGAGGTGGCATGCCAGTACAGCCCCCATTAATGTTACCAAGTGCAGCAGTTTGATTATTTGAAGAATAAATGTAACTACATTTTAGTTGTCACAAGACACCTGATACCAAAGAACCTTGAAATTACTGAATGAAACTGTTGCAGTGGGTGAAACTGACAAGAAACTACTTAAACTGCACTAACCTGACAGCTGCGAGTAATTACTGATGATTCCTTTAAATAATATCCCTGGAACCGGCTTCCTGGTGCTTCACGCCAGCTCTCCCTGCCGGTGTTCACTCCAGGCGCTAAGGTAAGTGGCAAGAATCAAGTGGCAAGTGAGGGTTGCACTCTCACTGACGTCACGATCCACTTGGCGTTGACGTTCCCACTGATACCTCTTGCCGGCGGCGCTACGGGGAGGCGGGATTTGGTGTGCAGTGCTAGATTTGCCTCACCCTGGTGATACTGGTCTAACGGGAGGCACGAAGGGGATGAATTTTTCCTCCATTGTCTTTTGTCCCCGCCACAAACATTCGTTCCCTAGCCACCAACTCCGTCCCTCTCCCTGGCAACTTACTGAGGCTGAAGCAGACTGTTTGTAACCTTGGTGTCATATTTGACCCAGAGATGAACTTCCGACCACATATCCGCGCCATCACTAAGACCGCCTACTTCCACCTCCGTAACATCGCCCGACTCCACCCCTGACTCTGCTCATCTGCTGTTGAAACCCTCATCCAAGCCTTTTTTACCTCTAGACGTGACTATTCGAACACACTCCTGGCTGACCACCCAGCTTCCACTTTACGTAAACTTGAGCTCATTCAAAACTCTGCTGCCCGTATCCTAATTCGCACTGTAGGGGGTAGTGTTTTTGTGTCAGCTTCACCTCTGACTTCTGAGTGGTTCGAATCGCTCCCACTCCCTTGGTTCTAGACCTTGGACTTATTTGGGGGTTGTGATACAA
This sequence comes from Squalus acanthias, assembly GCA_030390025.1. Classification (NCBI taxonomy): domain Eukaryota; kingdom Metazoa; phylum Chordata; class Chondrichthyes; order Squaliformes; family Squalidae; genus Squalus; species Squalus acanthias. Next base: position 97,624,701 of record CM059428.1, read on the forward strand.
AGGTGCAGCAGACAACTGAGTTTGATGAAAGAACTTCGATCTTTATTCTTAGGTAAAACACAAATGGCAACACTCTTAACACTCTAAAAGTGGGAAACAGTTCGGTACAAGCGAGGGAAATAACATTTGGAGAATACTTCACCCCTCCCAATCCCACTTCACTAGCTAGGTTGGACTCCGGAAAACCAGGGATAATGCTCACCAAACGAATCCTTGACAGTTGAGAGTTAGGGTTTAGAGTCTTTTGAGTAAAAAGTTTCGTAAGGCCCTTGTTGCCGCGAGGTGTCCGATGGTCACTGAGGCGGTCGCTCTGGTTTCTTCTTTCGTGTTGGCCTGCTTCTGGAGCTGTTGGCCTTCTTTGCTGAACTGTTTCTGTTGAACTCTGCCTCTGTTTAAACTGTCTTCTTTGTGGAACTGCCTTCTTGCAGAACTGTAACTGTCTTCTTGCAGAACAGGCTTTCAATTGAACTTCAAAACTGCAGAACTGCCTTCTGTTGAACTTGAACTGTTGTTACTGGAGAACTCGAACTTGTAACTGTTGTAACTGCTGAACTGCTTGATGGCCCTTCAATTATACTAAATTGAAATAGCCTTATCTACCCCAAATCAAATCTCGGTCATTGTAAGACCTCGTTAACAGTAACGACTTTACTAGCGTGTTAACTGGTTTTGTAAATGTGTGAAATGGTTTCAGGATAGCTCCATCCTGTCGATCTGTTGTTTAATTGGAGTTTGAATTGTCCTCATGTTTTGGGTTTCTTGACTGGGTCTAGGACTTCTATAGAGTATTTGCTTTATGCATGTCTTTAATGGGTTCTGTAAATGGTTTGATGGGGCCTGTTATTTTGGGTGGGACTGTCTTCTCCCAGGGTCTATTGTCAAAATGTTAATGCTTGCTGGGGCTTTGAGTGAGGTCATCCCGATTCCCCAGACATTGCAATTGACTGCAATACCCAAAACTGCTTTTACAGAGGTTGTTCCCAACTTCCTTCACAGCCTTTTCTCCCTTTACAGGCCCAGACATGTTTTTAAAATGCCAAAACTTGGTTTTTGGTCTTAAATTCCTTAGATTAGGCCCAAATGCATTTTTATCACTCTGAGGTAGTTCCAAAGTCCTTTTTCCTTAGGTTTTGGGGATCTGCAAATTTTGGAAACCTTACAGCACCAAGTCAGATTCACCATCACCCAGTGGTCGCTGAGCTACATTGACTCCCGGTTGAACACCTCGAATTTAAAATTCACATCCTTGTTTTCAAATTCCACCATGGCCTCGCCCCCCTCCCTATCTCTGTAACATCCTCCAGCCCTACAACCATAGAATCATAGAAATTTATAGCACAGAATGAGGCCATTTGGTCCATTGTGTATGTGCCGGCCGAAAAAGAGCGATCCAACCTAATCCCGCTTTCCCGCCCTTGGTCCGTAGCCCTGTAGGTTACAGCACTTCAAGTACATATCCAAGTACTTTTTAAATGCGATGAGGGTTTCTGCCTCTACCACTCTTTCAGGCAGTGAGTTCCAGACCCCCATCACCCTCTGGGTGAAAAACGTTCTCCTCAACTCCCCTCTAATCCATCTACCAATTACTTTAAATCTATGCCCTCTGGTTATTGCCCTCTCTGCTAAGGGAAATAGGTCCTTCCTGTCCACTCTATCTAGGCCCCTCATAATTTTATACACCTCAATCAAGTCTCCCCTCAGCCTCCTCTGTGCCAAAGAAAACAACCATAGCCTATCCAATCTTTCCTCATTGGTAAAATTCTCCAGTCCTGGCAACATCCTCGTAAACCTCCTTTGTACCCTCTCTAGTGCAATCACATCTTTCCTGTAATGTGGTGACCAGAACTGTACACAGTACTCTAGCTGTGGCCTAACTAGTGTTTTATACAATTCAAGTATAACCATCCTGCTCTTATATTCTATGCCTCGGCTAATAAAGGAAAATATCTCTTTATGCCTTCTTAACCACCTTATCTATCTGTCCTGCTACCTTCAAGGACATGTACTCCAAGGCCCCTCTATTCCTCTACGTTTCTCAATATCCTACCATTCATTGAGTATTCCCTTGCCTTGTTAGCTCTTCCCAAATGCATTACCTCACACATCTTCGGATTGAATTCCATTTGCCACTTCTCTGCCCACCTGACTAGTCCCTTGAGATCTTCCTGCAGTCTACAGCTTTCTTCCTCACTATCAACCACATGGCCAATTTTTGTATCATCTGCAAACTTCTTAATCATGCCCCCTACATTGAAGTCAAAATCATTGATGTATACCACAAAAAGCAAGGGACCTAGTCCTGAGCCCTGTGGAACCCTACTGGAAAGAGCCTTCCAGTCACAAAAACACTCGTCGCCCACAAAAACCCTCCGAGATATCTGCGCTCCTCCAATTCTGGCCTCTTGCGCATCCCCGATTTAAATCGCTCCGCCGTGCCTTCAGCTGCCTAGGCCCTAAGCTCTGAAATTACCTCACTGAACCTCTCTGTCTCTACCTCTCTTTCCTCTTTTAAGACACTCCTTAAAACCTACTTCTTTGACCAAACTTTTGATCACCTGCTCTAATATAACCTTATGTGGCTCAAATTTTGTTTGATAATGCCATTGTGAAGCATGTTGGGACATTTTACTACGTTAAAGGCACTATATAAATGCAAGTTATGGTTGTAGGTACCTCTGCTTCAAAAGGGAGGCTGCCACTTAACTATGCATCTTGTAGAGGCTATAAACAATTTCTACCGCATGAGTGGCTCTTTCTGTGATGTGAGCGTTGCTACGGGATTAAATTTTTATGCCACTGGATCATTCCAATCCACCACTCGCAACACATGTAAAATGAGTCAGCCAACTGTCCACAGATGCATCAAGCAAGTGAGAGAGGTTTTATTTGCAAGGAACAACGCATTCATCACTTTCCCTGTGGAAAGGCCGCATCAGCTTGATGAGGAGAGGTAGCCCTGATAATAAAGGATGGCATAAAGACAGTAGAGAGAAAGGATCTTGGCTTGGAAAACCAAGGAATAGAATCAGTTTGGGTGGAGCTAAGTAACAGCAAGGGGCAGAAAACATTGATGGGAGTTGTTTATAGGCTCCCAAACAGTAGTTATAATGTAGGGCAGAGTATAAATCAGGAAATTAGAGGTGCATGTAACAAGGGTATGACAGTAATCATGGGGGACTTTCATCTACATATAGACTGGGCAAAAAAAATTTGCAGTAATAATGTGGAGGGCGAGTTCATGGAATGTATACAAGATAGTTTTCTAGATCAGTATGTTGAGGAACCAACTAGGGAACAGGCAATTTTAGATCTAGTATTGTGCAATGAGAAAGGGTTCATTAATAATCTTATAGTAAAGAGGCCTTTAGGGAAGAGTGGCCATAATATGATAGAATTTTATATTGAGTTTGAAAGTGATTTAGTTAAGTCGAAAACTAAAGTCTTCAATCTAAACAAAGCAAACTACGTAGTTATGAGGGGCAAGTTGGTGAAGGTAGATTGGGAAACTACATTAAAAGGTATGATGGTAGACAAGCAATGGCTAGCATTTAGAGAATTAATACATAATTTACAACAAATGTACATTCCTTTAAGGCACAAAAACCCCACAGGAAAAGTGGTCCAACCGTGGCTAACAAGAGAAGTTAAAGATAGTATTAGATCAAAGCAAGAGGCTTATAATGTTGCCAAAAAGAATAGTAAGCCTGAGGACTGAGAGGATTTTAGAATTCAGCAAGAGAGGATCAAGAAATTGATAAGGAAAGAGAAAAAAGAATATGAGAGTAAATTAGCAAGAGACATAAAAACAGACTATAAACATTTCTATAGGTATGTAAATAGGAAGAGATAGTGAAAGTAAACATGGGCCCATTAGAGGCAGAGACAGGAGAAATTATAATGGGCAATAAGGAAATGGCAGAGAGATTAAACAAATACTTTGGGCTGGATTTTATGAATGGCGACGTGTTGGAGGCGGGACTGTTGGTTGCCTGGTTTCAGTCCTGCCTCCATCAGCCTCTGGGAAACTAGTGGGATCTTCCCCTGATTGACCTTGTTAAGCCCGCCCGGCGGGCTCAGCAGGCCAATTAGGGGGAAGTCAGTGACAGAGCACATCAACGTATGACGTGTCATCTGTCAAGAATTTTTGAAAGAAGAAATGTCATCGTTTGACAGCTCTGTGAAGCTGTCAAACACTGACATTCTGTGTAGTTTGATGAGTTCTTGTGTTCAAGACTCATCAAACCTTTCTACTTTGTAGAAATCAGATGACTGTTGGATCAGAGGATCTAACAGTCAGTCTGTGATCTCTACAATGGAGATGTCGGGACTCTGGCTCCACAGCGGCTGAAGGCTGTAGGCAGAAACAAAGGTAAGTTAACATTTTCTAACACTTTACACTCACCTCACATACTTACCACTCAACACTTGCACCCATCACTCACCTCTACATCACACTTTCAGACCCCTCCGACCCCCGCAGACCTCCTACTCGTCTCCTACACCTTGGCGGGGTTCCCTGAGGTCGGGAAGCCTGCACTTCGGAACGAAAAATGGGGATTATCCTATTTTCTGCCTGTTAACGACCTGTTAACAGGCAGTTAATTGGCTTTAATCCCTTCCCACCTCCAAGGAGGCGGGACCCAGGCTAGGACGGCTTCCCACCTCCTGGCAAGAGGGCACGGAGGCGGGTTGGGGGCAGGTTTGCCATCCGCCCCCAAATTCTGCAACTTTCCCGGCAGTCCCGCCTCCATACCCGTCTCCTCGGGGATGAGAAAATCCAGCCCTTTGTACCTGTTTTCACGGTAGAAGGCACAAAAAATCTTCCCGAAATAATGGAGAACCAAGGGTCTAGAGAGAACGAGGAACTTAAAGAAATCAGTATAAGTAAAAACATAGGGGGGGAAATTTGGTATCGCCCCGTTTGGGGTGCTAACTTTTAAAAGTTGAAAAAATTAGCGCCAGGCACTAATGGTTTCCAACTTTTAAAAAATTCACTTTTGCGCTTCAGGAAGGAAGTGGAGCACGAAATCAAGCGCTCCACTTCCTTCCTGGAGCGCAACAGGCAGCAGGCGGGGCGGTAGGTGTGCAGCGCTGGACACTGGGCCGTGCATCACTGCCGTGTTGGAAGGCTCCTTCCCTCCCTTAAAGGGAAGGGCCACCGCTGCAGGCTCTGCAAGAAGAAACTTTACCTGGTCCCTGACAGCAGCCGTGATCCGGCCCGATCAGCCCAATGCACTGCAGCCGAGCGCCGGGCTGATTAATCGCTGGCGAAGAGAAATGTGAAAAAAAGATAAAGAGCATGTCACAATTTTTTCCACTTACCTCGGCCACCTCGCCTTTAAGTATCGCCCCCGAAGTGTCCGGCCTCCCGATGAACGCCCCCTGCAGCTGCTGGTGTTTTCGCCCGGCGATGCTGCAGGGGTGGAACCAAAGTTTGGGTCCGGGGCACTACCGGGCGATGCGCATGGCGATGACGTATGGCGATGATGTCACGATCTCCGGGTGAAGGCGATCGGTACGCAATGCCATACTGCCACCGCAAACCTCCCGCCAAATATAACGGGAGTCGATCTTCTTACCAGTTGGTTGTGCATAGCGCCCCGTTATCGCCCCCCGAGGCGATAATGGGAGGCGCTAAGGAGGCCAATTTCTAGCCCCCAGTGCTGGAGAAATTAATGGGACTAAGTGGCGACAAATCCCCTGGACCTGACGACCTGCATCCTAGGGTTTTAAAAGAGGTAGCTGCAGAGATAATGGATGCACTGGTATTAATCTTCCAGAATTCCCTAGATTCTAGAACAGTCCCCAAGAATTGGAAGGTTCCAAACATAACCCTGCTATTTAAGAAAGGCGGAAGAGAAAAAACGGGGAACTATAGGCCAGTTAGCCTGACATCAGCAGTAGGCAAAATGCTAGAATCTAATATTAGGGACGTGGTAACAGGGCACTTAGAAAATCATAATATGATTAGGCAGAGTCAACATGGTTTTATGAAAGGGAAATCATGTTTGACAAATCTGTTAGAGTTTTTTGAAGATATAACTAGTAAGATGGATAAGGGGGAACCAGTGGATATAGTGTACTTGGATTTTCAAAAAGCATTTGATAAGGTTGGCAGGCTGTAACTAGCGGGGCTCCGCAAGGATCAGTGCTTGGGCCTCAGCTATTTACAATCTATATTAATGACTTATATGAAGGGACTGAGTGTAATGTATCCAAATTTGCTGATGATACAAAGTTAGGTGGGAAAGTAAGCTGTGAGGAGGACGCAAAGAGGCTGCAGAGAGATATAAACAGGTTGACTGAGTGGGCAAGAACATGGCAAATGGAATACAATGTGTGGAAGTGTGAAGTTATCCACTTTGGTAGGAAAAACAAAAAAGCTAAATATTTTTTGAATGGTGAGAGACTGGGAAATGTTTGCATTCAGAGGGACCTGGATGTCCTTGTACATGAATCACAGAATGTTAACATGCAGGTACAGCAAGCAATTAGGAAAGCAAATGGTATGTTATAGAAACATAGAAACATAGAAGATAGGAGCAGGAGTAGGCCATTCGGCCCCTCGAGCCTGTTCCGTCATTTAATGAGATCATGGCTGATCATCCAAATTCAGTACCCTGTCCTTGCTTTCTCCCCATATCCCTTGATCCCTTTAGCCTTAAGAAATATATCTCACTCCTTCTTGAATATATTTAATGAATTGGCCTCAAGTGCCTTCTGTGGTAGAGAATTCCACAGGTTCACCACTCTCTGGGTGAAGAAATTCCTCCTCATCTCAGTCCTAAATGGCTTACCACTTATCCTTAGACTGTGACCCCTGGTTCTGGACTCCCCCGCCATCGGGAACATCCTTCCTGCATCTAGTCTGTCTAGTCCTTTTAGAATTTTATAAGTTTCAATGAGATCCCCTCTCATTCTTCGAAACTCTAGCGAATATAAGCCTAATCGACCCAATCTCTCTTCATACGTCATTCCTGCCATCCCAGGTATCAGTCTGGTGAATCTTCGCTGCACTCCCTCCATGGCAAGAACATCCTTCCTCAGATAAGGCAACCAAAACTGCACACAATACTCAAGGTGTGGTCTCACCAAGGCCCTGTACAACTGCAGCAAGACATCCTTGCTCCTGTACTCGAATCCTCTTGCTATGAAGGCCAACATACCATTTGCCTTCTTAACCGCCTGCTGCACCTGCATGCTTACCTTCAGCGACTGGTGCACAAGGACACCCAGGTCTCGTTGGACTTCCCCTTTTCCCAATCTATTGCCGTTCAGATAATAATCTGCCTTCCTGTTTTTGCCACCAAAGTGGATAACCTCGCATTTATCCACATTATACTGCAACTGCCATGCATCTGCCCAATCACCCAACCTGTCCAAATCATACTGGAGTTTCTCTGCATCCTCCTCACAGCACACATGCCCACCCAGCTTTGTGTCATCTGCAAACTTGGAGATATTACATCTAGTTCCCTCGTCTAGATCATTAATATATATTGTGAATAACTGGGGTCCTAGCACTGATCCCTGCGGTACCCCACTAGTCACTGCCTGCCACTCAGAAAAAGACCTGTTTATTCCAACTCTTTGCTTCTTGTCTGCCAACCAGTTCTTTATCTAAGTCAGTACCTTACCCCCAAACCCATATGCTTTAACTTTGCACGCTAATCTCTTATGCCAAACAGGGATGAACAAATTCTGTAGTTCATCCATGTGATCTTTAAATGTTTGCCATTGCCTATCCACCGTCAACCCTTTAACTAACATTCCCCAATCCATCCTAGCCAACTCGCGCCTCATACCATCGTAGTTTCCTTTATTTAAATTCAGGACCCTAGTCTCTGAGTGAACTACTTCACTCTCCATCTTAATGAAGAATTCTATCATATTATGATCGCTCCTCCCCAAGGGGCCTCGCACAACAAGATTGTTAATTAATCCTTTCTCATTACATAATACCCCGTCTAAGATGGACTGATCTCTGGTTGGTTCCTCTACATATTAGACCAGGAAACCATCCCATATACACTCCAGGAATTCCTCCTCCACAGTATTGTTACTAATTTGGTTAGCCCAATCTATATGTAGATTAAAGTCACCCATGATAACTGCTGTGCCCTTATTGCATGCGTCTCTAATTTCCCATTTAATGCCATCCCCAACCTCAACATTACTGTTTGGGGGTCTGTATACAACTCCCACTAACGTTTTCTGCCCCTTGGTATTTCTCAGCTCTACCCATACAGATTCCACATCATCAGAGCTAATATCCTTCCTTACTATTGTGTTAATCTCCTCTTTAACCAGCAATGCTACCCCACCTCCTTTTCCTTTTTGCCTGTCCTTCCTGAATATTGAATACCCCTTGATGTTGAATTCCCAGCCTTGGTCACCCTGGAGCCATGTCTCCGTAATCCCAATTATATCATATCCGTTTACATATATTTGCGCAGCTAATTCATCCACCTTATTATGAATGCTGCTTGCATTAAGACACAAAGCCTTCAGGCTTGTTTTTTTAACACTCTTAGACCTTTTAGAATTATTGTTTACTGTGGCCATGTTTGATTTACACCCTTGATTTCACTGACTTCCACTTTTGCTTTTCTCCTTCCTGTCTTTTGCTTCTATCTGTGCTTCCCTTTCCTCTGTCTCCCTGCACAGGTTCCCAACCCCCTGCCATTTTAGTTTAAACCCTCCCCAACAGCACTAGCAAACACTCCCCCTAGGACATCGGTCCCGGTCCTGCCCAGGTGCAAACTGTCCAGTTTGTACTGGTCCCACCTCCCCCAGAACCGGTTCCAATGTCCCAGGAATTTGAATCCCTCCCCCTTGCACCATTCCTCTAGCCACGTATTCATCTGAAATATCCTTCTATTTCTACTCTGACTAGCACGTGGCACTGGTAGCAATCCTGAGATTACTACCTTTGAGGTCCTATTTTTTAATTTACCTCCTAACTCCCTATATTCAGCTTTTAGGATCTCATCCCATTTTTTACCTGTATCGTTGGTACCTATATGTACCACGACAACTGGCTGTTCACCCTCCCCCTCCAGAATGCCCTGCAGCCGCTCTGAGACATCCTTGACCCTTGCACCAGGGAGGCAACATACCATCCTGGAGTCTCGTTTGCGGCCGCAGAAACGCCTATCTATTCCCCTTACAATAGAATCCCCTAAAACTATAGCTCTCCTGCTCTTTTTCCTCCCGTCCTGTGTAGCAGAACCACCCATTGTGCCAGGAAGTTGGCTGCTGCTGCCTTCCCCCGATAAGCCATCTCCCTCAACAATATCCAAAGTGGTATATCTGTTTGAGAGGGCGATGACCACAGGGGACCCCTGCACTACCTGCCTGCACCTACTACTCTGCCTGGCGGTCACCCATTCCCTTCCTGCCTGTGCAGCCTTTATCTGCGGTGTGACCAACTCATTAAATGTGCTATCCATGACGTCCTCAGCATCATGAATGCTCCAATATGTATCCATTCGCAGCTCCAGTGCCACAATGCGGTCTGCCAGTAGCTGCAGCTGGATACATTTCCCGCACACATGGTTGTCAGGGACACAGGAAGTGTCCCTGATTTCCCACATAGCGCAGGAGGGGCTTGCCACGGGGCCGAGCTGTGCTGCCATGACTTAGCCTTTAATTAATTTAAATTAAATTAAATCAAATCAATACCACTAATTACACTACACTGAAATGATATACTCAAGGGCCCTTGTTTACTAGCACTCCCCACTACACAACAGAGACCTTAGAAACTATAACCACAAAATTAAGACCTTCTAAACTTTATAAACTATTAACCTTAACTGTCAAACTATAGAGTAGTATAAATACTCACCTGGCTGTACTCACCCACTCAGCTGCTTCCTCTTGCCTGTGTCACTTTTTGAATCGTGACGTGGCTCTGGAACGTCGCCGCCGGTCTGCGAGATTGGTAAGCCTCTGCAAAAAAGCCCGCGAAAGTGAGTTTAAATACTCACTTTACCTCCGCTCTCTGCCGCTCCCGACACCGGCCTTAATATGAAGTCTTACTACAATTATGCAGGGCGTAGGTGAGGCCACACCTGGAGTATTCTGTACAGTTCTGGTCTCCTTACCTAAGGAAAGACATACTTGCCTTAGAGGGAGTGCAACAAAGGTTCACTAGATTGGTTCCTGGGATGAGGGGATTGCCGTATGAGGAGAGATTGAGTAGACTAGGTCTATATTCCCTAGAGTTTAGAAGAATGAGAGGTGATCTAATTGAAATATATAAAATTCTTAAGGGCCTTGACAGTGTTAATGCTGAGAAAATGTTTCCCCTGGCTGGGGAATCTAGAACACGGGGTCACAGTCTCAGAATAAGGGGTTGGTCATTTAGGACTGAGATGAGGAGAAATTTCTTCACTCAAAGGGTGGTGAATCTTTGGAATTCTCTGCCCCAGAGAGCTGTTGATGCTCAGTCGTTGAGTATATTCAAGACAGAGGTTGATACATTTTTGGGAAGTAAGGGAATTAAAGGATATGGGGATAGTGCGGGAAGGTGGAGTTGAGGCAGAAGATCAGCCATGATCTTGTTGAATGGCGGAGCAGGCTCGAAGGGCCAAATGGCCTACTCCTGCTCCTATTTCTTATGTTCTTATGAGGCACAAAACCTTCCTGGGTGGCAAAGATCCCAAGAGTGCAGTGCATCATTGATGGCACCCGTGGCTATCTGGACAGCAGGTTCCTGATGGTCCTTTACCACCGGCACTTGCTCCCGCTCACCTATGCACTCTGCGACTTTCTCAAGCACACTAACTTCATCCTCTGGGAGGTGTGCAGCTCTGTTGGTGCTTGCTGCGTTGTTGTAATCCATTGGCAGTACTGACAGGCATAATTAGCAGACAAAGGGCAGACAGCATTGCCGATGGTCAGGCTAGATGCCACACATAGGAGGGTTTTTGGACATCTTTTCTTTCTTTTCTTTTCTACTTAACTCTCTGTCACACATTCACATTGCAGCGTGACAACCTGGTGCTGCATTGCGCTGCCACTCATCTACTGCTGCTTACTCCTGCCACTACATGTTAAGCCTCTCCCCCTTTTCTAGGTCTATCAGATGATTCAGATGTTGCAGTTGCACAGACTGAGGAGGAGAACCTTCCTGAAGATGCACTGCCACTCGCTCTCGCCCTTCCAAGCACCAGCATGGAAAGCAGCACCCTGAGTGATATAGATAGCGATTAGAGGGATCTGTACTGGGTGAGTTACTGAGCACCCGGAAAGAGCTCATTGGAGGGCCAGTTCACATCCTACCTCTGCTGAAGAGAACAGATATGTTGACTTTAAGCGCCAAGCCTTTAAATGAAAGATGATTTCTGTGCACCAGCAATTGCTGAATGAATTGGACAGCCATTACATGCATGGACAGAACATATGGGATACCATTCCATACTTCAGCAATCTTCTGTGTAAAGAAATTGCTGCTAACCTCTCTCTTAACTCTCTAATGACAGTTTTGTATTGATGACCCCTCATCACTGACTTCCTAAATGGAGGAAACAGTCTTTCCTTATTCATTTTATTGTAAACCTTCATAATTAAAAAAAACTCTATTAAATCTTCTCTTAAACCTCTCTGTTTCAGTGGAAACAGTCCCGATATCTAAAGTCTGTCCCCATAACTATAGCTTCACACCCCTGGTGTTATCCAAGTGAATCTGCACTGTACACTTACCATGGCTTTTATATCCTTGCTATAATCGGGATCCAAAACTGCACATAGTACTTCACTGTGGCCTAACCATTGCCTTGTACAACTTTGTCATGGCCCCTTTGTTCTTGTACTCTATAGCCCCAATTTGAACTGTGAATGAGGGGTAAGCATGGGGCTGGAAGGGTGAGTGTCAGGCTCACAGTGGCTCGCCGACACGAGGCCTCGACCAATTTAACTCTCTGGCCTCATTTAAATATGCGGAGATGCCGGTGTTGGACTGGGGTGGACAAAATTGAGAGGTCGCACAACACCAGGTTATAGTCCAACAGTTTTATTTGAAATCACAAGCTTTCGGAACTATCGCTCCTTCCTTCACCTGAGGAAGGAGCGATAGTTCCGAAAGCTTGTGATTTCAAATAAAACTGTTGGACTATAACCTGGTGTTGTGCGACCTCTCATTTAAATACACATGGCAGGATGCCTTCCTGAACCAGGTGGAATCGAGCAGCCCGCCAGACTCTTGCGTGACACTTCTGGGTCCACTCTCTGAACAGTCCTTAAAACGGGGATACACCTCTTAAGGCGAGGTTGCATCCCTGCTTGCATTTCTTGGTGTGCAATTTCATTTGACTGATCTGGGAGCAAGACTTTCCCAAAACTGCAGTACCTGGTAGAGAGGGAGAGAGATGAGCAGAAGAGCTGCTTCCCAATTCTCAGATGCCTCCCTGGAGGATTTAATTGAGGAAGCTGGGGCAAAAAAGGGAGGTCCCCTTCTCTACCACCTGTAGGAATGTCCCAAAGGCAACAGCGGTCCAGGCCTGGACAGTGTCGAAAGTTCAATGACCTCACAAGAGCAGCAAGGGTGAGTACACCGCTTATGAAGGTCCTGCAGGCAGATTTTAGGGAGCTAGGAAAGAGATTAATAAGCAGGACCTCAAAGGTAGTAATCTCTGAATTACTCCTGGTGCCATGCGCTAGTGAGTACAGAAATAGAAGGATAGAGCAGATGAATGGCTGGCTGGAGAGATGGTGCAGGAGGGAGGGCTTTAGATTCCTGAGGCATTGGGACCTGTACAAGCTGGACAGGTTGCACCTCAACAGGGCTGGGACCAATATCCTCTCGGGGAGGTTTGCTAGTGCTGTTGGGGAGGGTTTAAACTAGCTTGGCAGGGGGATGGGAACCTGAACGTAGATTCAGAAGGGAGAGAAGCAAAGCTGGAAATGGAAAGCAATAAATTAGTAAGTGAGTTTGGAAGGCAGAGGAAACAAAGGCTAGAAAATAGACAACAAAGGGGTTTGGCAGTGTTTAATGGTATATACTTCAATGCAAGTGAATAAGGCAGATGAATTGAGGGCACAGATGGACATGCAGAACTATGATATCATGGCCTAAAAATTCGGTTGCTTTGCGCCTCCAAAGCAACTAGCGCCCGGGCGCAGCACCGCCAACGCCTCCTGCGAAATTCAGCAGGAGGTTAGCGGCGGCGGTAACCGTTAGCGCCCCATGGCGATGACGTCATCACCGTGCGCAGCACCCCGCTTGCGCCCCGGGCACGATCTTTGGTAGCGCCCCCTGACTTACCGCCGGACGCTATGTCCGACGGGGTCAGGGGGGCCTACCTGCGGCTGGGGCGGTGCTAATTAAAGGCGAGGTGCTGGGTGGCCATTTTTGTTGCTGGCCGCCTGCCAGCACCTGCCCCCGTTGCCGTCCCTGGCCTCATGAAGAAAGCTCTTGAGTGCCGGGCTCTTTTGCTGGCTCTCTGATCCCTGGTGGCCCAGCTGGGCCCTGGGTCGCGCTGCACAAGGCCCCTCCCCTTTAAGGCGTAGCGCCTCGATATTCACTCGCAGCACCCCAAGAGGGAGGCGGGGCACTTCCAGTAGCACCCCGCTTCCCTCTTGGGGCGCTACTGATGAATTTCGGCCGCGGGGGTGCTAATTTTTTTGGGGCGCTATAAAGGCGAAGTTAGCTCCCCAAAGGGGGCGCGTCTCAATTTTTCCCCCCAGAGCTATTACTGAAACGTGGCTGAAAGAAGGGCAGGAATGGCAGCTCAACATTCCTGGTTGCAGGATTTTCAGACGAGATAGAGAGGGGGATAAAAAAGCAGAGGGAGTCGAAATATTGGTTCAAGAAACAATTACAGCTGTGAGGAGGGATGATATGTTAGAAGGATCATCAAATGAAGCTGTATGGGTTGAACTGAAGAATGAAAAATGGGCAATTACACTGCTGGGAGTGTACTATAGACCCCCAAATAGTCAGAGTGAGATAGAAGAGCAAATATGTAGGCAAATTTCTGAGAAGTGCAAAAACAATAGGGCAGTAATTGTAGGAGATTTCAACTACCCTAACATTGACTGGGATAGAATCAGTGTAAAAGGTACAGAGGGTGCAAAATTCTTTAAATGCATTTAGGAGAACTTTTTTAGCCAGTACATAGCAAGCCCAACAAGAGAGGGGGCGGTTCTGGACTTAGTTTAAGGAATGAAGCTGGGCAGGTAGAAGGGGTATCAGTGGGAGAGCATTTTGGTGGTAGTGATCATAATTCAGTTAGATTTAGAGTAGTTATGGAAAAGGACAAAGATAGATCAGGAGTAAAGTTCTCGATTGGGGAAAGGCTAATTTTACTAAGCTGAGATGTGATTTAGCAAAAGTGGACTGGAAACAGCTACTTGAAGTTAAATCAGTGTCAGAGCAGTGGAAGGCATTCAAGGAGGAGATAGTGAGGGTTCAGAGCAAATATGTTCCCACAAAGAAAAAGGGTGGGACTCCCAAATCTAGAGCCCCCTGGCTATCAAGGGGCAGTACAAACTGGACGGTTTTCACCTGGGCAGGACCGGGACCGATGTCCTAGGGGGAGTGTTTGCTAGTGCTGTTGGGGAGGGTTTAAACTAAAATGGCAGGGGGTTGGGAACCTGTGCAGGGAGACAGAGGAAAGGGAAGCAAGGATAGAAGCAAAAGACAGAAAGGAGAAAAGCAAAAGTGGAAGTCAGAGAAATCAAGGGTGTAAATCAAACATGGCCACTGGAAACAATAATTCTAAAAGGTCTAAGAGTGTTAAAAAACAAGCCTGAAGGCTTTGTGTCTTAATGCGAGGAGCATTCGTAATAAGGTGGATGAATTAGCTGTGCAAATATATGTAAACGGATATGATATAATTGGGATTACGGAGACATGGCTCCAGGGTGACCAAGGCTGGGAATTCAACATCAAGGGGTATTCAATATTCAGGAAGGACTGGCAAAAAGGAAAAGGAGATGGGGTAGCATTGCTGGTTAAAGAGGAGATTAACACAATAGTAAGGAAGGATATTAGCTCTGATGATGTGGCATCTGTATGGGTAGAGCTGAGAAATACCAAGGGGCTGAAAACGTTAGTGGGAGTTGTATACAGACCCCCAAACAGTAATGCTGAGGTTGGGGATGGCATTAAATGGGAAATTAGAGATGCGTGCAATAAGGGCACAGCAGTTATCATGGGTGACTTTAATCTACATATAGATTGGGCTAACCAAATTAGTAACAATACTGTGGAAGAGGAATTCCTAGAGTGTATACAGGATGGTTTCCTGGACCAATATGTCGAGGAACCAACTAGAGATCAGGCCATCTTAGACTGGGTATTATGTAATGAGAAAGGATTAATTAGCAATCTTGTTGTGCGAGGCCCCTTGGGGAGGAGCGATCATAATATGATAGAATTCTTCATTAAGATGGAGAGTGAAGTAGTAGTTGACTCAGAGACTAGGGTACTGAATTTAAATAAAGGAAACTACGATGGTATGAGGTGCGAGCTGGCTAGGATGGATTGGGGAATGTTACTTAAAGGGTTGACGGTGGATAGGCAATGGCAAACATTTAAAGATCGCATGGATGAACTACAGAATTTGTTCATCCCTGTTTGGCATAAAAATAAAGCAAAAAAGGTGACTCAACCGTGGCTAACAAGGGAAATTAGGGATAGCATAAGATCCAAGGAGAGGACATATAAATTGGCCAGAAAAAGCAGCAAACCTGAGGATTGGGAGCAGTTTAGGATTCAGTAAAGGAGGACAAAGGGATTAATTAAGAGGGGGAAAATAGAGTATGAGAGTAAGCTCGCAGGGAACATAAAAACTGACTGTAAAAGCTTCTATAGATATGTGAAGAGAAAAAGATTGGTGAAGTCAAGCGAAGGTCCCTTGCAGTCAGAATCAGGGGAATTTATAATGGGGAACAAAGAAATGGCAGACCAATTAAATACATACTTTGGTTCTGTCTTCACAAAGGAGGACACAAATAACCTCCCAGAGATGTCGGGGAACATAGGGTCTAATGAGAGGGAGGAACTGAATTAAATCAGTATTTGTAGGGAAATGGTGTTAGGGAAATTGACGGGATTGAAGGCCGATAAATCCCCAGGGCCTGATAATCTACATCCTAGGGTACTTAAGGAAGTGGCCCTAGAAATAGTAGATGCATTGCTGGTCATCTTCCAAAATTCTATAGACTCTGGAACAGTTCCCATGGATTGGAGGGTAGCTAATGTAACCCCACTATTTAAAAAGGGTGGTAGAGAGAAAATGGGGAATTATAGACCGGTAAGCCTGACATCGGTAGTGAGGAAAATGCTAGAGTCCATTATAAAAGATGTAATAGCGGAGCACTTGGAAAACAGTGACAGGATCGGACAAAGTCAACATGGATTTACAAAAGGTAAATCATGCTTGACTAATCTACTGGAAATTTTGAGGATGTAACTGGTAGAATAGATAAGGGAGAACCAGTGGATGTGGTGTATTTGGACTTTCAGAAGGCTTTCGATAAGGTCCCGCATAAGAGATTAGCATGCAAAGTTAAAGCACATGGGATTGGGGGTAAGGTACTGACTTGGATAGAAAACTGGTTGGCAGACAGGAAGCAAAGAGTTGGAATGAACAGGTCTTTTTCCGAGTGACAAACAGTGACTAGTGGGGTACTGCAGGGATCGGTGCTCGGACCCCAGTTATTCACAATATATATTAATGATCTAGACGAGGGAACTAGATGTAATATCTCCAAGTTTGCAGACGACTGGGTGGGCGTGTGTGCTGTGAGGAGGATGCAGAGAAACTCCAGTATGATTTGGACAGGTTGGGTGATTGGGCAGATGCATGGCAGATGCAGTATAATGTGGATAAATGCGAGGTTATCCACTTTGGTGGCATAAACAGGAAGGCAGATTATTATCTGAATGGCAATAGATTGGGAAAAGGGGAAGTGCAACGAGACCTGGGTGTCCTTGTGCACCAGTCGCTGAAGGTAAGCATGCAGGTGCAGCAGGCGGTTAAGAAGGCAAATGGTATGTTGGCCTTCATAGCGAGAGGATTCGAGTACAGGAGCAAGGATGTCTTGCTGCAGTTGTACAGGGCCTTGGTGAGACCACACCTTGAGTATTGTGTGCAGTTTTGGTCGCCTTATCTGAGGAAGAATGTTTTTGCCACGGAGAGAGTGCAGCGAAGATTCACCAGACTGATACCTGGGATGGCAGGAATGACGTATGAAGAGAGATTGGGTCGATTAGGCTTATATTCGCTAGAGTTTAGAAGAATGAGAGGGGATCTCATTGAAACTTATAAAATTCTAAAAGGACGAGACAGACTAGATGCAGGAAGGCTGTTCCCGATGGCGGGGGAGTCCAGAACCAGGGGTCACAGTCTAAGGATAAGGGGTAAGCCATTTAGGACTGAGATGAGGAGGAATTTCTTCACCCAGAGAGTGGTGAACCTGTGGAATTCTCTACCACACAAGGCACTTGAGGCCAATTCATTAAATATATTCAAGAAGGAGTTAGATATATTTCTTAAGGCTAAAGGGATCAAGGGATATGGGGAGAAAGCAGGAACAGGGTACTGAATTTGAATGATCAGCCATGATCGAGGGGCCGAATGGCCTACTCCTGCTCCTATCTTCTATGTTTCTATACACGGTAGGAAAAGGCAAAAAAAAGCTTATATCAGATACCGAGAGCTAAATGCTGCAGAAAGCCTAGAGGAGTATAGAAAGTGCAGGGGTGAAATTCAAAAGGAAATTAGGAAAGCAAAAAGAGGGCATGAAAAATACTGGCAAGTAAAATCAAGGAAAACTCAAAGATGTTTTATAAATACATAAAGAGCAAAAGGATAACTAAAGAAAGAGTTGGGCCTATTAAAGACCGAAAAGGAAGCTTGTGTGTGGAGGCGGAAGACATGGGTATGGTTCTTAATGAATACTTTGTGTCTGTCTTCACAAAAGAGAGGGACGATGCAGACATTGTAGTTAAGGAGGAGGAGTGTGAAATATTGGATGAGATAAACATCGAGAGAGGAAGTATTAAGGGGTTTAGCATCTTTGAAAGTAGATAAATCACCAGGCCCAGATGAAATGTATCCCAGGCTGTTAAGAGAAGCAAGGGAGGAAATAGTGGAGGCTCTGACCATCATTTTTCAATTCTCTCTGGCTACAGGTGTGGTGCTGGAGGACTGGAGGACTGCTAACGTCGTACCGTTATTTAAAATGGGAGAAAGGGATAGACCGAGTAATTACAGGCCAGTCAGCCTAACCTTGGTGGTGGGCAAATTGTTGGAAAAAATTCTGAGGGACAGTATTAATCATCTTTTAGAAAGGCATGGATTAATCAAGGACAGTCAGCATGGATTTGTTAAGGGAAGGTCATGTCTGACTAACTTGATTGAATTTTTTGAGGAGGTAACAAGGAGGGTTGATGAGGGTAGTGTATTTGATGTAGTCTACATGGATTTTAGCAAGGTTTTTGACAAGGTCCCACATGGCAGACAGGTCAGAAAAGTAAAAGCCATGCGATCCAAGGGAAAGTGTCAAGTTGGATTCAAATTGGCTCAGTGGCAGGAAGCAGAGGGTAATGATCGACGGATGTTTTTGTGACTGGAAAGCTGTTTCCAGTGGGGTTCCACAGGGCTCAGTACTAGGTCCCTTGTTTTTTGTGGTATACATCAATGATTTTGACTTCAATGTAGGGGGCATGATTAAGAAGTTTGCAGATGATACAAAAATTGGCCGTGTGGTTGATAGTGAGGAAGAAAGCTGTAGACTGCAGGAAGATATCAATGGGCTGGTCCGGTTGGCAGAGAAGTGGCAAATGGAATTCAATCCGGAGAAGTGTGAGGTAATGCATTTGGGGAGGGCTAACAAAGCAAGGGAATACAGAATAAATGGTAGGATACTGAGAAGTGTAGAGGAACAGAGGGACCTTGGAGTGCATGTCCACAGATCCCTGAAGGTAGCAGGACAGGTAGATATGGTGGTTAAGAAGACGGGATGTTTTCCTTTATTAGCCGAGGCATAGATTGTAAGAGGAGGGAGGTTATGCTTGAACTGTATAAAACACTAGTTAGACTACAGCTAGAGCACTGTGTACAGTTCTGGTCACCACATTACAGGAAAGATGTGATTGCACTAGAGAGGGTACAGAGGAGATTTACGAGGATGTTGCCAGGACTGAAGAATTTTAGCTATGAGGAAAGATTAGATAGGCTGGGGTTGTTTTCTTTAGAACAGAGGAGGCTGAGGGGAGACTTGATTGAGGTGTATAAAATTTAGAGGGGCCTAGATAGAATGGATAGGAAGGACCTATTTCCCCCTAGCAGAGAGGTCATTAACCAGGTTGCATAGTAATTGGTAGAAGGATTATAGGGGAGATGAGGAGAACTTTTTTCACTCAGAGGGCGGTGGCGGTCTGGAACTCAATGCCTGAAAGGGTGGTAAAGGCAGAAACCCTCATTGCATTTAAAAAGTACTTGGATATGCACTTGAAGTGCCATAACCTACAGGGCTACGGACCAAGAGCTGGAAAGTGGGATTAGGCTGGATAGCTCTTTTTTGGCCGGCATGACCTTCTTCAGTGCCATAAATTTCCATGATTCTATGATCTCTCCAACTCTCTCAGCAGCACTTCACAACACTCCTTTCACTCGCAACAATTCCCTCACCGCCGTCATATCATTCAACTTCCTATCACAAGGGCAGACTGCAACACCTCACTTTCTCATTCCAAGCACACTCACCTCTTCCTTTCCTCACACTAACACAATTCTCTTCTCACATTATCATTTGAACAACCACCAACTTCTCTCACCACTCCTTCCTCACTTCACATCACATATACTTTCATTTACTTGCTCCCCATCCTCATTCCATCTTGCCTCTGCTATACCTCTTGACGCATGCACTGTAAGCACAAGCCCTACACAACTCCACTTACGTTTTAACAGCCACTCACTAACTCTCACCCTCTCTATCTGCAGGACAAAGCAACACACAGCACAAAGAAGAGGAACAAGACCACGGAGGATCACCCAACATCTATAGGCCAAGGAGATCTCACGAGGATAAAAGAGCAATCTGTGTCTTTTCAGACTTCAGTCACAAAGGAAGCCTTCGAGGGATAGTGCCAGCTTCAAAACACAGCTCATACCAGCTAGTATCCAAAAACAAATGGTTTGGTAGCAGTCAGTGATGTCGCTTTTGACAAGATTAGCAAGACCCCTCACGAGTCTGTCCACGAGTCCAGACTTCACACCATTCTATGCGGATTTTAAAAGTCAGTCACAAAGTGAACAAGAAGGAGCTCCTAATGATCCTGAAACACAAAAAACACAGGAACTATTCCGAAGAGTGAGAAGCATCCTGAACAAGCTAATACCACAGATGGTTCAACAGTTAATAAAGCAGGTTCAGGAACTGACAATTGATACTCAGGAAGTAGCTGTTACAGGTCCTGAGAAAACTTCAGATGTTTTGCCTATTCCCATGTATAACAAACCAACAACCCCCCAGGACATTGTTCATGCTCCTGATTCTGGTGTAAACTCTCCAGGATGGTCTCCGAAGAAAGCTGTGAAACCCGATGGTGTTGAAACCGAATGTGCCCAGTTACCATTTAGTGCTCCTGTTATTGGTCCCAGCTCAACCACTGTCAATCCTATTCGAAGATATCCACAAAGGTCAAGGAAACCTCCAAATCGTTTTTTCTTGTAGATAGGTATGAGTGTTATTATTGGAGATGACTATTTTCACTTTTTAATTCGGATGGGGAAAGTGATATGTATGGTACTTGCATATTGTTAACTGATGGGACTAAGCACATTGTAGCAATTACACTTCAATGTCTTCTCTTGTATTACTTTGTCATTCTTTGACGGAATATTCTTGAGGATATGAAAATAAAAGCAGCTAGTTATTACCACACCAATTTGAGTGTTTCTTCAGACATAACACAAACATTCAGATGTTTTGTATGAAGCAAGATCACTAACCTTGACAAGGTCTAAATTTCACATCAGGTCTAAAATTAGTGATAAAATTAGTCACATAATTTAAAAATCTTTATTAATATTAACAAGAAAATCCACAATGTCTTTTAATTCTATATATAGATTTAAAATCCTATGTTAGACAATGAATTATAAGATCCCCTGTGGCTAGAGTCATCCAACATGGTGCTGCTCCCTGCCCCTGCTTAAAATCTCTCTTCCCTAACCTTTTCCAGTTCTGACGAAGGGTTCGACTCGAAACGTTGACTCTGTTTCTCTCTCCTTGATGCTGCCTGACCTGCTGAGTATTTCCAGCATTTTCTGTTGTTATTTCAGATTTCCAGCATCCGCAGTATTTTGCTATTTTATGGTGCTGCTATCTCTCAATATAGCAACACATTGAGGCCTCCTGCCAAGCCCCACAGGGACTTACTCAAAGAGCATGTAATAGGCAGGGTTGCTGAGATGCTGAGTCACACCATGGGTCCTTCCTAGGATGTAGCTGGCATAAATCAAGGGTCATCTCAATCCCAAGTGGCTCTTGGTTTATCTGCACCCAACCACTTCCCCTGACACTTGCCATCAGGTTGCACATTGAAGAAACACCATGATAGGTTATAGGAAAGCATGCCTAGGGACCCAGGGGAAGCACAGTGATAAAAAGTAGTGCTTTATATTGTTTGTGAACTTGTTATTGGGCCACTTGTTATTGGGCCAATGACTCACTCCGAGCAGCTGAGGAGGAGCTGACCTAACCGGGAACCGGAGCAAAGGCAAGTAAATAAAGAGTACGATTGGAGAGGGACCTGAACTCACTGCGAGCAGCCGAGCAGGAGCTGACCTAACCGGGAACCGGATCAGGGAGGAAAAAAAATCCAGGAGTGACATCATAGGACAGCTGGTAACTGATTGGTTGGTAAAGGTCACATCGTTTATTTTGCTCTTCAATTAGGGGCCGGGGTTAAATAGCTGGTTAGGGATAAAGCAGGAGCTTGGAGATTAGTAACTGTTAATACTACATTCAATTAGTAACTGTTAATACTATATTATATTAATAACTTGAATTAGGTACATCTTAGTCTTAAGTTTCTGTAAAGTTAATTAATAGTTGAATAAATAAAGGCATGGCAGGGCAGCTCAGTCCTGCGGAATGTGCATCCTGTGCCATGTGGAAAATCCAGGACGCTTCCCATGTCCTGGACAACCACGTGTTCAGGAATTGTCGTCAGCTGGAGGAGCTCAAACTCCAGGTTTCGGAGCTTGAGCAGCAGCTGGTGCATGCAAGAGGTTGAGAGCTATGTGGATAGCACGTTTCAGGAGATGGTCACCCCACAGCTAAGGAGTGCACAGGCAGAGAGGGAATGGGTGACTGCCAGACAGAAGAGGAGGACCAGGCAGCTAGTGCAGGAGTCCCCTGAGTGCATCTCGCTCTCCAACCAGTATTCTGTTCTGAGTACTGGTGAGGGCTATGGTTCCTCTGGGGAGTACAGCCAGAGCCAAGTCCGTGGCACCACAGGTGGCTCAGCTGTACGGTGGGGAGGAGGAAGATAGGGAAAGCAATAGTGGTAGGGGATTCGATAGTTAGGGGAGCAGACAGGCATTTCTGCAGTCGCAGACGTGACTCCAGGATGGTATGTTGCCTCCCTGGTGCCAGGGTTAAGGATGTCACCGAGTGGCTGCAGAACACTGAGAGGGGAGAGTGAACAGCCAGAGGTCATGGTCTATATCGGTTCCAACGACATAGGTAGAAAGAGGGATGAGGTCCTGCATGCAGATTTTAGGGAGCTAGGAAAGAGAATAAAAAGCAGAACCTTAAAGGCAGTAATTTCTGGATTACTCCCGGTGCCATGTGTGAGTGAGTATAAAAATAGGAGGATAGAGCAGATGAATGCTTGGTTGGAGAGATGGTGCAGGAGGGAGGGCTTCAGATTCCTGGGGCATTGGGGCTGGTTCTGGGGGAGGTGGGACCTGCACAGGCCGGACAGGTTGCACCTCAACAGAGCCGGAATCAATATCCTCGCGGGGAGGTTTGCTAGTGTGTTGGGGAGGGTTTAAACTAAGTTGGCAGGGGGATGGGCACCAGGATGTAGCATTAGAAAGGAGAAACAAAGGGCACAAAGGATTGGGAGAGATGGATAGCACTAGAGTAAGAAATAGTAAGTTATTAGGGGAGTCAGACTAAGAGAGAACACAGGATGGTCTAAGATAGGTTTACAGTGTATGTATGTGAACGCACGAAGCATAGTAAACAAGGTTGGTGAGCTGCAGGCGCAAATAGCCACATGGGAATATGATGTTGTGGCAATAACGGAGACCTGGCTCAAAAAAGGGCAGGATTGGGTATTAAATATTCCTGGATATAAGGGGCTCGATTTTGCCAGGCCTGAGGAGGCGGGAATGGAGGCGTGTGGGGTGTTAAAATTGCAAAAAATGGCGGGCGGGCCCGACCCCGCCTCCGAGCAATTTTCCCAAATGCATGGTTTCTGATCCCATCTCCGTCCCGCTTCCAAGAGGCGGGATAGGCCCTTAAGGCCCTTAACAACCACTTAATTGCCTCTATAATCCCATTTTGAGAGGCCTTTCTGATTTTAACACTTTTCCGACGTGATGCACGCCTCCTCTGAAACACGACGGTGAAACCTGGCGGTAGCACACTTGGATTGCTGACTATCAGGTCCACCATTAAGAAGGAGATTTGATCAATCTGGGGGAACTTTTAGCAGTCATAACCATTCCTCCTCCTCCTCCTCCTCCTCGTCACCGCCGCAAAGGCCAAAAACTTCCCAGTCTTTGCAGACCTTAACTGCAGCAGCAATGATGACATCATCAGAGGTGACTTTCAGACTGAAAATACTAATTGGGTCATGGGTTCGCACATGCTGGAACTCAATTGCCCAATTAGGGGAAAATCGAATAATTCTCCCACATCCAATTGGAGTCGGGTGGCTAACACAAAAAGTGGATGTCACGACTCCAGCCTGCACCAATGACAAAATCGAGCCCAAGGTGTTCAGGAAAGATAGGGAAGGAAAGATAGGAGGTGGTGTGGCAGTATTGGTTAAGGAGAATGTTACAGTGCTGGAGAGAGAGGATGTCCCTGAGGGGTCAAGGACAGAATCTATATGGCTAGAGTTAAGAAATAATAGAGGTGCCATTACACTACTAGGTGTATTCTATAGGCCACCAACTAGTGGGAAAAATATGGAGGAGCACATTTGCAGAGAAATTACAGAGAGGTGCAAAAACTATAGAGTAGTGATAATGGGGGACTTCAACTATCCTAATATAGACTGGGATAGTAATATTGTAAAGGGCAGAGAGGGGGAATAATTTCTGAAGTGTGTTCAGGAGAACTTTCTTGATCAGTATGTTTCTGGCCCAATGAGGAAGGAGGCATTGCTGGATCTGGTTCTGGGGAATGAGGTGGGTCAAGTAGAGCAAGTGTTAGTAGGTGAACATTTAGGGAACAGTGATCATAGTATCATAAGGTTTAGATTAGCTATGGAAAAGGACAGGGAGCAATCTAGAGTAAAAATACTTAATTGGAGGAAGGCCAATTTCAGTGGGATGAGAACAGATCTGGCCCGGGTAAATTGGAATCAAAGATTGGCAGGCAAAACTGTAATGGAACAATGGGCTGCCTTTAAAGAGGAAACAGTTCGGGTACAGTCGAGGTACATTCACACGAGGGGGAAAGGTAGGGCAGCTAAAGTCAGAGCTCCCTGGATGACGAAAGAGATAGAGAGCAGGATGAAGCAGAAAAAGAATGCGTATGACAGATGTCAGGTCGAGAATACATCTGAGAATCAGGCTAAATATAAAGAAAGTTCAGAGGAGAAGTGAAAAAGAAAATAAGAGGGGCAAAGAGAGGGTATGAGAATAGAATACGATAGCAAAATACTGCGGATGCTGGAAATCCGAAATAACAACAGAAAACGCTGGAAAAACTCAGCAGGCCAGGCAGCATCCGTGGAGAGAGAAAGAGAGTTAACGTTTCAGGTCGATGACCTTTCATCAGAACTGGGAAGAGCCGGAAATCAAATAGATTTAAGGCCAGGGTAAAGCTGGGAAAAGGGGGAGGGGATAAAGGAACAAAGGGGGAGATGAAGAGACATTAAGAGATATGCAAGGCTAGAGGTGGTGTTAATGTGACAGATTAAGGCTGAATGAAGTGTGAAATCCACTGGCAGAATGAAGGACAGCTGCCAGCTTCTAGGAGGAAAATAAAAGGTGGGGGGGGACAAATAAAAGGGTGGATAAAATAAAATATAAATGTGATTGGAGCTGAGGTTATGATCTAAAATTGTTGAACTCGATATTGAGTCCAGAGGGCTGTAGCGTGCCTAAACGAAAGATGAGGTGCTGTTCCTCGAGCTTACGCTGAGCTTCCGTGGAACAGTGTAATAGGCCAAGGACGGTGAGGTCAGAGTGGGAGTGAAGCGGTGAATTAAAGTGACAGGCCACCGGGAGTTCGGGGTCCCCCTTACGGACTGAACGGAGGTGTTCCGCAAAGCGGTCACCCAATCTGCGTTTGGTCTCCCCAATGTAGAGGAGTCCACATCGTGAGCAGCGAATACAGTATACTAAATTGCAGGAAGTACAAGTAAATCGCTGTTTCACCTGGATGGGGTGTTTGGGGCCCTGGACAGTGGGAAGAGGGGAGGTATAAGGGCATGTGTTGCATCTCCTGCGCGTGCACGGGAAGGTGCCGGGCGAAGGGGAAGGGGTGCTGGGGGTGGTAGAGGAGTGGACTAGGGTGTCACGGAGGGAGCGGTCCCTACGGAATGCTGAAAGGGGAGGTGAGGGGAAGATGTGTTTGGTGGTGGGATCACGCTGGAGGTGGCGGAAATGGCGGAGGATGATCCGTTGAATGTGGAGGCTGGTGGGGTGAAAGGTGAGGACAAGGGGAACCCTATCGTGGTTCCGGGAGGGAGGGGCAGGGGTGAGGGCAGATGTGCGGGAGATAGAACGGACACGGTCGAGGGCCGTGTCGACCACGGTAGAGGGGAATCCTCGGTTGAGGAAAAAGGAAGACATGTCGGAAGCACTGGTATGGAAGGTGGCATCATCAGAGCAGATGCGGCGGAGACGGAGAAACTGGGAGAATGGAATAGAGTCCTTACAGGAGGCGGGGTGGGAGGAAGTGTAGTCCAGGTAGCTGTGGGCGTCGGTGGGCTTGTAGTGAATGTTAGTCAATAACCTATCCCCAGAGATGGAGATGGAGAAGTCGAGGAAGGGAAGGGAAGAGTCGGAGATGGACCATGTGAAGGTGAGGGAAGGGTGGAAATTGGAAGCATAGTGAATGAAATGTTCTAGTTCAGGGCGAGAGCAGGAGATGGCACCGATACAGTCATCAATGTACCGGAAAAAGAGGTGAGGGAGGGGACCCGAGTAGGACTGGAACAAAGAGTGTTCCACATATCCCACGAAAAGGCAGGCATAGCTAGGACCCATGCGGGTACCCATAGCAACACCTTTAATTTGGAGGAAATGGGTAGGGTCCTAGCTATGCCTGCCTTTTCGTGGGATATGTGGAACACTCTTTGTTCCAGTCCTACTCGGGTCCCCTCCCTCACCTCTTTTTCCGGTACATTGATGACTGTATCGGTGCCGTCTCCTGCTCTCGCCCTGAACTAGAACATTTCATTCACTATGCTTCCAATTTCCACCCTTCCCTCACCTTCACATGGTCCATCTCCGACTCTTCCCTTCCCTTCCTCGACTTCTCCATCTCCATCTCTGGGGATAGGTTATTGACTAACATTCACTACAAGCCCACCGACTCCCACAGCTACCTGGACTACACTTCCTCCCACCCCGCCTCCTGTAAGGACTCTATTCCATTCTCCCAGTTTCTCCGTCTCCGCCGCATCTGCTCTGATGATGCCACCTTCCATACCAGTGCTTCCGACATGTCTTCCTTTTTCCTCAACCGAGGATTCCCCTCTACCGTGGTCGACACGGCCCTCGACCGTGTCCGTTCTATCTCCCGCACATCTGCCCTCACCCCTGCCCCTCCCTCCCGGAACCACGATAGGGTTCCCCTTGTCCTCACCTTTCACCCCACCAGCCTCCACATTCAACGGATCATCCTCCGCCATTTCCGCCACCTCCAGCGTGATCCCACCACCAAACACATCTTCCCCTCACCTCCCCTTTCAGCATTCCGTAGGGACCGCTCCCTCCGCGACACCCTAGTCCACTCCTCTACCACCCCCAGCACCCCTTCCCCTTCGCCCGGCACCTTCCCGTGCACGCGCAGGAGATGCAACACATGCCCTTATACCTCCCCTCTTCCCACTGTCCAGGGCCCCAAACACCCCTTCCAGGTGAAACAGCGATTTACTTGTACTTCTTGCAATTTAGTATACTGTATTCGCTGCTCACGATGTGGTCTCCTCTACATTGGGGAGACCAAACGCAGATTGGGTGACCGCTTTGCGGAACACCTCCGTTCAGTCCGTAAGGGGGACCCCGAACTCCCGGTGGCCTGTCATTTAATTCACCGCTTCACTCCCACTCTGACCTCACCGTCCTCGGCCTATTACACTGTTCCACGGAAGCTCAGCGTAAGCTCGAGGAACAGCACCTCATCTTTCGTTTAGGCACGCTACAGCCCTCTGGACTCAATATCGAGTTCAACAATTTTAGATCATAACCTCAGCTCCAATCACATTTATATTTTATTTTATCCACCCTTTTATTTGTCCCCCCCCACCTTTTATTTTCCTCCTAGAAGCTGGCAGCTGTCCTTCATTCTGCCAGTGGATTTCACACTTCATTCAGCCTTAATCTGTCACATTAACACCACCTCTAGCCTTGCATATCTCTTAATGTCTCTTCATCTCCCCCTTTGTTCCTTTATCCCCTCCCCCTTTTCCCAGCTTTACCCTGGCCTTAAATCTATTTGATTTCCGGCTCTTCCCAGTTCTGATGAAAGGTCATCGACCTGAAACGTTAACTCTCTTTCTCTCTCCACGGATGCTGCCTGGCCTGCTGAGTTTTTCCAGCGTTTTCTGTTGTTATTTTTATGAGAATAGAATGGCAGCTAACATAAAAGGTAATCCAAAAGCCTTCTATAGGCATATAAATAGTAAACGGGTAGTAAGAGGAGGGGTGGGGTCGATTAGGGACCAAAAAGGAGACCACGCATGGAGGCAGAGGGTCTGGCTGAGATGCTAAATGAATGCTTTGCATCTGTCTTCACCAAGGAAGAGGATGCTGCCATAAACATAGTAAAGAAGGAGGTAGAGGAGATACTGGATGGGACAAGCATTGATAAAGAGGAGGTACTAGAAAGGCTGGCTGTACTTACAGTAGATAAGTCACCAGGACCAGATGGGATGCATCCTAGGACACTGAAGGGGAGTGAAGGAAGAAATCGCGGAGGTACTGGCCATAATCTTCCAATCCTCCTTAGAAACGAGGGTGATGCCAGAGGACTGGAGAATTACAAATGTTACACACTTATTCAGAAAAGGGTGTAAAGATAAACCCAGCAACTACAGGCCAGTCAGTTTAAAATTGGTAGTGGGGAAGCTTTTAGAAACAATAATCAGGGACAAAATTAACAATCTCTTGGATTAATTAAGGAAAGCCAGCACGGATTTGTTAAAGGCAAATCGTGTTTAACCAACTTGATCAAGTTTTTTGATGAGGTAACAGAGAAGGTTGATGAGGGCAATGCGGTTGACGTGGTGTACAAGGATTTCCAAAAGGCGTTCGAAAAAGTGCCATACAATAGGCTTGCCAACAAAGTTGAAGCCCATGGAATAAAAGGGACAGTGGCAGCATGGATATGAAATTGGCTAAGTGACAGGAAACATAGAGTAGTGGTGAACGGTTGTTTTTCAGACTGGAGGAAGGTACACAGTGATGTTCCCCAGGGGTCGGTACTAGGACCACTGCTTTTCTTGATATATATTAATGACTTGGACTTGGGTGTACAGGGCACAATCTCAAAATTTGCAGATGACACAAAACTTGGAAGTATAGTGAACAGTGAGGAGGATAGTGATAGACTTCAAGAGGACATAGACAGGCTGGTGGAATGGGCGGACACGTGGCAGATGAAATTTAACGCAGAAAAATGTGAAGTGATACATTTTGGTAGAAAGAATGAGGAGAGGAAATATAAACTAAAGGGTACAATCCTAAATGGGGTACATGAACAGAGAGACCTAGGGGTATATGTGCACAAATCATTGAAGGTGGCAGGGCAGGTTGAGAAAGTGGTTTAAAAAGCTTACAGGATCCTGGGCTTCATGAATAGGGGCATAGGGCTGGATTTTGTCAATGGGGACGTGATGGAGGCGGGACTCCCACTTTTTGGGTTGTAGTCCCGCCTCCATCGACTTGTGGCCAACCCACTGTATTTTCCCTTGATTGACCTTGTTAAGCCCGCCCAGTGGGCTTAGCAGGCCAATCAAGGGTCCCTTGGATACAGGTGACGTCAGCCATTGAAATTTCATCTGTCAAGAGCTTTTGACAGATGAAATTTCAGCATTTGACAGCTCTGTGAAGCTGTCAAACACTGACAATATGATTTCTAACTTGAGTCCCTGTACTTAGACTCAGTTAGAAATCAATCCAGCACAGAAAGCAGAGACTGCAGCTTTTGACAGCTCCGCGGCCATTCTGCTTTCTGTGCCGGTGAGCTGAGGGACTCCCGAGAACTGAAGGAGGGAAGCCTGCAGGACAAAGTTAAGGTAAGTACAAGTTCTTAAAACACTTTACACACACCAAACACACTTACCTCTGCATTCATGCACCCATCACTCACCTGCACACCAGACATCTCGACCCCTCCAAGCCCTCCAGACCGACGGTCCGCCTCGCTAAATCGGCGTGGTTCGGACCTGTCGGGAAGCCCACACTTCAGGGCTAAAAATAGGGATTAGGCAAAAAACTGCCTGTTAACTACCTGTTAACAGGCAGTTTATTGGCACTAATCCCCTTCCCGGCTCGGGGAGGCGGGTCCCAGCACAGGTCGGGTACCCGCCTCCTGTGAAACTGGCATGGAGGTGGGTTGGGGACGGGATGGGTTCAGGACCCCCGAATCTGCTATTTTCCCACCCCACACGCCTCCAAACCCGCCTCCATGGGCCGGTGAAAATTGAGCCCATAGAGTACAAAAGAAATTATGATGAACCTGTATAAAACACTGGTTCGGCCTCAACTGGAATATTGTGTCCAATTCTGGGCGCCGCACTTTAGGAAGGATGTGAAGGCCTTAGAGGGGGTGCAGAAAAGATTTGCGAGAATGATTCCAGGAATGAGGGACCTCAGTTACATGGATAGAATGCAGGAGCTGGGGTTGTTCTCCTTAGAGCAGAGAAGGTAGAGAGGAGATTTGATAGAGATGTTCAAAATTATGAGGGGTCTAGACAGAGTAGATAGAGAGAAACTGTTCCCATTGGTGGAAGGGTCGAGAACCAGAGGGCACAGATTTAAGGTGATTGGCAGAAGGTCCAAAGGCAACATGAGGAAAAACTTTTTTACGCAGCGAGTGGTTAGGATCTGAAAGGCACTGCCTGAAAGGGTGGTGGAGGCAGATTCAATCGTGGCTTTCAAAAGGGAATTGGATAAGTACCTGAAGGAAAAAAATGTGCAGGACTACGGGGAAAGGGCGGGGGAGTGGGACTAGCTGCAGTGCTCTTGCAGAGAGCCGGCACGGGCTCGACAGGCCGAATGGCCCTCTTCTGTGCTGTAACCATTCTATGATTCATTCTATGATTCTAATGTTGATGGTTGCGTTGGATCAGTTGTTCATTGAGCTCATTACGGCTCCTGAGGTTTGATTGGGGTGAATTGGCACAGTTGTTTCCTGAGACACAAAAGATAGATGCTTTATTGTGGGAGGATTAGATTAGGCATGAAGGCTGGAAAATGTAGTGATGGAATTGTAGTCAGGAGTGTGCTTTAATTTGAGGAGAATGTATTACAAATAATCTGCCTATGAATTTCCCTTGCAGCCAGGATGGTGGCCGTCTCCAAGTTGTTATTTTCGTGATGCTGTGTTCCAGGTTCCTTAGGCTCCACAGGGATTCCATTTCCATTCCATTCTGAATAGCAAAATTATGGAGGGCACTACAAGCAATCACAGTCCATGAGACCTGCTTGGGAGCATGCTGCAGTGCCTGTCCACATCTATCAAAACACCAGAACCTTCCCTTCAGAACCTGCTGAATGACCAGTCTGGTTGATGAATGGACCTCCTTTTACTGAGGATGGCCCTGAAAGTGGAGTCACAAGCCACAGAAGCAAGAGGTTTGCCTTGTCACCCAGAATCCAGTCTCAAACTTAACTCTCTTACCTGAATAGAGCTGGAAGGTTGGACTGAACTGTCTCAAGACAAAAGCATCATGACAGCTTCATGAAAATCTGGCATTGAAATGGAGGCTGCGTTGCTGCTGGTAGTAAATATTTAAAGAATGGAATCTCTTTCTGTTCAGGAAATACCATGGGCTCACAATAGGGGCCTGTACTGCAATGTGAGTTCCTTATATTGCCCTCTGAACTTTGGGGAGAATCTAGCAACATGATAGAACTGAATGGCCCTTTCATACTGCTGTCTTGGAGTCATCCCAAAAAGGATGAATTTCCAAGCTCTCCTAAAGATAGCATAAGAACATAAGAACATAAGACGTAGGAGCAGGAGTAGGTTATTTGGCCCCTCGAGCCTGCTCCGCCATTCAATAAGATCATGGCTGATCTGATCTTGGCCTCAACTCCACTTCCCTGCCCGCTCCCCATAACCCTTGACTCCCTTACCATTCAAAAATCTGCCTATCTCCACCTTAAATATATTCAATGATCCAGCCTCCACAGCTCTCTGGGGAAGAGAATTCCAAAGATTCACAACCCTCTGAGAGAAGAAATTCCTCCTCATTTCCATTTTAAATGGGTGCCCCCTTATTCTGAAATTATGCCCCCTAGTTCTAGATTCCCCCACAAGGGGAAACATCCTCTCTGCATCTACCCTGTCAAGCCCCTTCAGAATCTTATATGTTTCAATAAGATCCCCTCTCATTCTTCTAAACTCCAGTGAGTGTAGGCCCAACCTGCTCAACCTTTCTTCATAAGGCAACCCCTTCATCTCCGGAATCAACCTCGTGAACCTTCTCTGAACTGCCTCCAATGCAAGTATATCCTTCCTTAAATAAGGAGACCAAAACTGCACGCAGTACTCCAGGTGTGGTCTCACCAACGCCCTGTAGCAGTGGTTACCTGGTGAAGGTGGGCCCAAATGGCACCCTGTGTGATGTGACACAAGATCATTATTGCAGCCAAGAATGAAACAATGACATAAAAGTTGAAAGTTGTACACACTTTGCCAGCCACTGGCAAATCTGTTCGGGCACTTGATTTGAGCTGCCGATCTGTGTTTTGAAGCTGGCACTATCCCTCGAAGGCTTCCTTTGTGACTGAAGTCTGAAAAGACACAGATTGCTCTTTTATCCTCGTGAAATCTCCTTGGCCTATAGATTGGAACAGAGAGATAGTTGTAGGTTTGCCTAATCCTTCTCCAATGCTGACACACTTTCCTTTGCTCCCTTCATGTCTCCTCCTTTTCCATGAAAATTGCATTCAGAGGAATTCCTATAGGGAAATTCATGCTACTCCATAGTATTCTTCACTGTTAGTGGAGGTCATAAATTTTCAGTTGACTAGAGAGACACTCATTCTGTCAGTTCAACGTCTACCTTAGTAGCTCTGCAACAGAGGAAAATAGTTTTGAAAAATATGCAGACATACTTGAAATTTGGGAAAAGTTTTCCAGGCAGTGGGATCCTTTAACTGGTGATCCTAGAATGCCCCAATGCCATTGTTTATCTGGTTGTAACTTACACTGAGTGCAGTGGTGGCAGGAATGTCATTTAAATATCATTTAGAAACCGCCCATCTCGCCCACACTGGAAGTATCTTTGGGCCTAAAATAGGGTGGTAACCAAATGAAATGGATCCCTTCCCAATTTGTGCTATTTTAATGAATCCCCTTTGCTATTGCACCCTGATTATGCCAGAAACCCAAGGAAATTCAGGGCAAAAATGTTAAATTCTATATATGCACCTAAGGCTGTCCCATGGCTCAGGGCCTGTTGGTCTGCAGTGCTGGTTTTCTAAAAACTAAACTTCACAGGTACTGTACCTATCCTCCCTGCCCCTCACTACTCAGACCTGGATCCATCTGCTGTCTTTTACTTCTCAACCAGCCTCTCTCAAATAGAAATGAGGTAAACACAGAGTCTAAAGGAGTGAGAGGGTTGCAGCTCATACAATGTTCACGGGTGAGAGTGTGGAGAATTAAGTGGAAGCAAAAGACACTGAAAGAGGAAAAGGTTAGGGAACCAGTGCAAGCCCCTGTAAATGACTCTAATTTTAGAGCCTGTGGGGACGAATGGATGTGAGCCACTGCCCCAACTCTACTGAAACGCTCTCCTATGAATCCTGGAATTTTGCAGCAAGGAAAGTAAACCTCGGGTGCCTACCATCAGCAAATACCAGAGATGAACTGCCAACCAGATCACGCCTCCCCTAGCCAGCCACTCCTAAACGCTGATCATCAGCCAACTCTGGGTCTTCTGATGAAAGATCATCGACCTGAAACGTTAACTCTGAGAGCACCACAGATACTGCCTGACTGCTGAGTATTTCCAGCATTTTCTGTTTTTATTTCTGGGCCTTCAACTGTCAGCCAACCCCAGACACCAATCATCAGCCAAACCCTGAACTCTGATTGCCATTCTCCAGTCATATGTCATAGATGCCTATAGTCATGTAAAGGTTGTCCCACAGTCTTTACACATAAAAATTACCTTCCATCAACCTGGGTGCATATTATGGCTGCTTCTTCAGACCTGAGCTTCCTCCTCTTTCTGTCACCCATCAACTGGTCCACTTCTCCCTGCCATCTTACAGTATCATGCCCGTCTTGGACCTTCACCTCACTCGTTGCTATTTCCCCGCGGATCTCCTTTCCTGCTGCTGTCCCAAGCCTGAGTCCCTCCTGAATAGGCTCATGCTTCCCTCTGCTTCACCCATGGCATCTTCCACCATGGCACCTGCTGTTGGCTTTGCCAGAGCAGTAATGCCAATTGTCTCAAGTTCTTTTCAAGAAAATATTCTTCACACAAATTGATGTGAGGATATGGAATGCACTGTTCAAGAAAGCCATAGACACAATGTCAATTGAGATGTTTAAAAGGGAAATAGATACTTGGGAAGTATAGGTGTTGAGGGATATAGATAATAACAAATGGTGAACAGGCTCAATAGACCAAATGGTTTATGCCTGTTCCTATGTCTTTTCTCCAGCATGTGGAGATGCTGGTGTTGGACTGGGGTGGACAAAATTTTTATTTTTTTATTCACTTCACCTGATGAAGGAGCAGCGCTCCGAAAGCTTGTGATTTCAAATAAAACTGTTGGGGGTAAAAATTCACTTGGTTGCGCCACCCGTTAGCGTCTTAAGAGGGCGCTAATGAGGCGCAAAGCCGCTAACGCCCGGGCGCAGCGATGTTTGCGCCGCTCGAGAACTTAACTTGAGATTGTGCGGCGGCGCTAAAACTTACCGCTGCGACCACCTGCGCGCGCAGATTGTGACGTCATTCCATGGTGCAACGCCCTTGGGGCGCCCCGTAGCGGAAATTGAGTGGCGCCCCCTGCCTTACCGCCTGGCGCTTCCAACGACCAGAAGACTGGAACGCTATCAATCGCTGTGGGGCTGGGGGGGGCGCTATTTAAAGGGGGCCTCTTCCTGTCTTTTATTGTTGGTGGCATTTTTGAACTACGCATTCTGAGAGAGAGAGGGAGAGACTTCTGGAGAGATTCAACGTTGTGTGAAGGAGTTTTGGGTACTGAGCAGCACTTTGCAGGTTCATTTTGATTTGCCATTCCTTGTATCGATTCAGCAGAGACCGTGGGAGCTGCACTCTGAGCTCTTTGCCTGGTGCTCTCCATTGTTCTTTCCAGCACATTTGATGTGCAAGTCTCTCCAGGCCGAGATTCAAGGCAGCAATGAACAGGATGTGGATGGAAAGCAAGATTAACCATCCCCTTTAAGAACTGGCCCGTGCCATTGTGTGTGTGTTCCATTGCTGACTGACATTACATGAGCTTCGCCAGCGCTCCGAGTTAACGCCTCACTGCTCGGCCTTTGCGCCTTAAGAGAGGTGTGCAGCGCCTGCTTTAGCGCCCCACTCACCTCCCGGGGCGGTAAAAGTGAAGTTTCCCGTCAGTGCCGATAATTAGCGACAGGCGCTAATATTTGCGTCCGGACGATATTTGCGCCCCAAATGGGGCGCGACCTAATTTCTACCCCTTGGACTATAACCTGGTGTTGTGCGACTTCTCATTTTTCTCCAGCATACTTCTGCAGACCTCGATTTTACATGGGTACGTTCCTCCAACTATTCCCTTGTCTCTCTTTCAACTCTTGCATCCTCCCTCTGTGAGTTCCCTACTACCAGTTCACTCTGTATTGCCCTTGATCACTTTGTTCACCCCACAAAATTCCTTGCAAACAAGGCTGTCCCCATCCATGATCTCATCCAGGCTCTGACCAAAACCTGGATCATTGCTATGACTCCTTTGCGCTCACTGAGACTGCCCTCCCGTTTACACGTTCCACCATGTTACAACTCTACCACCAGAGACAAAGCCTTGAGCTATCATTGATATCCATTCTGGAATTCTCTTCCTAAAGCCTGTAAAATTCGCAATTATCGCGATTCGAAATAACGAGATAAAGCAGATTCGTTTCATCAGTTTTATTTCAACGAAATGCTGTCATGATTAAACAGGACACAGAAGCCTGTAAAATGGCCGCCACGCCTCGTGGCAGAAGCTTCCAGAATTTTCAGTGGGCAGACAAGATGGCGTTCGAATAAACATTTCAGTATAAGATTGGTTAATACGCAGCAAACACTGATAAAGACAGGATGCAACCTGTCTGCATTCGACACAATAGCAAGAGATAAGTGCTGGAATCGTTTTCCATGCACAAGTAACGACCATTGTACTGGGCAATCGAAGGCCCATCCAGATACATCAATACGCAAATTCCCCACGGCTCTACAATGAGAGAGCCATTCTCGGGTGATTGTCAGTATTCGAGGAGGCCCCAAAACCAGTCAGGGAGACTCCTAGCTGGTTCGACAATGGGGAAAACATTAACGGATAGTTGGCCAGTTTAAGGTGCTACCGAAACCCATTAAAGGAAAGAATTGCCCCATGCTGGGAGTTTTGTGCACCAGTATTACACAAAGGACAAACATCAAGATTTGAGCGGGAGATAAGGGAACACAGCACTATAACTATAGTGAACAAATGTCCATCGCTCTCTTGACTCTCTTATCTCGCTGATGACTGCTGAACTTTTATTCTCCTATTCTGATCCTCGGGGATCGCTCTGCTGGACGAGCAGCCTTCTGTGTTTTCTCTGGACTCTGTTGACTTTGTTGGGTGGAGCTCAAGCAGAACGAGCCGGCCCGATGAAGGCCAGTGACCGGGTGCACCATCCCGAGCGTCGGTAAACGGTGTTCTGGACCCGAAGGCCCGAAGAGACGAGACGAGACGAGATGAGAAGAGAAGAAGAAGAATCCACGTGCCGCCGCGGTCAGTAAACCCCGACCGTGCCCGAAAATATATAGACCATTTTTGAACTCTACAGGTTACTGCACGAACTGGTCAAAGACTCTTCTTTGAATTCTACCGGTAACTGGTGTCGGTCCAGAAAGACTTTTCTTTGAGTTCTACAGCCGGGCCCGAGCACTGTCGAGTTCTTCATGACAACGGGGAGCCCAGCCTGCTTGCAGCAGCAGCGAAAGTAAACAAGTGGGGTACAGAGACCCCTCAAAACACGTGACAGTCAGGCGCTGCAGCGAAACGAACCGAGTGCCTCGTTTAAAATTCTCCGAAGTATCACGAGTGGTGAGCATGTTTCCCGACCCTACAAATCTAGTTTAGTGTAGGTATTGATAGGGGAGGGTGGTTTTTATTAAGGATAAATATAATGTGTTCCCCTTTTTACGATGTGCCGTGCGTTCCTCATTACCCTAGACCAAGTTTTATGAATGTATGTATACTTGTACTGTCATTAATTTGTGCCTATGACATGTACTTCATGATTTTGGACGTTATGCAATAAAGATTTCCATTTCGTACTATTCAACCGGGTCTATTTGAGTTTTCTCTGCATTACTGCTCTCGCACCTAAGTCCAGTGTTAGAACCGTAAGGGCGAGTGGGTCGAACCACTCACAGGTGCTTATTGCAACAAGGCTGGCCGGAGACCAGAGCAAGCAATAGTATTAGGCAACGAAGGCCTAACCCCGCACAAGCACCTACGACTGAACCCCTTACAGCCACCTGCCTTGCAATATCTCTCCCCATCTTCAAAAGTCTGCTCGAAATCGAACATCCTTTAGCACACCTTCAGTCATCCAACAACCAATAATATTGTCCCAATTCTTGTTCAGTGTCTGATTTTCCCTCTTCCTCCATAGTGGCTTGGAATATTTCACTAGATTAAAGGTGTTTATAAGTATAATTTGTTGTAAAAATAAAAAAATAAGCTCTGAACATTGCCTGTTCCCTCTTTTACGAATCTCTCTTTCTCCCATTTTTAAAATTATTTTAATTACTTTTATTTTATTTATCTAATATATCGTAATATACACATTCTAATCCCCTTTCTTAAAACAAACACCTTAACTTATGTTTCCTTCTCAGCCTCCCAGATTGCACTTTCCAGTTTGGAAAGAAGCTTTGGAAAAAAAGTGATTTTTGGCTTAAAGCTCCATAAATGTCATAGTTATCACCAGATTAATATTTGATACAATTTCCGTATTAAACATTAATGCATTACTAGTCAGTGAGATGTTCCATTAGTGTCTTGGGCCATGTGATAATACCCTGGT
Source organism: Squalus acanthias (assembly GCA_030390025.1). Lineage (NCBI taxonomy): Eukaryota > Metazoa > Chordata > Chondrichthyes > Squaliformes > Squalidae > Squalus > Squalus acanthias. Next base: position 97,662,594 of record CM059428.1, read on the forward strand.
AAGACAATTTGTTGGCATTGCATCAAGAATTAACACAAACCATTGTTAGGTAATGCATGTTGGAACACGAAAACTTGAAAATGTGAACACAATGAAGACTTGTCAATTGGCAAATATAGAAAAGCATTTAAGTGTGACCATTGATCATCTATCAATATAAATTTGTTTTCTGGGGCCTGTGTTTCATTGAAAACTCCTATGTAAATCAGTGATTATGGGAAATCTCATTCTAAAAGTATCCCCAATTTTTTGCAATTACCTGTGATCTGCAGGTGTCACACCTCACTTGTCACATAGCACCACCTGTTGCATAATACCCAACATTTCAATGAGTGTCGTACAGGATATTTATAGCTGCTTTTTCCTCACGAATCATTGTGGTGGTATCACCCCGTTAAAGTTGAGGATGGGGTTTTGGGGTTGTGCATGCAAGTAATTGTTGTGAGGGAAGATAGATAACCATACTGTAAGATTCCAAGTTAGTTCCCCCTTTAACCAGAGTGCATTGTGAAGGGTTAGTTGTATAGCTGTTACTTTTAAAGAGTGTGTTGTTGCCAAGAGTGCCCAGGGAAGAAAAGTAGCCAGTGTATCCCCTTGCCTACCCTGGTCAGGTTTCTGAACTTTTTCAGAATTTGTCTGAAGTCCTGGGGTGAGAGAGTTGGCACTCAGTGCCAGTCACCTCCCTCCAGATGGCACGAGTGTCCTTTTTGGCAGGTTACCTGCTACAAACACCTGGCACTCTGTGTCCTATTTCATCAAGGAGGGTTTTCAGGATGGACTGAGTGAGATTGTGACATCTTCTCTGCCTCTATGTAATGACTTACTGCCTTCTTTGGCTGCCTCTGCTAGGTTCACCTGTATTAGACATTCTCGTAAAGTTGCACAAAAGCACTCAGAAGACAGTCAAGCCAGCTGACAGTCAACTGACTGAGTCAAGCACTGTTCCTTACTTATCTGTTGCTTCCCACCATGCTGTTGCAATCTTCAGCCGGAACTGGCTTTTTAAAAGTTCCTTCGCTCTCCTCTATTACACTTATCTGCTCCATATGGAACAGTTCACCCTTTGCCTTAGACATTAGAGTCATGGGGCTGGATTTTGTCTTGGGGTCGGGTTGGGGTCGTGTTACCCGCATTTCGTGTTGTCCCCCCGACTCCAGAATAATGTGGATGAATGATGCAATTTTCACTTAATTGGGCAATTGAGTTCCAGCATGTGGGAACCCATGAACTAATTAGTGGTTTCAGTGGGAAAGTCGCCTCTGATGATGTCATCATTGCAGGCTGACTGATCTCAGAGATTGCCTGGCCTTTGCTGTGAGTGGACCTGTTTGGCTTTTGCTGTGAGTGGACTTGGATATATATGAATGAGAGAGAGAGAGAGAGAGAGAGAGAGATTTTTTCATCGAGGGCCTCTCACAGCAAGGCCAGGCAGTCTCTGAAGACAATGCAGCAGCATCAGAGGCGACTTTCAGACCTAATACTACTACCCATCACATCTCCATTATAATAGTGGACCTGCAGCTGATAGTCAGCTATCCACTTGTGCTCCCGCCAGGTTTCACTGGAGTGTTTCACACCGGGCGTACTTCACGTCAGAAAAGGGATAAACTAGCTAAAACGTTTCAAAATGGCATTACAGAGCCAATTTAGGGCTTCTTAAGGGCTTTAATGGCCTCTCCCGCCTCTTGGAGGCGGGACGGAGTCGGGAACTCCGTGACTGATTTTGTCAAAATTGTGTGGAGGCGGGATGGAGTCGGGATGGGGTCGGGACCCCCGACCCTGCAACTTTAACCCCCCACACGCCTCCAAACCCGACTCCACAGGCCATTGAAAATCCAGCCCATGGGATATGTTGCAGAGGTAAAAGTGCAAAGTCAAGCTCTAAAGTCTACTCACCTTTTATTTTCCAAAGAAATTGAAGTGATTCTAGAAATTTTTGATTGCATTTCTCTTTTTCAGACTCCACTCTTAACTTCTAAGATTAAATTTAAGATCTTAATTTCCCACTTTTTTTGTCAAATTTTTCCCCATTTCTTTTAGCTACTTTTCTGTATTATGGTGCAAGAACAGTTCGCTGTGTATTTTCATTGATCCCACTTCTGACACCTTGGCGGTGAATGTCTGTGGTGGTTCTCCCTCGTCTGCAGTAACTTTGGCCGAAGAGCCATGGAAACGCTGGAAAAATGGCCTTTTTCCGGTGTTTCTGTGGCTCTTCGACTAAAGTGATTATAGAATCATAGAATGGTTACAACACAGAAGGAGGCCATTGAGCCTGTGTTGGCTCTCTGCAAGAGCACCTCAGCTAGTCCCACTCCCCCGCCCTTTCCCCGTAGCCTGGCAAATGTTTTTTCCTTCAGGTATTTATCCAACTCCCTTTTCAAAGCCACAATTGAATCTGCCTCCGCCAGCCTTTCCGGCAGTGCATTCCGGATCCTAACCACTCGCTGCGTAAAAAAGTTTTTCCTCATGTCGCCTTTGGACCTTCTGCCAATCACCTTAAATCTGTGTCCTCTGGTTCTCGACCCTTCCACCAATGGGAACAGTTTCTTTCTATCTACTCTGTCTGGACCCCTCATAATTTTGAACACCGCTATCAAATCTCCTCTCAACCTTCTCTGCTCTAAGGAGAACAACCTCAGCTTCTCCAATCTATCCACGTAACTGAAGTCCCTCATCCCTGGAATCTTTCTCATAAATCTTTTCTGCACCCTCTCTAAGGCCTTCACATCCTTCCTAAAGTGCAGTGCCCAGAATTGGACACAATACTTCAGTTGAGGCCGAACCAGTGTTTTATAAAGATTCATCAAAACTTCCTTGCTTTTGTACTCTATGGGCTGGATTTTGTCAGTGTGGGCGGGCTGGGGTGTGTCAGGTGGAAATCGTGTCAGGACCCCGACTCCTAAGTGAAGTGCTGAAAAAGTGGGATTTTCCCCTAATTGGGCAATTGATTTCCTGCGTGTGGGAACACCTGGCCCAATGAGTCTTTTCATACGGAAAGTCGCCTCCGATGACGTCATCAATGCTGCTGGATTTAAGACCTGCAAGCAGCCTTGCTTCCTCTGGAGACTGCAAAGGCTCTGCAAATTGTATGAGGGTGTTGATTTCCCGACAATGTCCACGATCAAGCAAAAGTGTGCACCTCGGTTTGATGAGCCCTCCCTCCAAGCTCTGGTGCATGGAGCCAGATGTAATAAGGAGGTGCTGTTCCCTTCCTCAGGGAGAAAAAAGCCACCCCAGCAGACAAAAGCTGTGTGGCTGCAAGTGGCCCAGGAGGTCAACTCCATTTTGCTGAGCCGCAGAACCTGGCTGCAATGAAGGAAGAGGTTTCATGACCTTCTCCGCACAGGAAAAGTGAGTATGACTTTCCCATCAACCTCAATCTGATCCCCATCGCCTCTCCTCACCAGCACTCTGCTTTGCCAACCTCTTCCTCCACATGCCACTTGACACTTACATCCCTGCACCCTTACCCATTCCCTCTCTCTCTCAGGTCACATTCACTTAACTATTCGACCATGCAGCACTCACACTCCCTATCACTGTGATGCCATGACAACAACAACTTTCAACACACAGGGATGGTCCTTTGTCTCCTTCTAAGCATCTATGCTATGGATTATCTACACTCACTCCTTCATTCTCACTCAAACTCCACTTGTGTCCCTCATTGCAGGAAAAGAGAGCCCACAATAAGAGGGAAAGAGCCATGACAGGAGGAGGGCCACCCTCAGTAGCCCAGCTCACCGCTTGGGAGGAGGCGGCCCTGGAAATCGCCGGGATCGAGGAGGATTCCCAAGTGGGGGACGGACAGATGGGCGCATCGCAGCAAGCTGGTGACAGAATAGTTTGGCATCTCTCTCATTGACATTGCATAAGTCACTGATAATGAATCTGATGCTCTAACAGATTGACTTATGATCATCTGCACTATTCAATGTTCATGTAACCTTGACCTCACATCTCTAACTCGTTCCTTTACTCCCCCACAAGACCATCGAAAGCCCCCGTCCCCACTGTCCAGGTGGAAGAGCCTGAGCTTCCAGACTCCTCAGAGGAAGCTGCAACCTCTGAGGGCACAGCCTCAGCAGAATTCAGCGCACCCAGCACCAGCGCAGACACTCACACCTCGGTGGGACCTTCGCGAGATAGAGTAGTGTTGGCACCTGGTGTATCACAGCTCACAAGTGAGCATCAGCAGATGGTGGAGACAGGGACAGCAGTGGAGAGTCCTCGTTGGAGGGCGCAGGACTATGCCAGCTCGGCTCAGCTGCATGTCGACCCTGTGCCTCCGGGTCCATCCAGAACGAGAGCGGTGCTGGAACTCCAGGAACAGGTGCAGGAGTCTCTGGCAGGTTTTGTCTCCAGGGTCGCTGCGAGTGTCGAGCGAATGGAGGAGTCCATCGCGAACATGAGCAGAGTCTTTGTGGAGGCATTGGCGCATGAACACATCACCACGGAAAGGATGGCAACCTCCGTGGAAAGGATGGTTATAGTAGAGGAGAGGATGGCTACGGCCATGGAGGAGCTTAAGTCGCCAGAGTGTAGAAAACATGGTAATTGTTCAGAATAGACTGGCATCTCTTGAGGAGCAATGGTCAGCTACTGAGCATAGAAACCAGACCTTCATGGAAGTCCTCTGGAGTAGGACTTCCAGTGCAGAAACGGGCCCTCATGGCCCCCCTGAAGTGCAGCAAGGTGCTATCAAGCCACTTGCTAGCTCTGAAGTGGGGCTGACCCATGAGAGGTATGTTGGTGGCAGACAACAAGGAAGTGGGGGCTCCTCGCCAAGCGCTCAAATGACCATGCCACTGCAAAGCCCTCTGCCAGAGTCCTCACCCAACTGAGATGGGCATCTCATCCCCTGCACAGCCACAGGAGCAGCAGACTGTTCCGAGCCCTCACAGGTTCGCAATCCCAGAGGACGGCCGCCAAAGGTGTCGAGACAGGAGCAGCAAGAAAGTGAGCAAGGGGCCTCCACATCTGCTGAAGCCACAGGGGAAGCACCACGTAGGAGCACGCGTAAGAGGAAGATAATGCACAAGTAATCACAAGGGTAGTCACTTGGGTGTTATGTTATGTTTATTTTTGAAATGCCACCAGTTGCTTGTTGTGATAAAAAATTCTGATGGCAAACTGTTGAAGTTGTGGCCTGTGTCATTTCGCAAATGGGACTTCCACATTGAGGGCTTAAATGTGGAATTGCAATTGTCAGTATGGTGGTCAGAGTGATAGGAATCCGCATGTTCTTGTCCATTGTCGATGCTCTGGTAAGAAGGTGAGAGGCAAAAGTGTTTGATTGTACAGGCTAAGCAAATGTGACCAACATGAGTGTGTCCCTTGCATCCCGGGCAGCAATATGGTCGCGCTCTGCCGACTTCTGGCCTGTGCATCTTCAGGTGGGTGACTAGCAGCTTGGCGCTCCTGTTGATGCTCCTGCTGTTGGTCCTGCTGTTGCTCATGTTTCTGCTGCTGCCGCGGCTGGTCTTCATCCGAATCTGATGTCCAGGAAGAAAGGAATTAAATGGTCGCTATGCTTCTGGTATATGCCTCAGTTGAGGAAGCGCTTAGTCAAGGTGGGGAGAGGGGTTTCCCAGGCGGTCACACTGGAGATGGGTGTCAGGCTCCAAACTTCCACAACACTGAGTATGCCTGCTAAAAGTTCCCCCAGACCTGAAACAACAAAGTTCTGCCACCTGCAAATGATCACTGGTGAAAACTCCTTTTTAATGGTGGAGCTGCAGCTGTTCGTAAGCAATCCACTTGTGAGGCCGCCAGGATTCACTGGCGTGTTCCAGAGGAGGCGTGAGGGATGGGTGGAATGACTAAAAATCGGAAAGGCCTCTCAAAATGGGATCGTAGAGGCTATTAAGTGATTGTTAAGGGCCTTAAGGGCCTATCCTGCCTCTTGGAGGCGGGATGGAAAGGGGGTCAGAAAACACGCTTTTGGGAAAATTGCTCGGAGGCGGGATGGAGGTGGGATCGGGCCCGCCTGCCATTTTTGGTGATTTTAACAACTCACACGCCTCCAATCCCGCCTCCTCGGGCCTGGCAAAATCGAGCCCTATGCCTCTCTTTATAAAGCCCAGGATCCCGTATGCTTTTTTAACCACTTTCTTAACTTGCAACGATTTGTGCACATATATCCCCAGGTCTCTCTGTTCCTGCACCCCCTTTAGAATTGTACCCTTTAGTATATATTGCCTCTCCTCATGATTTTGAATGGTTGTCAAGTGGAAATTCACCCCCACTCAGTGAGTTCTTTATCGAAAGAAATTAATACAAGAACTACCAAGAAAACAGATTAGGGGTAACGTCGCGGTCCCAGGCTATGACCCCAACCAGGAACTATCCTGTGGGTCACACCTTTCCTGGTGTCCACTATATCTTGTTGTTGTCCAGTACGTTTGGAGCACAAGAGTTAGGAGTAGCAGGAATTCTGGCCTCACCTTTTCTTACATGAGACTGCAAGAGGGTGTCTGTTCCACACCCCAGGAGGAAATTCACAGGGTCTTCTTTTTGGAACAGAAATTTGAGATCTTTGCGGATGATTTTCCCAATGGAGGCGGGTTGGAGGCGGGTTTCGGTTTAGGTGAGTTCCAAACTCGCCTCCACTGAGAGGTGGGAAAAAATTGCAATTTTCCCCTAATTGGCCAGTTGATTTCAGAGGTGTGGGTTCCCCTGGGCCAATTAGTCTTTTGGGACTGAAACTCGCCTCTGCTGACGTCACTTATCCTGCTTCATTTAAGGACTGCTTGCTGCCTTGGCTCATTCCACTGCTTTTTCGTCGATGGTGCACCACCTCCAAACTTTTATCTGCTTCAACAATGGCCAGCTCCAAGGCAAGGGCCTCCCCGAGGCTCTCAGATGAGGCGCTGGGAATGTTGGTTGAGAGGGCGAGAGCCAGCAGGGAGGGGATCTTACCCTCATCTGGGAGGAAGAGGCCTCCCAAAGAAACCAAGGCTGTCTGGGTCCAGCTGGCAAGGGAGATCACCTCCAGATCGGTGTGCAGCAGAACATGGCTGCAGTGCCGTAAAAGGTTCAATGACCTTGTAAGATCAGGCAAAGTGAGTATACCTTCAGCTTGACCCTCCTTCTGCTCCCCTTCTCCTCTCATCACCAGCACTCTGCATTGTCAACCTCCTCCTACACATCCCACTTTACCCTTACAACCCTTGCACCCTCTCACTCTATGAATCCAATCACTTGACTATTTGACTATGCTGCCCTCACACTCCCTTTCAATGTTATGCAATGACAACGACTAACAATGCACAGGGAGGGCCCTTGGACATGGAACCTCACTCCATCTTTGTCTCCTTCTAAGCATCTATGCTCTGGACTCTCTACACTCACTTCATCATTTTCACTCCAACTCCACTTGTCTCCCTCACTGCAGGAAAAGAGAGCCCACAATAGAAGGGCAAGGGCGAAGACAGGAGGAGGGCGACCTTCCCTAGCCATTCTCACCCAGGCTGAAGAGGCGGCCCTGGACATCGCCGGTGCAGAGGTGGAGGTGGAAGTGGGGGACCGGACAGATGGGCGAGGCAGAGCAAGCTGGTGACAGAATAGTTTTGCCTCTCTCTCATTTATACTGCTTGAGTGACTGAAATGGCTGCTGGTGTACATTATTAGAATGACAATTGATCATCTGCACTATTGCATCTGCATGCCACACTTCCATCAAATGTCTAACCCATGCCTTTACTCCCCCATAGGACCATCTACAGAGCCCCCCCCGCCCCCCCCCACCACTGTCCAGGAGGAAGAGGCTGAGCAGCAAGTCTCCTCAGGGGAACCTGCAACCTCTGAGGATGCAGCGTCAGCAGAATTAAGCGCACCCAGCACCAGTGTAGATACGCACACCTTGGTGGGACCTTCGGGACATAGATTAGTGTTGTCACCGTGTGTATCACATCTCACAGGTGACAGGGACAGCAGTGGAGAGTCCTCGGCGGAGGGCGCAGGACTCTCCTAGCTCTGCTCCGCTGCATGTGGACCCTGTGCCTCTGGGTCCATCCAGAAATAGAGTGGTGCTGGAACTCCAGGAGCAGGTGCAGGAGTCTCCGACAGGTCTTGTCTCCAGGGTCATTGCGAGTGTGGAGAGGATGGAGGAGTCCAACTCTAACCTGAGCAGTGCCGTTGGGGAGGCAATGGCGCATATACGCAGCACCATGGAAAGGATGGCAACCTCCGTGGAAAGGCTGGCTACGGCCATGGAGGCAATAAGTCACCGGAGTGAGGAAAACATGGTGATTGTTCAGAATAGACTGACATCTCTGGAGGAGCGATGGGAAGCTATTGAACAGAGAAACCAGAGCTTCATGGAAGTCCTTTTGAGTAGGACTGCCAGTGCAGAGACAGGTCCCCATGGCCCCCCTGATGTGCAGCAAGGTGCTCTCAAGCCACTTGCAAGCGCTGAGGTGGACCTGACCCATGAGAGGGAAGTTGGTGGCCAACAACAAGGAAGTGGGGGCTCCTCTCCAAGCGCTCACACTTCCATGACACTGCATAGCCCTCGGTCAGAGCCCCACCAGAGTCCGCACCCAACTGAGATGGGCGTCTCAGCCCCTGCACTGCTGCAGGAAGAGCAGACGTTTGGCGAGCCCTCACAGGCTCATAAACCCAGAGGACGCCCACCAAAGGTGTCGAAGCAGGAGCAGCATCAAAGTGAGCAAGGGGCCTCCACTTCTGCTGAAGCCACAGGGGGAGCACCACGTAGGAACACGCGTAAGAGAAAAATAAAGCACCATTAGTCACAGGGGTAGCCACTTGGGTGAATGTTTATGTGTATTGACGAAATGCCATCCGTGTTTGAAAGTATAAAAATTATTTGATGGCAAACTGTTGGCATGATGGCATCTGTTATTTCGCCTTAGGCAGCTCCACATTGCAGGCTCCATGACACTTGCGTGGTCAGGTTGGTGGCCAGAGTGAAAGGAGGCCAGAAAGACATGTCCATTGTCTATCATGTCTTAAGATGGAGCCAAGGACATGTGTCAACATGGGCAAACTATGCAAATCTAACCAGGATAAGTGCATGCCTTGCATCATGGGCAGCCATGTGCTTGCGTGCTGCTGCTGGTCGATAGGCCGGCGCTCGGTCCTCCTCCTGCTCCTCCTCCTCCTCCTGCTCTTCCTCCTCCTCCTCCTGCTCTTCCTCCTCCTCCTCCTCTTCATCCTCTTCTGAGGAGGCTATGAACTGAGCCACTTGCTCATCAGGAAGCTGCAAGCCACGATGCTGTGCCATGTTGTGCAGTGCACAGCAGACCACGACCATTCTGGAGATCCTGACTGCTGAATACTGCAGGGCTCCACCTGATCTGTCAAGGCATCGGAATCGCATCTTCAACAAGCCGATGGTTTGCTCGATAATGGACCTGGTCGAAATGTGGCTGGCGTTGTAGCGCTCTTCAGCCTCGTTAGCTGGCCTCCTGATCGGCGTCATTAGCCACTTCTTCAGAGGGTAGCCCTTGTCACCAAGGAGCCATCCGTTAAGTTGGTTTGGCGGATTGAAGAGTGGAGGAACACTAGAGTTCTGCAGGATGAAAGGGTCATGGCAACTACCACAGAACATGGCGCAAAAATGCAAAATCTCCTTCTTGTGGTTACACACCAGCTGTACGTTGAGGGAGTGGAAGCCCTTGCAGTTGACAAAGATAGCTGGGTTGTGATGGGGTGCCCTAAGGGCCACATGTGTGCAGTCTATGATGCCCTGCACCATTGGCAAGCCTGCCATATTTGCAAAGCCAACTGAACGCACGGTGACACTTGCTTGATTCCTTGAGAAGTGGATGTAATTGTGGGCCTTTGCGAAAAGGGCATCGGTAACCTGCGTGATGCAACTGTGGGTGGCCAACTGGGAAATGCTGCTGATGTCTGCTGATGATCCCTGGAAGGAGCCTGAGGCAAAGAAGTTGAGTGCGGTGGTGACTTTGACAGCTACTGGTAAGGGATGTCCACCCATTCCTCTGGGCTCCAGGTGTTGGTGCAGCATTGCGCAGATGTCTCGGACAACCTCTTGCGAAAGTCTCAGCCTCCTTTGGCACTGCTGCTCACTCATGTTGAGGTAGCTCATCCTCTGTCTGTAAACCGTCTGTCGGGGGTATCTCCCGCGGCGACGTGCTTTGATGCGCTGGCGCCTTCTGCCCTGTGCAGCATCAGGTTGGTGAGCAGGAGGTTGGCGCTCCTGCTGCTGTTGCTGCTGAGCTGCCTGGTTCTGCTGCTGCCGTGGCTGCTCCTCATCCGAATCTGAGCTCCATGGTGAAAGGAAATAAATGGTTCCCATGCTGCTGGTAGATACCTCCGTTGGGGAAGCGCTTAGTCCAAGCGGGGAGAGAGTCTTCCAAGAAGGTCCCACGGTTGAGAGATAGAAGCTGCAGCACCTCTGACTTTGGTAGGCCTGCTAAAAGTGCTGAAAGACCTTTGGAACAAAAGTTCTGCCACCTGCAACTGATCCCTGATGAAAGCTCTGTTTTAATGGTGGCGCTGTAGCTGTGAGGAGGCCACCCACTTGTCAACCCACCAGGATTAGCTGGCGTGGTTTAGGAGGGTCGTGGAACACACTGAAAATGTGGTACAATAATGAGGGCCTGTCAAAACAGGATTATAGAGGCCCTTAACTACTATTTAAGGGTCTTAACTATCTCTCCCGACTGATGGAGGCGGGACCGAATCGTACCCATCAAAACCGCCTCCGGCAAAATTGCGCGAAGGCAGGTTGGAGGCGGGTTCCGAACCCGCACTCAGTTTTTGCCATTTTGCCAACAGTCCCGCCTCCAAACCCGCCTCCTCGGGGCTGGGAAAATCGCCCCCTTTGTCTCTACACCAAGGGCTGGATTTTGTGAATGGAGGCGAGTTGGAGGCGGGACAGCGGCTTGTCATGTCAATGTCCCGCCTCCATCCTCGCCTGACCAACCAGAGGGATTTTCCCCTGATTGACCTTGTTAAGCCCGCCCTGCGGGCTCAGCAGGCCAATTAGGGAGGAAGTCACTGACAGAACACTGACACTCTCTTTAGTTTGATGAGTCCTTGTGTTCAGGACTCATCAAACCTATCAAGTTTGGAAATTTCACATGGCTGTTGATACGAAGGTTCCAACAGCCAGTCTGTGAAATTGACAAGGAGGATGTCGGCTCTCCCAATCCACCGTGGCTGAAGGCTGTACGAAGAAAACAAGGTAAGTGAACACTTTTTAAAACTTATCACTCACCTTGCATACTTACCACTCCACACTTGCACCCATCACTCACCCCTACACCTTACTTCCAGGTGCCTCCGACCGCCGCAGACCTCCTTCACGTCTCCTCCAGCCTGGCGGGGTTCTCCTTCACCTGTGAAGGTAAAATGGCACTAATCCTTTTTTCTGCCTGTTAACTAGCTGTTAACAGGCAGTTAAAAGGATTAAATGCCTTTCCCACCTCCAGGAGACGGGACCCGAAGCTGCACATCTTCCCGCCTCCTGGCAAAAGGGCACGGAGGCACTTTCTCTGAATTTACCGGCTGTCCCGCCTCCATGCCCGCCTCCTCGGGGCTTGGAAAATCCAGCCCCAAGTCTATACCTACTGCATGAACATTTCTGTTTTCTAAGCTCACAGGGAGCTCATAGCTGTTAAAAGTACAGCAACTTCAGTGCAGTTCTGAGGGATTGCTACATTGTCAGATGATTGGGGAAAGAGCAGGGAAGTGGGACTAATGGATAGCTCTTTCAAAGAGCCCGCACAGACACGACGGGGGGAGTTTTAACCCTAAAAAATGGGTGGGTTGGGGTCGGGTAGGAGGTTAAAGTGTTAAAAAACGGAATCTCGGCCCCAACCCGCCTCCAACCCATCCATTTCCGGTTTTAACGTAGGCGGGATGGGGGCGGGCGACCAACCTGCTGCCAGGAGGCGGGCCACCCATTTAAATATTATAATGAGGCTCCGCTCCCCGATCGCCTTCCTGGTCTCCCCCCTCCGGTCCCGATGCCTCTCCGGCCCCTGACCCGACCCCCCCCCAATGCTCCTCCAGCCCCGATTCACACCCCCGATGCTCCTCCGGCCCCGATTCACCCCCCTATCCCTCCCTCCCTCCTCTCTCCGGCCTAGTGCTGCAGGCCTACCCGCCCACAGCCAGCCAGCCTCTCCATCTGGCTGGTTGTGGATGGGAAGCAGAACTTTGAAATGTTAATCAGGCCCTGGCGTCAAATTCAGCAGGGCCTGCTGGAAACCCGTTCTCTTGGTTTCCTGACCGTTTTCTAGCCCTCCCGCTCCTGACCTGCCTCCAGATTAAAATTCTGACCGATGAGCCGAATGGCTGCGTTTTGTGCAGTATCATTCTCTGATTCTATGTGCTGTCTTTCAGATAGAATGTTAGAGTGAGGCCCTTTCTGCCTTTTCGGGTTCGATGCAAAAGATCCTGTGGTATTTGTTTGAAAAAGAACTGGGAATTCTCTTGGGTCCTCGCCAGCATTTATACCTCAACCAACACCTTCACTAGTATTTCAATTCAATGTTAACCCCAAAGTATCAAGTCCATCATGGTAAAGATGAGAAACATAGTTAGGCAAAGGATAGTTACCTGAAAGACACTTATTTACATGTTTCATTAAAACGAAAGTCTAGTTATCATGACAAAATATGTGTAAAAAAATTGTCTTATTTCACTCCTGTGAAGCGCCTTGGGACATTTTACTATGTTAAAGATGCTATAGAAATACAAGTTGTTGTTGTTATTCTCTGAGAAAAATGGGTGTCCCTTTCATCAGCTCATCAGATAGGAACATAGGAACATGAGTAGGCCATTCATCCCTCAAGCCTGCTCCGCCATTCAATTAGATCATGGCTGATCTGTACCTCAACACCATTTAACCACCTTAGCTACACATATCTAACAAAAATCAATCTTAAAAGCTCAAATTGTCACAACAACCACAGCCTTTTGGAGGAGAGAATTCCAGATTTCCACTACCCTTTGTGTGAAAAAGTGTTTCCTGATTTGCTTCCTAAATGGCTTAGCTCTAATTTTAAGATTATGTCCCCTCATTCTTGATTCCCCCATCAGGGGAAATAGTTTCTCTGTATATACCCTATCGAATCCTTTTAACATTTTAAATGTCTCGATCAGATCAACCCTCAATCTTCTATACTCAAGATAAGCCAGAAGAGGTTGATATCGCAATATGGCCAGGAAGTGGAAATACATCCATATGCACATCAGGTGATGCCAAACTGGGCCTAGCTATGATGTTCTTCATTGTCAAACAGCTTGGCAACACTCACCTTTGAGACACAGGCCTGAAAAATATCCACTATAGTAAGTTTTTGCAGGTCGATCAGTACCAATAAATCCATACTTCAGCAAAGGGGTAAATGTCTTCAGAAGAGGGGAGGGGACGAAATTGGTGGCAGAAAGTGAAAAATACGCACATGTGCAATATAATTTAGACACGCCAACAATTCCAGCTCCATATTATTTATGATAAATAGCAGATGTCCCGTGGTATTGCTCATGGTGAATAAGAGGAAAATTGTTTTGTAATAAGAACATTTGTGTCATATAGGGGATAATATCAGGGCCATTGATTTACAGTGACTGAATAAGCGGTCTGCACAGAGCGGGAATAAACATAGTGGGCTTGAACAGAGTGTTTTATTTGGAAATTTGGAAAGAGTGGGAATTCGGAGAAGAGGGGGAAGGAGTTGTTGCTTTTTGCCTACACTACTTGTAGTGCTTTGTGTTACAGGTAGATATTTAATTTCAGCACCCTTAACTTAATCTAGATCAAGTAAGTAGTCAAGATACTGGATTTTCAGAAGGCATTCGATAAGGTGCTACACAAGAGGTTATTAAACAAAATTAGGGCTCATGGGATTGGGGGTAATATACGAGCATGGATTGAGGATTGGTTAATGGACAGAAAACAGAGAGTAGGAATAAACGGGTCATTTTTGGGTTGGCAGGCTGTAACTAGTGGGGTACCACAAGGATCAGTGATTGGGCCTCAGCTATTCACAATCTACGTCAATGATTTGGATGAGGGGACCAAATGTAATATATCCAAGTTTGCTGATGATACAAAGCTGGGTGGGAATGTAAGTTGTGAAGAGGATGCAAGGAGGCTTCAAGGGGCTATAGACAGGCTAAGTGAGTGGGCAAGAACATGGCAAATGGAATATAATGTGGAGAAATGTGAAGTTATCCACTTTGGTAGGAAAAATAGAAAAGCAGAGTATTTTTTAAAGGATGAGAGATTGGGAAATGTTGGTGTTCAGAGGGACCTGGGTGTACTTGTACACGAATCACTGAAAGTTAATGTGCAGGTACAGCAAGCAATTAGGAAAGCAAATAGTATGTTGGCCTTTATTACAAGAGGATTTGTGTATAAGAGTAAAGACGTCTTACTGCAATTATATAGGGCCCTGGTGAGACCACACCTGGAGTATTGTGTACAATTTTGGTCTCCTTACCGAAGGAATAGATGGAGTGCAATGAAGGTTAGACTGGTTTCTGGGAGGGGGGGATTGCCCTACGAGGAGAGATTGAATAGACTAGGCCTATATTCTCTAGAGTTTAGAAGAATGAGAGGTGATCTCATTGAAACATACAAAATTCTTACAGGGCTTGACAGGGTAGATGCAGGGAGGATGTTTCCCCTTGCTGGGGAGTCTAGAACCAGGGGTCTCAATCTCAGAATAAGGGTTCGGCCATTTAGGACTGAGATGAGGAGAAATTTCTTCACTCAGAGGGTGGTGAATCTTTGGAATTCACTACCCCAGAGGGCTGTGGAGGCTCAGTCGTTGAGTATATTCAAGACAGAGATCGATCGATTTTTGAATATTAAGGGAATCAAGGGATATGGGGATAGTGCAGGAAAGTGGAGATGAGGTAGAAGATCAGCCATGATGTTATTGAATGGCAGAGCAGGCTCGAAGGGCCAAATGGCCTACTTCTGCTCGTATTTCTTATGTTCTTATATTTTTATAAGTCAAATTCTATTTTTATTAACTAGTATTCTGGGATTTTAATGAATGTTTTGGGATCGAATTTCACAACTATCCATTTTTATGGAAACTATAAATGAGTGAAGAATAGCTACTGTGCAGAAAGTGCTAGAAGCTAAAGAAAAGTATTTCATCAGTACAGCCAACTGGTTGGTACTGATTGTTCCTTGAAATTAGGACCACTGCACATGCTCAGACTGCATAATTCAAATTCAGCTTAGAATTACACTTCGAGATAAAAATATAAAGTCCAACACAGGCTTTTGTGAAAGGCTAAGGCCTTCAAGTAAAAACGTTAATAAAGGAATTAAAGACAATTCAATGGATAAAAATAATCATGTTATCATGAAATATGTGTTTTAAATTTTTTTTAAATTTTAGTTACTGAGAAAAAAATGGTGATCCAAAACATTTTCAGATATATTTCGAACGATTTGTGGGAAGTCAGTGACCAGTGTGTGAAGCAGTTCTTAAAGGGATTACTGGAAGCCACTCCAAAATCAAGGTGGGTAAATTTATAAGCAATTTTTTTGCAGCCAGTTAATGGTCATCTTGGCCCCACAAAATTTGACCCACCTAATCCCAACATTCTGAGGGCCTACCCCTGCCTCCCTCCCACTATGGCTTAACTGAACCGGTTCAGCTCTGTGTAGGAGACGCCTGATTTTTCTGTTGTTCCCCCCCACCCCCCCACCACTGCCCAATCAGCCAGCTGCTCCAGATGTGCAGACAGCTCACTGCAAATATAGCAATGAGGCCCAACCATCAAAATGGTTCAGGCCGCTGACCGCTTTCATCAAGCTGGCAGTGGGCTCACTCCTTCCACCTCCTGCCCGATGGTTGGGCCTCATTGCTATATTTGCAGTGAGCTGTCTGCACATCTGGAGCAGCTGGCTCATTGGGCAGTGGTGGGGGGGGGGGGGGGGGAAACAACAGAAAAATCAGGCGTCTATGAAAAATGACAACCAATGTATCCACTATCTCTATAGCCACCTCTTTCAAAACCCTAGGATGTAGGCCATTAGGTCCAGGGGATTTATCGGTATTCAGTGCCTTTAATTTCTCCAGTACTATTTTTTTTACTAATACTAATTTCTTACAGTTCCTCATTCTTGCTAGTGCATTGGCTCAGCACTATTTCCAGGGAGTTTTTTGTGTCTTCTTCCATGAAGACAAATACAAAGTTATTTGTTTAATCCCTCAGCCATTTCCTTATTCCCCATTATAATTTCTCCTGTCTCAGCCTGTAAGGGACCCACATTTACTTTTGCTAATCTTTTCCTTTTTACATACCTATAGAAACTTTTACAGTCTGTTTTTATGTCTCTCGCTAGTTTACTCTCATATTCTGCTTTCCCTTTCTGTATCAATTTCTTGGTCCTCCTTTGCTGAATTCTAAAATCATCCCAATCCTCAGGTTTTACCTTTGAGGTTCTGCTTTTTAGTTTGGATCCTAGCTCCTCAAACTCCCTCAGCAGAATCTCATTCCTAGTTCTATCTATGTCGTTGGTTCCTACGTGTACCACGACAACTGGATCCTCCCCCTCCCACTTCAAGTTCTTCTCCAGCCACGAGGAGATGTCTTTAACCCTGGCACCAGGCAGGCAACTCTCGGTCACGGCTGCAGAGAACAGTATCTATCCCCCTGACTATACTGTCCCCTACCTCAACTACATTCCCTTTTACTCCCCCTATTTGGATGGCCTCCTGCACCATGGTCAGCTTGCTCATCCATCCTGCAGGCTTTTCCCTCATCCACACAGGCAGCAAGAACCTCATACCTGTTGGACAAGGGCAAAGGCTGAGGCTCCTCCAGCACTGCACCTGGGGTCCCCTTACCTGCCTGAGTTGCAGTCACACCCTCCTGTCCCTGACCACTAACCAGACCTGTACCACTACCTAACCTAAGGGGTGTGACTGCCTCCTGGATCAAAGTGTCCAGGTAATTCTCTCCATCCGTGATGCCCCGCAATGTCTGCACCTCAGACTCCAGCTCAAAAACTCTGAGCTGAAGTTCCTCAAGATGCAGGCACTTACTGCAAACGTGGTTGTCCGGGATCACAATGCTCTCCACAAACTCTCACATTCTGCAGTTGCGGCACACTGCCTGCACTGCCATCCCTATATGACCTTGTTTTATTTAATTACTTTTGTAATTAGGTAACTTAGTTTACAGTGTAGTATCTTGACTACTTACTTGATCTAGATTAAGTTAAGGGTGCTGAAATTAAATATCTACCTGTAACACAAAGCACTACAAGTAGTGTAGGCAAAAAGCAACAACTCCTTCCCCCTCTTCTCCGAATTCCCACTCTTTCCAAATTTCCAAATAAAACACTCTGTTCAAGCCCACTATGTTTATTCCCGCTCTGTGCAGACCGCTTATTCAGTCACTGTAAATCAATGGCCCTGATATTATCCCCTATATGACACAAATGTTCTTATTACAAAACAATTTTCCTCTTATTCACCATGAGCAATACCACGGGACATCTGCTATTTATCATAAATAATATGGAGCTGGAATTGTTGGCGTGTCTAAATTATATTGCACATGTGCGTATTTTTCACTTTCTGCCACCAATTTCGTCCCCTCCCCTCTTCTGAAGACATTTACCCCTTTGCTGAAGTATGGATTTATTGGTACTGATCGACCTGCAAAAACTTACTATAGTGGATATTCTTCAGGCCTGTGTCTCAAAGGTGAGTGTTGCCAAGCTGTTTGACAATGAAGAACATCATAGCTAGGCCCAGTTTGGCATCACCTGATGTGCATATGGATGTATTTCCACTTCCTGGCCATATTGCGATATCAACCTCTTCTGGCTTATCTTGAGTATAGAAGATTGAGGGTTGATCTGATCGAGACATTTAAAATGTTAAAAGGATTCGATAGGGTATATACAGAGAAACTATTTCCCCTGATGGGGGAATCAAGAATGAGGGGACATAATCTTAAAATTAGAGCTAAGCCATTTAGGAAGCAAATCAGGAAACACTTTTTCACACAAAGGGTAGTGGAAATCTGGAATTCTCTCCTCCAAAAGGCTGTGGTTGTTGTGACAATTTGAGCTTTTAAGATTGATTTTTGTTAGATATGTGTATCAAGGGATATGGAGCTAAGGTGGTTAAATGGTGTTGAGGTACAGATCAGCCATGATCTAATTGAATGGCGGAGCAGGCTTGAGGGATGAATGGCCTACTCATGTTCCTATGTTCCTATCTGATGAGCTGATGAAAGGGACACCCATTTTTCTCAGAGAATAACAACAACAACTTGTATTTCTATAGCATCTTTAACATAGTAAAATGTCCCAAGGCGCTTCACAGGAGTGAAATAAGACAATTTTTTTACACATATTTTGTCATGATAACTAGACTTTCGTTTTAATGAAACATGTAAATAAGTGTCTTTCAGGTAACTATCCTTTGCCTAACTATGTTTCTCATCTTTACCATGATGGACTTGATACTTTGGGGTTAACATTGAATTGAAATACTGGTAATGAACACTACATGTAGTAGAGTTTCCGCTAGTTTGCGTTGATCAGTGCAATTCAGTTGAAAACGGCCAAACCAGCGCAAAAGATCGTGGAATTTTAAATGAAAGTTACGACAAGCATAATTCAAGTTTCCGTGATCTTTAACGTTGGTTTAAAGAACATCGTGCTGGAATCTGGACCCGCCCACAGAACTGGCCATGCCCCCAGATCGAAATAATGAGCATGGCGAGTTTCTACCGATTGCATCCGTCTGCGCGACCGTTCAAGGAGGCTCTCAAATTAAGCTCATTTTTTAGCCACACAGGCACTAATAGGCACATTTTAAAAGTTTTTAAATATTAAAAAAGATTTAATTACTAACAAACTGACTAATGTACACCAATGAAACTAGTAACTGATTCAATATAGTTTTTTTAAAGTCATTTTCAGCGATTTGATAAACCCATTTTCAGCTGTATTAATAAAACTGCACCCGGTTATCATTCTTAAATACAGTAATTAATATTTTTAATGCAATTACGTTCTTTTACGTGGCCCAATTGTGCTGTTTCATGGAAGATTTTATGTTTGTGATTATGCAAATGAGTTTGGACAGAAACTTGAACCATAACTTCACTTTGGAAAAACAGCGCAATTTCAAGCACAATTTGTGGCTAGTTTGCCGATTGCACCTAAAGCGGAAACTCTATTAATAGGGCTTTAAACTAAATAGTGGGGGGGATGGGGTCAGGTGAGGGGAAATTTAGAAAGTTAAAGAGAAAGGACAAGGCAATAGTGCAGGGTAGTGATAGGGGTAATGATAACCAGAGTGCGACAGGAAGGGACAGAGTGTACAAACATAAGAGTGTAGGGAAAAATTTTAAAAAGACAAAATTGAAGGCTCTATATCTGAATGCACGCAGCATTCATAACAAGATAGATGAATTGACGGCACAAATAGGTATAAATGGGTATTATCTGATAGCCATTACAGAAATGTTGCAAGGTGACCAAGGCTGGGAACTGAATATTCAGGGGTATTTGACATTTCGGAAGGATAGGCAGAAAGGAAAAGGAGGTGGGATAGCTCTGTTAATAAAAGATGAGATCAGTACAGTAGCGAGAAATGATCTTGGCTCGGAAGATCAAGATGTAGAATCAGTTTGGGTGGAGATAAGAAATAGAAAGGGAACGAAGTCACTGATGGGAGTAGTCTATAGGCCCCCTAACAGTGGCTACACTGTAGGATAGAGTATAAATCAAGAAATAATGGGGGCTTGCAAGAAAGGTACTGCAATAATCATAGGCGATTTTAATCTTTATATCGATTGGACAAATCAAATTGGCAATGGTAGCTTTGAGGACGAGTTTATAGGGTGTATTCGGGATGGTGGAACCGACCAGGGAACAGGCTATTTTAGATCTGGTAATGTGTAATGAGACAGGGTTAATTAATGATCTCATAGTAAAGGATCCTCTGGGGAAGAGTGATCATAACATGATAGAATTTCACATTCAGTTTGAAAGTGAGAAACTTGGGTCTGAAACTAGTGTCTTAAACTTAAATAAAGGCAATTACAAAGGTATGAAGACAGAGTTGGCTAAAGTGGACTGGGAAAATAGATTAAATGGTAAGACGGTAGATAAGCAGTGGCAGACATTTAAGGAGATATTTCATAACTCTCAACAAAGATATATTCCAGTAAGAAAGACTCTATGAGAAGGATGAACCATCCATGGCTAACTAAGGAAGTTAAGGATGGTATCAAATCGAAAGAGAAGGCATACAATGTTGCGAAGATTAGTGGTAGGCCAGAAGATTGGGAAATGTTTAGAAACCAGCAAAGGATAACTAAAAAAATGATGCAGAGATGCCGGTGTTGGACTGGGGTGGACAAAAGTGAGAAGTCGCACAACACCAGGTTATAGTCCAACAGCTTTATTTGAAATCACAAGCTTTCGGAGCGCTGCTCCTTCGTCAGGTGAAGTGAAGAGATGCATATAGGCACAGCATAAATAGTCAGAGAACAATGCCAGACGACTACAGTTAATCTTTCTAACTGCCCTTTATCACACCTAGGCAGAGAGACAATCACGGCAATCAAAGGTGTGGATGGTGTCCAACCAGGTCAGTCAGGAAAACATTACATCAAAGACGATAGCAAAATACAACAAAGACAATGAGGTGGGGTCACAATGTCTGTATGGAAAACAAAACATTTTTTTACTTTTTTTGCTGGAAATTACAGCAGGCCGCATCTGTAAAAGTAAAACAAAATTTAGTTTTCCATACAGACATTGTGATCCCACCTCATTGTCTTTGTTGTATTTTGCTATCGTCTTTGATGTAATGTTTTCCTGACTGACCTGGTTGGACACCATCCACACCTTTGATTGCTGTGATTGTCTCTCTGCCGAGGTGTGATAAAGGGTAGTTAGAAAGATTAACTGTAGTCGTCTGGCAGTGTTCTCTGACTATTTATGCTGTGCCCATATGTATTTCTTCACTTCACCTGATGAAGGAGCAGCGCTCCGAAAGCTTGTGATTTCAAATAAAGCTGTTGGACTATAACCTGGTGTTGTGTGACTTCTCACTTTAAAAAAATTATAAAGAGGGAGAAATTAGATTATGAGAGTAAACTAGCAAGAAATGTAAAAACAGACTGTAAGAGCTTCTACAAATATATAAAAAGGAAGAGAGTAGCTAAAGTAAATGTTGGTCCCTTAGAGGATGAGACTGGGGAATTAATAATGGGAAACAAGGAAATGGCAGAGAATTTGAACAAATATTTTGTATCTGTCTTCAAGGTAGAAGACACTAAGAGCATCCCAATAATAATAGATAATCAAGGGGCAAAAGGGAGGGAGGAACTTAAAACAATCACTATCACTAGAGAAAATGTACTAGGCAAACTAATGAGACTAAAGGCTAGCAAGTTCCCTGGACCTGATGGCCTGTATCCTAGGGTCTTAAAAGAGGTGGCTGCAGAGATAGTGGATGCATTGGCTGTGATCTTCCAAAATTCCCTAGATTCTGGAAAGGAGGGATATACTTGCATATTTGCATACTTGCATAGCCTGATATTTGAGCTACAGGGGAGTCAAGGGTTATGGGGAATAGGCAGGAAAGTGGAGTTGAGGCCAAGATCAGATCAGCCAGGATCTTATTGAATGGCGGAGCAGGCTCGAGGGGCCGAATGGCCTACTCCTGCTCCTATTTCTCATGTTCTTATGTATGACATTTCTTTGTGCACTATTTTAACAAAAGTATTTCGTTACAATAGCAGATAGAAGAATTTTAAACAAACATAAACATGCTCTTCCCTAATAGCGCACTGTGCCATTCTAAACCAATCGCCAATCATGTATTGTTGCACTAGTTGAATAAATTTCCTATCTGCACAGACGCTGTATTTTTTCATGCCAACAGAATATAGTACCAAAACTATATTCTGAAATGATGTTTTAATACTCGCTTGATAGAGATAACTAACCATAAATCTGAAAAATATTAGTACAATTCCAAATCCATTATTTGACGGTGTGCATGGTAACTTGAAAAAGATAAGGCTTTAAAAAATATTTCCCTCCCTCCGCCTTGCGGTCGTTAGTAATATTCATGAGGAGTTTCAATTTACGGTGAACGCTTAGGGCGTCTCAGCTCTCAGTACTGCGGGAGGCTCCGGAATGGAGGTTTACACCTAGAACTGGACTCGGGATTTCTCTTTGGGTTCTCAGAGTAAGATGGTGTTTGGTTGCACTTTTGATTTTAAAATATTTGTTTCAGAAACATTATTATTAGAATATCCTCCCGTGGAAGCTTGTTTCCCCCACCTACTTTCTTTGATTTAAAGACTTGTACAGAACGAAGATTTGTAAATATTAGTTGCGCTGTTACTGCACTTATATTAATATTAGTTGCGCTGTTACTGCACTTATATTGTTGTTACAGGGAAGGCAACCGGTAGCTATAATTGCCATTTCTGAATCTGACAGAAGATGTAAGTTGTTTAACAGGACCATTTGGGTTCCTTGTTTTCTGTAGTCACGAATTAAAGAATGACTGGCTGATGTGATAACTTTTTAAAGTGAAAGTCACAATTAATATTCAGAGATAGACAAGGTCAATGGTAAAAGTAATGAAGCTTAATCCGTTTGATTATTTATGCCAAGACCTTTGCGCGGTTCGAAGGGTCACAGCTAAGTATTGCAGGGCGGAGTGTGAGGTGGAACTTTTGACACAATTGAGCTCATGATTTTCTGTTTGAGGGGTGATAGGTGACGGGCTGAGAAGATGGCAGCAGAATTGGTGAAAGTGATCGCTTTGCTTCTCGTATTTGTGGCTTTGGCAACAACTGAAAGTCGCAGCCGGAACGTTGGTAGAAAGAAGGGAAGAAAACAACCCGTCTCAATCCTCCAACAACTGGACCAGGCTGCGGGTATGGCAACATTGCCCAAGTTTATATTTATTTTTCTTATTGGTTTGAGAGTCTTTACCTATTCTTTTGTTTTCTAACTGAAAGCTGTGATATTATTAGGGGTGCTTCCACCTCAAAAAACAGTTAGAAGTTAGGATTGGATGCGTTTCTTACATTAGAACAGCGCCGACATTTCAAAAGCACTTCATTGGCTGTGAAGTACTTTGGGACCTTCTAGGTTCGTGAGAGGCGACATCGAAATACAAATGATTTCTTTCTTACATATAAGCAAAACGTTTTAAGTGTTCTTTATTAGTCTAGGGTGTAAAAAAGTCAATCAAAAAGACACCAGAATAAAATTAGAGACCAACTTGAATCAATGGATAGTTGACACATTTCTGTTAAGTTAATTACTGCGAATCGTTATTTAACTGAGTTATTCCGCGGATCAGTTCAGACCAAGTCTGCTCACCAATTAATGGTGAAAGTAAGGCGAGTGAAAGGGCTGCGCTGAAACAGCAGGTTTTGGTGGGAAGTGAATTTATAGTCTAAATTTTGTGTCTAAAATGACAAACAAATTGGTGTAAACAGTGAGTGAGTGTGGTGTACAGACTGGTATAAACAGTCGGTGAGTGTGGTGTACAGACTGGTATAAACAGTGAGTGAGTGTGGTGTACAGATTGGTATAAACAGTGAGTGAGTGTGGTGTACAGATTGGTATAAACAGTCAGTGAGTGTGGTGTACAGATTGGTATAAACAGTCGGTGAGTGTGGTGTACAGACTGGTATAAACAGTCGGTGAGTGTGGTGTACAGACTGGTATAAACAGTCGGTGAGTGTGGTGTACAGATTGGTATAAACAGTGAGTGAGTGTGGTGTACAGACTGGTATAAACAGTCGGTGAGTGTGGTGTACAGACTGGTATAAACAGTCGGTGAGTGTGGTGTACAGACTGGTATAAACAGTCGGTGAGTGTGGTGTACAGACTGGTATAAACAGTCGGTGAGTGTGGTGTACAGATTGGTATAAACAGTCAGTGAGTGTGGTGTACAGACTGGTATAAACAGTGAGTGAGTGTGGTGTACAGACTGGTATAAACAGTCAGTGAGTGTGGTGTACAGACTGGAATAAACAGTCAGGAACTGTGGTGTACAGATTGGTATAAACAGTGAGTGAGTGTGGTGTACAGACTGGTATAAACAGTCGGTGAGTGTGGTGTACAGACTGGTATAAACAGTGAGTGAGTGTGGTGTACAGACTGGTATAAACAGTCGGTGAGTGTGGTGTACAGACTGGTATAAACAGTGAGTGAGTGTGGTGTACAGACTGGTATAAACAGTGAGTGAGTGTGGTGTACAGATTGGTATAAACAGTGAGTGAGTGTGGTGTACAGACTGGTATAAACAGTCAGTGAGTGTAGGGGGTGGTGCAGTGGGTCAGCCTTCACCTCTGACTCAGTGAGCGGTTCGAATCGCTCCCACGCCCCTGTTCTAGACTTTGGACTTATTTAGGGGTTGTGAACAAAGATGCAGTAGACAACAGGTTCTGATAAAAGAATTTTGACTTCCTTAAAAGAAAAAAAGGTAACAAACTTAAAACACTATTAATGCTTAAACACAGGTTGGGGAACATGCGGTACAGGCGAGGGAAATAACATTAGAAGAATACTTCACCCCTCCCAATCACACTTCACTAGCTAGGTTGGACTCTGGAGAACCAGGGATAATGCTCACCAAACGAATCCTTGACAGTTGAGAGTTAGGGTTTAGAGTCTTTTGAGTAAAAGGTTTCGTAAGGCCCTTGTTGCCGCGAGGTGTCCGATGGTCACTGAGGAAGTCGCTCTGGTTTCTTCTTGCGTGTCGGTCTGCTTGTGAAGCTGTTGGCCTTCTTTGTTTAACTTCTTGCTGTAACTCTGCCTCTGTTTAAACTGTCTTCTTCCGAGCTGTGGAACTGCCTTCTTGCAGAACTGTGGAAACTGCCTTCTGCCTGCTTGTCCTGAACTCTGTTCTTACTGAACTGTTGTAACTGCTTGATGGGCCTTCAGTTATACTAAATTGAAGTGGCCTTGTCAAAACCAAATCAAATCCTGGTCCATGTAAGACCTCGTTAACAATAATGACTTTACTAGCATGTTAACTGGTTTTGTAAATGTGTGAAGTGGTTCTCCATCCTGTCGGTCTGTTGTTTAATCGGAGTTTGCATTGTCCTCATATTTTGGGTTTCTTGCTGGGCCCAGGACTCCTATCTTTATGCATGTCTTTAATGGGTTCTGTAAGTGTCAAATGGGTTTGCGTCCTGTTGATCTCTTCGGTTGATTACAGGTGATTGGCTTCGTGTTTTGGGTGGGGCTGCCTTCTCCCAGGGCCTATTGTCCAAATGTTAATGCTTGCTGGGGCTTGAGTGAGGTCATCCCGATTCCCAGACAATGCAATTTAACTGCAATATCCAAAACTGCGATTACAGAGGTTGAACCCACCTCCTGTGCAGCCTTTTCTCCCTTACATGTCCAGACATGTCTTTTTAAAATGCCAAAACTTGGTTTTTGGTCTTAAATTCCTTATGTTAGGCCCAAATACATTTTTATCACTCTGGGGTAGTTCCAAAGTCCTTTTTCCTTAGGGTTTGGGATCTGCAAATTTTGGAAACCTTACAGTGAGTGTGGTGTACAGATTGGTATAAACAGTCAGGAACTGTGGTGTACAGATTGGTATAAACAGTCAGGAACTGTGGTGTACAGATTGGTATAAACAGTCAGGAACTGTGGTGTACAGATTGGTATAAACAGTCGGTGAGTGTGTTGTATAGATTGGTATAAACAGTCAGTGAGTGGGGTGTACAGATTGGTATAAACAGTCGGTGAGTGTGGTGTACAGACTGGTATAAACAGTCGGTGAGTGTGGTGTACAGACTGGTATAAACAGTCGGTGAGTGTGGTGTACAGACTGGTATAAACAGTCGGTGAGTGTGGTGTACAGACTGGTATAAACAGTCAGTGAGTGTGGTGTACAGACTGGTATAAACAGTCGGTGAGTCTGGTGTACAGATTGGTATAAACAGTCGGTGAGTCTGGTGTACAGATTGGTATAAACAATCGGTGAGTGTGGTGTACAGATTGCCAAAGCAAACACTACCGTGGATCCGGTACTCCACTGTGAACATGCATTTGTGGACACGTGAGTTACACTCCCTTTTGGATCCACAAGTATAATCTAGAAGGGCACTTTCCTCTCAGGATAGTCCAAGACCCCACAAATAACATCAACAATGGATGCAACAAGCGACCTGTATTTATACATTGCTCCTGGAGTATGGGAAGAGCACTTTACAATAAAGAGGAAAGAGATAAGGTAAACCCCTTAGCATGGGGAAAATAAAAGCAAATAAGAGCAGAAAGTTACCAAAGTAAACACACGAATTAGGATATGGGAACCTATGCTGTTCAGAAGCATAAATCTCCCTGTCTGGACTTTAGATCTAGTGAAAATGTCCTGCCGACCCCCTTGGCATTCTTTCTTAACAAAATAATAGACAGATCTTCTGTTCAGCCTTATCCATCTATAAATAGATTGCTTATTCTTGCTTCAAAATAGGACTACAAGGTGTTTGATGTGGTTTACCTGAAATAGTTAATCTGGTATATATTTAGCTCATTCCAAAGACTTGAAATATCTATCGTCAGTTATAGGATTTGAGATTCAGACTTTTTATCATAGATACCCATAAATGTGACCAAAGAAGACTAAAATGGTCGTCATTTTTTTGACAGAGTATCTGACATATCAGAGGCCTTCTTACTTGTGTAATTTGCAATATCATAAGTGGAGGACTAGCAATATCCACAGTTCTTTTACTGGCCAGTATGTACATTTCAATCTGTTAACCAGGAACCAGTGAAGCAAGCTGCACTCATGTATCCTGAGGTGACTTTATGTGACATTAGCTTAGGAAGGCTTAAAGTACTATAATTAGACTGTTTTGTCTTCTATTTTAACTGAAACGTAAAATTATCTCTGTCAAAATGGTGGCCAAAGTAATGTCACGCAAGTGTCAAACATTTGTTTGTTAATATTATACACAGTAATTTTTAGGTTATGGTAGTAAGTGTATATAAATCTTTTGGTGCTGGATAGATAATCATAATGGAATGGATTTTTTGATAGAAAACAAAAGCTGGGAATTGAAAAAACTGCTAATTGATTGTTGCAAGCAATGTTGCTTGCAACTTAGCCAAAACTTGGACACAGGTTAATTCTCTATAGATCCTTTCTGATTGGAAATTCGTAATTCCATGGGAAGTTACATAGCCTTGAGATGGCTATTAATCAAGGAGAGGGAAAACTAGGATGCTGAGAACAGAAGCATTAAGATTTGTGATTCAAACACAGTAGCTGTTTTCTGAAAATTGACTGTAAAAGGACATTGTGGGTATTGCCCGGGAAATGGCTGGCAAGGTATGTGAAAAGGTCCAAAAGATGGAAAAGCGACTCTACTGAGGTAGCATTACGTCCTGCATAACTGACTGAACCAGAAAACCAAATTAGTTTCAGGTTAGGCCTATGATACACCAAATGTCATTATATGATCTTATTTTTGGTGTTTGCCACAGCTTGTGATTTCTATGCCATCCTCAATTGAAATCCTCAATTGGAGATTCTTTATCATGGAGATTAAATATCAAGTTATAACAACAACAACTTGCATTTATATAGTGCCTTTAATGAAGTAAAATGTCCCAAGGTGCTTCACAGGAGTGTTATCAAACAAAATTTGACACCGAGCCACATAAGGAGATATTAGGACAGGTGGTTAAAGAGGTAGGTTTAAGGAGCGTCTTGAAGGAGGAGCGAGAGCTAGAGAGGCAGAGAGGATTATGGAGGGAATTCCAGAGCTTAGGGCCTAGGCAGTTGAAGGCACGGATGAAATAACAAAGTTACTCTGATTTCACTGACTTGATGCAAACAGTCAATGCATGTTTTGAATTATTCTGATCATAACTGCATCAAAATAATAGTGCAATGTTTTTATAATGTGTTAGAATATAGCCCCCAACCACAGTCTTTATATTTATTCCATCACTCTTTCAATATCTGTTGAATGATTGGTTCAGTAAAAATGTACAAACCTGGTGACCTGGACTTCCATAGGATAAAAATGCATTTTAAACTATTGAGAAAGTAGGGAAGCAGGGGCACTTATACAATTGCATATTGTGAAAAAATCATATGGTAAATTTTGTTCAATAACATTTTTAATTCTAATAGTCAGGTGAAAGGATAAATGATGACATGCATTTATGAGAGAATTTTATTGTTGTTATCAGATTCCAGCTGCGTCATAGAAGTTGCTTTCATCTTGGACAGCTCCGAAAGTGCCAAAAACTTCTTGTTTGATAAAGAGAAGCAATTTGTAATTGAATTCACTGAAAGAGCTTTGCAGTCTGAGCAGACAGAAAAACAAGATCTAGAGTGGCGAATGGCTGTTCTACAGTATAGTAGCTCTGTTAAAATGGACCACACTTTTCGAGACTGGCAAGGGCTTGATCTATTCAAGAATCGTGTACAATCCATGAATTACATAGGCCACGGCACATACACTTCCTATGCCATAGGAAATGCGACTCAGCTCTTCCAGACTGAGGCAAAGCCGAACAGTGTGAAGATAGCCATTTTAATGACAGATGGGGTGAATCATCCTCGCAATCCAAACATTCGAGATGTCGCAGCCCATGCTAAGGAGTATGGCATTTTCCTGTTTTCTATTGGGCCTCCACGCAATACTGCAGAACTGTCAGCTGTGGCAAGCATTCCATCTTCACAATTTGTCCACAGCATAACGGATAACAATCTCACAAACAATACACTCCGTGAAGTGGTAAGTAGGACACTGAACAGACTTACTTATAATTCACACTGGTATTTGTACTTTTATTTGGAATTGGACTGTAAGAATTACATTGCATGAATCCCAATGTTGATGCCTATTAGATATACAAATCCATGCATTGCTGGTTTAGTAGGCCTTTAATGATAGGGGACTAGGGATTCATGCAGCATTCACTCCCAGCTATTTACAATAGCTGAATTTCATAGAACCAGAGACGTTTACAGCACAGATGAATACCACCTGGCTCATCACACCTGTGGTAACAGTTTGCTTGAGCAATCCAAAACTTATTTCACTATCCCACTCTTTCCTCACCGCCTTGTATCCATTTTGAATAATCGATAGATCTTTGGATATTAAGGGAATCAAGGGATATGGGGATAGTGCAGGAAAGTGGAGATGAGGTAGAAGATCAGCCATGATCTTATTGAATGGCGGAGCAGACTCGAAGGGCCAAATGGCTGACTCCTGCTCCTGTTTCTTCTGTTCTTATTCATCCAATTATCCCTTAAAAGACACAATGGTCTCTGCCTCAACCATTCCCTATGGATAACCATTCATGCTTCAACAAGCTGCTACGTACAAACATATCTCCTAACCTCACTCCTCATTCTCTTAGTGACAGTTTTAAATTGATGACCTCTCATCACTGACTAGCCAGAAGAAGTAATATTTCCCTATTCATTCTATCAAAAACCGTCAAAGTTTAAAAACCTCTATTATATCTCAGTTTAGCTTTGTTGAGTGTCATGGAAATAATCCCAGTGTCTCAAGTCTCTCCTCACAACTATAATTTCCCATACCTGGAATCGTCCTGTGTATCTGTACTAAATGTTCTCTATGGCTTCAATGTCCTTTCTATAATGGGGCACTCAAAATTATGCACAGTATTCTCACTGTGACCTAACCAATAGTTGGTATAAATTTATTATTACTTCTTTATTCTTGTACTCTATGCTCCTTTTTTTCTTATTTTCACCACTCTGTCTTCTTGGACAGATTTGTGTGCACCTTCGAAAGTGTCTTAGTGAGTTCCAGTGAATGGTGAACAATAACATCCCCCCGCCACCCCAGTGGTGATGAGTGTGAAAGGAATGGCTTTGACATTGTAGGGATGCTTAATGGTGCTGGTGTGAGGTGGTGCCAACCTGGTGCATCATGTGGAAGCCAGGGTGTACAGTGTTAAGTGAAGGAAATCTAGACATGGTGAGGCCATTGCTGGCGTCCCCGGCAGCAATGTGCACGGGTGATGATGCCCTGTGTCCAGTGCAGCATCAGTTGATTGCAGAGAAGGCTGGTGTGGATGTTGGCGCTGTTGGTGTGCCCGGTGATAATGATGTAATGAGCAGGGTAGATAAAGGGGAACCAGTAGATGTAGTGTATTTGGATTTCGAAAAGGCATTTGATAAGGTGCCACATAAAAGGTTACTGCACAAGATAAGAGCTCATGGTGTTGTGGGTAATATATCAGCATGGATAGAGGATTGGCTAACTAACAGAAAACAGAGAGTCCGGATAAATGGGTCATTTTTAGGTTGGCAAACTGTAACTAGTGGGGTGCTACAGGGATCAGTGCTGGGGCCTCAACTATTTGCAATCTATATTAATGACTTGGATGAAGCGACAGAGTGTACTGTATCCAAATTTGCTGACGATACACAGATAGGTGGGAAAGCAAGTTGTGAGGAGGACACAAAGAGTCTGCAAAGGGATATAGATAGGTTAAGTGAGTGGGCAAAAATTTGGCAGATGGAGTATAATGTGGGAAAATGTGAGGTTATCCACTTTGGTAGGAAAAATAAAAAAGCAAAATATTATTTAAATGGAGAGAGACTACAGAATGCTGCGGTACAGAGGGATCTGGGTTTCCTCGTACATGAAACACAAAAAGTTAGCATGCAGGTACAGCAAGTAATTAAGAAGGCAAATGGAATGTTGGCCTTTAATGCAAGGGGGATGGAATATAAAAGTAGGGAAGTCTTGCTACAACTGTACAGGGCGTTGGTGAGACCACACCTGGAGTACTGCATACAGTTTTGGTCTCCTTATTTAAGGAGGGAAATACTTGCATTGGAGGCAGTTCAGAGAAGGTTCACTAGGTTGATTCCTGGGATGAAGGGGTTGTCTTATGAAGAAAGGTTGAGCAGGTTGGGCCTATACTCATTGGCGTTTAGAAGAATGAGAGGTGATCTTATTGAAACATATAAGATTCTGAGGGGGCTTGACATGGTTGATGCAGAGAAGATGTTTCCCCTCATGGGGGAATCTCGAACTAGGGGGCATAGTTTCAAAATAAGTGGTCACCCATTTAAGACAGAGATGAGGAGGAATTTCTTCTCTCAAAGGGTCGTAAATCTTTGGAATTCTCTACTCTAGAGAGCTGTGGAGGCTGAGTCATTGAATATATTCAAGGCTGAGATAGACAGATTTTTGAATTACAGGGGAGTCAAGGGTTATGGGGAACAGGCAGGGAAGTGGAGTTGAGGCCAAGATCAGATCAGCCATGATCTTATTGAATGGCGGAGCAGGCTCGATGGGCCGAATGGCCTACTCCTGCTCCTATTTCTTATGTCCTTATGTTCTTATGTGTTGGGGCTGATCGTGTTGGGATTCTGAGGACCAAGGTGAGATTTTTTCAGGGGCACCGCTGCTGATGGAATAGAGGGCAGGTGAGGTTGAGATGACAGAAGTAATCTGTCAATGTTGAGATAGGTTGTTCCAAGGAGGTGACAGTGGTTGATTACTGCAAACACTTCAAAAGTGCATAAAGCTCAAAAGTGGATTCCAAATCATTAATGCTCCAGCTTCTAAGATTGGAAAGTGAACAACTGTGAAATGGTAGGTTTTATACCACTTTTGCAGCTGTCAACTATTCGCAGCAATCCACAGTCATTGAGAACACAACATACTTACCTGATGTGATACCTGCTTTCCGGGAACCTCGTTGAAAACCTGGTGAAATGATAAGTACATGGGAAAATGGTTCTTAACTACCTTTTAATAAGCTTTTAACTATCTAAATTGGCTGACCCGCCGCTTGGTGTCGGGTCTGTTCAGGGATGACAGACCCAACACTTGGGAAACTGACAAGGAGGCGGGTTTACAGCGGGATACCGACCCGCTGTCAATCTTTGTGATTTTGACAGCGAACCCGCCTCCAAACCCGCACTCTGAGCGCCGGTAAAATTCCAACCTTTGTATCTGTCTTCACAGTAGAAGACACAATAAACATTCTGGAAATAATGGGGAACCAAGGGTCTAGAGAGAATGAGGAACTTAAAGAAATCAATATAAGTAAAGACATAGTACTGGAGAAATTAATGGGACTAAGTGGCGACAAATCTCCTGGACATGACGACCTGCATTCTAGGGCTGAATTTTGATACTGGGGACGTGATGGAGTCGGGACTCCCACTTTTTGGGTTGTAGACCCGCCTCCATCGACTTGTGGCCAACCCACTGTATTTTCACTTGATTGACCTTGTTGAGCCCGCCCAGCGAGCTCAGCAGGCCAATTAAGGGCCACCCGGCAACAGGTGACGTCACAGATTGACATTTCATCTGTCAAGAGCTTTTGACAGATGAAATATCAGCGTTTGACAGCTCTGTGAAGCTTGTCAAACACTGACAATTTGCCTTCTAACTTGAGTCCTTCCTCTCAGGCTGAGTTAGAAATCATTCCAGCACAGAAAACAGAGGCTGAAACTTTTGACAGCACCACGGCCTTTCTGCTTTCTGTGCCGGTGAGATTTCTGACTCCTGAGAACTGAAGGGCTGACACCTGCAGGAGGAAGTTAAGGTAAGTAAAACTTTATCCCACACTTTGCACTTACCTTACACTGGACATATCGACCCCTCCAACCCCTGCAGTCCCACAGTCCGCCTCGCTAACTTGGTGTGGTTGGCACCTGTGGGGAAGCCCACATTTCAGCTTTCAAAATAGGGATTAGGCAAAAAACTGCCTGTTAACTACCTGTTAACGGGCAGTTAATTGTCACTAATCCCCTTCCCGCCTCGGGGAGGCAGGTCCGAGCACAGGTCGGGTACCCGCCTCCATGCCAGTTGGGGGCAGGACCCCCGAATCTGCAACTTTAACCCCCCACACGCCTCCAAACCCGCCTCCACGGGTCAATGAAAATCCAGCCCCTAGGGTTTTAAAAGAGGTAGCTGCAGAGATAGTGGATGCACTGGTATTAATCTTCCAGAATTCCCTAAATTCTAGAACAGTCCCCAAGGATTGGAAGGTAGCAAACATAACTCCGCTATTTAAGAAAGGAGGAAGAGAAAAAGCAGGGAACTATAGACCAGTTAGCCTGACATCAGTAGTAGGCCAAATGCTAGAATCTATTATTAGGGACATGGTAACAGGGCACTTAGAAAATCGTAATATGATTTGGCAGAGTCAACATGGTTTTATGAAAGGAAATCGTGTTTAATAAATCTGTTAGAGTTTTTTGAAGATGTAACTAGTAGGATGGATAAGGGGGAACCAGTGGATATAGTGTACTTGGATTTTCAAAAAGCATTCGATAAGGTGCCACACAAGAGGTTATTACCCAAAATTAGGACTCATGGGATTGGGGGGTAATATATTAGCATGGATTTAATATTGGTTAATGGACAGAAAACAGAGAGTAGGAATAAACAGGACTTTTTCAGGTTGGCAGGCTGTAACTAGCGGGGTTTCTCAAGGATCAGTGCTTGGGCCTCAGATATTTACAATCTACATTAATGACTTCGATGAAGGGACTGAGTGTAACGCATCCAAGTTTGCTGATAATACAACTTTAGTTGGGAAAGTAAGCTGTGAGGAGGACTCAAAGTGACTGCAAAGAGATATAGACAGGTTGACTGAATGGGCAAGAACATGGCAAATGGAATACAGTGTGGGGAAGTATGAAGTTATCCACTTTGGTAGGAAAAACAAAAATGCAGAATATTTTTTGAATGGTGAGAGATTGGGAAATGTTTGCATTCAGAGGGACCTGGGTGTCCTTGTACATGAATCACAGAAAGTTAACATGCAGTTATAGCAAGCAATTAGGAAAGCAAATGGTATGTTAGCTTTTGTTACAAAGGGGTTAGAGTATGAGAGTAAAGAAGTCTTACTACAATTATACAGGGCATTGGTGAGACCACACCTGGAGTACAGTTCTGGTCTCCTTACGTAAGGAAAGACATACTTGCCTTAAAGGGAGTGCAGCGAAGGTTCACCAGACTGGTTCCTGGGATGAGTGGATTGCCCTATGAGGAGAGATTGAGTAGACTAGGCCTATATTCCTTAGCGTTTAGAAGAATGAGAGGTGCTCTAATTGAAACATATACATTTCTTAAGGGGCTTGACAGGGTTAATGCTGGGAAAATGTTTTCCCTGGCTGGGGAATCTAGAACACGGGGTCACAGTCTCAGAATAAGGGGTCGGCCATTTAGGACTGAGATGAGGAGAAATTTCTTCAATAAAAGGGTTGCGAATCTTTGGAATTCTCTACCCCAGGGAGCTGTGGATGCTCAGTCGTTGAGTATATTCAAGACAGAGGTCGATAAATTTTTGGGAACTAAGGGAATTAAGGGATATGGGGATAGTGTGGGAAGGTGGAGTTGAGGTAAAAGATCAGCCATGATCTGGCTGAATGGCGGAGCAGGCTCGAAGTGCCAAATGGCCTATTCCAGCTCCTAATCCTTATGTTCTTATGTAATCTTTATTTAAGAACAAAAATGGTCCCAGCACTGATACCCTTCTAACCCTTCTGCAATCCAAACAACACCCATTTACCCTAACTATCAACCAACTTTATATTCATGCTGCTACATTTCCTCTTGTACCGTACTCGAATGCCTGCTGACAATCCAGATACGCTATGTCCACTGCATTCCTTTTATCTATACAATCAGTCATCTCTTCAAGAAACTCTATTAAATTTGTTAAACATGATTTTTCTTTAACAAATCCGTGCTGGCTGTCTTTCATTAACCTTTGCATTTCTAAATGCTCACTAATTTGATCTCAAATTATGAATTCTAAAAGTTTTCCCACATTGATAATAAACTGATTGGTCTATAGTTACTTGACCCTCCTTCTTTCCCTTCTTGAACAACAGTTCACAGCAGTTTGCATATTTAAGGAGGAATAAACAGTTATAGATAAAGTCTCTGCTATCTCCTCTCTGACTTCTCTCAACAGCTTGGGTTGCACGTCATCCACCTTGAGTTCTAATTTTATTTTTAGCACCAATTCCTTTTCTACAAATATCCTCTAACAATGGTCGATATCCTCTTCTAATACACTTACATTCTCACTTCCACCATCACTTAAAAGAGAATTCAGGAGAAACTTCTTTACCCAGAGAGTGGTTAGAATGTGGAACTCGCTGCTACAAGGAGTAGTTGAGGCAACTAGCTTAGATGCATTTAAGGGGAAGTTAGAGAAGCGCATGAGGGAGAAAGGAATAGAAAGATATGTTGATGGGATTAGATGAAGAAGGGTGGAAGGAGGCTTGTGAGGAGCATAAATACCGTTGGGCTGAATGGCCTGTTTCTGTGCTGTAAATACTATGTAATTTGTAAAAACCGATCCAAATATTCTTATCATATTTCTGCCATAGCTTCATCCGCCACAATTAGACTTGTTCTATCATCCCTGAGCAGTTGCACCCTTTTAAGGATTCTTTTATGTTTTATATGCTTAGAATATCTGTTAAAATTTCTTTTTATATTATACGCTGTTCTATTTTTATATTTCAATCTTGCCCTTCTAATCTCCCTTTTCACCTCCCCACTACAATTTCTAAAATCCCTCTGATTTTCTTTAATATTATTAGCCCTAATTTTATCATATACCTCCTTTTTAAGTTTGTCCTCTTGTAATCTCTCTTTTTATGCATAAAGTTTATTCTTTGATGCACTGCCTTTTTAACTTCTAGGAATGTATTTATTTTGTACTCTGAATTTCATATTTGACGATTTCCCACAGCTGATCCATCAACCAGTTTGCTAATTTCCTGCCAAGTTAATTTAGGTCAGATCCCTTCTTATCTCACTGAACTTTGCCCTTTTCCAATCCAGCACTCATATCTTTGAGTCTTCAGTATCCCTTTTTATTCTTTACATTGAAGTTGTGGTCATTATTTTCCAAATGTTCCCTTATTCTCATATTAGTTATTTGCCTGACTTCATTTTTCAGAACTGAATTAAACAATACTTCTTTCCTTGTTGTTGAAACATATTGATCTAGGAAGCAGTCTGGATGCATTCTAAAAGTGTTCCCCACTTTCACCACATGTATTACCTTTAATCCAGCTGATCTTGGAATGGTTAAACTTATCCAGTATCATTGTCCTGTTGTTCTTACATATCTCTTCAAAAGGTTGCACTCCACTTTTTGGTGGCCTGTAATGCACACCAAGATTTGTACCTTTCCCTTCTTGTTTCTTATTTCTATTCACATGGATCCTGTCTTAATACAACCCTCTAGTATATCCTTGCTTTCTAGTGCTGTGATAAAATCCTTCACTAACACTGCCACTCCACCACCCTTTTTTTCCCCTCCCTGCCTCTCTCGTGAAAATGTTATAACCGCGAATATTAAGTTCAAAGTCCTGTCCAAATCTAAAGGATGCTTCCATTACAGCTGCTATATTATTTCCCTCCATGAATATTAATGCTTCTAATTTTCCAGTTTTATTTTGAATGTTTTGTGCAAACAAACCACTCAATTCTGACTTCAGATTTTTTGAATGTTGACCCTTATTCAGGGCAATAAGAAAAGTAGGCAAAGGCTTACTGCAGAACTGCTAAGTACTGTAGGTCTGGTTTCTCCCATTCTCATTCCAGTGTATTCTCTTCCATTCTTGAGCTATTTTACTCAACTTTTGACTTCCTAATATCCTTTCACAGCCTGACTGAGATGACAACTGCATACATACAGCCTCTTGCAAATCTTTGCAGTTTTAGCTGCCTAATTCCTGTACTCATTATCTTTACTTGCCTTCATTGGGATGCTATGTTGAAGGGCCTATATATCTGCAAGTTGCTCCTTTTTAAGTTCTGATGAAAGGTTTTCACCTGCAGTATTAACATGTCTTTTCTTTTTTAAGTGCCGACGGACATGCTGTGTGTTTAAAACAATTTCTGTTTTTACTTCAGTTTTACAGAATTCAGAGTTTTTCATTTCATTTCTAGTTTAAATGTATTCCAATATTTAGTTCCATGTTTTGTGCCAACAATGTTGTTTCTCATCTTATTATATGCAGCCCATCCTTTCTATATAAGTTTTTTTCTACCTGAGAAAGCTCCTCAGACACCCAGAAGGGCAATTCCCCCTGCTCAATTAAATTAGTTATCCTGTTCATTCTTTTCATACCAGGTAGCACAAAGCAAATCATATCCCTTCACCATTTTACCCCTTGTCTTAAACTTAATCAGCATGCCTTTATATTTCTACAATAGTTCTTTCCATCATACAGTTTGTCCCTAACAGCTTATTCCTGGCATATTTCTCTTCCCATCCCAATTGATTTATCATCTCTTGTTGTTGTATCCCTTACCCTTAGTGGATCTGGCCAGGTTTGGGTGGGACTCCAGGAGAACTTATTCAGATTAGGCCTGGCCGTTAAGATTGGCTGGGCCTTTATGCCCCCAGACACCCCGGGTTCACCCACCGCTTTTGTGATCGCACGTGCCGTTCCCATCCTCCAATTAAAATTGGGGCCTTTATTTCTCCATTACAGATCTAGCCTCTCTTCAACTATCTTTGTTATGGAATTTTGTAGATTCCCAAGCTTTTTATTATGAAAGTGTTTGAGTTTGACCGGTCTGAATTGGCCTGAAATGAGTTGCTAAGGAATATTGCACTTTTTAAAAACTCTAAAATAGATTTAATGTCAATTTTTTTTACTGCTCTCAATAGATTTTCAACTGATTGTGTAACTACAAACTTTATGTACTGCATAGCAAATCACCTCTACATGGGAGAAATTGACTAACTGCTGGACATAGCCATGCAATAAGTTAACAACTGGCAGGCCTGCATAATGCTGCTGTGGCTTCTCATGCTGTGGCAGAGCTTAAGCACTGTGCTTAGTTATATAGGATGTCTGCTTACATTTTGCAAACATATGATACAGCAACTCGTGTTTCCAGACCAGACCTACTTTTAAAAGCTCTCAAATTTGCACAAGCATCTGATTTATTAGTGAGATACATTAAAAGTGGTCTTATGCACAATTTCACCCATGTAGATGAAATGGAATTACCATCAGCCACATTCTTCCTCGTTAGTTTATTACTATGAGGAAACATATGAACAAAGATGTATGATGGCATTGTAATGCTGTTTAAATACTGTTATTAATATGAACAAACCTACTAAAGATCAACTAATAAGATCATTTCTTATTTAAGTTGGATCTTTTCAAGCCATCATTTCAGTCTTGACTTACTTAAGTACATTCTGCCCTCCTTCTCATTTCACTGTCTTAATTATTCACACTAAAACATAATCACCTTCTGCTCAGATAAGAGGGGTTGAAGTATACTTTTGCTGTTACTAGGGGCTGAATTTTCATCCGCTATGTCACTTGAAATTGGGCAATATAGCAACAGAAAATGAAGAGAAGCAGGTCAGAGCGGTCACATTCCCGCCCATAGGTCCTGTCACATTTCCGCCCCTGCCATTGCTGCCAGGAATCTTCCTCCACCCGCCCCAGCAGGGAGGTTGGCTGGTGGTCCCATGTCTGCTCTGCTCCGCTGGATGTAAATGACGGGGGAGTGGGGTGGGTTTGTAACCCAACCAATTTCCATCATTACTGCTGTTGCCACCAACCAGCTCCAAAAACTGCCAGGAGAGGGGCGGTGGTACACCCTAGGGCAGTGATGGGATTCCCACTCTGGCCATTGTTGGAGGGAGAGGGCCTTGGTGTGGGCACCTCACCTTCTCTTCAGGTCACTTACCTGAACCATGGCTCATCCGGAGCCCTTTCTAAAATATTGCAAAAATAAAATCTTTGGGGTGCTTCTGCCCCTTTTAAAGCAGACTTCTCCTTGTGGGATACCTGTTGCAGCACTACTGAATGTTCCTCAGCAGGCTCCCTTTATATGGCAGGGATATTGCCAGCAGCTCACCCAGCATAATCAACGAGCCTTGACCCAGGAAAATAGGTTACGGTGAAGGCAGGGTCAGTGCGGTGGGTGGAAGTTGCACTCCGACCCTCCTCCAGTGGCAAATGCACACTGGAGGAAAGTCCAGCCCCTGGGTATTTACAGCACATTTTATAAATACTATTTAGTGTTTAAAAGCCATAGCTCCTTCTGGAGATCAGTTTTGCTTATGACCTTTATTCTTTTGGTAAACCATATTAACTAGTTGTTAAAATACAAATTGTATTTAAAGAGTTTATTTACCTCTGGTAAATTAGAATTTATTTTAAGAGTAATATAATTTAGCAGCTACAAAAGCATCTGATTTTACCTTTACCACTTCCTGTCAACTTAACTTATAATAACCCTCAATATTCCCCCACAACGTACTGAACATGAATGAGCTTTAAATTATGCTGTGCATGAAATAAACAGGTTAATCTGTCCGCACAGCTGTGATGCTCAGTTCTCAATATGCCATCAGCTCTGATGAAGGTAAGTAAGATGCCTTCATCAGTAGCTGCTGCGTACCCTCTGTTTTCTCCAATGGTGGAAGCCAAAATATATTTACATTGATGCCATTGCACTGGCAAAAGTTTAGCCCGCATGATTTCATAACTACTAAAGCGTAAATTATCTTGCTCAGATATTAGCAAATGACTGCTTTACATGTTTGTATGAATTCCTTTGTCCACTATTTTAATGTAACCTGTTTATTTTATGTATAGTATAATTTAAAGACTTAAACCTTCACCATTGCAGAACATCTGACAGAGTTAATCTAAAGGTTGATTATAAATATAAAACTGCCAAACATTATCTATAATTTGTAGTTGTATAAAGACTTGGATCACCCGGCATTACAAACTTTGGAGAATTACATACATTGTGTACAATAACCAATGAAATTTTTTTTTTTCCCTTTTCCTTTAGATGAAAATTGCCAATCAATCGGTAAGTGTTTTATCAGTTTTACTGTTGCCCTATCTATAGGCATATGCACATATGAGATTAACTTGATTATTAATTAATTCTTCAAATGTGAACATTGAGACTTTCCCACTTTAAGACACTAAGATACTATGGACACATGTATTGTTTTTACTTCTATATAGTGCCCTAAACCTAAGCCATGTACCTGTGAAAAGGGGGAAAGGGGAGAAGATGGAGCTCCTGTAAGTATTGTCAAAATCTTTGTTCCTGAATTTATTATCTTCTGAAGCATGGTGCCAGATTGCATTTAATTGAACAGATGCTGATTGCTGTTGGTATTAGTTCTCCTTTCTGACCAACACCTAATGGAGGTGCAGAAAGCCAACGGATGCTCCAGCTGCACAAACTGACATTTCATGAGAAGAAAACTCAGCTGTTCTTCAACGTGTGGAACTTGCACAATGAGGAGAGAGGGACTTCTAAAAACAAATGGATGAACTTGGATAAAATAAAGGTCCAGTTACACTACCACTCTTGCATTGATGCGAAGCAGATTAGGCTGCACAGTGGTGTGAAAGTGGCAGTGTAACTCTGCAGTCACATCCCTATCTGATTCCGAAATGCAGCAAAACCAAGCAGTATAAAACACCTCGGGGCGGTTGTCTCACACAACTTGGGTTTGATACAGAATAACTCCAGAGGAGTGTGAAATTAGGTTTAAAAAGTGTCAGGTCTTCTAAAGACTCCATAAGTGCTTGTTTTTTACGGCTCTTTACAAACCATTAACCATCACCACTGGGACTGCAGAGGTTCAAAGATAAAGCCCACCACCACCTTCTCAGGGAAACTAAGGGTGAGCAATAAATGTGGCCTTACCCACATCAACCACACCCCAGAACAAATAACAAAAGAATGGAATAGGCCATGTCCAGAATAAAGTTCCTTATACTCTGGCCCAGCAATATGTTTTCATTCATACTCAGCGCTGATATTACCCCCTTTGATGAACACAAAATTCAGCCAAAGAATATAAACTAAAGGAAAAGGATGAAAAGAAATCTGCTTGTTTGATCACTGGTTACATCTCCAGGGAGGAGCCATACAGCACTAATATTCCAGTGTTAAACGGACATGTACAAAGGAAAGGCTGGATTGATTACAGATGTTTTTCATTCACTATTAAAGTGACTGCCGGGTTTAGCTACAACCTGTTAATTAAAAGGAGGGGATTTGCCCACAGAGTGGACCTCAGGTGGCTGGCTGGCGGAATGTGTGGCCAGCCGGCCGGCCGACTGATAGTCCCTGCGGGAGGCCCAGTCCATTTTAAAGACTGGGGCTAATTAGCATTGGGCTGCTGTTGGAAGTCAAGCACCCGGGGCAGCCCGCCTGCTCCGGCCCTGAAGAAGGTAGGTTCATGGAGGAACCCTGATTTTTGGTGGAGGTTGGCTGGAGCGGCAGCGTCCCACCTTTGGTATTGTGGAGCCGGCTCCACAAAAATAAAGCCTAACTTAACTTTCGGGTTGTTTCCAGCCCAACCGCCAGCTGGCATCAGGGCCCTATCGACTCTTGGGCCACCTACTTGGAGGACCCAAGCAAAATGGCGACGGCCACCACCACCACCACGGCAATGGGGTGGTAAGTTCTTACACTCCATTTTCAGGTCACTTCAGCCCCATTGCTGCTGGGCGGGAAAATTCAGCCTAAAGATTTAATCACAGAAACTATACATATCTCCCTCAGTATGGCATGTGAATGACTTTCATTCACAATCGCAATCTCATCCTTGTAAATCCTCATTTTTCTAAAATGATTTGAGGGTAAGGCTCCCTTTACTCTTTTCCTTATTTCCTGCACTCCTCTAGCCATGCACTAACACCAGCTGTGAGGGCGAGTCAGTGACCTGCTTCCAGGCCGCCATTTATAACACTCTTCCCTTGGAGAACAGTGTGAAGTAGTGGAAGGATTAACAGTCTGACAAGCTACGACATGAATGCTCCTTCCATGGCCGATAGGGTGGTTAGTGCTCTATGGCAGGAGGGTTTTAGGGGCTCTCACAACCCAAACGACTGGGTGGGAAACAGATGCGAGTTACCTGTTGGACGTCAATCCAGAACAGAGACGGAGCTCCGGCCTCACGGGCACTGTTTGAATTATAACCCTACACCTTCAGACTCAGACGGGAAGTCTACCACTAAGCTGGTTTCCACTAGGAGATATAGGAATATGATTCAAAACTGTATAGTATGGAGGAAAAGTTTGCTAATAATCTGGGGACATTGCAATGCTATCACATTCCTGTGTGATCTGAAATTTATCACACTGTGATAACATCACAACTGGAAATATTTCTCCTATTTGCTTTATGAATTCTGTTGTATTCAGGCAACTTACAGCAGTAGTTCCACACTTACATCCCGTTGTATGGAACTGAAAGGACAAGAGAGTGGTTCTTTTGCATTGTAGCTGACACTGGGGTCGATTTTAACCCAGAGCAGGTTTCAGATGGGCGGAACGAGTGTGAAATGCACTCATTGCCTGATTTCAGGCCCAGGTATTTTAACTCCCAGGTCTCATTTAAATGCTGCCAGTCCAAATGGTTCCAAAGTTAACCGTTCCAGGTGGGATGAGGGGACGAAGCAGCTGCCGAAAGGGGAGACCGCAACTTTCCTTGTGGGGCCCAGAGGAGCACTTGCTCCTCTTCGCCCAACAAAGGACATTTTTTGACTTACCCGGAGGCGTTCTTTGTCCTTCCCACCAGCTGCCGATATGCGTCAGCCTGGTGGGGAAGCCACAGCGGTTTCCCTGCTTATGCCCCAGTTAAAATGCCGTCAGGATCCTCGTACATCAATATTGATGAATTGCATCAATTCATGAGGCTGCTGCCTGCTTTTGGTGGGCGCCTCATCCACCTGGAGAACCCGGAGACAATGGGAAATGGCTGCGTTCTGAGCGGGCACATAACCTGCTCGGTTTTAACTGCCCACCTGCCTGGTTTCCACCGGGCGGGTAGGGTTAAAATCAACCCCATAATTTTGAAGCATTTTTTTGTTTCCTGTATGGCATAGTGATAATTCTATCATGCACTGACTAGAAATCATTATGCTCTGGGATGGTTATGTTATGTCCAGTTGCAAAGTAGGTCAGCCACATGCTATATTAATTGCAAACTCAGATAGAACCAATTCTGGGAGACACAGGTATTAAGCTTGTGTGTATTTGTAAGAAGCAGGCAGAAATAGAGGCACTGAACAATAAAGCACACAC
Organism: Squalus acanthias; assembly: GCA_030390025.1. Lineage (NCBI taxonomy): Eukaryota > Metazoa > Chordata > Chondrichthyes > Squaliformes > Squalidae > Squalus > Squalus acanthias. The sequence continues at coordinate 97,705,686 of CM059428.1, forward strand.
CTCAGTGTTTCATGATAAGAAGTAACATTACTTCTGGAGTTTAATGCTGTCACCAGCTCTTGCATTGATGAAGGAGGTAATATTTGACAGAGAGAGGGACAAATGAGTTAAATAACATATTGTGGAATATTAAAGGATCCTTTACATTCATCATAATTAAATAGGTTCCTTGGGGAAACCATAAAAACATGGGTGGGATAAGGATGGCTCATTAATTAAAGTGAAAGCAATTTGTCTGCATTGTACTTACTAGCTAGGATCGCACTGCTTATTTCAATTGGGGCTAGATTTTCTGCCTATTGCCTTTGAATTGGCAGGAAATCTGGGCTAGCGTACAAGTTAGATGTATGTTTTCTAGGATATTACGATCACCAAATCAGGTCACAAGATTGGCTTGGGCGAAGAAAGCCCTTCAGCCTATTTGACTTCAACCTTCCAGAATAAAAGCTCATTACAGCATCTAACTGTTTTTTAAATGAATCCAGTGCATCACCCACCCTTCTTGACAACTCACTGCAGTTGTTGATCACCCTCTGTGTGAAGAGATACTTGCTGACATTTGCCCTAAATAATACCCTTCATAAGCATGACCCTGTATTCTCTTGCCCAGCTGCCCTGAAGCACAAAAGGTGTGATTTTAAATCTAGGATGTCGAAAGGTGTGTCAAATAAAAATTTGCGAAGCCTTGACTGAATGTCACTTTATTATAATATTTCTCAAGCGTAAATGAAGATGTCCACATGCTTGTGAATTATAATTTTTCTAGCATGAGTTTATAACTTAACCACCTATGGATAAGCAGCTAATATCGCGCACATCATAATTTGGAATGTTATAGATGTTGTAATGCTTTTGTTTAGTAAGCACTCTACTAACATCTGGATATTAATTTAGGGGAAAAAAGGAGATCGAGGTAAAGACGGCAGCCCTGGTGCAAAAGGAGTACAGGTACTGAAAAATACTTTATCATATTTATAATGTATTTCATCTTCAATGTTTCATTAATTTAAAGTAAAGGCTAATAAGAGTACTTTCTGTGTAAAGTCTGGCATTTTGGATCTTCATGAAGCCAAAAATAAACCATTCTAATGGTGATATATTTTAACTGGAAGGAAATAGATAGATTTTTTTAAGAGATATGGGGAATAAGTTCTTAAAAAAGTACTTTCACCTTTGTCTCACCTTCTTCATGAGCTGAATTGCAATCAGTTCATGAAAGTCTAAGGGGTGTGTTACATCTTAGAGTTTTTATTCAAGATGTTTTTCTCACATTCAGCATCTCAGACCACTGACTCCTGATGAACTGGAAAGTGCCTTTTCTTGCCCAATATCTTGGTAATTTGTAATGAGCCCTGAGTGTGAACAGAAAACCCTCAGAAAACCCTTGTTACTGTACTGCAGCTTGCTGGTTATATCTTGCACCCTCACGTCAACTTCCTCGACTTCGAATGATGATAAAACAAGTACTCCACTAGACCATGGCTTAGGCTATAAACTGCCAGATAAACTTATTAAACTGTAAATGTGAACAGAACCAGTGACATACTGTACATTTACAGTAGTCACACGCTTAACTATCGCTCCTAATAGTCACATCTACTGTGCTAGACTTCGTTGTGAGCTGTCCGTGAATAATATCCTTGTGTGGCAATTCGCTGCTGACCTTCCAGAGTATCTTTATCAATCAGATGGTTTTAGATGGATTACGTCATAGGAACGAAACAGGCTGAGATCTGTACTTACAAAATTTAACAGGAGCAAAGGAGGTTAAATATATGTCTCTTTACTAGAGCTGACAATCAAACATAGGTTCAAAAAAAGGCACAGGATGCTTGTTTTCGAATCTACTAGCTTGACCTTCCCCACCTGTTGCAGATGTAATGGGCCGGCCTGGAATTGGGCCTTCGGCCTCATTTCAATAAATCTGGTGAGCTGCTGGTGCAATGGGATTACATAGGATTACATACATAGGATATACAGGCCATTCGGCCCAACCAGTCCATGCTCCACTCGAGCCTCCTCCTGTCTTTCCTCATCTAAATCTATCAGCATAACCCTCTATTCCCTTCTCCCTCATATGCTTGTCTAGCCTCCCCTTAAATAATGGCCCAGAAATTGATCTCGCTCTGTTCCCGCGGGGGTAAGGCTTTCCCGCGATCTCTCACCTCGCTTGTGCTTTTTCAGATCCAGCTCGCACGAACTTCATGTTCCAGACATCAGCTGGGCAGTGCTTGCGTATCCCACCGGCGTAGTGAATTTGTGCGAGCTGTGGGATCACGTGACTCAGTTAGAGCCAATGGCAGCACACCATCTTCCATTCATAAGTTTCACAGCACCCTGTGAAATCTATGAATCTTACACCCCCCCCCAAAATAACAGCTAAACCTCAATTAAATTTTAAAAAAAACCATCACATTAATAAAATAAGTATAGTTAATTAAATTAACCATTTTAAATAAAAAATTAAATTTTTGAAAAAATTTAAAATCTTTTAAAAAGTTATAAAAATAAACTTACCTGTCTTTAAAGTCTCTAAAAAAGATATACCTGTAAAAAAAAATTCAAAAAAATACTTAATTCACTACTTACCTTCTTAAAAGCGGGTCTTACTCCTCCTTTTTACATTTCCAAAATCTTCCCTACTTACCTGCGCGTCCAAAGCATGAAGTGCACAGCGTGCGCGCAGCCTGTAGCGCGCACGCGATGCACCCAGGACCCGCCCCCTTTTCAGAAGAGCAATTGCCGGTTTTCAGCGCATGCGCAGGGCATGCAGAAAACCGGCAATTGGAGTGGGAATACGCGAGAGTACGCAGTGCGTACTCTCGCGTCGCGGGATCAATTTTCGGCCCATTATTCTCTTCAAGCACTCCCTGTGGTAGCGAGTTCCACATTCTCACCACTCTCTGGGTAAAGGAGTTACTCTGTGGGTAAAGGAGTGGGTGGCGATCACAATACTCTGGAGTCGGGTGGGGTGGGTGGGGGAGATTACTCTTGCTCTACAGGAGCGATTTTTAAAAGTAAAAAAAAAATTGTAATAATGATATGGTTTATATAGTCACAAACTCTGGGTGATATGAACACATACTCAGAAGAGGAATGGTGATCAGACAATTTAGATTTAATTCCTTTGCGTAGAAAATGGTGAATGTGTGGAACAAATTCTCAGAGAGGAAGTGGATAGCAAATTCAAGAGGTAGTTGGAGAAGAAGGAAAGAAAGACTTGCATTTATATAGCGCCTTTCACAACCTCAGGCTGTCCCTAAGCGCTTTACAGCCAATTGAGTACTTTTGAAGTGTCGTCACTGTTGTAATGTAGGATAAAATTACTACTGAGGGAAACACTAAGAAGTATTTGAGATAGAGGGTATATGATAATTTTCCAGACTTTGGGACCAACTCGATCGACGATAATGATCTGTTCTGGTCCTGTACATTCCTGTCTACACTGAAAGATGGATTTGGAGACCAGAAACCATGGAACAACTGCACGTGAACAATTGCTGCAAAACCACCTTTATCATTCTGCCCGCTGACTCTCCCAGATGTTGGGGAAGCTTTGTATCTTCCAGAATTTTAAGAGTTTAGCCTGCCCATCGCCAGAATAAAATTTCAGCCTGGATGGCAACTTTGCTGTCGGCGCATTTAATTAGACTCATTTACATTACAGAGCTGCTTCTGGAACCAGTGCTGTAATATAAGTGTTGTATAAGAGGAGAACAAGGGAATGCAGGGTGACCCTTTCATTTTGCCATCTCCCTTTCTGTGAGGAAGCTGCTGACCTTTATGTCCCTCAAAGACACAGCCAAGATCAGAACCTCCATGTATCTAGGATATTGTGGGTGGAAGCATGCATGCTGTCATGGAGGTTAATGTTAACTTTTGGCAATAATGAGAAATGGGCAATATTGGACTGGCCCCCCGTTATACTTATCTCCCAATTTTTCTGGTCTGGAGAGGTGTATAACGGGCGGCTGATCCGATATCGCCCTTTTTACATTATTGCCAAAAGTAAACATCTCCCCCACTTTTCATTTCTTTTGTTTTCCTTTCTTTCTTTCTTCAGTCTATTTTGAGTTAAGAAGATAATGGCCTAGAAATTGGATCACGCCCGCAGTGCAGCACAAACCAAGTCCAGTGCATTTTGCACATGCCTAAAGAAGCTAGTGGCAGGACCACAGCAAACTGGTCTGCTGGACCCATTTGTATGTAAACAGCGAGCTGCAGGCACCAGTCAATTTAGTATGATAATATCGTGGCATTGGCAAGCATTTAATTTCTCCTGGAAAGATTGTGTGAGAGTCCTTCAGATAGGATGTTACATCGCATTGTTCTGGAGGTAGTCTTGGGATACAAATCACTTTCTGGGACTTGCCCTCCAGCTTCTCCATCTACTGCAACTTCCATGATTTGGTTTCCTTGTATAAAGAGGGCTCCACTCCTTGAAGGGGTGAGGTCGCTTATGGAGGCTTCCCCTTCTCCTGTTGCCAAGTGCTGCCTTCTATTGTGGGCTGCTTTCTCTCAGTAAGCAATGAAACAGGGATACAGGTTAATACATACTGAGGAATTAGATTTAAGAAGACCTTGTCATAACGGGGGCCAGTAAGAGAGAAAATTGTTTCATGCAGATGAGGAGGAATTCAACTTTAGCAGTGGGCATGTTTGTGCTGTGAGATTGAAATGTGGTGAAAGTAGAATAAGGGTAATGAAGACAATAGAACCTGTGTGAGGGGCACAATGTACTGAAGTGCACTAAATAATCACCCTTTCCTTGGTAAGAGGCATAGCCAGCCAGTGCCCTATATTGCCCAAGGTCAATGAACTTCTTTTGGCACCTGCTTCTGTTTCTCACTTTGCTAGACTTGTCACTTATCCAATTGTTCAGAATTAACATTCTACGATTAGAATATGTGGCAAAATATTATTATTTTATTGTGCAATAAACAATATTTCAAATTCAAAACCTGATGAAAACTATGATAATATGCTAAACTATTAATTTTGATTCTTTGTCGATAGGGACAACGCGGTTTAAAAGGAGAGCTTGGGTTTTCTGGTGAAAAGGTGAGTACACTTCTGATTTTTAGTACCGCTGGGTAAATGTAAGTTATTAATCACATGTTTATAGGCCAGTTATAATAAACATATTGTTTCAATCTGAAGTTGTTTTGGCTTTGTATCAATGCAAATAATGTGGTGTAAGTCTGATGCAAAGTTGCTTGAATCAGGTTTAGACAATTGATGTAAGACCATTCCCAGGAGGTATTCTTGTGCTGCTTCATCTTCGTACCAGTGCTGTATAACTATAGTCAGACCACCTGTATACTACACTCTGTATATCTGGGTCATCTGCAAATTTGATATTATATCCCTTATATATATCTCCTAAAACTGAATCCTGGAGGATACTGCTGTATACATCCCTCCAGTCCAAACTCCACACTTCTTCTTTCGTATAGTAGTAGCAAAGCAAAGCAAATCAAATGTCAATATCTAACTCCACACTGTGCTGATTCCTTGCACTCTACTGGTCTCATGCTGTTCAAGACTGTTTTGGACACTTATTTAGCCTTATATATTTAGTAGCTTTTTAGTTGGCTTTTTAGTAGCCAACAGTAAATCTGATCATCATTATCAAAAGATAACTTACGTACTTTTGGTCAGAACACATGGTTCAATAACCTTTGTGGGGGGAGGGGAGTGAAGTGGAGTTTTATCCCTCCAGGGTGGGCAGGAGAGGGGCGATGGGGGTTAAAAGAGTTTCACCTAGACCCCCAAGGTATCCTGCTTCCTGACCCATTATTGCCAAACGACTCAGTGATTGTCTGTTCCCTCCCCCAGCCTCTGATCCACGATTTACCCCCGACCCACGATATTTCCCCTCCCTCCGAACCACAATCCTCCCAACCCACAATCAACGCCCCCCACCCCGCAACCCACAATCTCTCCCTTCCTCCCTCCTTCAACTCCTCAGCCTTCCAGTGCAGGCCTTCCCGCCTGACAGATCGCCAGCCTCTCAAACTGACTGCCTGCCGGGAAATGGAGAAAAAGAATTTATATGCGATCCTGCCATTAAATTCAGCAGGACCTCTTTGCTACCTGCATTTCCGCTATTCCCGGACACTTTGACCACCCCAACCCCACCCCCCCACCCCGCCCCTGACCTCTGCTCCCTCCCCTCCTCCTTGGTCTCCACAACTGAAATGTGAGAATTAGCAATGGAGTGCGGTAACCACAATCCACGGATTCATACTGAGTCTATATTAGACCTGATCTTACAAGAAAAGCTGTGGCTCTGTGGCACAAATCATTTAATATTTTTTTATATTTCCAACAGGGCAAAGCTGGGTTCAAAGGACATAAGGTAAAGTATAATGCTGTTGACTAAATTAATATTTTGCCTGTTGCATGTCTGCGTATCTGTGTCAGACAGAAGTTCAGACAATACTGAACTACTTACATCAGCTTAACTCAGCACAGATAGTGGATTAAACTTCCTCTTCGATATGGCACAGTCGTATATTACCCAGTACACTTGCTGGCTGATCCATTGGGGAAGCACAATCCAGTGCTTCTTGACTGTACTGCTTCTTGATTCTATATTTCAGTGGATTTATAAAAACAATGTACATCACCACTGGCTACAAAACAAACGTTCTCCAAAAGGTCTCCTCGTGAAGCAACCAGAATATTGTATTTGGAGCCACCTAAACAACATCTGACATGTTTGTGAGTGAGGCCTTCTGCTCCTTTAATTTTGCTTCTTCAAGGCAGAGTACGGATTAACTCCCAGTTGAATGTTTAGGCTTCTTTGAAGTTGATGCTTAGGAGAGACCGCAGCCAAACCTTTCAATGTTGTTGTACATCTACAAGGCTACGGACCAAGAGCTGGAAAGTGGGATCAGGCTGGATAGCTCTTTTTTGGCCAGCACAGATATGATGGGTCGAATGGCCTCCTTCTGTGCCGTAAATTTCTATGATTCTATGACTTCCTGGCAAGACACAAGAGAGACAAGTACTTTATTTCATTATTAAATAAAAACATGTTTCTTATACACAATTGCATGGGCTCGTGAAGCCAAGGGGCAACTTGTGAAGCATAAACTGCTGCAAATGGTTGGGAAACTGAGTTATATAAATTTAATCTTACCTTAAAGTCTACTGAAAAAAATGAATTGTTAAAAGAAGATGGTCCAGGACACAAAACAATATTAAGTTTTTCAGCTAGTTTTAAGAGGGTGGAAAAAGCTATTCACTTCATTTTATTAGCTTGCCTGTTCCTTCTTAGTTCTATGATTTCATACCAAAGTGACCCATTTGCCCTTCAATTGCAGCAATTGTGTAATTTAATTTACAAAACACCTTGATTCATAAATTGGCAATCATTATAATTGTGCTTATTAATTTTATTAATTTTGAATTGGCATTATTTCAGCATAAATGAAGTGACTACCCACTACAATTAATTTAATTTTTGGATGGCTCTTTGATTGGCCAGCTTTTTGAGACCTTCAATGCTTCACAGTTACCAAGGAATTATGTTTTTCTGATGTACAGACAGGAAAATGTATGTATTCCAACCATCATTCATTTTGGAGATATTGAAGTTTTCACAGCAGTGGCTAACTTCAGGAATTGGTGGATTATGGGTTTCTGATCATCACAGAGACAGAACCATTGGAGGGGCAGCACTATGAGTGCACAGACAGTGTGCTCCATGAAATTCAAGCAAGCTGAATATCTTCATAACAGATGGAGTTAGTAAGGAAATATTTTAGTAGGCGGACTTCCTTAGCTCCAACCTAGAGGACAAAGGCAGTTGTTTAGAGGGCTGTTGTGGGCATTGCAGCTTTAACAGCCCACAGGATAGCCAATATAAGGCAATTCCTCCTTCAAGATAATCTGCAAGAGATATTTTGAAATCTGTGACCTTGTTTTATCTAAAAGTGAGAAGTCGCACAACACCAGGTTATAGTCCAACAGCTGTTGGACTATAACCTGGTGTTGTGCGACTTCTCACTTTTGTCCACCCCAGTCCAACACCGGCATCTCCGCATCATTGTTTTATCTATATATAGAGGGCTGCGAGAAAGAGACTATTTTGAAGGTTGATGGATTCTTTTCAGTGCATTGCCCAGCCCAGTGCTATTATTTATTCTGATAAACATCAACAAAGTTCGTTCAAATGCAAACATTCATGGTGCAGACTGCTTCTGTACTGTACTATTCTATGATTCTATGATTTAAAAAAGGACGTGTTACATTAGTAAGGTTGTATTACAGATGTCCCAATTTAAAACTTTTTTTATTCATTCAGGGGATGTGGATGTCGCCAGCAAGGCCAGCATTTATTGCCCATCCCTAATAGCCCTTGAGAAGGTGGTGAGCCACCTTCTTGAATACAACTGAGTGGGTTGCTAGGCCATTAAAGAAATTGTGAGAAAGAAATCTGCAGTCAGATTAGATTGACGAGTAGGAATAACAAAATTATTGTTCTGGGAGAATGTAATTATCCACTTATCAGTTGGGACAAAGCGGGAGTAAATACAGAAAAGGAAATGGCATTCCTAAAATGTAAAGAGGACTCCTTCCTCAAGCAGTATGTTAGTAGGTCTACATGGAAGGAGGCTTTGTTAGATCTGGTTATGAGGAATGAAGTAGATCAGATTGATGAGCTAAATTTAGGTGAGCACATTGGGAATAGTGCCAACAATTTAAGGTTTAAAATCCAACTAGAATGGGAGAAAGTCAGTCCAAAACTAGAATACAAGATTTTAGAAAGATGAGCAGCGAGCTAGCTGAGGTGAGATGGAAGGAGAAATTGGTACTCAGGACTGTAGAGCAACAGTGGGATGTTTAAAAAGAGATTGCAAAAGTACAGAGTAAGTATATTCCATTAAAAAAGGAAACCACTCGTAGTTTCAGTATGCCATGGATAAATAAAGAAATTAGAAACCAATTAAAATTGAAGAGGCGGGCCTATAATTACTCTGAGTAATAATGAAGGAAAATATGGGAAAATAAGAAAAGAGATTAAGATTGGGGTAACAAAAGCTAACAAAAGGGAATATGTGGAAGAATATTCAAAAATCATCAAAATGAACAGTAAAATATTTTACAAGTATATTAATAGAAAAGAGAATAGTTAAAAGGGAGGTGGGATCCCTGAAAAGAGAGGATTGTTATTTTGTAGATAATGATCAAAAAATAGTGGTGGCATTTAAAAATACTTTGCATCAGTCTTTACTAAAGAGAAGGATATCGGAGAGGAGATGAACCTTAAAGTGGCTGAGAGTGAGATGAACTAAATTATAATTGCTAAAAGGAAAATTTTACATAGGTTAGTTAGACTAAAGAAAGACAATGCATCAGTGCTGATTGGGATATAGCCTAGGATCCTGAGGGAGATGAGGAAGAAAATTGCAGAGGGCCTAAAAATTATATTTCAGGGCTCTATTGAATGTGGATGTGTACCGGAGGACTGCAGAATGGCCAATGTAGTATGATTTGCAAAACAGGAGCTTTTTTTCATGATAACAACGCAGATTATGGGGCAAAATGATAGAAGTGTTTAAAATTATGAAAGGATGGGACAGGGTATATAGAAGCAGACTGTTTCTTGTAGTTATGGGGTCTAGAACAAGGGACCTTAGATGCAAGATTAAATATAAGAAATTTAGAACAGAGAGCAAAAAAGTTGTTTACACGGAGAGTTGTGAGGCTGTAGTTGTCACCTCCAGGGTTATGGTTGAAGTAGAAACCATTTCAACATTCAAGATTAGATTGGATAGATGTATAAAGGAAATGGGAATCAAGGGATATGGGCTTATTTATGGAACTATTTGCTCTCGTGGAAGGTAAATCCGGTATGGAATAGATGAGCCGAACGACCTGTTTCTGTGTTGCAACTTCTATGTATTTTTATGTATATTTCTGGTTATGTAGAATATTTATTAAAAATAAAGTTTCACCATTAGCAACTTTTAAGAATATTGAAAAAGAATGGAAACAAAGGAGTGACTTAATTGCTCAAAGGACTAAATATTTACTTGTTTAATGTTATTTTCATATTTTGCAGCATTCCAATCAATTGATTTTGATCTGTAATGTGTCAGAGGGACTCATATTTTTGTTTGGTGCTGGTAGACTAATATAAGATCTGTCAAAATTGTACCTTGCCTGACAGTTTTATTATTATTCCCTCCGCAGGGCATAAAAGGTGAATGTGGGATCCCGGGAACAAAAGGCGAACATGTAGGTATATTTTCCACATATCTGTGGTTTAGTTTAAGATTTTCTTCCATTTTCTGTATTTAAAAAATGTTAATGGGAAAGGGCATGGAAACGGGATTAGAGTAAATAGCTCCAGTTCAAAAGGTAGCAGCAGGAGTAGTCAGTCTCCTTCTGTGCTGCAATTTCTATGATTCAGCAATTTTTGCCTGAAGATTAATTACCGCCTACAAAATTTATTTTATTTTTATTTCCTTTTTAAAATTATTTTTTCTCTCTTCCCCAGGCAGTGTGCTCCCAGCTCCCAGTAAGCAAGTTCCTAGCCTCTGATCGGCACCTCCTATGAGGAGATGACTGAGAACGGGAATTTCCAACTTTGGCAGGGGGTGTAAAACAGCCCCTAGCAGATCAGCCGCCTGTTATACGCCCAGCCCAACTTTGAAGTCAATGGAAAGAAAAATCGGGCGGGGTGTATAACAGACTACTGATCCACTACCAGCCATTTTACACCCCTGCCAAAGTTGAAAGTTCCGCCCAGTGAGAGCTAGTCTGTGTACGCCAATATTTTCAGAACATAAATATTTTGGAGTCTGTGTGTTACAATGGGTTAACACACTAGCCTTTCATTTCAGGCATCTGGGTTCAGATCTTATGAAGACTGATGGGATTAAAGTCTTTTTATCTGCTGGCTATAAGGGTTCTATGTGAATTCAATTTGTACAATAACCCAATTCCAGTGGATACGAGCTCACATATCAAAGCCTCATTTAATTTGTTACTAATTAGCACAATATTAACAATTGCTCTCAGCGGGGCCACAGGATGGTTGGTGTGGAAAATTTAAAAAATGTAGGGACTTACTGTTCTGATGTTGGGATGAAGGCAGATTGTTGGGTAGAGCACAGAGAATTTTACTCTACACCTAAATAATGCTACAAGTGAGCTGTACAATAATGGAAAAGCGTTCTATGTCCCAGTGCTGACATCCATTGCCTTAATGAAAAGAAAGACTTGCATTTATATAGCGCCTTTCACGACCACCGGATGTCCCAAAGTGCTTTACAGCCAATGAAGTACTTTTTTTGAAGTGTAGTCACTGTTGTAATGTAGGAAATGCAGCAGCCAATTTGCGCACAGCAAAGGTCCCACAAACAGCAATGTGATAATGACCAGATAATCTGTTTTTGTTATGTTGATTGAGGGATAAATATTGGTCAGGACACTGGGGATAACTCCCCTGCTCTTCTTCAAAAAAGTGCCATGGGATCTTTTACGTCCACCTGAGAGAGCAGACGGGGTTTAACGTCTCATCTGAAAGACGGCACCTCCGACAGTGCAGCACTCTCTCAGCACTGCACTGGAGTATCAGCCTAGATTTTTGCGCTCAAGTCTCTGGAGTAGGAACTTGAACATACAACCTTCCAACTCAGAGGCAAGGGTGCTATCCACTGCGCCATTGGCTGACACTGGGATGAACACTGCACTTTAGTGCAGTACTGAGGGAGCTGGGGATTTTGCCCCAGTTTCCTGGCCACTATTTATCCCTCAACCAACATCACTAAAAAACAGATGATCTGGTCATTATCTCATTGTTGTTTGTGGGACCTTACTGTGCGCAAATTGGCTGATGCATTTTCTACATAACAGTGACTACACTCCAAAAGTACTTAAATGGCTGTAAAACGCTTTGGAACGTCCCGAGGTCATGAAAGGTGCTGTTTAAATGCAAGTTATTTCTTTCTTTCAGAAAATCTGAAAAAGTATTGTTTTAGAGATTGTGCTTTTTTCTTTTTAAAGCTAACGACCCTAAATTTCCTAAAATTCTTTCAGACTCCTGCCATGTTACTGCTGACCTGCTCTCTTGACCCTATTCCCACTAAACTGCTGACCACCCAACTTCCCTTCCTGGCCTCCATTCTAGCTAATAAACTCACCCTTGACTCCTCTGTCCTTGCAGACTACCGCCCCATCTACAACCTCCCTTTCCTCTCCAAACTCCTTGTTGTCTTCTCCCCAATCCATGCCCATCTTTCTACAACTCCATGTTTGAACCTCTCCAATCAGGTTTCCGCCCCTGCCACAGCATTGAAATGGCCCTAAACAAAGTCACAAATTACATGCTCCGTGACTGTGACCGTGGTGAACTATCCGTCCTCATCCTTCTTGACCTGTGTACAGCTTTTTGCACGGTTCACCACACCATCATCCTTCATCGCCTCTGCTCTGTTGTCCAGCTGAGTGGGACTTCCCTCACTTGGTTCCCTCTTACCTATCCAGTCATAGCCAGAGAATCTCCTGCAATGGCTTCTCTTCCTGCCTCGCACTGTTACCTTTGGAGTCTCCCAAGGATCTATACTTTGCCCCCTCCCAGTTCTCATCCACATGTTACTCCTCGGCGACATCATCCAATGACAGGATGTCAGGTTCTACATGTACGCTGACTACACCCAGCTCTACCTCACCACTGGCTCTCTCAACTCTTCCACTGCCTTCATGCTGTCAGAGTGGTTGTCCAACATCCAGTCCTGGATGAGCTGAAATTTCCTCCAATTAAACATTGGGAATATCAAAGCCATTGTCTTCAGTCCCCAACACAAACTCAGTTCCCTAGTTGCTGATTCCATCCCCCTCCCTGACCACTGTCTCAGGCTGAACCAGATTGTTCACAATCTTGGCATCCTATTTGATCCTGAGCTGAGCTTCCAACTCCATATCCTCTCCATCACAAAGACTGGCTACTTCCACCTCCATAGCATTGCCCATCTCCGCCCAGCCTCAGTACATCTGCTGCTGAAACCCTCATTCATACTTTTGTTACCTCCAGACTCGACTATTCCAATGCTCCCCTGGCTGGCCTCCCATCATCCAAATTTCTGCTGCCCATATCTTAACTTGCGCCAAGCCCTGCTCACCGATCACCCCTGTGCTCGTTAACTTACATTGGCTCATGGTCCACCAAAGCCTCAATTTTAAAATTCTCAATCCTCGTGTTCAAATCCCTCCATGGTTTTGCCCCTCCCTATCTGTAACCTCCTCCAACCTTACAACCCTCCAAGAACTCTGCGTTCTTCCAACTCTGATCTCTTGGGTATCTCCCACTTCCTTTGCCCCAAAATTGGCAGCCATGCCTTCATCCGTCTAGACCACAAGCTCTGGAATTCCCTCCCTAGATCAATTAAGTAGTCAAGAAACTAAACTGTAAACTAAGTTACTGAAATATAAATTTTAATTAAACTTAATTAAATAGAACAAGGTCATATAGGACTGGCAGTGCAGGTGGTGTGCCACAACTGCAGCATGTGGGAGTTTGTGGAGAGCATTGTGATCCCGGACAACCACGGGTTGTAACTAGTGGGGTACCACAAGGATCAGTGTTTGGGCCTCAGCTATTCACAATCTACATCAATTATTTGGATGAGGGAACCAAATGTAATATATCCAAGTTTGCTGATGATACAAAGCTAGGCGGAAATGTAAGTTGTGAAGATAATGCAAAGAGGCTTCAACAGGCTATAGACAGGCTAAGTGAGTGGGCAAGATCATGGCAAATGGAATATAATGTGGAGAAATGTGAAGTTATCCACTTTGGTAGGAAAAATAGAAAAGCAGAGTATTTTTTAAATGGTGAGAGATTGGTAAATGTTGGTGTTCAGTGGGACCTGGGTGTCCTTGTACACGAATCACTGAAAGTTAACATGCAGGTACAGCAAGCATTTAGGAAAGCAAATGGTATGTTGGCCTTTATTACAAGAGGATTTGAGTATAAGAGTAAAGACGTCTTACTGCAATTATATAGGGCCCTGGTGACACCACACCTGGAGTATTGTGTACAGTTTTTGTCTCCTTACCTAAGGAAGGATATACTTACCATAGAGGGAGTGCAACGAAGGTTCACCAGACTGATTCCTGGGATGGGGGGATTGTCCTATGAGGAGAGATTGAGTAGACTAGGCCTATATTCCCTGGAGTCTAGAAGAATGAAAGGTGATCTCATTGAAACATACAAAATTCTTACAGGGCTTGACAGGGTAGATGCTGGAAGGATGTTTCCCCTGGCTGGGGAGTCCAGCACCAGGGGTCACAGTCTCAGAATAAGGGGTCGGCCATTTAGGACTGAGATGAGGAGAAATTTCTTCACTCAGAGGGTGGTGAATCTTTGGCATTCTCTACCCCAGAGGACTGTGGAGACTCAGTCGCTGAGTATATTCAAGACAGAGAGCGATAGATTTTTGGATATTAAGGGAATCAAGGGATATGGGGATAGTGCAGGGAAGTGGAGTTGAGGTAGAAGATCAGCCATGATCTTATTGAATGGCGGAGCAGGCTCGAGGGGCCGAATGGTCTACTCCTCCTATTTCTTATGTTCTTATGTTCTTAAACCACTCCACCTCTCTCTCCTCCTTTTAAGATACTTCTTGAAATCTACCTGTTTGACCAAGCTTTTAGTCACCCATCCTACTGTCTCCTTATGTGGTTCAGTGTTAATTTTTGTCTGATTATGCTCCTGTGAACCGATTTTGGATGTTTTACTACATTAAAGGCACTATATAAATGCAAGTTGTTGTTGTTTATAAATATACAATAGAACGTTTCCGAGACTTTTTGGCACATAAACAAAACTGATATTTATAATTTTTCATGCTCCCTAATTCAAGAGAAAGTGATTGAATTTGCAGAACACAAGCTGGCTACTGTGATGTTATGCTTCGCACTTTCCATTCTACGCAGAAGGAGAAAGGTGCCCTCTGGTGCTGAATGTTCACAATGTTTCAGGCTGCCTTTCTCAATAATAATGTAGCAAATGGTTTGAAAAGATTCGCA
The DNA here is from genome assembly GCA_030390025.1 of Squalus acanthias. Classification (NCBI taxonomy): domain Eukaryota; kingdom Metazoa; phylum Chordata; class Chondrichthyes; order Squaliformes; family Squalidae; genus Squalus; species Squalus acanthias. The sequence continues at coordinate 97,720,734 of CM059428.1, forward strand.
GTTTTTGTGTGAGTAATTGCAAAATAAAAGAAAAATAAGACAGAGCTCCCCATCAATTCAAAATGAGTTATGTTGGACTTAAAGAAGGGTGTCACATGAAACTATTTTCAGCTGAACTTAATTGCTTGATTGACATTCAACATGCTGATAGTTTTTAGAAGGAAGCAGAGATTGGTCCAATAATGTGCTAAGGAAACAATTTTTTAGTGATATAAATTAAATGGATCATTGCTAATATTTGTATATTTCTGAAGGAAGAAATAAGTGATAGCATTTTTTATGCTGTTACAGTATGGAAGAAAAATGTATTTACAATTGTACATTTGTAATTGTTGAGTCCTAATGATGCATCAGCAACAGTTTACACTTATGTCGAGCCTTTAACATAGGAAAACATCCTCAGGTACTTCACAGGTAGATGTGAGTGAAACAGGGGGCTGGATTTTACAAACCTCAGTGGGTCCATGATGGGCGACATCCTGGCCTTTAAAATGAATTTCCCCTGATTGGGCTTGTTAAGCCCCGCCCAGCGCGTTTCCCGGCCAATTAGAGGAAGCGGGTCTGGTGTCGTCATTTGATGATACGTCATTTGATGATACATCATCAGCCGGTTTCCTTAAAGGGGTCATGGCCAACTTTATTTTGACATTTGTGCTGTCAGTGTTCTACAGCATTGAGGTGCTGCAAACACTGACAATCACTGCACAAAGGTGCAGGGCTGCACCCAGGCTCTCCCATGACTCCTTCCATATGCTTATAGAGGGAGTCACAGCACACAGGGAGGTCCTCTTCCCTTCCCATGGGTGGAAGAGACCTCCCCAGGAGATCAACACAGCCTGGTTGCACATTGCACAGGAGGGCACAAGCAGGGATGTGGTCAGGAGGATCTGGGTGCAGTGCCGCAAACGTTTCAATGATCTCAGTAGATCAGAAAACGTTAGTACAAAGCCACACTCAACCTCATTCTGCTGTGCCTCTCATCACATCCCCGTCACTCTGCCTTCCCTACCCAACTCCTGCACATCCTTACTCACACCAACTTACCTTGCATCTCCACTCATCCCTCTCTAGCTACATTATCGCATTCCCATCTCACTAGCCACCCCTCACACTCACCCTCATCCTAGTGCAGTCATACCAACTAACAACACTGTGGTCGGGTGCTGATACCCTGTGTCCTGAGCAGCACCTGTTGATTGCGGAGAAGGTTGGTATGGTTGTTGGTGCTGCTGGTGTGCCTGGTGATGCTGGTGTTGGGGCTGATCGTGGTGGAATTCTGAGGACCAAGGTGAGAGAGTTTCAAGGGTACCCATGCTGATGGAATAGATGGCAGGTGAAGTAGAGATGACAGAAGCGATCTATCAATGGTGGGAAGTCAGACTGGATGGAGACTTGTGTAAAGACTTGCAGCAACCTGAATCTGTAGTGGAAATGTAGTTTAGAGAAGCTAGTGGTTAAGGGAACATTTCTCAATCAGCTGTGAGCTTTGACTTGACATTTGAAGCTGTCAACTCATCAGCTGATTCAATGGCCCCTGACCTCCCGCCTCAGCTTCACAGACAAGGTCTAGGCACAGCGGGAAACCGGTGGGCGACTTGTCAGATCCAAGAAGCTTGGAAAAAGCATTGATAAGTGGCTGTAAACAAGCCACTAATTATTTTAATTGCCTCCCCCGCCGCTGCATGTCGGGTCTGCTCAGCGCTGACAGACCCGACATTTGGTAAAGGCATGTGGTGGTGGGTTTACAGCGGGATCCCGACCCGCTGGGGAAAAAAACCACTTTCCCACCCGACCCACCACCGATCGCACCCACTGACGCCCCGCAAAATCCAGCGCAGGGTGTCTAAAAGCTTGGCGAAGAGGTGGCTTTTAAAGAGGTTCTTAATGAAGGAGAGAGAGATGGAGAAGTTTAAGGAGGGAATTCCAGGGAATGGGATCCAGGCAGCTGAAGACTTTGCCATTAACAGTGAAGTGAAGGAAGGGGAATGCACAATAGGCAAGAGTCAGGAATGGAGGGTTGTGGGGCTGGGGGGTGGGGGAGAAGTAAGGCTTCAGGAAGTTATGGGTATTTAGACAAGGCTGTGGAGGGGTTTACCAATTTTAAATCTGAGGTGTTGGGGGGATGGGAAGCCAATGTAAATTAACGAGGACAGGGTGATGGGTGAGCAGGACTTTTTGTGGCATAAGACAGCAGAGTTTTCGACAAGCAGGAGTTGATGGAAAATGAAGGGTCAGAGTCTGGCTAGAAGAACATTGAAGTAATCCAGCCAGGAGGTAATCGAGCCTGGCATTGCTAAAAAATTGCATATTAATATTGTTTAATTTAGTAAATAACTTGCAAACTTCAATGAACTGTAATCTACTTCTGTTTTTATAAGACTAAAATGATTTTCTCAGATAAAACTAATTTAGAAAATACTGTTTCACTTTAACATCTGTTCACAAGCAGTTCACTTTTGCTTCAAGTATTGCAGGTTCACTACATTAACTGAGGTCTCAGTAATTTAAAAAAATCTTTTGTTGAAATCGAATGTTTCATTATGAGTTCGTCAAACTTCATCTAGCACATTTGGCACTTGGTTATAAAACTTATTGATGTTATCATCATTTTTCTAGGGTCCTGAAGGGCCACCTGGTCCGAATGGAAAAAGAGGAGCACCGGTAAGAGAACATTGATGATGTTATGTAGCCTTCAGTTTTGAACCCAAAAGATCAAACTATATAAGTATGTGTCTATGTACCATTGTAGTTAGAGAAATAGTTACATTCCTATTTTTAAAATGTATTTTTGTATTTTCTTTCTTACTTTCATTACTTGTTGAAAGTAATAATAAGGATTTTAGAAATTGGGATTCATCCCAAACACCATATTGAGAATAGCAGAAGTTTACAGCACACTGCTGTATTGGTGCGACCTGGCACTGCCTGCAGATCTGGAAAGAGGGAATGAACAGCCTGCATAAACTTGATGAAAATTACAAGTTGGATTAATCTCATAATTTAGCTTCTTAATTTTTAGGAGTGCTCATAAATATTATTAGGTCCAGAGAGAATTTGGAAATTTGGGTATTTTGAAGGCATAAGATTTTAAATAATAAAACCTGGTTGTGTTTTATTTATGGGTTTGGGTGTCTGGATAAGAAAGCTGACAGAGGAGAGAAGGATTTATGTGACTCTTTAATCTATGATTTCCTCTGGCCACCCATCAGTTCGAGATAAATGAAACCAGTACGGTTTGACGCTCTTATCATGGTAAGGATTGTTGTTATAAACCTATTGTTCAGTGGGAGATCTGGCTTTTCTGTAATTTGACAATTTCTGAATAAATTGTTTGTTAGTCCACAAGTTCCTTCTTCCATGCCCTTTCCCAGAGAGGAAGATTAGAAAAGCAACACTTATAAGGAGAAGAACTGAGTTTGTTAACAGTCAAAATCCTTTCCGCGGGGTACAAGTCTGCATCAGCATGAATGTTCACTCTGGCTTCAAAGATCGTATCAAGCAAATACACATACCAATCCAAATTCCACAAGGAAGGAACCAGTCTCCAATCTGCACTGAAGTCACTTACGTAGCAGAGTGGATTGTTGTCAGTTCAGAGACTGAGCCATGGGGCTATTTAGTGTTGCAGCCTGACAGCACCACCAAGTTACAACCAAACATTCTTCAGGTTGAAGCCAAGCTCATTATAGTGGCCTTGCACCAAATGGATACATTTCCATTATTAAGGGGCGAGGGAGGCATTGCAGCAATTATTGATGGCTTGGCATTAGGATGCCAGTGCAGTGGGAGGAAAGGTTGCTGGCTTTCCCACCTCACTTCCATGAGAGCAAAACAGAGGAGCACCCTAGAAATCTGCTGATGTGGTTTGTATTGGGGCGCTGGAGATCAAAGAGGAAGAATGTAACTCATTTATTCTCCTCTCCCCCACCCCACCCCACCCCACCGCCACCCCAGCACAATCTTCCGGCCTTAGGACTTTCTAGCAGCATCCAGAAGGTTCTGATGCCAGTGATCAGGAGTGTAACTGTTTCTGCCCACTGATCCCAATACAAACTCTTCCGTAGGGTGGATCAGTGCCGGATGGCTCCTGGACCTTGTAAATAACTTGGGCCAGGAAGGTTGAGTGAGCCACTCCCCTCACCGGTGGAGCACACCTCTGGTACACTGCACCTGTCTGGCACCCAGTGAAAGGAAAATCGCCGTTATGTACAGTCTAGCAAAGGACAGTAGCAACATCAGTAACAGGAAAGAGGAGGGAAGGAATTTGTGAATGTTAATGGAGAATTTGTCAGGTGACATCTGTAAAAATGCATTTGTATAGAAATGAGTGTGCATGACTTGAATGAGTACTGAATGTAATGGAATGGCTTTAATGTAATATGACTCCCAACAATAGTGATTGTGGTGGATACTTGATTGAAATGTCAGTAAATATTAATTGCTCTCGAGCTTGAAGATCAGAAAACACAGAGTTAAGTATAATTATCATCAAATATATTATTGGCTTGGAATAGAGTTTACAAGATATGGTGAGCTTGCTATTATGAACATTCATGTGTGAGCTGTATCCCAAATCTGCATTTATGGAATGTGAAATTGGGCTTATTATTAATCCTGTCAGAATGGAAGGGTGTCTTTGAGTGCTAAATAGTAGTGAATGAAAACCTGCATGTACATTATTCTTAGTCAGTAGCTGACTTTGTGTCCTGGGATTAATATGGTGACTGCAAGGCTTGTTTTACTTTGATTGTCATTGAGCAAAGTCCCTGAGGCAATGGCAGAAGGACTGTAGAGAATCTTGAATATTAACATTCAGACTCGTGTGATCATTCTCCACCTGAATATAAAATAATGTGACATGGGAGGGAGACTGTGCTAAGAACACTTTGGGCAGGAACCCTTTAAGCGCTTGTTTGTGTTTTTACTGGTTTAGGTTTCATTTTCTCTGAAGGTATAGACTAGAAGGAGTTGGATGATAATGCTTGAAATGCTGGGGTGGGGCAGATGTTTGTATTTAATACAAGCAGCTCATCCTTATTATTACCACGAAGCACTCCACTGTTATCTAAGTATTGGATGCAGGTTAAAATGGAGCTGCCTATAAACCAAATAAGTCTCGAGTATTCCCAAATTATTTTAAATTGTTTAGTTAACAAAACTTATTTTAAAGGTCTCAGCACCACAAACTACAGTTCTGTAAGCAAATCCCATGGATTCTATATTTTAAGTCCAGGGTTTGATTATATGGGGAGAGGAAATTATTATAAGTTTGAACTATGGTGGAATGTGGTATTGGACATACTTTACAAATCCTTGGGAGAGAAATTCATGTTAGAATAGCCAGTAAAGTTGCCAGTGTCACCAACACCTGGAGTTAATGGCCACTGAAAATGGCCGCAACGCCATCGGAGCAAAATTCATCTGGGGGGCTGGAGATTGTTGGTGCAGCGCTTAACTGCCATGCAACGCTGTCCTGGTGGCATTACTGGAGGTATCCAACCTGAAGTTGCGAGGCATTCGAGCCTTGCACAGCTTCTGGAAGCGAGGCTGTGGAGCTCGCAAGGAATTGTGGGCAATGGAGAGGCCTGAGAATTAAAGGGGCCATGCACACTGAAGCAATACAAATTAAAATGAAGCGAAACAATGCAGTTTTCAGCCCTTTCTGCTTGTTAAAAAATTTTTACATTAAAAACATTAAAAAAAAATTAACATTGAAAAGAAGTCCCAAATGTGAATATTCAGGTCTTAAAGCTGAATTCCCTTCCTTTCAAAAAATGGGAAAAATGCCTCAGCACTAACACAAATGGCTCAGCAAGCCAGGGAAGGGGCACCCAGGGTCTCACACGCAGCACTCCAGCTTTGTGCAGGGGGTCAACACTGCAAGTCAGGCCCTCTAACCACAGGGGTCAGGAGGCCCTCCAGAAAGAACGATGTGGGACCAGATCACCGAGGCCGTCGCTGCCAGCAGTGTTACCCCCACCATCTGGCTCCAGTGCCCAAAGAAGCTTCATGACCTCAGACCACTGGTCAAGGTCAGTGAATGCATCTTCAAACGCTGTCTCCTACAAACTGCACCACTAGCCTCACACACTACCTTTCAGCCAATGTCCCATATTTCTCCATCACCATCCATGGGTATGTCCTGTCCCACCGGCAGGACAGACCCACCAGAGGTGGCGGCACAGTGGTATACAGTCGGGAGGGAGTGGCCCTGGGAGTCCTCAACATTGACTCCGGACCCCATGAAGTCTCATGGATTCAGGTCAAGCATGGGCAAGGAAACTTCCTGCTGATTACCACCTACCGCCCTCCCTCAGCTGATGAATCAGTACTCCTCCATGTTGAACACCATTAGGAAGAAGCACTGAGAGTAGCAAGGGCACAGAAAGTACACTGGGTGGGGGATTTCAATGTCCATCACCAAGAGTGGCTCAGTAACACCACTACATTTTTGTTTAAAATATTTAATTTAATGTAATTTTAACTAATTTTAAAAACGTGATGTTTTAAAAAAAATTATTTAATGTTTTGATGTATTTTTGGAGTGATCTCCATTCATACTTTTGACCGGTCTAAGCTGTCAAAAGTATGAAAGGAGATTCCCTTCTTTCATTGGTTCCCCATGGCTCACGTGATCCCAGGGACGCTTGCAAACCGCATGCGCCCCTGGGATACCTGGGCCCTGCGCATTTCATAGTGGAGAGGCCCAAGAGCGAAAATATCCGGACCTCTGGAGCCCTCAGGTAAGGGCGTAGATTTTTATTCCAGATCGGCGGCCTCCGCACGCAGGAAGCCTCCGATCGGAAAATATGGGCCATTACTTTTGAAGTCCTCGGGCATAGACAGACTAAGCGAGTGGGCAAAACTATGGCAGATGGAGTTCAATGTGGGGAAGTGTGAGGTCATCTGAGAAAGACAAATCAGCATATTTTATTAAGAACAGGAGACTAGGAACCAAGGGATTTCAGTGTTCATGTACTCAAATTACTAAAAGCTAGTGACAGGTAGAAAAAGTACTGATGGTACAAAAAGTCCTTTTGGATTGCAGAGTTTTAAAGTTAAAGTATGTTTCCTCTAATTCACCAGGAACTTCGTAGAAATATATATTTAAGCATGCACAAAGTAATTAAGATAACTATATTTTTGTAGGGGGTATTCTGTTCACCTGCTGCCAGGGGCTGTAGATCTGCAGAGAGTCTGAAGCCCTGGGCTGACTTACGTTTATTTGATAGACGGCACATTTGCAGGGTTGATGTCATGGAAGGCTTTTCTATGCTACCAAATTGTATTCCACCACAATCTGTAACCTCATGGCCCGGTATATCCTACTGACTGAGCTGGCTGAGTCCTGAAGGACATAGCTGCCAGACTAACACTGGGGCAGGTGGTGAGAGAACCAACATGAGGGAAAAACCTACTTGACCTCATCCTCACCAATCTACCTGTCGCAGATGCATCTGTCCATGACAGCATTGGTAGCAGTGACCACCGCACAATCCTTGTGGAGACAAAATCCCGTCTTCACACTGAGGACACCCTCCATCGTGTTGCGTGCAAAATGGGATAGATTCAGAACAGATCTAGAAGCACAAAACTGGGCATGCATGAGGCGCTGTGGGCCATCAGCAGCAGCAGAATTATATGCCACCACAATCTGTAAACTCATTGACCAGCATATCCCTCACTCTACCATTACCACCAAGCCTGGGGACCAAACCTTGTTCAATGAGGAGTCCAGGAGCAGCACCAGGCGTACCTAAAAATGAGGTGCCAACCTGGGGAAGCTGCAACACAGGACTACATGCATGATAAGCAGCATGCTATAGACAGAGCTAAGCAATCCCACAATCAATGGATCAGATCAAAGCTCTGCAGTCCTGTCACACCCAGTCGTGAATGGTGGTGGACCATTAAACAACTAATGAGAGGAGGAGGTGGCTCAGGAATATCCCAATCCTCAATGATGACGGAGCCCAGCACGTGAGTGCAAATGCTTCAGCCTTGTCTTTTGCAATCATCTTCAGCCAGAAGTGCCGAGTGGATGATCCATATTGGCCTCCTCCTGAGGTCCCCACCATCACAGAAGACAGTCTTCAGCCATATCGCTTCACTCCATCAAGAAACGGCTGAGCGCACTAGATACAGCAAAGGCTATGGGCCCTAACAACATCCCGGCTGTCGTGCTGAAGACTTGTGCTCCAGAACTAGCCGCGCCTCTAGCCAAGCTGTTCCAGTACAGCTACAACACTGGTATCTACCTGACAATGTGGAAAACTGCCCAGGTGTGTCCTGTCCACAAAAAGCAGGACAAATCCAAACTGGCCAATTACCACACAATCAGTCTAGTCTCAATCATCAGCAAAGTGTTGGAAGATGTCATCGACAGTGCTATCAAGCAGCATTTACTCACCAATAACCTGCTCACCGATGCTCAGTTTGGGTTCCGCCAGGACCACTCGGCTCCAGACGTCATTACAGCCTTGCTCCAAACATGGACAAAAGAGCTGAATTCCAGAGGTGAGGTGAGAGTGACTGCCCTTGACATCAAGGCAGCATTTGACCGAGTGTGGTATCAAGGAGCCCTAGTAATATTGAAGTCAATGGGAATCAGGGGAAAAACTCTCCACTGGCTGGAGTCATACCTAGCACAAAGGAAGATGGTTGTGGTGGTCGGAGGTCAATCATCACAGCCCCAGAACATCGCTGCAGGAGTTCCTAGGCCCAACCATCTTCAGCTGCTTCATCAATGACCTTCCCTCCATCATAAGCTCAGAAATGGGGATGTTCACTGATGATTTCACAGTGTTCAGTTCCATTCGCAACTCCTCAGATAATGAAGCAGTCCATGCTCGAATGCAGCAAGACCTGGATGACATTCAGGCTTGGGCTGATAAGTGGCAAGTAACATTTGTGCCACACATGTGCCAGGCAATGACTATCTCCAACAAGCAAGAGTCTAATCAATGCCCCTTGACATTTAACGGCATTACCATCTCCGAATCCCCCACCATCAACATCCTGGGGGTCACCATTGACCAGAAACTTAACTGTATCAGCCACATAAATACTGTGGCTACAAGAGCAGGTCAGAAGCTGGGTATTCTGCGGCAAATGGCTCACCTCTTGACTCCCCAAAGCCTTTCCACCATCTACAAGGCACAAGTCAGGAGTGTGATGGAATACTCTCCACTTGCCTGGATGAGTGCAGTTCCAACAACACTCAAGAAGCTTGACACTATCCAAGACAAAGCAGCCTGCTTGATTGGCACCCCATCCACCACCTAAAACATTCACTCCCTCCACCACCGGCATACCGTGGCTGCAGTGTGTACCATCTACAAGATGCACTGCAGCAACTCACCAAGGCTTCTTCGGCAGTACCTCCCAAACCCACGACCTCTACCACCTAGAAGGACAAGGGGAGCAGGCGCATGGGAACACCATCACCTCCAAGTCACACACCATCCTGTCTTGGAAATATATCGCCGATCCTTCATCGTCACTGGGTCAAAATCCTGGAACTCCCTACCTAACTGTGGGAGTACCTTCACCACACGGACTTCAGCGGTTCAAGAAGGCGGCTCACCACCACCTTCTCGAGCAATTAGGGATGGGCAATAAATGCTGGCCTTGCCAGTGACGCCCACATCCCAGGAACGAATAAAAAAAATATCCCAGCTTTTTGTCCGTAACCCTGTAAGTTCCTCATCTTCAACTACCTGTCCTGAAGGGATAATTACTAGTCCTAGCCCCTTTAGGGGTACCCCGGATCAGGCGTATTCCCCAGACGTTCACTTTCAACTAAAGTTTGAGGTAGCCGAATCCTAATGACGCTTAATTGGGTCCAAAGGTCCAGACTATCTCTCCCTAAAGGAAAGAACAATCTGAAGATGTTACCATCCTCCAGATAACACTTTTAATAAGTTTAGCTAGACTGTAACGTTCCGGATATTATGAGGGTCCGGATAACTCCCCCAGAATTCTGCAACTCCTCACCAAAGAGCGTACAGAGATTGAGTTCGCGAGTTTGATACAGAAGTATTATGTGAGACAATTCTAAAAATATATAGATTTATTAAAGAACCGACATGTAATTACAGTTGGTGATTCAATCGCAACATTAACCGTTCCAAAAACAGAAATCTTACAATTCTATTATCAGAGATCCTTATTCTCAAATCTTAACTTCGTTACATTTTTACAGTTCTTAGTCTTTATTCCAGGATATCCACCAAAATCAAATACAGTACAATACCTTGATCCCCGAGGTACAAAGAGTTGTAGACTTATAGAGCTTGCCTCTGAAGCCGAGAATCGCTTTGCCCCTTTACAGCGAATCTATCAGCCCATTTGAAAGTTCAATATTTATATCCTTTTTCAGTGGTATGTCCTTTTAAGTTTTCTGCTGATGTAAGCTAATTATCTCTAGTCATTTTTCTGCTGACTTCTGCTATTCTTACAGTCAGTTCAACTGGTAGCATTAAGAATCGTGTCTCTACCCTAGGTGTTCGGAGCTTATCATAAAAAATGGTGTAACAGCAAGTGCATCTATTTGATGTCATTCTTACCAAGGTCTTCTGTTTGTGTCTTTTTACGATGTGTAAATTAAAACACCTCAACCGGGTGTACCATTGTGTTATTTCCAAAGCTTCAGACTTCAGGAGCTTCCAACCTCCTGTTTCAATAAGGTTATTGATTCAGTGTCAACAACTTATCTTATCTCAATAGCCTGAATGCTGTTAACAATACAGCTTTTCATAGCCAGGTTTCTAGATTTCCAGACCTAATTTGCCATGTTTTAATAAGGCTAGAATTCTTTCATAGAATGGTTTATTTTTCTGAATATGGCTTATTCCTTCACAGTCCAACTCCCTTTTAAAATTATTTATGGAATCCGCTTCCACCAACTTTTCAAGTAGAGCGTTCTAGATTGTGACAACTCTCTGAGTGAAAAAATTTCTCCTTGTCTCCCCTCTAAATCTTTTACTAATGATTTTGAATCTATGACCTCTAGTTATTGACCCACTCGCCAGAGGGAATACTTTTTCCCTACTTACTCTATCAAAACCTCTCATCAACTTGAAAACATCTATTAGGTCACCTTTTAACCTTCTCTGTTCTAAGTAGAACGGTCCTAACTTTTCCAACCTCTCCTCATAACTGAAGTCCTTCATCCCTGGAGATCGGAGGCCTCAGGGGAGATTGGAAACGCCGTGATGGAGGAGATCGGAGGCCTCATGAGGCAGATTGGACGAATTTTTGGGGGAAATCGGAAGGGACGGTGGGGGGTGTTCGATCACGGGAGGTGGGTGAAGCAGGTAAACTGGATCCAGCAGGTAAGTGGAAATGCTTGAATATCCTGGGGAATCTCCTGGATTCAGTGGTCCTCGCCTCCCTTTAGCCATCAGGTCTCCTGGGGCCTGGAAAACTCAGCCGGCCAAGTGGTTAAATATAATATTTAAATGGCCAACCCGCCTCCAGGGAGCGAGTTGGTTGCCCACGTCCCCATCCCGCATCCGTTAAAACCGGAAGTGGGCGGGTTGGAGTCAGGATTCAGATTTGTAACATTTTTACATCCCACCTGACCCAAACTTGTCAGTTTTGGGGGGTTAAAGTTCCCCCCACTGTATCAATGAATTTGTCAGTAACTCCCAGATTTGGTTGACTCAGAGCTTTAAAATGAGTAATTGTACCATTCTGTTGAACTCAATGACATTATTACAGTTACAGTCTGATAACAATGTAAGAATATAACATACATGATGAAAGCACTTAGCTACCTAATATACTACTATATGCAAATATATTTTATATAGTAAAACTTTTACCAACAGCACTGAGTGATCATTTACAATACCATAACAAAACCATTTTGTAAAAATCTCAATATTCATGAATCCATGTATATGTAAATATTTAGAATAGGACATTGACCAAATACTGGAACAAAAGACAGATCTTAAATAAATTGTCCTTATTAATACATTGAATTAAGGAAAATTGAAATTATGGTTTAATTGTTCTTTTTAACAGGGACCAGCAGGACCGACAGGCGAGCAAGGCCCTGATGGAGTCCAAGGCCCAAAGGTAGGAGAATTCCATGGCCTATGAGGTCGGCTGATTATTTTCTATTTAAGAAGTGTTTATTTTTGTCTCCACTAAAGATACATAAAACCTAAAAAATAAAAAGGCATCATAATATTCTACATTTAACAGGCTCAGTCAAAAAACTGTCAGTGAAGATCTGTATTTAACAAGAACACCAAAGAGCAAAATAAGTTTTGTGCAGTGTGCATCTGATTCTGTTTCTTAAATTTACCATTTGGTAAGTGTTTCCCCATCCCTGACACCAACCAGAAGTGACAAGGTGGCTGAAACCCCATTTTTGGGTCTTGCTGGAGCAGTACTTGATTAGATGCAGTGATACTGTTTGAACTGATGACACGTGCTGTAATGTTTAAAATTGGCAGAAATGCCCTTGTAAAGTGAAGGGCTCTATGATTTTGTTTTGACTGATTTTACAAATGTAGCACACCAAGAGGGTAATTTTGATTTTGTGTGATAAAGTAAAACGGGCAATAGCGAATCAGCTAATTTTATTTCCTAATTTTTATTTCTATTGATTTCAATGGAAGTAAAAAGTCAGGAGAGATGTAAAACAGGCTGCCAATTCCCTATCACCGTGTTTACACCATTGCATAGTCAAAATTACCCCCTCAGAGCGCTACTATTGAAGTATGCTGGAGTTTTAGTAGTAAATGACGACTTAATATAGCTTTTTATGAAGGAATGTTCATATAAGATGGCTGAGAAATAGGTTGTTGATGTATGTCTGCACAATCATTCTTAATCATTCAGTTCAAGGAGTTGAGCTTACAAATACTGAAATGTTAGAAAGTCAGCTATCTACTTCAAGCACAGTGCTGACAGGAGGGCAGTCAGTAGCCTTTAATATGTATTCATATGTCATTGAAATGGAGAAAATGATTCCGCATTGTTTTTATTTACTCATCTGATCCTCTCCCGTATGATTGACCAGCTTGAGGGCTGCTTGTTGGAAGACCAGGCAACCTTTGGTTTGCAGTTTTGTTTTCTTTAATTTGAGACACTCAGAGTAGGTCCAAGGACAAAAACAACACGACTTGAACATAGCAGGTTGGAGACTGTCAGCTTTTAATTTCTCGAGATCTGCTTTGTGGCACTTCATGAGCATGTCTGTGAATTCAACAAAACTTTCCCGACTGAAGAATAAATGCTGCCAGGTTGACAACCTCAACAGCAAATACTACAAACAGTGCGCTGAAATACCGTAAATATATAACACTTCATTTTAACAGACGCATGACAAAACAGCAAGAAGAGACTTGTGTATCTACTTTACCCTAGAGTTGAAAGCAGGCTGCCTCTCCTTCTCCTTTAAGTCACTGGCCCACCCATCATTTCACAGCAGAGCACATACGTATCTGTTATTGTCTAGTTAACAAGTCAGTTTAATTAATGCTATTTATTACCATCCTAAAAATATGTTGGAGAGGTTGCTATTAATTCAATATTTAAATGATTTCTATCAAGATTACCAGGATATTTAGTGACAATGGTTCTAACAGAACACTAGCTTTTGTAACTGTAATACGTTAATTACAAATGAAAGTTAATATCATTAATTCAACATGTTGATAAACTTTAGTGAAAACAAACTAACATTAAGCAATAGAACAGGGAGCTATCTTCTCTTTGACTGCTCCTGCAGGGGATTTCAGACAATCTGACTCCGATCAATCACCTCCGAGTGCACTACTGTTTATTTTTCTAGTGCATTATGACCTTTTTGAGTGAGACTGCCAATTTAATGGAATTTTGTGCCAAATTATGGGCAGTTTTGTGGTGTTGTGCTCACTAGGACCTGGGTTGGGAAATTTCAAACTTACTTCAAGTAGAACTTTTACAGCCAGTAGATACTTTCAACCCATTAATTTGGGCTGGATTTAATCCCAGGGGAAAGGACTATTGGCCCGGATTTTGCGGGGCCGATGATGGTGTACGCTTCGTAAGCCTTGTAAAAGGCCCCGCAAGTTCCGGGTTTCTGCATGCACTGCGCGTGTGCGAAAACCCGGGACTTGCGATCTGTCAAAAAATCATCCACAAACATTTAAAATTAGTTTATGTAAATTTTGGCCAGGATTAAAACATTTAATTTTTTTGTAAATGCGTCATTAAAGGGACTTTTAATTAAATGTGAAAATGAGAAATTTATTTTTATTAGAATTGTGTAAATTCTTTAATTATTTGGGGATTCCATTGCTTGTCATTCGGGGATTCCATTTGGAAATGACAGCAATGGAATCCTCCTTTCTAATTGGAGGACCGGGCCTACGTGATCCCAGGGATGCTTCCGAACCGCCTGCGTCCCTCGGATCCGTGGGCCTTTACACAGGCGTACGCCTGGAGGCCCAGGATCTGGGAGCCAGCAGGTAGGTTCGTATTTTTTTCTGGGTGGGAGGCGTACTCCAGAGGTACGCCTTCGACCGCAAATTCCAGCCCAATGTGTCACCCAGCACAGGAACAGTTTTAGTAAAAAAAAAATATACAGTTTTATCAGAATTTCCTGGAAATACTCTACTCTAATCGAGCGGTGCAGGCTCGAAGGACCGAATGGTCTACTCCTGCACCTATTTTCTATGTTTCTATGTTTCTACTTGACCATGCGCAAAGACCTTAAGGCTAAAATTGTGTGGACCTTCTGGCGTACTCCTGCCAAAACTCCAGCGGGCGTGTGGTGAAATGGCCCAGATTTTTGCCAGGACCCAGATCTGACAAGCAACATGGGGCAGGCAGATTTGCCTGCAGTGGCACGTGAGACTGCCAGACCAGTGTAAATTAGTTGCCTTCACGCTGACCTCACAAAATGCAGTGGGCCAATGCTGGAGGGCACTGGCAGGCAAAATCCTGGTGCTAGGATGGTGGCCTGCAGATTTTCAGGGCCTTTGTATTGCGAGGTGAATATCACCTTTAAACTGCTGTGTTTATCCATCTCTAAAGTATGTAAGTACCTTATTAACTTCTTCTCTGAGATGGAGAGCTTTCCTGTGCTGTCTTAAGGTATATGTTCAGTTCAGAACTATGAAATGGGAGCAGTTATCTCTTGGACTCTTGTTTAACTAGGAACTGAGTCAAGCCCTCAGCAACTTCATTCACTGAGATAAAGGTGATTTTCATTACCAGTCCCAGAACTAAATCAGACCTCAGATCCTGGGAGATTGCTGTAACTCGCTGTCTGCAATTTTTAACAGTTCTATTTTTCAAAATAATGAGCAAAAATCATTTTTTTTTAAAACTGCTTACATTTCACATGATAGGGCTACCAATTAAATAAGTAGAATTTTTCTTCCTCTGGTGAGGGTGGGAGAGTGAGGAAAGGGGGGAGGTAGAGGAGAATTTGAAACAATAGTAATATTATATCACAAAAATAGTTTTTATAGCATCCAGGCATACATTGTCTTGCCAAAAACACGTTAAATTAAATATACTTGTGTCTGACATGATGGAGTGACTGAATGAATTGACTAGATTTTTTCCTTTCTTGTGGGAACTGAAATGATAGCAATTTAATTGTGTAAAAGAAGAGTGTATTCAACTGTATAACTTCCAGACATTTATGAGCTTATGTCAAATATTTTAATGCCTCAATGGGTGACATTCAGCAATATGCTGAGATTTTATGTTGGTATACAAAATGGGTAATGGCATTTTTCTTATTTCCGAGGGACTGCCTAAGAAGAAGAATGGCATTTGCTTTAGATGCAATAAAAAAAATTCTTGAATAGCCATATTGAAATGGCCCAAAGGGATTCATAAGACAGGCTTTACCACAAAGCAGGTTTTGAAGTACACTTCCATGGATCCCACATTTCATGCGTGAGCATTCACTGCAATTGTTGGCAGATTATTTGACTGTGAGGGTATCACAATAGAATTTAATCTGACTCTTACCCAATGTTCACAGGGGTCACTGGATAAGTACTCAGAGTGAGAATCATGGATCATTTTTCTTTTCTCATTTCTAACCTGGGGCACTGAGGTCAATTGTGGTATCCCAACTGCTGCCCTGACTAACTCAATACAGACCAAGAATGAACCTGCGATCTTCTGCTCTGTATGGCCTAATACTGCAGCAGGAATTGTCTTTAACTGCTAGATCTTTGGGGAAACTAGCTTTCAGGTTTTTATGTATGCATTCATTGCGAATTTTCTTTTTATTTCAATTATTTATTGAAATACAAACTTTATTCCACACTAAGTTTGTGGCATTCTCTGCATTTCAAGGACAGCAACAGCTTGCATTAATATTGCCCCCTTAATGTAGTAAAACTTCTCAACGTGCTTCACGGAGCATGAATGGACGCCAAGCAGTGAAGGGAGAAGAATTAGGGAAGTTGACTGAAGACACGGTCAAATAATTAGGTTTGCAACAAAATATGTAGGTTAATTGAGGTAAGACTATATCGGGCTGGACTTTGCGAATAAACGGCGCCAGCCGTTCATTACACTTGCCCACAGACCTTCTGTGAGATTTTGCACTGGAACTTACTGTAAATTAGAGAGCCAAAGAGTGCAGCGCCCTCTACAAGGCATCTGGGACCTGTGAGAACAGGGCAAAAAACTGTGTATCTCCTTAGCAAATCAGATTGAAGAATTGTTAATGAACAGCGCAGTCTGAACCAGAAAGTGCAAGTTAGAATATTGAATTCAAATGTCAAATCAGGTACAGAAAGTGAAATAAAGAGAGGGAACGATAGATTGGATTAAGAAAGAGAGATAAAAGAGACAGAAATAAAAAGCTGGCACAGGCATAATGAGCTGAATGGCCCTCTTCTGTGCTGTAAGATTCTATGATTCTATACGAAGGACCTTACAGAAATGGACAAATGTCTCCACAAGAGTCAGATTATGTCCTTCAGCAACTGGTTGATGAGCTCCACATCATGTAACACAATTTCTTCTTCATACTTCAGATCCAACAGTACCTCTAAACTTGCCGTTCTCTTAAAAAAACTGGTTATGTAAATTAAATATAATGCCACCAAAAGTAAGTTTTCAGGTACAGCAGTGCAGAAGAAAGCAAACACGGCAGTACTCCACTGCAATGCTTCAAGTAGCTGTGAGATATCTGTAGTTTCTGAAACCAGCATCTTGGCATTGCTAGAGTAAAGGAAAAGTGACTGTAGTGATAAATAGCCCTTTGGCTGAGCTGCAGTCATGATATGGATATCAGGAACAGATGGACCCCAGCATCAAATAGAGGTTTTGTGTGGGAATTAACATTGTCCCGTTGGCCTTGCGTAACAAACAGAAAAGAAAGATTCTTTGTTTTAGCAAGTCTATTGTGATTATCTCTAAAATATTTTTGCTCTAAAAGTGGGAAACATATAAGAAGGCTTAGAAAAGCTATCCATGCAGAAGGGAACAAAGGTTGTTATTCATTGATCTCCTTGTCAGACTTCAACTGAAATGAATTAAGTGGCTTTTTTGTTAAACTTACCTATAGTGCGTTTTTGTTCTTCCTTTCAAATATATGATTTTAACTCCTCAGCCTAGAAATTTGACTGCGCAGCGCCGGTTTTTGGGGTGTTAAATGGCCTCCTAAGTCTCCAATATGGCAGCCAGGATGAGCACTCTCACTATGAGCTGGAAATGCACCACCCACTATACTGCTGTAGACAACAAAATAGACGTCCAGGGCCCATGCCTGAAACAGACCTTAGGCCCTTTGCATATTTAAATAAGGTGTTTAATGTCTGCTTGAAGTCCCCTCTGCAATAACGGGATGCCCAGCCCGGCTGCGTTCAAGAAAACCAAGTCAACATGTGGCCTAACAGGTAGTCCTAAAAGGGACCACTGCAGGTTGCAACCAATATAATTTAGAATATAATTAACCTGAATGTGGAGTTGGGAAGAGCAGGACTGCTCCCGACCCCACATTTAAACCGCGTGGGCCTCTGTTGCCCACAGCTGCCCCCCTCCCCACACCGCACACCCCCTGCCCCTGATCGCCATTGCTAACCCACCCCTTCCCCTCCGCAAAATGATGTTCAGAAGATTTTAACGGCAAAGTCAGTCTTATTTGTCTTCAGTAAGAAGTGATGGAATTGTGAAATATATGAGCAGCTGAGGTGATGAAACAAAAAAAATTGCATGTTTTAAAAATGGACAAGGTGAATTCCTGTTTGTGAATAGGATTTAGAACCACGTGTTATAGCATCACAGTAAGGAACCTCATGGAGGAACTGGAAAATGGGGTTGAACTGGGTTTAACCAGGATTTCGTTTTGCTGTTTTCCATTGGGGAGGTAGGCCATTGGCTGATCTTCCACCCACTGCCTAACATCAAAGCGGGTGTGTCAGGTGGAGATACGAACATAAGAAATAGGAGTAGGAGTAGGCCATTCAGCCCATCGCTTCTCTGCCATTCAATAAGATCATGGCTGATCTTTTACCTCAACTCCACTTTCCTGCACTATCCCCATATCCCTTGATTCTCTTAACATCCAAAAATCTATTGATCTCTGTCTTGAATATACTCAATGACTGAGCCTCCACAGCTCTCTGAAGTAGAGAATTCCAAAGATTCACCACCCTCTGAGTGAAGAAATTTCTCCTCATCTCAGCCCTAAATGGCCGACCCCTTATTCTGAGACTGTGGCCCCTGGTTCTAGACTACCCAGCCAGGGGAAACATCCTCCCTGCATCTACCCTGTCAAGCCCTGTAAGAATTTTGTATGTTTCAATGAGATCACCTCTAATTCTTCTAAACTCCAGAGAATATAGGCCTAGTCTACTCAATCTCTCCTCCATAGGACAATCCCCCCATCCCAGGAATCAGTCTGGTGAACCTTCATTGCACTCCCTCTATGGCAAGTATATCCTTCCTTAGGTAAGGAGATCAGAACTGTACACAATACACCAGGTGTGGTCTCACCAGGGGCCTATATAATTGCAGTAAGACATTTTTACTCTTATACTCAAATCCTCTTGTAATAATACAATTTGCTTTCTTAATTGCTTGCTGTACCTGCATGTTAACTTTCAGTGACTCATGTACAAGGACACCCAGGTCCCTCTGACCACCAACATTTCCCAATCTCTCACCATCTAAAAAATACTCTGCTTTTCTATTTTTCCTACCAAAGTGAATAACTTCACATTTCACCACTATATTTCATCATTATATTCCATTTGCCATGTTCTTGCCCACTCACTTAGCCTGTCTATATCCCCTTGACGCCTCCTTGCATCCTCTTCACAACTTACATTCCCAACCAGCTTTGTATCATCAGCAAACTTGGATATATTACATTTGGTCCCCTCATCCAAATCATTGATGTAGATTGTGAATAGCTGAGGCCCAAGCACTGATCCTTGCGGTACCCCACTAATTACAGCCTGCCAACCTGAAAATGACCCGTTTATCCCTACTCTCTCTCTTTTCTGTCCGTTAACCAATCCTCAATCCAAGCTAGTATATTACCACCAATCCCATAAGCCCTAATTTTGTTCAATAACCTGTTGTGTGACACCTTATCGAACGCCTTCTGAAAATCCAAATACACCACATCCACTGGTTCCCCCTCATCTATTCTGCTAGTTACAACCTCAAAAAACGCTAACAGATTTGTCAAACACAATTTCCCTTTCATAAATCCGTGTTGACTCTGCCCAATCCTATTATTATTTTCTAAGTGCCCTGTTACCATGTCCTTAATAATAGATTCTAACATTTTCCCTACTACTGATGTCAGGCTACCATGGGAATTCGGCCTTTTATGCCCTCTGTTAACGTCAGTGGAACTCATGCCAACTGAAAACTTGTGTGAGCTCTGCTGAGGCCTGAAAAAAGGCACCCAACCTTACACTAGCCATTATTAAAATTAGATTTGACAAGGCTCAAAATAGCCTGGTTTGATAAAAAGCATAAAATAAAGTAGGAAAATAAGAGAAGAAAATGTTGGTGGTCTCTTGTGATGGCTTAAGATACATCTCGGTGGTTCCTGGCGTGGAGGAAAATGGTCCCTGGAACCCCCTTTTGGCAGTCAGGAAATCAGGAAACTGGACTAGATAAGGATACATGCCATCTAGTGGCCAGATTTAGTAAATTGCACCATTCCAGAAGCAAAGACATTGGTCCAGATTTTTCCGCATCTGCGATTTTGGCGACAAATGGGCCAGGATTTGCTGTCAAAATAACGGTGAGGCTAATGGCGTTCAACATTATTTATGCGCAAATGGTACAGCAACTTCAGGTGAGAGGCCTCAAATATACAAAAGTTTTTGTCCAAGTTGCGCCGCTCTGCCGTTAGCTTTGCAAAAATGACATCTTGCTGTCTGCCTCACCATTGAAATGCATTGAACGGTGTGAAGTTGCTGTATTTGTGCAGTAGATATGAATTAAACTCACCACAGAAAGTTAAGTCTTGTCCATTTCAGTCTAACTACCCTATTAATGATGTGTTAAGTGCTAATTACTGCCAGTCAATCTCTTTGGCGCTGAAAATTAACTATTACAAATGTGGAGTCTCATTCCTTCAGAATTTATTTGTTGAAGATGTTAAAAACTTAAAATTTTAAATTACATATTTTTTTTTCCTTTCCTTTCTGTCTCTTTTCTCTCTCTCTTAATCCAATCTTTCTTTCGCTCTTTGTTTCTCTTTTTGTATCTGATTTGACATTGAATTCACCCATTCTAATTTACACTTCCTTCTCAGTCCTTGTGTTGTTAATTTCACAATCCTTCAATTTGATTGGTTAAGGAGATACACAGTTGGTTGCCCTGTTCACTCAGGTCCCAAATGGCCGATTCCCCTCACTGCGCTGTAATCAGCTTGCACTTCCAGCAACTTGCCACGCAAAAAATGTAAAAACCTATACGTGCAAGGGCAAGTCTAACTAATGGCAGATACCGTTGGATGCCCTGCTACAACAAATTATGGCCCCATAAGTTAGACCATTGTGTGCCCAATCCGCCAGTGGTGAATTAATGCCAAATTTCACTGGAAAACTGAATTGATGCCTCAACAATTCAACATATTTATTAACGACTTAGATGATGGGATAGAAAGCCACATATCCAAGTTTGCCAATGACACAAAGATAGGCGGCAGTGTAAGCAGTGTAGCTGGAAGCATAAAATTACAAGGAGATATTGGCCCAGATTTTGTGGTTGTAATGGCGGCGAAACTGTCAGTGTTCATCGTCGTTACTCGGTGAAACTGACAACAACTTCTAGTGCCCGCACATGTACAATTAAACGCGGAAATCAAGAAGTTGCTGTCAGTGATTCTCTGCTGCTCCACAGGGCGCGCTGTTGAAGTCCCCACAGACGGCAATCTTTAGAAATCACTGAACTGATGAGAACTTCCCCTTTTATGCTATAATATCGCAGTTAAAAAAAACCCAAAAGTTAAGCCTTTTGAATGAGGTGTAATTGGGTTTTTAACGGCGTACTAAGTCATAACTACTGCTGAACAACCTCTCTGACCCGGAAAAACTGATTTTATATTTGTGGAATGTCAAATTTTTACTATGTTAAAAATTCCATAGGTTTTAAATATAACAAAAATACAGTTTTTAAAGTTTGTTTATGATATTTCAGCTTCTACCTTAATCTGATGTGTATGTCCCAATCTTTATTTCGGTCTCTGTAAAATTTATAAAAATTGAAGGATAATCAGTGCATATTACTTCCTGGTTTGCTGTCTGTGAGAATTCTTCAATGTGATTGGCTGCTTAGCCTGCTTGATGACATCATTGTTGCTGGATGCTGGAGATCCCCTAGAATTGGTGCCAGAATCAAACTAACATTGGGAGAGGTGAAATCCATGCCACAGAGATTGCTAAATCTTTATGACCAGCTTTCTTCGAGGTCAGCAGTGAGCGCCGTCACTTCACCGCTGACCGCAAAATCTGGGTCATTAATAGATTAAGTGAATGGGCAAAACTGTGACAAATGGATTTCAATGTAGGCAAGTGTGAGGTCATCTACTTTGGGCCTAAAAAGGATAGAAAAGGGTACTTTCTAAATGGTGAAAATTTAGAAACAGTGGAGGTCCAAAGAGACTTGGGGTCCAGGTACATAGATCATTAAAATGTCATGAACAGGTACAGAAAATAATCAAAAAGGCTAATATAATGCTGGCCTTTATATCTAGAAGACTAGAATACAAGGAGGTAGAAGTTATGCTGCAGCTGTACAAAGCCCTGGTTAGACCATACCTGGAGTACTGTGTTCAGTTCTGGACACCACACTTTATGAAGGATATATTGGCCTTGGAGGGAGTGCAGTGTAGATTTACCAGAATGATACCTGTACTCCAAGGGTTAAATTATGAGGAGAGATTACAAAACTAGCGTTGTATTGCCTGGAATTTAGAAGGTTAAGGGGTGATTTGATCAAAGGTTTCAAGATATTAAAGAGAACTGATAGGGTAGATAGAGAGAAACTATTTCCACTGGTTGGGAAATCTAGGCCAAGGTACATAGCTTAAAATTTAGAGCCAGGCCTTTCTGGAGTGAAGTTTGGAAACACTTCTACACGCAAAGGGTGGTAGAAGTTTGGAATTCTCTTTCGCAAACGGCAGTTGATGCTAGATCAATTGTTAATTTTAAATCTGAGATTGTTAGATTTTTGTTAACCAAAGGTATTAAGATATATGGGACAAAGATGGGTTTATAGAGTTAGGTCACACATCAGCCATGATCTCATTGAATGGCGGAACAGGCTCGAGGGGCTAAGTAGCCGACTCATGTTCCTAATCTACCACAGCGAGGATAGTGGTGAATCAGAAGTGGCACAGCCAATGGCCAATAAAGGGATTTAGTTTTAGAGAAGAGAATCGATAAAGGCCATCTTCATTTTCCTTCATACAAAAGCAAAATACTGCGGAAGCTTGAAATCTGAAATAGCAACAGAAAATGCTGAAAATACTCAGCAGGTCAGGCAGCATCTGTGGAGAGAGAAACAATGAAACTCTGTTTAATTTTCCTTCATATGGATTTGATTGCTGTTAAAAAATCATGAATGCAGAATTATATTGAAGCAGAACCAAAATCTACAGGTTTATATCACAAGTTAAACAAATTGATTGTCAGTTTAATATTTTTAAAAGAATCTACTTTGGATTATAATTTTCATTAAGCTGCTTCACTTTTTACAATTATAGAAAATAATATAAAAGTCAGAATGTTGAGGCTTGCTTGTGCTGCATTTCATCTCATTGGTTTTATTTTCACTGAGTAATTGTGTGTTTCATTTGAGATGTAAGGTCCAGTGAAATCTCAATTTTAAAAAATAGCAAGTTTATACAGACCAGCCATGCTGTTCTCTGAAGCTAGTTTTAGTTTGATCTCTGGAAGGGCTGATAAACATACACCAGTTGGTGAAACTGACTCTGTGGTATTTTATAGATGTTTATTTTACATGGAACAACACCATTTTGATGCTTGAGCTTCAGGTATTTTGCTGAAACATCTTTCTTTGCTTTGCTTTTGGCTCAGAGATCATTGTTATTTGAACTCTGAAAGGAAACAAATTCTTTAGGAGCTCAAACTTAATTTCAGCATCATTTAAAGGTCATTTCAAAGTAAAAGTCTGCTTCAGTGAATGCGTGATAAAGTCAATATAACGCTGTTGCCAGGCCACCAGTGCAACTATTTTTCAGTCTAAGTGATAGTGCCAGGAAAACTGGCTTAAATGCAGGAAAATAGCAATCGTCATTGCTCCTAATGGGGGGACATGTTGTGATAAATATCTTCTAACTGTTCTTGGTGAGGGTACCGGCGGAACGGCACAAAAGTACCAGGAAAATAATGGAGTTACATAATTCTCTTACTCTTATCAGTTTCTCTTTCTTTTGCTCTGTTCAAGCGTCCTTGCGTCATAGATGCGCCATTACAATGACGCAAGTCCCCAGGAAAATCTGGGCTATTCTCTATTTGGTCACAATCTCCCCTGTGGAAAGTCAACATCCTTGTAGACTACATTCTATTCCTAATGGCTGCTATTGTTTTTCTGGGTAGTCTGACGTTGTATAGCTGAGCAGTTGTGAAGCGACTACTACATACATGCCAACGTAAAAAGCTCAGACAATCTGACAACTTAAAAAACAATATACAACTGAAAAGCAGCCCAGAATAAAGGACTACAACACGGCCACTGCTTCGCAGCAACTAAATAACTTAAAAATCCTTTACATTACATTGGACTTCAGGATCTTTACTAGTGTTTTGGAATCACTTTCCGCAATTCAGTTTGTTTTTCTGTGAAAACTGAAATGCAGTGGTATCATATACGACATAAGAAAAGTAGTTGCAATGGGGGTGCTGTACAACATGAACTTATGACTTAAACCGGAGCTATACCCAACACTCCATCAGTTGTATTACAGGAAATAAACTAAAGAATACAAAAATACATAATCGCAAACCATCGGATTTTTAAGCAGGTGTGCAGCTTTTTCATCCCCTCTTGGTGCTTCCACTAAAATAGCTTTTCTGTTTCTGGCTGACTCTCATAGAGTCATAGAGTTATACAGCACAGAAAGAGGCCCTTTGGCCCATGGTGTCCGCGCCGGCCATCAAGCCCTGTCTATTTTAATCCCATTTTCCTGCACTTGGTCCGTAGCCTTGTATGCTATGGCGTTTCAAGTGCTCATCTAAATGCTTCTTGAATGTTGTGAGGGTTCCTGCCTCTACCACCCTTTCAGGCAGTGAGTTCCAGATTCCAACCACCCTCTGGGTGAAAAAGTTTTTCCTCAAATCCCCTCTAAACCTCCTGCCCCTTACCTTGAAACTATGCCCCCTGGTTATTGACACCTCTACTAAGGGGAAAAGTTCCTTTCTATCTACCCTATCTATGCCCCTCATAATTTTGTACACCTCAATCAGGTCCCCCCTCAGCCTTCTCTGCTCTAAGGAAAACAACCCCAGCCTGTCCAGTCTCTCTTCATAGCTGAAGCGCTGCAGCCCAGGTAACATCTTGGTGAATCTCCTCTGCACCCTCTCCAATGCAATCACATCCTTCCTATAGTGTGGCGACCAGAACTGCACACAGTATTCCAGCTGTGGCCTAACTAGCGTTTTGTACAGCTCCATCATAACCTCCCTGCTCTTATATTCTATGCCTCGGCTAATGAAGGCAAGTATCCCATATGCCTTTTTAACCACCTTATCTGCCTGTCCTGCTGCCTTCAGGGATCTATGTACATGCACGCCAAGGTCCCTCTGATCCTCTGTCCTTCCTAGGGTCCTACCATTCATTGTGTATTCCCTTGCCTTGTTAGTCTTCCAAAATGCATCACCTCACACTTTTCAGGGTTAAATTCCATTTGCCACTGTTCTGCCCATCTAACCAACCCGTCTATATTGTCCTGTAGCCTGAGGCTTCCCTCCTCGCTATTTACCACCCCACCAATTTTCATGTCATCTGCAAACTTACTGATCATACCTCCTACATTCATATCTAAATCATTAATGTACACTACAAACAGCAAAGGACCCAGCACCGATCCCTGCGGTACACCACTGGACACAGGCTTCCAGTCACAAAAACAACCTTCGACCATCACCCTCTGCCTCCTGCCACTAAGTTGCCCTGGATCTCATAGGCTTTTACCTTCTTGACCAGCCTCCCATGCGGGACTTTGTCAAAAGCCTTACTGAAGTCCATGTAGACCACATCAACTGCACTACCCTCATCTAAACACCTAGTCACCCCCTCAAAAAATTCAATCAAATTGGTCAGGCATGATCTCCCCCTGACAAAGCCATGCTGACTATGCTTGATTAATCCTTGCCTCTCCAAGTGGAGACTAATTCTGTCCCTCAGAATTTTTTCCAATAATTTCCCTACCACTGATGTTAGGCTCACTGGCCTGTAATTCCCTGGTTTATCCCTACTACCCTTCTTGAATAATGGTACTACGTTAGCTGTTCTCCAGTCCTCTGGCACCTCCCCTGTGGCCAGAGAGGTTCTGAAAATTTGTGTCAGAGCCCCTGCAATCTCCTCCCTTGCCTCACACAGCAGCCTGGGATACATCTCGTCTGGGCCTGGGGATTTATCCACTTTTAAGCCTGCTAAAACCGCTAGAACCTCCTCCCTCTCAATACTAATTTGTTCAAGTATATCACAATCCCCCTGCCTGATTTCTATGCCTACATCGTCCTTCTCCACAGTGAACACAGATGCAAAATATTCATTTAAAACCCCACCTACATCTTCTGGCTCTACACACAGATTGCCACTTTGGTCCCTAATGGGCCCTACTCTTTCCCTGGTTATCCTCTTGCCCTTAATATACTTATAAAACACCTTGGGATTTTCCTTTATTTTGCCCGCCAGTGTTATTTCATGCCCCTTCTTCGCTCTCCTAATTTCTTTTTTAAGTACCCCCCTGCACTTTCTATACTCCTCTAGGGCTTCCACTGTTTTTAGTCCTTTGCATCTGCCAAAAGCCTCCCTTTTTTTCCTAATCCATTCTCGTATATCCCTTGACATCCAGGCTTCCCTGGGCTTATTGGTCCCACCCTTGACCTTTACGGGAACATGCTGCCGTTGTACTCTATTTCCTTTCTGAAAGACCCCCACTGCTCTGATGTGGATTTTCCTACAAGTAGCTGATCCCAGTCCACTTTGGCCAGATCCTGCCTTATCATATTAAAATCGGCCTTCCCCCAATTTAGAACCTTTATCTCCGGTCCATCTTTGTCCTTTTCTTTGACTACCTTAAATCTCAACAAATTATGGTCACTGTCACCAAAATGCTCTCCTACTAACACTTCTACCACTTGCCCGGCTACATTCCCTAGAATTAGGTCCAGTACCGCCCCCTCTCTTGCTGGCTCAAAAAGCTCAAAAAGCTCTCCTGGATGCACTTTAAGAATTCCGCACCCTCTAAGCGTTTCACACTCTGACTATCCCAGTTAATATTGGGGAAGTTGTAATCCCCTACTATTATTACCCTATTATTTCTACACTTCTCTGAGATTTGCCTACATATCTGTTCTTCTATCTCCCCCTGACTGTTTGAGGGCCTATAGTACACTCCCAGCAAAGTGCTTGCCCCCTTTTTGTTTTTAAGTTCTACCCATATGGCCTCATTAGAGGAACCTGCTAAGATATCATCCCTCCTTACAACTGTAATTGACTCCTTGATTAATATTGCGACACCCCCCCCTCTTTTACACCCCTCTCTGTCTCGCCTGAAGGTTTTATACCCCGGAATATTGAGCTGCCAGTCCTGCCCCTCCCTCAACCATGTCTCTGTGATAGCAACAATATCATACTCCCATGTGTTCATCAACACCTTCAATTCATCTGCCTTACTCGCAAGACTCCTTGCATTAAAATAAATGCCATCCAGCCTTGCCATACTCCTTTGTGCCATTACATATTTGCTCTGCCTTCCAGGCTGACTTGTTTTTTCCTCGATATTTGGCTGTGCATCACCCCCTACTATAGCTCCACTCCGTATCCCATCATGGACAGAGTGGTTTCTGGCATGCAGGGAATTGTGGGTGATGTAAGCCACCATTGTTCTCCATTTTAAAATGACAAATGTCGTCAACCGGAATCCTCTAATCCTGATGTGAGAGTGGTCATTTACCGGGGCTGAGTTATCCGAGCCTTTGAGAAATAAATAAGTGAACCAGGCCCATCCTAAACAATGGTGGAGCCCAGCATATGAGTGCAAAAGCCAAGGTTGAATCCTTTGCAACTATCTTCAGCCAGAAACGCTGAGTGGATGATCCTTCTCGGCTGCCTCCTGAGGTCCCCAGATACAGCTTCTCGGATACAGGCTGAAAAGCCAAAATTTCTCCAGCCTTTCCTTATAACTTAGACCATTTACACCAATGATCAGCCTTGGGGCTTTTCTCTGAACGGTCTCCACCACTTGAATATTTCTTGGCGATCAGAACTGGATACTGTACTCAAAGCGTGATCTGCGCTATTTAGTTTGATCACATTTTCCTCTAACTTGTATTCTATTATTTTAGATGTACAGTTCAATAAGACTGTGGGTTCAAGTCCTGCTCCAGAGTCTTGAGCACAAAATCTAGGCTGAAGCTTCAGTGCAGTACCGAGGGAGTGCTGCACTGTCAGAGGTGCCGTCTTTCGGATGAGACGTTAAACCAAGGCTCAGTCTGCCCTCTCAGCTGGACGAGAAAGATACCATGGCACTATTTCGAAGAAGAGCAGGGGAGTTCTCCCCGATGTCCTGGCCAACGTTTATCCTTCAACAAACACCTAAAACAGATTACCTGGTCATTATTACATTGCTGTTTGTGCGAGATTGCTGTGCACAAATTAGCTGCCACATTTCCTAATAATTTTAAATTTGAGATTGATAGATTTTTGCAAGCCAAGGGCATCAAGGGACACTGAGCCAAGGTGGGTGGATGGAGTCAGGATACAGACCAGCCATGATCTCACTGAATGGCGGAACAGGCTAGCCAGGGGTATTAAGGGAGACGGAGCCAAGGCGGATGATCTCATTGAATGGAGGAACAGGGTAGAGGGGCCGAATGGCTCACCCCCACTCCAATGTTCCTTCCTATGAATATAATGACTACACTTCAAAAGTATTTCATTGGCTGTAAAGCGCTTTGGGATGTCCTGAGGTCATGAAACGTGCTATATAAATGCAAGTTCTTCTATCTTTAATATTCTATTAGTTATGTTGATTGCTGCTCTGCATTGGCTGGACGTGTTGAGTTTATTACTAGATTTCTTACAACTTCATCCTTTGAACATCATTCATAGAGTACAGTGTTGCCCCTTTTTCATTCCTGTGTGCAATACTTTACTTTTCTGCATCAAATTCCATCTGATGTTTTTCTGCCCACATACATATCTTGTCCAACTCATTCTGCAGTTTCTAAGCTGCCTCCTCTGATTTTACTGTGCATCTTGGTTTGGTATCCTCTGCAGATTTGACCACTTTATACTGTGTTTCTGAATCCAAGTCATTTATGAAAATTAGAAACATTGGTGGTCCCAACAAGTCCCTGGGGCATTGCACTGAGTACTCCCCCGACCCCCGCCCCCTCCTCCCCCCCCCCACCCCCCCGCTGCGACACAATTCCTCTAACAAATACTCATTGTTTCTTTTAAGCCTTTTAAGCTTTTAGTCAATTTCTTCTTAATTTCTAAGATGTACCCCAAATTCCCACAGCTTTGTATTTAACAAATAGCCTTTTGTGTGGAATTTTATCAAAAGCCGTTTGGAAATCCAGATGCACTACATTGTAGGGTTTTCCCACAATGCGCTTTGAAATGTCACTTCCTCAAAGAAGTCGAGTAGGTGATCAGACCAAATCTTTCTCTTCTGAAGAGATGCTGACTGCTGTTAACAAGGTTATTGTTATACAGAGTTCAAATTTAATCCTGATAATTGATTCCATTATTTCATATGGATAGGAAGCAAGACTAATTGGTCTGTAGTTGCCTGTTTGTGTTTTGTCACCCTTTTTGAATATGGTTTTCAATCTACTGGAACATCCCCAATGTCCTCATAATAATTTTCAGTGCCTTACAAATCTCCCCCTTAGTCTCTCTGTGTTCTGGGATAAATACCATCTATCTCTGGAGATTTATTTGTTTTGAGCTCATTTAGCCTGTGTCTAGGACTTCCACCTGATTTATAACAAAGTCATTGATTATAGTTGGGATATCTTTGTTTGGAAAGGGCATGTTGCTTATGTATTCCCTTTTGAATTCTTGGAGGATGTTAACTTTCAGAATCTTTACTATTTTGTACTCATTCTCAGTTTTGGCCTATTTGCATCTTTTCTGGTTTTCACCTTTTCTGACTGCTCTCTTGCTGTGTGGTGTTGAAATTATTTTTCACTGTTTTTCTTAGCCAGTCCACTTTTTTCCATGCCTCTCTTTAGCCCCCTGATCAACCTTTTAACCTGTTTCTGTATTTTCTTGTCTTCATCCCATTGAGCCCCATCTCCTTTCTTCCTGCAGGATTTGTACAGTCCATATTTCCTCTTTCTCACTTTTAATTCATTTGTTAATCCATTTAGTGTCACATTTGGTTAGTGTGAGCTTGTTGGCTTTGGGAATGTATTTAACCTGCATGCTTAGCACTATA
This sequence comes from Squalus acanthias, assembly GCA_030390025.1. Classification (NCBI taxonomy): domain Eukaryota; kingdom Metazoa; phylum Chordata; class Chondrichthyes; order Squaliformes; family Squalidae; genus Squalus; species Squalus acanthias. Next base: position 97,750,879 of record CM059428.1, read on the forward strand.
CCTTCAAAGGTATTCCACTTGTCCTCTACTGAAGTGTTGTTGAAGAACCTTCCTCAATCTATTTGCTTTAGCTGTTTGCTCATATTATCAAATTTAGCCCTTTAAATCATAGAATAATACAGCACAGAAGGAGGCCTTTGAAAGAGCTATCCAATTAATCCCATTCCCCTGCATTTTCCCCATAGCCCTGCCTGTCACATTGATTCATATTTGCAAATGGTTGACTGCTACGTAAATAAGTTGATTGGTGGGCTTCAAGCATTGCATGTGAAAGTCAATGAGTATGTAGAAGTAGATATTTCAGAGAGTAGATATTAGAGAGCTATAGTAGATATAGTTATTAGGAGATTTAGTGTTAGTGTGCCAAGAGAGTGTTTAGAGCTCTATTCTGAACGGTTTTAGCTGCCTTTTGTTGAGGTTTCTAAGAGAATAAACAAAGTTGAAATCATTTTATAGTGCAGTTTTCCTGCTGCTAAGACACTTGTAATAAGAACTTTCTTTTTCCAAGTTTAATACATTTCAATGTTGTGGAAATCTTCACATTAATCGCATCCACACTGTGCAGGAGGATTTTCCCCATTGTCCTATCGAGTGGTCCGGCTTGGTTTAAAATAAAAATAAAAATGCAAGTGAAAATGAGTAAATGAGTCAATTGACTTTCTGATTAGAACCAGAGATAATGGATGCTCCTGTTCTACAGTTGAATTGACTTTGGCAATAAATTCATATTTCTGAATGGTTAAGTCTTCAGACCCGAATCAACCAATCAAGGACACGACGTGAAAAAAAATCATACATGTTAAGAAGTAGGGAACCTGTAGTTTTTTTTGCACCATTTTCTCTCCTTCCCTTTGCTGGCACTTGCTGAGGTTTTAGGGAATTTTTTCCATTTGCGCACTTATGGTGCACGCCAGGAGCTCATATTGGGACATTGACCATTCCTCGCACCTCCGTTATAGATGTAAGGTCACAAGCTGAAATGCTCAATGTGCTGGAAGTGCACAAATGGAAAATTTACCTTATATTTCTATGCGTGTCCAGTTACCCTCCAATACCCCACTCAAGAAGTCATTATTCATGTCTGTGCCTTGGTAGTGAGTGTTCACAGGTTATTTGACTGAGGAGAGCATCACAGACACAAACCATACTGTTCTCACCCATCGTTGACACATTTCAAGCAAATACCAATGGATAGAAATCAGAAGTAAGAACCCTGGCTAATTTTGTCCTCCGCTATTCTGAGGCGCTGAGGCCCACTATCCCTGTGCAGGCTGTGATCAGCTAACTCAGCATAGCCTGGGACTCACTTCTTGAAGTTGAATGCAAATAATGGGAAGGGGCTATAGGATAAATTCGCAATCCCACACTCCCAGTAAGGAACAGCACTCGAAGGGAGTGCAGCTTGGAGAACTGGGGTTGCAAAGTTGTAATCTTATCTCCAACCCAAAGAAAGCAGAAAGAACTTGCATTTATATAGCGCCGTTCACAACATCAGGATGTCCCAAAACACTTTACAGCCAATGAAGTACTTTTGAAGTATAGTCATTGTTGTAATGTAGGAAACGCGGCAGCCAATTTGTGCACAGCAAGCTCCCACAATCAGCAATGTGATAATGATCAGATAATCTGTTTTAGGTATTGGTTGACGGATAAATGCTGGCCAGGACACCGAGGAGAGCTTTTCTGCTCTTTTTCGAGATAATGCCATGGGATCTTTTATGTCCACCTGATAGGGCAAACGGGGCTTCAGTTTAACGTCTCATCTGAAAGACGGCACCTCTGACAGTGCAGCACTCCCTCAGTACAGCACTGAAGTGTCAGCCTAGATTTTGTGCTAGCACAGAATCAATGAATTCACCCTTATATTCTAAAGAAAGTAATTTTCCCACTTATGTACTAACCTGTATAAAACAGAAGTACAGACAATAAAGCTACTTTAGATAGTATTAATGTCAGCTCTCAAATTAGATTTTAGGATTAAACAGGTAACTATTGGACGCAGGTGACTGACAAATCCAATTGTGCCAGTTATTGCGGTGGGTTAGATTAATGGAAGTCACACTGCATTTCTGACTTTGAAATGATTTACTGTAGCCAAGTTACAAATCACATTTGTACAAAGCTGACAATAACAACCAACAAAAGATTGTGGCCTAGAAATTGCAGGACACCGGAAACCTGCCGGGAACAGCGCTGGCCAAGGCTAATGGCCAACAGCCAGCGGTAAGACTGTGAATTTCTAGGCCACTTGCTTCAGGAGAGAAACCAGTGTGGATGTAATTTAATGAACCTCACAAATGAGAAAGTTGGATGTGCATTGTGTACAAGATGATGGGAAGTGCCAATTTGCCCTGCTGGTAGGCGAGGCTTCACCTCCCCCCACCACCCCTGCCCAGCAGCAACAAATCTTTATATTAACTCCAACATTTCAGTTGCTAGCAATCACAATAGTGGTGTCAGATGAGTGGGAAGAAAGATTCAGGCACACAGGAAGAAGACTGTAAGAAATCTAAACCGTAGAGACGTGGGGGTGGGGAGTAATTTATCTTGGGCGGTAGCAAATCAGCAGCCTGTTTTGCACTCTGCCCTATTTTCTTTTCCATTGACTTGAAATACAAGTGCACTAATGCTGAATTTAAGTCCCATACAATCCTAATGTAAAATTATTAGATTTGTGGCTAGCCGGGTGTCTGGCATGCATGCCAGCTCATCACCGTGCCTAAGAATCTCCAAACCATAAACAGTGCCCTGAAGTGCTGCAGATCTTCTTGGGTCAGGTATCATATTATTGAGTTATCTGGTGGCCATCTTGACCTCAAACAAATCCTACTTACTATACCCCAAGAAGGACACTAACTAGCATTTTGTCAGGCAATTGAATGGTTGCTTGAGTACCTCGATGGACTGCTCAATGATGTTCCTGGTGGCAGCATAGCTCTCATTATATAAGTGCTGGCCAGGAGTGTTGGGGTTGCGGAGGGGAGTCATGAGCCAGGTGGAGAGCGGATAGCCCTTGTCTCCCAGCAGCCAGCCGCAAGCTTGATGTGGTGGCTGGAATAGAGCTGGCACACTGGTCTGGCGCAGGATGAAGGCATCGTGGCTGCCGCCAGGATAGTGGGCATTGACGGTCAGGATTTGCCATGTGTGGTCGCACACCAACTGCATATTAAGTGAGTGGTAGCCTTTGCGGTTACAGAATACCTCAGGATTGTTATGAGGTTCCCGCAAAGCGACGTGGGTGCAGTCCATGGTGCCCTGCACCATGGGGAAGCCCGCTATCCTGGCAACACCACATGCTCACTCGTGCTGCTTCTCTCTGGTCATGGGGAAGGAAAGGTAGTCCCTTCTCCTTCTATACAGAGCATCTGTGACCTGGCGGATGGAGCAATGGATGGCAAACTGGGAGATGTTGGAGAGGACGCCTGTCGCACACTGGAATGATCCGCTGGTGTAGAAATTGAGGGCGGCGGTGACCTTGACTGCCACTGAGAGAGCCGTGGTGGTCCTGATCTGAGGCTCGAGGTCTGGCTGCAGGAGGTGGCAGAGCTCTGAGAATACGTCCTTGCTGAAGCGGAGCCTTCTAACACACTGGTCCTCAGTGAAATTCATGTAGGAGAACTGCTGCCGGAATACCCTGGGTGGGTAAGGCCTCCTATTGAGAGCCCTGTTGGCCCTCCTACCTCTGGCCACATTTTGCACTTTTTCTCTGTGCCTCAGTTCCCTCCGATGTTGACGCTGGAGGGTGAGGTCCAGTGCCAGTACAGCCCCCATGAAAGGATCCAAATATTGTACTTTCAAATCTCCCCTCAATGAAACTGAAAAATCTTTATGTGCCAGAAAACTTGTTAAAATGCAAAATGCTCAAATCGGTCAAAAGGCCTCTTTGCCTGTGTGAAACTAACAACGCAGCATTGTTGGCCGACGAAAACTAAACCGGATGTGGCTGCCTTTAAATAGCGCTCCTCCAGCGGACATCCAACTGAAAGCCGCCTCTTCTACCTGTCGTTGTTAACAGCAGGCGCACAAGCAGGGGCCGAGAGGGAATTTTTCATCCGGGGCGCTGCGTACGGCAATGATGTCGCGATCACCGGGTGAAGGAGATCACGGCGCAACATCTTACCACCGCTGCAAAACTCCTGCCGAGTTTAGCGGGAGGCGTTGATATCGCTGCGCCCGGTCGCAAACCCATTTGCGCCCCATAAGCCCCCCCCCCGGAGGCGCTAACGGGAAGCACAAAGGAGTCCAATTTCTAGCCCTTTGACTTTTAGGGGAAGATACTTATTTTGTATCGTAATAAATACTTCTTTGCGTTTCCCGCTATTTGTCTGTAGGATTACCTATTAACCGTTCCGCCAAGTTTACTGTGAACGATTTATCTCTCATCCTTTTGAAGTTTGCCTTATTGAAATGTAAAATCTTAGTTTGTGAATCTCTCCTCTCCCTCTTAAACCTAATATCAAATTCAATCATGTTCCCTTACTGTCAGATTGTTAACTAATTCTGGTTCGTTACTCATTGTTAAATCCAACACGATCTGTTCTCTTGTCGGTTCTAAAACATACTGAGGATGATTTTGACTTTTGGCCAACTGATAGGCAACCCTCACTGGCGGCTGCCTGTTTCAGCGGTGAAGAGGCCCACGCGATTGTGGGGCACCGGCCTCATTTAAGTCTGACATGTGAGCTGCGGGCTACCAAACAGCTCGTCGGATTGAATCCTCAAGATTGGGCCGGGACGGCTGCCAGCAAGGTAAGTTGTGGGGGGGTGGGGTCCTGATCAAGGAGGGTGGGGCCAACAAAAATAATTCAACATTTACCTTTGCCAGGCCTCTTCGGTTCCATTGCCCACGGAACTACGGTGCTGGCACCAACCACTTCCGACCAAACATGGCAATCGACGTCCTATTTATGTCAAAGCACCCTGATTTCCATATTAACAGGGGTCTATGGTCTGAAACAGGCAGGTGCTTTGAACACCCGGTGGTAGGTCACTTTCAAAGGGTGTTCATGGGACTGTAAGGCTACTGACCCTATTTTGAGGCTGTTGTCACCCAGTTAACATCAGGCGAAGGCAGTCCCATTGTTCTCAAAATCTGTCCAAATGTACAGCATATCTCAATATCTGTTCCTAGTTAATGCTGAAGAGATTCATTTAACTCTGATGGAAATCGGACATTATTGTATTAAGTCCGCTGTGGACTTAAACCAGCTCAGGACATTATTCTGTGATGTTACGATAAATACAAACCACAGGTCAATATTTTCTCCAATCACTATGTACTAGCAACTAAATATATTATCAACTTTCATTAATTAAGTACAACTAGTAACAGTTTGAACCAACTCTCCGATAACAACTTACATTTCTGTAACACTAATATACGGAAGGACATACAAGATAGGGATCGAAAGGACCTGGAGAGATTTCAAAACAAGGATGAGCCGGGGTGATGGGTGAACTGGGTTTGGTGCGAGTTAGGATACAGGCAGCAGAGTTTTGGATGAGCTCAAGTTTACAGAGGGTGGAAGATGGGAAGCCGGCCAGGAGAGTGTTGGAATAGTCAAGTCCAGAGGTAACAAAGTCATGAATGAGGGTTTTAGCAGCAGATGAGTTGAGGCAGGGGCAGAGATGGGCAATGTTACGGAGGTGGAAGTAGCCGGTCTTGGTGATGGAGAGGATATGGAGTCGGAAGCTCAGCTCATGGTCAAATAGGCTGCCAAGGTTCTGAAAGGTTTGATTTAGCCTCAGACAGTGGCCAGGGAAAGGGGTGGAGTCAGCGGCTAGGGAACGGACTTAATTGGAGGAAATTTCTGCTCATCCAATACTGGATGTTGGACAAGAAGCGTGACAAATCAGAGGCTATGGAAGAGTTGAAGAGGAGGTTGTTCGATAGAGCTGGGTGGCATCAGCGTACATGTGGTACCTTACGTTGTGTTTTCGGGTGATGTCGCCAAGGGGCAGCATGTGTGCTGTATATTTGGAGAATATATTGTATCTTATTCAAACCATGCCCTATGAATATTTGGCCAGTGTTGAATTGTCTCGATCTGCCTGCGACTGTTTTCAGCTACACATTCCTTTCTGCCTTTGCTAAGAATCTGTCAGGGAAAGGTTCAATCTTTTCTCTCTGTGCCTCATATTTACATTAGATTTGCTTACACCGCAGAATCACAACACTCTCCGTAATCAAACAATTGTCTGAGGTTTATTTGTGTTCTTCCAATATGGATGCAAATGCAACCTCAGCCTCCACCTCCTTTAACATAGCCTCCACCGTGAAGAATTCTCTTAGCTGTCGTCCTGCAGCATGCTTTGAATTCTTTTTTCAGGAACAATATGTTGCTGTAATAACACAGCAAGCAACTTTGCAAAAATTATGAACAAGTCCTTGTCTACTTATGGAGAAGCATTCAAAGGTAGACCTACAGCTACTCTGCAATGTTATATTCTTTTAGGATATTTACTGCCATTTTCTCAGGCTTCATTTTCAAATCCTTTGTAACAAAATACATTCTTTCTTTCAGCTGCTCTTTACTTGAACATTTAATAATAATTCCAATTTTACAGCATATCTCAATATTTGTACCTAGTTAATGCTGAAGAGATTCATTAACTCTAATGTAGATGGGACATTATTGTATTAAGTCCGCTGTGGACTTAAACCAGCTCATGACATTACAACAACAACTTGTATTTAAATAGCCCCTTTAACGTAGTAAAACATCCCAAGGCGCTGCACAGGAGTATTTAAGACAAAAAATTTGACACCGATCTACATAAGGATAAATTAGGGCAGGTGACCAAAAGCTTGGTCAAAGAGATAGGTTTTAAGGAGCGTCTTAAAGGAGGAAAGAGAGGTAGCGAGGCGGAGAGGTTTAGGCAGGGAATTCCAGAGCTTAGGGCCTAGGCAACAGAAGGCACGACCACCAATGGTTGAGCGATTATAATCAGGGATGCTCGAGGACAGAATTAGAGGAGCGCAGATATCTCGGGGGTTGTGGGGCTGAAGGAGATTACAGAGATAGGAAGGGACGAGGCCATGGAGGGATTTGAAAACAAGGATGAGAATTTTGAAATCGAGGCGCTGCTTAACCGGGAGCCAATGTAGGTCAGCGAGCACAGGGGAGATGGGCGAATGGGACTTGGTGCGAGTTAGGACACGGGCAGCCGAGTTTTGGATGACCTCAAGTTTATGTAGGGTGGAATGTGGGAGGCCAGCCAGGAGTGCGTTGGAATAGTCAAGTCTAGAGGTAACAAAGGCATGGATGAGGGTTTTGCAGAATCACAGAATCCCCACAGTGCAGATAGAGGCCATTTCGGCCCATCGAGCCTGCACCGACACATATCCCACCCTATCCCCATAACCCCACGTATTTAATCCCCCCCTAACACTAAGGGTCAATTTATCATAGCCAAATCAACCTAACCCGCACATCTTTGGACTGTGGGAGGAAACCGGAGCACCTGGAGGAAACCCACGCAGACACGGAGAATGTGCAAACTCCACACAGACAGTCACCCGAGGCCGGATTCGAACCCGGGTCCCTGGCACTGTGAGGTAACAGTGCTAACCACTATGCCACCGCGTTTCAGCAGCGGATGAGCCATGGCAAGGGCGGAGACGGGCGATGTTACAGAGGTGGAAGTAGGCTGTGATGTGATGTTACTATAAATATAAACCATAGGTCAATATTTTCTCCAATCACTATGCACAGCCTAGCAGCTAAATAGGTTATCAACTTTCATTAATTGAGTACAACTAGTTAGTAACAGTTTGAACCAACTCCCCGATAACAACTTTCATTTCCGTAGCGCTCTAATATACGGAAGGACATTTCAGTGTGTTTTACAAGATAGTGGACAAAAGTGAAGATAGAATGGGAAAATGTGTTGGGCTGAAAGTTCAGTCTGGGATACTTTTGAAAGTAGGGGGAGAAAGTGCTGAGGCAGAAGGAATATATTCCAGAGGTCAAGGGCGTAGTGACTAACTAGAGGCTGCTGATGGTGAAATGGAGGGTGTGGGGTATGAGGAGTAAGGAGTGTCAGGGGAGTGTAGGTTTGGCAAGGGGACATGTGGCTAGAGGAGACCACTGAGATAGAGTAGAGCAAGGCTATGATTTGAAGCTGAGGACAAGAATAATGAAATCAATTTGCTGGAACATGGGGAGGTAGTGGAGAACAGAAGTGATGGGAATGTGGGTGAGGGTGACTATATGGGCTGCACTATTCTGAATAAGTTGTAAATTGTGAAAGATGGAGACTGACAAGGAAAGTATGAGAGCAGTTGAGTTTTGAGATGATGAAAATGTGGAATATGGCTTTTGGTTGCAATGAGCGAGATGTGGAAGGAAGTGGGCAATTTTGTGGAGGTGAAAGGAGGCGGTCCTCTTAACAGATTTTGTAGTACTTTTATAATTACTTTAGCGAGGAGATATTCAACACAGCTCTACAAATTATAATTTATTTCACGGACTTCAACATGACTCCCTTTTATGAACAGCACAAAATCTGCCTCTCAAGGAGGCGACATGCTGCAATTACATTTACATAACATAAGAACATAAGCAGTAGGAGCAGGAGTCGGCCATATGGCCCCTCGGGCCTGCTCCGCCATTTAATAGGATCATGGCTGATCCAAACCTAGACTCACGTCCACTTCCCTGCCCGCTCCCCATAACCCTTAATTCCCTTATCAGCTAGGAAACTGTCTATCTCCGTTTTAAATTTATTTAATGTCGCAGCTTCCACAGCTCTCTGAGGTAGCAAATTCCATAGATTTACTACCCTCTGAGTGAAGAAGTTTCTCCTCATCTCAGTTTTGAAACGGCAGCCCCTTATTCTAAGATTATGCCCCCTAGTTCTAGTCTCACCCATCAGTGGAAACATCCTCCCCGCCTCCACCCGATCAAGCCCCCTCACAATCTTATGTTTCGATAAAATCGCCTCTCATTCTTCTGAATTCCAATGAGTATAGGCCCAACCTACTCAACCTTTCCTCATAAGTCAACCCCCTCATCTCCGGAATCAACCGAGTGAGCCTTCTCTGAACTGCCTCGAGAGCAAGTATATCTTTTCTTAAATATGGAAACCAAAACTGTACGCAGTATTCCAGGTGTGGCCTCACCAGTACCTTGTATAACTGAAGCAAGACTTCCCTGCTTTTATACTCCATCCCCCTTGCAATAAAAGCCTAGATTCCATTGGCCTTCCTGATCACCTGCATACTAACCTTCTGTGTTTCATGCACCAGGACCCCCAGATCCCTTTGTACTGTAGCACTTTGCAGTTTCTTTCCATTTAGATAATAACTTGCTCTTTGATTTTTTCTGCCAAAGTGCATAACCTCACACTTTCCAACATTATATTCCATCTGCCAAATTTCCGCCCACTCAATTAGCCTGTCTATGTCCTTTTGCAGGTTTTTTATGTCCTCCTCACTCACTGCTTTTCCTCCCATCATTGTATCGTCAGCAAACTTGGATATGTTGCACTTGGTCCCCTCCTCCAAATCGTTAATATAGATTGTAAAGAGTTGGGGTCCCAGCACTGACCCTTGCAGAACACCACTAGTTACTGATTGCCAACCCGAGAATGAACCATTTATCCCAACTCTCTGTTTTCTGTTAGATAGCCAATCTTCCACCCATGCCAGTATATTACCCCCAATCCCGTGATTTTTTATCTTGTGCAGTAATCTTTTGTGTGGCACCTTATCAAATGCCTTTTGGAAGTTCAAATATACTACATCCACTGGTTCCCCTTTATCCACCCTATTTGTTACGTCCTCAAAGAATTCGAGCAAATTTGTCAAGCATGATTTCCCCTTCATAAAACCATGCTGACTCTGTCCGATTAAATTATGCTTATCCAAATGTCCTGTTACTGCTTCCTTAATAATGGACTCCAACATTTTACCAACCACAGATGTTAGGCTAACTGGTCTATAGTTTCCAGCCTTTTGTCTACCTCCCTTTTTAAATAAGGGCGTTACATTAGCAGTTTTCCAATCTGCTGGGACCTTTCCCGAATCCAGGGAGTTTTGGAAAATTACCACCAATGCATCCGTAATCCCTATGCTGCTTCTCTCAAGACCCTAGGATGTAAGCCATCAGGTCCAGGGGATTTATTCGCCTTAAGTCCCATTATCTTACTGAGTACCATCTCCTTAGTGATTTTAATCGTGTTTAGCTCCTCCCCCCCCTATAGCCCCCCGTTTGTCCAGTGTTGGGATATTTTTAGTATCCTCTACTGTAAAGACTGATACAAAATATTTGTTCAGCGTATTTGCCATCTCCGTGTTCCCCACTACTAATTTCCCAGTCTCGTCCTCTAAGGGACCAACATTCACTTTAGCCACCCTTTTTCTTTTTATATAACTGTAGAAACTCTTGCTATCTGTTTTTATATTTTTTGCTAGTTTACTTTCATAATCTATCTTCCCCTTCTTAATTAATCTTTTAGTTATTCTTTGCTGGCTTTTAAATGCTTCCCAATCTTCTATCCTCCCACTAGATTTGGCTACTTTATACGCCCTTGTTTTCAGTTGGATACTATCCTTTATTACTTTACTCTGCCACGGATGGCTGTCTTTTCTTTTACGCCCCTTTTTCCTCAGTGGAATATATTTTTCTTGAAAGTTGTGAAATACCTCCTTGAATGTACACCACTGCTCCTGTACCGTCTTACACCTTAATCTATTTTCCCAGTCCACTTTAGTCAACTCTGCTCTCATACCTTCATAGTCTCCTTTATTTAAGCTTAGTACGCTGGTTTGAGATCCAACTCTCTCACCCTCCGAATTAATTTGGAATTCAACCATGTTATGGTCACTCATTCCAAGGGGATCCTTTACTAGGACATTTTTTATTAATCCTGTCTCATTACACAGGACCAGATCTAAGATTGCCTGCCCTCTGGTTGGTTCAGTAACATACTGCTCAAGCAACCCGTCCCTAATGTACTCTATGAACTCTTCCTCAAGGCTGCCCTGCCCAATTTGATTTGTCCAGTCAATATGAAAGTTAAAATCTCCCATGATTATAGCTGTTCCCTTATTACAAGCCCCAACTATTTCCTGATTTATACTCCGACCAATAGAGTTACAACTGTTAGGAGGCCTATAGACTACGCCCACTAGTGACTTTTTCCCCTTATTATTCCTTATCTCCACCCAAACTGTTTCACTATCTTGATCCTTTGACCCAATATCATTTCTCACTATTGCAGTGATTCCATCCTTTATTAACATAGCCACCCCACCTCCCTTTCCTTCCTGTCTGTCCTTCCTAATAGTCAAATACCCCTGGATGTTTCTGTAATGACCACCAGATCATACCCATGTGTAGTTATTTGTACCGTCAACTCATCTATTTTGTTACGAATGCTGCGTGCATTCAGATAAAGAACTTTTAAACATGTTTTGTAACAATTTATTCCTGCTTTTACCCCCTTTACTACTTTACCTTTATCTTTATATATTCTGTCCCTTCCTGACACGTTCTGGTTTTTAATTTCCCCACTGCTAATTTGCTCTATTGCCTTCTCCGCTGACATTTTTATTCTTCGCTGTCTTGAAACCTCCCCCCCACTAATTAGTTTAAAGCCCTCTCCACAGCCCTAGTTATTCGATTCGCCAGGATTCTAGTCCCAGCACTGGCCAAGTGAAGTCCGTCCCAATGGAACAGCTCTCTCCCATCCCAGTACTGGTGCCAGTGTCCCAAGAAGCAAAACCCATTTCTCCCACACCAGTCTTTGAGCCACGCATTTAACTCTGATTTTATTTACCCTAGCCAAATTTGCTCGTGGCTCAGGTAGTAATCCAGAGATTATTACCCTTGTGGTTCTGCTTTTTAATTTGGCCCCTAGCTGCTCATACTCCCTCAGCAGAACCTCTTTCCTTGTCCTATCTATGTCGTTGGTACCAACATGGGCCATGACAACTGGATCCTCCCCCTCCCACTCCAAGTTTCTCTCCAGCCCAGAGGAGATGTCCTTAACCCTGGCACCGGGCAGGCAACACAACCTTCGGGATTCTCGCTCTCGGCTGCAAAGAACCCTATCTATCCCCCTTTATGATACTATCCCCTACCACTACAACATTTCCTTTTACTCCCCCCACTTGAATGGTCCCCCGTTCCACGGTGCTGTGGCCAGGTTGCTCATCCTCCCTGCAGTCCCTGCTCCCGTCCTCACAGGGAGTAAGAGCCTCGAACCTGTTGGACAAGAGCAAGGGCTGCGGCTCCTCCAACACTGCCTCCTGGATCCCCGTACCTGCCTCACTCATAGTCACACCCTCCTGTCCCTGACCACGGACTACATCTGAATTAGTTAATCTAATTGGTGTGACTACTTCCTGGAACACAGAGTCCAGGTAACTCTCCCCCTCCCTGATGTGTCGCAGTGTTTGAAGCTCAGACTCCAGCTCATCAACATGGAGCCGGAGTTCCTCGAGCAGCCAACACTTACTGCAAATGTGATCACCGTGAACATCAATGGTGTCCACCAGCTCCCACATATTGCAGCAGTAACACATCACCTGCTCTCCCATTCTATGTAATTTATTAAATTTATTAATATTTTTTAAATACCCTCTGCCCCGCCTGATGAATATCACACCTTAGAAACTATAAACCACAGAGTTTAAGTTTAAAAAGAGAGAAATACTCACCAACCAATTACTTACCTGCTTTCTGGTGACGTCATACCTCGATTATTTTTTACCTCTCTCCCTCCCTCCGAGTTCGGAGGCTGGTCCTGCCTTACCTGGTCTCTGGAGCCTTTTAAACCCTCTGCCGCCGCCTCGCCTCACGCAGGTCTGCTGCCGCACCAGGAAGCTGATAAAGATGGAAAAAGGAAGGAACACCTCGCTCCCCGAACTCCCTCACTCACCAAACTCGCAGCTTAACACTCTGTTCCAATCTGCACTCTGTGACAAACTGCACTCTAGTCTCCCTTATTTATACTGCTGAGATTTAAATAAGTGAGCTCTCTGGCAGTTACAGAACCAGACTAGACCAGTTCATTCATTAATTACTCTCACCTGCTCTCCAGCACAGAGCTTGCTTAGCCCTGCCCAAGCCTGGAAGAAACTTAACACTTGAAACAGTAAATTTAAATGCTAATTGCAAGCACACAAGACTAGAATTTATAAAAATAAGAGATTAACCTTTAAGATTTACTCCCTCACTCACCAAACTCGCAGCTTAACACTCTGTTCCAATCTGCACTCCGTAACAAACTGCACTCTAGTCTCCCTTATTTATACTGCTGAGATTGAAATTTAGTTCAGCACCCACTCCCTGCAATAGCACCTATACTGTTTCCACTCTCTCTCCTTAAAACACAACTATCCAAACTATGGCAATGACCCTGGTATTTATGGTAGGGTTAGGGACACCAGCAGTGGGCAGATGGAAGTTTCACTCTGCCCAAGATCCAAGATCAGCGCCTCCCCCCCCCACCCCCCACCCCCCATGCCAGGAATTTCTGGGCTAGGCGATGATCAGTGGGTATCACTCTTGTCTCTGATTCAAAAGGTTGTGGGTTCATGTCTCACTCAGAGGCTTGAGCACCAAACCTAGGCTAACACTCCAGTGCAATACTAAGGAAGGTCTGCTCTGTCAGAGGTGCATTCTTTCGGATGAGACGTTAAACCGAAGCTACGTCTGCCCTCTCAGGTGGATGTAAAAGATCCCTTAGCACTATTTAGAAGAAGAACAGGGGTATTCTCCCTGGTTTCCTGGCTAATATTTATCCTTCAACCAGCATCACTAAAACAGATTATCTCGTCATTATCACATTGCTGTTTGTGTGAGCTTGCAGTGTGCAAATTGGCTGCCACGTTTCCTACATTGCAACGGTGAGTACACTTCAAAAGTATTTCATTGATTATAAAGCATTTTGGGACGTGAAGGCACTATATAAATGCAAGTCTTTCAGGTTTTTCTTTTATTGATTGGAGAGAGACCTTGGAGGTCTGAAGAGCACGTGTGATGAGAAGGTTGGTGTGTGTGTGGGTAAGTTGATGTGGAGGTGGGTTTGATTGCAATGAGGGCAAGGATGATGGCAGAGTTGAGAGAGGGTGAGGGAGGAAGGAAGTTGAAATCACTGATGATGCAGAGTCACATGGTACAAGATCCTCCTTGTCCAACCCATTTCTTCACTGAAGTCCCTTCCTGTGTGCCCTCAGTTTGAAAAGGACTTCTTGGTAGATTAGTGGAGGTGAAAACCCTAGATTTATTTAAGAAACACTTGGATACTGCAATGGAGGGAGCTGTAGGATCTGTGTGGATGGATGGACTAAAATAGGTCCTTCCTGATCCATATTTATCTTGTGATGGGAGCCAAGCTTCCACTGTTGGGCTGAGGGTCATGATGGAAAGTTCTTACAGTCATTGCTCAATAAAGCAACTGTGATTTGTTCTAAACAAGCACCTAAATTCATTGGACATGTACTAACTGACAGAAGACAAGTGGCTTTTGTGTAAACAACATACAGATCAAGACAGGCCTATGGGTAATATTTATTCAATTCTTTCAGTATTTAAATTTCTCTCTGTTTCTTCCTTTTTGTCTGATTTCTCCTTCCTCTAATTTTTTCCACTTTATCTCCACTTTTTTTTAACCAAATTCCATGATGTTGCCTCTATACTGGTTAACCCAGCACAATGGCTAACGCTGTGCAGTCACTGGTAGACCAGGTAAGCAGTTTCAGTCAGTACCACCGCATTGCCCTCTTTGAGCTCTCCATGGCAATGGGAAACCCTAATTCCTCCATCCTCCTTTACTGCCTGTCTTCCATGGTCCACCTCTAGAGAACTGCCCTTGTGTGGTTCTACTCCTAATTGCCACAACACAGTCACACATCTCTAGCAATGGTTATTTAAAAAAAAATCATATGAAGCACATATTTGAGCTATGACATTCTTAAAGTAAAGAAAATGTCAGTATCAATTTTAAATTTAGGATTCATTTATTTCCAACAGAAAGAGTTCAAAATAATTCTCTTTTTACTTGTCTGTGACATTTCTAGATGGCAAATTCCACAATTACAAGCCACGACACTATAAATGTTTTGGTCTGTTTACATAGTTACATTGAGAAACAATGGTTCCATTCAGATGTTCTCAGTACTTTAATCGCTAAATGAGATACAGGTCAATATTCAAGTAATGTCTTGTCCAGGTTTGTTCTGGAAGATTGACTCTTAACGATTTGACGCAGTGCGGTTCTTATTTTCAGAATGGTTATTTATTTTTAACCCTTTGAGAACTTTTTTTTAGTTTTCAAAATGCTGTTCTATTTAAATCAATTGTTTTTGAATGTAAAGGATTTGGATAGATGTCCAACCCAAATATTTATAGAGTAGACTTAGGGAACATCTTTTCCTAATATTATTATTTGCAGTTTCTGAACAAAATAAATTATGGAAACTTTTGGAACAAAAAGCAAAATACTGCAGATGCTGGAAAGCGAAGACTAGAAAGAAGAAATGCCGGAAGCACTCAGCAGGTCAGGCAGCATCTGTGGAGAGAAAGAGAGTTAACTTGTGCCCTTCATCAGAACTGGAAGATGGCCAACATTTAAAAAGGAACAGAACAAGGGGAAAGGGGAAAATGTAAACACACACAGAGGAATAGAAATAGTAAGTCATTCACGTTAAGTGGCAAACAGGAGATGGTTAAATGGCAGAAGTGATATAAGCATGAGACAATAGGAGGCATAATAAGAGAAATCAAAGAAATGAAAGCATATATGAGACACTGAGGGGGGAATTCTAACCCTCCCCCCCCCCCCCCCCCCCCGCCACAACAAGCAGGAAAGGGTCAGGGATCAGGGGTTAATTTGGTAAAAATGTGAAGCCCGACCCCAACCCACTATGACCGTACCTACTTTTAGTTTGTTTTATTCATTCACAGGATGTGGGCGTTGCTGGCAAGGCTGGCATTTATTGCCCATCCCTAACTGCCCTCGAGAAGGTGGTGGTGAGCCGCCTCCTTGAACCGTTGCAGTCTGTGACTTCTTTGTAGCAGTTTTGATACAACTGAGTGACTTGCTAGGCCATTTCAGAGGGCAGTTAAGAGTCAACCACATTGCTGTGGGTCTGGAGTCATATGTATGCCAGACCAGGTAAGGACAGCAGATTTCCTTCCCTAAAGGACATTAGTGAACATAAGAACATAAGAAATAGGAGCAGGAGTAGGCCAATCGGCCCCTCGAGCCTGCTCCGCCATTCAATAAGATCATGGCTGATCTGATCCTAACCGCCAATCTACTATCTATCACAGAACCATCTCCTGCATCTAACAGAATTGCACACACGAAATAGGAGCAGAATCAGGCTACACAGTCCCTGGGCCCGCTCCACTACCCACAGGGCCATGACCGATCCGAACCTAGACTCATGTCCAAATTCCTGCCCGCTCCCCGTAACCCTTAATGCCCTTTACTTCTAGGAAACTGTCTATTTCTGTTTTAAATTTAATTAATGTTGTAGCTTCTACAGCTTTTTGTGGCAGCATATTCCATGGACCTACCACCCTCTGAGTGAAGTAGTTCCTCCTCATCTCAGTTTTGAAAGAGCAGCCCCTTATTCTAAGACTATGTCCCCTAGTTCTCGTCTCACCCGTCATCGGGAACATCCTCCCCGCATCCACCCGATCCAACCCCTTCACAATCTTATATGTTTCAATAAGATCGCCTCTCATTCTTCTGAACTCCAATGAGTAGAGTCCCAATCTACCCAACCTCTCCTCATATGACCACCCCCTCATCCCCGGGATTAACCGAGTGAACCTTGTTTGCACTGCCTCGAGAGCAAGGATGTCTTTCCTTAAGTAAGGACACCAAAACTGTATGCAGTATTCCAGGTGCGGTCTCACCAATACCTTGTACAACTGAAGCAATACCTCCCTATTTTTATATTCTATCCCCCTAGCAATGAAAGCCAACATTCCATTTGCCTTCTTAATCACTTGCTGCACCTGCATACTAACCTTTTGAGTTTCGTGCACCAGGACCCCCAGATCCCTTTGCACTTCAGTACTCTCCAGTTTCTTGCCATTAAGATAATAAATTGCTCTAGGATTTTTCCTGCCAAAGTGCATCACCTCACACTTTCCAGTGTTGTATTCCATCTGCCAAATCTCTGCCCACTTACTTAGCCTGTCTATGTCCCCTTGCAGGGTTTTTACGACAATCTGGTAGTTTCCTGGTCACCATTACTGATACTAGCTTTTTTTATTCCAGATTTATGTAATTAACTGAATTTAAATTCCCCAGCTGCTGTGGTGGGATTTAAACTCACATCTCATGGATTATTACTCCAGGTCTCTGGATTACTAGTCCAGTAGCATAACCACCATGCTACCATTTCCGATAACTGCGGTGGGTTTGGTGTTGGCTGAGTAACCCGCTCTGGAGCGTTGGGTCAGTGATTTTAATATATTAATAAGGCTGCGTTCTTCAGATTTTGCCAACCATTTATATTTAAATGGCCGTGGGCTGAGTTTCCCAGGGCTCGGGAAATCCAGGAGCTAAAAGGAGGAGGGAGCTGCCAGATACAACAGGTAAATGCTTTTCCAGCATTGCTTGTGGGCCAGGAGTATTAACATTCAACTGTCAATCAACCTCCTTCCTTCTCTGGTTCACAACGACACACTTTGAGTAAGCTCAAGACACTTGGGGGGAAAAATTCAGTATCGCCCCATTTGGGGTGCAATTATTGGCCGGGCGCAAAGATTAGCGCCTGGCGCTAATTATCGCCTCCGACTGCAAACTTGGCTTTATCGCCCCTGGAGGTGATTGGAGTGCTAAATCAGGCGCTTCACACCTGTCTTAAGGCGCAAAGGCCGAGGAGCGAGGCGCTACCTCAGAGCGCTGGCGAAGCTCATGTGATGTCAGTCAGCAATTGAACACAGACACAATGGCGCCGGCCAGTTCTTAAAGGGGAGGGTTGATCTTGCTCTCCATCCACATCCTGCTCATTGCAGTCTTGAATCTCGGCCTGGAGAGACCTGTACATCAAATCTGCTGGAAAGAACAATGGAGAGGCCCAGGGAAAGAGCTCAGAGTGCAGCCCCCACAGTCTCTTCTAAATCGATACAAGGAAGGGCAAATCAAAATGAACCTGCAAAGTGCTGCTCAGTACCCAAAACTCCTTCACACAGCGTTGAATCTCTCCAGAAGTCTCTCTCTCTCAGAATACGTGGTGCAAAAATGTCTCCAACAAAAAAAGGCAGGAAGCGTTCGCCTTTAAATAGCGCTCCTCCAGTCCCTTCCTGACTGCAAAATGCTCCCCTCAACATGTTGTTGCTAGTGGCAGGCGGTAAGGCAGGGGGCGCCACTCAATATCTGGTCCGGGGCGCTACCGGGGCGTTGCACACTCGACTGACGTCACGATCTGCCAGGCGCAAAAGATCGTGGCGGTAGTGTTTAGCGCCGCCGCAAAATGTCTAGTTAATTTCATGAGCGGCGCAAACATCGCAGCGCACGGGCGCTAGTTGCTTTGTGCCCCATTAGCGCCCTCTTAAGGCGCTAACGGGAGGCGCAAACCAACTGAATTTTTCCCCCTTGATGTTGGAGTACACAGTACTGACTTTATTGATATCCAGTATAGGTGATTGGTCCAACTAAACACAGAGAGTGGCTTTTGATTCTAGTTCTATCTTTTGAGCTCTCCGAAGAACCATTACGAACCAAGCTCTTTTATACACCATATTTTGACTGCATCAAAGGTACATGTCACAGATAAGAGCTCATAACATCTGTTCCTAAATCCCTTGGAAAGAGTCTATTCATGTAAACAGTTGTAGTTGTTTATTCCAAAGCTACTTCCCTCAACCAAGACTTCCTGACTTAACTCTTCCAGAATCCTTTAAAGAATAGGCTTTATTAACCGTTCTCTTTCGATACTATAGTTAATGGATTCCTCTACCTATATTTGTTACGCTAGCCACTAAAGTTACACCTTAATCACTCATGGCTGACGTCATTACTATCACTTATTTCCTTGCACAAACACTTCTTGTATACAACACTCAGACACTAAAAGCAGAAGCCAAGCCATGCTTTCCTCTCATGACACTTCAAAGCCACCCTGTTTTTCTTGGAAAGTCAGTTGCTCCAAGTTACAAAGAAGTTCGACTATTAACCCTTAACTCTCCAAGATGTCCAACAAGGAGGAACACGTGTCCTTGCCCCTGGCCTCTCATGCAAACCTGCTGCGATCTCTTGCGCCCGCGATCCAGTCACCACTCCCCCCGGTGTGCTCCTCCCAGCTCCACTGCAGTGGCCAAGACTGTTATTGGCTGCCGTATAATCCCCTCCCGATCAACCCCTCCCGATCATCCCCTCCCTCTCCCAGTCATTGCTCTCCCAATCTCCCCTCCCTCTCCCAGTCATTGCCCTCCCGATCTCGCCCCCCTCTCCCAGTCATTGCTCTCCCAATCTCCCCTCCCTCTCCCAGTCATTGCTCTCCTGATCTCGCCCCCTCTCCCAGTCATTGCCCTCCCGATCTCCCCCCCTCTCCCAGTCATTGCTCTCCCGATCTCCCCCCCTCTCCCAGTCATTGCTCTCCCGATCTCGCCTCCCTCTCCCAGTCATTGCCCTCCCGATCACACCCTCCCTCTCCCAGTCATTGCTCTCCCGATCACACCCTCCCTCTCCCAGTCATTACTCTCCCGATCACACCCTCCCTCTCCCAGTCATTGCCCTCCCGATCACACCCTCCCTTTCCCAGTCATTGCTCTCCCGATCTCGCCCCCCTCTCCCAGTCATTGCCCTCCCGATCACACCCTCCCTCTCCCAGTCATTGCCCTCCCGATCACACCCTCCCTCTCCCAGTCATTGCTCTCCCGATCTCGCCCCCCTCTCCCAGTCATTGCTCTCCCGATCACACCCTCCCTCTCCCAGTCATTGCTCTCCCGATCACATCCTCCCTTTCCTAGTCATTGCTTTCCCAATTGCCCCCTCCTTCTCCCAGTCATTGCTCTCCCGATCTCGCCCCCCTCTCCCAGTCATTGCCCTCCCGGTCACACCCTCCTTCTCCTAGTTATTGCTCTCCCAATCGCTTCTCTCGGTCCCCAGGTCACTAATTCCGGCGATGCAGCAGCTCAAAATCCTCTTTGCCGCTCAGCTGCCTGGGCACACCATCGGCAGCTCACTGGTTTCATGTAAATGAGGTTCAAAGCTCAATATCAGGTGGGCCTTGAGGCTACCTTTTCCGGCGCAAGGATCGTTCCCTGCACCCAGTTCACACTGATAAGCTTGAGCAAACCAATTTCTAGGCCCACCTGTCATAAATTACATGACTTCCACCTTACCATGCATCCTTTATCCCCCAACAAACCTCACTAAAACAGATTATCTGGTCATTGTCACATTGCTGTTTGTGGGATCTTGCTGTGCACAATTTGGCTGCGCGTTTTCCTACATTATGACAGTGGCTACACTTCAAATGTACTTAATTGGCTATGAAGTCCACCTGAGGACATGAAAGGTGCTATATAAATGCAAGTTCTTTCTTTTATACTAATGGTAGGTGGAAGGGAACAGGGTCCTAGACGAGAGACTTCAATCTGCTAGCATACATTACAATATATGAGACAACTGACATCAGTGCTGCCATGTGACTTTGGCTCTAGTACAAGGAACATGGCGCCATGTGATACTCCAAAGGGCATTGCTTTACTATTGTGTTAGGGAATACCCATTTGCTTCTCTGTGATTCAGTTAGCTGCTCTGTTATTCATCGGACAACACAATTGCCTTCTACATGCTACTACACGTGATTGAAATAGATACAATAGACATACAACCCGTGACAGATGAGGGCGATCTATGGCCCTGGAATGGAATGAAACGACTGGATGGATGGATGGTGAGGCAGTACGGTGGTCTCGGACGGACGTCAATGAATGTTGACTGATGTCTCTGTCTGCAACAACGGTCACTTCTGTTGGGTCTCTCCTTGAGCTGTCGGAGGTGTTAGGCTGTCAGCCAGCATGGATATCTACCTCAGAGGTCGAGCCTAATCAGAGTGTTAAGCCGAAGCTAGCATTTCATCCACTCCGGGGAAGCCCTTCCACTTAACAGCCTGTTTTCCTCTATCGGTCGCCCATTTTTATACCTTATTTCGATGGGTTGGTGGATACCTGGTGTCAATCATTTTTACCCATCCCATTGTCCAATTACAAGAGAGAGGGTACCTCTGACAGCACCCCCTCCCATCTTGCTGAGGTCAGTTAATTCCCTATCTGTTCTAAAGGTCTTGTTGCCCTCTGAAGAGACAGCTTGTTTATTTTTAAGGCTGCTTGCTAAATCCCTTATCAGCATAGCTATGCCTTGAAGGCCTGATTTTGTGTTTTGACCTCGTAATTCAGCTCTCTGTACAACTATTTTTCTGACATGACTGGAATCCTTCTGTGTCATCAACTTAGGCAAACTGCTGATCTAGGGAACCCATAACAGACTATTATTTCTTTCAATCCACGATTTCTTACACTGACCTAATGAGGTCATTAAACCTCTTCTGACAATGCAAGGGGCCACTTGAGGTTATGGAGGTCCCGCTCACAGCCACATTACCATGCTGCTGCCTGGGACTCCAACAATAGCTCTCTAATTTGGGACAGCGGCACTTGCATGTCAGCCTCTGAGAAGTTAGATGCTTGTCTTTTCCGTTCTGTTGCAGCAGCCACTTCACTCCCTTTTGCAGAAGCATGCGCTTCGCTGCTTGAATGATGATGTTGAGGCCTTGGTCTGCCCCCTTCTGAATTACTAGCATCACCCAAAGTATCTGGTCTACAGCTGGCGGGACTCACGCCCATGTCCCTCTGATATTATGGAAATTAGCCGACCCTGGGATTTCTGACAGTGTCGGCCTCCTAGGCTATCGGCAGGCTACGTTCCACCCCATTGCATTTATGCACCTGGGACCCAGGAATTTCAAGGCCCTAATTTATTTATTTTAATCCTTTCTCTCTTCCCCTCTCCTGAAGGTATTGCTGCATGCAAGAGTACAATTCCATGGGCCTCCTGTATCTCATCCAAATGTCCATTCTTCATGCGTGAACCTGGACAGTGGGCTATTTGATCACAGTAGGCATCATAACCAAGGCCAATCCTATCCTCACTCAATGTCAACACATGCTCACTTTCTGGGGGCTGGGTAGCAATGGTTGTGTTTTTTTTCTCTTAGTCCAGGGGCTCTGTAGCCAATTGCAACTTCTCTGCTGCTACTTGGCTGAGCTCAGCTACTGCACACAGTCCTTGGACCAAACCTGGAGCTACCTGTTCTGTATGACTTAGCAGGCATTGCAGTTACTGACTATGGCACTGAGGGAGCCAAAGGTTTCCCAGTTTCCTAATCTTCTATCTGGTTCCACAGAACATCTCTGAAGATTGGTGAATTTTACATCCACTAATCATAATTTTCTATCACTTGGTCCTGTCGCTAAGTCTAGCTACATTTTCTGAATTTCATGTAAAAATGCATTGAATAAAATGAAAATTAGAGAGGATATTTTTCAGATTCCATGAAAAGAATTTGATTTGATAGAAGCCATTCACTGTGATCTGCCTTGAGGACTATCAGATTGCTAATACTAACCAAGCTGTTGAGGTTAGGACTCTAAAGCTGCGATTTTGCCACAGGAGACGGGTTGGAGTCGGGTTGCCTAGTGGGCGGGTTCCGGTCCCACTGCCGGTTTCAGCCGCTCCCAAATAACATTTCATTTAACTGGGCTCATTAAGCTCACTGTGCGCTCTACCCGGCCCAATCAGTGGGTTCGGGTCTGCTGCTCACCTCTGCTGACGTCATCGATTCAGTTGGTTTTAAGGGGTCCATGTAGCCTTTGCATTTCATTTCTTTTGTGCTGCTCCTGAAAACGGCCCAATGCAACATGACTGCTCCTCGTTTTGATGAAGACTCCCTCGAAGCTCTTGTGGAGGGAGTAAGAGGGCGCAGGGAGATTCTGTTCCCTCCCGATGGCCGGAGGAAGCCTCCTCAGCAAACCAAGGCAGCCTGGCTGCAAATTGCTGAGGAGGTAAGCGTTAGGTCCTTGTGTTCACGCACCTGGGTCCAGTGCCGAAAACAGTTCAATGATCTGCTACGCTCAGCAAAAGTGAGTATCACATCACACTTACCTTCAATCTGCTTCCCATCTGTTCTCATCACCAGCACTCTACATTGTCAGCCTGCTTCTCCACATCCCACCTTACCCTTACTTCCCTTGCACCCCTACCTATCCCTCTCTCTCTATGTACAGAATAACTTCACCATCCTACTATGCACCCCTCAAACTCACTCTCACTGTTATGCAATGACAACAACTAACAACGCACAGGGAGGGCCCTTGGTATTGGCACCTCACTCCATTTTTGTCTGCTTCTAAGCTTCTATGTTATGGATTCTTCACACTCACTCCATCAATCTCGCTGAAACTCCACTTGTGTCCCTCCTTGCAGGAAAAGAGAGCCCACAATAAGAGGGAGAGAGCGAGGATAGGAGAAGGCCCACCTTCCCTGGCCACTTAAACAAGCACTGAGGAGGCTGCTTACGACATCATCGGAGGTGCAGAGGAGCTGGAAGTGGGAGACGGAGAGATGGGCGCAGTAGAGCAAGCTGGTGACAGAATAGATTTGCAACCCTCTCATTTAGATTTCATGAGTGACTGATATGGCACCTGATGTTCATACAGATTGAGTTCTGATCATCTGGACAATAGGACGTTTGTGGTACCTAACTATCACATGTCTAACTCATTCCTTTACTCCCCCACAGGACCATCCAGATCCCCCCTCCCCACTGTCCAGGAGGAAGAGCCAGACGACTCCTCAGAGGAACCTGGAGCCTCTCAGGGAGCAGCGGCACCAGAAATCAATGCACCCAGCACCAGCGCAGAGACGCACTCCTCAGTGGGTCCTTCGCGACATAGAGCAGTGTTGTCACCTGGTGTATCACAGCTCACAAGTGAGCATCAGCAGATGGTGGAGACAGGGACAGCAGTGGAGACTCCTCGTCGGAGGTTGCAGGATGCTCCTCTAGCTCTGCTCAGCTGCATGTAGACGCTGTGCCTCTGGGGCCATCCAGAAAGAGAGCCGTGCTAGAACTTCAGGAACAAGTGCAGGAGTCTCTGACAGGGTTTGCATCCACGGTAACTGCGAGTGTGCAGAGAATGGAGGCGTCCATCTCAAACATGAGCACTGCTGTGGTGGATGCAAATGGCGAATGAACATGCTGCCATGGAAAGGATGGCAACCTCCATGGAGGACATAAATCGCCAGACTCAACAGAGCATGGTGACTCTTCTAAATAGATGGTCTATTATGGTGGATAGATGGGCATCTATTGAGGAGAGGCACCAGAGGTACATGGACGTCCCCGTTATGAGGACTGTACAGAGATAGGTCCTCACGTCCCCACTGATGTGCATTAAGGTGCTCTCCAGCCACTTGCTAGCAGTGAAGTGCGGGTGACCCATGAGAGGGATGTTGGTGGTCGACAACAAGGAAGTGTGGGCTCCTCTCCAAGTGCTCACACGACCATGCCACTGCGGAGCCCTCGGTCAGAGCCCCAGATTCTGCACCCAACTCTCAGCCCCTGCACAGCCTGCAGGAAGAGCAGACTGTTGCGGAGCCCTCCCAGGCTCCCAAACCCAGAGGACGCCCGCCAAAGGCGTCTAAGCAGGCGCAGCATCAAAGTGAGCAAGGTGCCTCTACATCTGCTGAATCCACAGGAGAACCATGTAGAAGCACGCATAAGAGAAAGTCAACACACAAATAGTCACAAGGGTAGTCATTTGGGTATTTTCTTCTCTTACAAAGTAAAGTTTGTCATCCTGATTGTAACTTTATTAAACAAAAGTGATGGCAAAGAATCGAAGATTTGGCCTATGTGTGCTCAGAATTGGAAGTTGCACAGTGAGGGCTCAGGGCACCTTTCTTGTGTAATGATGGTGGTGAGAGTGATAGGAAACCACAGTTTATTGTATAGATGATGTATGGTGTGTTAAGAAGGTCGTCCAGACATTCATTTCCATGTGCCAGACACATGTGTTTGATGTGTAAACTTACACGAATCTGGCATGGATGAGTGCATCACTTGCCTCATGGCCAGCAATGTGGTCGCATGCTGGTGGAATTGGCACATCCACCCCCGCAAGGTGTCCCTCATCTGCCGCTGCCGCCTCCTCCTCCTCATCATCATCATCCTCCTCCTCCTCCTCTTCCGAGGAGGCTGTGCGCTGAGTCACTTGTTCCTCAGGCAGCGGTAAGCCACGCTGCTGTGCGATGTTGTGCAGGGCACAGCAGGCGACGATGATTCTGGAGACCCTGGCTGGTGCGTACTCCACCAGATCTGTCGAGGCATCTGAATCGCATTTTGAGCAAGCCGATGGTTTGCTCTATGATGCTTCTGATGGAAATGTGGCTCACATTGTAGTGTTCCTCAGCTTCGTTTGATGGCCTCCTCATCGGTGTCATTAGCCACTTTTTCAGGGGATAGCCCTTGTCTCCAAGTAGCCATCTGGAAAGTTGGGTTGGCGGATTGAAGAGCTGAGGCACAGTAGACTGCCGTAGGATGAACGAGTCATGGCAACTGCCAGGGAGTTTGGTGCAAACATGCATAATGTTCTTCCTGTGGTTACACACCAGCTGGACATTAAGGGAGTGGAAGCCCTTGCGGTTGACAAATACAGCTGGGTTGTGATGGGGTGCCCTAATGGCCACATGTGTGCAGTCTACAATGTCCTGCACCCTTGGCAAGCCTGCCATATTTGCAAAGCCAACCGCACGTACAGTTACTCTTGCTTCATCCGTGGAGAAGTGGATGTAATTGTGCGCCTTTGCAAAGAGGGCATCGGTAACCTGCGTGATGCAAGTGTGTGCGGCCGACTGGGAGATGCCGTTGATGTCTGCGGATGATCCCTGGAAGGACCCTGAAGCAAAGAAGTTGAGTGCGGTGGTGACTTTAACAGCCACTGGTAAGGAGTGTCCACCCACTCCTCTGGGCTCCAGGTGTTGGTACAGCATTGCGCAGATGTCACCCATTACCTCTCGCAAAAGTCTCAGCCTCCTTTGGCACTGCTGCTCAGTCATGTTGAGGAAGCTCATCCTCGGCCTGTAAACCCTGTGTTGGGAGTATCTCCTGCGGCGAGGTGCAGGCCCTGCGCTGAGGCCCTCTGCCCTGTGCAGCATCAGGTGGGTGAGGAGGAGGTTGGCGCTCCTGTTGTTGCTGCTGCTGTTGTGCCCGGTTCTGCTGCTGCCGCGGCTGCTCTTCCTTCGAGTCTGAGGACCAGGATGAGAGGGTATAAATGGTTCCCATCCCGCTGGTATATATCTCAGTTGAGGAAGAGATGTTATAAGCGCTCAGTCAATGTGGCCAGAGGGTCTTCCAAGGAGGTCACAGTGCATATAGATCTCAGCTTAAACACTCACAAGCTCAAAAGACCTGCAAAATGTGTTCCAAAACCTCAAAGCACAAAGTTCTGTCATCTCTGCTTTTATGCTGCAGGAGAAGCTGTCAACAATTCAGATCCTTGCTGAACCCGGCACAATCAGCTGGCGTGTTTTTCGCACGATGGGCAACACGCTGAAATGTTCTTAAAATGGGAAGAGCCAGTTAAAAAGGCAGTATCTAGGCAGTAAGTGCCTCTCCCGCTGTTTGGTGTCGGGTCTGATCGGGACTCGCAGACCCGACACTTTGTAAAGTTGCGTGGAGACGGGATGGCGGCGGGTTAGCGACCTGCTGTCAAACCCGCCCTCTGAACACCGGCAAATTCGCGGCCTTAGAGTGAGAGTCAGAGAGCAGGGATTAGATTATTTTCTCAGTGATTTTACCCTACTGATCCTAACTTGCCACAGAAAAGGATGAAAGGCCAGTAATTCAACTGAATTGTCTCCTTTTAGACCATTTGACCCATTCCATGTCCTGATCCCTGACAGACAAGTAGACACATAACAGCACCTGTAAAAATTTCTAGTAATCTCACTGAAAGGGTGATCTGCCTTCCTTTTTATAATGATTTATTTGCTGGTTCATTGTGGAACACCAGTGCTGGCAAATGTCACACTGACAGTGAGTTATTATAGTTTTAAAAAAGTAGCAAGTATTGACTTATGAAATAAAAGCAGGACATGTTAGAAATGCTCAACAGGTCAATACAATTGCAGCAGTCACAGATTTTCTTTTTCTGATTTTGATGTATGTCACTTTGAAAAATAAGCAGTTGCACACACAAATGGATTTGCAATCTGTGTCACTTTTATCTTTGTTTGTGTGTTTCGCTTAGGGTCAGGATTAAATTCAATTTGCTTCCTAACATTTATGGCTTACTCTCCTAAAATGTTGAATCAGTGTTTGACAAATTGCCATGACTCAGAACCAGAGCTAAATGATTTCTGTACATGGAGAGACCTCTGGCACAAATGCCAAAGAATGCTCAGGGATTTATAGTAAGGCAAGAATTTGCATTTATATAGCGCATTTCACGACCTCAGGACATCACAAAATGCTTTACAGCCAATAAAGTACTTCTGAAGTGTAGCCACTGTTGTGATGTAGGAAATGCGGCAGCCATTTTACGCACAGCAAGGTCCCACAAACAGCAACATGATAATGGGCAGATAATCTGTTTTTTTTAGTGAAGTTGGTTGAGGGATAAATGTTGCCCCGGATACCGGGGAGAACTCCCCTGCTCTTCTTCGTAATAGTGCCATGGGATCTTTTACATGTACCTGAGAGGGCAGACGGGGCCTCAGTTTAACGTCTCATCTGAAAGACGGCACCTCCGACAGTGCAGCCTCCGCTCCTACCTCAGCTCCACTGATGCTGAAACCAATACTTTTGTCACCCCTTCAGTCTTATATCAACTCCCGCATCCTTTGGTCCTCATTTGTGCATCCCGCTATTCATTCACCCCATCATTTGTGACAAAGGTTTCAGCCACCTTGGCTCTACTGTCTGGAGCTGATTCCCTAAACTTCTCCACTTCTCTTTCACATTTAAGAATCTTTTCAATCCCACCTTTTTGGCCAATCCTTTGGTCACTTCTCCTAACTTTCCCTCCATATCTTTGCATCCGTTTCATTTATCTATTTTACTTTTTTTTCATTCCCCTCCACCACCTCCCCCCCGCCCCCGCCCACCAATGTAAAGTTCGGACAATGCAAGTTGTTTTTTTTGTTATATATTTTTCGATGTGGAGTCATTAGTTATTAAGATTTTCAGTGAATATTTATCAAATGATAGTGGAAATCTGGAACTGTCTCCTCCAAAAGGCTGTGGATGCTGAGTCAATTGAAACTTTAAAGACTCAGTTAGACAGATTTTTGTTAGGTAATGGGAATCAGGGGCTATGGAGCAGAGAGGGGTAAATGGGGTTGAGGCACAGATCAACCATGATCTAATTAAATGGCGGAATGGGTTTGAGGTTCTGAATGGCCTACTCCTGTTCCTTTGTTTCTAGGTTTCTATAAGGTGCTATTCCTCAAACTTGTGTTGAGCTTCATTGGAACAGTTTAGAAGGGCAAAAACATAGCGGGAAGAGTGAGAGTGAGATGGGAAATTGAAGTGGCAAGTAAAAGGGGGCTTGGGGTTACACCAGAACAGAGATGTTCACCAAAGCAGCCACCTTAATCAGTGTTTGGTTTTCGTAATTGCAGAGACACCATGCGACTTGCATGGGAAATTGCCAGGAGACGGAGAGCGAGATGGTAGAAGAGGGAACCAGAGTGTCAAGGAGGGAATGGTCCTTTCAGAAAGTAGACAAGAAAGATGAGGGGACGGCAAAGATCTGTTTGGTGGTGGGACCATGCATTCATCATGCAGCCAGTCAAGGAGAATCCTTGGCTGAGGGAAAAGAAGACAGTTCAGAAGATCTGGTGTGGAAAGTAACATTATCAGAGCAAATACAATGGGGATGGAGAAACTGGAAAAAAGGAATGAAGCTCTTACAGGAAGTGTGGTGGGAAGAATTATAATTCAAGTAGTGGAAGTCAGTGGGCTTATAATAGATTTTGGTGGAAAGCCCCTGCCTGGAGATGGAACAAGAGAGAAATCCAGGAAGGGAAGAGTCGGAGATGGATCATGTAAAGGGGAGGAATGGGTGGAAATTTGAAGCAGTTAATGAAATTCTCTAGATCAGGATGGGTCAGGAAACAGCACTGTATGGAAATTCAATAGATTAGTATTGTATTGTATTGTATCCAGTGTCAGCTGTGGCTCAGTGGGTAGCACTCTCGCCTCTGAGTCAGAAGTGGGTTCAAGTCCCACTCCAGGGACTTGAGCACATAAAGCTAGGCTGACACTGCAATGCAGTGCTGAGTGAGTGCTGCACTGTCGGAGGTGCTGTCTTTCGGATGAGACGTTAAACCGAGGCCCCATTTGCTCTCTCGGGTGGATGTAAAAGATCCAATGGCACTATTTTGAAGAAGAGCAGGGGAGTTATCCCCGGTGTCCTGGCCAATAGTTACCCCTCAACCAACATAACAAAAACAGATTATCTGGTCATTATCACATTGCTGTTTGTGGGAGCTTGCTGTGCACAAATTGGCTGCTGCATTTTCCACATTACAACAGTGACTACACTCCAAAAGTACTTAATTGGCTGTAAAGCGCTTTGAGACGTCCGGTGGTCGTGAAAGGTGCTATATAAATGCAAGTCTTTCTTTCTTTGTTCAGTACTGTGCTTGACAAAAGATGGCATAGCTTCCATGGCCCGGGCTGATGGCCCTAATGCACGGCACCATCGGATGGTAAGGGACAGATTGACACCCCATGGTCCCACCTGTCTGCCTTCTTAGCTGGGAATGGTGTGGGAAGAAAGATATCCAAGTAAAAAGGGGAAATACCTTAAAAAAAAAACAAGAGTCCCTCTCAATTAAAAAAAAATGTAGCAATGAAGAGCCTATTGAAGAAGCTGGTGTTTTAGGAGGTGAAGCCATCATTCTTCTTTTATGCTGCATGTTTATCAAAAGCTGGTGGTGATGTACTGAAAAATAATTAAACACACATGGTGGAGTATTTGAGTGTCAGCACATCTGGAGGATTTATAGGGAATTAGGAGTTCTGTATCATTTAGGGAGATCTTTGTAATTCATGGAATTTAATCTTGGAACTCACAATCTGCACCTGGACTCTTCTTCAATTCTGCAATAACTGTCGTGCCACTAAAGCGCCGTGGTTATTTTTATGAGTATGTCAAAGTTCTATGTTCTAGGGAGATAATAACAGCACCACCTTATATTTGTATAGTGCTCTTCTCATAGATGGCTTACAGTACTTTACAGGGCAGAGAATGTAAATGTACACCAATCACCATGATTAGAAGGATACAAAGATTCAGGGGAAGAAAGCATGTGAGAAGGGTTTTTAAGAGCCTTTTGAAAGCAGAGAGGAGGTGACACGACTAAAGTGTCTAGGGAGCGAAGATCAGAGGGCAGGGGCATAGTGACTGCGGAGGAAGTGGGAAGTGAGGAGTAAGCCAGAGTCAGAGAAAAGTAACGTGGTCAGTAATGTAGAGGTGGAGGAGATCACTGAGGTAGGGTGGGGCGAGGCCATGGAAGGATTTAAAGATGCAAACAAGCACCTTAAAATCAATTTGTTTAGACAGGGGGAGGCAATAGACGTGAACGAGGCCCAGAGCGAAAAGAGTGAATGAGCTGTAGTTTGTAAAGGGCAGAGGTGGTGAGACTGTCAAAAGGAACATTGCAGAAGTCAAACCTCTAGTGATAAAGGTAGGGATTAGTGATTCAACAGCAGAGAAAGTGGGGTCACAGGGGGAAGGTGGGGCGGGGCGGAGTTAATGGGTTGGATGTGAGGAATGAAACTAACCTCAGGTTTGAGCAGTAGACCATGGTTTAGCAGCTCTCAACTTAACCATGGAAGTGCACTGTTGGAGCAGGATGCAGTAATCAGTGGGGTAGAAGGCAGCAGAGAAATTGAGGAGGATGAGGAGAAGCAGCAAATCATGCTCATAATCAGACGGGATGTAATTTGGCCCCTCCACTGTCTCAGATTTGTCACACTGCTTGTCCGACATCCAGTACTGGATGAGCAGATATTTCCTCCAACTAAATATTGGGAGGACCAAAGCAATTGTCTTCGGTCCACGCCACATGATCCCTAGCCACTGACTCCATTCTCTCCCTGGCAACTGTCCGAGGCTGAACCAGACTGTTCACAACCTTGGTGTCGTATATGACCCCGAGCTGAGCTTCCGACCACATATCGGCTCCATCACCAAGACTGCCTACTTCACCTCTGTAACATCACCCGACTCTGCCCCGCCTCAGCTCATCTGCTGCTGAAACGTTCATCCATGCCTTTGTTACCCTTAGACTTGACTATTCCAATGCACTCCTGGCTGGCCTCCCATCTTCCACCCTCCATAAACTTGAGCTCATCCAAAACTCTGCTGCCCGTATCCTAATTCCGTTCATCCATCACCACTGTGCTCGCTGACCTACATTGGCTCCTGGTCTGGCAATGCCTCAATTTTAAAATTCTCATCCTTGTTTTCAAATCCCTCCATGGCCTCGCCCCTCCCTATCTCTGTAATGTCCTCCAGCCCCACAACCCTCCAAGATCTCTGTGTTCCTCCAAGTCTGGCCTCTTGCGCATCCCCTATTTTAATCGCTCCACCATTGGCGGCCATGCTTTCAGCTGCCTAGGCCCTAACCTTTGGAATTCCCTACCTAAACCTCTCTGCCGCTCCACCTCTCCTCCTTTAAGCTGCTCCTTAAAACCTACCTCTTTGAACAAGCTTTTGGTCACCTGTCTTAATACCTCCTTATGTGGCTCGGTGTCAATTTTTTTTTTGATAACGCTCTTGTGAAGCACCTTGGGACGTTTTACTACGTTAAAGGTGCTAAATAAATGCATGTTGTTGTTGTGATGTTGATCAGCTTGTGCTGTGCATGGAACAGGAACCAGTTTGGAAAATTTTGAAAAGGGAAAGGTGGGAGTATTACCAGGTGTGGATGCATTTGAGAACTTTGGAGAGAAAAAGAAGGTTGCAGATAGGATGGTAATTAGAGAGAATGGAACTATTTTGGTGTATTTTTGGATGAATGGGATTATAGCAGGCTTTCCTTTCACCGCTGGGACCTGAATTTGAATCATAACTCAGTTCCGACTAGCTTTAAATGCAGAGCAGAAAACTCAGCGTAATACTCCCCAGATTATTTGGGGAACCTGCAGGTGATGGTGTTCCCATGCACCTGCTCCCCTTATCCTTCTAGGTGGTAGAGGTCGCGGGTTTGGGAGGTGCTGCCGAAGAAGTCTTGGCGAGTTGCTGCAGTGCATCTTGTAGATGGTACACACTGCAGCCACGGTGCACTGGTGGCGGAGGGAGTGAATGTTTAAGGTGGTGGATGGGGTGCCGATCAAGCGGGCTGCTTTGTCCTGGATGGTGTCAAGCTTCTTCAGTGTTGTTGGAGCTGCACTCATCCAGGCAAGTGAAGAATATTCCATCACACTCCTGAAATGTGCCTTGTAGATAGTGGAAAGGCTTTGGGGAGTAAGGAGGTGAGACACTCGCCGCAGACTACCCAGCCTCTGACCTGCTCTTGTAGCCACAGTATTTATGTGGCTGGTCCAGTTAAGTTTCTGGTCAATTATGACCCCTAGGATGTTGATGCTGGGGGATTCGGCGATGGTAATGCCGTTGAATGTCAAGGGGTGGTGGTTAGACTCTCTCTTGTTGGAGATAGTCAATGCCTGGCACTTGTGTGGCACGGATGTCACTTGCCACTTATCAGCCCAAGCCTGAATGTCATCTAGGTCTTGCTGCATGCGGACATGGACTGCTTCATTATCTGAGAAGTTGTGACTGGAACTGAACGCTGTGCAGGCATCAGCGAACATCCCCCCTTCTGACCTTATGATGGAGGGAAGGTCATTGACTGTAGGGGTTACAGAGCAGTTAACTCACCAGTCACTCGTCTACTGATTCAGTTGCTTGAGCTATTGCCTACTTTAGCATTTGGCATTATGGCATTTAGGTGGTAATGCATAAAATCTAGGTATTAAACTAGCAGCTCAGATAATTTGGCACTAAATAAACATTTCTATGGTTTCTTATTGATGATGAAACACATTCTGCTTCTGCACCATATGAGTCTCACCAGTACACTGAAAACTGCCATTTCAAAGAATAAAATCAACTGCTTATAACCACAGCCTGTATTTAATGAGGTTGTTAAAACAATCATGAAGGTGTGACTTATGTACAAAAAATTATGGTAAATAGGGTACTATGTATTTGACTTTACATAACTTCAGACAATGAGCAGTTCTCTTTTAGGGCAGTTATTTAGATATAAATGTAACTTCCTGATATTTAGGTGTGTCTAACGCTCAATCATCTGCCTGTCCATATAAAATGGGTGTGCAGGGTTGCTGGTATATGAAAGTTAATTTTAAAAAGCCCTGTAAGAAAATTCTCTGCAAAATTTTCAGGCCATTTTTCAACTGTTTTTCTTTTTTTTCAGATTTGGCTGTTGTCAGTTAGGCAGTTAAAAGCTTTTCCAGCCTTGTTATGTTGCTACCTTTTTCCCAAAAGCTCTAATAGTGTCACAATGTGTTTCCCCATTGCAATCCCGCTATAACTGTGCTTTTTAGAGAAAAAAGGACCAATAAAGGGATGTCAGATGACATCACAGGGGCTTTGCATCCCCTGGCAGTATCCCCACACCAGGATCTACAGGCACAGACGCACATACCTCCCTCTGTCAGAGGAGCAGAGTATGTGGAGGCTTTGATTTACAAAGGGCAGGATTGTGCCCCTTGTTCCAAGCTGACCTCCAAACACCTTCATGAGCATGTTGGGTGTCCCTGTCACAATTATTCAGGGACAGTTAAACAAATACAAGAACTAATAAATCTGGGAGAGTACTGAAATATTGAATAATCAAAGGAGTAATTGTAAATAAAAAAGTGATATTTGCTGTGCTGTGGTTTAGGATGGGGATGTTCTTGGAGCCTCCTCCTTACATTACTTGTTTGATTGTCCACCATCATTCTCGACTGGATGTGATAGGGCTACAGATCTTTACTGGTTGTGGGATTGCTTTGCTCTGTCTATAGCCTGCTGCTTTTGGTGTTTAGCCTGCAGTTATTCCTGTGCTGTAGCTTCATTAGATTGTTGCCCCATTCTAAAGTATCCCTGGTACTGCTCCGGGAATGCCCCCCAACAGTCCCTAGGAGTCAATTTGGAATCAGGAGTAATGGGGCACTGAGGGCACACAAGCTTATCAATGGAGCTGTGCTGAGAAACAGGAATATTATGGACAAAGGTCCATGGCTCTGTTTTCTCCCTATTGCAGACAAGCGTGTTGTTTACTAAGCCATCTGCCATTAATAGCATTGTGGTAATGTGCTCAGAGATGTGCTATTTGCTATCGTGTGGGTGGAAAAGTTGCATAACAGTTGTAATCGAGCTGGAAATTTTGGGTATTACGATAGTGTAGTCAGAAATGGGTGCATACCATCGAAATCAACATTGCCATTTCCATATATTTGTGAACGGTAACTGGTTTTTGGAGGTGAGAAGATGTTCAGAAAAGAACACCTCAGCAATAAGGTGATGGAACCAAAAGTTACAGAAACTATTTAATTGCAAAGGAAACCTTTTGACCCAATAGCAAAAATGACACATCAGGCCAAAGATGTATCTGTTGCTTGAGGCAAAGAGAAAGCAAAATTCTTCCCATTTCATTGTTGATGAAAGCGAACTAATTGATTTTACAAATTGTGGAAGTTATCTCAGGACAGAATACAAACATGTCCCTGGTAGAAGTGAGTTTTGTATATCCTGGCTCTGGCTCATATTTTCTGAGTTGGCTTCTGTACTGCTGTTTGTCTCTTATTCAGTTGTGTATCCTGACAAGCAACCATTTGGTTAGAGAATGCAGCTTTTCTTGACTGAACTATTTATAGTCAGTGTAATGAACGTCTATAAATGCAACTAACAGACGGGATAAGAATCTGGGGAAAATGTTCTATACCAGATGATCCTCGACCAGAATAAAAGTTGCTATGTCAGGGCTCAGCAATTTGATCTGTAAACATAAAATTCCATAGCATTTTCAAAAAAGAATTACATAATTATGCTGCATTTTCCAGTGATATATGCAGTTGTACTACACAGTCTGGCTTGTGTGATTTTATAATCTTCTTCCAAATGTGGATTACCCTTAGGTGGGTGATTCTACAGAATCTTCATTTAGTGGAGGGATATGGTAATTCCTGTTCCACAATTGGAGATTGGAACTTCCTCTTATGGAATAATTAGGCAGCAGATAGAATGACTGTCATTTACCTATTTAAGAACACTTGGAGTTGTTGCAGTGCAATGACTATTGTTACATGGGCAAACATGGCAGCCACCCTGTACCAGCAAATCCCACAAGCAGCAATGAATGAAGAAGTGTGACCTATGGGTATATTTCTTTCTGGACACTAATATGGTCAAAAAAGGTTGTGACATGTATAAAATCAGTGTCCCAGTTTTATACATGCACTGTATTTTTTTTGATCACATTAGCTGCCGGAAGAAAATACATCAGCATATGGCTTTCAATTTCCTTGGGACATGATCCCAGTGGTAACGCCAGGTTCATGCCTGCTGGTGCCCTCCAGCATTCACCGAACCTGCTGGAGTTTGTGGAATCAGTGGGTCATGTTTATGGGGCACGCAGCTGCAACCACCACCACTGGCACATCACCGATGCCCGCCTGTCCCATTGCAGCTGGAAAATAGAGCTCCTACCCTCCATTGGAGGAGTTTGTCCAGGTAGCCCCCTCCAACCTCGGCCTCCCGTGTAAGGGGGCTGATCTGCTTTTTAAAAAATGGTTCGATTTCTTCTGCCTACTTCCCTGGCCTGGACCCCACTGGTTGTCCCACTTTCACCCCTCTGGATGTCGGTATGGCTCAACACATTCAGTGTACTGGGTGCTGACTGAGCCAGTGCAGTGGGAGCTTCCAGCATAGGAAGACACTGCGCTGATGCTACTCCCTGACAAAATTTGTCTTGTATGGGGCGGGTGGAGATTCTTCCCTATACGAGGCAAGTCAGTAACACTTGGAAGTGGCAGCAATCCGGTGCGTCTGGGTCTCCGCCTTTTTTCAGGGCCGGGGAGAGGGGAGGTCACGTTCCTCTGGTCTCTTGCCAAAGTTATGGCAGGAGACTGGCAGAATCCCCGAGCAATTTTGGCTTCATATTTCTAACCAGTGACTGACTATTGAGCAAAAATGTCATGAATGTTACACATGTGCAGCCCTCCTCCTGTCTTCCATCTGTCTATTGTGCTTTAAATCATCTCAAGTATTTATATTTAACTTCAACCTTGCTGACATTCAGGCTGCCATCTCAAGCACAAGTCTTGTGACAGCAGAGAGGCCATTTGCTGGTGATTCAAGCTGACTCTTTGTTAACAGTTGATGGCTAGAAATTCCTGCCTGTGCTCCATTTATCCCATAGGCAATGTTGTGTATTCACTGTGAGTTTTCCCATGCAATAAATATGCAAGGATTTCTAGTCACCAGTTTTTGCTATAAAATGGAGTCATGACCTATTACATTGTTACATCCTCTTATTAATTGCACTTTTTTTTCTGAAGGGTGATCGTGGTCTTACTGGTTTCATTGGTCCAGTAGGCGACCCTGGGATTGGATACCCTGGCCCAAAGGTAATCAGCAGCATCTTGCTTCTACTTGTAGTGAAAATGCATGTGGCATGTAATCTGTTATTGTTCAGATTTGCTTAGAAAGCCAGCATTTTCATTCCCTCTGGGAATTTGTGTGCAAAACTGCAGTATATAGTCAGCAACTTGTGTTACACGAGGCAAGTATAGAAACCCGTAGGCTATCGTGCTGCACCAAAAAAACACCCTACCCTTGGTCTACTCTGTGAGGGTAGCATTGGAACTCCGGCCCACCAACCTTCTAACCAGATCCTGTTGTGCTTGCTTAGCACAACAATAGCATCTTTAATTAAAAACAACCCCAAAGTGCTCAAAAAGCTGAAAGCATTTTTTTGAAAAGATGGACTTTGAGCAGGTTTTCAAATGTGGAGAGAGAAGTGGAGAGGCAGAGGAGAAGGAGTTCCAGAGAGTAACGTCAAGGTGGCTGAAGGTTCTACCACTAAAGGTGGGGCAAAGGGGAAGAGCTGCACAAAAGGCCAGAGTCTGATGATGGGAAGGGTTACAAGGCTGGAGAAAATTGCAGAGAGAGTTTGGAGCAAGGCCGTGGAAGGATTTGAAGGTGAGGACCAAGAACTTTAAATTGTATGTGTTGGGGGATCTGGTGTCAATGTAGGTCAGCATGAACCGGGGTAATTGACGAGTGGGACATGATTTAGACTATTGGATTTTGGACAAGTTGAGTTTATGAAGGCTGGAGAATAGAAAGCTGGCAAGTAAAGCAATGATATAATCGAGTCTAGAGGTCACAAAAACATGGGTA
Organism: Squalus acanthias; assembly: GCA_030390025.1. Classification (NCBI taxonomy): domain Eukaryota; kingdom Metazoa; phylum Chordata; class Chondrichthyes; order Squaliformes; family Squalidae; genus Squalus; species Squalus acanthias. Next base: position 97,788,345 of record CM059428.1, read on the forward strand.
AGGATTTCAGCTGGTGGAGAGGCAGGAAAAGTTGTGGAGATAGGAATAAGTGGTCTCAGTGATGGACAGGGTTTTTTTCTTGCACTCTCCAGTTAAAAGTTAAATAGCCCCTTTACGCCTACATTATATGTACCTTTCATCATTTAGTCACTCTTCTCTGAACCATCGCCAGAGTATCAATGTCCTTTTGAAAGTGTCTGAACTGTACACAGAATTCAAAATATATACATCATGTTAACAAAAATGAGAGCACGTGGAATTGGAGGCAACCTATTCTCTTGGATAGGGAATTGAGTAGGAGACAGAGAGTAGGGATAATGGGTATGTACTCAAATTGGCAGAATGTGACTAGTGGTGTCCCCCAGGTATCTGTACTAGGACCACAGCTTTTCACTATATTTATAAACGACTTGGATGAAGGAATAGAGAGCCGGTATATCTAAGTTTGCTGAGGATACTAAGTTAGGTGGCACAGTAAATAGTGTACATGGGAGCAGAAAGTTGCTATGGGATATTGATAGATTAAGTGAGTGGGCAAAACTGTGGCAGATGGAGTTCAATGTGGGAAAGTGGGAGATCATCCACTTTAGACCTATAAAAGATATATGGTGAGAAGCTAAGAACTGTGGATGACCAGAGAGATTTAGAGCTCCAAGTAACATTTTTTTAAAGGCTCATTGAATGTTGGCCTTTATCTAAAGAGAGCTGGAATACAAAGGGATGGAAGTTATGTTACAGCTGTATAGAGCTCTGGTTAGACCCATCTGGAGTACTGCATTCAGTTCTGTGCACCACACCTCAGGAAAAATATAGTGGCCTTGGAGCGGGTGCACTGCAGATTCGCCAGAATGATACCGGGGTTAGAAGGGTTGAATTATGAGGACAGGTTGCATAGACTAGGCTTGTATTCCCTTGAATATAGAAGATTAAGGGGTGAACTAATTGAGGTGTTCAAGATGATTAAAGGATTTGAAAAGGCAGCTACAGAGAAACTATTTCCTCTGGTGGGAGAGTCCAGTACATGGGGGCATAACCTTAAAATTAGAACTAGGCTATTCAGGGGTGATGTTAGGAAGCACTTCTTTATACAAAGGGTAGCGGAAATCTGGAACTCTCTTCCCCCTAAAAGCTGTTGAGTTTAGGTCAATTGAAAATTTCAAAACTGAGATTGGTCAATTTATGTTTGGCAAAGGTATTAAGGGTTATGGAACCAAGGTAGGTAAGTGAAGTTAGGACACAGATCAGCCGTGATCTAATTGAATGGCAGAACAGGCTCGAGAGGCTGAATGGCTTACTCCTCTTCCTATATTCCTATGTGCTTATACTGTTTATATCTGACTGTTCCTTTTCAATGGAATAAAAATCGGATGGGTTGTATAATGGGCGGGAGATCCGCTCAGATTATTGCCCATGCTGTGAAAATGAAAATTTACCCCATTGTTTAGATGATGATACCATATCATATTAATCTTCTACTGAATACAGACTTTCTTCTGTTGATAAAGATGCATTTAAACAACTTTTTTGTATACTTTTTGAGCATGTTTTAAGGAATTTAGGGAAATCTTCAGACAAGTAACTCATTTATTTCTTATAAATTTATCAATTAACTTCTCTAATGTATTTCAATATCTGATGGAAAATAATTCTAACTGAATGAAATGTCTTTATATCTTTAGGGTGGAAAAGGTTCACAAGGACAACCTGGTCCCTCTGGTCCTGCTGGGATTGGAGAACCTGGATTACCTGTAAGCAACATTAGATATTTTTTAAAGCATAGTGTCTAGAGTTGGCAAGGAAGAAAAGAAAGAGTGCCTAATGTGTTACCTTGCCTGCAATGGTGAGGGAATTGAATTTTGTTTGACACTGGTCTGCAGTCCTGGGGGGTGAAGGAATTGGCACTTAGTGCTAGTACCACTTACCTGCAGACAGCACAAGTGATATTTATGGCTGGCTTGCTGGCACAGACGCCCATAGGATTGTGTCTTCTGACTTCAGTTTTCTCAAGGAGGGTTTGTAGATCCAAGTTAGAAACATTCAGTGTTCTTCTTCTATGTCCTGGGGCGCGATCTTGCCAGCCCTGGGGAGGCGGGTATGGAGACGGGACTGCCGGGAAAATGGCAGAATTTGGGGGCGGGTGCCCAGCCCGTCTCCGTGCCATCTTGCCAGGAGGCGGGTAGCCGTCCCGCTCCGGGCCCCTTCTCCTTGGAGGCGGGAAGGGATTACAGCCACTTAACTGCCTGTTAACAGGTAGTTAACAGGCAGAAAATAGGCTTATCACCATTTTGCCCACACAAGTGCGGGCTTCCCGAAGGCTCCGAACCCCGCCAGGTCACCGAGGCGAGCAGTAGGTCTGCGGGGGTCGGAGGGGTGCAAAAGTGCGCTGTGAAGGTAAGTGATGGGTGCAAGTGTGGCGAGGTTAACAGGCAGTTAAGTGGCTGTAATCCCTTCCTGCCTCCAAGGAGACGGGACCCGGTGCAGGATGGCTACCCGCCTCCTGGCAAGATGGCACGGAGGCGGGTTGGGCACCCGCCCCCAAATTCTGACATTTTTCCGGCAGTCCCGCCTCCATACCCGCCTCCCCAGAGCTAGCAAGATCGCGCCCGACAAGTGGGAGTCCCGCCTCCAAAAGCTCCCCATTGGCAAAATCACCCCCTTGGTGTTGTATCCTATTGCCTTGTTTGGCTGTTTGCTCCAGGGGTCCTGCTGTAGACATCTTAAAAAGTATGATGAAAAAATTGATGAGACATGCAGCGAAGTTATCTGAGAATCAAATGGGTGCGATAAGCACGGCACCTTCCTTACCTGATTGTCCCCTGACAAAGTGTACAGACCTTTTTAAAGGCTGTACTTTCAGTTTCCATGCGCTCTGGCAACTCTCACACCTTTAAATGGGGTTTATGACAATGGCTACTCCAATGGGTATGCAAATGAGCTGACCAAGGAAACTCATGTGAATACCTCTCCTGACCAGCAGTGGGGACAAATCTTTATTTAATAGCATAACAGCAATGTGGATGCAGTGCAACAGAACTGCGCAGTACCCTAGAACGCACTGTAGCGTTGAGGTTTCACGCTGGCTGTCATTAACTTGGAGAGGGTGGACATTATACACTGCATTCTATTGTGCACAGGGACAGGGAGCTTGGGAGCAATTCAGGCCTTAAAGGCAGCAGCAGCATTAGAGGGGCCGGTACAATTAAAGCCCTATGGGAGAGGCAGATCTTTGTTTGTTGCAGGAAATGAGCCAATATTTTTATCTGAGCACCTTTAGATGACTTGATAAATTTTTAATTTAATTTATGCCTGCCAGAAACTGTTATTTGCATATCAGTGGTCTTCACATTAATTTAAAGGCTCTGTCCCCTGTGAATGAGTTTGCGGTGTTGTACCATTGCTGGAATGGCAGCAGTATACCAAGCAGCAGTCTGCCCTGCACAATGCTCAGATTCAGGCCTGCCTTGAACTTCCTGCTTTGGGCGTGCTTACATAAGAACATAAGAAGTAGGAGCAGGAGTAGGCCATGTGGCCCCTCGAGCCTGCTCCGCCATTTAATGAGATCATGGCTGATCTGATCTTGGGCTCAGCTCCATTTTCCTGCCCGCTCCCCATAACCCATCACTCCCTTATTGTTCAAAAATCTATCCATCTCCACCTTAAATATATTCAATGACCCAGCCTCCACAGCTCTCTGGGGCAGAGAATTCCACAGATTTACGACCCTCTGAGAGAAGAAATTCCTCCTCATCTCAGTTTTAAATGGGCGACCCCTTATTCTGAAACTATGCCCCTAGTTCTAGATTCCCCCATGAGGGAAAATATCTTCTCCGCATCTACCTTGTCAAGCCCCCTCAGTATCTTACATGTTGCAATAAGATCACCTCTCATTCTTCCAAACTCCACTGAATATAGGCACAACCTGCTCAACCTTTCTTCATAAGTCAACCCCTTCATCTCAGGAATCAACCTTGTGAACCTTCTCTGAACTGCCTCCAATGCAAGTATATCCCTCCTTAAATAAGGAGACCAAAACTGTACGCAGTACTCCAGGTGTGGTCTCACCAATACCCTGTACAGTTGTAGCAGGACTTCCCTGCTTTTATACTCCAACCCCTTTGCAATAAAGACCAACATTCCATTTGCCTTCCTGATTACTTGCTGTACCTGCATGCTAACTTTTTGTGTTTCATGCACAAGGATCCCCAGGTCCCTCTGTATTGCAGCATTTTGTAATCTCTCTCCATTTAAATAATAATTAGTTTTTTTAATTTTCTTACCAAGGTGGATAACCTCACACTTTCCCACATTATACTCCATCTGCCAAATGTTTGCCTGTCTATATCCCTTTGCAGATTCTTTGTGTCCTCCTCACAACTTGCTTTCCCACCTATCTTTGTATTATCAGCAAATTTGGCTACATTACACTCGGTCCCTTCATCCAAGTCATTAATATAGATTGTAAATAGTTGAGGCCCCAGGACTGATCCCTGTGGCACCCCACTAGTTACCATTTGCCAACCGGAAAATTACCCATTTATCCCGACTCTCTGTTTTCTGTAAGTTAGCCAATCCTCTATCCATGCTAATATATTACCCCCAACCCCATGAGCTCTTATCTTGTGCAGTAACCTTTTATGTGGCACCTTATCGAATGCCTTCTGGAAATCCAAATACACCACATCCACTGGTTCCCCTTTATCCACCCTGCTCGTTACATCCTCAAAGAACTCCAGCAAATTTGTCAAACATGATTTCCCTTTCATAAAACCATGCTGACTCTGCTTGACTGTATTATGATTTTCTAAATGTCCTGCTATTGCTTCCTTAATAATGGACTCCAGCATTTTCCCAATGACAGATGTTATGCTAACTGGCCTATAGTTTCCTGCTTTCTGTCTCCCTCCCTTCTTAAATAGGGGCATTACATTTGCGGTTTTCCAATTCGCTGGGACCTCTCCAGAATCCAGGGAATTTTGGTAGATTGCAACCAATGCATTCACTATCTCTGCAGCCACTTCTTTTAAGACCCTAGGATGCAGGCCATCAGGTCCAGGGGACTTGTCCACCTTTAGTCCCATTATTTTACCGAGTACTTTTTCTTTAGTGATAGTGATTGTTTTAAGGTCCCCCCTCCCTATAGCCCCTTGATTATGTATTATTGGGATGGTTTTAGTGTCTTCTACCGTGAAGACTGATACAAAATATTTGTTCAAAGTCTCTGCCATTTCCCTGTTCCCCATTATTAATTCCCCAGTCTCATCCTCGAAGGGACAAACGTTTACTTTAGCTACTCTCTTCCTTTTTATATACCTGTAGAAGCTCTTACTATCTGTTTTTATATTTCTTGCTAGTTTACTCTCATAATCCATCTTCTCTCTCTTTTTTTAGTCGTCCTTTGCTGGTTTTTTAAAATTTCCCAATCCTCTGGCCTCCCACTAATCTTGGCAACATTGTATGCCTTTGTTTTCAAATTGATACCATCCTTTACTTCCTTAGTTAGCCACGGATGATTCTCCCTTCTTTTAAAGTCTTTCCTTCTCACTGGAATATATTTTTGTTGAGAGTTATGAAATATCTCCTTAAATGTCTGCCATTGCTTACCCTTTAATCTATTTTCCCAGTTCACTTTAGCCAACTCCGCCTTCATACCTTTGTAATTGCCTTTATTTAAGATCAGGACACTGGTTTGAGACCCAACTTTCTCACCCTCCAATTGAATTTGAAATTCAACCATGCTATGATCACTCTTCCCAAGAGGATCCTTTACTATGAGATCATTTATTAATCCTGTCTCTTACGGCTGCATCATCACCTGAAACTGGACGGCAACAAATTTGTATCCTCTATTTCTACAGTTTAATAACAAATGAAAAAGTCAGGAAATCTAAATCTAAAACGTTGTCAAATGCCGAGCACTTGTAATGCATTTTCCATTTTTGCAAAACTAAATTTGAAGCCTTTGACAAGAGTTTAGTAGAACAGGAAGAATGGAAAGAAGAGGGAATATGAAAGGGTGCACTCAAAATGTATTTTCCTTTATCAAGCAATATTGACTCATCAAAGTGTTCAAAAACATAATGTCTCCCACACTTTCCTGTTTTCTCTCACAAAGTTAAAGAACATTTATGCTTCCTATCATCAGATTCTCAGAAGTACTTTAACATTTCTCACAGCTGTAAAAATGGTTTAGATTTTCCATCTCACTTGGCAATAAAATAGATTTTCTGAAATGAAGATTCTAGTCCGTCCAGCTTAGAAACTGCATAGTGTATAAGAACATTGGCTTAGAAATTTGGACTTCAAAGCCTAAAATATGGCAGCAGGATGAGCACGCTTATTATGTGCAGGAATTGTGCCCCCCACCATATTGGTACATGTCAAAAAATCGGAGTACAGTGCCCACACCTGAAACAGGCGTCAGGCCCTTTGCATATTTAAATAAGGGGCCTAATGCCTGTTTGAGAACCCACAACAAGATTGGCTTGCTCTGAGGAAGCCGGTGATAGCGAGGATGCACTCAGGAGAACCAGGTCATACTTGTGGCCTAACAGGCGGGAGTTAAAGGAGCTGCCTGTTAGGATGCAACCAAGAAGGTACATTTTTAAAATATACTTACCTGAATGTGGAGGCGGGATGAGCAGGAGTGCTCCTTTCAACCTCACATTCAAAGAATGTGGGCCGCTGCCAGACTTCGACAACCCTCCGCATCGCCATCGCTGCCCCACTGATTGACACCAATCGACTCCGATCCCCCACTCCATCGCTGTCACCCCCCCCCCCCCAATCACCATTGCCCCCCTCGATTGACACCGATCCGCCCCACCCCACCATTGCCGCTACCTCCCCTCCGGCCACCACTACCTCTCCCCTGTCCACCGCGATCTCCCAAACCAATCTCCCAGCCCGCTTCTGGACACCCCTGCAACCCCCCCCCGCCCCGCCCATCCTGGTTGCACTCCTTCCTCACTTACAGTCCAATCTACCTCCTGGGATTTACTTTTGGCCCACTGCCAGCGAGGCAAGTGACGGGACATTCCTGCGCCTGTGGAGGTATGACAGGTGCCAGTAGATCGCACATAAAATGTTAATGAGGCCCAAGTTTGGACTGGCCACGGGACACTTGCTTGGGGCGCGTGCTGTTCGATGAATTTCTACCACACAATCTCCAAGAAGATAAAATTATTTTTTTCTTCCCATCAAAGCAGCTAAATTGAAATGATAGGATATCAATTTAATATTACAATTTACAGGCCTAGAAATTCATGTTCGCCACGAAAGTTGCCAGTGTCACCAACAACTGGAGTTAACGACTGCTGAAAATGGCCACAATGCTAAGGAGAATAAATTTGTCTGGGGGTGCTGGAGATTGGTGGCGCTGCACTAACCTGTGCAATGCCCTCTTGGTGACGTTAGTGGAGACATCTGAGGCAAAGTTCCCGTCCTGAAGTGGTGGTTGAGCTTCGCCCAGTCTCTGGGAGCGAGGCTGTGGAGCTCGCAAGGAATTGTGGGCAATTAAAAGGGCTATGAATTAAAGGGGCAATGCAATCAGAACTAATAGAAATTAAACTGCAGTGAAAAAATGCAGTTTTCAGCCCTTACTGCCTTTCAGAAAAAAATGAACATTAAAAAGACGTCCCAAATGTGATTATTCGGCTCTTGCAGCTGAATTCCTTCCAAACCTCAAAAATGGGAAAACTGCTTCAGCACTAACACAAATGGATCAGCAAGCCAGGGAAGGGGCACCCAGGGTCTCGCACGCAGCACTCCAGCTTTGAGCAGGGGGTCAACACTGAAAGACAGGCCCTCTACCCACAGGGGCCAGGAGGCCTTCCAGCAGTGTCACCACCCCACCACCTGGCTCCAGTGCCCAAAGAAGCTTCATGACCTCAGACCAGTGGTCAAGGTCAGTGAATGCATCTTCAAAAGCTGTCTCCTACTAACTGCACCACTAGCCTCACACACTGCTCAATGCATGACCCCCACCCCCAATCACTCACATACCAACAATCTGCACCAATCACAAGGCCAATATCGCCCATTCCTAGCTTCACCTTACCCCAACAACAACAACAACAATTTGTACTTATATAGCGCCTTTAATGTAGTAAAACGTCCCAAGGCATTTCACAGGAGTATTGTAAGACAAAATATTTGACACCGAGCCATCTAAGGAGAAATTAGGGCAGGTGACCAAAAGCTTGGTCAAAGAGGTAGGTTTTAAGGAGCGTCTTAAAGGAGGAAAGAGAGGTAATGAGGCGGAGAGGTTTAAGCAGGGAATTTCAGAGCTTAGGACCTAGGCAACAGAAGGCATGGCCACCAAAGGTTGAGCGATTATAATCAGAGATGCTCAAGAGGGCAGAATTAGAGAAGCGCAGATATCTCGGGGGGTTGTGGGGTGAAGGAGATTACAGAGATAGGAAGGGGTGAGGCCATGGAGGGATTTGAAAACAAGGATGAGAATTTTGAAATTGAGACGTTGCTTAACCGGGAGCCAATGTAGGTCAGTGAGCACAGGGGTGATGTGTGAACGGGACTTGGTGCGAGTTAGGACACGGGCAGCCGAGTTTTGGATGACCTCAAGTTTACGTAGAGTAGAATGTGGGAAGCCAGCCAGGAGTGCATTGGAATAGTCAAGTCTAAAGGTAACAAAGGCATGGATGAGGGTTTCAGCAGCAGATGAGCTGAGGCAGGGGCGGAGACGGGCGATGTTATGGAGGTGGAAATAGGTGGTCTTAGTTATGGTGCGGATATGTGGTGGGAAGCTCATTTCAGGGTCAAATATGACACCAAGGTTGCGAACAGTCTGGTTCAGCCTCAGACAGATGTTGGGAAGAGGGATGGAGTCAGTGGCTAAGGAACGGAGTTTGTGGCGGGGACCGAAAATAATGGCTTTGCTTTTCCCAATATTTAATTGGAGAAAATTTCTGCTCATCCAGAACCGGATGTCGGACAAGCAGTCTGACAATTTAGAGACCGTGGAGGGGTCGAGAGAAGTGGTGGTGAGGTAGAACTGGGTGTCGTCAGCGTACATGTGGAAATTGACGCTGTGTTTTCGAATGATGTCACCAAGGGGCAGCATGTAGATAAGAAATAGGAGGGGGCCAAGGATAGATCCTTGGGGGACACCAGAGGTAACGATGCGGGAGCAGGAAGAGAAGCCATTGCAGGTGATTCTCTGGCTACGATTAGATAGATAAGAATGGAACCAGGCGAGTGCAGTCCCACCCAGCTGGACAACGGTGGAGAGGCGTTGGAGAAGGATGGAGTGGTCAACCGTGTCAAAGGCTGCAGACAAGTCAAGAAGGACGAGGAGGGATAGTTTACCTTTGTCACAGTCACAAAGGATGTCATTTGTGACTTTGATGAGTGCTGTTTCGCTGAATTCAGCTCGAGGGTCGAAGTTCGGAGTGTTGGCATTAAGTCGGCGTTGCACGCCGATTAATGTCACCACAATGCCATTTTGTTTTCCAGGGTGCTGCCAGTTACTGGCAGTGCAAAGAGAAGGAGGAAAATGGCGGCCACCGTGTGACCCGCCACCAGCTGGCGAAAGAGCGGCGGCCGCCATTTTTTCGCCATTTCATGGCGCTACGGAGTGGCGGTAAGTAGATGAATTTCTAGCCCACAGTACTTAACCAAAGGGGTGACTTTCCTTGGAACCTCTCCTGAGGTAACCGGTAAAGGTTCGGTGCAGTGGGAGAAACTCCGAGGAAATTCCACCTCACCACCCCCCCATCCCATGACTGGTTCCACAGATGGCACCTCAATAGTCCCAATATGACTTGATCAATCATGGTAGATTTTCAACTTGCCTCCCAGGCATAAAACTGGCATTTCAGATTGGCCGCCCATTACAGAAAACGGTTTAATGGAGCACATTGAACATACGTGAGCATCTATAGGTATAAGTACTGATGTATTCTAACGCTAATGGTATTAATGTCCGTTGATTTCAGCCGATTTGAAATGCCGAGCAGTAAGATGAAAATCTACGCCATAGTATTCGAAACACTATTTGATCATTTTTGTCTATAATTATCCTGGAACGTTCAGTACTTTTCACAACCCAAATATTTGTCCAAATCCTCGCTGAAGGAATTAGTTGATATGACAGTAATTACTACTGGGGAGTGTTTGGTCCAATTATCTGCTCCTGTGTAGGTAGGAATATTTCTTCTAATCTCTAGGTTATGGGAACCTTGCTAATTTTGAACAGATCAAAATAAAATTTCTAGTGGTATTTAAAACAATTGAAAAAGGTAAATTGAAGTCTTAGCACTGTTATATAATTCAGTTTATACTGAAGCTGTTCTGAAGAAAATAGAATTTGAATTATACCATGTTCCAAAATATGGAAAAATTTTCTATGCTCAGAGGTGCACAGGAAATCCAAGCAATCGCAGGGGAAGGAATACTGGAGCTGACCGAAGTCCCTCCCTGTGGTTATGCACAAAGCAAGAATGAAAGCTGTGAATAAATAGAAAGGTTTAGAAGATTATGGGCTAGAAATTCCCCTGGTTTGCGCCTCCCGTTAGGTGATAACAGGGCGCTACCGGCTTTGTGACCGGGCGCGGCGAGAGTATCGACGCCCGCGAACTACCCCTGCAGGTTAGTGGCGGCAGTAATCCCTAACACTACGATCTCCTGCGCTTTGGAGATGGCGCCCCGGTACTGCCCCGGATGCGAACTTGGTTTACGCCCCCTGCAGCATCGCTGTGGCTGCAGGAGGCGTTGTCACTGCGGATGGCCGCTTGGGGAGCGGTAGTTAAAGGGATTGCCAGTGTGGTAGGCGAAAAAATTTTCATCAAAACTCTGTGCATTTTTTTCTATTTTTCAGGTGCCGCGATTGATCAGCCCTGCACTCTGTTAGAGTGCTTGGGGCTGATCGGCACTGATCGGAGGTGCTGTCGGCGATCAGGGGATTCATTTTCTTGCAGAGCCTGCAGCAATGGGCCTTCCCTTTAAGGGAGGGAAGGAGCCTCTGATCCCGGCAGCGCTGCACTGGACATTGTGCAGCACTCTGCCGCTACCGCCCCTCTTGCCTGTTTTAGCACTCCAAGGGAAGTGGTAAAGCTTGATTTAGTGCTCCACTTCCCTCCTGGAGCGCTAAACTGGAAGTTCGCGTCCATTAGAATTGGGTAACGCCCGGCGATACTTTTGCGCTCCCACATAAGTTATCGCCCCAACCCAATTTCTCCCACTTAGGCTTTTTCATGATATTACAAGGGAATAAGTTGTTTTTTTCCCTGTATAACAATAAACCAGCCATAAATTTGTGGAATTGGAATAAAAGTGACCGACCTATTGGGCAACAGCACAAACTGAATTATATAGTCAAAGAAACACCCAAAAGCTGTAATGCTTTCATTCAAATATACGAATGGAGTTTTCTCAACAAAGTGCACGGATTTTCAAACTGGGGCTACTGATTCCCTCGCAGGTCTGTGAGAGGATCCCGAGCAGACACAAGGTCATGGCACTTCTGTCCATCTGGTGCGAACTATTCCACGTGCTACAAAGCAGAGTGTCTCGAGAATTCTATTTCCTGTACTATTCTGTATTTGTTGATTCATTAACTAGTGGAGCCAACAACAGCCCAGTAGGAAAGACTGTCCCTCCAAACTGCTGCAGGCAATCAATTCCTGAAGCACCAGCCAATTTCCGCCCCCACCCCTCCCCCCCCAGTTAGGAGCTGCCAAGCCCAGGGAACCGTACTGCTGGAGTCTGCCAAAAATATTCAAATGAGGCTGATCCCAGGAGATTTGCTAGGATCAGGATGGAAATCCTGCCCCACACTCCTGGTGGCATTCCAGGAGTTATCTTGGCTTATGTTTTGAAAGTTGGAACAGGAGACTAGATGTGTCTGTATTGGCAAGAGATTCCCCTCCCCCCTCCCCCCATAGAAAAGTTTGGAAACCACTGTCATAGAGAACATTTGTCTATATTTAAATTCTAGAGTGCCTTGCTGTGAATCATTTTGTTTGGGTTTATTATGGTCAATAATACTAATCATTATCACTGATCCATGTAATGGTAAAATTATTAGTATTACGGTATTGTTTTGTTCATTTGCACGCTACATGCTGGTTTATACTTCTGACTTATCCACTAAATGTATCTGTTGCAAATAATCCGTTTTTGACAAAAGCAACAGAAAAGGTGCCATATAGCTTCAGTGCAAGCTTACCAGGGATAAGGGGATGTAGTTATGTAAAGAGACTTGAGAAGTTAGCACATTTTGCACTAAGAAAAGGTTAAGGAGTGACCTGATCTATAACTTCAAGCTATGATAAGGTAAATAATGATAGATAGTTTACACGGGTCAACGAGATGGTAACGAGCGGGCACAAACTTAAGATGATAATGAAAAGAATTGAAGGGGAGGTTAGAAAACAATTCTTAATTCTGATGGTGCCTGAAATGGGAACTATTCCTTACCTGGGGCTAACAAAAACTAATTTAAAGTAACATCCAGAAATATTAATACGATAGCAAAATACTGCAGATGCTGGAAATCCGAAATAACAACAGAAAACGCTGGAAAAACTCAGCAGGCCAGGCAGCATCCGTGGAGAGAGAAAGAGAGAGAGAGAGAGAGAAAGAGAGAGATGCTGCCTGGCCTGCTGAGTTTTTCCAGCGTTTTCTGTTGTTATTTCAGAAATATTAATACATCCTCTATAGGGCATCACACCACAGAGTACCTTCGACTGTACGTTTTACAACAACATGTACTTCACAGTAGCCAGGAACATTTCATTTAATAAAAGAACATGTCTCACTCTTTGCATAAAATTAAGTGCAGAATGCCAAAATGTCATCATGTCTGATGAACAGGCAGAACAGCTGCTCTTCGAGGCTTGGCTATGGTCACAAAGTTGTTCACTTATTCTGCGCCTTCATGTGTGAATTTGGTGAATCAGTTTAACTAGCCCACTGGTTAAGTGAAGCTGCATACCCAGATTTGTTGCCAAGAACTGGCACTGTGCCCTTACTAGGAGGTATGATAGGTGTCTTAGAAAAACCACCCTAACATATTCTATAATTCCAGCGAGCATTAGAATACATCAGTACTTAATCCTACAGATGTTATACATGTATCTTAAATGTGGGCTATTAAATTTGGATTTAATCTCTGAAGTTCCTTCATACTTGCAAATGCAAACTGCTTTATAATTCATTTTAATTCTTTTTTGAAACTTTGATTGGTTTCTGGAGTCTGTTTTGTGGCTGTAGCTATTTTTACTGTTAATATTTTCACTTAGCGATCTATTATTTTATTTAAATGAAAATAGAATGATCCATCACATTTGTTTACCTGAAAACCCTGAGATATCGAGATTTAAAAAAATATTTCTACAACTATTTTTAAATTTATTGATGAGAAGATTAAAATCCTGAATCTACAACTTAAATTTTATTACTAAAGCTATGAATTATTCCACCAAGTGCTGCCATAAGTTGTAGATGTAATGCAAAAACCATGGCTGACATTATTGGGGTAATTTTTTGAGTATGACTCAGTGGTATGGGCCCTCACCCACTGCGAGTGTATATGGAGTGCGCTACCTGCAATATTCTGATATGCATTGGGGGTGGGTAAGGTTCAGCACCATCGGCATATATTCAGAAAATCACCCCCTTAATGCCATCATTGGAACAGTCCACTGAGAACAGATAAGCAACAAAAAATTGGCAAATGAAACTCAATGCATATCAATGCAACGTCTTATACACACTTAATCAAAGAATACAATTGAACTGGTTGGGAGAGGCTGAAAGAGCTCTGGAAATGACAATACGCGCAACATTGACCATGTTGTACATTGTCATTGTACAGCAGCAATTAACAAAGCGAACAGAATGCTGAGCTATTACTAAGTCAGTAAAGTAGGGAATAGACTTTCTGCCCAATAGATATGAATGGGCAGAATTTAGTTCTGAGGACCTCATGCTGAAGTTGTATAGTGCTCTGATTAGCCTGCATTCGTTCCTCATCACTGAGGCACAAGGGAAACATCCAAGCTCCTGAAATGGGGCAAAGAAGGGCCAGAAGCTGATCTTTAACATCAGAGGATTGAGTTATGAAGAAAGTTAGAAAACTTCAGACTCTTTGGCTTTGAAAAGAAGTGAATGAGAGTGTTGGAAAGGCACTTACCTGCTGGATCCAGCAGTCCTCGCCTCCCTTCAGCTGCCGGGATTCCCGAGGCCCGGGAAAACCGGCCGGCCAGAGTTAAATTTAAAATGGAGGTAAAATTTGAGACATGCAGCCTCATTAAAATATTTAAATGAGCGATCCGCCTCCTGGGAGTGGGCTGGTTGCCCGCCCCCTGTCCCGCCTCCATTAAAACTGGAAGTGGGCAGGTTTGAAGTGGGTTGGGTTCAGGTTTGAGATTTTTAACATTTTAGCATCCCAAACAACCCAAACCCACCCGTTTTTGGGGCTTAGTTTCACTAATGGGAAATAATTTGCAAATGGCTTGCACCTTGTGAGTTTCAGATATTTAAAATAATCCTGTAATAAACCCCAATCTATGTAATGCGATCTATTCAACAATTGGACAAGTCAAATGCATTAATCATTTTAAATGATGTCCATATAAATTTCTCCAATGGACTACCTTTTTATATAATTGTTGTTGCATTTATTTTAATTGTTTCTAGAGTGTTACGTAATTCGGGAGATATTGGCATTAGCCCTGTAACAAGATGCATATTTGTGAATATCTCTGAGTGAATGAATGATGGACATATTCATTATTTTCAACTGAAGTAAGTCAAACCATTGTTCAAATGCAGTTCCAAATAGCTTTGGATTACTTTGACTAGAAAAGTAAATATTAGTGTTAAACACCTTAAAGTGATCAACTACATCCCAAACTTTTATTAATTCCTGAATTTGATGTTTTTAGGTTTTCATGGAGCTCAGAACTTTATAAATTGGAAATGGACACAAATGCTGGCATGTTGAACTTTATTAAAATGTTATACAATGGCTAAGGCTCAGTAAGCGTGCACAAGATGTAGGATGAAAATACCCCTGTTGTAACAACATTGTCCATTTAATTCTGCCAACGTCGGGGAGATGAACATTAAACAAAGATGGCTGCGATATTACTGTAACTGGTAACATGGTACATGTTACATCTCTTTTATTTTTCCCCAACATCATAGGGTCCTAGAGGAGATCATGGAGTAAAGGGTGAAAAAGGCCAACCAGGACAAGGTGCTCCAGGTCCAAAGGTAAGAAATTAATTTAATTTCAAAAGAGACACTTAAAGCATCCCTTACTGGTTGGTGGCCAAGCACGCTGAATGGCATGATATTGAGCCATGCTGACTAAGAAGAGCCCAGCTTTAAATCACTCTCAGCTGGGGCCTTGAACATATGACTTCAGTGTTTCCAGGATGAGGAGATATGGAACTGGCCAGGTTTCCTGCTCCTGATTGTTATCCAGTTATTGGAAAGTGCTTACTTGTGGGTGTCAGGTGAAAGCAGAATCCAGCTTGTCTGTAATGTCTCCTATTGTCAGTTAGGCTACCAACATCATTGTTTAGGCTCACACATGAAGAATGGATATTTAGTTGACATATTGCCAGTGCTCTTGGAATTGTATCCAAGGATGAGTTACTCCATTTAGAAGAAGGTGAGAAAATTGAATATAAAATCACCTGAAATTTCCTAAAATATATGTTAGATAGTGAATAACTGTTAAATACTGAGAAAGGGTGAACATTAACTTTTACACAGCATACATGCAAAACATTAAAACACTAAAGTTTAACCAATGTTATACCATTGTTCAAAAAAGGGTGTAAAGATAAACTCAGCAACTGCAGGCCAGTCAGTTTAACCTCGGTAGTGGGGAAGCTTTTAGAAACGATAATCAGGGACAAAGTTAACAGTCACTTGGACAAGTGCTGGATTAATTAAGGAAAGCCAGCACGGATTTGTTAAAGGCAAATCGTGTTTAACTAACTTGATCGATATTTTTGATGAGGTAACAGAGAGGGTTGATGAGGGCAATGCGGTTGACGTGGTGTACATGGACTTCCAAAAGACGTTTGATAAAGTGCCACACAATAGGCTTGCCAACAAAGTTGAAGCCCATGGAATAAAAGGAACAGCGGCAGCATGGATGCGAAATTGGCTAAGTGACAGGAAACAGAGTAGTGGTGAACGGTTGTTTTTCGGACTGCAGGAAGGTGGCATTCCCCAGGAGTCAGTACTAGGACCACTGCTTTTCTTGATATATATTAATGACTTGGACTTGGGTGTACAGGGCACAATTTCAAAATTTGCAGATGACACAAAACTTGGAAGTATAGTGAACAGTGAGGAGGATAGTGATAGACTTCAAGAAGACATAGACAGGCTGGTGAAATTTAACGCAGAAAAGTGCAAAGTGATACATTTTGGTAGGAAGAACGAGGAGAGGCAATATAAACTAAAGGATACAATCCTAAAGGGGGGTGCATGAACAGAGAGACCTGGGGGTATATGTGCACAAATCGTTGAAGGTGGTAGGGCAGGTTGAGAAAGCAGTTAAAAAAACATACTGGGCTTCATAAAAAGAGGCTGAGAGTACAAAAGCAAGGAGGTTATGATGAACCTTTATAAAACACTGGTTTGGCCTCAACTGGAGTATTGTGTCCAATTCTGGGCACCGCACCGCAGAAAAGATTTATGAGAATGATTCCAGGGATGAGGGACTTCAGTTACGTTGATAGACTGGAGAAGCTGGGGTTGTTCTCCTTAGAGCAGAGAAGGTTGAGAGGAGATTTGATAGAGGTGTTCAAAATCATGAGGGGTCTAGACAGAGTAGAAAGAGAAAAACTGCTCCCATTGGTGGAAGGGTTGAAAACCAGAAGACACAGATTTAAGGTGATTGGCAGAAGAACCAAAGGCGACATGAGGAAAACCTTATTTACACAGCAAGTCGTTAGGTTCTGGAATGCACTGCCTGAGAGGGTGGTGGAGGCAGACTCAATCGTGGCTTTCAAAAGGGAATTGGATAAGTACCTGAAGGAAAAAAATTGCAGGACTATGGGGAAAGGGCAGGGGAATGGGACTAGCTGCAGTGCTCTTGCAGAGAGCCGGCACGGGCTCGAAGGGGCAAATGGCCTCCTTCTGTGCTGTAACCATTCTATGATTCTCTGAGTAACAAGAGCAAAATCATTTACTAATCTTAAATGCATTATAAATCTAGACACTTCATAGTCACAGTGGGTGAAAATAGTCCATTTGTCTGTATTACTAAACTGGTATATAATGTTAATGTTGTTAAAAAGTGCTTTACCCAACATATTAGGCTGCCAGTACAAGACATAGTTGGCATCAGTAGAGTGACCATAAACCTGTTGGATTGCCATAAAAGCTCAACTGGTTTACTAATATCCTTTAGGGAAGTATACCTGCTGTCCTTACCCGGTCTGGGCTACCTGTGACTTTAGTCCCACAACTCTGTGGCTGATTGTGAAGTGACCCAAAAAGCCACTCAGTTGTATCAGAGCAACTAGGAATGGGCAATAAATGTTGGCCTTGCCAGCGACGCTCACATCCTGAGAATGCATAAAACAAACAAAAATCTAAAAAGTCTTAACTACCTATTGAAATAATTGGAAGGTTAATTGGATGTGATTTATGGGGTCTGGTTTTATTACATTTGTGAACTTTCCAGTCACAGGAAGAGTTTTCTCTATAGGGTAAGTGATAATATAAAAGAAAAGCTGATTATTTGTGAAGTATGATTGGGAACTATTTAAAGTATTCCTTCAGTGGAGCACTTTTGATGCCCCAAATCGATAAGAAGAACATTTGATGGTAGGGGTTTTTGCCCTGGGTTACGAAAGGAGCATGAAAGTCAGTGACTGCATGGATACAAAATTGGCTAAGAGACAGAAAGTATAGAGACTAGTGGTGACTGGTTGTTTTTCAGACTGGAGGTAAGTATACATTAGTGTTCCCCCAGGGGTCGGTATTAGAGCCACTTCTCTTTTTGATATATATATATATTAATGACCTGGACTTGGGTATAGGGGGCATAATTTTGAAGTTTGCAGATGACACAAAACTTGTAAATGTAGTAAACAGTGAGGAGAATAGTAGTAGACTTCAGAAGAACATAGAATCATAGAATAGTACAGCACAGAAGAAGGCCATTCAGCCCATCGAGCCTGCACTGGCTCTTTCGAAGAGCAATCGAGTTAGTCCCATCGGACCTTTTCCCCATACCACTGTAATTTTTTCTCCTTCAAGTATTTATCCAATTCCCTTTTGAAAGCTACTATTGAATCTGTATCCACTACTCTATCAGGCAGTGCATTCCAAATCCTAACCACTTGTTGCGTAAAAAAGTTTTTCCTCATGTTGCATCTGGTTCTTTTGCCAATCACCTTAAATCTGTGCCCTCTGGTTATCGACCCTTCAGCCATTGGAAACAGTTTCTCTTTATTTACTCTATCTAAACCCTTCATGATTTTAAACACCTCTATCAAATCTCCTTTTAGCCTTCGCTGCTCTAAGGAGAATAACATCCAGCTTCACCAGTTTATCCACGGAACTGTAATCCCTCATCCCTGAAACCATTCTAGTAAATCTCTTCTGTACCCTCTCCAAAGCCTTCACGTCCTTCCTAAGTATGGTGCCCAGAATTGGACACAATACTCCAGCTGGGGCCGAACTAGTGTTTTATACAGGTTTAGCATAACTTCCTGGCTCTTGTATCCTATGCTTCTATTTATAAAGCCCAGGATCCCATAGGCTTTATTTACTGCTTTGTTAACCTGTCCTGCCACCTTCAAAGATTTGTGCACAAGCACTCACAGGTCTCTCCGTTCTTGTACCCCCTTTAAAATTGTAACATTTAGCTTGTATTGTCTCTCCTCATTCTTCCTACCTATTCTGCATTGAATTTCATCTGCCATATGCCCGCCTATTCCACCAGTGTGTCTATGTCCTCTTGAAGTCTATTACTTTCTTCCCCACTGTTTACTACACTTCCAAGTTCCATGTCATCTGCAAATTTGAAAATTTCGAAAAATAGGCAGACTAGTGAAATGGGCAGACATATGGCAGATGAAATTTAATGCAGAGAAGTGTGAAGTGAGGTACAGGTGCCTAACCACCCAGAAGCAACACGTACCTGCAACCTCAAAGAAGAAACACAGAACAATGGGGAAGATTTTCACTGTGCAATATTTTTAATTAAACCCATTGATGGCGAACTGATTTCTGATTTTGTTACACATGGCACAAAGAAGAAATCTTCCCCAGTGTATGTACACTACATGGTATTCACAGGTGATATGAAAATGCAAAACATTTACTGATCTAGGCACTTCATAGTCACACAGAATCATACAGCACAGGAGGCCATTCGGCCCATTGTGTCTGCGCCGGCTCTTTGAAAGAGCTATCTAATTAGTCCCACTCCCCTGCTCTTTCCCCATAGCCCTGCAATTTTTTTTCCCTTTTAAGTATTTATCTCATTCCCTTTTGGAAGTTACTACTGAATCTGCTTCCACCACCCTTCCAGACAGTGCATTCCAGATCAGAACTCACTGTGGAAAAAAAATTCTCCTCATTTCCCCTCCAGTTCTTTTGCCAAGTACTTTAAATCTGTGTCTGCTGGTTACCGACCCTCCTGCCAGTGGAAACAGAGTCTCCCTATGTACACTATCAAAACCCCTCAAAATTTTGAACACCTCTATTAAATCTCCCCTTAACCTTCTCTGCTCTAAAGAGATCAATCCCAGCTTTTCTAGTCTCTCTACATAACTGAAGTCCCTCATCCCTGGTACCATTCTAGTAAATCTCCTCTGCATCCTCTCCAAGGCCTTGACATCCTTCCTAAAATGTGGAGCCCAGAATTGAACACGATACTGCAGCTGAAGTTCAACCAGTGACTTATAAGATTTAGCATAACTTCCTGGCTTTTGTACTGTATGCCTCTATTTATAAAGCCAAGAATCCCATATGCTTTTTAACAGCCATCTCAACTTGTCCTGTAACCTTCAAAGATTTGTGTACATACACCCCCAGGTTTCTCTATTCCTGCATCCCCTTTAAAATTGTACCATTTAGTTCACGTTGCCTCTCCTCATTCTTCCTTCCAAAATGCATCACTTCACATTTCTCTGTGTTAAATTTCATCTGCCACGTGTCTGCCCATTTCACCAGTCTGTCTATGTACTCCTGAAGTCTGTTACTATCATCCTCACTGTTTACGACATTTCTGAGTTTTGTGTCATCTGCAAACTTTTGAAATGATGCCCTGTATACCCAAGTCCAGGTCATTAATATATATAACTAAAAGAACAGTGGTCCTAGTACCGACCCTTGGGGGAACACCACTGTATACTTCCCTTCAGTCTGAAAACAACCGTTCACCACTACTCTCTGCTTTCTGTCCCTTAGCTAATTTTGTATCCATGCTACCACTGTCACTTTAATCTCTTTAGTCACAGTGGATGAAAATTATCCACTTTATCTGTATTACCAAATTGGAATGTAATGTTAATGTAGTTAAAAAGCGCTTTACCCACCATGATAGGCTGCCAGTACAGGACATAGTTCCAGTGAGACCGCTCCTTTAGTTGCATGCACTGAATTTAGTTTGTGAACATTGCAAACTAAATACAATGAATTTGAAATTAAGATTTTTTTGAGGCTCAGCAATTAATTTCATAAATAGGTCACTCTAGGGGAAGATTTTGTACATGCATTCTTACCAAATTAACACACAGGTTTTATTTACATGTGATAGGTCAATAAAAAGTGCAGTTTAACACAGTGAGATGTATATATTTCCCTAAATTCCTAGCTATATAAAGCACCTTGCTTTTTTTTCCAAACATGGACCTTTAAGCAGAACCCCAGTTACTGCTAACTCACACTAGCCTACCTCATTGGATAGGCCAATACTAACTTACTAAACTCAGTCTGGATGTGAATTTCAAATATTGTCAGCTCTCAGAAAACTCCCTGTGGCCTGCCAATATAATCATGTGAAAGGGAATCTCTGACCACAAATTGGGTCGCGTCTATTTGCAACACCAGATTTCTGATTGGTCCTCTTGGAGGACAAGACACACCAGCAGTTTATCTGGAATGTGTAATTAGATCCTGCCAAAATAATCCAGTACTTTGCAGTGTGTAATTTGAGCCATTCATTCTGACTGCCAGGCTCCAGAGAGAGCTCACAAAGAACAGACAGGGCTCACTCTTGCAGACTAGGACCTTCTCCCCCCAAACAAGTTTCTGTCCCTCACAAGTTCCTAACCTTTCCCCCACCACCGAGTTTCTGACCTTTTCCCTCCCCAACAAATTCCTGACCTTACTCCCCAAGTTCCTGACCTTCTCCCCCTGCCCAAGCTCCTGACGTTGCCCCCCACCCAAGTTCCTGACCTCCCCCTCCCCGGGTTCCTGACCTTCACACCCCCCCCGCCCCGAGTTCCTGACCTTCTCCACTGCCCAAGTTCCTGACCTTCCCCACCCCCCACCACCCCCCGGGTTCCTGACCTTTCCCCCCCCCCCCCAAGGTTCCTGACCTCCCCCCCGCCATAGATGGGGGATTGTGTGTGAGTCACGGATTGTTAACAGGTTTATTAGGTATGAAGTGAATAGTGACAATGTCATGACCTCCAAATTTCGTCCAGTCCAATGATGTCACTTGCCACATATGCACTGAGCTTTCCGAGAAATCAATCAGGTCTAGGGGAAGGAGAGGGAGAACGTGGTACGGGTGTAAAGGGGGTGGGGGTGGGGTTGGAAGAACATGATCCGTCTTCCCATCTGGATCACGATATCGCTCTCACCGCACCCCCGTCTTTAGACATGGATCACGTTCTTCCCCCATCCCCACTGTTCTGTCCGTGCTCTTGCCCCCACCGAGTTCCTGACCTCCTCTCCCCACTCCGAGCTCCTCTCCTCCCTTTGATCTCCTCTCTTCCTCTCTCCTCTGATCTCTCTTCCTCTCTCCTCTGATCTCTCTTCCTCTCTCCTCTGATCTCCTCTCTTCCTCTCTGATCTCCTCTCTTCCTCTCTCCTCTGATCTCCTCTCTTCCTCTGATCTCCTCTCTTCCTCTCTCCTCTCGTCCTCTCTGATCTCCTCTCTTCCTCTCTCCTCTGATCTCCTCTCTTCCTCTCTCCTCTGAAAACCTCTCTTCCTCTCTGATCTCCTCTCTTCCTCTTCCCCCTCTGATCTCTCTCTCTTCCCCGCTCCAATCTCTTCTCTTTCTCCCCCCCGCCCTTCCAATCTCCTCCCTCTCTTCCCCCTGCCCCCCGCGGTCACCAACTGATCCCCTGACCTTCTCCGCATGGAGCTGAGGAAAGCATGGCCCACGGTGCAGGCTGCAATGGCTCGGGCATGCAGCGCGCATGCACAGAAGGGGATAGGGTGCGCGTGCGCAGCTCCGGTATACCACGCGCACGCGCAGAAGGCCGCAAAGGGTTTGTGCAAATAATCACAGCGCACAAATTGTTCACAGAGAGCGCCAGCCAATCAAGGACTCAGCCCTCTTAAAGGTTTCAGCAACTTCTGTCAATCAAAGTCACTAATCCAGGCTAGACCTTATCCTCTGATTAGTGCTAGGGATCTTGTGAACACCTCTATAGATCCTGAAACAAAGGCAGCAAATGATACACTTCCCATGAGTTAATCAAAATTAAAAGCTATTCCACAATATTGAATGAAGCCATTCTTTGACAATGGCTGCCGAAGATGCTTGTCATTGAATGCAATTGTTCTGTCCAATTGAGACCTGGACCTTTCTATTGTTACAAAACCAAAATACGGATGATGCTGGAAATCTGAAATAAAAACCGAAAATGCTGGAAACACTCAGCAGGTCAGGCAGCATCTGTGGAGAGAGAAACAGAGTTAACGTTTCAGGTCCATGACCTTTCATCAGAACTGGAAGATGTTAGAGATTAAGGAGGTGATTTTCGACGGCTGCTGCGAGAGCCGTCTTGACAAAGAGTCGCAGAAAGTCTCCCAATGTGTTTCGAAAGTCCTCTTCAAACCTTCTTTAACAAGATGGTGTCTTACGCTAAACACGGGCTTAAGAGCCTTCGAGGTGGTCAAGATGGGGTCTTGAGCTGAAACGCTGGTTTAGCCCGTGTTTAGCGCAAGACGCCATCTTGGTAAAGAAGTTGAAGCTTGCGCTAGGAATGGCCGCCTGGAAGATCGTTTAAGGGCTGATTGCCACTTAAATTGCCTGCTAGTGCTCATTAATGAGGCTGCACGCCATTTTGATGGACAGCACTTGACCTAATGCCCTCTCCTAACAGCGACCAGCTGATTGGGAGTAAACAAGTCGTTGCTGAGGATTTCAAGCATACTTAAAAGTATATCATCTTTTACTATTCACTTGCTGCTGGAGGTTTGAAGAGGACTTTTGAAACACATTGAGAGACTTTTTGGGACACTGTCAAGATTTCACCAACATTCTATCAACATCTATTTTGGAAATTCTCTGAGGTCTTCACCTAAAAAGAGTGAGTGCTGTGCTACTCTACCTTATTGGACACCTTATAGGAGTCACCAGGAGAAAGGGAGTGCTTGGTTCTGGGCATCTTGCTCAGGGTTCCTCTTAGTCTGCAGGAGGAATGGGAGGAGGAGATGAGGCCGGGCAGAGCAGCATCAGGTGCTACAGGAGGGCAAATGGACTGCTTCCCCCCTGCGGGTATAGGACATCCCTCCTCCTCTGGACCTCCTCCAACACCTCCGGTGCCGCGTCTGAGAACCTGTGCGCCCTCTCCCTTGTCCCTGACCATCCTGAAACCTGCCGCTGTGTGTCAGCCAGCACAGTCCACACCTTCAGTGGAAGTGGCTGAGTGGAATCCACATATACTGCTCCACAAAAATTGTGTCTAATCACGCTTGAGTGCAACACCTGCAGGTGTCTGTTTTAGCACCTCTGGGCAAGTTCAAATTTTAGTAATCAGCAATCAGGACCAAAATTACATGCTAAAACCAGACTTTCAAACAGGCGTGTCTTATTAGCACAGCACTCATTTAGCGCCTGTTTTCACCCATTCACCAGAATAATCCCCTAACGGTTTTTAAGCAAGGACACAGTCAGGGGAAAGGAGGGTGGGGTGGTGGGGGGAGGAGAGGAAAGAACAAAGGGGAAGGTCTGTGATAGGGTGGAAGGCAGGAGTGATTCAATGTCAAAAGGGATGATGGTGCAAGGCAAAAGGGGTAGTAATGGAACAAGTAAAGAAACAAAAGATGGGTCCAGAGGAGGTGTAAATGGTTACAGCAGAATGGCAGAGGGAGAGGGAAGCATGGAAAACCTGGCAAGGAGGAGAAGACTCCCATGGCCTGGGAATGTGGCAGAGAAAGGCGGGTAGACCTCAGGGGTGCGGACCACCTCGCCGGTCATAAGAACATAAGAAATAGGAGCAGGAGTAGGCCATTCGGCCCCTCGAGCCTGCTCCGCCATTCAATAAGATCATGGCTGATTTGATCTTCGCCTCAACTCCACTTTCCTGCCCACTCCCCATAACCCTTGATTCCTCTGTTTTTCAAAAATCAGTCTATCTCCGCCTTGAATATATTCAATGACCAGCCTCCACAGCTCTCTAGATTAGAGAATTCCAAAGATTCACGACCCTCTGAGAGAAGAAATTCCTCCTCATCTCCGTTTTAAATAGGCGACCCCTTATTCTGAAATTATGCCCCTTAGTTCTTGATTCCCCCACGAGGGGAAACACCCTCCCTGCATCTACCCTGCCGAGCCCCCTCAGTATCTTATATGTTTCAATATGATCACCTCTCATTCTTCTAAACTCCAATGAGTATAGGCCCAACCTGCTCAACCTTTCCTCATAAGACAAACCCTTCAACTCCGGAATCAACCTAGTGAACCATCTCTGAACTGCCTCCAATGCAAGTATATCCTTCCTTAAATAAGGAGACTAAAACTGTATGCAGTACTCCAGGTGTGGTCTCACCAGTGCCCTGTACAGTTGTAGCAAGACTTCCCTACTTTTATACTCCATCCCCATACTTGCAATAAAGGCCAATATTCCATTTGCCTTCCTAATTTCTTGCTGTACCTGCATGCTAACTTTTTTTTTCGTGTATCGATAGGGGATCCCCACCCCAAGCACCAGCCCACTCGCTTTCTATTGCCCCCAGACTCATCTATTAGGATTCATGAAAAAGCCACAGCCGACTTGTCTGGAACTGAACCAATATGTTCTCCTTCGAGGGATCCTGTTTTAGCCCCTTACAGGCTGATTTTATGAATACCAGTTAAAAATGCAGCACAAGTAAAAATCCACTTTGCCACACCCCAATCTGCTGAATTTATGACCTCAGCTGCTTTAATGCCGGGAAACACAGCAAAAGGCCACGTACCTCTCCACCAGGCGACAGGGAAGGTTGGATGGAGAAGGGTGCGGAAGAATTCCTCTGTTTGCTGTGTGTATCATAAAGGCACTTAGGATTTCTTTTTCTGTTCAGCATCTTCGTGAAATTGTAGTCACGTTTTTTCAGAATTCATTGATCACTCTCTTGTGCTCTGTAGTAGTTGGCTCTGTGTTTTTAACCAGGCGGAGTGTGAGGCTTGGGAGGATTTGTAGAGAGATAAAACTGTAACATACAAAAAAACTCACTGCCCTCTGTTGTCTAATGTACTTATAGGCGAAAATAAACCTTGTCCACAAGACAGGAAATCATGTTAAAAAAAAAAGAATGTTCCAGAAGCTGCAAAAAAAATTAATAGCATATATGAGATCCTAATCGGAAACCCAGAAGTTCCAAATAATAAATCTTTGTTCACTTGGAAAAGAAAATTCCTTTTTATTGGATACAATCCAGGATTTTCAACCATGCCACGCAGTTGCTTGCTTTCCACATTATTTTTCCTCTTTCCTGTTTTGTTTCTTGGTAATTATTGATGCTCCACTTCTCTTCCACTCGGCCAATTACCGTCACTTCCAAGATTTCAGGAAAATCTACAAAAATGCAATAATGGATTTGCCTGAGATTTTACAATGTGTTCTATTTATCTTTCTATTTAAAGGGCTTTAATACTAAAGTATTGTTGCACTGTATTTACCTCATTATTGTTTAACAACCAGAAGTAAGAATTAAAAATGCAAGTACAATTTGGCAAGAAAAATCTTTTCTATCCTCTTCAATTTCAGGAGCTGTGGATTCTGTAACAATTGTCAGCAATGTGTACAAATGCTAAGTTATTCAGACTCAAGAAATTGAACCAGGCTTACTAAACAATGTGACATTGAGAGCCAGTTAGTATTTACTGTATGTAGGAATCAATGTGATTGGAATATTTCAGGCCATTAGCTACTAGCTTAGATCGACTGAAAACATCTTGGTGCAGTGTGGAAAGGTACCACAATCAAAATCCAGTTGTGAGAAACTTTGTTTAAAGTTATATTCTAAAGTCATTGCACAGCAATCAAACATTCAGACCCCTGCTTACCTGATTGTGCAAAACTGTACAGTCTCATTTTGCTAAAGAAAGAAAAAAAAAGAAAGAATGAATTTGCACTTATTTGCACCTTTAACATCTTTATAGCATCCCAAAATGCTTTAGGGCCAGTGAATGACTTTTGAAGTGTAGTCACTGTTGTTATGTACAGAAACGTAGCAGCCAGTTTGCACATTCAAGGTTCCTCAAGCATCAATGAGATATGTAAGTGGTTAATCTGTTTTGGTAATGTTGGTTGAGGGAGAAATGTTGGCCAGGACACAGGGAGAACTCTTTGCTTTTCAAATATTACCATGGGATCAGACAATAATGCCACCTCGCAGTTGCTGAGACTCTCCCGGATTGGTAACAATGGCTGGAATTTTTACCTTTGCGTCAGGTCAGGTGTGGGTGGGCCGCGTAGTGGGTAAGGAACACGATGTTCTGAGCAGCGCGTTGTTCAGAGCGACTTTAACTTAACGGCCCCAATTGAAAGACTCATACGCGTTTCCCAGCCCGATTAAATGGTGCGGGTCTGATGACTTCATCGATGACTCGTTTCCAGCACCGATATTTAAAGCAGACTTGCACTCAACTCATTTGAAGGTTGCTAGAGGAGGGTGGAACCTAACAAACAAAGGCCTGAGTACTGTTATAAAGTAGCAAGGATGGATAGCTGAAGGCAGAGAGCTGCACCACGCTTTTCAGACTCATCGCTGCATACTCTGGTGGAGGCTGTCAGAGCAGGGGGGTCCTCTTCCCTGCTGATAGACAAAGGAGACCACCACAAGAAACAAAAAGAGCCTGGCTGGATATAGCTGAGGAGGTCAGCAGCAGTGATGTGGTGAGGAGGAAACGGATCCAGTGCAGGAAACGATTCAATTATCTCATGAGGTCAGGAAAGGTGAGTGCAATGCCACACTCGCCGTGCTCCCAGTAAAATTCAAAACTGCTGTTAAAATCACTCTTAAGTGTCTCTCAACAAGGACTTAATGATTTCAATGAGGTCAACCGCCATGCTGATTGGGTCCATGTCACACTTTCAAAGCTGCCCGAGTTAAATGCGCGAGGCGGCGGGATGATGGCGGGTTCCCGACGTGCTCGCTATTTCTGGGATTTTTACTGCCGACCCGCCCCCCAAACCCGCATACTCGGCAAAGGGAAAATTCCGGCCAATGTGTGAAAAGTTGAGCGCCAATTAGTCTAGGATGGTTATACTTACCTGCTGGATTATTGTGAGTGGCATTCAGAGTGATCTGTTTACACCACAGCATTTTGCACTACTTCATAGTCGGGTAGGATTGCCAACACTGGTTGAACATATTCCTGAAGGTTACATCAGATGACCTGTCACCTCCAACCGTCCTGCCCAATCAAACAGACTTTTTTCCCATCTGCAAAATGTTTAATGATTAATAAATGAAAGTGTTCAAAGAAAATTTAAAAAAGCACAGTTTTTTTAATGTGCCTATGATGTTTCTCCTGGGTTGCTCGCAGCAGTGTCCAGGAGATGAATCTTTAATTCCTGGAGACACCAGCACAATCCTGGAGGGTTAGCAACCCTATAGTCAGGCAAAAATCAAACCTTTATGAACACTTAAGCAAAAACTGCAATAATATATCTTAAGTCTAAATCTTATTATATTTAATGACTCTGCACATACTTTACATTTATAGGGTAACATCGGCTATTTTGGACCTAAAGGCTCTCGGGGACCTACTGGAACTGGAACTAAAGGTGTCAAGGTAGAAATAATTTGTCAATCATTTCTTTCAATGTTGTTAAATGCCTAATAAGAGCTCTCAATATGGCTCAGTGGGTTAACATACCATGTAGTGTTATACTGAGTCATTTTGATTAGGAAGACCACAGATCAAATCCACTACTTATTCAATCTCAGCAAAGGCTGCGATTGGTCTCAACACGATTGTACTTGGGAGGGAAATATTTGACCAAAATTCCCTTCCCTGATTGTTATTCAGCAGCAGTTGCTGGATGTATACGTTCGTGAGGACAGAACGGGCTTCACTTCCCATGTTTCCCACTTTGCTAACACTCCGGGGTATATTTTGACCCCAATGGGTTTCAGGCAGGCGGAGACGGGCAAGTGCGGGCCTAAGTTTGAAGCCCCGGGGTATTTTAATTCCTGGGCCTCATGTCCATGCTGCCAGTCAGTTGCCCACCAGAAACAGCATGCCGGCCAGCATTTTTCTGTAAATGCACATCCAAATCCATTCCACATCAACATGAAATTAGCACTATAACCTCATTCTCAAAGGATAATTTTAATGGATGGAGTATCGTGGGGAATGTACCCACGATTGCCCAATATGCGTGAGAGTCTGGATCAAAAGCATATATTTGGAAAAATAATCCTTTAGCCTATCTCTAAAATCTCAAATTCCGCAACATCACCACTAAGAGAGAGAAACTGGGGAGGTTCCAAGTTATATTACACAATTAACTGGAAAAAAAGTGAAGAATCCAAACATCGAGAAATAATTTACCACCAAATTTGCAGTGAAAAATTCAAAATATCACAATGATGGATGAAAGAAGGAAAACTTACAGCAAAGGCACAAACAGATCCTAAATGGTTCATGCTTGTCTTTATTGTGGTGACATCACTCAATCTAATTTTTGAAAAGCAGTACTTGGAACCCCTTCAGTTTTTGAACAGTAGGGGAAAACATGTTTGAAATAAAATGAAGATAGTTTTACATTCTATTTTCTGCAGGGTGATCTTGGGCCTCCTGGACCATCAGGACCAATAGGTATCACAGGAATTGGTTTGCAAGGCGAAAAGGTAAAGTAACAGTAACCAATTAGTTATCTATAATATATGAGAAGTCCTGCACTGAGCATGTACTTCCTGTTTGCCATATTTAATTCCTGCATCTTGATTTTGTAATGCGTGGGGTCATGCATTGGTCGCACCTGTGGTCATGCCTTGGTGTAATACCTGAGTATTATCTATGCTTACCGTTACATGTACCTTTCAATTCTCCTGACACTGGGTGGCGCTGATGTGGTCAAAATGCTAAGGTCCATTCTTCTCGACTCTAGATGGTACTGCTCCTTCCCAAGTCCATTCAGATAATGCCTCTGCTTCCTAGAGAGGTCGACCTCCTAACTATTTCTCGATGCCCACTTCCCCCACGCTGTCTGTCCTCACCAGCATGGCTTGCCTCTTCAGTCACTCCTGGGCCTGCTGGCTGTTTTTCATTGGTTTACTGGCTGTTTACTTGTTAAACAACTCCTTCTCCTAATTTTATCCAGCAGAGCCTACCTCCTCAGTTCCAGGCTCCCCGCTTCGAGATTGTGTGTGTTTTCCCCCTTGCCTCCCCAACCCCCAAGCTCCCTGGTACAGCCTGTCTCCTCAGTCCCGGGCTCCTGTACTCCCCACGCACAGTCTGCCTCCCACCATGGTTGCTCCTGGTGGTGCTCTTTACCAGTTTACTGGCTGTTTACTTTTTAAAACACTCAAGGAGTCATTTTATTCTTAAAACACAGTACCGGTTCAGCAGGGATGTTCATTGGCTATATTGAGCAGTTTATCTGTTTTCATCCAGCTGTATCTCTGGGTGAAGCGCATTATTTCTGTGGCAGTGGTGACCAGAACACTTGACTGGCTGCCCAGGCAGACTGTGGCAGTGGGAGAAGTCCATCCTGGATGGATTTTATTTGCTTCTGTCAGTAGTACCTCTTCCGAAATTAACTCAGTCAAAAGTTCCTTAATAGGTAAGAATAGTTGTTTTAACGTGTGCAGATAAATGGACCATGTGAAAAACAAATTTAATTACTCTGACTGCTGAATCATTGCAGTAAAATGTTTGCAGGAAGCGATAACACCTGGGCATTCATACCCCATCTCATAAGATATGATTTGAGAGAAGGCTTCAAAAGCATGGCTTAACTTGAAAGAATTCCCATGGCGTAAATCACACCACTGGTTGCTGAGTTTTAGTTCTGGTGGAGATCTGGGTCCCTAATTTAAAATAAATTATTCTGCACTTATGATGCTGCCCATGTGTGCTACCGCCAACAGCGTATCTACCTTATCTAATATGGTTGCCAGCGCATGTCCAGCTGGAAATGTGCACTTGCTTCCTGCCCACCATATTGGGTGCTTAACAGACCAGTTAGTGCCCGAAACAGAGCTGCTACACGGCTGAATTTCTAGGCTGTTGTATCTTATGTCTATTCCCTTTTTCTTGACCTTTGCGTGCAGGTGATGGGTAGTTCTCCATGGGCAAAGGAAGGGAAAATCAGTACTCTGAACTCTGAGGATTGGGAACCCACACTATCTATATACATCTTTGTGTCATGAAAATCTATAAAAGAAGACTGTTTCATCCAAAAGTCCTGGGGACCAAAGTTTGAATTGGCACACTTTGCCAATAGAAGTGTAGTGGAACAGACTGTGGTGAAGATACCCAGACCCAGTCCTAATAACAAGGACAGAGTGATTTGCATACTAGGGGTGGGTGAACCATGTTAGTCAGGGCGTATCAGCGTGCCTGCCATGATCCGTCAGCATCAAAGTCAGAACAGCACCATGGCACTCCAATGGAGGACAGGAGGCCCAGTAAGGGCCCAATGAAAATTTACCTGTTGAAGTCTTCAATTCCTCAGGGAGCTATGGGAGTATTTTCTGAAGGTAATTGATTCCCTTTGGCTGGAAGAGTTTTGGGGCCTTTCCTGGGGCCTTAGCTGGTGTGACTCCTGCTGAAGCTGGCTGAGGGTATACTGGGTGGAACTCCTGGGGTAGCCTGGGGAATCCCTCAGACATGCACCCTTGATGCAGGTAGAAGATTTGCCCACACTCCTCCACCGGAATTTCTAGTAAAGGTGTAAACTGGATGGAATCCCAGCAGAACCGGATTCTGCTCCACTTTCTGATCCCTGGATAAAGATCCACCCCACTTACCGCTGGGCCCCAATGGGAATTTGAGGGCCCTGTTGTTTAATCAACTATGTACGAAATACATTTTAACATGGGTATTTCAGCCCAGTTTGATTCTATCTTTATTGATTTAAATATTGTACTTTCAGTAAATTGCTATGTTTTATTGCTTTTGTGTGTTCCTCTACTTGTAAGTAAATTTGAATGTACCTTGGCCTACAGGTGGGTATGTTTTGCCTTTTGAATAAGATAGGAGAATATGGTAGGCATGCCATGTGACTTCTAGTGCAATATATTTGCAGTTAGAGGGGTATTGTTAATCCTGTACCAAGCTATTCCATTTGTGGCACGTATAAGGGTGTAGATTTCAGTTAATGGGAGATTCAGCCTGCTTGCCTGAACCAGCCATCCCACTTTAAGAATAAAACAAAAATGTTGGGTAGAAAAACAAAAAAAATAATAGTCACCTGCCTACCCTCTCACTCAGAGATGGTGCGAAGTGCATGAAGGCACAGAGATGTGATGGGAAAAAGAAATAACTATCAGAAAAAATATAAAATGGAAAGACATTAATTAACAATGTACTGAAATTCTAAAGATTTCACATTTTGTTTTTTATAGGGAGACCCAGGCCTTTTAGGGCCCCCTGGGCCAAGAGGTCCAACAGGAGAAGGTTTAACTGGTGAAAAGGTACAAAGTTAAATTACATTCTCTTACTTTCATGGATTAGTTCATCCCCAGCACTAGAAGCCTGAGTGCTTGTATTTTGAATAGCGTGAATTCTCCCCCCTCTCCCCTCAGCCCCCCCAAAACCTCAGGTGCTGTAGGGGCATGTAATACTGGGTGTGGTAGCGTCATGGTTATGTTACTGGACTAGTAATCCAGTAGGCCTGGACTAATTATCCAGAGCATATGAGTTCAAATTCCATCATGGCAGCTGCAGAATTTAAATTCAGTTAATTAAATAAAAATCTGGAATAAAAAGTTAATATCAGTAATGATGACCATGAAACTACCAGATTGTCATAAAACCCATCTGGTTCACTAATTTCCTTTAGGGATGGAAATCTGCTGTCCTTACCCGGTCTGGCCTATATGTGACTCCAGACCCACAGCGATGTGGTTGACTCTCAACTGCCCTCTGAAATGGCCTAGCACCTCAGGTTGATAAGGTTGTAAAAGTAAAGCTATTACAATTTTAAGTTTTATCTCAAGAGGTAAAAAATATAAAAGCCAAGAGATAATAATGAGTCTATGTAATGAGTTGTATCAAACCGCTACATCATGGACTGCAGCGGTTCAAGAAGGTGGCTCACCATTACCTACTCAAGGGCAATTAGGGATGGGCAATAAATGCTGGACTTGCCAGCGACACCCACATCCGATGAACGAATAAAAAAAGGGTCATTCTCAGAAGCAAAAGAATGTTTATGATATTGCCAGTTAGTTACTGTTCTATTTCTAGCATGATCATCTTGTAAATTGCCTAAATCTTCTCTGATCAGAGGCCCTCAAGTTTCACCAGAAGCCATTCTAGTTTATACAGCGTTCATGTTCCAAAGTTCCAGTGGTGTTAGCATGCTGTTAAATTTATTTCGCACCTCTCAACAACTGATTTTATGTTTGCTGATATCTTAACTGGTATTGTCCCACATTACAATTGTCAGATTAGCAGAGATGATAAGGTGATTGACTTGCTGAAGTTAAAGCTAATTGTACTTTTCAGATATTGAGGCTAGTGAATCTGTAAGCTCCTATATTCATGAGATGTAATACATAGAAATGCAAAGATGTTACAACACAGAAACAGGCCATTCAACCCAAACAGGTCCATGTCACCACTTAGCCTCTACACAAGCAAATACTTCTATTTACCCACCCATATCTCTTCAACACCTGTTCCTTCATCCACCCATTCAATCTAATCTTGAATGTTGACATAGTTTCTGCCTCAATTACTAACCCTGGAAGTGAATTCCACGTCTCACAGCTGTCTTTGTAAAGTGGTTTCTCCTATCCTCTGTTCTAAATCTCTTACATTTAATATTGTATCTATCTATGGCCCTTCTTTCTTGACCCCTCAACTACTGGAAACAGTCTGCTTATCTCTACCCTCACTGTACCTGTACCTGAAGAAGGAGTGGAGCTCCGAAAGCTCGTAATTTTAAATAAAACTGTGCGACTTCTCATTTTTTGTCCACCCCAGTCCAACACCGGCATCTCCGTATCATATCTCTACCCTGTCCCATCTTTACATCATTTTAATCATTTGCATCATATTGCCTTCACCTCTTTCTTTGTATTTATATTTCCTCATACCAGGCAGCATCTTAGAGAATCTGTATTGTACCTTCTCTAAAGCCTCAATATCCTTCCTATAGTGTGGAGCCCAATACTGCACGCAGTACTCTAACTGAGGTCTTATTAATGTTTTATATAAACTCATTATTATCTCTTGTAGCTTTTTTTTTACAACCTTATCAAGCTGAGGTGCTGCCTTTAATGTCCAGTGAACCTTTATCTCTCCAAGTCCCTTTGTTCTTCCACAGTACCCCACCTAATTCCATTCAGAGTCAGAGCTGACAACAAGGAGTGAGCAGCACAGATAAATGTCCTCTGCTCAATCCAGAAACTGGAGTGTTGCTGCGCTCAGAGGAAGCCAGCACCTCTGCAATACTTTGCTGAGTAATTTAGCTCTATTGTTTGAAGATAACAATTTCAGGAACTATTAAGAGCTCATTATAAAATTGTAATTTTCTCTATTATCTGGTAGCTTTTGAACCGTGTGTATTAAAGTGAGTCACAGTTTAAAATGCACTGCATTACAATCAGTAACTATCAAATTTAAACAAATATATATTAGTAACTTCAATATATTAAATGACAGGGAGACCAAGGATTTCCTGGAGAAAAGGGTCCAAGAGGATTAGGAGAAAGAGGACCTCAAGGTCCTAAAGTAAGTATGTTCTAATCTGTCTATGCCTTAGTGGGCATTTACTTTTTTATGATATATTTAGGAACAAACCCAATGTTATCTATAAATGTGTGTGCTTCACGAAAAACTGTTGTGAAATACTAAGTTATTGTTGTTGCAAATATGCCTGATTGTTGTGGGAGTTGCTCTAATTTTGCAGCTGAAATTGCCCGAATCTTCAAACTACAAGAGTCTTGTCCATTTAAAGGGGCAATGCCACCGAGGCAAAGTATTTGTTAAATCTTTTATTATCCAGGGTTCTTTGCTCACACGCAAAGAACTCAGTGAATAGATGGTGCTGAGAAAGCAGCTTTCTTTTACATGTAGGTCCTAGTTAAATTATGAGGACAGGTTGCATAGACTAGGCTTGTCTAGAAGATTAAGGGGTGATCTAATTGAGTTGTTTAAGATGATTAAAGGATTTGAAAGGGTAGATAGAGAGAAGCTATTTGCTCTGGTGGGAGAGTCCAGAACAGGGGGGCATAATGTTAAAATTAGAGCTAGGCCGTTCAGGGAAGATGTCAGGAAGCACTTCTTCACACAAACCTGGAACTCTCTCCCTCAAAAAGCCTTTGAGGCTACGTCAATTGAAAGTGTCAAAACTGAGATTGATAGATTTTTGTTTGGCAAGGGTATTAAGGGATATGGAACCAAGGGGGTAAATGGAGTTAAAATACAGATCAGCCGTGATCTAATTGAATGGCGGAACAGGCTCGAGGGATGAATGGCCTACTCCTGTCCCTATGTCCTGGATGGCAGCAATTGGAGATACCTCGGGCTGCTTCTCTCTGAGGCCTCCTGCACTTGCTGCTCTTCACTGCTGTTGTGTGTTTCACCTGGTGATCTTTACTCAAACTCCCTCTCTATTTCTTCTTCCGGAGTGAATATTCCTGGACTGATGCTTATGAGGTGTGGAGGGAGAGACGCAGTGTATTGCAATGCGATTGGCCCCTTCCTCTTTTCTTTGGCCCTGTGAGCTGCTGCTTCTCTTGATGCCCTATGGAAGCACATATCTCTGATTACAGACAGCACATCGCATGGAGCACATTTCATGTGCCACAGATATGATGTAGTGATGGCAGGTGAATTGCCTTTTGGCAAACTACCTGAGTGAAGACCTAATTCCTTAGAAGAAGAAAAAGATGGAAGAATCGCCACGAAGCTGCAGATTCTGGTTGCCCGCCTGCATGCCCCTCTCCAACAGGGACCACAGAGCCCACTATGCCCAGGGTCAGTTCCTCAAGTCGAGCTACCATCTTCAGATCTGGGCACCCTGCTCCTGTTTTCAGCCTCTCACCTTTATTATGGGATTCTTTGGCCTGAAAGCACAGGATAATGATGAACGCTGACATGTTTCTTGAGCTCAGCCATAGCTAGGCAATTAGCTACTGTGCTGCCTAGAAGAAGAGTGCAAGAACATGCAGCATGCAAGTGTGTCATGGTACCATCTCCCTCAGTGAGAGTGGTGAAATATTTACAAGTAAAAAGAAAGATGTGTCAAGGATGAATGTGTTTGACATTGTACTACTGTTAGAAAAGCAAAGGGATGTGTAAAGATAAGGAAGTATCCCTGTGAGTGTGCAGCTGATTGACAGGAACGTCTGTGAGAGTGTGTTGCAGGCATGTCAGTGCAGTACACTGGGAAGAGATAAGTACGTCACTTACCCTGACAAATGTCTTCAAGAATTTGATTTTAATTTCATCTGGGAAGGTGACCTCTTTACAATAGAAACTGATGGATCTAATGGGGAAGACTAACTTTACACGTGACTATATTTCAGCCACGAGTTATTAGCCTTGAAATTACTGTTGCCAATATTAACAGGTAATTGCATAATGCATTTGAATGATTTTTATCTATTCACTAGTTTAACTGAGGTGTTAACCTTTAAATGGCTCAACATCTGTATTACGATAGTGGACAGAGGAATGTCATATGGGCATGTTAATTGTTCACCTGCTAATATCACGCACAGAATTTCTAGATTATAGACTTTTCTGTTTTTAAATCTGTATATTGCAGAAAATATATGTGACCTTGAATCCACATTTTAAGTCGCACCACTAATCCTTTTTCAGGGTGAACCAGGAGTGCCAGGAACAACAGCACCTCCTGGAATCCCTGGTGATTCTGGATCAAAGGGAGTAAAGGTACAGTAACAGTTGTACTTCTCTTTTCTGTTTTCTTCCCTCTTTTCCTGAAGCCAATGATTCATGCTGGTGCTGGGTACCATAGACAGCTGGCAGCCTTTTAACGAAGAGTTCACAGTGTCTGTAGAAATCCTTCCCCACCTGCCACCGCTGCCCAGCTAGTGCCGGCCCAGGGAATGAGCCTGGCTCTTTTCCAGCTGTGTATGGCTCAGTGCAGGTTTGGAACACAGCTTTCATTCAGCATTATCTGATTCCCAGCTTTAGTACACATGGCTTACGGATGAGTATTTTAGAACATAACTTTATAGATACGTCTTTAAAGGCTTTTCTTCTGCATCCTGCATGTATGTTTCCAGGCTCCTCCAACCCACATAAAACAGTTGTAGACTTAGCAACAGGATAGTTGCTCAGCATGGAGTTGTTGTGGTACAGTATACGTTTGGAAAGAATAAAACCTTTGTTTTTTATGTATGGCATAGAGTTTTGTATGACTCATGTTGCCATTCACTCTTATTCAACATGAAAGCCTTAAATGATCAGATGAAATGGTAAAATGAATACTTCAAGCTAGATGTTAAAGGTGTGTTCTGTTTAGTAACCTCACGTTTGGTGGTTGCACATTTACCGTAAGTTGACTTTTGCGGAACCGAGAAGCGCTATAGTCTAGAACACTGTCCATTCATATGTGACACTTGGGCTTGATTCAAACCAGAAAGAGTGAATGATAGTTTTCTCAGCTGTTAAAATTTTGAAAGGAAATGAGCTTCAGCATTCTTTCTACTGGATATGGGTTCATTTCACTAAACTGCCCTCTAATTTGGCAGCAATGTAATAAAATGCTCCTCAGAGAGGATACTTATATATAGTGTGGAAAATGGAAATGCACACACTGTTTCCTTGTGGTAGGGAAGGCTCTTTTGAGGATGAAATGGGGCCACATTACAGACTGTGTTTTACCTGATCTGAGAATACTTAGTGCTGCTCTGTGACATCGGATTCCAGTGCAGTGATCCTCCTCCCTCTTACACCTTTGGAAAATGTGGGCAGCGTATACCTGAATTTCTGATTTGCAATGTGCGTCAATGGTTCTTTTAATGTGTAGCTATTGCTCTCTTCCTCATTCTTGTTTTCTGTCCATGTGTATAAGTTTCCCTCTCTCTGTCCCTGTTTGCATCTGTGATTGCCTCGCGTTAGCCAACACATGCTCATTGTTTAGTTTGAAAGTGGAAATCATTCTTCATTTATGTAATGGTTTAATTCTGTGCTCTAGTTTGTCCCTCCAGATAAAGTAATTTACCCCAAAACAATTCATTTCTGTTATAAATGTAATATATTTTTGAGCTTATGTTGATTTGCAACAAGCAGGTGTGGCTGGAGGGTTTATTGAAGGGACATAGCATGTTGCCTCTTGGGTGGGGGAACTGATAATGACCACCATTTCAATTTACCATAACATTTCCTTACATATTTCTTTCTTTAGCTTTGCTTTTGATTTCTATCTGAGATGCAGCATATATATTTCATTGTATAAATATCCGTATCTTTTATGTGTCTTTTTCTGTACTTGGATTTTTATTATCTGTTTATCAATAATGAAGGAAACAGAACAGAAAGCAAAGCTATTGTATTTTGGGCAACTTTTTAGAGGGAGAATCCATTCAATAGTAGGCTTTTCATTACAATGCAGCTGTCTGAAGATTCCAGCACCAACTCTCCCAAATTCCTACTTGCTTAATGCTGAGCAGATGAGTTCAATCATAATGCCACATTCAGAGAATGTACCAGTTGGGTTTCTTTGTGTGGTGCTTGATGCTCTCTCTTGAAATACTTTTCTCAAAGCTCATAAGACAGAAAAAATAAATTACTCCCCAAATGTAAAGTGCTTAATGTGAATAATACCCTGTAAAATAGCATTGACTTTTGCCAGTGTCCTAATATAAGGAGCTTGGACTGAGTACACACGCAGTACCAAGATGTAAAGTTGTTCTCACGGTAGTTGTTAAAGGGCAGCGCAATTTTTCTCCAGGCTACTTTTAGTTTAGGTGTGTCTTATTTCATGATTATTAAATAGAATAAATTTTCATTTTATTTTGCTAGGGTGAAATGGGAGGTCCAGGGCTACCTGGTCCACTGGGGTTTGGCATTAAAGGAGATCCAGGAAAACAGGTAAGCTCTTATCCATTTGGGCGTTAAAGGTTTACATTCTCTCTTATGGCTTTTAAAATATTTAACGTACTGAGACCGTTTTTCTGATTGACTGACACAATTCCAATGTGTTAGGCCAGGGAATTGGTGTGAATTCCAATTTCACCAGCTCTCCCCTAGACTAACGCAGCATGCTATTTTCCAGCCTGCCTTTTAAGCCATCATGAACTGCGAGAGCTTCATTTGAACAGTCAATGATCAATTGAGCTGGTTTTACACATTATATTGTGCTTGTCCAGTCGTTTAAAATAGGCGTTAGTGGCCAATCATGCTCTGGCCTTTCATAAAGTAATTTCTTAAAACTGAACTGCTGGAATTTTGATTGATGCAAGCAAAATTGTGAAAATGGGTACAACATTTAGAGCACCTCTATTCATGAGTCTTTTAGAATCAAAAGATGAAGATGTCAGTATGGCTCACTTGCACCTGCAGTGGCCTGCCTGCACCTACTCTAATCCATTAAGTCATGTTTACAATCCCAGGTGCAGCTACTTGGGACTGTCAGAAGTTAACTGCCATCGCAGGCTAAGGTTCACCAGCGAGGTAGTGATGAAATTGTGCCATCTGTTGCAATCTGACCTGCAGACAACCTTCACTAGCAGTGATCAACGTAACAACTGTCTTCAATTTCTGTGCCTCTGGGTCAGTCCAGGCTGCGACAGGCATATTTACAATATCTGGGGTGCACCGATGCATCAAACAGGAACTAGTGCTTTGTTCATCAGGGCAAGTACTTTATTCGCTTTTTCCATGGAAAAGCAAAAACAGAATGACCGAGCACTGCAATGTTTTTTTTCATATATAGGATTACCCAAAGTCCAGGGGGTTATTAATGTCACCCATGTCCCTAGACACATTTCAACGCTGTTCGTAAACCATAGGGATTTTACTTCATTGGTGGCCAGATAATCAGCACCACTAAATCATGCAGATTAATGCTTCCTAGGCAGCAGTCATGATTATTTTATTTTAAGGCACACCTTTGTGCCTGGTTTATTTAAAGGAGAAGGGAAACTTGAAGGATGGCTCCTAGGAGACCAAGGAAACTCTTTGCAAACCTGACTATTGACACCTCTGTGAGAGCAAATAGCATGTGGCCTACGCATCTACCAGGGTAATCATAGAACCGACTATTGGCATCTTGGAGTACCGTTTCAGAAGCCTGAGCAGATCAGGGAGCACATCTTGCAGTACAGCCCCGCCAGGGTCTGCAAGATTATTGTTATCTACTGTAGGCTCCACAATTCTGCCAGCTAGAGAGGTCTAGCTGTGGAGGAGTAGAAGGAGAAGCCCCGTGCACATCCACAACCAGAGGAGAAAAAGCTATTGCTGTAGAAGCACCACTGGAGAGATGAAGAGCAGCATATCTGGCCCTCATAGATGAAGCATCCCCCAACATGTCTCAGCCATCCATTTCACTAACATTCCTGTCCCACAAACAGTAGACAAAATATATGACCAATGAATGTTTGATAGTGTTGGGTGGGGTATATATGTTCAAGAGACCTGCTTGCTCTTCCTCAAATAATGCTACGGCATCTTTTACCTGAACAGGTAGGTAGAACCTCAGTTCAGCATATCACCTGAAAGTTGATACCTTTGACAATGAACCCTCAGTACTGCACTGAAATGTCAGTGTAACAATTTCAGACTTTTACTAACATGGCCATCAAGGGATTTTGTTGTAATATTGCTGCAAAGGTTAGATTCAGCATAAAAAGTAACAATCCCCAGAGGTACACAAGTCATTTGGAATGTTGATTGGGATGGCTCCCAGTAGGGAGACCAGATAGGCCACACATCAGATTGTTTATGTTTCCATGTTCCTTTAAATTTCTGAAAATTAGATTCATTAAGGTTTGTTCCTAGATATTTCTTGCCTATTATGATGGAATGGGTATTAATTTATTGTGTCCAGCAGGGGGCTTGGCTGAAAAAGATATATAGGGGCTGTAAGCCCCCACATTACAGGAATGGCATTTTATTCAAGATGGAAACTTTGGCAATTCAGCAGGCTAATCCTCTTCACACAGAGCTGGGGGTTGGGGGGTGGGGTGTGTGGGTGGGGGCAGGGGGTGGGTGGGCGGGGCAGGTATGGGCAGCGGGGAGGCGGTCAGAAATCTTTGTTTTCTTTTACTCTCCTTCTCTGGGAAGTCAGTGTATATCAGTCAGGCAGACTAAAGGCACCAGTCCTTGGTACAAATACATGCAGCCCAAAATAGTTAGCTTAGGGACTGCTAGCTTAAAAGTGAATTTTGTTTAGATTAGTGGAAGAGTCACGTATTTTGTTTATTTTATGCTACAACATGTGGTAAGAAATAGATGTGTCTCACTGGAAAATGATAATC
This sequence comes from Squalus acanthias, assembly GCA_030390025.1. Lineage (NCBI taxonomy): Eukaryota > Metazoa > Chordata > Chondrichthyes > Squaliformes > Squalidae > Squalus > Squalus acanthias. The sequence goes on from CM059428.1 coordinate 97,829,371, forward strand.
TAATGGTAATGCTCCTGGTGTTCTGGAGATGAGGTGCGCTGGGCATGTCACTGCTCCCGATGTTCTGGAGATGGGGTGCGCTGGGCATGTCACTGCTCCCGGTGCGCTGGGCATGTCACTGCTCCCGGTGTTCTGGAGATGGGGTGCGCTGGGCATGTCACTGCTCCCGGTGCGCTGGGCATGTCACTGCTCCTGGTGTTCTGGACATGAGGTGCGCTGGGCATGTCACTGCTCCCGGTGTTCTGGAGATGGGGTGCGCTGGGCATGTCACTGCTCCCGGTGTTCTGGACATGAGGTGCGCTGGGCATGTCACTGCTCCCGGTGTTCTGGACATGAGGTGCGCTGGGCATGTCACTGCTCCCGGTGTTCTGGAGATGGGGTGCGCTGGGCATGTCACTGCTCCCGGTGTTCTGGAGATGGGGTGCGCTGGGCATGTCACTGCTCCCGGTGTTCTGGAGCTGAGGGGATCTTTCTGCGCCATTGTCGTCCTTGGCATTTTGCTGTTTATTTTTATGATGATAGTGGCTTGTTTTGCCTCACCCTTCGTCGTCAGACGAGCAGCAGCTTCTGCTGTCCATCTGGGACATAAACCGTCTTATGCCATTTGTCTTGGCATTGGCGGCAGCTCTTAGAGTCATGGGGGAAAAATTCAGTTATTTGCGCCTCCCATTAGCGCCTTAAGAGGGCGCTAATGGGGCGCAAAGCAACTGGCGCCCGGGCGCGGCGATGTTTGCACCGCTTGCGAAATTAACTAGACATTTTGCGGCGGCGCTAAACACTACCGCCACGATCTCCTGCGCCGGCGGATCGTGACGTCAGTCGAGTGCGCAGCGCCCCGGAGCGAATATTGAGTGGCACCCCCTGCCTTACCGCCTGCCGCTAGCAACAACAGGTTGAGGGGAGCGTTTTGCAGTCAGGAAGGGACTGGGGGAGCGCTATTTAAAGGCGACGGCTTCCTGCCTTTTTTTGTTGGTGACATTTTTGAACCACGCATTCTGAGAGAGAGAGAGAGAGAGAGAGACCTCTGGAGAGATTCAACGCTGTGTGAAGGAGTTTTGGGTACTGAGCAGCACTTTGCGGGTTCATTTTGATTTGCCCTTCCTTGCATCAATTTAGAAGAGACTGTGGGGGTTGCACTCTAAGCTCTTTCCCTGGAACTCTCCATTGTTCTTTGCAGCAGATTTGATGTACAGGTCTCTCCAGGCCGAGATTCAAGGCTGCAATGAGCAGGATTTAGATGGAAAGCAAGATCAACCGTCCCCTTTAAGAACTGGCCGGCGCCATTGTATCTGTGTTCCATTGCTGACTGACATCACATGAGCTTCGCCAGCGCTCTGAGGTAGCGCCTCGCTCCTCGGCCTTTGCGCCTTAAGACAGATGTGTAGCGCCTGATTTAGCGCTCCAATCACCTCCAGGGGCGATAAAAATCAAGTTTGCAGTTGGAAACGATAATTAGCGCCAGGCGCTAATCTTTGCGCCCGGCTGATAATTGCGCCCCAAATGGGGCGATACTGAATTTCTCCCCCATAGAGTCATAGAGTTATACAGCACAGAAAGAGGCCCTTCGGCCCATCGTGTCCGCGCCGGCCATCAAGGCCTATCTATTTTAATCCCATTTTCCAGCACTTGGTCCGTAGCCTTGCATGCTATGGCATTTCAAGTGCTCATCTAAATGCTTCTTGAATGTTGTGAGGGTTCCTGCCTCTACCACCCTTCCAGGCAGTGAGTTCCAGATTCCAACCACCCTCTGGGTGAAAAAGTTTTTCCTCAAATCCCCTCTAAACCTCCTGCCCCTTACCTTGAAACTATGCACTCTGGTTATTGACCCCTCTACTAAGGGGAAAAGTTCCTTTCTATCTACCCTATCTATGCCCCTCATAATTTTGTACACCTCAATCAGGTCCCCCCTCAGCCTTCTCTGCTCTAAGGAAAACAACCCCAGCCTGTCCAGTCTCTCTTCACAGCTGAAGCGCTGCTCCATTTCTCCAGGGTTTGCTCTTGCCAGTTTTCCTCTTCACGTCCTGCCAGTCTCCTGGTTGTCCCTCTGCTGGCCCCTCTTCTATGGGCTCTTTCTGCTGGGGGAGAGGCTCAGGGCTGAGTGTTGGGTTTTGGCAGTTTGGTGCAACACCATTTTCCTGCTCCTTGTCCTTCTCTGGGCCCTCCTGGCTCATGGTATTTCCACAGGGCGTCTTGGTGGGGAGAGGGGTGTTAGTCTCCTTCGAGACAACCTTGTTTGCACTTCCTGCCTCGTGCACCACCTTGATCTTTGCCACCTGCGCATAGCTGAAGCTGCGCTTTGGGCAGGCCCTATAAAGATGACCAGCCTCCCCGCACAGGTTGCAGCACCTGCTCTCCCTGCAGTCCTTTGTCTGCTGGCCTTCCTGCTTGCAATTCCTGCAGAAGATCACTGTGCAATTGACCGCCTAGTGCCCGGATTTCCTACAGGTTGGACACACCTTGGATTGCCCCACGTACACCATGTACCCTCGACTTCCTCCAATGGCAAAGCTGGAGCGTGGGTGCAGGATGGCTCCTTTAGCATCCACTTTCAGGAGACGCCTTAATCTGTCGCTTGCTTGTCCAGATCCTGAACAGATCATTGATGTCAATGCAGTTCTCAGATCCTTCGATCTATCTGGCGAGGAACGTCAGCTTATCAATGACAGGGATGTGAGGGTTATACATATGCCTTCTTGAACCGCTGCAGTCCGTGTGGTGAAGGTACTCCCACAGTGCTGTTAGGGAGGAAGTTCCAGGATTTTGACCCAGCGATGATGAAGGATCTGCGATATACTTCTAAGTCAGGATGGTGTGTAACTTAGAGGGCAACATGGAGATGGTGGTGTTCCCATGCACCTGTTGCCCTTGTCCTTCTAGGTGGAAGAGGCTGCGGATTTGGGAATCTGCTAATATTGTCTACAGTAATTGCTGGGCTTTATTATATTAACATTGTGCTGGTATAATGCTGATGCTATTTGCTAAGCAATTGTGATGGTGCAGAATTTTGAAGTTTAATGTGTTTTTCTGCAGTGCAAAGCTTTGGATGCAATATATGTAAATTGTATGTTGATGTGATTTCTGGTATGATCACACACCAAAACTTCATTGATAAAAATGGGTAAGCGCACGAAGTGCTAAGCAATGTCATTCCCTGCGCCCCGTTTAAAATAATCTAAGGAACACTGCCGACTAGAACCTTACAATAACCTTTCACTTAAATATTTAGCAAAAAGTTTAGCTTTGTACAAACTATAGCCTAGAAATGACTATTATCTGACAAACGCTTTAGAATCATAGAAAGTTACAGCACGGAAGGAGGCCATTTCAGCTCATCGTGTCTGCGCCGGCCAACAAAGAGCTATCCAGCCGAATCCCACTTCCCAGCTCTTGGTCCGTAGCCCTGCAGGTTAGAGCATCCCAAGTGCACATCCAAGTACTTTTTAAATGTGGTTAGGGTTCCTGCCTCTACCACCCTTTCAGGCAGTGAGTTCCAGACCCCCACAACCCTCTGGGTGAAGAAATTTCCCCTCAAATCCCCTCTAAACCTTCCCCCAATTACTTTAAATCTGTGCCCCCTGGTTTTTGACTCCTCTGCTAAGGGAAATAGGTCCTTTCTATCCACTTTATCTATGCCCCTCATAATTTTATACACCTCAATAAGGTCTCCCCTCAGCCTCCTCTGTTCCAAGGAAAACAGACCCAGTCTTTCCTCATAGCTAAGATTCTCTACTCCCGGCACATCCTTGTAAATATCCTCTGTATCCTCTCTAGTGCAATCACATCTTTCCTGTAATGTGGTGACCAGAACTGCACACAGTACTCTAGCTGAGGCCTAGCTAGTGTTTTATACAGTTGAAGCATAACCCCCCCTGCTCTTGTATTCTATGCCACTGCTAATAAAGGCAAGCATTCCGTATGCCTTCTTAACCACCTTATCTACTTGGCCTGCTACCTTCAGGGATCTGTGGACATGCACTCCAAGGTTCCTTTGTTCCTCTATTCTACTCAATGTCCTACCATTTAATGTGTATTCCCTTTCCTTGTTAGCCCTCCCCAAATGCATTACCTCACACTTCTCCAGATTGAATTCCATTTGCCACTGTTCTGCCCACCTGACCAATTTATTGATATCTTCCTGCAGTCTACAGCTTCCTTCTTCAGTATCAACCACACAGCCAATTTTAGTATCATCTGCAAACTTCTTAATCATACCCCCTATATTCAAGTCAAGATTGTTGATATACACCACAAAAAGCAAGGGACCTAGTACTGAGCTCTGCGGAACACCACTGGAAACAGCCTTCCAGTCACAAAAACACCCATCAACCATTACCCTCTGCTTCCTGTCTCCGAGCCAGTTTTGTATCCAACTTGACACTTTGCCCTGGATCCCATGGGCTTTTAACTTCGTGACCAGTCTGCCATGTGGAACCTTATCAAAAGCCTTGCTAAAGTCCATATACACTACATCAAACGCACTACCCTCATCTACCCTCCTTGTTACCTCCTCAAAAGATTCAATCAAGTTTGTCAGACACAACCTTCCCTTAACAAATCCATGCTGACTATCCTTGATTAATCCATGTCTTTCTAAATGAAGATTTATCCTGTCCTTCAGAATTCTTTCCAATAATTTTCCCACCACCTTGTTTAGGCTGACTGGCCTGTAATTACTCGGTCTATCCTTTGCTCCCTTTTTAAACAAGGGTACCACATTAGCAGCCCTCCAGTCCTCCGGCACCACACCTGAAGCCAGAGAGGATTGAAAAATGGTCAGGGCCTCTGCTATTTCCTCTTTTGCTTCGTTTAACAACCTGGGATACATTTCATCTGGGCCTGGGGATTTATCCACTTTTAAAGCTGCTAAACCCCTTAATACTTCCTCTCTCACTATGTTTATTTCATCTAATATTTCACACTCCTCCCCCCCGATAGCAATGTTTGCTTCGCCCCTCTCCTTTGTGAAAACAGACGCAAAGTATTCATTAAGAACCCTACCGATGTCTCCCGCCTCCACACACAGATTACCCTCATGATCTCTAATAGGCCCTACCCTTTCTTTAGTTATCCTCTTACTCTTAATATATTTATAAAACATCTTTGGGTTTTCCTTGATTTTACTTGCCAAGAATTTTTCATGCTCTCTCGTTGCTTTCCTAATATCATTTTTAAATGCACCCCTGCACTTTCTGTACTCCTCTAAAGATTCTGGCGTATTTAGCCCTCGGTATCTGTCATACGCCTCCTTTTTTTTCTTTATCCTACCCTGTATGTCTCTAGACATGATGCGGAGATGCCGGTGTTGGACTGGGGTGGACAAAATTGAGAGGTCGCACAACACCAGGTTATAGTCCAACAGTTTTATTTGAAATCACAAGCTTTCGGAGCTATCGATTGCCCCTTCCTCAGGTGAAGGGGCAATCGATAGCTCCGAAAGCTTGTGATTTCAAATAAAACTGTTGGACTATAACCTGGTGTTGTGCGACCTCTCAATTTTGTCTCTAGACATCCAGGGGGCTCTAGATTTGTTAGTCCCACCTTTTTTCTTTAAGGGCACATGTTTGGTCTGAACCCTCCGGATCTCCTCCTTGAATGCCTCCCACTGCTCTGACACTGATTTACCTTCAAGTAGCTGTTTCCAGTCCACTATAGCTAAATCCCCTCTGAGCTTAGCAAAATTTGCTTTTCCCCAATTTAGAATTTTTATTCCTGGTCTATCCTTGTCCTTTTCCATAACTACCTTATATCTAACAGAATTATGGTCACTAGCACCAAAATGCTCCCCCACTGATACGCCTTCTACCTGCCCAGCTTCATTCCCTAAAACTAAGTCCAGAACCGCCCCCTCCCTTGTTGGGCTTGTTACATACTGGCTAAAAAAAGTTCTCCTGGATGCATTTTAGGAATTCTGCACCTTCTATACCCTTCACACTAATTTAAATCCCTGTTAATATTGGGGTAGTTGAAATCCCCTACTATTACTGCCCTATAGTTTTTGCACTTCTCAGAAATTTGTCTACATATTTGTTCTTCTATCTCCCTCTCACTGTTTGGGGGTCTGTAGTACACTCCCAGCAGTGTGATCACCCCTTTTTTGTTTTTCAATTCTACCCATATGGCCTTGTTTGATGATCCCTCCAACATATCATCCCTCCTCACAGCTGTAATAGTTTCTTTAATCAATACCGCGACTCCCCCCTCCCTTTTTACCTCCCTCTCTATCCCGTCTGAAAATCCTGTAACCAGGAATGTTGAGCTGCCATACTTTCAGCCACGTCTCTGTAATAGAACATAGAACATAGAACAGTACAGCACAGTACAGGCCCTTCGGCCCTCGATGTTGTGCCGAGCATTGTCCGAGACCAAGATCAAGCTATCACACTCCCTATCACTCTGGTGTGCTCCATGTGCTTATCCAATAACCGCTTGAAAGTTCCTAAAGTGTCCGACTCCACTATCACAGCAGGCAGTCCATTCCACACCCCAACCACTCTCTGAGTAAAGAATCTACCTCGGACATCCCTTCTATATCTCCCCCCATGCACCTTATAGTTATGCCCCCTTGTAACAGCTGCCTCTACCCGAGGAAATAGTCTCTGAACATCCACTCTATCTATCCCCCTCATCATCTTATAAACCTCTATTAAGTCGCCTCTCATCCTCCTCCGCTCTAAAGAGAAAAGCCCCAACTTCCTCAATCTTTCCTCATAAGACCTCCCCCACTATAATAGCTATAATATCATAGTCCCAAGTATCTACCTGTGACCTCAGCTCATCTGCCTTGTTCGCTATACTCCTTGCATTGAAGTATATACCATTTAGTACAGGCAAACCTCCTTGTTGCTTTATGTGATTGCATTTTAAATGGGTTAACCATTCCATTAAAATAGCGTTCGTATAAGAACAATTCCAATAGCCTTAAGTGGCTATGTATACACACAGACTTTTACTTTGGAAAACTTACTATGTGATGGCTGGTCTCCCAATCTGGGCAATATCTTTGTATTTTTGAGATTTGCTATTGAACATGACTTTTTAGTTCAGTCCATGCTCCCAGTATCCTCCACCCTTCATTGCTTTCAAAGCTAGCAACCTTGTTACACTAGAGGGTAAATTTTACGAATCTGCATTTTAGGTACAAAGCTTTGCCTGTTGGAAGCACGTATTGTTAATTTGGTCACATGCCTGATTTCCCAATATATGCTCCCGGCAGGTAAAACTCTGCCGGAAATACAAATCCCTGCTGTCTCTACAGGATAATCATTGATTATGTAACTGCTCAGTTATCTTTGTACCACACAGTTAAGAAGCACTTGTCTTAAAACTTGATGCCTGCTCACCTGCTGCTTCCTTCTGCTCTGGAAGTTAGTGACTAGTGACGGTACTGTTTACTTCCCCAAGAAAAACGTCACTTGATCTGGTCCAACTCTTTACACAGCTGACTTGATATCAGTTCCCTTTTCTTTATCTCATTTCCTTAGCTGCACTGTCTAACAAAAAGAAAAAATAGCTACAAATGCTGGAAATCTGAAACAAAAACAGAAAATGCTAGAAATATACAGCAGGTCCATCAGCATCAGTGAAGAGAAAGGACGGGTTAATATCTTGGGCATAACCCTTCATCAGAACTGAAAACTAAAAGATAAACAAACAATTTAATAGGAATGTGGGATGGGGTGGGAGAAGGGCAAGTAGCAGACTACAGTTACTCTAGTCACAGAGAGGAAATTCAAGGATTTAATGACCTACAAACTACATAATAGACAAGCAGGGAACTGTTTAATGATATAAAAGATCATCTCAGTGAGGCAATGAAAAGACATTAAAAGGACAAAAGTGCAAATAGCTAAGAATGTGAAAAGGCATGGGAGAGGCCCACATAAGGCAAAAGGGGTTTGTTGAACAAAAGGAAAAAAAGTTGTAGATGCAGGAGTTCTGAAATGGAAAAATAAAATAATGAAACATGCTGTAGGTCCACCAGTCCCAAAAGAAGAAAAATTACTGTCCTTTTTTTACCCTTTTTCAGTACTTGAATTGATGCTTCGTTGTGGAACAGCCACAATGCACAGCTTGACAGCTGTCCTATAAGTTGGGTTGAGCGTATGGGAGTGGGAGCCATAATAACCAGTTTAAAAAAAAATTCCATTCCTTTACCCTGTGGATTCAATTCTCTTTATTCATTCTCATATTTTCCCTTCATTGTTCTAAACTTGCAAATGTGTTTCTTTTGTATCTGACAAGATCAAATAAATGCAAAATTTACAAAAACTTGAGCTATGCACTGATCAAATCTAATTTTCTCAAGTAGCTACAAAATTGTCAGCATCAGAGAAGCGTTAGGTGTGAGATTCGTGATCGAAAAGAATGACAAATTCCAAACTCCATTTAACTCCATGGAGTAAGATATCTGGATAGTTACAGTTTTAGACCGAAATGAAGTGAGTTTCATTTCAAATGATTGGGACTTGACAGTTCTTCGATACATTTGAAGGCTCGTGCACGAACTGTAAGATAAGTTGGGACGGTTTTTATATTGGGTTTAGTGAGGTGCTTTGGCCATTGGCTCCTGTCACACATGTCTTGTTCAGCCAGTGGCATCCCCAAAGTAAATTTCCTGGATTTGCTGAGGCTGGTCATTGGGAGGACCCTGTTATAAATAAAAGGGGCTTCCTGGCAACTGGCTTTAGCGAATCTGGCAAGTTCACCCAGCTACATGAGGGATGCGTGGTGAGAGCAGGTGTGTCCCCAATATAAAAACAGCATTTGAGGGACACAGTGTGAGAGGATTATCCAAAGTACATTTCAGCATGGAGTGACAACAATGTAGAGAAACGCTTCTGCTGCTTTCAGGTGAGGTGCTGTGTAAGTGTGTTGAAGTGGATTTGTGTTTTAACTGGAACAGTTTATTAATCTGGGATTTTCTTGCTGTTTTCCAGGGTCAGCCTGGTGAAAGGGGACCCATTGGTTTTTTTGGACATCCTGGACTAACGGGACTAGCCGGACCTAAGGTAAGTTCCTTTACATTGGTCTTATCCTTAACTATTTGAAAAACAAACCGAAATAACATTCTGATGCCAGTAGCATATCATAAAACTAATCAGGCTAAATTCTATTTTAATTAGTATTTTAGCTTTATATTGAAACAGTCCTTTTAGAAGGACTACTTCAATCATTAATTTAAGTAGCTGGAAAATCATTTGCAATATTTGCCTGAATTTCCAATGACCCGGTTGACTACACTCCCCCTGAGGGAGCAAAGTTGGATAATGACCCAATTGCATGGTCACAGGATCATTGCTAATTTTTTTTAAATAAGTAAAAATAGATTTATCTTGCAAGAAGTGACCTGTTGATTAGGACCACTAGTTTTGCATTATTTCCAAGACTGGACATAGACCATAAGGGTATTATTTTGCTCCCAGCACAGAACGCTAGGAGCATATATCAGAACGTTGGGTGGGGATGAGTGTGTGCACCTGTAACTCAGCTGGCCCGATGTTACATCCAGGTATTCAAAAAAAAAAGTTGGATTTTGTAACAACCATACAATGCTCTGACCCAAGAGTGGAAAAGCAGAAAATGTACCGTATGAAGTTTTTTTATTTAGCCTCATTTCCCTGGCAGTTCCCACTGCCTGTTAATACTTTCATTTCAGCATTCATTGTAGAGCTGTTTAGTTGCTGAGTGGAGGGTGGGCACGAAGACAGGGCAGGGAGGTGAAATCAGAGGAATACTTACTCTTGCATACCTCCTAGTGGATAGTTTAAGAATAGCATTGACAGAAGCAGTTATCCTGCCTGCAACTTCCAGAAAGGAATCGGTGTATTTCCCTACAGAAACTCAGTGAGAAGGTTTTCCGGTTATATTAAGAGAAAAAGAGCAACGGGGAATGGAGCGGGGCCACTGAAAGTGGGATTGGGTGAGGGCATGTTTACTGATGCTACACAGGCTGCAAAGTGCTAAGTACGTTTTTTGCCTCAGTTTTTACCAAAGAGGAAACAGGTAACTTATTTGTTCTGGAAAGGAAACTAGAGGGTGTTAGAGAGGTAAGCTGTGACACTATTCACATTACTACCAGCATGATTGCCGAAGAGCTTTGCAAACTTAGGCTGAATAAATCTCAGTGGCCGGATAAGATGCTTCTGAGGATTCTTAAGGAAATAAGGGAAGAACTTATAGGAACTCTGACATAAATTTTCCATATATCAGTGATACTGGAGTGGTGCCTGAGGACTGGAAAAAGGCAGCTGTTACTCTTTTTTTCTAAAGTAGCAAAAGTGACCCAGGAAACTACAGACCAGTGAGTTTAATGTCCATTGTGGGTAAAGTTATGGAAACCCTTATTAAAGATAAGATCATGGAGCATCTGGATAGAAATAAAATTTTAAAAGAAAGTCAATATGAGTTCATGAAGGGGAGGTCTTGTCAATCTAGCTTACTGGTTTCTTTGAGGGTGTAACAAAGGAGCTTGGTAGGGGTAACGCAGTGGATGTGATGTACTTGGATTTCAGTAAGGCCTTTGATACAGTTCCTCTGGAAAGGCTGGTACTGAAAATAAAGAAAGTGGGAATCAGTGGAAGTATTTTAAATAGATATGTAATTGGCTGATCGATACAACCCAGAGGGTAGTGGTATAGGGATTGTCATCAGCTTGGGAGATTGTTATCAGTTGGGTCCCACAGGGGTTTGTTTTGGGACCTTTTTTGTTTAATATTTCTATAAGTCACAAGTACAGCGGCTAAATTTGCAGATGATACAAAGCTAATGAAGGTGGTAGAAACCAAAGGTGAACTTTGTTGTAGCATGCTTGGGAGGATAAATGTGACTTTGGACCTATGGTCCCCAAAGCTTTCCATCATTCGGGTTTTCCTCATGTCAGTTTTGGGTCAGTTGTAGACTAATTGATGGAGATTGATTGCAATGATTGGTCAACAATTCCATTATCATTATATCATGTGACTATCAGGATGGTAGAATGCGAGCTAGATGGATCTTGATTTTTCTCGTTTAGCAATTCCTATGTTCCTATATGCATTTAATTCAACTCCTGGTCAGCTATTATTTTTTCGCAGCATCTACAAGATATCAGCATTGAATTTCCGTGGAGGTTCTCCTGATCTCCTGCCATAACTTCAGCTGAGGTGGGGGGGAATTACAGGGTGACAAATTCTCAGAAAAATATAAGAGGAATAAAGGCACAAACATATTAAAAGGATTTTCTTCAGGCAGCACTTATTTTCATATTATTAAAATCAGTTATCATAGAAATTTACAGCACAGAAACAAGCCATCGTGTCTGTGCCGGCCGACAAAGAGCTATCCAGCCTAATCCCACTTTCCAGCTCTTGGTCCATAACCTTGTAGGTTTCAGCACTTTAAGTGCTTATCCAAGTACTTTTTAAATGTGATGAGGCCTTTCTGCCTCTACCACCCTTTCAAGCAGTGAGTTCCAGACTCCCACCACCCTCTGGGTGAAAAACGTTTTCCTCAACTCCCCTCTAATCCTTCTACCAATTACTTCAAATCTATGCCCCCTGGTTATTGACTTCTCTGCGAAAGGAAATAGGTCCTTCCTATCCACTCTATCTAGGCCCCATCTAATTTTATACACCTCAATCAAGTCTCCCCTCAGCCTCCTCTGTTCCAAAGAAAACAACCCCAGCCTATCCAATCTTTCCTCATAGCTAAATTTTCCCAGTCCTGGCAACATCCTCGTAAATCTCCTCTGCACCCTCTCTAGTGCAATCACATCTTTCCTGTAATGTGGTGACCAGAACTGTATGCAGTACTCTAGCTAGTGTTTTATACCGTTCAAGCATAACCATCCTGCTCTTATATTCTATGCCTCAGCTAATAAAGGAAAGTATCGCGTATGGCTTCTTAACCACCTTATCTACCTGTCCTGCTACCTTCAGGGATCTGTGGACATGCAGTCCAAGGTCCCTCTGTTCCTTTACACTTCTCAGTGTCCTACCATTTATTGTGTATTCCCTTGTCTTGTTAGCCCTCCCCAAATGCATCATCTCACACTTCTCCGGATTGAATTCCATTTTCTGCCCACCTGACCAGTCCATTGATATCTTCCTGCAGTCTACAGCTTTCTTCCTCACTATCAACCACAATTTTTGTATCATCTGCAAACTTCTTAATCATGTCCCCTACAGTTCTGTTGCATTCTGCACCATTGAGATGATCAGATAAATGGGGCAAATTAATTTTTTCAGGACATCAGAATTATGAAACTTTTGTCATTGCTGTTGGATCAATTGAAAGAGGAGAAAAATGTGCACTACATGAAGTCACATTTTGACAGGGACAGAGAATTCAAAATAAATGTTAATAAATAGCTGGAAAATTAAAATATTTCAGGTGCATACTGTTGAGAAGTATTCAATGACAGGTTTATGAATCTGTCTGGTAATGTCAACCGATGTAAATTTTGAGGAACACTGTAATTAGGTACCTCTTTTCTAATTTCAGGGGGAGCCTGGGCTACGTGGTGAAATTGGTTTTCCAGGGCCAACAGGAACTGGGTTTCCAGGACCAAAGGTAACAGAAAAACTATAGTGTTAAAATACTGTCCGAGTACAACAAATATGAATGTATGGTATGCCAGTGAAAATAATGTTGATTAATTCAAACTCCAAGTTCAGTTTTGAGGACTTTGGAACTTACTTTGAAAATTACCCTATAAGTTTTCTTAAGTTGAAATCTGAAGGCTGTGGTGGGCAGATCAACATGATGGTAGTTCTTACGATAATTAACCTAAGTAAAGCCTCTGTAAAGTTACGGAGCAATTTCAACTATAATAAGGTACATAGGAAATAATCTTCAACATTCCAACCCAGGGTGCGGTTTTATTAAAGCTGCCAGTCAGAGACTAAGATCAGTAGAGTGAGGTTCTCAGTCAGGAGACCTGAATTATACTGCTGACTATATTTTGCACTGAGCTTACCGACAATGGCGCTCTGCACATATATACTTGGACACATTTGAGCACTGGATCAGAAATAGGCCATTCAGCCCCTCGAGCCTGTTCCGCCATTCAATTAGATTATGGCTGATCTGTACCTCAACTCCTTTGTTCTATATCCCTTGATACCCATACCTAATAAAAATCTTATTGAGCTCAGTCTTAAAATTTAAATTGACCCAGCATCCACAGCTTTTTGGGAATTTTGTTCCAGAATTCCATTACTCTTTGAGTGAAAAAGTGCTTCCTGATTTCACCCCTAAATGGCCAATCTCTAATTTTAACAACATGCCCAGGTTACGCTCAGAGCTCCATTTCCTGGGAGCAATGTTTCTCTGATAACATTATAAATATCCTTTTTCATTTTTTAAAGTTCTGTGGACTGCCTGGGCACTTTTAAAATAGAGCTTTGTGCCAGATTGGAATCATACTGTACTTGGTACAAATTCAAAAGGGTGTGACTGAGACTAAGTACTCATGGTAGTTTCACAGTTCTCTTTTTATGAGTTAAATCCCCAATCTGTGTCTTCAGTTATATTGCCACTTCCATGCTGATGTGGACCCAAAATATTTTACATCCACTTAAAAGTAGCAGTATAACTGCACCCTTACACCGCAGACAGATCACCACTTATTCTCCTCGCTGAGCTGTCAAGGATCAAATTGATGTATTATCAACGCAAGGCTTTAGCCCTGATTATAATTTGGGGCAAGTGGCAAGGGTGGAGCTGGCGACATGAGCCCCGGACTCGTTTAACTACCTGGCCTCGTTTATAAATTCCAGGCCCGACTCCTGCCTTTCACAAAGGGGCACATTGGTCACTGAACAGCAATTAGAAGTTAGGGGGGAATGACTGAAGGCAACCAAAGGAAGGATCAGAGGTAGGTTTTGCGGACGCTTTTGAAGGCGAGAAGAGCTGTAGCAAGGCGGAGGGATTTAAAGAAAGACAGAAGGAAAGAACTTTCATTTATATAGCGCCTTTCACGACCTTGGGACTTCCCAAAGTGCTCCACAGCCAATAAAGTATTTTTGAAGTAAAACTTACTGTTGGAATGTAGGGAAATGATTTAGGATCATGCAGGGTCATGATAGCCGAAGGCTCTGTTACTGATGGTGGAGCAGCGAGAGGGGACAAATAATAGGGCTGATACAAAAATGTATATATATTAGAGGGGACATAAAGCTGGAAAAGGTTGTAGAGGTAGAATGGAGTGTGAACATGGAGGGATTTATAGACAAAGCCAAGGATACTTTGCTTTATAATACTCGGAGAATTTTATTATGTAACATACAACATATATAATATGGAACTTCCGTGGCATTGCTCACAGTGAGCCAGATTGCACTCTATTTTATAATGACATGAGCTTGTAGCACACAGGAGCATTATATCCAATAGTGTGCAATATTATAAAATGAAGTTCTGTGATATTACATAGAATTTACAGAACAGAAACAGGCCATTCAGCCCAATTGGTCTATGCTGGTGTTTATACTCCACATGAGCCTGTACACAATATTGTTCTTGGACAAAAATATTTTAGGCACATTTTCTGCTGGTGTGGTCTTGGCGTGGAGCCTTACCCATCTGGAGTGCATATCAGTAAATTGTGCACACTTAGCCCATGATCTTTCCATCTGGGGTCTGGAGCACACTAGGGCCTCTGGCACTTTCCCATAGTTGGAGGAGAGATGTATAGACTGTGGCAGCACTAGAGGGTCAGAATCTCCAATGTTGATGTAATGTTTGGTAGCATGTCCTTTAGTTTTAAATGGAATCTATCATATTCTGAACTCGCAGCTTGTGATTCACACAACATGGCTGCCCTGCCCAGATGTGCACAATCTCTTTTATGTATTTTCAAAGAGATTCTGAAAGGTATGTGCAACTATCTGTATCTTCCAAATAATGCTCAAAAGATAGTCAGAAGACTTACCTCTTCATCTAATATAAAATGCGAAGACCTGTTCTTTTGCATCCACAACTGTGAATAGTTTTACTTTTGCTACTTCAGGCTGAACATCATCCATGGTTCATTCTAAGTAAAATGTTTGCAGTGCTGTACAGTGGCTGCATTCATGGTGTTTAACACTTGAATTTTTCAGTTCTAAATGACTTCTTGGCTGATATCGTCACACAGAGCAGGTTATAGTCAAAGAAAACAATATAGGATCAGTATTTGATCAGTTCAGAATAAATGTAGTGTACTTCACTGAAAAGAACATGAAGCTTTAAGAAGCTGGTTGTTCTGGATTCAAGTGCTCTTTTTTGCCTCAATCTCCCAATAAAATATTTTGGTAGATTCAGAGTGAGTGATTTCCAATTCTGACACCATATAGTATTTGTTATTAAAGTTAGCAGAGATTCAAAACGTGTGAGGAAGGATTTTCCTCCATGATTCCGCCCAAAATCAGGTGGGATTATGGTGGAAATGTTGGGAAAATTGGGCACTGAGGCCTACTACCGCTTCCCCACTTTGACCTCCACTTACGTCCTGCAGCAGCAGATGATTTCTCTCTCTTACCCTAGCTGGCTCCTTTTTGGTGGCAGGAATCCCACCAGGAGCCCACCGTGCATTGTAAATGACCCACAATCCAGGAAAATGGGAAGGGTTTGCCAAAATCCTGCCCTACCGCTACACCACCCCAAAAAGGACCATCTAGCCCATGCTCTTTACTGGTCAACCATTTTAATTACGTACATATGATTGTCAATCAGACAAACACCTCCAAGTCAGAAGAACTTTGTGTACTTGACTATCGATAAAACACTATACCAATATAGATACAGCACTGATGCTCCATTGCGTGCCCAAAGCCTGCTGGGTGCCTCTTGTGCACAGTGCACCATAACCCACTTAAAGAGCACCTGTGGCATTGAGGGCCTATGCACCAGGCATGCACTAGTCTCATTAAGGCCCCAAAAATTATGCAGTTGTTGACAGTTTCATAATGTACTCATAGCACCTGAATAGTGCTGCAGATGCTCAATTTCCATATGAAATTGACGCTGCATGATCAGCCCATTCAGCCATGCTGTGTCAAGCAGCTGTATATTGACCCATAAATTTTGACTACTTATTTGTTGAATTTATTGTTGCTTTCAGTGCTGAAGCTATTCAGACCTCCGTAAAGCTGCAGCCCATTTTTCATCTAGGGATGGTTGCCAGAGGAAATGTAATTGTGTACAGTCTGAATAGGATTTATGTGTATTCCACTGGGCATCCTCTGGACAGAAATGGGGCACAAATGTCATACATTCTGACTGTCTCAATTAGATTCTCCAACTGGTGAAAACAGATGAGACAGATTGCAGTGGATTGGAGCCCAAGGTCTCTGGAGCCACGTCAGAGTATTCATGATCAAAGCTGTGCCTGAGCTTAGGATCATGATCAAGAAGGGGCTCTGCTGCAGAAAGCCATGGAGTGACCATGCCCTCGGCGGTAGTTCACAAATTCAGTCAGGCTGTCATGCAATACCGCACAGATGTGTGCTGCTTAGCTCACTCTCTATTGGCCACGTGAACTACTTGCCAAATGTGAGGTCTGTGATCCCTGGCCTCAGCAGCTACTGGAGCCCTCGAACTGACCCTCTGGCCACCAAGCTGTGGCTCCTGCAGGTCCACCTGCACTTCATTCATGCTCTACTTCACCAAGTGCTCCCTCTTGCAACTCACTAACCTTCTCCTCCTCAAAGTCCTTGAGCATTGGCTCACAAGGAATGAAGCAGGGTGAGCATCCCAAAAGAAGGGCCTTTGGAGCAATTGCTCAATTCCAGACTCAGGTGCTTCTAGTGCTGTTGGCCTAGAAATTGCGGTCGGAGACATACCTCCAGAGTACGCCTCTGACCCACAGAACATTTACAAATTTACCTCCAGGCGCCCAGGCTGCGAAGAGTTGCGGTCTCGGGCCTCCAGGCGTACGGCAGTATAAAGGCCCACAGATCCCAGGGACGCAAGCGGTTCGGAAGCGTCCCTGGGATCACGCGGGCCGGTCCACCAATGACAAAGGAGGATTCCATTGCAATCATTTACGAAGGGAATCCCCTAATGATATGCAATGGAATCCCCAAATAATTATACAATTTATACAATGCTAATAATTCTAAATGTACTGAATTGTAATTTTATTCATAAATCCCTTCATTGCACCAACCTCAATAAAAATTTAATTTTTTGATAAATAATTTTAAGCATCTTAATCCAGGCCAATATTTGCATAAACTCATTTATAGTGTACGTGCATCATTTTGGATTTTTAAATGTTTTATTTAAGCCTTATATATACACTTACGCTGATGAAAGCAGGCCCTATGCCTGCTTTTACCAGCCGTAAGAGTTACGTGGGCAATTGCTGGACAGTTGTTGGGCAAATAGCCCAACTCTGCGTCAGCAATGCTCATTTTTCAGGCGGTTTGGATGATCTGTCAAGGTGTACCTTGACAGATCGCAAGTTCCGGATTGCTCACATGCGCAATCCGTAAGTTGCAGGGCCTTTGAAATGGATTACAACGGCGTACTGTTAGAATACGCTGTCACGGAGCCTGCAATTTCAGGGCGATTGTGTTCATGTTCTGGGTCACTGTAGCGTCAAATGAGTCAATCATTTTTCTGGGTTGGTTCAGTGTAACAGGGTTGAAAAGGCTGTGTAACAGGATGATGTTGGCCAATACCAGACTGATTAAGGCAAAGATAAAAAAAACAGCAATGCTGGAAATCTGAAATAAGCAACAAAATGCTGGAAATACACAGTAGGGCTGTTAAAGCAAGTACGTACACAGGAAACATTAACTTACCTCTTCTTTCATCTTTCATGATGCTGACAAACCAATTGTATATTTTCCGCATTTTCTGCTTTTCTGCCAAATTGACATTTTCTGAAGGAATTAATATGAGATTTGATAGGTTGAGATAAAGAAGGCCACTCAGTCGATTTGCTCTCATCCTTCCAGAATACTACCCCTGCCACATTCCTATTGCAGCTTTTCAGACAGGATCACAGTTTAAAGCCTCATCCAAAGGACAGCACCTCTGACAATACGGCATTGAAGCACCACTCTAAGATGATGCACTCAGGTCCTGGTGTGGGACTTGAACCCACAGCCTTGTGATCCAGACGTGAGAGTGCTACCAACTGAGTCAAAATGACTCTTCGCTAAGCTTAGTGTGGACAAGAAAAACCAAGAGAATTACCAATCTTTCTCTTGATGAAGTCACTAATTGACTCTCATTTAAAATTAAATCCAGCAAATCTGGCTCCTTCACAATAGCAAAATACTGCAGACGCTGGAATCTGAAACAAAAACAGAAAATACTGGAAACACTCAGCAGGCCATGCAGCATTCGTGGAGAGAGAAACAGAGTTAGCGTTTCAGGTCTGTGACCCTTCGTCAGAACTGGAGGGTCACAGACCTGAAACAGAAACTCTGTTTCTCTCTCCACGGGTGTTGCCTGGCCTGCTGAGTGTTTCCAACTCTGGCTCCTTTTTAGGTAGACATCCAAAGGGCTACATCCCAGTCTTTCCTAGAGTGGCTATGAGAGCTGAACATTTTATATTGACTGCAGAGAATCTACAGGGCCAGACAAAGTATTACACTGCACAATATTAGTGAAAGATGGAACTTGTATATGAGTTTTATTTGCCCCATAGGTAGAAAGAGAGGAACTGCCACAAGAACAGCAGCTTACTGCTGAATGTTCAATAGGGGCCACCTTATGAATAATAGACTTGTTGGCAGACTCTGAAAATAGCGTACTCATGCGCATTGTTTCTCCAGTAGCGAAGCTTCTCCTGACAGTACCAGAGTGGTAGACAAGGGTTCTATCAAAAGCAAGATTCCCAAAGAGAAAACTAATGTGGACAAAAGATATTGGTACTGCTTTGTACAGATGTTGAAAGCTAGGTGTTGATGACTGGAGAAAGTTGCATAGATCGCAAAAGGATCGGTGCTAAGCTAGTAAAACTGGAGCAGTGCAGAGCCAGGAGTGGCATCAAGAATAAAAAATACTCGTTACCCTTTTTATACTGCCCTTCAAGATTTCTCAGATGCCTGCTAGATGAGTCTGAAGTACTTTGGTGTCTTTTATATTTTAACTGCTTCTTTGGATTGCTCGCCCCAATCGCAGCAGTTACAGCAGCAGTCAGTACCAGGTCAGTACCAGGTCAGTACCAGGTCAGTATCAGGTCAGTACCAGGTCCGAGTAACTAAAAGAGCAGTGCAGGTTGGACCTAGATGTGACTGCAGCCTTTTTTTGTCCATTTTTGTTAGAACATCCACTGTAACCATTTCAGACAATCCTAGATCCTAGTGTGTGCATAATAAAAAAGAATTCTTGAACTTGCCACTCGTTGTGACTGGCTGTGAACTGTTGGGAAGAGTGGTAATAATCTCCGGCATGTGCAAAAGGGTCAGGAGCATTGCTGATAATAATTGACGTTCGAGAGCACAGTCCTGAACTTATTTTGGCAAGTTATGACAGATATTTTGTGGGAAATATAAATGTTCTTTAGAGTTTGTGAAAAACAAAAAGAAAATTATTTTGTGAATAACCAAGGAGCAACAACCCAAAACTGGTGGACTATGATGGGAGTGTTATTAAAACTGATAAAATAAGCAGAGAAGCTAACAGATGAACAGATGAGTCACACATTAGTGGAGGCTTTATGTTCAAAACCTGACACTATGAAAAGATTAACGGTAGCCCCAGGAGCGCAGTCAGGCCCAATATAGTGTGAGAGTGATCATGTTGAGACATCTCCCACATTACAATGTCATCAGGTCACCCAAGCCTTAAAGGGAGGTTGAGTGAACTGTAGAAGAAACATTGTTATGTTGTGTCACATTATGTCATGAATGTTATGTAAAAATTCCACAGCAAATAATATTATTGGTGATCTAGCAACAATCCTAACACAATTCTATTAATATATATTACATATCATATCATGATACTATGTGCTATTCTGCCACTGCAGATCAAGGTTAAATCATTAAAACAGCAAAAAAATCCATATCGACTGATAATGTCACAAACTGTATAGCAACAATTTGCACCAGCGGATTCTTTTATTCACTCATTCAAACTTCCAGATCACTTCTCACCACAATATTGAGATTTCTCCTGTGTCTGGCTCCTTCTTATCCCGCCACTGACATTCCGTTTTTTACTAAAATTAATGAACTGAGGAATAAATGTCCCAAATAAATGTCCCTATATTCCTTGACATGTGGATGTTAAATTTGTTTGAAAAGGATCATCCAACTCAAAGGTGAAGTGTGGATGTGGTTTGAATTTTGACTTCATACTCATCTCCATGGCACCCAATTGTACTTTTTGATGTAGCAAATACTGTTAATAGGTTAAAAAAAAATAAAGAACTTGCATGTATGTAGCACCCTTCATGTCCTCACAAAACACATCACAGACAATAAATGACTTTTCAAGAGTAGTCACTATTGATATGTAAGCAAATGCAGCAGCCAATTTGTGCACAGTAAGATCCCATAAATGCCAGTGGGATGAATGACCAGATAATTAATCTGTTTTATTGGTGTTGGCTGAGGGATGGATGTTGACCATTATACCAGCAGAATCCCCTGCTGTTCTTTGAAAAAGTGCCGTGAGTTCTTTGACATCCACCTGAATAGGCAGACGTATCATCTGAAAGACGACATTTCTGACAATGCAGGAATCTTCAATATTGCACTGAAGTGTCAAACTAGTTTATGTGCTCAGATTCCTGAGTAGTGCTTGACCTCACAAGCTACTGATGCAGAGGAAAGATTGCTACCAAATGAGCCAGCTGTTTGTAGAAACTTGCTGTGCACGAGCTGGCTGCTTTGTTTGCACACATAAAAATAGTGGCTCAACTTCAAAAGTAATTAATTGGCCGTGAAGTTCTTTGGGACGTCCTGAGGATATGAAAGGCGTCATATGAAGGCAGGTTCTGCCTTTAGCCTTGGCTTAAACCCACAAATACATTTTCATGCTGCCACAGCATAATGCATCACAGCATTGATTCAATGAATCAAAAATAAAGCATTGCAGATTTATTGAATCATTCACACTACATTCCTTTTGTCTCCTCCATTGTTTCAGCAGTCAAGATCAGGATTCACACAAGCAGTTGACTGAACAGATAATCTGCCGACTGGTAGCGGCACCGTCTATTGTTCCTGCTGGCACGATCAATCATTGGAAAAACAGCTCAACCAAAAGCTGAACAGTTGATTGGCAATACTAAAGCAATTCTATTTCAAATAATGACTGTGATTAAAAATAGTCTGTGGGACTAATACAATTTGCGAATATTGTGAAATATTTAAGTGTGAGAATAAAGCATTTAATAGTATATTCCTGTTGGATATGGTGTTCTTCAAAATGTGCTAATATTGTTTCCATACTTAATAATCAGATTTTTTTTTTGTTTGAGTATTTCCAATCTCAGCTGCAGCAATTGTAATATCTACCCCTTGTTGCATGGCTATCGGAGCTAACCAGAGAAATATGCTTTTTGACAATATTAATGTAAGATACCAATATAAAGACATCAGATCAGTAGCAAACTGTTTCATTTGAAAATTATTGCAAACCTAACATTGTATAAAATGTTTTTGTTGCAGGGTGACCGAGGGCCACCAGGGCCACAAGGATCTATTGGCGATCCAGGCGTTGGAACAATAGGACCCAAGGTAACTGAAGTAGTCACATTAACTATTGGCCCTGAAAATTGCATATCCTTTATATTTCATTTAAGTTTTACTTCTCAAAACCATCTCTGGTGATGCATTTTGAATTACAGGGGTAGATTTTAACCCCCAGCAGGTTTTGGGTGGGTGGGGAGCAGGGTGAGTGCAAAACGCACTCACAGACCTAAGTTTGAGGGGTATTGTAACTCCCGCGCCTCATCTGTAAGCTGCCGATCAGTTGCCTCCTCCCCACCCTGCCCCGAAACAGCAGAAAGCGGCAGCTGGCTGGTGGGCGGGCGTGGAAGTTAGGCTGGCAGCAGAGGAAGGCTCTGCTGCAAGCAAGTAAGTCACGGGGAGGGGGTTTCAGGCGTGTCCCATGGGAGGGAAGGGTGAGGAATCCAGGGCAGGGGAGGCCGCAACATTCCTTGTGCTACCCCAGACCCCACAAAAGAATTTTTTAACCCTTTTTTTCCACCTGGCGTACTGGTTTTCCCGCTCAGGTCCGGGCTAAAATGCGATCGGGGTCCCATTGACATCATGGGACTCTGATTTGTATTAATTCAAGAGGCACCCATTGAGTCTGGTGGACACCTCATCCACTGCCAAATTAATAGTGTTAGGGGGAGAAATGGGACACCTTAGCGCCTCCCGTTAGCGCCTCCAGGGGGTGCTAACAGGGCGCTACCAGCTTTGTGACCGGGCGCGGTGATAGTACCAATGCCCGCAAAATTGAAGTGGAGGTTTGCGGCGGCAGTAACCACTAACGCCATGCTCTCTGGCGGACGGAGATCGTGACGTCATCCGGGTGCGCAGCGCCCCGGCTCTGAAATTCACTCTCGCCCCCCCCCCGAGTGTCTGCCGTTAGCAACAACAGGTAGAGGAGGCGGAATGCAGTTGGATGAGTGCTGGAGGAGCGCTATATAAAGGCGTCAACTTCTGGGGTTTTTTTAGTCGGCAAAGAATGCTGCCTTGTCAGCTTGACAAAAGCAAACAGGCGTTTTGAGTGATTTGAGTGTTCTCAACTTGAAGGAGTATTCTGACTGAGAAAAATTTATCACTTTCATTTGGGTTACATTTGCTAGTGCAACATTTCCATCATTTAATGGGGGCTGTACTGGCACTGGACCTCACCCTCCAGCGTCACTGTCGGAGGCAGCGGAGGCAGAGAGAAAGATTTCAAAATGTGGCCAGAGGGAGGGGGGCCAACAGGGCTCTTAACAGGAGGCCTTACCCTCCCAGGGTATTCTGGCAGCATTTCTCCTACATCAATCTCACTGAGGAGCAGTGTCTTAGGAGGCTCCGCTTCACCAAGGACGTGATCACAGAGCTCTGCCACCTCCTGCAGCCAGACCTTGAGCCTCACATCAGGAGCACTATGTCTCTCTCAGTGGCAGTCAAGGTCACCGTCGTCCATAGTTTCTATGCCAGTGGATCCTTACAGTGTGCAACAGGAGACATATCTAACATATTGCAGTTCGCCGTCCATTGCTGCATCCGTGAGGTCACGGATGCTCTCTACAGAAGGAGAAGGGATTACATTTCCTTCCCCATGACCAGAGAGAAGCAGCGCGAGAGTGCATGTTGCTTTGCCAGGATAGTGGGCTTCCCCATGGTGCAGGGCGCCATTGACTGCACCCACGTCGCTTTGCGGGAACCTCATAACAATCCTGAGGTATTCCGTAACTGCAAAGGCTACCACTCACTTAATGTGCAGTTGGTGTGTGACCACACACAGCACATGCTCACCGTCAATGCCCGCTATCCTGGTGGCAGCCACGATGCATTCATCCTGCGGCAGACCGGTGTGCCAACACTCTTCCAGCCACCACATCAAGCTAGCGGATGGCTGCTAGGTGACAAGGGCTATCTGCTCTCCACCTGGCTCATGACTCCCCAGCGCAATTCCAGCACTTGTACAATGAGAGACATGCTGTCACCAGGAACATCATTGAGCAGACCATCAGAATGCTGTCATCCTGAGAGAGGACCCACTGACCCGGGGCAGCACCTCAGCATCCCTACCAATCTGCTGGAGCACCACCCAAATGAGGTCGTTGAATTTCTTCTGGCACTATGTCAGGCTGCGTACGACCACACTACTGGCCGAGAGCGCCTGGGCCACTTCCCTCCACATTGCCCTGAATACCTGGGGCAATGGCCTCCTTCCAGTGTCCGGGAACAGTACTGCCCTCCTTCGCTCCACTCCCACGTCCAATGCCTTGTCTGTGAAACGACGAGCTCTCTCCCTGGGAGTGGGATCAGCCATCACGATCAGGAGATTGAATTGCTTGCATGTCGCCTTCACAGCCAGCAATGCTGATAATGAAGATCTGCACAATGATGCAACCTCCCATTTAAGAGCTGGAAGGGGCCAGTGTGAAGGATCAGTCCCGATTGCATAGCACCTGAAATTCATTATCGCTCTGCTGGTAGCGCCCCTGTAGCACCCTCCTTAGGTCATTAGCGCTTGATTTAGTGCTCCAGCTCTTTCCAGGAGCACTAAAAGCCAATTTAGGGAAACCTCTGACTGATTTGGTGCTAATTTTTCATGATTTTAAAATTTAGTGCCCCAAAACGGAGCAATCCCGAATTCCTCCCCCAAAAAGTCCAAAATTGTCAGGAACAGAGTGGGAAATGAAGTCGCCCAATGTTAACCACTTGCCCGCACATTTCTGCTGAACGGGAGGAAGTAAAATTCCCCTACAAAAAATTGTAAGGTCATACACTTAATTCAGAATTATAAGAATGAAGAGATAATATTTGCAATCATTAGTGGCACATGAAGGTAAATGTACCAATCCCACACTCCCAGCAGGAAGCTGTGCTGTAAGGGAAAGCTGGTCAGAGAATCTGTGTTACGTGTTGAAGCCCTACCTCCGATCTGTGCTCCCTTGGAGAGGGACTCTCCACTGGAAGTGCAGGAGTGAAGAATTTTTCCTATTGTTTGAACCTATACTAACTTGAACTAAATGTTATCCTTTTTCTACTACAAAAAAACACAGTATCTAGTTGGTCTGGTATATGGGACAGAACAATGTGATTTGAACACATTTTTACCATAAAAATTTGCAATTGTTCAATGTCCAGATGATGTTCAGATTTCTCGGGTTCTGAAATGCATTCCCTTGAACTGGCAGCACAGGCACAAGAAGCAGTCTGTGGAGGGAGGAGAAAATGAGAAGCTTGGTTCCTGCGCCTGTACTGGGTATTGCGCTGGGTCTCTGCTGGAGGACATAAAGGCTTGCACCCTGATCCATGGGGCAAGCCTCATATATGGTCA
The DNA here is from genome assembly GCA_030390025.1 of Squalus acanthias. Classification (NCBI taxonomy): domain Eukaryota; kingdom Metazoa; phylum Chordata; class Chondrichthyes; order Squaliformes; family Squalidae; genus Squalus; species Squalus acanthias. The sequence goes on from CM059428.1 coordinate 97,854,313, forward strand.
CGCATTCTGGGGGTGTGGCTGTCTTCTCTGGAATTGGCACTGCTTTGCTCCATTGGAGTAAGCTCATCCAGGTGCAGTGAAAATAGCTGGAGTATAGGTTAGGCCTTCGTAACACACAGCCACGAGAAGTGCCTCCCTTCTCCTCTAAAACAGTATCATCCTCAAATTTGAATTTTTTTTTAATGGTTTTCCTCCGTAGGTTAGTTTTGAACTCTTTTTTACTGTTTTATTTTTATTTGAGCCCTGTTACCGCCTGCCAGTCACGGGTGTTTCACTGTCATGTTCAACAGCCCCTCTGGAAGGATGTTATTCCTTTGGAATTCCTCTTATCCTCTGAGCTGGAGGACAAAGAGAATTTCTAGCGGATTCATCAGAAGGATGCCTGCTATCTGCCTGTACCTGAGGCGGGTAGTACCGACCCACTATTACCCACGTAGGGGGGTCCACAGAATGCGTCCGTTCTTCTTGGGCGTATCACAGGAGATTTGATGAGGGACACTGCTCTCCAGGTTGGGATTGGGCCCTTAAGGTGACATTTGTTTTTCCAATCAGTCTTGATATGTTGGAAGTTGAAAGAGTACATGCGCAGTGACAGACATGTGCACAGCCTGCACACCAACCCAAATTGGCCTGAGGTGTTAGGACCTTGAAAGAAGTGAGCATGGCAACGTTTCCAATTCTACATTGAAGGTGTGCCAAACCAAGGGCTGGGTATGCATGAGATGCAAAAAATGTGCAGTAAGGTTGTGCAAGCGTTTGGCTTGAATGAGGATTGCAGGCAACTCTTTGAATTAAGCAATATTTGGGTCATGCACAAGATACACGTCGAGAGCTATTTCCTTGCCAAATTCTTTTGTATGACTTCTTCACCACCCAATCCCACGTCCAGAAAGTAGTGTGCGTAGGATTGAGCAAGCTTACCACCTGCAGCCATAAATGATGGCTTGGTGTCCTCTGGGGAGGGTGCCCTGAAGTGTAAAATTGGGTAATCTACCTCACAGCCACTTCATGCATATCTATTTAGCCATCTCTGAAACAGGGGAGAAGCTGCTGTATCACTTACTCCCCACAGATTGTGCTCCCAACTTTGGGTTTCCTTTCACTTCATCACAAAGCTGTCGGATTGTCGTTAAAAACCCAAATAATGTTCTTTAGGGACCGAAACCTGCCATCATTACCTATATGTGACTCGGGTCCCACAATAACATGATTGACTCTTAGTTGCCCTTTGAAGTGGCCTAACAAGTCACTCAGTTGTATCAAACCGCTTGCAGCGGTTAAAACCATGGCTCACCGCCACCTCCTCAGGGCAACTAGGGATGAGCAATAAATACGAACCTTGTCAACAACATCCACACCCTGAGAATGAAAAATAAATCTAAGTCTGACATTTCTCTCAGCCTTGGTCAAGACTCACAAATAGGCTGAACTAGATATTTATCCCTGTTAGTTTATTGGATGGTAAGGTCCCTCTGGGGCTAATGCGTAAATGAGTTGACAAGATTGTACTTGTGAATCAGGACGGAGAAAGTGACTGGGGGTATGAGGTAGAAGCAAGAGAATTACATCACCAACTGGGGTCTAAAATCAGCACCCGAGGTGATCATAGTGACATTGTTGAATGTTATGATAACCCGAACTGAGGGGTCAGGGAACAGGATGTGTGAGTACACCCGTGAGAAACATAAATTACCTGGGAACAAAGGATATCAATCTAGATCCAATACATAGTCTAGCAAAGGCCAGGAAAAGTGTCCTCATGGCTGTAGCGCTGCTGAAGCTTTTAGCGATTGCACACACGGGCGTACTTTGGAGAGGGCGGCAAGAGGAACGGCAATATCCAAAATGGATGAGCGGGCGTCAACTCGGTGTTGCACGCTGATTGACGTCACACTCCAACTAATTACAGTACTTTCGGCGAGCGCAGGCAACGGCAGCACTGCCGACCTGCCGAAAATGGCGGCTGTCGTGGGACCTGATGGCAGTGGGCGGAAGTGCGGCGGCCGCCATTTTTTCCCCGAAACGGGCCTTAACGGTCAGCGGTAAGACTGCAAATTTTTAGGCCATACTGCTTAACTACTCATTTAAACTGTTACTTTTTATATATAAATTAATTAAACAACCAGGATAGAGTTAAACACATTGGGGTAAAAATTCAGTTGGTTGCGCCTCCCGTTAGCGCCTTAAATGGGCGCTAATGGGGCGTTAAGGCGCTAACGCCCGGGCGCAGCGCTGTTTGCGCCGCTCGAGAACTTAACTTGAGATTGTGCGGCGGCGCTAAAACTTACCGCTGCGACCACCTGCGCGCGCAGATTGTGACGTCAGTCCGTGGTGCAACGCCCTTGGGGCGCCCCGGAGCGGAAATTGAGTGGCGCCCCCTGCCTTACCGCCTGGCGCTTCCAACGACCGGAAGACTGGAACGTTATCAATCGGTCTGGGGCTGGGGGGGGCGCTATTTAAAGGGGGCCTCTTCCTGTCTTTTTCTGTGGTCGACATTTATGCACCACTCGTTCTGAGAGAGAGAGAGATTCGGAGAGAGAGAGAGAGAGAGACTTCTACATTGACTCAACGCTTTGTGAGGTAGTTTTGCCTAGTTCATCCTAACTTTGCTGCTACTTTCGTTGCTGTACCTCATTACTTTTCTGGCAAAGAGAAGATGGGGGCTGCAATGATTGGGGGCGTCGTCCTGCTCCAGCTCAATCGGAGCAGAGTGAGACGCAGACAGAGAGTGGCAATGATGGCCAGACGGAGGAGGCCCATCAGGCGCATGTACAGGAGAGCTTACCCTCCCAGGGTATATCGTGAACAGCTCTCCTACATCCACATGTCCGAGGAGCTGTGTTTGCGAAGGCTGCGATTCAGCAAGGAGGTGGTCACTGAGCTCTGCCACCTGCTGCAGCCAGATCTGCAGCCTCAGCTGAGGTCCAGGACGTCTCTGTCGGTGGCAGTGAAGGTCACAGTGGCCTTGAACTTCTACGCCACTGGCTCATTCCAAGCTGCTGTTGGGGACCTCGCCAATATCTCCCAGTTTGCGGTGCATCGCTGCATCCGGCAGGTCACCAATGCCCTCTTCACAAGGAGACGAGACTTCATCTCCTTCCCTATGACCCCAGACAAGCAGCATGACCGTGCTATGGGCTTTGCGAGGGTAGCGGGCTTCCCCATGGTGCAGGGCGCCATTGACTGCACGCATGTGGCTTTGCGTGCTCCGCGAGAGAATGCAGAGGAGTTCCGGAACAGAAAGGGGTTCCATTCCTTGAATGTGCAGTTGGTCTGTGACCACAGACAGGTGATTCTCGCTGTCAATGCCCACTATCCGGGCAGCTGCCACGATGCTTTCATCCTGCGCCAGAGTACTGTGGCAGAAATTTTCGAGGCACCGCATCAGCCAGTTGGTTGGCTTCTGGGGGACAAGGGGTACGCATTGAGCACCTGGCTGATGACACCGCTCCGTGCGCCAAACACCCCTGCTGAGCTGCGGTACCAGGAAAGCCAACAAGCAACGAGGAACATTATTGAGCGCACAATCGGCGTGCTCAAACAACGATTCCGCTGTCTGGACCATTCCGGAGGAGCCCTGCAGTACTCGCCTGAGCAAGTTTCCAAATTCGTAGTGGTGTGCTGCATGTTGCACAACATGGCAATCCTCAGGACGCAGCCAATGCCACCAGGCCTTGCAGCACCACAAGAGGAGGAGGAGGAAGAGGAGGAACAGGCAGAGGACGATGATCAGCAGCAGCACCAAGGCAGGAGGGCGGCCCACAATGGTCAAACTGCAAGGGCCGTCCGTCAACGACTAATAGCAAGCCGCTTCTAGGACCCCTGCCAGTGCTACAAACACGAATCAACCCAGCACGCAACCCCTAAGCCGGCCAAGGCACCAATAATTCCAACCACCAGCCATGTATATTTTGAATACAGAAACTTATTTATTGTACAAACTCTGTGTGTGTCAATTCCTCATGACAAACTCATAGAAATAAACACAAAAAAACAGTCAATAACATAACTGGTTCTCACAACCTGGAGATAATGTCCAAAACACTAAACAAAAGTTGGGCCATGAACCTCGGCCTTTAATAAAAAAATGACCAGCATTTTGGCACACCTCCTACTTTTTGCCCTTCGAGGGTGATCTCCTTCCCTTGCGCACTTCCCCCCTTCTAACCCTACTGCTCCTCCGTAATGGGACCTCAGTGGCTGCAGCAAGGCTGGTGGAAGGCTGCTGCTTGTCAGACCCTGACAGTGCAGATGCCCCTGAAGGACGGCCTCGACCACTTCTGGGCCTGGAGGGCCCGGCTGCAGACTGCACCAACTCTGCATGGGCGGCAGCAGTCTGTCCTACAGGCGGTGGCAAGTGCAGTGGAGAAGTGACAGTGTTGGCAGCAGGAATGCTGTCATCGTGAGAGAGGACAGCAACTCCCTGCTCGCCCGACACACTGGCACTCCCACGGGGCAGCACTTCAGCATCCGGAGCAATTTGCCTGAGAACAGATTGCTGGCCTGCTGCGGCGCGGTGACAGCCCCGGGGACATGTGCACGAACCATCGAGGATGGCAGCAGTCAGTGCTCGCGTGGCCTCAATCTGAGTCTGCATGAGAGCAGGCTCAGATGGGTTCCTGGCAGCCAGTGACTGAATTGCAGCAGTAAGCTTTAGTGTGGCATCCGCCTGTGCTACAGCGAAGTGCTCCACACTCCTTGCCAGTGCCTCAATGCATTCGGGCACCCTTCCCACTGCACCCATGAGCTCAGTGTGCATGACCACCGCCTGGCTGTTCATTTCTGCAATCAGCCGCTCCTCCTCTGCGTCCATTGCATTAGGAGTGTCTGGCATACTCTCCCTCTGGGGAGAAGGCTCCCGTTCTTCCCTCCCCCCCCCATGGCGTTGCTGCAGCCCGCTGGGTCCTGGAACTTCACCATCATCAGCCCCTTCCCCCCTGCTCCCCCGTTCTTCCCTCCCCCCCCCCATGGCGTTGCTGCAGCCCGCTGGGTCCTGGAACTTCACCATCATCAGCCCCTTCCCCCCTGCTCCCCTCCGGGGAAGGCGTGTTCCCAGTGTGGCCATGGGCTTCCTCGGGAGAGGGTGGCACTGATGCTCCGGCTTCCTCTTCCTCCTCAGCTGCAGCATCACTCCCAGTGGCAGCTTCAGGGACCATCTCCTCAGCTGGTGAATCACCATCTGAAAGCAGGGAGGTACAAGAGTGGCTTTAGCGTGAGGACAGGGTGGCAGTAAGGGAGGAATAAGTGCAGCGAGTTAGCAAGTTGGATTGAAAGTGTCAAAGGCTGGTATTGTGAGGGACAAGTGGAAGGACAGAGGACAAAAAGGTGATGACCTTACCATTGCTGTCCACAACGGGGTCGGCGTCTCCAGTGGCGACAGGACCGATCACCCGGCTTGCCACAATCCTGTGGACGCGCTCCTCCAGATCGCTGAGGGGTTGCAGCTGAAGCCGCCCTCCACCCGTCCGTTGCTGCTGTCTCCGATTATGAGCCAGCTTAGCCTGCAAGAAAAAGGACAGCATCTGAGTCAATATACAGCCATGGTCTTGCCTGATGTGCCTCCCATAGGTGAATAGCCCTTACAATATGCAGCCATGGTCTTGCCTGATGTGCCTCCCATAGGTGAATAGCCCTTACAATATGCAGCCATGGTCTTGCCTGATGTGCCTCCCATAGGTGAATAGCCCTTACAATATGCAGCCATGGTCTTGCCTGATGTGCCTCCCATAGGTGAATAGCCCTTACTGTATGCAGCCATGGTCTTGCCTGATGTGCCTCCCATAGGTGAATAGCCCTTACTGTATGCAGCCATGGTCTTGCCTGATGTGCCTCCCATAGGTGAATAGCCCTTACTGTATGCAAAGTGTGGAATGTGTGTGTGTGTTTGATGAAAGGGCCATAGGTGTTGGATGAGTGTTGTGCATTGGGGTTTTAAGACCCTCTGGCCATAGAGTGAGGTTGAGATGGAGGGATGGAGAGGTATTGAGAAAAAGCCACTCACCCTGACGACCCGAGTGAGGTCGTTGAACTTTTTGCGGCACTGGACATGGGTCCTGGGCACCATGCTCCTGGAGGAGACGCTCTGAGCCACCTCCCTCCACACTCTTCTGAACTCGCGTGGCAAAGGCCTCCTGCCACTCTCTGGGAACAGCATGCATCGTCTGCGCTCCACTGCGTCAACCAGAGCATCCAAGGCCCGCTCGGTGAAGCGATGAGCGCGTTCTCTCACCCTCTCCATGCTTGGCAGCAAAATGGATTACAGGTCTCTCCAGGCTGAGATTCAAGGCTGCAATGAGCAGGGTGTGGCTGGGGAGCAAGTGGCCCCCCCCCGCTTTAAGAAGTGTCCGGCGCCAGTGTGTCTGTGTTCCATCGCTAACTGGCAGCAGCTGCGCTGCGCTCGTGCGCTGAGTTAGCGCCTCACTCCTAGGCCTTTGCGCCTTAAGAGAGGTGTGCAGCGCCTAATTTAGCGCTCCACTCACCTCCCGGGGCGGTAAAAGTGAAGTTTCCTGTCAGTGCCGATAATTAGCGCCAGGCGCTAATATTTGCGCGCGGACGATATTTGCGCCCCAAATGGGGCGCGACCTAATTTCTACCCCATTGATACATATCAGTGGGGTTGAAATTAAAAAAAGAGGACATAGATTGGAAATTACAATTATCAGGGTTGGTTCCCCTGAGTTAACACTGAAATTGGATGAAATATTACTTTGTCAGAAGGCAAAAGGAGTGCTGGAGGCTCTTTTAAGTTTAGGGGATGATTTTTTAGTATGTGGTAGTATTTGGTGGATAATCGGCATTAAACCCTTGCTTGCATCCATTTTATGTTAAAGACTCAATTTTGTAACAAACAAACAAACGGCTTTTCCTGAATCTGCTGGCAACAGCATCCTGGAAAATGTCCAAAAATCAGCTCAGACATTCAAGGCCTCTGTGGCTGGTACAGATAGAGTCGTAAGGATAGCTGCCTGTTCTTTGTGTAGCTTCAACATCCTTTAGATAAGCTTTACTGCCTTAAGGCCACCGTAGATAAGTAAGGTCATGAAACTTTCACCCACTTACACCGTAGAAGTGAACAGGTCTTTGGGATGCTGAGCCGATGTAAGTTAGTGTAAACCAAGAGTAAAGGTTATGGAGTGCAGGACTTGATGTAATGGCCTTTTAGCTGAGGATAAATGCAAGACCATTGTCACAGAAGTTAGGGAGGACCCTGAGCTAATAGCCCTGTGACTGAGCTCAGCAACTGTAACGTAAGGTTTCCCAGTCTTTGCGTCACCGTGTGTGTTGTCTGTTCGTATTACTTCCTCTAATAAATCGATCAGCGAATGTTTGCAAGATTTTAGTGGATATTTGTTTTTAGATTTCTTAACAGTAATATTTTACTGTTTTATTTTTATTTGAGCCCTGTTATTTATTATTTTGTAATTTTTGAATGATACCTGCTATTCATTTAATTTTTTTTAGGGAAATCGTGGATTTCCTGGATTACTTGGACCAGCTGGACCTAAAGGAGATGGTTATCCCGGCCCTCAGGTAAGTAGTGGCTTTAATGCAACATTTTCTTTAACCTTTGCAGAATGGTCACAAACAGACAACTTGTAAAGCACAGCTGGGTCATGCCTCCCAAGAATGCATATTGGGAACTCCCCATGACTTTCAATTCAATGGATTGCAAATCATGATTTCCCGATATATGCACTCAGTCAGCCGGTGCTGATGTGCCACTTTTTCAATTCTGGGGAGGTTCAGCAATAAGTAACAAGATTGAGTCGATGGACCTGGGATGAAACAGCACAGCGATTAAAGTGCCCACTGGGGCTTTCAAGGGAAATAATCTAATTGTGTATTTTCTCAGAGAATTTTAGCAGCAATTTTGAAATATGCACAAATTCAATAAAATTCTGAGTGGCCACCTTTAAAGTGGACAAGAAAACTGCAGTGAAAAGCTTTGTAGGTTAATCGGGTTTCTGTTTTCCTGTCTGTATCTATATTTGATGTGAATCTGTAATTAAATAAAGGAAGTTTGCAAATATGCCAAAATAGGAGAGAATGCAGGTTGTTCACAATTATCCCTAAACTGAGTTTAGAACTGCAATGTTATTTTTAATCATTCTTGGGATGTGGTATCACTGGTAAGGTCGACATTTATTGCCCATCCCTAGTTGCCCTTGAGAAGGTGGTGGTGGGCCGCCTTCTTAAACCGTTGCATTCTGTGTGGTGAAAGTGCTTCCAAGATGCTGTTAGATAGGGAGTTCCAGGATTTTGATCCAGCAACGATGAAGAAACGCTGATATATGTCCAAGTCAGGATGGTGTGTGACTTGGATGAGATGGTGTTCCCATGAACCTGCTGCCCTTGTCTTTCTGAGTGGTGGAAATCACAAGTTTCAGAGGTGCTGTCGAAGAAGCCTTGACGAGTTGCTGCAGTGCATCCTGTAGATAGTACACACTGCAGTCATGGTGTGCCAGTGGTGGAGGGAGTGGATGTTTAGGCTTGAAAAAGGTGCTGACTGAAAGTAAGATATAACTCCAACGGGATGAAATATTCCGAAAAAGAGTTAGCCCATGTCACTTTCATACACCTGTTGGAAACCTGCTTAAGTAGGTTTGGAAAGTCTTTAAAAAAGTTGCCTAAGCTTCCTCTTACAGTAATCCCCAAATATAACAAGAAAATCATCCCAATACCTTTAACAAAGAAAACTGACAAACTTATAAGATTTAGATTGTCACTGACCTGTTCACTTTAAAAATAACCACTAAGAACTTCAAAGAAGTTTGGAAATTATATAAGGGCTTCCAGGATTCTCTGATACACAATCATACAAAGATGATGGTAAATACTTTGTGGCTATTTTAAAATAACTGTTGGTTCCTCCTACATGTAGCAGACAATGTAGCCATTGGCACTCTTGGGTTTTCAGCCAGTTGACTTACCAGAGAGGAGACCAAGCAGACACAAGGACAGAATAAGGAAAACGTTATACAATGAACAGAGGAAAGAGGGAAACAATGAAAGAGTAAAAATATGAAGAATGAGGAGAGAAACAATGAGCGTAAGAGTGAAAGGGAAACAGAAGTTGTCCCAATTGCCATCAAATCCAGATGGTCCAACCTTGGCATGATTCAATCCTGGTCTATACTGAATTAACTAATCTCAACCAAGGTTGCTGTAGGAGAGCTACGTTTGAGGTCAGTGCCCCTGCATTGCTGAGGGGAAAGCTGGCCAGTATGCTGATCAATAACCAGAGATCCCGACATGGAAATGTGACAGCAGGATTAGGCTTAGGTGTGATGTCCTCCCCAGTTAGAAAGCCTGCTGACACTTGCTTCAAGGTTACATAAAAATAATGCCTCCCCTCCCTTTCCCCCGCATGCCAGTTACTAGAGGAAGACTGGCACCTCATTGCAGCCTACACCGGCATCTCCGCATCATACTCTGGTGAGGGACCAATGCCTTCATGAGGGGAAGGGACAAAATTGTAGAGAAAAAAATGGAAAACTGAACGCTAACAATCAAAAGGAGAAAGAAGCAGGAGAAAATAAAAGAGATAGAAAGTGAGAGAAGATCGGGATGGAGTAAAGGGAATAAAAGCTGGTAGAGTCCCTTTCCTATTGGTTGATCACAAACTCTAGGGAAGCATCAATAGTGACCATGGTGGGTGATGTTCCCAGCTGGAGAGGAAAGGTGGTAAATGGAGGTGGGACCAGGAAATCTTAAGGAAACATATAGTATAACTGGATAAAAATTGTTTCCATACGTTTTGCTATATCCTTATTCTTGAACATACAGAGAACTATACGCAAAATTGAAGATACTTAAACAAGCTATTTCTGATTGGAAATTAGCTAAGGGCTAAGGGTAAATACATTGGCCTGAAATTTGCAGTCATCGGTGAAGCTCACCGCTAACCTCAAAGAAAGCTGCCCACAAACATCTAGTGATCTCTGTGGTGTGAATTTCAGCTCTCCTGACATTAGTTTGAACCTGGTGCCAAGTCAAGCGAATCTCCAGTGTCCAGCAATAGTGATGTCATCAAGCAGGCTAAGCAGCCAATCACGTTGAAAAATTCTCACAGACAGCAAACCAGGAAGTAAAATGCACAGATTATAATTTACATTTTACAGAGAGCGAAATAAAGATTGGGATATACACATAGGATTAAGGTAGAAGCTGAAATATAAACAAACTTAAAAAATATATATATTAAAAGCTATGTAATTCTTATCATATTAATGGCAAAATTTGACATTCCAGAAATATAAAATTAGTTTTCAGGGCCAGAATGGTTGTTCAGCAGTTAAAACCCAGTTTTTTTTTTTTGTTTCATTCGTTCCTGGGATGTGGGCATCGCTGGTAAGGCCAGCATTTATTGCCCATCCCTACTTGCCCTTGAAAAGGTGATGGTGTGCTGCCTTCTTGAATTGTTGCAGTCTATGTGGTGGTGGAGCTCCAATAGTGCTTTTAGGGAGGGTGTTCCAGGATTTTGACCCAGCGACGATGAAGGAACGCCGATATATTTCCAAGTCAGGATGGTCTGTAACTTGGAGGGTAACTTGCAGGCGATGGTGTTCCCATGCGCCTGCTGCTCTTGTCCTTCTAGGTGGTAGAGGTTGTGGGTTTGGGAGGTGCAGCTGAAGAAGCCTTGGCGAGTTGCTGCAGTGCATCTTGTAGATGGTACACACTACAGCCACAGTGGAGCGAGTGAATGTTTCAGGTGGTAGATGGGGTGCCAGTCAAGCAGGCTGCTCTGACCTGGATGGTGTCAAGTTTCTTGAGTGTTGTTGGAGCTGCACACATCCAGGCAAGTGGAGAGTATTCCACCACACTCCTGACTTGTGCCTTGTAGATGGTGGAAAGGCTTTGGGGAGTTGGGAGGTGAGACACTCGCCGCAGAATACCCAGCCTCTGACCTGTTCTTGTAGCCACAGTATTTATGTGGCTGGTCCAGTTAAGTTTCTGGTCAATGGTGAGCCCCAGGATGTTGATGGTGGGGGATTCGATGATGGTAATGCCATTGAATGTCAAGGGGTGGTGGTTAGACTCACTTTTGTTGGAGATAATCATTGCCTGGCACTTGTGTGATACGTATGTTACTTGCCACTTATCAGCCCAAACCTGAATGTCGTCCAGGTCTTACGGCATGGGGGCATGGACTGCTTCATTATCTGAAGAGTTGCGAATGGAACTGAACACTGTGCAATCATCAGAGAACATCCCCACTTCTGACGTTATGATGGAGGGAAGGTCATTGATGAAGCAGCTGAAGACGGTTGGGCCTAGGACACTGCCCTGAGGAACTCCTGCAGCGATGTCCTGGGGCTGTGATGATTGACCTTCAATCACCACAACCATCTTTCTTTTGTGCTAGATATGACTCCAGCCAGTGAAGAGTTTTCCCCCTGCTTCCCATTGACTTCAGTTTTACTAGGGCTCCTTGATGCCACATTCGGTTAAATGCTGCCTTGATGTCAAGGGCAGTCACTCTCACCTCACCTCTGGAATTCAGCTCTTTTGTCCATGTTTGGACCAAGGCTGTAATGAGGTCTGGAGCCTGGCGGAACCCAAACTGAGCATTGGTGAACAGGTTATTGGTGAGTAAGTGCCGCTGGATAGCACTGTCAACGGCACCTTCCATCACTTCGCTGATGACTGAGAGTTGACTGATGGGGCGTTAATTGGCCGGATTGGATTTGTTCTGCTTTTTGTGGGCAGGACATACCTGGGCAGTTTTCCATGTTGTCGGGTAGATGCCAGTGTTGTAGCTGTACTGGAACAGCTTGGATAGAGGCACAGTTAATTCTTGAGCACAAGTCTTCAGCACGACAGCCGGGATGTTGTCGGGGCCCACAGCCTTTGCTGTATCCAGTGTGCTGAGCCGTTTCTTGATATTACATGGAGTGAATCGAATTGGCTGAAGACTGGCTTCTGTGATGGTGGAGACCTCAGGAGGAGGGCGATATGGATCACCCACTCAGCACATCTGGCTGAAGATGGTTGCAAACGCTTCAACCTTGTCTTTTGCACTCGCGTGCTGGGCTCTGCCATCATTGAGGATGTGGATATTCATGGGGCGTCCTCCTCCCGTTAGTTGTTTAATGGTCCACCACCATTCATGACTGGATGTGGCAGGACTGCAGAGCTTTGATCTGATCTGTTGATTGTGGAATTGCTTAGCCCTGTCTATAGCATGCTGCTTCCGCTGTTTAGCATGCATGTAGTCCTGTGTTGCACCTTCCCCAGGTTAGCACCTCATTTTTAGGTACACCTGGTGCTGCTCCTGGCATGCTCTTCTGCACTCCTCACTGAACCAGGGTTGGTCCCCTGGCTTGATGGTAATGTTAGAGTGAGGGATATGCCGGGCCATGAGGTTACAGATTGTGGTGGTATACAATTCTGCTGCTGCTGATGGCCCACAGCAGCTCATGGATGCCCAGTTTAGACCTGCTAGACCTGTTCTGAATCTATCCCATTTAGCACGGTGGTAGTGCCACACAACACGATGGAGGTGTCCTCACTGTGAGGACTGGACTTTGTCTCCACAATGACTGTGCGGTGGTCACTTCTACCAATACTGTCATGGACAGATGCATCTGTGACAGGTAGATTGGTGAGGACGAGGTCAAGTATGTTTTTCCCTCGTGTTGGTTCTCTAACTACCTGCTGCAGGCCCAGTCAGACAGCTATGTCCTTCAGGACTCCGCCAGCTCGGTCAGTCGTGGTGTTACCGAGCCACTCTTGGTGATGGACATTGAAGTCCCCCACCCAGAGTACATTCTGTGCCCTTGCTACTCTCAGTGTTTCTTCCAAGTGGAGTTCAACATGGAGGAGTACTGATTCATATTACATAGGATATACGGCACAGAAACAGGCCATTCGGCCCAACCAGTTTATGCTCCACTCGAGCCTCCTCCCGTCTTTCCTCATTTAACTCTGTCAGCATAACCTTCTATTCCCTTCTCCCTCATATGCTTATCTAGCCTCCCCTTAAATGCATTTTTACTATTTGCCTCAACTACTCCCTGTGGTAGCGAGTTCCACATTCTCACCACTCTCTGGGTAAAGAAGTTTCTTCTGAATTCCCTATTTGATTTCTTGTATTGATGGCATCTTGTTATGCTCTTCCCCACAAGTGGAAACACTTTCTCTGTTTCTACTCTATCAAAACCTTTCATAATTTCAAAGACCCCTGAGCCCTCTTTTTTCAAGTGAAAAGAGACCCAGCCCATTCATCCCCTCCCGATAGGTATACCCTCGCATTTCTGGTATCACCCCTGTAAATCTTCTCTGCACCCCCTCCAGTGCCCCTACATCCCTTTAATAATATGGCGACCAGAACTGTATGCAGCACTCTAAGTGTGGTCCAACCAAGGCTCGATACAAGTTTAGCATAACTTCACTACTTTTCAATTCTATCCCTCGAGAAATAAACCCTAGTGCCTGGTTTGCTTTTTTTATGGCCTTGTTAACCTGTGATGCTACTTTTAGTGATTTGTGTATTTGTACTCCAAGATCCCTTTGCTCCTCTACCCCACCCAGACTCTCACCCTCCAAGTAATAAGTGATCTCCCTATTCTTCCCACCAAAATGTAATACCTCACATTTATCTGTGCTGAATTTCATTTGCCAATTATATGCCCATTCTGCAAGTTTATAAATGTCTTCCTGTAATTTGTTTTGTCCTCCTCAGTATTAACTATCCCCATCAATTTGGTATTATCCACAAATTTAGAAATTGTGTTTTTGATTCCAAAGTCTAAATCATTCATATAAATTGTGAACAACAGTGGTCCCAGCACTGATCCTTGAGGAACATCACTACCCACCTTCTGCCACTGTGAATAGCTACCTTTTACCCCTATTCTCTGCTTTCTGTCCTGAAGCCAGTTAGCTATCCAATCTGCTACTTGTCGCCTGACTCCACATTCTCTGACCTTCTTCATCAGTCTATTATGTGGTACCTTATCAAAGACCTTTTGAAAATCTAGATAAATTACATCCCCTGCATCATCCTTGTCCATTCTCTCTGCTACCTCCTCAAAAATTTCAATGAGGTTGGTCAAGCAAGACTTTCCCTTTTGAAATCCATGCTGACTATTCTTTATTTTTATTTTTGGCTTCTTGATGTTCTTCTATTTTCTCCTTTAGTAGGGATTCCATTATTTTTCCTACCACCGATGTTAAGCTGACTGGTCTATAGTTCCCTGGACATGTTCTATCTCCCTTCTTAAATATAGGTATCATGTTAGCTATCCACCAGTCCTCTGGCACTACACCTTTTTCTAATTAATTATTAAATATGTGTAGTAATGCCTCTGCCATCTCTTTCCTAGATTCTTTTAAAATGCGTGGATGTAATCCATCCGGACCAGGGGTTTTTTCCTCTTGGAGTTTGATTAGTTTATTTAATATATCTCCTCTTTTTATTTTAAATGCAGTTATTTCATTACTAATCTCATGATCCAATGTCATGTCCACCTGTTCTATCTCCCTGATAAATAGTGAGGCAAAGTAATTATTTAATATTTCTGCCATCTCTCTATCGTTACCTGTGGTATTATTCCTATCCATCCCTTAGTGGCCCTATTCCCATCCCGACCTTCCTTTTTTATTGCTGTGCCTGTAAAATATTTTACTATTTTGTTTTATGCTCCGTGATAATTTAATTTCATAGTTCCTCTTTGCCTTCCTGATTGTTTGTTTGTTTTTTTGACTTCTTTCCGAATCTCTTCATATTTTCCCTTATCATACTTTCCCCTGTTGTCCATGTTCTTAACGTATGCCTCTTTCCTTACCCTCAATTTTTCCATTATGGCTTTATTCATCCATGGTGTCTTATTAGTGTTTAGCTTGTTCTTGTTTTTTAGTGGAATATATTTTTCCTGCACTCTGTTGAACACTGTTTTAAATGTTTCCCATTGCTGTTCTACGTCATTGTTTGCCAATATTGTTGTCCATTTTATTTTCCCAAGTTCTATTCTCATTCCCTCAAAATCAGCTTTTCTCCAATCTATTACCCTGGTCTTCATCATACTTATGTCCTTCTCAATTATTATTTGAAAGCATATTATATTCTGGTCACTATTGCCTAGATGTTCCCCTACTTTTACTTCTCTTATCTGCTCTGGTTCATTCCGAATTACTAGATCCAATGGAGAATCCTCCCTTGTTGGGCTTTTTACATATTGGGTTAGAAAGGAGTCCTGTACACATTGTAGGAACTCCATTCCCTTATCCCCTTTACCTACCTCTTCTGTCCAATTAATATCGGGGTAGTTGAAATTCCCCATGATTATTATGTTTTTTACTAATTTCCCTAATTTGTTTGCATATTTCTTCCTCCACTCCCTTCCACTATTAGCTGACCTGTAGATTACCCCTATTAGTGTGATTGATCCTTTATTATCTTTTATCTCTATCCACATGGATTCTCTTTCTGTTTGGCTGATAGCTGTGTCAATTTTTTCTACTGCCATTATGTTATCCCTAATAAGTACAGCTACTCCACCTCCCCTTTTCCCTCTCTATCTTTTCTAAATATATTATACCCTGCAATGTTTCATCAGCTGAGGGAGGGCAGTAGCTGGTAATCAGCAGGTTTCCTTGCCATGCTTGACCTGAAGCCATGAGACTTCATGGGGTCCGGAGTCAATGTTGAGGACTCCCAGGGACATTCCCTCCCAACTGTATACCACTGTGCTGCCACCCCTGGTGAGTCTGTCCTGCCGGTGGGACAGGACATACCCAGGGATGGTGATGGAGGAGTCTGGGACGTTGGCTGAATTGTATGATTCTGTGAGTATGACTATGTCAGGCTGTTGCTTGACTAGTCTGTGTTAGTGAGGAAGACTTTGCAGGGTCGACTGGGCTGAGTGTGGTGTTGACCTATTACACCTCTTTCAACAAGGCTTAACCTTTTCAGGAGGTGGGGGGAGCGGTTAACAGCAATATTCCAGCGTAATAGAGGAAGTTTTCGCCAGGAACTGTGATTTGAATTGATTGCTGGCTCTGGGGAGTTTCACAGTGCAACCTGTGGAGGAGCGGGGAATGACTGACAGCAACTTCTGGATTTCTGCATTTATCTGCGCATGCGCGTACTCCAGAAGTCTGCTGTTACTTTCAGCAAACATTGACCATTTCACCATCATTACCACTGTAAAATCCAGACCATTATTTATGCTGAACATGTGCTATCACACCGTTGGAATGCAAACTACTGACTGCAAAATATTGTGGTTACTTGGAAAACCTACTAAATATTATTATTCCTCAGCCTTGAGATACATAAAGTGGTGCTATAAAAATGCACTTATTAACCAACAGATATTAGTATACTAGCCAAGGAGTGGGTTTTGTGCAGTATCATTAGTTATCTGTCGGTAATGCTGAAATGTTTACTATTTGGATTAAAAGCAATCTTTAACATGGGCTAGAGTTCCTGAACTTCAGAATGTTAAAATAATTGACTTGCAGTTAAATTCACGTTTGTATCTTGTAAGTGGCGTTCATGTCGTCTGAAATTTTTTTAAATTTATGGCACAGTTAGACAATATTTTAACAATCTAGATTTCTACAACTGTCACATATAAGTCACATAATGATTTATTTATCTAAAATCTTTTAATTCTTCTATGAATACAAGGGTATTTTTATAATTTTATTTTAGGGTGCACAAGGACTGCCAGGTCCACCTGGTGACCCAGGGCAAGATGGCAAAGGATTTCCTGGATCAAAGGTACATTTATGCTTATCAAGTTGAGAAATGAACATTTAATATTTTGCTGTTCACTCCACATGGCAAAAGTTAAACCCTTTTCCAGCCAGGTAGCACAAGGTGTAGCTAGATTACTTTTAATAAACGAAGTAATGTGATGAAGTTACAAAAGAGCACATTTATGCAATTTTCTCATTTTCCACATGTTCTTGCCATGTGACCTTCTCAAATTAGTGCAATTAATGTTTCATACTGTAGACTTCATGCGTGTTAGAAGCTAGATTGGGACTAGCCAACTGTAATTTTCTTAGAAGCTATTATTGCTTTTGAAGAAAGAGAGAGGACAGTTGTTCCATTTCACATCCGAAAGTCTTTACTGGGAGTGATATTATTAGTACTTGCATGGCTTTTATGTTTAGAACCACTGATCAGATTTTTCTCTTTGTCAGCTCTCTGTATGCTTCAGTGGGTGGGTACACTGTGATGTGGTAGTGAGTCATGCAGATGAGGAACGCTGCCAAGTTTGATTCCTGTTCAGTGCTAAGCTGGCTGACCTCAGCTGCGGTAGTATTTAGTGTGCTACAAATGGCCTCAACATCCAGCTGATCATTGTTGGAAATGCACATGGGTGTGGAAGGATCAGTCTTGCCCATCATACCTTAATATTCAACATTTTTGAGATTTAAGGAGTTAATTTCCTGAGTGCAGTCACTGTTAAATTAGAGGTTTTGTTCTCCCCTTTTTAGCACACTTGCAGAAATGCACAACTTTACTCGCTACACTAAACATTGAAGTCGATGGAAATGAAAATAAGGAGAGATGTAGAACTGGCGACTGAATCAATATTGCCTGTTTTACACTATCACACAAAGTCAAAATTATCCCCACAGTGTGGGAGACACAACTTTCATTCCATGGTGGTAAAATAGTCATAGCAGGACCAATTTTAACAAATACAGAGGAAATCACCAACCATTTGGAGTGTCACGGTGAAGGTACAGTTTCCATGTGTAAAAGCTCTTCAACTCCTTAGTCACAGTGCCCCAGAGAATGTCTGGTGGGTCTGATGGGCCTAGGAGGGTCTCTTGGGCACTGAGGCTCAAGTCTGGAGAAATCTGTCCTGATGAAGATGCAAGGAGTATTTTTTTTTTCCAAGTAGGCTATTGTACACACCTATGAAATCAGTCAGATCAAATTGGGAATCCATTACGTAGTCATATAGTTGGTGCACAACTCCATACAGCATGTAATAGCAAGTCAGTAACGTCACTTCTACCAGGATCCAGAGGTATATCCGTTAGCAGCTGTAGAAGGAAGTGTAAAGGTTTGAATTCATCTGTGTTATGGTGAGAATTCACTTTGTAGTAGCCACTGAGTAAGGTGTGAATCAAGGTGAGGTCCAGAAAATATTTGCAAGACTTCCAACTTGGCCACTCGAGCATGTATTGCAGAATGAACAGTTTCAGTAGTGTAGTCAAGCAAGGATAAACATTTCACAGCATCTCAATCTGACCTCTCTCAGGTGGTTATTTTTGGACATACCTTATGGAGTCATGCTATGGCTTGCCATAATGTAACTTTATGGGTCCCCCCCCACCGCCACCCCACACCCCCGCCCCCCACCCCCCAAGGCAACTTTGCTGAGACTTCTTGCTTCTGTGTTCCCCAAACACCTTGTGCGCTATGAAGCATTTCTTGTAATTTGTCTTTTCTAGGTAGGAATTTCTCCAAAGTATCCAGGAGCCAAAATTCCTTAGATGCCCCAGAAGACTCCTGCGTTAACTTCAGTGAGAGCTTGCTGAAATGGTCGCAAACTCTGCTAGGACCCAAGTACACCTGGTCCTGGCCTTGCAGTGGAGATCCTGACTGGCCATATGGGACAGAGCCTCTACCCTCTCCTACAAGGCCATTGATGTAAGGGAGCAAGGCCAAGGGTAGGGACCCTTGCATCAAAAATTCCCATGCCCCAGCCTGTAGTCGGCACCCAGTTGGCCTGGACATACCAGGCGTACCGTCTCAACACCTGGCAGAAGTGGAGCCCAGCTGGGGTCCAGGCTAGGATCAGGACCTGAACCGCTGCAGATTAGACAGATACTCTTTTCTAAGTAGCCCCTTGACACAGGGTCCACTGGCAGTAGGATCTTCCACTTTCCAGGGGATGGGGGGAGCAGGTGAGGTGATGGATACCACGTACCTCCTCCGGGCTAGCAAAATTTAGCCAGCATTTCTGTTGTCTTCAGTGAAAGTGGTGGGTGAGGGGGGGGGGGGGGAAGCAGAAGCACCCAATCAACCAAAGGCCGCTCCTTGTGGCCCCATTTCCCTTAACCCCCGATCTTTTGTGGGGTTAGAGGCATAACTGTCAGGATCACGTCCCTGAGGAATTTCGAGGCCATAATGCCCAGATCAAGTGGAGATAATGTTTTAACTTGAAAGTATTGCACATCTTTCAGAAAGTCTTATTTAACTGATCTTAAGGAAAATAGATAAGATTGTCTTGTTGCAGACATTTACTGAAATCCTTGCCTGTGCTTCTCATGCATATTATTACTGGTTCTTTATGTAATATCATTAACATGAGTTTGAACATCTTTCTCAGGGTGATTCTGGCCTTCCAGGACAACCAGGGCCAGTTGGCATTTCAGGAATAGGATATTCTGGTCCAAAGGTTAGTACTGATAACCAAAATATGCCAGTGACAAATTTGAACGGTTATAACTCTGTTATTCAGTTAGAGCTTTCTAAAATAATGTTTACAGTAGTGTGCATTGGAAATTTGAAATCAGTCAGCTTATGTTATAATATATAGTTAATATATAGGTCATTTTTAATGCAGAATGCATATTTGACAATAAATTGCAAATGCATACTATTGTTTCATTGTAAGATACAACATTTTGCATTTATATGCCACTGTCAATGTGGAAAATGTCACAGAGAGGGAGTAGGGAGATAAATTAGTAGATAAAGGAATAAAGGAGCAAATGCCAAGGCATGGTGTTTGAGTTAGGAGGTTAGCAAAAGCTTGATTGGAAAGATGATTTTTGAGTAGATTTTTGAGAGGAGAAGAAGAGAGGCAGAGAGGGGTTTAGGAAAGGTGCTCCAGAGAGCAGGACTGAGGCAGTTGAAGGCTCTACCACCAATGGTGGGGCAAAGGAAGGAGGCAAAGCACAAGAGGCCAGAGTCAGAGGATCAAAGGTTGTGGGAAGGGAAATAAGACTGAAGGAAATTGCAGAGATAGGGAGTAGCAAGCCCATAAAAGGATTTGAAGACAAGGCTGAGGACTTAAATTCAATGCACTGGAGGACGGGGAGCCAATGGAAGTCCATGTAGACAAGAATGATGGACAAGCTAGACAGGATACAGGCAGCTGAGTTTTGAGCAAGTTGGAATTTTGTAGGGTGGCAGATGAGGGGTTGCCAAGAAGACTTTGGAGAAATTGGGTGTAAAGGTGACAAAAACATGGATAAAGGTTTCAGTGGCAGTAGTACTTAGGTAGTGTAATGGCTGAATTAGAGCCTTTGGGGTAGAGTTTCTGCTTTGGGCGCAAGCGTGCTCAAAATTACGCTACTTTCCAAAATTGACTTTATGGTTCAAGTTTCTGCTGAAACTCATTTACATAATCACAAATGTTAAATTGGCCATGAACCAGCGCAATCGGTCAGCGTTTGAGAACGTCATTTTTTTTCCATTAAAAAATATTCCTTGATATATTTAAGCGTGGTAACCTGGTACAGTTTTATTAATACAGCTGAAAATGGGTTTATCACAAAAAATAAGCATTTTATTTAAGAGTGTTTAGTCCACCACCTGTGAGTAATCGGATTTTAAATAACTGAAAATGATTTTTAAAAGCTATACAGAACCATTTACTAGTTTCATTGGTGTACAGTAGTCAGTTTCTTAGTAAAAAAAAAATATTTAAAAGCTTTTAAAAGGTGCCTATTAGGGTCTTTGTGACTAAAAATGCAGTTTAATTTTAAGAGCCTCCTCGAAGGCTTGCAAATGGGCACAATTAGCGCAAACTCGCCATGGTGATGAATTCGGTCTGAGGGCGTGGCCAGTTTTGTGGGCGGGGCTGTCTTCCAGCGTTAATGTTTTTTAAACCAGTGCAAAAGATCGCGGCAACTCGATTTGCGCTGAACGTAACTTGAGCTTGAAATTCCGCGATCTTTTGCCCCGATTTTGGGCGAAAATACCAGCGCAACCTAATGGAAACTCTACCCCTTATGTCCATAGCTACAAGAGCAATGTAACAACTGATAGGTCAAGAGTTTAAGATGTATTACATCTAAGGTGACCAGAAAATCTCATGTAAGCCATGGGACAATATTATTTGATTGATTCTCCTGTCTGTTTTTAATTCATGTAGGGTTCTGTTGGAAGAGTGGGTTTGCCTGGACCAAAAGGACCTCAAGGAGAGGGCATACAAGGACCAAAGGTAATAAAGCTGTGCAGGTAACCAGCATGACATTCCTTCCTGAACCCTCATCCAATCCTGCTATCTCATTACATATTGACATATTATGGTATTAATTGTTCAGTCATATTACAGCATGGAGTGGGTAAACTTATACTGAGAGCTATCAGTCTAAAGGGACTACTTTAAAAACTTTATAGAGTGATGGAGGGAAAGTAGTTCCAACCATCACAACTAGAAAAATGGCTAAGAATGTCATTATATGAGGAGAATAGTGATCTTAACTCAATTTATTTCTATATCTTAATAGGAATTAATATATTACTAGCCTTTAGTGCACTCTCCGGTATGAAGAAATACTAGAGGTCCTTTACATGAATGGAACCCATTTAATAGAAGATGTTTTCACTATCAATTAACTATAAAGATTGACATGCTTCATTTAGAAAAATAAAAACTGGTTAATTTCAACATCTTTTTCACAATCCGTAATCTGCAGGGAGCGCCAGGATCTCCAGGTGTGATGGGTCCGAGAGGGCCAGCAGGGGAAGGTATACCAGGACAAAAGGTATATAAAAATTGATTCACTCTCAGAATGTTAATTATAAAAATGTTTAATCAATTATCAGAAATGTTAATGCCATCTGAGTCATACATTATTTACCTCTTTAAGTGTCAGCTGCGGCTGTTGCACCCTCACCTCTGAGTCACAAGGTTGTGGGTTCACAATCCCACTCCGGGGACTTGAGCACAAAAATCTAGGCTGACACTCCAGTGCAGTGCCGAGGGAGTGCTGCACTGTTGGAGGTGCTGCCTTTCGGATGAGATGCTAAACCGAGGCCCCGTCTGCGCTCTCAGGTGGATGTAAGAGATCCCATGGCCCTATTTAGAAGAAGAGTAGGGGAGATATCCCTGGTGTCCAGGCCAATATTTATCCCTCAATCAACATAACAAAAACAGATTATCTGGACATTATCACATTGCTGTTTGTGGGAGCTTGCTGTGCGCAAATTGGCTGCTGCATTTCCCACATTACGACAGTGACTACACTTCAAATAATACTTCATTAGCTGTAAAGCGCTTTGAGACGTGTTCGTGACAGGCTCTATATAAATGCAAGTCTTTCTTTTTTTCTTCAAGATATAGGGGGAGAAATTCAG
Organism: Squalus acanthias; assembly: GCA_030390025.1. Taxonomy (NCBI): domain Eukaryota; kingdom Metazoa; phylum Chordata; class Chondrichthyes; order Squaliformes; family Squalidae; genus Squalus; species Squalus acanthias. Next base: position 97,876,598 of record CM059428.1, read on the forward strand.
TTGCTTAGCGCCTCCTGTTAGCGCCGCACGCCAAATACAGTCGCCCCTTAGTGCCACCGCTAACTGTTAGCGCCTGGGACTTTAGCACCAGGCAGATCGTGACGTCCGTGAGCGTGCCCTTCTCAGTGTCCTACCATTTATTGTATATTTCCTTGCCTTGTTAGCACCCCCCAAATGCATTACCTCACACTTTTCCGGATTGAATTCCATTTGCCACTGTTCTGCCCACCTGACCAGTCCATTGATATCTTCCTGCAGTCTGCAGCTTTCTTCTTCATTATCAACCACATGGCCAATTTTTGTATCATCTGCAAACTTCTTAATCATACTTCCTACATTCAAGTCCAAATCTTTAAAAATACCACAAAAAGCAAGGGACCCAGTACTGAGCCCTGCGGAACCCCACTGGAAACAGCTTTCCAGTCACAAAAACACCCTTCGACCATTACCCTTTGTTTCCTGCCTCTGAGCCAATTTCGGATCCAACTTGCCACTTTGCCTTGGATCCCATGGGCTTTTACTTTCGTGACCAAAAGCCTTGCTAAAATCCATATAGATTACATCAAATGCACTACCCTCATTGACCCTCCTTGTTACTTCCTCAAAAAATTCAATCAACATGACCTTCCCTTAACAAATCCATGCTGACTGTTCCTGATTAATCCGTGTCTTTCTAAATGAAGATTTATCCTGTCCCTCAGAATTTTTTCCAATAATTTTCCCACCACTGAGGTTAGGCAGACTGGCCTGTAATTACTGGATCTATCCCTTTCTCCCTTTTTAAACAACGGTACCACGTTAGCAGTCCGCCATCCTCCGGCACCGCACCTGTAGCCAGAGAGGATTGAAAAATGATGGTCAGAGTCTCTGCTATTTCCTCTCTTACTTTTCTTAACAGTCTGGGATATATTTAATCCGGGCCTGGGGATTTATCCACTTTAAAAATGCTAAACCCCTTAATACTTCCTCTTTCACTATGCTTATCTCATCCAATATTTCACACTGCTCCTCCCTGATTGCAATTTCTGCATCATCCCTCTCTTTTGTGAAAACAGACGCAAAGTATTCATTAAGAACCATACCCATGTCTTCCCCCTCCACACACAGGTTACCTTTATAGTTTCTAAAGGCCCTACTCTTACTTTAGTTATCCTCTTGTTCTTAATATATTTATAAAACATCTTTAGGTTTTCCTTGATTTTACTTGCCAATATTTTTCATGCCCTCTCTTTGCTTTCCTAATTTCCTTTTTAATTTCACCCCTGCACTTTCTATACTCCTCGAGGGTTTCTGCAGTATTGAGCCCTCAGTATCTGTCATAAGCTTCCCTTTTTTTCTTTATCCTTCCCTGTATGCCCAATGATTTGCAGCATTCTTTCCTCCAGCTCAGAAAATGGTTGGGTATCGGCTTGTCCCCCGCCTGTGCACTCCTGCTCCCTCCTGTTGTGAGCGACCTTGGCCTGCATGAGAGAGGAAAGTGTGTGAGTGAGTGTGGAGCAATGTGTTTGGGAGATGTGCCCGCCATAGTTGAATAGCTGTCATTGTGTGCAAGGTGTGAGATGTGGGTGTGAGTGTTTGTAGGTGGAGATTACTGGGGGTTTGGTGCTTTGGGCAGTGTGTGCAGACTGAGGTTCAGATGGTTTTATGGAGCATTTGTTGAAGCATTGACTCACCCCGACCACCTGAGTGAGGTTGTTAAATTTCTTCCTGCACTGTGTGTGGGTCCTGGGGACTTGTGATTAGAATGCACCTGAAATTGCTTAGCGCTTTGAGTCTAACGCCACTGAGCTAGGTCATTAGCGCTTGATTTAGCGCTCCCATCCTTTCTTTGAGCGATGACACTGAATTTTGTGTGCGGCGAGATTCATTGGTGCCTGGCGCTAAATCTCAAACTTTTCAGAAGTTAGCGCCCACTCCTGGGCAATAATGAATTTCTCTCCACTAATGTTTATAGTATGGAAATAAACCTTATGCCAGTGTGCATTCTTACGATGACTGCGCCTTTTATTTTCCTTAAATTATTATACTACACAATCCCTGCCTATCAGAAGATAGGAACAGGAGTAAGACATTCAGCCCCTCGAGCCTGTTTCGCCATTCCATTAGATCATGGCTGGTCTGTATCTTAACTTCATCTACCCGCCATGGTTCCAGAACCCTTAATATCCTTGCCTAACAAAAATCTATCAATCTCAATTTTGAAATTTTCAATTGACCTAGCCTCAACACCTTTTTCTCTCTTTCCTCTCCACAAGCTTGAATGAGCTATCACCTGCCAAATTCATGCCCATCTTTCCCAGAACTCCATGTTTGAATCCCTCCAATCAGGTTTCCGCCCCTGCCATAGTACCGAAATCAATCAAAGTCACAAATGACATCCTTTGTGACTGTGACAGTGGTAAACAATCCCTCCTTGTCCTTCTCGACCTCTCTGCAGCCTTTGACATGGTTGACCACACCAGCCTCCTCCACCGCCTCCCAGCTGCAGTCGCCTGGTTCCATTCTTATCTATCTAATTGTAGCCAGAGAATCACCTGTCACCTGCAATGGCTTCTCTTCCCGCTCCCGCATCGTTACCTCTGGTGTCCCCCAAGGATCTATCCTTGCCCCCTCCCCTATTTCTCATCTACATGCTGCCCCTCGGTGACATTATCTGAAAACACAGCGTCAGTTTCCACATGGACGCTGATGACACTTAGCTCTACCTCACCACCACCTCTCTCGACCCCTCCACTGTCTCTAAATTGTCAGACTGCTTGTCCGACATCCAGTTCTGAATGAGCAGAAATTTCCTCCAACTAAATATCGGGAAACCGAAACCATTGTCTTCGGTCCCCGCCACAAACTCCATTCCCTGGCCACTGACTCCATCCTTCTCCCTGGCAACAGTCTGAGGCTGAACCAGACTGTTTGCATCCTTGATGTCGTATTTGACCCCGAGATGAGTTTCCGACCACATATCCGTGCCATCACTAAGACCGCCTATTTCCACCTCCGTAACAGTGCCCTGTGCTTCAGCTCATCTGCGGCTGAAAATCTCATCCATGCCTTTGTTACCGCTAGACTTGACTATTCTAATCCACTCCTGGCCGGCCTCTCATCTTCCACCATCCATAAACTTGAGGACATCCAAAACTCTGCTGCCCGTGTCCTAACTCGCAGCAAGTCCGGTTCACCCATCACCCCTGCGCTTGCTGATCTACATTGGCTCCTGGTTAAGCAAGGCTTCAATTTTTAAATTCTCATCCTTGTTTTTAAATCCCTCCATGGCCTCTCCCCTCCCTTTCTCCATAACCTCCTCCAGCCCTATAACGCTTCTAGATCTCTGCACTCCTCCACCATTGGTGGCTGTGCCTTCAGCTGCCGAGGCCCTAAGCTCTGGAATTCTCTCCCAAAACTTCTCCGCTTCTCTACCGCTCTTTCCTCCTTTAATTCGCTCCTTAAAACCAACCTTTTGGTCATCCGCCTAAACATCTCCTTACGTTGCTCAGTGACAAATTCTGTTTGATAACGCTCCTGTGAAGCACCTTGGATTTCTGTAAATGCACTATATAAATACAAGTTATTGTTCTTGTTGAGAAAGTTCTAGATTTCCACTACCCTTTGTGTAAAGAAGTGCTTCCTGACATCACACCTCAATGGCCTAGCTCAAATTTTAAGGTTGTGCCTCCTTGTTCTGGACTCCTTCTTTGTATCTACCCGATCAACTACTTTAATCATCTTAAACACATCAAATAATTCAGCCCTTAATCCTCAATACTCAAGTGAATACAAGCCTTGTCTATACAACCTGTGCTCATAATTTAACCCTGTAAGCCCTGGTATTCTGGTGAATCTGCACTGCACCCACTCCAAGGCCAATATATCCTTTCTGAAGTGTGGTGCCCAGAACTGAACGCAGTTCTCTAAATGGGGTCTAACTAGAGCTTTATATAACTATAACATAACTTTGGTGAGAGAGGGAAACCAGGGAATTATAGAGCAATTAGCCTAACATCTATTGTCGGGAAATTGTTAGAGTCTATAATTAAGGATAGGGTGACTGAACACCTCGAAAGCATGATTTGTGAAAGGTAGGTCATGCCTGACAAACCTGATTGAATTTTTTGAAGAGGTGACTAAAGTAGTGGATAGGGGAATATCTATAGAGGCTATTTACATGGTCTTCCAGAAGGCATTTGATAAAGTCTCACATAAGAGACTGTTAACTAAGGTAGAAGCCCATGGAATTGAGGGCTAATTATTCACAGTATTTATTAATGACTTAGATGATGGCATAGAAAGTCATAGATCCAAATTTGACGATGACACAAAGATAGGTGGAATTGTGGGCAGTGTAGATGGAAGCATAAAATGACAAAGGGATATCGACAGATTAAGTAAATGGGCAAAACTGTGGCAAATGGATTTCAATGTAGGCAAATGTGAGGTTATCCACTTTGGACCTAAAAAGGATAGAACAGGGTACTTTCTAAAGGGTGAAAAGCTAAAAACAGTGGAGGTCCAAAGAGACTTGGGGGTCCAGGTACATAGATCATTAAAATGTCATGAACAGGTACAGAAAATAATCAAAAAGGCTAATGGAATGCTGGCCTTTATATCTAGAGGACTAGAATACAAGGTGGTAGATGTTATGCTGCAGCTGTACAAAACCGTGGTTAGACCACATCTGGAGTACTGTGAGCAGTTCTGGGAACCACACCTTAGGAAGGATATATTGGTCTTGGAGGGAGTGCAGTGTAGATTTACCAGAATGATACCTGGATTTCAAGGGTTAAGTCATGAGGAGAGGTTACACAAATTAGAGTTGTATTCCCTAGAATTTAGAAGGTTAAGGAGTGATCTGATCGAAGTTTTCAAGATATTACGGGGAACAGATAGGGTAGATACAGCTTTTGTAATTATTTTGGGTAGACATAACTTTCAAGAGTCCTGTATAAAAGGATTCCATGATCCTCTACTGTCATTAGGGAAGCCGCAGTTCCTTGCTGGGAGCGCAGTTTGTGGAATTAGCTCATATTATATGTCTAAGAATTCATGACTAGTCGGGGCAATTTAAAGCTTCAAATAGTGTGTTTGTAGAAATTTTAAAAAGCAAATGCTGCAAATCTGTAATATTTAAAAAAATACTGGAAATGTACACCAGGTGAGTCAGCACCTGCAAGAAAAAGATTAAAGATTAGGTGGGAACCTTTCTCAGAATTTGTTTTTTTATTATTGCATTTGTGCATTGAATATTAATCAAAAGATTCCATCTCATTTTGGGTTGAAATTCTATTTGATTTTAATATTTAACTTCATATAGGGAGATCGTGGATATAAAGGTGAACGAGCGAAGAAAGGAGACAAAGGTGATGAAGGACCCTCTGGTGCCAAAGGCGATCCAGTAAGATATTTATTTCTATACAAAATGACAATGATTGTCTAATATGATTTATTCAGAAAATATTTAGTATGTACTGGAACTAATGTCTTGTATTTTCTAAAACTGTAGGGAAGGCATGGAGAGAAAGGCCAACCAGGTTTCACTGTAAGTATCCATCGAAACAAAATAATTATTTTACTCAATTTCATTTAGGGAAATAGCATAAGTATGAACCTTTTTGTGAGTCTGCAAACAGTACGAAGGGAGTTAGGTCTTCTTCCAGTATAGTAATTGGCTTTGAATTTCCGCAGGGTTCACCTGATCTCCCATTAACTTTGGCAGAAGAATGGCAGAAACCCCGGAGAATAGACAGAAATGGCCATTCTTAATTATTCATTCACGGGACATTTGCGTCACTGGCATTTATTGCTCTTGAGAATGCCTAATTCCCCTTGAGAAGGTGGTGGTGAGCCGCCTTCTTGAACCGCTGCAGCCGTGTGCTGAAGGTACTCCCACAGTGCTGTTAGGGAGGGAGTTCCAGGATTTCGACCCAGTGACAATATATTTCCAAGTCAGGATGGTGTGTGACTTGGAGGGGAACTTGGCAGTGGTGGTGTTCCCATGCGCCTGCTGCCCTTGCCCTTGTTGTTGGAGCTGCACTCATCCAGGCAAGTGGAGAGTATTCCATCACACTCCTGACTTGTGCCTTGCAGATGGTGGAAAGCCTTTGGGGAGTCACTTGCTGCAGAATACCCAACCTCTGACCTGCTCTTGTAGCCATAGTATTTATGTGGCTGGTCCAGTTAAGTTTCTGGTCAATGGTGACCCCCAGGATGTTGATGGTGGGCGATTCGACAATGATAATGGCATTAAATGTCAAGGGGCGGTGGTTAGACTCTCTCGTTGGAGATAGTCATTGCCTGGCACTTATGTTACTTGCCACTTAGCAGCCCAAGCCTGAATGTTGTCCAGGTCTTGCTGCATGTGGGCATGGACTGCTTCATGATCTGAGGTGTTTCAAATCACTGTGTAATCATCAGCGAACATCCCCACTTCTGCCCTTATGGTGGAGGGAAGGTCATTGATGAAGCAGCTGAAGATGGTTGGGCCTAGGACACTGCCCTGAGGTACTCCTGCAACGATGTCCTGGGGCTGAGATGATTGGTCTTCAACAACCACAATCATCTTGCTTTGTGCTAGGTATGACTCCAGCCAGTGGAGAGTTTTCCCCCAACTCGTCAGTTGAGCGAGGGTGGTAGTTGGTAATTGCCCATGTATGACCTGATGCCATGAGACTTCATGGGGTCTAGAGTCAATTTTGAGGACTCCCATTGCCATCCCTCCAGACTATATACCACTGAGCTGCCACTGGTTCAGGACATACCCAGGGATGGTGATGGAGGGGTCTGATACGTTGTCTGAAAGGTGTGATTTTGTGAGTATGACTACGTGAACTTGTCTGTGGGACAGCTTTTGACACAAGTCCCCAGATGTTAGTGAGGAGGACTTTGCAGGGTTGACTGGGCTGGGTGTGCCTTTGCCGTGTCCAGGTCGATCCTCCAATTTTATTCTTATTATAGCTTTTCATAGCAGGTGGCTTGCTAGGCCATTTCAGAGGGTAGTTAAGAGTCACATATAAGCCAGACCAGGTAAGGATGGCAATTTTCCTTCCCTAAAGGGCATTAATGAACCAGATGGGTTTTTACAACTATCCAGTAGTTTCATGGTCACCATTACTGATACATGCTTTTTAATCCAGATTTATTTAATTAACTGAATTTAAATTCCCCAGCTGCCATGGTGAGATTTGAACTAAATGTCTCTGGATCATTAGCCTAGACCGTTAGATTACTAGTCCAGTAACATAACCACTATGCTACTGTACCCCCATCGCACCATTTCTCCAGGGTTTCCGCCGATGTTATGGCAGATGATTGGGAGAATCCTGTGGAACTTCTCCACCCCATGATTATTATATTGTGATATGGTGTTAGCTGTGGCTCAGTGGGTAGCACACTTGCCTCTGAGTCAGAAGGTGTGTGGGTTCAAGTCCCACTCCAGGGACTTGAGCACATAAATCTAGGCTGACACTCCAGTGCAGTACTGAGGGAGTGCTGCACTGTCAGAGGTGCCGTCTTTCAGTTGAAACGCTAAACCAAGGCCCCGTCTGCTCTCTCAGGTGTACGTAAAAGATCCCATGGCACTATTTTGAAGAAGAGCTGGGGAGTTCTCCCCAGTGTCCTGTCCAATATTTATCCCTCAATCAACATAACAAAAAAACCAGATTTATCTGGTCATCATCACATTGCTGTTTATGGGAGCTTGCTGTGTGCAAATTGACTGCTGTGTTTCCCACATTACAGCAGTGACTACACTCCAAAAGTATTTAATTGGCTATAAAGCGCTTTGAGACGTCTGGTGGTTGTGAAAGGCGCTATATAAATTCTGGTCCCAGAGGTAAAATTTTCACAAAAAATTTTATTTTTAAGAGTACATCTTTTGAAGGTCAAGCAAAAACAGTGCATTTATACTCTTGGAAAGGTGATGATTATGGATGGTTTCAGAATCTGAACATGTGTGAAATCTTCCTGATGGGATGATATTGGTCTGGATTTTCCTCCAATATACCATCCCAAGTCAGATGCTATAGCAGCAGAAAATGAAGGATAATCGGGTGGGTAGACATACCGCTGCATCCCACCCCTGATGAAATATTTCATACATTGATCACCCAGCTATACTGTAGTTGCGTGTCTATACAATACAGAGTTTGCATCTCAGTGAGGCAAAACTAGGAAGTAAAATTAAGAAAGTAATCTTAAACTGCCTTGGTGTCACAGAGGCTGCAATATAACTACAACTGCTGCAAAGTCATATTTTTAAAATTAATTTTAAATGATTTTGTGACTAACTGTCCTCTTGGCTCTTTGTCAACATTAAAAATGTAGTCAGCCTCTGGGCATTGATTTTGACACGTCAACATACTGAGGCAGCAGCACAGTTATACTGTTAGCTCCACAGGAGCCTTCTCAAACCAGTATCTGCAGTACAACTGTGCCATGAAATAGTTTTAAAAAAATAATTAATTTCATAGAGTGATTAAGGATTTAATATACATCAAAGAGATGTCTGTGTGATATCTGATTGCATCTCAAATTCAGTCTGATATCTGACAGGACAGACATGGAAAAAAATATAAATAAACATTGGGTGGAATTTTAACTTTACCTGCTCAGCGGGAACAGAGTGAACAAGTAGTTAAAATGGAGTGGCTCCATTTCCCTCTCCCTGCCCATCGAGCTCCAGTTCTGGTGACGACTGAGGCATCGGCTGATCTCAGGCCCAGGCCAAGGCCTCGTGCATAAATGCTAATTGTGGTCCTATGACATCAATAGGACCCTGATGGCATTTTAACTGGGGCTTTCCTGCCAAGCTGAAGCAAGTCGGAGCATGAGTGCCTCTCTGGTCCTCACAAAGCAAGTTGCAGCCTCCCTGCCCCAGACTCCTCCCCTTCCCAACACAAGACCCTTCCGAAACCCTTCCATGTCACTCACCTGCAAGGCCACAGGCGGCTAAGGACTGCCTGATTTTCCTCTGCTGAAAATTGTACTGCCATTCTTTGTGGAAAGTAGACCAGTGGCTTTGAAATGAGGCTCAGGAGCTAAAGTACCCTGGTCCTGAAACTTAGACCAGCAAATACGTTTTGTACTCACCCCTCAAGCCGATGGTCTGCTCAATAAGATTTCTGGTGGTGGCGGCATTGCTCTCATTGTAGGCCTGCTCTGCGTCTGGGCCGGGTTCCTGACAGGAGTCATGAACCCTGTCTGGAGAGGATATCCCTTGTCGCCAAATAGCCAACAGTTTGTATGGAATAGAGGTAGGACAGAGGGCTAACGCAGGTTGAAGGCATCATGGCTGTTGCTAGTAAACTGGGCACAGACCTGCTTTATGGATGTGATCATAAACAAGCTGCACGTTGAGTGAGTGGTATTCCTTTCTGTTGAGAAGGATGCCAGCGTTGGTCACCTCCCTGGTGCAGCAGTGTACAGCAAATCATCTACTGCATCCTGGAACAACCCCATGGTGTAAAAGTTAAGATCCACCATGACTTTAGCCATCACAGACAATGCTGTCCATTGCCCTGGTTTGAGGCTCTAGTTGTGGCTGCTGGAGGTGACAAAGCTCCATTACAGCCTCCTTGCTGAAGCGTAGGCACCTCATACATTGCTCCTCGGTCAGGTTGATGTAGGAAAAGTGCTCTCTGAAGCTCTGCTGTGGGTAGGGTCTCCTGTGCAGTTGTCGCCTCCTTCTCCCTCATTTCCCAGTTGCTCCTGCTTCCCCCCTCCTTCACTGCTCCCCCTCCTCATTCAGCCCCAAAGGCAGACCTACCAGATCACCCATGAATGAAATGAAATATTTACAAGGCAGACAAACCGTCCAGCACCAGCAAAAGTTGTTCCTAAAACTCACAAGTCAGTAGTGGAATAGTGAAAATAGCCCCAAAAAGAGGCCCAGATGTTTACCAGCAGCCTAAGAAGACAAACCAGCAACTAACCTGTATGGAGGGGATGAGCTGTCTTGTCTGTGAAGGGTCGTGGTGTAAACCCCACTATTAGCTTTTTAGGGTTCCTGTGTTTAAGAACATAAGAAATAGGAGCAGGAGTAGGCCATTTGGCCCTTTGAGCCTGCTCCGCCATTCAATGAGATCATGGCTGATCTTCTGCCTCAACTCCATTCACCGGCCCTATCGCCATATCCTTTGATGCCTTTACTAGTCAGAAATCTATCAACTTCTGTTTTGAATATACCCAATGACTGAGTCTCCACAGCCCTCTGGGGTAGAGAATTCCAAAGATTCACCACCCTCTGTGTGAAGAAATTTCTTCTCATCTCAGTCCTGAATGGCCTACCCTTTATCCTGAGGCTGTGGCCCCTGGCTCTAGACTCCCCAGCCAAGGGAAACATTCTCCCAGCATCCACCCTATCAAGCCCTGTAATAATTTTGTATGCTTCAATGAGATCCCCTCTCATTCTTCTGACTTCAAGAGAATATAGGCCTAGTTTACTCAATCTCTTCTCATACGACAGTCCCGCCATCCCAGGAATCAATCTCGTGAACCTTTGTTGCACTCCCTCTATGGCAAGTATATCTTTCCTTAGGTAAGGATACCAAAACTGTACACAGTACTCCAGATATGGTCTCACCAAGGCCATATATAATTGCAGTAAGACTTCTTTACTCCTGTATTCGAATCCTCTTGTAATGAAGGCCAGCATACCATTTGCCTTCCTAATGGCTTGCTGCACCTGCACATTCACTTTCAGTAACTCATGTACAAGGACACCCACGTCCCTTTGAGCATCTGCATTCTCCAATCTTTCACCATTTAGGAAATACTCTGCCTTTCTGTTTTTTCTACCAAATTTATCCACATTATATTCCATCTGCCATGTTCTCGCCCACTCACTGAGCCTGTTAAGATCCCCTTGAAGCCTCTTCACAACTGCCACTGCCACCTAGCTTTGTATCATCAGCAAATTTAGAAATGTTACATTTAGTCCCCTCATCCAAATCATTGATATAGATTGTGAATAGCTGGGGCCCATGCACCGATCCTTGCGGTACCCCACTAGTCACAGCCTGCCATCCTGAAAAAGACCCGTTTATCCCTACTCTTTGTTTTCTGTCTGTTAACCAATTCTCAATCCATGCTAGTATATTACCCCCAATTCCATGTGCGCTAATTTTGTTCACCAACCTCTTGTGTGGGACCTTATCGAAGGCCTTCTGAAAATCCAAATATACCACATCAACCGGTTCCCCTTTGTCTACTCCACTAGTTACATCCTCAAAGAACTCCAATAGGTTTGTCAAACAGGATTTCCCTTTCATAAATCCATGTTGACTCTGCCCAATCTTACTATTAGTTTCTAGGTGCCCCATGGATGTATGTGGAGGAAAATGAAGTTGCAGGCCTTGGAATGCATTCTTCCACCTCATTGACACACTAATACTGGGTCTGCACTTACTGCAGGTGCAGACCCAGTTACATCAACTGAGAGATACACCAAAAATCCTGGGGCAGCGTTTCAGGGGTGGAGACCTGACACATAGAATCATAGAAATTTACGGCACAGAAGGAGGCCATTCGACCCATCGTATCTGTGCCGGCTGAAAAAGAGCTATCCAGCCTAATCCCACTTTCCAGCTCTTGGTCCGTAGCCTTGTAGGTTACAGCACTTCAATTGCATATCCAAGTACTTTTTAACCGTGAAGAGGGTTTCTGCCTCTACCACCCTTTCAAGCAGTGAGTTCCAGACCCCCATCACCCTATGGGTGAAAAAAGTTCTCCTCAACTCCCCTCCAATCCTTCTACCAATTACTTTAAATCTATGCCCATGGTTATTGACCTCTCTGCTAAGAGGAATAGGTCCTTCCTGTTCACTCTATCTTGGCCCCTCATAATTTTATACAGCTCAATTAAATCTACCCTCAGTCGCCTCTGTTCCAAAGAAAACAACCCCAGCCTCTAAAATTCTCCAGTCCTGGAAACAGCCTCGTAAATCTCCTCTGTACCCTCTCTCTAGTGCAATCACATCTTTCCTGTAATGTGGTGATCAGAACTGTATGTAGTACTCTAGCTGTGGCCTAACTAGTGTTTTATACAGTTCAAGCATAACCTCTCTGCTCTTATATTCTGTGCCTCGGCTAATAAAGGAAAGTATCCTGTATGCCTTCTTAACCACCTTATCGACCTGTCCCGCTACCTTTAGGGATCTGTAGACATGCACTCCAAGGTCCCTCTGTTCCTCTACACTTCTCAGTAACCTACCATTTATTCTGTATTCCCTTGTCTTGTTAGCCCTCCCCAAATGCATTACTTCACACTTCGGATTTAATTCCATTTGTCACTTTTCTGTCCACCTGACCAGTCCATTGATATCTTCCTGCAGTCTACAGCTTTCTTCCTCACTATCAACCACACAGCCAATTTTTGTATCATCTGCAAACTTCTTAATCATGCCCCCTACATTGAAGTCTAAATCATTGGTGTATACTACAAAAAGCAAGGGACCTCGTACTGAGCCCTGCGGAACCCCACTGGAAACAGCCTTCCATCACAAAAACATCATCGACCATTACCCTTTGCTTCCTGCCACTGAGCCAATTTTGCATCCAACTTGCCACTTTCCCTTGGATCCCATGGGCTTTTACTTTTCTGACCAGTCTGCCATGTGGGACCTTGTCAAAAGCCTTGCTAAAATCCATGTAGACTACATCAAACGCACTACCCTCATCGACCCTCCTTGTTACCGCCTCAAAAAATTCAATCAAGTTAGTCAGACACTACCTTCCTTTAACAAATCCATGTCGACTGTCCTTGATTAATCCGTGCCTTTCTAAATGACGATTAATACTGTCCCTCAGATTTTTTCTAACAATTTGCCCACCACCGAGGTTAGGTTGACTGGCCAATAATTACTCGGTCTATCCCTTTCTCCCTTTTTAAACAATGGTACAACGTTAGCAGTCCTCCAGTACCACACCTGTAGCCAGAGAGGATTGAAAAGTGATGGTCAGAGCCTCCGCTATTTCCTCCCTTGCTTCTCTTAACAGCCTGGGATGCATTTCATCCGGGCCTTACGATTTATCTACTTTCAAAGATGCTAAACCCCTTAATAATTCCTCTCTCACTATGTTTATCTCATCTAATATTTCACACTCCTCCTCCTTAACTACAATGTGTGCATCGCCCTCTCTTCTGTGAAACAGGCGCAAAGTATTAATTAAGAACCATACCCACATCTTCCGCCTCCACACACAAGCTTCCTTTTTGGTCTCTAATAGGCCCTACTCTTTCTTTAGTTATCCTCTTGCTATTTATGTATTTATAAAACATCTTTGGATTTTCCTTGATTTTACTTGCCAATATTTTTTCATGCCCTCTCTTTGCTTTCCTAATTTCCTTTTTAATTTCACCCCTGCACGCTCTATACTTCTCTAGGCTTTCTGCAGTATTTAGCTCTCGATATCTGACATAAACATCCCTTTTTTTGCCTTATCCTACCCTGTATGCCCCTTGACATCCAGGGGCTCTAGATTTGGGAGTCCCACCCTTTTACTTTGTGGGAACATATTTGCTCTGAACCCTCACTATCTCCTCCTTGAATGCCTCCCACTGCTCTGACACTGATTTACCTTCAAGTAGCTGTTTCCAGTCCACTTTTGCTAAATCACATCTCAGCTTAGTAAAATTGGCCTTTCCCCAATCGAAAACTTATACTCCTGATCTATCTTTGTCCTTTTCCATAACTACAGTAAATCTAATCTGATCACTACCACCAAAATGCTCTCCCACTGATACCCCTTCCACCTGCCCAGCTTCATTCCCTAAAACTAAGTAAAGAACCACCCCCTCTCTTGTTGGGCTTGCTACGTACTGGCTAAAAAAGTTCTCCTAAATGCATTTTAAGAATTTTGCGCCCTCTATACCTTTTACACTGATTCTATCCCAGTTAATGTTCGGGTAGTTAAAATCCCTTACTAGTTCTGCCCTATTGTTTTTGCACTTCTCAGAAATTTGCCTAAATATTTGCTCTTCTATTTCCCTCTGATTATTTGGGGGTCTATAGTACACTCCCAGCAGTGTGATTGCCCCTTTTTTGTTCTTCAGTTCAACCCATATGGCCTCATTTGATGATCCTTTTAACATATCATCCCTCCTCACAGCTGATAATTGTTTCTTTAACCAATATTGCGACCCCTCTCCTTTTTTATCCCCCTCTCTATCTCGTCTGAAAACCCTGTAACCAGGAATGTTGAGCTGCCATTCCTGCTCTTTTTTCAGCCATGTTTCAGTAATAGCTATGATATCATACTTCCACATGTCTATCTGTGCCCTCAGCTCATCTGCCTTATTCACGAGACTCCTTGCATTGAAGTATATACCATTAAGCACTGCTAAACCCCTTTGTTGTCTATTTTCCAGCCATTGTTTCCTCTGCCTTCCAAACTCACTTACTAATTTACTGCCTTCCAGTTCCAGCTTTGCTTCTCTCCCTTCTGAATCTACGTTCAGGTTCCCATCCCCCTGCCAAACTAGTTTAAACCCTCCCAACAGCACTAGCAAACCTCCCCGCGAGGATATTGGTTCCGGTCCTGTTGAGGTGCAACCCATCCGACTTATACAGGTCCCAATGCCTCAGGAATCTAAAGCCCACTCTCCTGCACCATCTCTCCAGCCATGCATTCATCTGCTCTTTCCTCCTATTTCTGTACTCACTAGCACGTCGCACTGGAAGTAATCTGGAGATTACTACCTTTGAGGTCCTGCTTATTAATCTCTTTCCTAGCTCCCTAAAATCTGCTTGCAGGACCTCATCCCTCTTTCTCCCTATGTCACTGGTACCGATATCGACCACGGCCTCTGGCTGGTCACCCTCCCCCCTCAGAATGTCCTGCAGCCGCTCATTGACATACTTGACCCTGGCACCAGGGAGGCAACATGCCTGTCACTATTGCTTTTCTGACCTTCCTCCTCCCCCCCACCTCCACCGTACAGCTGAGCCACCTGTGGTGCCGTGGACTTGGCTCTGGCTGTACTCCCCAGAGGAGCCATCACTCTCACCAGTATTCAGAACAGAATACCGGTTGGAGAGCGAGATGCACTCAGGGGACTCCTGCACGACCTGCTTGGTCCTCCTTGTCTGTAAAAAGGGTTTTCCTCCATCATTTCCTCTTTGCTATGCTTGGAAACTGAGGTTCTGCAGATGCAATAAAGAAGAAAATCTACCCTATATAATTGCTGCTCTTGTATTCCTGAAAACAAGATATAAAAGTCCAGTGAGCATTATCTCACTTTGTTAAAGTTTTGATTCTCCTTTGGTTGAGAACATTGCAGGCTGGGAATTGCCTCGGAGCTGCACCAGGGAAATTCCCAGCCGGAATTTTACCCTTGGGACCAGAATTCAAATCCAACTGAGACTGATGGATGAAGGTCTCCCCTTTGCTAGATGTGTAAGAGTCCTGTATGAGCTGAATTTGGGCAGTCTCAATTGAGTGCCCAGTGGGATAGGTCAACAGCACAAAACTGACCGGTATGGGCTCAAGTTTCTCAAGTGAGCTGAAGGTGTTATTGGTAATTATTTAATCATCTTGATACCCACAATGCATCATCCTCAAAATTAATTAGATTTCCCATCTGTGAAAAGCAGCAATTTGTTGGTGGCTGGATATAGGTGGTGCTCAATTTTATTTTTATGGGCTTGCACAAAGATTGAACAACTGTACCGTCTGATATGAGCTAATGATGTCTCACTTAGAAGGTTGAGTTTACCGTTTGACCTCAAGGTAATATAGCATAAAGGTAATTTTATTGTTCCCATCTTTTCTTCAGAGAGAGGAAATAATCAAGTTGATCAGAACGATCTGTGGTGAGTTCAAGTGTATAAATTGACACAATTTGATGTAACAGGTACTTTTTAAACAATTGTTCTCATTTTCTACTTAAACAAACTGACCTTCAAAATTCTCCAAAATTGTTAGTGTCTTGGACTCCAGGTGATGTCACATTCAGAAGCGATTGTGAAGAGATATTCAGACCTGTAGAGCTACTTCTAAACTGGATGTGCACCCTTAGAGCCAACGAGTAGAACCCTAATTTCAGAAGGTTTTCACTGAGAGGGCTGAGTCATTTATGCTGCAGAATTGTCGCTGGTTGTCTTCTTGCCATCAAAGGCAGGCACATAATATAAAGGTAGCATTACAGGACATAAAAAATTCATTCCTCTAGTGACCTAACTCTCCCATTATAGCACTGAGCCTCACTGGAATAGGGCTAACACAAAATAGAGCCATTTTGTCGAACATAGGTGCGCCATTATTAACTTCAGAAATAATAATCCAAAGTCTGGAAAGTGGGATACGATTGAAATTAATCTACAATATTAGGGCATCCTGATTATATTAGGACGCTTGAATGATTGAACCCAAGTTGTTTAAAAGTTGATACTGGTAGATTGAAACCAGTCCCAATGTTGACGTCGTTCATCTGAGTGAGATTGCTGGCTCCCTGGGCAGGCAAGTAATGTTCTGTCCACACATGATTAAATGTTTGCACAGAGATCCTCAAGATAGTTTCCCACCACATTCCAAAATGCAGCGTGTCATCAGTTCACCAACTTCACTGAAGCAAAATATGCAGTCGACCAACGTCTTCAACTGGTTAGCTTACAATCACCCTTCAGCATTACTCATATACCTTTACATAGATCAGTTATGGCTTTCATAATGGGCAGCCGACCAGAATGTAGCAACATATTTTCTGATTGAATGTTTTTGCACAGGATGCAAGTACAGCTCATTGTAATAGGGCCCAAAAGGGTTCAGAAAGCTGTAACTCACAGTCACTTGTGAAAATGATGAATTGTTTACATTTGTTTACAAGTCTACCTCACCACCACCTCTCTCAACCCCGACACTGCCTCTGATTTGTCACACTGCTTGTCTGACATCCAGTATTGGATGAGCAGAAATTTCCTCCAATTAAATGTTGGGAAGACCGAAGCTATTGCCTTCAGACTCTACCACATATTCCGTTCTTTAGCTCCTGACTCCCTCCCTCTCCCTGGCCACTGTCTGAGGCTGAACCAGACTCTTCACAACCTTGGCATCCTATTTGAACCTGAGCTGAGCTTCTGACCTCGTACCCTTTCCTTCACTAAGATCGCCTATTTCCACCTCTGTAACATCGCCCTTCTCTACCCCTGCCTCAGCTTATGTGCTGCTGAAACCCTCATCCATTCCTTTGTTACCTCTAGACTTGACTATTCCAATGCTTTCCTGACCAGCCTTCCACTTTGCACCCTCTGTAAACCTGAGCTCACGCAAAACTCGCTGCCCATAACCTAACTCTCACCAAGTTCCGTTCACCAATCATCCCAGAGCTCGATGACCTACATTGGCTCCCGGTCCGGCAACACCTTGATTTTAAAATCCTCAGCCTTGTTTTCAAATCCCTCCATGGTCTCTGCCCTCCCTATCTGTAACCTCATCCAGCCCTATTCTGGTCTCTTGCACATTCCCAATTTTCACTATTGGTGGCCATGCCTTCAGTTGCCTAGGCCCTAAGCTTTGGAATTCCCTTCCTAAACCTCTCTGCCTCTCCTCGTTTAAGACGCGCCTTAAAACCTCCCGCTTTGACCAAGCTTTTGATCACCTATCCTAATATTTCCTTACATGGCTTGGTGTCAAATTTTGTTTGATAACACTCCTGTGAAGCACCTTGGGACATTACACTACATTAAAGGCGCTATATAAATGTTGTTGTTATTGTTGTTGAAGAATGTCATACAAATGCATTAAGTGCTCATTTGCTAATATCACCAATAGTAAAGGGGTAATTTCGTGATCTCATGTTCACCGCATGGAGCGTGCCAACAGGGCAACCCTATCTACGACCTACGCTTCCTGTAAGCAAAACTTCCCCATTGGAAACACGGAATTACTCCTTCAATTATAGCTTATAGTTTGTTTGCTTCTTCTTATGTTTTTTACTGTATGTCTAAAAAGCTGAAATTTAATTCTTTCATTTTAGGATGTGGAAAGAAATGCAAAGAAAAGCCACTTGAACTGGTATTTGTGATTGACAGTTCTGAAAGTGTTGGGCCAGAAAACTTTGAAATTGTTAAAGAGTTTGTCAGTGTCCTGATAGATCGGATTAGTGGTAGCAGTGAAGCCACCCGGATTGGTGTAATACTTTACAGCCTTGAAGCACAAATAATCATTCACTTATGGCAAGGTGCATCTTCAGAGAAAGTCAAGACAGCGATTCAAGACATGCAGTACTTGGGAGAAGGCACCTACACTGGCACTGCCATGAAGATGGCAAACCAGGTTTTCAAGTCAGCTAGAATAGATGTGCGCAAAGTGGCAATAGTAATAACCGATGGACAGACAGACAAGAGAGATCCGACTCAGCTGGATATGGCAGTGAAGGAAGCCCATGCAGTACACACAGAGGTGTTTGTGATAGGGATAGTTAACATCAGTGATCCTTTCTACTCTAGCTTTAAGAAGGAAATGAACTTGATTGCGTCTGACCCTGATGAGGAACACGTTTATCTGATTAATGACTTTATGACTCTTCCAAGTAAGTATATATGGAATGGAGGTCTTTAAAAAAAAAATGACACTTGTGAAGGAATTTATTTTAATTTCCAATATTTTAATAATAAAAAGCATGTAAATGAGACCATGATTATATTAGCCCTGAGTTTTACCCTCCGTGCCCGACAAGAATGGGTTGTGCAGTGGGATAAAACCCTTGCAGTGACCTACTCACCTGATTCTCACTGGCCTTGCGCTGTGGGCCATTTTAGCAGGTCATTGAGGCCCTCGTGCCAGGCAAGTGAGGGCCTCACAGGAATTCAAAAGTCGGGGTCTGATGACGCCATTTTGGTGCCAGCCTAGCCAGGAGCAAAGGAGCAGCAGGCCCAGAAGACAGCTGAAGAGGTAATTATTTTTAAAAGGTTCCCTTGTGGCCCAGGAGGAGCACGAGCGCTCCTCTGGGCCCCGCAAGGAAACCTAAGCCCCCTGTCTTCCCTCCCCTCGACCGCGATCGCCTAACCCCCCCCCCCCCCCCCCCCCCCACACCGTCACGCACCACTTATCTGATTGCTGGGGATCGTTCCCGTATGTCCCCAGCTGCGGCCTCCTGCTGTGCTCGCCCGACTCCCACCGGCCGGCCGACCTTTACGTCATTGGTGCCGGGTTCGGGCTGGGGTCAGGCCTCCTGTATTTAAAATGGCCCGGGCCTCATGTTAGCGAGCTGGGTCAAGCCTAGGGCTCACCCCCGCCTTCCCACCCGCCAGCCTGCACCCTCGCCCTAAATGGGGCCAATTATTTCCACACCATTATAGTTACAAAAACAGTAGCCTCATAAATGATCTTACAATTAGTTTTAAGATAAAGCAGCAAGGCAGCTAAAGCCATCCAAATCCGCACATCTGAAAGTAATGCATATGTAAGTGTGATGAAAGAAGCTGTATTGTCATGGTAACGTACTCTCCAAGCCTTACTATATATTGACTGAAGGCCAAATGCTTCCAGTAGTGAAAGAGGGAAAAAGTGGTGGGAGAGTTACCCCAGGCTGTGAGCACAAACTTCCTAGCAGCTGGTTCCATGGGATCTTGACAAAAGTCCAGGAACAGATCTCCCACCCGAACTGTCTCCAGCCAAAAGAGTGGGTAGCAGATCAAGAGAAAAATGAAAAACCAAAGAAGCAAAAAGCTCATTAAAAAATAAAGTATGTAAGCTCCCAAAATGGTTAGAGAATGTCTCAGAAAACTCTCGTCCTTGTTTAGAAGTAAGTGTGATGACATGTCACACATGTTGGGATTTCAGAGAGTTGGACTTTTGATGTTACAGGTTGTTGGAATATTTTTTAATATTTGATTGTCTGATTTCAGCACTTGAAAGTAAATTGTTCAGCAAAATCTGTGAGCCTGAGAGCGATCCACTGTTCAGTTCAATTCCTAGCTCCTTACTACCCCCTGGTGTGTCACCGGTTTTTGATACAATTCATCAGACACCAGACCGTGATACCATACACATCAACATAGTCGATGAGCAGGAAATAGAAACAGTCGAGGTGAGTAAAAAGGAATGAAAATACTTTTTAGCATTTGGTAGCTTGTTCTCCATGGTGATAATCTTACAAGAACAAAAAGCAAAATACTGTGCATGCTGGGAATCTGAAATAAAAACAAAAAATACTGTAAACGCTCAGCAGGTCAGGCAGCATCTGTGGAGAGAGAAACTGAGTTAATGACCCCGATATTAACGGGGAGGTGGGGAGGATGCGGGCGAGCCCGGTAGCATGGGGAAAACCCAGCAAGGCCGGAGATGTGGAGGCCCTGCCAATCTTAACAGCAGGACCTCATTTAAATAATCTTCTGCAGACCTCCACCCAACAGCTGGACACATTAACACCCTGGCTGGAGCCACAGCCATGGACCCCAGCAGTCAGTAGAGGCTGAAGGCTCCGGGCCATATCGGGGCTGGGGGAGGAAGAGTGAAGACATCAGGGCCATGATCGGACCGGGGGGAGACTGAAGGATTCCTTGTGAGGCCTCAGATAATGGAGTAGTCCATGCACAGATGGAAGAGTACCTGGATAACACCAGGCTTGGGCAGATAAGTGACGAGTAACATTTGCACCACACAAGTGGGGAGAACTCCTGTTCCTCCTGGTCTACAAGAAGTGCTCAGAGGAGCTGAACTTCAGCACTTACCATGGCGAGTCGGCATCTATCGCCTCGGATCTGCTGCCGAGCCTCCCCCTGATTTAATGTTAAGTTTAACTTGCGGCGCTGATGATGTCATCAGGCCACAACTTTTGTATGTTAATTAGGCCCCCGCCTACCTTTTGTGGGAGTCTCGTCGATGACCTGATTTGTGTTTATAAAATTTTAAACGAGTGGGAATGGGGTCGGGTTGGGGTTGAGTTGCTTAATATAAGAACATAAGAAGCAGGAGTAGGCCAATCAGCCCCTCGAGCCTGCTCCACCATTCAATAAGATCATGGCTGATCCAATCTTGGCCTCAACACCACTTTCCCGCTCTCTCCTCATACCCCTTGTAGTTCAAATGTCTGTCAATCTCCGCCTTGAATATATTCGATGACTCCGCCTCCACAGCTCTCCAAAGATTCACGACCCTCTGAGAGAAGAAATTCCTTCCCATCTCCGTCTTAAATGGGCGACCCCTTATTCTGAAATTATGCGCCCTAGTTCTAGATACCCCCACTAGGGGAAACATCCTCTCAGCATCCACCCTGTCAATCCCCCTCAGAATCTTGATCTCTGTATCTTAACCACCCGTTTCCCCCCGCCCCCCCCCACATCACCGCTGCCCGTCTTGTTGGAAATGATCATTGCCTGGCACGTGTGTGGTGCGAATGTTACTTGCCACACATCAGCCCAAGGTTGGTGTTTTCCGCGTCCTCTTGCATCTGGGCATGGATTACTTCATTATCTGAGGAATTGCAAATGGAGCTGAACACTGTGCAATCATCAGCGAACATTCCCACTTCTGACCTTATGATGGAGGGAAGGTCATTGATGAAGCAGCTGAAGATGGTTGGGCCTAGGACACTGCCCTGAGAAACTCCTGCAGCAATGTCCTGGGGCTGAGATGATTGGCCTCCAACAACCACAGCCATCTTCCTTTGTGCCAAGTATGCCTCCAGCCAGTGGAGAGTTTTCACCCTGATCCCTATTGACTAGGGCTCCTTGGTGCCACATTCGAATGCTGCCTTGATGTCAAGGGCAGTCAATCTCACCTCACCTCTGGAATTCAGCTCTTTACTTGATTGCACCAGAATGAGAAGTCGCACAACACCAGGTTATAGTCCAACAGATTTATTTAATTTTACAAGCTTTCGAAGCAGTTTGCTCCTTCGTCAGGTAAGTTAGCAATGAGAGAATCTCCCAGAATTCACAATTTAAACCTCTGGGAGATTCTCTCATTGCTAACTTACCTGACGAAGGAGCAAACTGCTTCGAAAGCTTGTAAAATTAAATAAATCTGTTGGACTATAACCTGGTGTTGTGCAACTTCTCATTTTTGTCCACCCCAGTCCAACGCCGGCATCTCCACATCATGATTGCACCAGGGCTGTAATGAAGTCTAAAGCCGAGTTGTCCTGGCAGAACCCAAACTGAACATCGGTGAGCAGGTTACCGGTGAGTAAGTGCCACTTGATAGCACTGTCGATGATACCTTTCAACACTTTGCTGATGATTGAGAGTAGACTGATAGAACGGTAATTGGCTGGATTGGATTTGTCCTGCTTTTTGTGGACAGACGTAGCTCAGCAATTTTCCACATTGTCGGGTAGATGCCAGTGTTGTAGCTGTACTGGAACAGCTTGGTTAGAAGCATGGTCAGTTCTGGAGCATAAGTCTTAAGCATTACAGCCAGGATGTTGTCAGGGTCCATAGCCTTTGCTATGTCCAGTGCACTCAGCCATTTCCTGATATAATGTGGATACTTACAGACTTAGTTTAACGTTTTGTCCGAAAGATGGCTCCTCTGTACTTCAGTACATTCCCTCAGTACTGCACTGGAGTGTCAACCTGCATTATGTGCTCAAGTCTCTGGAGTGGAACTGGAAGCCACAACCTTCTGACTCATGGGCGAGATTCCTACCACAAGTGTGTCAGAGAGGTCAGATGCCAAAGTGGGACCTGAGAGTTGGGAGAGGAGGCTCTGCAGAAGTCAGCCTGTGGCTCCAGAGCCAGCAGACTCCAATCTCTGGGATCCTGCTCTAAAAAGAAGGATGCTGGAATAACACATGCTCACATAGAGGCACTAAGGACCATCTTGGGGGAATTGAGACAAATGGCAGAATCCAATGCCTTCCACAATGCTAATATCAAAGAAGGATTCAACAAAATGCCGCACTATCTGGAGTGAGTGGCTGCACCAGGAACATCTGCATATGTTTCCACAACAAAGAGGCCTTCAGAACAGTCAGTGCTTCCACAGTGAATGCTTTGACCATTGGACTTCAGGCCTTGGGGGACAGTTTAGAGAGAACGATGGCATCCGGCCTCAGAGATTTAGATTGCTACATTTTGGGATCTAACTGATACCATTAGGTCTGTCCTCCCACTGATCAGTGGGCACTCAGAGCCATGATCCAGCACAAGTGGTATGGCTCGAATCAGGCTTCATCCTGCTGTCCACTCTTTGCTGGTGACAGCTCATATGACCTTTCCAGGTTTCCAGCCCCAACGGATGTCTGCTCATGTTGGTGGCAGAATACAGGACCAGGCGGCTCACCAGCTGCAGTGGCGATACAGCCGGTTGAAGAGTCCAACTAGAATTCAAAAGCCCCTTGACAAACGCCACCTATGTCCCAACATGATACTACAACACAGCACTGACATCCTTGGCCCTTGGGTATCGCCTCAGCACAGCACCAGGATAGGTAAGAACAACACGGAGAGGCACAGTGATAATAAGAAGCACGTGCTGTATGTGCACAATAAAACCACTTTGTGATAAGAAGTCCAGGGTTCCAAGGTATATCTGTTCTTTGTTTGGACTTGTGTTTGAGAAGATGTTTGGAGGTCAGTTTACAATAGGATACAGAGGGGGTTGTTTTCAACTGCCGCCTACCCCATTTGTGCTGAAAAATGGGTTGGCCAGGGATTGAAAGTTAAAAACAACATTACCCGCCCAATGCAATTTTCAGGATTGCTGGAAGCTGCTCACAAAATGGCCACTAAAAGATTTTCTGTGTATTTTTGCAGGAGGAATAGAAATGCTCCTTCCAGCCCCACAAGAATGACTGTGACCCACTGCTGGCTACTCACTGCCCCACCGGTTCGCCTCCCCTTCACCCCCTTCAGACACAGCGGCGATATCCTGCCCCACCGGCTCGCCTCCCCTTCACCCCCTTCTTCAGACACAGCACTGATATCCTGCCTCCCGGATCGTCGAGCTGCCCAATAGCACACTTTGGATACACTTTAGGTGCTCGGCAGCTTGCCTACCCAATGCAAAAGAGGCCCGAACTTGAACATGGTCCAGGCCTCACACTATTGGTTTCAGGTGGGCAGTGCGATCACTCCACCCACCACCCATCCGATGTGGGCAGTGCGATCACTCCACCCGATGTGGGCAGTGCGATCACTCCACCCATCACTCCACCCGATGTGGGCAGTGCGATCACTCCACCCACCACCCACCCGATGTGGGCAGTGCGATCACTCCACCCGATGTGGGCAAACGCTGGAAATTACTCCCAGGGTTCCGTCTATCATCCGTTACTTCCTTAATTAGACCTCGTCTGAGACATCATTGAGGGAGTGGCGTGGTCTGTAAACTCTGGTGGACGAGTACCTCCTAGTTGGTCTTGTCCTTTGGTGCAGCCTTGTCCTGCGTAACTCTCTCATTTCCTCTTCCTCCTGCTCCTGGTCTGTCTCCATTATAAAGACATATGGGAATGCACATAGCTAATCACATGGTAAGGACTCCATGACAGAATGGTGAGAAGAAAAAGATTTCCCTGCCTGAAACAGCTGAAAAGCAGCTTTCAAAAACCTTTCTTAGTAGCACAAATGAGAAGATTTTTACTGATCATGTCAGTCATAATTAATACTTCAGACAAAGTCTGTGGACATTCAAAGACTGTCAATTCAACCACTTCCTGGTTTACCAAGTTCCTGCAGGTAACTCACCCTTCTTTTACATAAGCTTAGCTTACGTCAGGTGCAATTCTGTGTAAATTATGCAATTTCTGGGACAGAATGTTTTGCACTCATTATCCTGTAATTCGCGAACATGCAGTACTTTGGAGGGGGACACACCTTCTACCAGCAGCTGGATTTACTGGTAGTTAGAGTGTATTTTAGAATAGGTGTAACTCTGACATATCTGACACACACAACGGCCCAATTTTAAATCCCCTCCCCCCCCCCCCCGCCCCCAACCTGGCAGAAACCAGGGCAGAGGGGCAGTTAAAATAAGGGCAGCGACTTTACCCCCTGTGATCCCGGTGCCTTCCCGCCAGGTCCCGATATTAACCTGCTCATTTGAGCGATCGAGCAGGACACCTGCAGGAATGCAGTGGGATCCTGCTTTAAATATGCAGATCGGATCCCGATGACGTCATCAGGAACCGACTGCAAATTTCAGTCTGAAGCCTGAGAGGGGAAAGTGACGGCTTCTCCATCAGGCCAGACCTGCCCGGATCGAATCTTAGGCCAGAAGAGGTACAGCAAGGTATGTTTTTAAAGAAATGTAGGTTTCATTGTGGGCTAGGAGGAGCAGGAGTGCTGCTCTGGGCCTCACAAGGAAACCTCAGGCTTCCCTTCAATGTTCCTGCTGGAGGTCCCGCACAGGCCGCTTGCCGGCTTGTCAATGGGAGATTTTGTGCATGCGCGAATTTTTGAATGGGCCACACAGCCCATTAAAGGGACTGCGCACCCAAAAGAAAATTGGGGCAACATTGCCTTCCTTGCCCTGGGCTTCCCCCCTTCCTCCTCCAATCGCAATTGCTCCCCCATCACTCACCTGACTGCAGGGGACCATTCTCGCGGGTCCCACACGGCAGCCTCCTGATGCCCGGATTCCTGCTCCCGCCCGCCAGCCAGATACTGGATCAGCCCGGTTTTAGGCGGGAGTCTGCCAAAATTGATGGAAATGAAGCCCAACTGTTTAAAATTGTCCGAGCCTTGACTTCTCCGTTGTTTCCGGGTGTGCTGCACGCTACTGGGCTCGTGTCGTGAGCACCGTTCCCACCCGTTAAAATCAGGGCCCAAATTTCAGTTTCTTATGCCAGAACAATACCACCTTTATCAAAAAACTTGGCATTTCGGAGCATTTAAATTTGAACTATAAATGCTGATGTACACTGCATAATGTTTTAAAAGCAACGTGTTTGGGGAAACTTACTTTTTCCAGCATCTTTCACTTCTTTTATTCCCAGGAATGAAGTTTAAAAGCTGGACTCTCTCCATCCCCTTTTCACATTCAGCTGTCAGAATCACGTGTGCTGAGTCCAGTTGATTAAAAGTTGCCATCACATATTGGGAGAGTATCTGCAATCCCTTCAATTGTATAACATTTTTTTGTGAATATCTTTTCTCCTTATAGCGCGGCTCTCCGGGAAGAACCGGGAATAAAATAGAATTCAATGGTGGCAGTGAGGATGTATTTACGAGGCAAAAAGGATCAGTTTCCCTACCAGGATGGCCGGGTCAGACACCGGTAGGAAGGCCTGAAGTAGGACCTGGACCTGATGACCAAGGAATATGGGAAAGGCCAAGTTATTTCAAAGATGACACTGTTCTGCCAACAGTTTTTATCCCTGTATTCACTCCACCACAAATGCTGAACGGGGAATTTCACAAAGGTACTCAAAATATAGCTTTCAGTAAAGCGTTTACTGATGTACACTGTGCAGGACAAACCTCAAAAATGGTAACTTTGCACAATGTATTTATAACGTACAATTATTTCTTTCAAAAAACATCCTTCCAGTATTCTCTCCTCCTGTACGTCCAATACCTTGTCCCAGGAGCCGGTCTTCATGTGTAAGCTTAGACAGTGTCGGCAAGATGTTCAGTCATAGAAGGCATCCCAGCTTAGGCCAATGTTGTCCTCATCCAATGCCCGCACTCCCCAGTACAGCTCATCAGCAGGGCCACAATTTACACTGACTGAATCATTCAAATTCTGGGGGGAAAAATGGGATTCTTGGATCCTTACTGATGTTGTGGGGATCACATTCTGAAATCCTGTTTGCTTTTACATGAAAACTGTAAGTCAGTGGCCATGATCATTGGAGAGTGGTCAATCGCAGGTACCTTGGCTGGTTTTGCTCTTGCTCGTTCGGGGCACTCAGGCCAATTGTAGCCGAGATCAGCTAATTGAGCACAGACCCTGGGTCAAACTTTGGTCTGTATGGCTTTGCAGCACATCCCATAGTGCATTTATTTATTTACATATCTAACTGACTGTATCCCAGCTGGAGATAGCACTGACCACTGAAAAGGAAAAGCAAGTACGACAGGTCATTAGTGCTGCCGACATACCATTGTGGCTCAAGATTGGCTCAACCCTTTCCTCACCAGCAGGTGGCAGTAGAGAAAGGAGATAAATTGTTGCACAGGCTTTTGGCGAATTACTTTTAACAGCATGTTAAGAGCTGAAAATGAATTAACAGCTCAAGACATCACGCAAAAGTTTAGAAATTATTTGAGACCTGTAAATTTTAATTGGAGTCTAACTATAATTGATCTGAGATTGATAAATTTTTGTTAGGCAAGAGTATTAAGGGTTACGGAACCATGGCGGGTAGATGGAGTTAAGATACAGATCAGCCGTGATCTAGTTGAATGGCGGAACAGGATCGAGGGGCTGAATGGCCTACTCCTGTTCCTATGTCCTATGTTTCTACGTAATCTCATCTCACTCTTCAGAATAGGCAATTAGCGACTTGGTGAGCGTTTCTGAGCACCACGGTGCAAAGCAGTCTGCTTTCTCCGATAACAAATGACATCTTAGTGTTTAAAATATCCTAAAAGGACACCTGTGAACTTCTATTACATGGAGCAGACAAACCAAGGTGATGTCAGCCAAGGGTATCCCCTTTAACAGATTCACGGCACAAGACACAGATCTTTATTTTCTGGTCTTATAAAGACCTATTATGACCAGGTTTGCCAGTTCTTTTTTTCCCCCAAGCCCTGCACAGAATATTAATGAGAGTACCTAAATAAGAAAATTAAAGATTAAAAAAAATTTGGCGGAAAATACTCGCAGACACAATAATAAAACTGTTAGACTTTCGGGCCTGGATTTTCCGCTACAGCCAAATCCTGCCACTTACTCGGTGAGGTGGGCCTCCTACCTGTCACGGGGTGCACCTCTAACCCGAGTCTCTTCTCCACTGGCAGGGTCGTGTGCATTTGTTAGGTGAACTCCCTAGCCTTTTGCAGGAAGTCCACCGGGGGTGGGGTTGGAGATTGCTTGTTGCAGGTGTCCAAGCCTTGTCGCAGCTGTGCTGCCTGTTGAAGTTTAAAAAAAATTAAATATAAAAAAGGAGGTTAACCATATTTAATCGATTACATTAGCTTCCTGGCCCTGTAAACATTAAATGGCCCTTCCACTGCCCATAGCAAGGCAACCCTCTCCACCCATCGTTGCTCGGTGTGAATGATGGAAAATGTTGTATGAGATATTTACCTCATTTGCATAGTATTTGCATATGTGGGCCTACATATTGTATGATTCCCAGTCACTTCCAATGGGAAATCCCAGAACTGGTCGATGAGAGCAGGGAGCAGAATGAGTGGCTCCCAAAGTGGTTTTCACCTCCAGCTCTCTCAAGTTACCTGCTGAACAGGGAGGGGGTGGGGGGAGTGCGCACTGTAGCACGAGTGGGAAATTATCATTTGTTTTTGCAAGAAACGAACTTTTAACAGGATCATATCTTGTGTAGATGATGTATCACCGTGGTCACAGAAGATACCACGGTGTGTTTTGCCCGTTACTAACAATATTCTGATCTTGGGTTCCAGATCCAGCTTGCGACGAACCTCTTGATCAAGGATCATGCAGGAACTACGTTATTAAATGGTACTATGATAGCGCAGCTAACGCCTGTGCACAGTTTTGGTATGGAGGCTGTGAGGGGAACAAGAACCGCTTTCAGACTCAGGATGAATGCCAAGTCAAATGCTTACAGTTTAAAAAGGTGAGTCGCATTTCTGGGTGACATTGAACATTACGGCCTTGAAATTAAGCTGTGGCTATTAGCTAACATGCTCATCTGAAATGTCTTTCTCTTTCATTTTAGCGAAGGCATTAACCCATTTAAAATAATAATGTCCCACAACATAACCTCAGCACCTACAACTTCCATATGCTGATAACGATGCAAAAAACTGAAGCTTCCGTTAGATCCTGATGCTACTGTGCTGTTTTGTAATGTTTTACCTCTCTACTGCCAGGTGCCTATACGGGCAGCAATTTAAAGAAATAGCCATTGTCACGGAGTTGCTTACTTTTTTTTTAAAGTATTTTTTCTTCTTCCACACAATTGGAGTGTTATAGATTTCTTTTTATAAATTCTCCCTCATTTTCTCCCCTCCTGTCTTCGAGAGGACTGCCGTGTAGTGCAAAAGGCACTGGGCACTGTCCGGAACATTAATCAAGGCAGATGTCTCATGTTATTGGACGCAGAGACCCTAGACCCACTCAGCAGTGTAAGAATTTTGATTTTCAACCTGATGGTTAGTGACCAGCCACAGACAAAGAGGATATTATTTTAAAATAAACTTTACTTCACAATTTCATTGACACTTTAACAGACAAAGCACTCATACAACCTTATCTGGGAGCAGAGCCAGAGGCTTCAGGGTGATCAAGACCGGTCATGGGAGTCGATCTCTGGTAGTCGATGTGTTCACCCAAGTTCTTCTTCTTCTCCTGAGTTTTTCCTTAGTGCTGTTTATAAACCTTATCATATCCCATTGTTCATGCAGTGTTTGTCTAGTTGGTCAACTTAGCCTTTGGACATTGCAAACTGCAGATGTGGGTGAAATCACAGTCTGTGACACATTCTACAAACTATCTCAGTGAAACAACATCCTGCCAGTTAGCAGGAAAGAATCCCATGATTCTTTGAAAGGCATGTCAATGGCCTCATTTCCCAGCAGTCTGATTTTGCTTTTATTCAATGTCTCTTTGGTCGAAGGCCTTTCATATTCAATATCATTTCAATGCCTCAACAGCCAGCGTGCTCAGTGCCCACAGTGCAGGTCCCAGGAGCCTGTGCACACACTGCACACAAGGCTCAGTAAAACCCCAGCATTGCTGCAAATTAGGGACAAGCCCTATGATGTGGCTTGAGGGTATGAGCAGCAGTCCAGGCACTCAGTGGCCATTTTCTACCGGTGTTTCAGGGGAGGCCTATAGCAAAATTAATGTTTTAGTGGTCCTAATCATAATATAGTGCCACCCTTCACAGCAGAACCTCAAGTACCTTTGCTTTCCCTAGTGATATTTCGTAATAATCAGTACTGTGCCAAGAACACTTCTTCAGTACCAAGTATCCTAGCAATTAATCTGATGGGCATGCAATCGGCATCACACCCAAGCCTGATCCTGTATTCATTCAATACAAAAACAACAACTTGTATTTATATAGCACCATTAATAGAGAAATACATCCCAAGGCGCCTGACAGAGGAATAAGGAAAAACAGATCCTGAGTTAAAGAAGGAGCGATCAGGTGGGGTGAGCAAAGAGGTGAATTTTAAGGAGGGACTTAAAGGAGGAGAGGGAGGTGGAGAAGCAGAGAGGTTTAGAAATGAAATTCCAGAGTGTGGGACCTAGACAGCTGAAGGCACAGGTGCCAATGGAAGGGGGAATTACATAAACGGAACAGAAAGTTCTGGGGGTGGGACTGCTGTCGGACTGGTGGAGTTTATAGAGATAGGGAGGAGTGAGGCCATGAAGGAATTTAAATACAAGGATGGAAATTTTAAATTGGAAGAGTTGGGGGACCAGGAGCCTGGAAAGTGTGAAAGGATAGGGGTTTGGGATAGGATACAGGCATAGGTAAAGGAGTAAATATATAAAATAAAGGCCAACTACTTAGTGTTCACAGAATAATGGAATTCAGGAGGGGTTGCAGCACTGGAGGAGGTTTCAAAGATAGGGAAGGGCAAGGCCATTAAAGGATTTAAACACAAGGGCCCAGAATTTACTAACCTGTTCTGGCGGATTCTCACTGTAACTTCAGCGGAATGGCTGGAAACTCTGCAAGTGACCCAGATATTCTAGCTCAATGCCTCACACAGCAGTTTCCAGTAATTTTGAATGGAGGGCAGAGCCTCAGACAAGACTAATAATTAACTAACTGAAGTTGAATGGTATCCCTGCACTTTTGATAAATGTAATACTTGCAGTTGAGTCAACAATGCTTACTTGGCCTGAAAGTCAGGTTTCGATGAAGAACAGAATGGCTAGTAATTTGCAGCCAAAGGTGAAGCAAAGGCATTCGCCGCTGGCCCCGAAGTAAGCTTATTCTAGTTACCAATAAGAAAGAAATCCAAAACAAACAAACGAAATGCTGGAAGCACTCAGTAAGTTAGTCAGTGTCTGTGGAGAGAACAGGTAGGTAAACACTTCAGGTGTGCTGCCTGACCCGATAACAGCATGAGAACATAAGAATTCTCTTTTTTAAATTAGTTCCTGGGATCTGGGCATCGCTGGCAAGGCCAGCATTTATTGCCCATCCCTAATTGCCCTTGAGAGATGGTGGTGAGCTGCCTTCTTGAACCGCTGCAGTCCGTGTGGTGAAGGTACTCCCACAGTGCTGTTAGGGAGGGAGTTCCAGGATTTTGACCCAGCGACGATGATGGATCGGCGATATACTTCTAAGTCAGGATGGTTTGTTATTTGGAGGGGATCTTGCAGGTGCTGGTGTTCCCATGCGCCTGCTGCCCTTGTCCTTCTAGGTGTTGGAGGGTGCGGGTTTGGAAGGGGCTGTCGAAGAAGCCTGTAGGAGCAGGAGTAGGCCATATGGCCCTTTGAGCCTGCTCCACCATTCAATAAGATCATAGCTGATCTGTGACCTCAACTCCACTTTCCCGCCCGATCCCCATATTCCTTGATATCCAAAAATCTATCAATCTCAGCATACACAGCCCTCTAGGGTACAGAATTCCAAAGATTCACAACCCTCTGAGTGAAGAAATTTCTCCTCATCTCAGTCCTAAATGACTGACCCCCTTATCCTGAGACTAGTTCTAGACTCTCCAGCCAGGAGAAACAACCTCTCAGCATCTATCCTGTCAAGCCTTCTCAGAATCTTATGCTTCAATGAGGTCACCTCTCATTCTTCTAAGCTCCAGAGAGTATAGTCCCATTCTACTCAATCTTTCCTCATAGGACAACCCTCTCATCCCAGGAATCAATCTAGTGAACCTTCGTTGCACCCCTTCTAAGGCAAGTATATCCTTTCTCAGGTATGGAGACCAAAACTGTGCACAGTACTCCAGGTGTGGTCTCACCAAAGCCCTGTACTCTTGTACTCCAACCCTCTTGCAACCCGATGAAAGTTTCCAGAACTTTCTGACTTGGATTTTGACCTCCTTCGCCCAGCGAGAATGCTGCATGAGAGGGGTTAAGATCAGGCTGAGTCCACTTGCCAGCCCAAGGCCACATCATTCCCACCCGGCGCCATCTTATCTTCACTGACTTTGAAGTCGGCCAAGGCTCCCGCTGCAGGAAAGCATGGGCCTAATTTAAATTTTAAAATCATGACACCATCCTGACTTCAGGATGATTCAGGGAGGCCTGCCCGGTGTCAAACCTGCCGGAGAAACCTGGCGGGAGATACCAACTGGCCAGAAGAAGGCAAGGTGAGTTTTAAAAAAAATTACTTTTCTGTGGAATCCTTGTTGACCAGGAGA
The DNA here is from genome assembly GCA_030390025.1 of Squalus acanthias. Taxonomy (NCBI): domain Eukaryota; kingdom Metazoa; phylum Chordata; class Chondrichthyes; order Squaliformes; family Squalidae; genus Squalus; species Squalus acanthias. The sequence goes on from CM059428.1 coordinate 97,908,963, forward strand.
AGCAGGTGTGCTCCCCACATTCCTTGAGCCTACCCAGCCCCGACCTTGCCTCTTCCACTCAGCGCTGGCATCGGCTGCCAAAGCCTTTGCCCAGTGCTAACGTTATGCCGAAGACCGTTCCCTTAGTTCTCGGGCGTCCCAAGGCTCCCGACCCAATTTACGCTCCAGACCACCGGCCCCGACGTCAGTCCTGCTGCTTTGGGTAGGGAGTCTGTCCTGGATTATATAAATAAGGCCCGGGAATTAAAATAGCCTGGGCTTCACGTTGAAATGCCTGTGTTGGAGTTTCCGTCCCGCCCACACTTCCACCTGTCCTGAATGTACTCCTCAGTTAAGAAAGAAAGAACTTGCATTCATATAGCTCCTTTCACCACCTCAGGATGTCCCAAAGCGCTTTACAGCCAATGAGCTACTTATTTTTTAAGCGTAGTCATTGTTGTAGTTAAAATCAAGACCTCTGCTTTTGTTTCAGTTATCCAGTATTCGCAGTTTTTTGCTGTTTAAGAAAGGTATCAGTCTGGGTTTGGCCTGTGTTTACAAATAAATAAGCTCTTTTTCTCAAATCCCGCTGAAAATCATGCATCTGTTCCTTCAGATCAGACTATTGATTCTGGCTTCTCTACTAATAATATCGTTCTTTGCTTTTTTTTCTTACAGAAGTGAACAGCAATTTTACGGGATCAAAGGATTATTGTGAGTGCGCTGAGAAGAATCTTTGATGCCGGGAAGAAAGTCAGCATTATCCCGGGTTTTGAAAAACTCCCACGATTTGTAGCTGAATACATGTTTTGTAGTTCTGTGTAGTAGATCTTAATGAACTGTAAAGAACAGTGTTTTCAGGAAATGATTACAGTCAGTGAGAAATTCAAAACTGAAAGAAAATTGAATTCAAAAATGAACAGTAATTAGTAAAAAAAAACATTTATCACAACCTATTCCATTCTCCATACAATTGGTGTAAAAAAGACTGATAAATCTTTCAACAAAATATATTGAAGGTCATACAAATAAATAATAATGATGATTTACTGTGCCCTCCCAGCCCAGCGGGATCGACCTTTACTTGAGGAGGAAGACATTGTGAATGGAATTTCCCCCTACCCAGAGTCCAATGGGTAAAATTGCCCCATATTGTTCCATAGACCTCCTGGTAATTTGCAGTTTCCAGTGGCACTATCACCAGGTTACATAGAATTACATCAAATTTTACAACACAGAAACCAACCATTTGGCCCAACAGGTCCATGCTGGTGTTTATAGATCATAGAATATTACAACACAGAAGGAGGCCATTCGGCCCATTGATTCTGCGCCAGCTCTTTCGAAGAGAAATCCAGTTACTCCCACTCCTCCGCTCTTTCCCCACATCCCTGCAATTTTTTCTCCTTCAAGTATTTATCCAATTCCCCTTTGAAGGCTCCTATTGAATCTGTATTCACCCCCTATCAGTGCATTCCAAACCCGAACCACTCTTTCCGTAAAAGAGTTTTTCCTCATGTCGCCTCTGGTTCTTTTGCCAATCACCTTAAATCTGTGCCCTCTCATGATCGACTCTTCAGCCATTGGAAACAGTTTTTCTTTATTTACTCTATCTAAACCAGTCATGATTTTAAACACTTATCAAATCTCCTCATCCCTGGAACCATTGTAAATCTCTTCTGTACCCTTCCAAAACCTTCACGTCCTTCCTAAAGTGTGGTACCCAGATTTGGACACAATACTCCAGCTGGGGCCGAACTAGTGTTTTATATAGGTTTAGCATAACTTCCTGGCTCTTGTACTCTATGCCTCTATTTATAAAGCCCAGGATCCCATAGGCTTTATTAACTGCTTTGTTAACCTGTCCTGCCACCTTCAAAGATTTGTGCACTAACACCCCCAGGTCTCTCTCTTCTTGCACCCCTTTTAAAATTGTACCATTTAGCTTGTATTGTCTCTCGTCATTCTTCCTACCAAAATGCATCACCTCACACTTTTCTGCATTGAATTTCATCTGCCATGTGTTTGCCCATTCCACCAACCTATCTATGTCCTTTTTAAGTATATTACTATCTTCCTCACTGTTTATTACACTTCCAAGTTTCGTGTCATCTGCAAATTTCAAAATTGTGCCTGTACCCCCAAGTCCAAGTCATTAATGTATAGCAAAACAGCAGTGGTCCTAGTACTGAACCTTGGGGAACTCACTGTATACCTCCCTCCAGTCCAACAAACAGCCATTCACCACAACTCTCTGTTTTCTATCCCTCAGCCAATTTTGCATCCATGTCGCTGCTGTCCCTTTTATCCCATGGGCTTCAATTTTGCTAATAAGTCTATTATGTGGTACTTTATCAAACGCCGTTTGGAAGTCCATATACACAACATCAACTGCACTGCCTTCATCCACCCTCTCTGTTACCTCATCAAAAAACTCAATCAAGTTAGTCAAACACAATTTGCCCTTAACAAATCCCTGCTGGCTCTCCTTTATCAGTCCATGCTTGTCCAAGTGGCTATTAATTTTCTCCAGATTATTGTTTCTAAAGCTTCCCCACCACAGACATTAAACTGACTGGCCTGGAATTGTCAGATTTATCCTGCTCCCCTTTTTTGAACAAGGGTGTAACATATGCAATCCTCCAGTCCTTTGCCACCACCCCTGTTGCTAAGGAAGATTGGAAGACTGTGGCCAGCACCTCCGCAATTTCTACCCTTACTTCCCTCAGCAACTTGGGATGCATCCCATCTGGACCGGATGACTTATCCACTTTATGTCCCGCCAGCCTTTCTAGTACCTCCTCTTTATCAATTTTTCTCTCATCCAGTATCCCAGCAATCTCCTGGTTTACCATAGCTTTGGCAAAGTCCTCTTCCTTGGTAAAAAAAACCGATGCAAAGTACTCATTTAGTACCTCAGCCATGCCCTCTGGCTCCACCAATAGAAAAGCCTCCTCCCACTCTAATTCATCTCACCCTATCAGCATATCCTTTTATTCCTTTCTCCCTCATGTACTTATCTGGCTTCCCTTTAAATGAATCTATGGTATTCACCTCAACCACTCCGTGTGGTAGTGAGTTCCACATTCTAACCACTCTCTGGGTAAAGAAGTTTCTCCTGAATTCCCTATTGGATTTATTAGTGACTATCTTATATGTATGGTTTCTAGTTTTGATCTCCCCACAAGTGGAAACATTTCTACGTCTACCCTATCAAACTCTTTCATAATCTTAAATACCTTTATCAGGTCACCCCGCAGCCTTTTCTGTTCTAGAGAAGAGATCCCAAGCCTGTTTAGTCTTTCCTGATAGTTATAACCTCTCAGTTCTGGTATCATCCTTGTAAATCTTTTTTGCACCTTCTCCAGTGCCTCTATATTCTTTTGGTAATATGGAGACCAGAGCTGTACACATTATACTAAGTATGGTCTAACCAAGGTTCTATATAAGTTTAAGATAATCCTCATGTTGACAGGCAGCCATGGACATTCCGGAGGCTGGCAGCCACTTCCTGCCCACTTCTCGCCTGTTCCAGATGGGAAGTGGCAGGAGGTGGACCGACGGCAAGTCAATGAGACCCAGGACTTAAATAGATCAGGTCTCAAATTTTCTCCAGCGAGTGCATTTTACACTTGCCGCAGAGTTAAAATTGAGCTCAGGAGTCTACCTTAGGATTTTGGGCGTCTCCAGCAAGGAATGGAGATAAGATACAGATCAGCCATGATCTAATTGAATGGCGGAACAGGCTCGAGGGGCTGAATAGCCTACTCCTGTTCTTTTCTTCCTAAATCAGAACCTGCAGGAAGAGAGCAGAACCTCAGCAGGTAGGACCCACGGGTGGTTTTAACTGCCCACCTGCCCAGTTAAAATCACCCCTATTGTTTCTCATTCAGTATTAACCCATGAAATTGGTATATTTTTGAATTTCTGTTGAATCTCATAATGTGGGAGATCAATAATGATGCTGATTAATTTTCTAATTAGTATATAGTGATTGATTCTTACTAACTGGGGTAAGGGTTCCTCTGGTTTCTATGAGTAGCGATGCTGTTAATGTGTTTGTACAGACTTCTTCTGACGCTATTACTAGTAAAATTATAAACGTTCTTTTAGAATCAGCTACATTTGATGGAATAATTCATTTCCAAAGAATGAACCTTTCATCTGGTCTGAATTAACACTTGGATTATTTTGTCCTTTTGAAAATTCTTCCTGCCACATCCTCGTACCTGGTGTAAGTGTAGGTTTCATGGGGACCTAAAACTGACTCTGAAGAGAGAAACCCAAGATGTAGCTGGACAGGCAGAGAGCAAAGCGCAAGATCTAGATGAATAGAGAAAGAATCAGCACATCAGTGACTCGGGTAGAACAGGTGCAGGCGAAGTTGTTAAGAGTCGGATGCCATACCAGAACGGCACACATTAGCCACAGTGTTCAGTACATCCTATCTTGTAATCTACCCAACCCATTTCATCTCCTGAAGAAAGACAAATCAAGCAAAAGTCTAAAATGCTTAATTAATATTGCATTCTACATTATATATCTCAGGCAAGTTGCCTTCCTTAGCATGACTCTCCCATTCTCTTAGTAGCTCAGTATCTATCCTGTTCTGCATGGGTTTTCTCTATCCTTTAACCTTCAGCCAGATACTTAGCCAAATATTTGCCCAGTTCTTTGTTAAACATTTTAATCAGTGCACCATTAATTGCTTTATCACAGAGTTTATCCACATCACTAAATGGAAAGATTATCTGGTCTTAATTCTTCCTTGAGGCTTATTCATTTAATATTTATGTCCTTTAATTTCTCACTCTGTCCAAGTTAAATAACCTGCTCATCCATGCCTCATAAAACATGAAACCATGGGGTAATTTTCCAATTTAGCACTAACATGGGTAGTCTTCCCTTGCCCACCAATAGTGTGTGTTGGAAATGTTGGCCGCGATTTTGCAAGCTGTGGCGAGTTCGGTGCGGCCGGAGCAGACGTCGGCCGCAAACTCCGCACCCGTCTTCATCCCGCCTCCTCCAAGTGATTTTGCCATGATTGGGCTTGTTAAGCCCTCCCTGCGAGGTTCCTGGCCAATTAAAAGGAAGCAGGTCTAATGTCGTCATCTGATGATGCGTCATCAGCCAGTTTCCTTAAAGGGACTATGTCCAAATTCATTTTGACAGTTGTGCTGTCAGTGTTCTACAGCATTGAGGTGCTGCAAACACTGACAAGCACTGCACAGAGGTGCACCCAGGCTCTCCATGACTCCCTCCATATGCTTATGGAGGGAGTCACTGCACACAGGAAGGTTCTCTTCCCTTCCAATGGATGGAAGACACCTCCCCAGGAGATCAATGCAGCCTGGTTGCACATTGCACAGGAGGACACAAGTAGGGATGTTGTCAGGAGGACCAGGCTGCAGTGGCGCAAACCTTTCAATGATCACAGTAGATCACGAAACGTTACTGCAAAGCCACACTCAACCTCATCCTCCTGTGCCACTCATCACATCCCCATCACTCTGCCTTCCCTACCCTACTCCTGCACATCCTTACTCACACCAACTTACCTTGCACCTCCACCCATCCCTCTCTATCTACATTATCACTTCCCCATCTCACTGGCCACCCCTCACACTCACCCTCATCCTAGTCAAATCATAACAACTAACAACACACAAGGGTAGGCACTTGGGTGTTTTAGCCAATGGTCGAGTAAACTTTCTGTTAATGTGTTGTCAAGCATTGAAATCCTTATTGTCACCACTTTGCCTTCTTGGACAGATTTGTGTACACCTTTGGAAGTGTCTTAGTGAGTTGCAGTGAATGGTGAGACATAATGTCCGCCCCCACCCACCAATGGTGATGAGTGTGAAAGGAATGGCTTGGACATTGTAGGGATGCTTTATGGTGCTGATGTGGGGTGGTGCCAACCTGGTGCAGCATGTGGCAGCCAGGGTGTACAGTGTTAAGTGAAGCTAATCTGGACATGGTGAAGCCATCGCTGGCGTCCCGGGCAGCAATGTCCACGGGTGATGATGCCCTGTGTCCAGCGCAGCATCAGTTGATTGTGGAGAAATTTGGTGTGGATGTTGGTGCTGCTGGTGTGTCCGGTGATGCTGGTGTGCCTGGTGATGTTGGTGTTGGGGCTGATCGTGTTGGGATTCTGAGGACCAAGGTGAGATTTTTTCAAGGGCACCGATGCTGATGGAATAGAGGGCAGGTGAGGTTGAGATGACAGAAGTAATCTGTCAATGTTGAGGTAGGTTGTTCCAAGGAGGTGACAGTGGATAGAGAGAATACTCCAAACACTTCAAAAGTGCATAAAGCACAAAAGTGGGTTCTAAATGCTGAAGGCTGAAGCTTCTGAGATTGGAAAGTGACCAGCTGTAAATTGGCAGGTTTTAAACCGCTTTTGCAGCTGTCACCTATTGAAAGAAATGGAGAGTTGTTCAGAACCCGACATACTGACCTGGCGTGATCCCCGAGCGATGGGAACCTTGTGGAAAACTTGGCAAAATGCTTTGGAGCTGGGAAAAAGGGGATTTAATTACTTTAAACACCCTCCTAACTAGCACAGTTGAATGACCCGCCACTTAGTGCTGTGTCTGTAAAGCGCAGGCAGAACCGGCACTAGGGAAACTCAAGGAGGTGGGTTCAGAGCGGGATACCGGCCCGCTGTCAATCTTTTTGATTTTGACAGCGGACCCGCCTCCGGACCCGCCCTCTGAGCGCCGGCAAAATTCAGCACGTTGTGCGCACATTATTTCCCAACTATTTAGAACAATTGAATCTCTCAGAATAGAAGGCGGCCACTTTGTCCATCGTGTCTGTGCCAGCTCTTTACCAAAGCAATCTGTAACTAATCCCACTGTCCCACTCTCTTCCCATAGCTCTGTATCTTCCTGTGCTTCAAATATTTATCTCAACCCTCCTTGTACCAAACAATTCCATGCTCCAACAAACCACTCTATAAAGAAATTCTCCTAAACTCTCTCCTCTCTCTTACTGACAATTTAAATTGATAACCTTTTGTCGCTGACTCCTCAACCAGAGGAAATAGTCTTTCCTTATTCACCCTATCAAAACCTTTCATAATTTAAAAAAAAATGAAATTTTCTCTTAGCCTGTTCCAGTGGAAATAGCCCTTGTATCTCAAGTCACTTTAATAATTGTAGTTGTTTGTCCTAAGTGTAAAAATTAATAACTGGAATTCTAAAGTGAGAAAATGATGCTTCAGTTGTACAGAGCCTTGGTTAGATCCCATCTGGAGTTCTGCGTTCAGTTTTGGGCACTGAATCTCAGGAAAGATATATTGGCCTTAGAAAGGGTACAGTGCAGATTCACCAGAATGATAGGAGGGTTAAATTATGAGCACAGGTTGCATAAACTTGGTTTGTATTCCCTTGAGTTTAGAGCGTTGAGGGGTAATCTAACTGTGGTGTTTGAAATGATAAAGGATTCGAAAGGGTAGACATAAAGAAATTATTTCCTCTGGTAGGAGAGTCCAGAACAAGAGGGCATAATCTCAAAATTAGAGTTAGGACATTTAGGAGTGCAATCAGGAAACACTTTTCACACAAAGGGCAGTGGAAATCTGGAACTTGCTCCCCCAAAAGGCTGTGGATGCCAGGACAATTGAAATTTTCGAGACTTAGATCGACAGATTTTCGTTAGTAAGGGTATCAAGGGATATGTTACAAATGTGGGTGAATGGAATGGAGGTACAGAGCAGCCATGATCTAATTGAATGGAGGAACAGGCTCGAGGGGCTGAATGGCTGTTTTCTGTTCCTATGTTCCTTTGAAATTCGTGCATGTTACTGAATTTCCAATAAGTGGCCTGTTGTTAAAACTGAGTCCGCAAATTCTTTCAAAACAGAATTAGATAGTTGCTTTCAAAAGAGAAATATTAAGGAATATGAGGAGTGAGCAGGAGAGTGGGATTAGACTAGATAGACCATTGAAGAGGAAAACACCTTGTAGACTTGATGGGCCAAATGGCCTGCTTCTGTGCTGGAACATTCAATAATTCTATAAAATTCACCTCAAGGTATTTTTAGGAATTTGATAGTGAAATTGAACATAGTACAATCAGAGTGATTCTATGATTGGTGCTTCCACTATGGAGCAGCCTCTCGAGAAATCACAGGCGCACAGTCTAGGATTTTCTGTCCTTTAATTTTAGTCGGCAGAAATTCGCAGGTTGTGTGCCTGCAGTTTCCCGAAATGTGTCCCCTGTGGGCCCTGATCTTCATGGGGAACAGTAGATTGTGGAATCAGCCTAATAAAATTAGTTCTCAAGATAGACGCAGGTGAGGGAGTTCATTTGGCCCAGCCTAGCAAATCCATTCAGAAATAAAAGAGACTCCGGGAATTTCCTCTGGGTTTGTTCCAATCGGCCACCGAGCAGAAACCCTGGATGCACCGGAAGTTACAACAGCCGAACTGGGGAAGCCTTGAGGAAATTCCCGGTGACAGTTCTTTCTCCTTCCATGACAGTACTCAGCGACGGGAGGGTAGGGAGTGTCTGGATCGTGATGCACAGGGCACTACAATTATATGGGACAGGCTAGATGGACCAGTAAGTCTTTTCCTGTCTGTCATTTTTGTATGTTCCTTAATCACTCCAGGTTTTTTGCCTTAACTATCCTACCCACAAACCTATTCCATGTGTTGATCACTCTTTGTCTGATGATCTTCCTGACAATTAACTACAGCTCTTTTTCTAAGGGGGAATTTTAACCCCTCAGGATGATTGGGGTGGGGGGGGTGGGGGTGGGGGAGTTAAATTCTTAAAAATGGGAAACCCGACCCCAACCCACCGCGAACGTGCCCACTTCTGGTTTAACCTGCTCTCGAGAAGTGGGTCAGTAATTTTAATACATTAATGAGACTGCATGCCTCAGATTTTAGCAGCCGTTTGGAGCTGCGGGCTGGGAAACACAGCAGCTAAAGGGCGGTGAGAACTGCTGGATCCAGCAGGTAAGTGCTTTTCCAGCACAGCTTGTGGGCCAGGAGGAGCAGCAGTGCTTCCCCCCACCCCTCAAACTAACCTGCCTCCCTCCCCGCCATCCGATCTGCACCACCCCTCCCCACCCAGCAATCTCTCCCTCCCTCCTTCCTCTCCGGTCCCTGGCTGCGGCCTCTGTTTCCGGGTTTCCTGGCCGTTGAAAGTCGCCCCCACTCCCTCCCCATCTCCCTGTAAATATCGGGGCCTAAGTGCCAGCTTGACTCACTTGGTAGCATTCTTGTCTCCAAGTTAGAAGTTGGACGCACGTCCCACATCAGGGTTTGAGCATATAGTTTAGGCTGACACATCTGCAGTACTGAGAACACGCTGGATAAAAAGTAGACAATGCTGGGACAGGTGGATGTTAAAGATCACATGGTATTCAAAGAAAAGTGGGGAGTTTTCCCAATGTCCTGGACAATATTCCTCCTTCAACCTACACCACCCCAAAAATGTTTAACTGGCCGTTCAATCATTGCTCCTTGTGGGTATCGCTGTTTGCGATGTTATATTTATCCACATAACACCAGGAACTGCACAATGTACTTCATTCTATGTGAAGCGTCTTGGCACATTTCTGAGAGACATGATAAGGTGCTATATAAATATAACTTCTTTTCTTCTAGAATTACAGGGTGAACAGGAAGTTCAGTTGTTTGAAAAGACAAATACTATAACTAATGATTAGTGGTTGAAAACACAGAAGCCAGAAATGCTCTTTAGAACTGTGCTTTAAGAAGCCTGAGTAATATCCAATATTTGGGAGACGATGAGTCAAATGACATGTTAGAAAGCTAACGGATTAAAATGGTTGGAAATTACAGGATACAAAAAAATACCATGTCAAAATAAATCTAAAGAGATTTATGAGCCACTGAGAAATCCCAGTTCTGCACTGACTGTAGTTTCCATGGGCTACACTGTTTCACACTGAACAAAAACAATGGATCAATAATGTTACAGATATTCAGAAATTATGACTGGTTAAAATTAACAATCCAGCTCCCCAAATGCCTCAGTTGGTAGAGTGATGTATAGTGCGCTGCACCAGTTCACACCCAGGAGTGATGCTATTTTCTGGCCCAGGTCATTAAAGTGGTCCAGGACTACAACTGGAGCAGGGCCACCTCTTGGCGGCTCTTCACAAACACTGAGTACAGTTATTATTGTGTGTAAGCAACTTGGTGAACAAAATTAAAATTCCTTAGAGGATCTTGCTGTAAAATACAATCTAAATGTAAGCTGACAAAGAAATAACATTCCAGTAGATGCATTTTACTAGAGTTATTGTATTTTTCCATGTTTTTTTACTAACAGTTCTGTTTCGGCAGCTTTAGAAATCAGCCACAATACTTGAATTTGTTGCACTTGTGCCAAAGAGTCTATTTGCAGTGAGCACATGTCATCAGTGCATCAGTGTTACAATTCAGCAACTAAGAAATGTGTTTCCAGTGCCTTTTAACATTCTTCATGGCTGAGATTCTGTGTAATTATCCTGCTGAGTAATGCTTACTAATATACAGCTTAACACAAAAGGAAACCTTAGCACTTAAAATGATAATGCTGTTTCAATCTTCTTGAAAATTGCAATATAATTTTTGTTCAATGCTTTGCAGGATCTGAAATTAACACAGAAATGTGCTTTTTAACAAGGATTTCATGCTGAAGTGCATTCAAAGTGCCAAAGAGTGACTCACTCACCATTAAACAGTAGTAATATTGGGTAACTCAACTTAAATGCATAATTTCTGTGTATTCCCTATCGAGTCAATAAAGTTTCAAACTGTATTGCAATTCTGTGCTCGAACTGGTTTACAATACATTGACAAGGCTCAAGGTAAAAGCAATTTATAGGGAGGGTTATTGCCATGAGGTTAGAGAGGAAAAGAGAGTTTTCTGGCAGAATCAGCTACTGGAACTGGCTGCTTCAAAAGATATGCTGCTGCATAGCCATTTTGGAAGTTGTGGTTTATTTATACTGCAGCAGACGCTACACCTACTGCATGCCAACCCTTTCAACGAGACTTTCACAGTTTCCATTCAACCTAAAATAAATATAACTCTATAATGACACATGCAATTAGTCAAGATGCGATGTCTCAAGTTACCAACTGCACCAATCCCAGTTCGACTTACAAACAGTAGCTTGCAAGAGACTCCATACCATTAATCATTCAAAAAGTTTGGACGGATCAACTATTCATAAAAACCATGAAGTTAACTGTAAGATTTTCTTTTATTCTGCTATGTTCATTCAAGATCTTAAAACTCTTGTATAGAACTGTCACAGAAAATATCTCATTTACTTGGATCCATGTGTCATTTAAAAATTGTAAAGGTACATTTAAAATCATTTTAAAATGTGTGTGAAGAGGCACTTTAATAATGTCACAAACACCTACAGTTTGCATAGATCTATATAATAAAAATATTATGTGTGTACACATCCTGTCAACTTTTTCCATTATAACTTCCTGAATCCAGATTTACAATGGAAACTGTTGACATAAACTTGTTATGCTGTAATTAGACCCTTTCCTCCAATTGGAGTGCTGCAGTGCCACCACTGGCAGGAGGGTGTAATTACAGCACAACAACTTTACAAAGGCAGTTTCCATTATAAATATGAACATTGGAATTTATAATGGCAATATAAAAATAAGGACAAAATGTATGTCCTTAAAATTGAAGCTGAATTATGTCTGCACTCATTGACCCGACCTCTAACTCCAATTCACCTGAAGCAATGCCAAGGGACTAGTATAAAGGTAAATTTTTACAAATTTGCATTCCTGACGCAGAGCTCTGGCTCCCAGGAGCGTTTATTTGAATTTAGGCAGAGGTCAGTGGACCCCCCAGAAATTATCATCCATTAAAATGGATGGATGTAAAATCCTGTGAAGCCGTCTGATCTCTGCAGTTGAACTCTTGATCTGTGCTCCCAATGGGCAAAACGTTTATATAGTGTTCAAACACCATATAAAAAGATGCATCTTTCATTATAAATAAATTGAAAACTTTAAATCCTATCCTGATCACCGTGTTGCACATATTAGGGGTAATTTCCGGAGTCCACACTGCTGTTGGGAGCCTCGGCCACCAGGTATCTGATTATCAGAAATGCGGGTATACACTGCCCACAATTCACTGGGCAGTGGGTCAGAAAATCATGATCCGCGTGCACCCAACATACATCGCCACCAGCGCGGGCACCTAAAATTACTGTCATTATATCAATGGCTGGCTGCTACTTTTAAACTTTTAAAAATTTTAAGCCAATAATTAAACCCAATGTTTAAACCTCCATCTTTAATTCTTTATATGTTAAAAAGGTCCATTAGATGATAAATTGCAGAAAACTTTTTTTGAACAACATATTTATTATGGACTATTGTATTTCAACATATTGTTCCAATATTTTCACTGCCAAGAAAAGGAATAATGGATTATTGTTGTCTGCTATTCTATTTATGTTGTGGCTTTTAAGTGCTAATTTTAAACAGAAAAACTTTAAAATAGTACATATGGATCCAACCAGCCATCTCGATTAATTTAACAAAACATCCAAGCTTTAAAATCCAAAATTTACACACTTGCATTAAAGTGGCATTCTTTAAAAATACAGTATGTGTCTTGTTGTCTTTGTTGATGTCATTGTAAGGCTGGAATGTCTGTGTTAGTTCAAGGTTCAAGTGTCCCTGTTATTGATAGTGAGGTTGGCGTGTCTGCGTTAATGCTGATGTGATGTTGAAGTATCGGTGTTAACGGCTGTGTGAGTTTAGAATGTACTAATATCTGTGTTAAATTGGATTGTCTAAAGTAGATTTTCCAAGTCCTTTTCTGCAATGAGTGCAGCTCCAAAAATTGTGGGACTGAGAAAATCTTCTGCACTAAGGCTGGTATGAGGTCAGAACTTCTGTGTTAATGACAATGTGAGGTTGGAGTGTGTGTGTTTATAGTGTTAACTTGGAGCATATGTGTTAATGGCAATGTGAGGTTGGAGTTATCTGTGTTACTAACAGTGTGATGTTTATGTGTCCATGTTAATGATAGTGAGGTCAGAGTGTCTGTGATTTATATGTATTTCTCCCCATTTTTTCATCCGTTGGAGACTGAATCTTAATTTAAAGCAGTGTGCAAGTTATTGTAACATCAAAAATTATTAATCTAGGTTAATATATATTTGAACGATTTAATACTTTACTTTATTAAATCTTAATTAATTTATATGATCCTTCTTTATTTAAAAAAAGTGATCATTACCAATAAAGACCATTTAAACTAGCAACTCTCATTATGACTTTTGAACCTGAATATGGATACACTGCAGACCAAAGTTTCAGTAGCAGTAAATATGGAAGTTCTAATCAGTTCAGAATTCTATACAGCCTGGTTGTACCAGAGTTTAACGATTTAAATTTAACACTGCCAGTTGGGAGGAATACAATGCAAGTGGTGCACCAAAAAGAGGTGCTTAATTTAGTTTCAGTGTTAATGAAGAACGAGTAATGAGAATGTCAGATATTGCAGTTTATTTGCTAATTCTCAGGGTCTGTTAATAAACCCCTCTTATGGACAGACTGACAAAACCTGCCCAATAACTGCTTTATATAATACTTCCTTCATTCAGCACAAAAACTTGCCCTGATAATTTGCATGCACAGCTGAAATCCTGCTTCACAATTCTTGTGCCCACAACAGTTAAACCCAGGCTGATTTTTTTTACACTTTTTTCTATGTGTCATCACGTAACCTGGAGTTTAATCGTTTTTTTACACACTCTACTGTTCATCCTTCTAGCCATCAAAAGGAAACACAACACTGCTCCCACACAAACCCTTTGTGATGTTCACTTTCTTTAGCCTCATGTTGGTTTAGAACTCAGGTCTAGGTCCAGGTACAAGTACAAAGATTCTGATAGACTGGATTTTTTTCAACTGTCTTTATACAAACCTCATCCAACCTAGCAGATTTTGTGAAACATTATTTTTGTTACTTTTGACTCTTGAAGTTGCCTTTGTTATATAACAGCAAGGAACCACTATACCAACAAAAAGAAATGATAGTGGGGAAAAAAGTAAGATGGGATGTCCAGTATTGCTAAGCAACCAGATCTAACTTCTTTAAAGCATACATAATTAGTTGCAAATTGTTTCTGTTTAACAATTTGCATGTATAAGTATTTTATTTTGCGACGATTGTTTAATGTCATTCTAGCTCCATTCCTGACTGCTAGGTTAAGTTTGTTTTTACAGCTGTATATTGTGAAGTAACTGGGTGAGGTGCCAGATGTAGACAAAGGCAACATTTTGTGAAACACAAACGATGTAAAATGCAGCACTCTCATTATTTTTATGATTGGTGAACTTTTGTTGCTGTACTACCTCCCAGTACAACAGTTAATGTGAATTTATAATCGCACTGATACGCTTTGTAATAAGTAAAAAGTACTAATAAACCAAGCCCAATTTATTTGTTTCATCCCAAGGTAATTTATAAATATGACGGGATGGTTCGGCGGATTAGACTTTGGCCTTTCACCTCTAGGACCAGGGTATAAATCCAGTTCTGATTGATGAGATGAAAGACTTCTCTGCCGATCCTAAGTGAAATAAGGTTATAGTACACATGAAACTGGGGAAAGGTTCTGGCATCAGTAAGTACAGCATATTCATGTGCCTTTGTAATGATTGGGTTCTAACTGGTAGAGAATGCTGGATAAGTCATGAACATTTTCCCAAATGTATAGGAATGGATGGCACAGCATGTTGGAAGACCAATATAAGTTACCACAGAATGGTGGGGTGAGGTTTGATCCCCTGCTCTCTACTGAGACCCAAATCCTAGCCCCATTGTTGTAGTGAAGTGTTTTACCTCAAGAAGGGGAGAAAAAGTTTGCAGCACCCAGATCACTGTTGTACACCTGGTTAATTAAAGCAAAAATGTCTCAAGAATGTCCTTTTAGCCACAAGTGGTGTGTGGCCTAGTACAATACAAAAATACAAGATTGGTAAACATATCAAACTCATTTCTATTATGTTGTTTGATTCCCTTAAAGTGACAATACCAAAAACTGATAATCTACAGGAGGTCTAGCATTTCAATAACCAACGGTATTAAGATGTTACATTGCATTGTTGTCAAAAGAAAGCCTAAGTACAATGCGTATCGAAAACATCAAAGCATCAACACCAGGATAAAGACCATTTGAAATTCATATTTTTCTATATGAAGAAAATGCAACTGGATGAGGAAGTGGTGAAAATGGCAATTTATCTGAGTAAAAAAAATTCTCACGCAGTTCACCAGGATAATTAACCAGGTGCATAACAGTGATCTGGGTGCTGCTAACTTTTTCTCCCCTTGAGACAAAACACTTCAATAAAGCATGTATTTGAAGAGAACTAATTTGCCGGGTTACAGAATCACAGAATCCCCACAGTGCAGATAGAGGCCATTTCGGCCCATCGAGCCTGCACCGACACATATCCCACCCTATCCCCGCGTATTTAATCCCCCTAACACTAAGGGTCAATTTATCATAGCCAAATCAACCTAACCCACACATCTTTGGACTGTGGGAGGAAACCCACGCAGACACAGGGAGAATGTGCAAACTCCACACAGACAGTCATCCGAGGCTGGATTCGAACCCGGGTCCCTGGGGCTGTGAGGCCACAGTGCTAACCACTATGCCACCGTGTTGCCCTGGTTATGGGGAGAAAGCTGGGGTGTAGGACTAAATTGGACTGCTTTTTCAAAGAGCCAGCACAGGCATGACGGGCCAAATGGCTGCCTTCTGTGCTGTAAGATTCTATGATTCTATTCATATAATGATTGTGTGTAGAGTGGCACCAGGCCTGTTCGGACATAGTTAGCTTTCATTTGCTTAACTATGGTTATTGGAATGTGTAATAGTTTTTGGAAGCACAGCTGCATAAATTTACCAGACCTATTTTACCTCCAGCATCCTCCAGTCAGCTTTGTAAACCATCTGTCCTTTTTACAAGCTATCAATGGGTGAGCTGCCTGTGGAGGCATGACAGGCTCAATTAATATTAATGAGGCCCGAGGACCAATTTCGGGTCGGCTGTGGGCCTCCCGGTTCAGACAAATATTGTGGCCGCATCACAGCCTTTGCAGCCCAAACCAGGCGGCGATTAAGTTATATCCGCATTTGTCAGACAACAAGCTTCTCCTTGTATCCTTTCCAGGCATGCAGGAGAGTTGGCAGATGAGCTTCCTTGGATATGAGAGCAATATTCAAGTCTTGAACAGATTTGGATTTTATGGGGAGTTAAGAACTGTTGAGGGAAAAATAAATGTTTGGTATGATAGATACTTTCAAACTCTCCAGAAGTACTTTTATTTCCAAACGTTACCAGACTTCCCTGCCTTAGGGGAAGTACTTGAGCTGCACTTGGCATGGTAGGCATTTGGGAAACTCTTGATTGGAACATTTAGGACACAAACTCTTGGTTCCAATCCCACTTTGGTGTTAAAAAATTAATTTTATATAAAAACATGAAACTTGTAGGGAAAAAAATAACATCACAAGCATTCGAAGTTGCCTACCTATGGTTTTTGTATTTTTATTGATATTGTTATTAGGGTTCCAAATAATCCAGCATCAAATGATCAATGAGTAACAACTAGGGTGAATATGGTCTTACATAAAATTACACTCAAGAGCTTACTGCTAGCTTGAAACTCCATCTTGCAGACTAACCGGCCTAAAAATTTGGCCACGTCAAGACAAAGTTTTTAGTTTGGACAGACTTTTTCCTAAAATGTGATGATGTAATCCCTGTAAACACTGAATCATCTGGGTGGTCTTTTGCTCAGTACCACAAATAATTTAATTTTCAAATTAAATATAAGCGGCCTCCTAAGCCTTCAATATGGTGGGCAGGAAGTGCACCCTCATTATGAGCAGGAAGTGCGCCACCCACCATATTAAGGCCAAAAAATCGGTGTGCTGTGCTATTGACCGTACGCCCCGCCCCCCGACCAGCCACTAATCGCCCGCGGCTACCGACCCCCTCGACCTGGTTCCCGATCCCTCCGACCCAGCTACTGAACTCCAACGAGAAATTCCAGTATGATTTGGACAGGTTGGGTGGTTGGGCAGAAGCATGGCAGATGCAGTATAATGTGGATAAATGCGAGATTATCCACTTTGGTGGCAAAAACAGAAAGGCAGATTATTATCTGAACGGCAATAGATTGGGAGAAGGGGAAGTGCAACGAGACCTGGGTGTCCTTGTGCACCAGTCGCTGAAGGTAAGCATGCAGGTACAGCAGGCGGTTAAGAAGGCAAATGGTATGTTGGCCTTCGTAGCGAGAGGGTTTGAGTACAGGAACAAGGATGTCTTGCTGCAGCTGTACAGGGCCTTGGTGAGACCACACCTTGAGTATTGTGTGCAGTTTTGGTCGCCTTATCTGAGGAAGGATGTTCTTGCCATGGAGGGTGTGCAGCAAAGATTCACCAGACTGAAACCTGGGATGGCAGGAATGACGTACGAGGAGAGATTGGGTTGATTGGGCTTATACGCGCTGGAGTTTAGAAGAATGAGAGGAGATCTCATTGAAACTTATAAAATTCTAACAGGGCTAGACAGACTGGATGCAGGAAGGATGTTCCCGATGGTGGGTGAGTCCAGAACAAGAGGTCACAGTCTAAAGATAAGGGGTAAGCCATTTAGGACAGAGATGAGGAGGAATTTCTTCACCCAGAGAGTGGTGAACCGGTGTAATTCTCTACCACAGAAGGCAGTTGAGGCCAAGTCAGTAAATATATTCAAGAAGGAGTTAGATATACTTCTTAAGGCTAAAGGTATCAAGGGATATGGGGAGAAGGCAGGGACAGGGTACTGAGTTTGGATGATCAGCCATGATCTCATCGAATGGCGGAGCAGGCTCGAGGGGCCGAATGGCCTACTCATGCTCCTATCTTCTATGTTTTAACCCCGCCCCCCGAAACTACCAAACACCCCAGATACTGATACCGTTGTGGCCACCAATCATCTCCCCCGGCTACCAATCCCCGCCGACTCGACTACTGATCCCCCCGACCCAGCTACTGATTTCCCCCAGCCAATAATGATCACCCCACCCGGCTACCGATCCCCTCGACCGGGCCACCAATCACACCCCTGGCTAGCAATCCCCCCCCCCCCCCCCAACCCCTTCTAGTCTGGATCTAACCAATTCCTAAATTGAAACATTAATGCTGCACTTATTGCTGTTAAGGGCATTCTCTAAATTTTCATACTCCAACTGTTTTAAAAACCAAACTTCAAACTAACATCCAACACATAACTGAAATCATTAAGTTGTAGACTGAACATTCCCAGAGAGAAGCCACATACTCTGATAAAGATTGTGCATGTTTAGTGTTTTTTTTCCCCAGCTTGTGTTAATTTTCTCCGCTTTTCTCCTGGAGACACTGGGGCCAATTGTCTCTTCTATCACCTGGCGTTAATGGGGCGGTAACTGCCTCATAATTCACTGATGCAGAAGAGCAGGGGAGCTCAGCTGGTTGTGCAAGTTATCTTAAAACAACATTCTGGTGTTGCATCAGAACAAGGATGTATGGAAATGTAAATAATACAGCAAAGTAAACAGAAGAAAGCATTCATCACTTACCAGTGAAATGTTTCCAATGCAAAGTATTTTCCTCTTTTAGGCTTCCAACCTAAATTTTAAGACCATCACCTTACCTATTAGACGAAAGCTTAGTTTAAAATCACTACACCGTAATCTCTGGATACAACAGGGTATATTTTCCAATCGCCACCATGGGCAGCTTGTGGTAGGTCAGGGAATCATGCAGTAAATCTAATAAAAAAACAGAAAATGCTGGAGACACTCAGCAGGTCAGGCAGCATCTGTGAAGAGAGAAACAGAGTTAACGTTTCAGGTCGATGACCTTTTGTCAGAACTCTAATTGTTGGGTTTCTAGGTGGGGCTAAGGGAGCATAAGACAAGTGATAGCTTCATCATAATATTAAAATCAGATTAGAAAAGGTATGTGCCAGTGGCTTTCACTAACAATGGACTGTGTGTTAATCTAAATAATGTAAAGTGAGCCTTGCAGGGAAGGCCATTTGGTGCTGACAGGAAATCAGCATTTAAAGAGAGACCCATGATATCCAAGTGCTGCAATTTGAAATTCAAATTTAGGTACAGATTTGTGGTACAAGGTATTTTCTTTGCTCTTTTTGTGTGAGGTTATTTTTCTAGATTTTGGGAGAAGAATATTGGCAGAAATATTTAGTTGCACCATTTATAATTAACAATATGAGCATTCCATTGGGAATCTCATTATTTTTATGTTATTTGGAGGAAGAAGAGGAGGAAAGAAAGCGTATCAGGCAGGTGAGATTATAGCTCAGACAGACTGCCTGCGCCTGCCATTACACATAGACGGGCAGAGAAACAATTATCTTAACAAGTCTGAAGAAAGTTACCTAGTAGAATACATTGCACTCGAGAGGCAGTAACAAAGTGAACGACATTGTCAGTGACAAGCTCACAGCCTTAAACTTTTATGCCTCTGGTTCATTCCAAGTTACTACAGGGGACATCAACAGTATTAGTCAATCTGCAGTTCACAGATATACCAAGCAGGTGACTGATGCTATATTCATTGTGGCAAACAGTTTTATTATTTTCCTCATGGACAACCAGCAGCAGAATAAGTGGGCACTGTATTTTGTTCAGATGGCAGGATTCCCAAAAGTCTGGGGTATCAACCATGTGGCCCAGACAATTATTTTACCTTTATGAACTGCAAGGGTTTCTACCTGATCAATGTACAGGTCATCTGTGACCACTTCACCTTATGCAAGTGAATGCCCGGACAGTAGTCATTATGCTTTAATTTTAATACAGTCCACAGTACCAGGATTATTCGAGCCTCAAAGAAGATTGCAAGTTTTGCTCCTGGAAACCGAGGTCGCCCTCTTGGGACCTGGCTTCTGATTCCTCTGAGGCAGCCACAAGCAACAGCATAACACAGATACAAAAAGACTCATGCAACCACCAGGATCATCACAGAACAAACAATAGCAGCGCATCAGATGCCTGGAGAGATCAAGGAATGTCCTACAATAATGTCTTACCAATGTCTCCAAGATCATCATTGTATGTTGTATGCTGCACAACTTTGCCATCCAAAGATGTATAACCATGGAACAGGTGGATGAGGAAGCAAAGCAAGATGAAATCAAGGAGCTAAAAGATTCCTGATGAACTACCTTTGCAGGCAGCTAGAGCCACATTGTAGCTCTCATGGATAAGACCTTTACCAAAGTGCATCACTCATCCAATTAACAGTTGACTGCACATTCATCTCAGCTGCAGAGCCCTGGATCCCAATTTCACAGGGCCTGCGTTCAAAAGAAGGATGGTATATGAGCACTACCATTTTCTAAAGTCATTCGAAAATGTGTCAAGCACTCTGCAATGTCTGATGATTGGTGTAAGGAAGTCAACCAGTCACATCTGCACGGTCGTGATCAACCACTTCTCAGAACTGCAGTCTACCATGACACACTTGACAATTCCAGGAAGATTTACAATAGAGCCACCAGTGACAGACACCCTTGCACATTGGGACAATTCCTCACAATTGCTCATTTTACTGCGATGGAAGCCTTGGGCTCCACTCTCCTAGAGCTTCTTCTCCAGCTTCAACATGCGATGGGATTTAATGGAGGCAGCCATTACACATGGCTTCAATGCTCTTATTGCTGCTCAGAGATATGCTCCCACTGGGCATGCTGAGGGGCTGCCTGACAGCAGAGGCATTACAGCAGTGGGCACCAGTGAAGCTGCTAACTGTCAGGGTGCCGTAATTTCATGCCACCCCAGCCACTTCGCTCAAATTACTGCAGAGTTGCCAGAAAGTAAGCAGGACTTAACATTCACTAGAACAACTGACATGGTACAATTCCCTATCTCATTACTGAACACAAAGAGACAGTAGGCTAAGAGATCTCCACTGAGATTCAGCAGCCAGCCTCTTCACTTACTCCTGCCCATTGGGAGAATGCCAAGAAGTAACACTAAGTTAGGTTCCACAGCACAAAAATCATACCAAGGGGAATCATGGAGTAAAAAAACCTCACTTTTAGAGAATTCAATTTAGCTGTAATTTATTTCAACTGTATCCGTAGGGTTTTTTCAGAATGGTGTAGTTGAATGAAATGAAAAGTAGCAAATGAAAAGAATGTGAATGATGGTAGCTCAGTTAGCACACAGTCCAATGTTAGGTATGGTGTATTTGGCCACAACATGGTGCACTAGGTTCCTGCTCTTCTTCTCTATCTGTGAAGAAGTCCTTCCTGACATCACTCCTGAACGGCCCAGCTCTAATTTTAAGGTTATGCACCCTTGTTCTGGACTCCCCCATCAGAGGAAATAGCTTCTCTCTATTTACCCTATCAAGTCCTTTAATCATCTTAAACACTTCAATTAGATCACCCCTTAATTTTCTATAAGTAATGGTGTAGAATACAAGCCTAGTCTATGAAACCTGTCCTCCTAATTTAATCATTTTAGCTCCAGTATCAGTCTGGTCAATCTGCGCTGCACCCGCTCCAATGCCAATATATCCTTCCTGAGGTGCGGAGCCCAGAACAGAACACAATACACCAGATGTGAGCTAACTAGAGCTTTATACAACTGTAGCATAACTTCCACCTCTTTGGATTCCAGTTCCTCTTGAGATAAAAAAAACTATTGTACCTGTCCACTAGCTTTTAGTGATTTCTGTACCTCTGCTTCTCCACAGTTCCTAATGTTTAACCATTTAGAAAATACTGTGGCCTAGATATTCAAGAGCGCTGGAAACCTGCCGGTGGCACCGCGGGCCGCAGTTAATAGCTGTCAAAATTTGGTGCTGTTTGGTAATTAACATTAGTGCAGCGCTAAACTCACTGTATAAGGCCGGTTCTCCTGGCAGTAGTCTTAGCAAGTGGCCCAATATAGCATGGCTGTAGTGTCATTGCAACAAGATCAGCGTTCTCTTAAAGCAAGGCTGTCATTTTAAAAAGCAGTGCAGTCCCTTAAAGGGGAACTGCCTTCTAAAATAAAAAAAATAAAAATCATTTAAAAAAGAGACAGATTTTAGCCCTTAGAGCTCAACAGCCTTCTGAAAAAAATTTACATTAAAAAGAATTCCCAAGTGGTAGTCCCCAGCTCTTAAAACTGAATTGCCTTCTACAACTAAAAAAATGGGTTAAGTGCTTTAGCACCAACACAAATGGCTCAGCAAGCCATGGAAGGGGCACTCAGGGTCTCACATGCAGCACTCCAGCTTTGTGCAAGAAAGGTCCTCTACCCACAGGGGCCATGAGGTACTCCAGAAGAAGGAGGTGGGACCAGATCACCGAGGCTGTCACTGCCAGCAGTGTCGCCCCCACGACCTGGCTCCAATGCCCAAAGAAGCTTCATGACCTCAGACCAGTGGTCAAGGTCAGTGAATGCATCTCCTACCATCTGCAAACTAGCCTCACACACTGCATATGCATGACTACCCGCCTCCCCCCCAATCACTCACCTACCAACAATCTGCACCAATCACGAGGCACACCTCCCATTCTTATCCTCACCTCACCCCCTTGGCGGAGATGGTGCTAGCCATTCTTGGTAGGGACATAACTGAGCCCTTGACTAGCGGCTGAAATTGTACAAGATGCTGGTATCCTCATATGTTATCCTCCTTCTGGCAGGCACCTCTTGCTTTCCCGCCCTCCCCTCAATGCAATTCCACTTTTCCTCATTTCACACACCCAAGAAATCCAGCCTGCCCAGCCAATGGCTGACCAAGAAGAGGGAAAGGAGAGCGAAGAAGAAGAAGAAGAAGGACTGTCACTCGATTTCACACTCCCAGCCGCCAGCTCCTCAAGGTCAACCTGCAAGGCCATTTGCAGTGTCCCCCACTGAAAGTCAGCAGCCTTCCACCAGCCATGCTGCAGCAAGTGTGGTAACACTGCGTGACGTCAGTCAGATAGGCAAAGGTACACACAAGACAGTCACTAAGGGAATGAATAAGAGTGATGAGTTGATATCTTGTTGTCATACTGGATGGATAGGTGTATAAAGTTGGATTAGAAAGCTTGCTTTGTGGTGGCTTTTATTTCAGCATTGTGGCCAAGAGGATGCTGTAATTTTTTTTTATTTGTTTATGGGATGTGGGCATCGCTGGCAAGGCCAGCATTTATTGCCCATCCCTAATTGCCCTTGAGAAGGTGGATGTGAGCTGCCTTCTTGAACCGCTGCAGTCCATGTGGTGAAGGTACTCCCATAGTGCTGTTAGGGAGGGAGTTCCAGGAATTTGACCCAGCGACGATGAAGGATCGGCGATATACGTCCAAGTCAGGATGGTGTGTGACTTGGAGGGGAACTTGGAGATGGTGGTGTTCCCATGCGTCTGCTGCCTTTGTCCTTCTAGGTAGAAGAGGTCGCGGGTTTGGGAAGTGCTGCCGAAGAAGCCTTGGCAAGTTGCTGTAGGGCATCTTGTAGATGGTACACACTGCAACCACGGTTTGCCGGTGGTGGAGGGAGTGAATGTTTAAGGTGGTGGATGGGGTGTCAATCAAGCGGGCTGCTTTGTCCTGGATGGTGTCGAGCTTCTTGAGTGTTTTTGGAGCTACACTCATCCAGGCAAGCGGAGAGTATTCCATCACACTCCTTACTTGTGCCTTGTAGATGGTGGAAAGGCTTTGGGGAGTCAGGAGGTGAGACACCCGCCGCAGAATACCTGGCCTCTGACCTGCTCTTGTTGCCACAGTATTTATGTGGCTGGTCCAGTTAAGTTTCTGGTTAATGGTGACCCCCAGGATGTTGATAGTGGGGGATTGAGCGATGATAATGCCATTGAATGTCAAGGGATGGTGGTTAGACTCTCGCTTGTTGGAGATAGTCATTGCCTGGCACTCGTGTGGCATGAATGCTACCTGCCACTTATCAGCCCAAGCCTGAACGTTGTCCAGGTCTTGTTGCATGCAGGCATGGACTGCTTCATTATCTGAGGAGTTGTGAATGGTGCTGAACACTGTGCTGTCATCAGCGAACATCCCCATTTCTGACCTTATGTTGGAGGGAAGGTCATTGATGAAGCAGCTGAAGATGGTTGGGCCTCAGACACTGACTTGAGGAACTCCTGCAATGATGTCCTGGGGCTGTGATGATTGACTTTCAACCGCCACAACCATCTTCCTTTCTGCTAGGTATGACTCCAGCCAGTGGAGCGTTTTCCCCCCGATTCCCATTGACTTCAGTTTTACTAGGGCTCCTTGATGCCACACTCGGTTAAATGCTGCCTGGTGTCAAGGGCAGTCACTCTCACCTCACCTTTGGAATTCAGCTCCTTTGTCCATGTTTGGACCAAGGCTGTAATGAAGTCGTGGGCCGAGCGGTCTTGGCGGAACCCAAACTGGGCATCAGTGAGCAGGTTATTGGTGAGTAAGTGCCACTTGATAGCACTGTTGATGACACCTTCCATCACTTTGCTGATGATTGAGAGTAGACTGATGGGGCGGTAATTGCCCGGATTGGTGTTATTCTGCTTTTTGTGGACAGGACATACCTGGGCAGTTTTCCACATTGCCAGATAGATGCCAGTGTTGTAGCTCTACTGGAACAGCTTGGCTAGAGGCGCTGCTAGTTCTGGAGCACAAGGCTTCAGCACGATAGCCGGGATGTTGTCGGGGCCCATAGCCTTTACTGTATCCAGTGCGCTCAGCCATTTCTTGATATCACGTGGAGTGAATCGAATTAGCTGAAGACTGGCTTCTGTGATGGTGGGGACCTCAGGAGGAGGCCAATATGGATCATCCACTTGGCACTTCTGGCTGAAGATGGTTGCAAACACTTCAGCATTGTCTTTTGCACTCATGTGCCTCCCTAACAGCACTATGGGACTACCTTCACCACATGGACTGCAGCGGTTCAAGACAGCAGCTCACCACCACCTTCTCAAAGGCAGTTAGGGATGGGCAATAAATGCTGGCCTTGCCACATCCTGGGAACAAATTAAAAAAAATTGAACTCCATCTGCCACAGTTTGCCCACTCACTTAATCTATTTATGTCTCTTTGCAACTTTCTGCTCCCACTTACACTACTTACTGAGTCATCTAACTTAGTGTCATTAGCAAACTTGGATATACGGCTCTCTATTCCTTCATCTCAGGCATTGATAAATATAGTGAAAAGCTGAAGCCCCAGTACAGATCCTTGAGGGACACCACTAGTCACATTCTTCCAATTGAAGTACATACTCATTATATTCTCTGTCTCCTACCTCCTAACCAATCCCAACCCATGTCAATAGGTTGCCTCCAGTTCCATGCACTTTGATTTTTGCTAACAGTCGCATATGTGGCATCTTACCAAATGCCTTCTTGAAGTCCATATAAATAACATCAATAGACACTCCCTTATCTACCATGTTAGTAACCTCATCAAAAAATTCAACCATATTAGTTAGACATGACTTAGCTTTACAAATCCATGCTGGTTCTCTCTGATCAGTTCATATTTTCCAAGTGCTCAGTCACTCTGTCCCTAATAACAGATTCTAGTAACTTATGTTAGACTAATAGGTCTATAATTTTCTTGTTTCTTTCTCCCACTCTTCTTAAATAGTTGAGTGACATTGGCAATTTTCCAATCCAAGGGGCAATTCCTGAATCAAGAGAGTTTTGGAAGATCATGACCAAATTATCTGCAATTTCCTCACCTACTTCTTTTAATACCCTGGGGTGGAAACCATCAGATCCTGGAGATTTGTCAATCTTCAGTCTCATTATTTTCTCCATTACCATTATTTTACTTATATTAAATCTAATAAGTTCCTCCCCATGATTTAATTTTAGTTTTCCTCGTAACTCTGGTACTTTATCCTCTTCCTCTACTGTGACGATCGATACAAAGTAATTATTTAACAAGTCTGTCATTTCCTTATTTACAATTACAATATCCTTTCATCCTCAGGAGATCCCAAAGCATTTCACAGCCAAATAATTATCGTTGAATTGTAGTCACTGTTGTTTTGTAGGGAAACAGCAGCAGCCAATTTGCACACAGGAAGGTCCTACAGATAGAACTTTGGGAGAATTCCCCACCTGTTCTACTTCTAAATATTGTCATGGGATCTTTTTATAGCCATCTAAACAGGACCTCCGTTTAAAACATCAATCAAAAGCCCTCCAAAAATACAACACTGCCTGAGTACTGTACTCAAGCTTCAGCCTAAATGATGTGCTCATGTCCTGGATCTTTAGCTCACAGCCTATGAACTCAGAGGTGCAATGTATTACCACTGAGTCAAGCTGGCACTGTTACCAACTGCCCTCGAGCTAACATTATGATATTTTGCAGCTTACAATTGCCTTACTGCTTTGCTTATGTTGATTTAGATTCAGTCCATAGATGTTAAAAATCAGTTTTACTGTAAGCAACAGTATTTAATCATGTGATGACACTGATCATAACCTTGCAGCTGTAGTTAAATAAAGTAGTGTTTGTAATGCAGCTCTGTGTCAGCCTCTGGCTTTGATGGCTGGATGCTAAGTGCCACTGGGAGTCTCTTGAAAAGACTTTAAAACTTGCAGCAGCGACCGATTTCCCACCCTCCCGCAAACATCGAGCTCTCAACTTCAGCTGCACTTGATGCAAGGATCTCACTGACATTATTAAAATTAGACTAACCCTAGAATTTCCTTCAAAGTCAACCTCTGTCCAATCAGGTGGCAATAACTCCACGGCACCTGCTTCTCCCCAGATCCGCACATGGAGCCAAAAATCAACCCTAATAATTCAACTGAATTTCTATATTGCAGATTTTGGCACCAAACCTGGAAGAACCAGTTAGTTAATAATAACAACCTCCTCAGGAACATTATATTGATTAAAAAGTCATTTCTCAGGTCAAGCCAAAAGGGACATTTTTAAAGTCTTTACTTGAAATTACTTTGGCATGGTCTTATTCTTAATTTCCCAGCTCTCCTTTCTTCAGTGACAGATTAATATACTCAGCAAATGTAACACACCCAGCAGAAACTGAACCTCCCTGTAACTGTGGAACATATTTTGCTTTGTAATTTGAAGCTGGAGAATGAGGTCTTACGGCCGTAGCAAGTTGGCGCTCTTTCCTCTCCCAAACTTTGGCTGCGAGTGGGGGTCAAAACCAGGGAAATTGACAGTGCATCAGGAAGCAGGCGCCAACCCGCCGACTTCCGGGTTTCACTCCAGCACGTTAGGCTGCGTGCGAGCAACCCCCTTGGGAGAGGTGAGTTGCCAATTAACATATGTTAATCGCTCAATTACAGTGATATTGACACAGATTTTTAACTTTAACGTCGGGTCCACGGGTTTCCTGGTCTTCAGTGAAAGCAAGGCGAGCACACAGCAGCAATTGAGGGGGCTGAATCAATCTCAGTGAAATATGGCAATAAATACTCAGTATTCACAGCTAGTGGGAAAGGGTTTGTTCACAGTACTTTTGCTGAGAGTTCACTTTCTACACTTTGGAGGTTTCTTCAACACTTTGGAGGTTATATCTATCACATCCGGATGGGTGCCGCTATGCTGCCTTAGATTTACAGATTATCATGGTGTGTTATCAGGTATGACTGCCCTTCACATTAAGGCAGCATTTAACCGAGTGTGGCATCAAGGAGCCCTAGTAAAACTGAAGTCAATGGGAATCGGGAGGAAAACTCTTCACTGATTGGAGTCATACCTAGCAGAAAGGAAGATGGCTGTGGTGGTTGGAGGTCAATTATCACAGCCCCAGGACATCGCTGCAGGAGTTCCTCAGGTCAGTGTCCGAGGCCCAACCATCTTCAGCTGCTTCATCAATGACCTTCCCTCCAACATAAGGTCAGAAATGGGGATGTTCGCTGATGACTGCACAGTGTTCAGTGACATTCACAACTCCTCAGATAATGAAGCAGTCCATGCCCACATGCAACAAGACCTGGACAACATTCAGGCTTGGGCTGATAAGTGGCAGGTAACATTCGCCAGGCAATAACTATCTCCAACAAGCGAGAGTCTAACCACCGCCCCTTGACATTCAATGGCATTACCATCGCCGAATTCCCCACCATCAACATCCTTGTGGTCACCATTGACCAGAAACTTAACTGGACCAGCCACATAAATACTGTGGCAACAAGAGCAGGTCAGAGGCTAGGTATTCTGCTGTGAGTGTCTCACCTCCTGACTCCCCAAAGCTTTTCCACCATCTACAAGGCACAAGTAAGGAGTCCGATGGAATACTCTCCACTTGCCTGGATGAGTGCAGCTCCACCAACACTCAAGAAGCTCGACACCATCTTTGTGGCATTACTTGCAGGGGCTGTGCTCAGAGGATGGAACAGTTCCCGTTATGCATGGATGTAATGATCCATTTCCATTTCCAAGCTAATGTTGAATTTCTTATGATGTGGTTTGGTGTGGACAATGCAGATCTTTGAAGACCTCTCATTTCTCTGAGTTTGTCTCTGCATTGTAGCCTAGCGTATGTAGCTACATTATGTTTTTTTACTCTGGTTCTGCCCCTGTAGCTGGCAGATCTGATGCCAGAATCATTTGTGATTTTGCTTTTCGGCATCAGCTTTGAGGAGTTATCAGATTTTAGTCTGTAGATGGTTGATTGATGTTGTTGTCTCCCTGAGTCATGTTTTAACGTAGTGCCTCCCAAGTCATTTTTTTTAAAGTGAATCAGTGTAACATGGTAGCC
The DNA here is from genome assembly GCA_030390025.1 of Squalus acanthias. Classification (NCBI taxonomy): domain Eukaryota; kingdom Metazoa; phylum Chordata; class Chondrichthyes; order Squaliformes; family Squalidae; genus Squalus; species Squalus acanthias. The sequence continues at coordinate 97,937,703 of CM059428.1, forward strand.
TGATCACCAAGATTCTCCTTAATCAGTATTGTTGCTTTTGCTGCTCCCATTAGGGCAATCAATTAGCTGCCTAATGGCTGAGGTTTGCTGCAGCCAAGTCGTCTCTTTTGTAGAGACAGCCTAGTATACAGGTAGAGAGGTTCAGTGTGAACAGGACTGGCCGATGGTCACTCACCGTTGACCTCATATTCCCTGACCCTTAGGTCTGAGCACTTGCGGGCCAATGCTGGTGTTACAATGGCAAGGTCAAGCACATCATGGGAATTAAACAGATAGATCGAGTTCAGCCAGAAATGAGCAGGCAGTCAACAGAGTGAGAGAGGAGCCGATGTACAGATAAAGCTGTTCTGATGAAAGGTCAACGACCTAGAATCTAGAATGGTTACAGCACAGAAGGAGGCCATTCGGCCCATGCCAGCTCTCTACAAGAGCATTTCAGCTAGTCCCACTCCCCCACCTATTCTGCATAGCCCTGCAAATTTTTTTCCTTCAGGTACTTATCCAATTCCCTTTTGAAAGCCACAATTGAATCTGCTTCCACCACCCTTTCAGGCAGTAAAAACGTTTTTCCTCATTTTGCCTTTGGTTCTTCTGCCAATCACCTTAAATCTGTGTCCTCTGGTTCTCGACCCTTCCGCCAATGGGAAAGTTTCTCTCCATCTACTCTGTCTAGCCCCCCTCATGATTTTGAACACCTCTATCAAATCTCCTCTCAACCTTCTCTGCTCTAAGGAGAACAACCCCAGCTTCTCCAGTCTCTCCACATAACTGAAGTCCCTCATCCCTGGAACCATTCTTGTAAATCTTCTCTATACCCTCTCTAAGGCCTTTACGTCCTTCCTAAAGTATAACCTCCTTGCTTTTGTACTCTATGCCTCTATTTATAAAACCCAGGATTCCAAATGCTTTTTTAACCGCTTTCTCAACCTGCCCTGTCACCTTCAACGATTTGTGCACACATACCCCCAGGTCTCTCTGTTCATGCAACAACAACTTGTATTTATATAGCGCCTTTAACGTAGTAAAATGTCCCAATGCACCCACTTTAGAATTGTACCCTTTAGTTTATATTGCCTCTCCTCGTTCTTCCTACCAAATTGTATCACCTCGCACTTTTCTGCGTTAGATTTCATCTGCCACGTGTCCACCCATTCCACCAGCCTGTCTATGTCCTCTTGAAGTCTATCACGATCCTCCTCACTGTTCACTATACTTCCAAGTTTTGTGTCATCTGCAAATTTTGAAATTGTACCCTGTACACCCAAGTCATGAAGGTATGTCAACAAAAGCAGTGGACCTAGTACCGACCCCTGGGGAACACCACTGTGTACCTTCCTCCAGTCCGAAAAACAACCATTCACCTCTACTCTCTGTTCCCTGTCACTTAGCCAATTTCGTATCCATGCTGCCACTCTCCCTTTTATTCCATGGGCTTCAACTTTGCTGGCAAGCCTATCATGTGGCACTTTATCAAACGCCTTTTGGAAGTCCATGTACGCCACATGGACCGCATTGCCCTCATCACCCCTCTCTGTTACCTCATCAAAAACTCAATCAAGTTAGTTAAATACAATTTGCCTTTAACAAATCCATACTGGCTTTACTTAATTAATCTACATTCTATTCTCATACTCTCTCTTTGCCCCTATTTCCTTTTTCACTTCGCCTCTGAACTTTCTATATTCAGCCTGGTTCTCACTTGTATTCTCAACCTGACATCGGTCATAAGCCCCCTTTTTCTGCTTCATCTTACTCTCTCTCTTTTGTCATCCAGGGATCTCTGGCTTTGGTTGCCCTATCTTTCCCCCTTGTGGGAATGTACCTCGACTGTACCTGAACCATCTCCCCTTTAAAGGCAGCCCATTGTTCAATTACAGTTTTGCCTGCTAATCTTTGATTCCAGTTTACCCAGGCCAGATCCGTTCTCAACCCACTGAAATTGGCCTTCCTCCAATTAAGTATTTTTACTCTAGATTCCTCCTTGTCCTTTTCCATAGCTAATCTAAACCTTATGAAACTATGATCACTGTTCCCTAAATGTTTCCCTACTGACACGTGCTCCACTTGACCCACCTCATTCCCCGGAACCAGATCCAGCAATGACTCCTTCCTCGTTGGGCTGGAAATGTACTGATCAAGGATGTTTTCCTGAACACACTTCAGAAATTCTTCCCCCTCTCTGCCCTTTACACTGTTACTATTCCAGTCTATATTAGGATAATTGAAGACCCCCATTTTCACTACTCTATAGTTCTTGCACCTCTGTAATTTCCTTGAAAAGTTGCTCCTCTATATCCTTCCCACCAGTTGATGGCCGATAGAATACACTCGCAGTGGAATGGCAGCTGCTCTATCCTCCTATTTCTATACTCAATAGCTCGTGGCACCAGGAGCAATCCAGAGATTACTAACCTTGATCTGTTTATTAATCTCTTTCCTAGCTCCTTGAAATCTGCTTGTAGGACCTCATCCCTCTTTCTACCTATGTCGTTGATACCGATATGGACCACGACCTCTGGCTGTTCTCCCTCCCATCTCAGAATGTCCGGTAGCCGCTCATTGACATCCGTGACCCTGGCACCAGGGAGGCAACATACCATCCTGGAATCATGGCTGCAGCCGCAGAAACGCCTGTCTGTTCCCTTAACTATTGAATCCCGTATCACTATTGCTTTCCCAATCTTCCTCCTCCCATCCCTGTACAGGTGTCAGCCAGTGGCTCAGTGGGTAGCACTCTCGCCTCTGAGTCAGAAGGTTGTGGGTTCAAGTCCCACTCCAGGGACTTGAGCACAAAAATCTAGGCTGACACTCCAGTGCAGTACTGAAGGAGTGCTGTCTTTTGGATGAGACCATTCAGGACAAAGCAGCCCACTTGATTGGCACCCCATCCACCACCTTAAACATTCACTCCCTCCACCACCAGTGTACCGTGGCTGCAGTGTGTACCATCTACAAGATGCACTGCAGCAACTCGCCAAGGCTTCTTCAGCAGCACCTCCCAAACCCACGACCTCTACCACCTAGAAGGACAAGGGCAGCAGGCGCATGGGAACACCACCCCCTCCAAGTCACACATCATCCTGACTTGGAAGTATATTGCCGATCCTTCATCGTCGCTTGGTCAAAACCCCCAACAGCACTGTGGGAGTACCTTCACCACACGGACTGCAGCAATTCAAGAAGGCGGCTCACCACCACCTTCTCAAGGGCAATTAGGGATGGGCAATAAATGCTGGCCTTGCCAGCGACGCCCATAATCCCATGAACGAATAAAAAAAGACATTAAACTGAGGCCCCGTCTGCTCTCTCAGTTGGATGTAAAAGATCCCATGGCACTATTTCGAAGAAGAGCAGGGGAGTTATCCTCGGTGTCCTGGCCAATCAATCCCTCAATCAACATAACAAAAAAGCAGATTATCTGGTCATTATCACATTGCTGTTTGTGGGAGCTTGCTGTGTGCAAATTGGCTGCTGTGTTTCCTACATTATGACAGTGACTACACTCAAAAAGAACTTCATTGGCTGTAAAGCACTTTGAGATGTCCGGTGGTCGTGAAAGGCGCTATATAAATGCAAGTCTTTCCTTTCCCTTTACAGCTGAGACACCCGTGGTTCTGTGGACATGGCTCTGGCTGTACTCCCCAGAGGAACCATCGCCCTCACAAGTATTTAGAACTGAATATCGGTTAGAAAGTGAGATGCACTCAGGGGACTCCTGCACTACTTGCCTGATCCTCCTTGTCTGTCTGGCGGTCACCCATTCCCTCTGCCTGCACACTCTTAAGCTGCTGGGAGACCACCTCCTGAAATGTGCTATCCACGTAGTTCTCAGCCTCATGGATGCATCGCATCCCTAATTGCTCTGAGAAGGTAGTGGTGAGCTTCCTTTTTGAACCGCTGCAGTCCTTGTGGTGGAGGTACTCCCGTAGTGCTATTGGGTATGGAGTTCCAGGATTTCGATCCAATGACGATGAAGGAACGGCGATATATTTCCAAGTCAAGATGGTGTTTAACTTGGAGGCGAACTTGGAGGTGGTGGTGTTCCCATGCGCCAGCTGCCCTTGTAGGTGGTAGAGGTCGCAGGTTTGGGAGGTGCTGTCGAAGAAGCCTTGGCGAGTTGCTGCAGTGCATTTTGTAGATCATATTACTCATAATAAGTCATTAGATACACTATGGGCCAGAACTTGCTGGCAAAGTAACGGTGAGTTAAAGGTGCACGCTTTTATTAATGTGAAATTATTTTATAGTTTGATTCCTTTTGTAGCAGACAAGTTAACAGCTTTGATAACAATTCTATTAGATACATTAAGGGGGCAAAATTCGGTACCTTGGCGCCTCCAGTTAGCGCCTGGCAGGAGCGTTAACGGGGCACTGAGGCAGTAGTGCACGGCGAGGCGAATCCAGTGCCGCACGCCAAATTTGGACCCCCCCGTAGCGCCGCCGCTACGAGTTAGCGCCGGGGACTTCAGCGCCAGGCAGATTTTGACGTCAGTGCGCATGCAACGCTCACTAGGCACCCGATGTGCCAAATTGAGTATTGCCCCAGCGACAGGGAGAGGAGGCGTGAAGCAGTCGGTAGCCGGCTCCAGGGGTGCTACTTTAAGGGATCATGAGTAATGAATCGCAGCTGTCAAGTTAGTGCTGTTTCAGTGCTTCCTTGTTAGTTTGAAATTGTTGATGAACACATGCGAGTATGATATTGTTGCTATCACAGAGACATGGTTGAGGGAGGGGCAGGACTGGCAGCTCAATATTCCGGGTTATAGAATCTTCAGGCGAGACAGAGGAGGGTGTAAAAGAGGAGGGGGTGTCGCAATATTAATCAAGGAGTCAATTACTGCTGTAAGGAGGGATGATATCTTAGCTGGTTCCTCTAATCAGGCCATATGGGTAGAACTTAAAAACAAAAAGGGGGCAAGCACTTTGCTGGGAGTGTACTATAAGCCCCCAAACAGTCAGGGGGAGATAGAGGAACAAATATGTAGGCAAATCTCAGAGAAGTGTAGAAAAAGTAGGGTAATAATAGTAGGGGATTTCAACTTCCCCAATATTAACTGGGATAGTCAGAGTGTGAAAGGCTTAGAGGGTGTGGAATTTTTAAAGTGCATCCAGGAGAACTTTTTGAGCCAGCATGTAGAAAGTCCTACAAGAGAGGGGGCGGTACTGGATCTAATTCTAGGGAATGTAGCCGGGCAAGTGGTAGATGTGTCAGTAGGAGAGCATTTTGGTGACAGTGACCATAGAAACATAGAAAATAGGTACAGGAGTAGACCATTCGGTCCTTCGAGCCTGCACCGCCATTCAATGCGTTCATGGCTGAACATGCTACCTCAGTACCCCATTCCTGCTTTCTCGCCATACCCCTTGATCCCCCTAGTTGTGAGTGTTATATCTAACTCCCTTTTGAATATATTTAGCGAACTGGCCTCAACAACCTTCTGTGGAAGAGAATTCCATAGATTCACCACTCTCTGGGTGAAGAAGTTCCTCCTCAGCTCAGTCTTAAATGGCTTCCCCTTAATCCTTAGACTGTGACCCCTGGTTCTAGTTTTCCCTAACATTGGGAACATTCTTCCCGCATCTAATTTGTCTAAACCAGTCAGGATTTTAAATGTCTCTATAAGATCCCCCCTCATTCTTCTGAACTCCAGAGGATACAAGTTCAGTTGACCCAATCTTTCTTGATATGTCAGTCCGGCCATCCCAGGAATCAATCTAGTGAACCTTCGCTGCACTCCCTCAATAGCAAGAATGTCCTTCCTTAAGTTAGGAGACCAAAACTGCGCACAATACTCCAGGTGTGGCCTCACCAAGGCCCTGTACAACTGCAGCATCACCTCCCTACTCCTGTACTCAAATCCCCTTGCTATGAAGGCCATCATTCCGTTTGCTTTCTTGACTGCCTGCTGCACTTGCATTCCCACCTTCAGTGACTGATGTACCATGACGCCCAGGTCTCGTTGCACCTCCCCTTTCCCTAATCTGCCACCATTCAGGTAATAGTCCGCCTCTCTATTTTTACCACCAAAGTGGATAACCTCACATTTATCCACATTGTACTTCATCTGCCATACATTTGCCCATTCACCCAACCTGTCCAAGTCACTCTGTAGCCTCCTAGCATCCTCCTCATTGTTCACACTGCCTCCCAATTTAGTGTCATCCGCAAATTTGGAGATATTACATTTAATCCCTTCGTCCAAATCATTAATATATAATGTAAACAGCTGGGGTCCCAGCACCGAACCCTGCGGTACCCCGCTGGTCACTGCCTGCCATTCTGAAAAGTACCCATTTACTCCTACTCTTTGTTTCCTGTGTGCCAACCAGTTCTCAATCCACGTCAACACATTACCCCCAATCCCATGTGCTTTAACTTTGCTCACCAATCTCTTGTGTGGGACCTTGTCGAAGGCCTTCTGAAAGTCCAAATACACCACATCTACTGGTTCCCCCCTGTCCACCCTATTGGAAACATCCTCAAAAAATTCCAGTAGATTTGTCAAGCATGATTTCCCTTTCACAAATCCATGCTGACTTGGACCTATCATGTCGCCACTTTCCAAATGGTCTGTTATGACATCTTTAATAATTGCTTCCATCATTTTACCCACGACCGATGTCAGGCTGACCGGTCTATAATTCCCTGCTTTCTCCCTCCCTCCTTTTTTAAAAAGAGGGGTTACATTGGCCACCCTCCACTCCATCGGAACTGATCCAGAGTCTAAGGAATGTTGGAAAATGATCGTCAATGCATCCACTATTTCCAAGGCCACCTCCTTAAGTACTCTGGGATGCAGACCATCAGGCCCTGGGGATTTTTCAGCCTTCAGTCCCATCAATTTCCCCAATACCTTTTCCCGACTAATAAGGATTTCCCTCAGCTCCTCCCTCTTACCAGATCCTCTGACCCCTTTTATTTCCGGCAGGTTGTGTGTGTCCTCCACAGTAAACACCGAACCAAAGTACTTGTTCAATTGATCTGCCATTTCCTTGTTCCCCATTACGACTTGCCCTGTTTCCGACTGCAGGGGACCTACATTTGTTTTTACTAACCTCTTTCTTTTTACATATTTATAGAAGCTTTTGCAGTCCATTTTAATGTTCTCTGCAAGCTTCCTTTCATATTTTATTTTCCCTGCCCTAATCAAACCCTTCGTCCTCCTTTGCTGAGTTTTGAAGTTCTCCCAGTCCCCGGGTTTGCTGCTACTTCTGGCCAATTTGTATGCAACTTCCTTGGTTTTAATACTATCCCTGATTTCCCTTGTTAGCCATGGTTGAGCCACCTTCCCTTTTTTATTTTTACGCCAGACCGGGATGTACAATTGTTGTAGTTCATCCATGCGATCTCTAAATGTCTGCCATTGCCCTTCCACTGATAGCCCCTTAAATATCGCTTGCCAATTTAACCTCGCCAATTCACGCCTCATACCATCAAAGTTGCCCTTATTTAAGTTCTGGACCATGGTGTCTGACTTAACTGTTTCCTTCTCCATCCTAATGTAGAACTCCACCATACTATGGTCACTCTTCCCCAGGGGGCCTCGTACCACAAGATTGCTGATTATTCCTTCCTCATTACACAACACCCAGTCCAGGATGGCCTCCCCTCGAGTTGGTTCCTCAACATATTGGTTTAGGAAACCATCCCTTAAACACTCCAGGAAATCCTCCTCCACCGTATTGCTTCCAGTTTGAGTAGCCCAATCTATATGCATATTAAAGTCACCCATGATAACTGCCGTGCCTTTTTTGCACGCACCTCTGATTTCCTGTTTCATACCCTCCCTCACCTCACCACTGCTGTTTGGAGGTCTGTACACAACTCCCACTAACGTTTTCTGCCCTTTGGTGTTCTGCAGCTCAACCCATATTGATTCCACATCCTCCAAGCTGATGTCCTTCCTAGCTATTGCATTAATCTCCTCTTTAACCAGCAATGCTACCCCACCCCCTTTTCCTTTTATTCTATCCTTTCTGAATGTTGAATACCCCTGGATGTTCAGTTCCCAGCCTTGATTGTTCTGGAGCCACGTCTCTGTAATCCCAATCACATCGTATCCGTTAACATCTATTTGCACAGTCAATTCATCCACCTTATTATGGATACTCCTTGCATTAAGACACAGAGCCTTTAGGCTTATTTTATTAACATCCTTTGTCCTTTTAGACTTATGATTTAGTATGGCCCTTTGTGTTTCTTGCCTTTGTTTACTCGGCCTTCCCCTATTGTTTCTCACCCTTCTAACATTTGTTTCTGACTGCATATTACCATAATTCGGTGAGATTTAAGGTAGTCATGGAAAAGGACAAAGATGAACCGGAAATAAAGGTTCTAAATTGGGGGAAGGCCGATTTTAATATGATAAGGCAGGATCTGGCCAAAGTGGACTGGGATCAGCTACTTGTAGGAAAATCCACATCAGAGCAATGGGAGTCTTTCAGAAAGGAAAGAGAGAGAGTACAATGCCAACATGTTCCCGTAAAGGTCAAGGGTGGGACCAACAAGCCCAGGGAACCTTGGATGTCAAGGGATATACAAGAATGGATTAGGAAAAAAAGGGAGGCTTTTGGCAGATACAAAGGACTAAAAACAGTGGAAGCCCTAGAGGAGTATAGAAAGTGCAGGGGGGTAATTAAAAAAATAAATTAGGAGAGCGAAGAGGGGGCATGAAAAAACACTGGCGGGCAAAATAAAGGAAAATCCCAAGGTATTTTGTAAGTATATTAAGGGCAAGAGGATAACCAGGGAAAGAGTAGGGCCCATTAGGGACCAAAGTGGCAATCTGTGTGTAGAGCCGGAAGATGTATGTGAGGTTTTAAACTAATATTTTGCATCTGTGTTCACTATGGAGAAGGACGATGTAGGCATTGAAATCAGGCAGGGGGATTGTGATATACTTGAACAAATTAGCATTGAGAGGGAGGAGGTACTAGCGGTTTCAGTGGGCTTAAAAGTGGATAAATCCCCAGTCCCTGACGGGATGTATCCCAGGCTGCTATGTGAGGCAAGGGAGGAGATTGCAGGGGCTCTGACACAAATTTTCGGAACCTCTCTGGCCACAGGGGAGGTGCCAGAGGACTGGAGAACAGTTAATGTAGTACCATTATTCAAGAAGGGTAGTAGGGATAAACCAGGGAATTACAGGACAGTGAGCCTAACATCAGTGGTAGGGAAATTATTGGAAACAATTCTGAGGGACAGAATTAGTCTCCACTTGGAGAGGCAAGGATAGTCAGCATGGCTTTATCAGGGGGAGATCATGTCTGACCAATTTGATTGAATTTTTTGAGGGGGTGACTAGGTGTGTGGATGAGGGTAGTGCAGTTGATGTAGTCTACATGGACTTCAGTAAGGCTTTTGACAAAGTCCCACATGGGAGACTGGTCAAGAAGTTAAGAGCCCATGGGATCCAGGGCAATTTGGCACATTGGGTCCAAAATTGGCTTGGAGGCAGAGGGTGATGGTCGAAGATTGTTTTTGTGACTGAAAGCCTGTGTCCAGTGGTGTACCGCAGGGATCGGTGCTGGGTCCTTTGCTGTTTGTAGTGTACATTAATGATTTAGATATGAATGTCGGAGGTATGATCAGTAAGTTCGTAGACGACACGAAAATTGGTGGAGTGGTAAATAGCGAGGAGGGAAGCCTCAGGCTACAGGACAATATAGACGGGATGGTTAGATGGGCAGAACAGTGGCAAATGGAATTTACCCTGAAAAGTGTGAGGTGATGCATTTTGTGAGGACTAACAAGGCAAGGGAATACACAATGAATGGTAGGAACCTAGGAAGGACAGAGGATCAGAGGGACCTTGGTGTGCATGTACATAGATCCCTGAAGGCAGTAGGACAGGTAGATAAGGTGGTTAAAAAGGCATATGGGATACTTATATTCTATGCCTCGGCTAATGAAGGCAAGAGCAGGGAGGTTATGATGGAGCTGTACAAAACGCTAGTTAGGCCACAGCTGGAATACTGTGTGCAGTTCTGGTCGCCACACTATAGGAGGGATGTGATTGCATTAAAGAGGGTGCAGAGCAGATTCACCAGGATGTTACCTGGGCTGGAGCGCTTCAGCTATGAAGAGAGACTGGACAGGCTGGGGTTGTTTTCCTTAGAGCAGAGAAGGCTGAGGGGGGACCTGATTGAGGTGTACAAAATTATGAGGGGCATAGATAGGGTAGATAGAAAGGAACTTTTCCCCTTAGTAGAGGGGTCAATAACCAGGGGGCATAGTTTCAAGGTAAGGGGCAGGAGGTTTAGAGGGGATTTGGAGGAAAAACTTTTTCACCCAGAGGGTGGTTGGAATCTGGAACTCACTGCCTGAAAAGGTGGTAGAGGCAGGAACCCTCACAACATTCAAGAAACATTTAGATGAGCACTTGAAACGCCATAGCATACAAGGCTACGGACCAAGTGCTGGAAAATGGGATTAGAATAGACAGGGCTTGATGGCCGGCGCGGACCCGATGGGCCGAAGGGCCTCTTTCTGTGCTGTATAACTCTATAACTCTATGACTATGACTTAGCGCCTCGCCCCGACAGCGACAGCGACAGGGAGAGGAGGCGTGAAGCAGTCGGTAGCCGGCTCCAGGGGTGTTACTTTAAGGGATCATGAGTAATGAATCGCAGCTGTCAGGTTAGTGCTGTTTCAGTGCTTCCTTGTTAGTTTGAAATTGTGCAACAGTTTAAATCAGTCATTTAAAGATTGTTTAGTCTCTGGAGTGTTGTGGCTACTAAAAATTAATTACATTTATTCTCACAACATATCAAAGTGCTACACTTGTTTACATTAATGGGGGTTGTACTGGCAGTCGCCCTCGCCCTCCAGGATCTACGGTGGAGGGATCGGAGGCAGCAACAAAGATTAGAACATGTAGCCAGCGGGAGGAGGGGGGCCAGGAGGGCTCTCAACAGGTGACCTTACCCGCCAAGGGTATTCCGAAAGCATTTCTCCTACCTTCAATTAAGCGAGGAGCTGTGTATTAGAAGGCTCGGCTTCAGCAAGGAGGTGGTCACAGAACTCTGCCACCTCCTGCAACCAGACCTCGAGCCTCAGATTAGGGCGATCACGGCTCTCTCAGTGGCAGTCAAGGTCACCATCGCCCTCAATTTCTTTGCCAGCGGATCCTTCCAGTCTGCAACAGGAGATATAGCTAACATCTCGCGATTCGCTGGGAGGTCACAGAGGCTCTCTACAGTAGGAGAAGGGACTACATTTCCTTCCCCATCACCAGAGAGAAGCAGGACGAACGTGCATTTGGTTTTACCAGGATAGCGGGATTCCCCATGGTGCAGGGCGCCATTGACTGCACCCATGTCTCTATGCGGGCACCACATAACAATCCTGAGATCTTCCGTAACCGCAAAGGCTACCACTCACTTAATGTGCAGTTGGTGTGCAACCACAGTCAGCGAATCCTCAATGTGAATGCTCGCTATCCTGGCAGCAGCCATGATGCCTTTATCCTGTTCCAGCACTCTTCCAGCCACCACGTCAAGCTCGTGGCTGGCTGGTCGGAGGCAAGGGTTATCCGCTCTCCACCTGGCTCATCACTCCCCTCCGCAACCCCAACACTCCTGCTCAGCACTCATATAATGAGAGCCATGCCGCCACCAGGAACATCATCGAGCAGACCATCGGGGTGCTCAAGCAACTGTTCCGCTGCCTTGACCACTTGGGAGGAGCCCCCCAGTACTCGGCTGAGCGGGTGTCCCATTTTGTTGTTGTCTGTTGCATGCTCTACAATCTGGCCATCATGAGGGCCCAGCCCTTGCCAGCAGGGATTGCGGGAGAAAAAGAAAAAGAAAAAGAAAAAGAAGGAAGAGGAAGAGGAGGAGGAGGGAGTGAGGAGGCAGCCACTCAATCGACCTTCCGGAAGGGCGGTCTGTGACCGCCTCATCAGGCTGCAGTTCCAGTAAATTTATCCCCAGATCCCCGTTGCTCACCACATCCCCATCATTCCATCCCTGTCGCAGGCCATATCACAGCGCACAGCTGAAACGAGAGACAGTACAAAATTATCCGAAGTGAAATAATAAATTTATCAATAATCAGTGAACACATCTTTACAACAACAATATTTACTATTCACCCTTGTGCAATCCCTTAGTGCCTCGCGTTACTGTGCCTTTGCCTACTCTAGTGCTCCTACGAAGTGTTGGCCCAGTGGCTGCAGCACGGCTGGTGGAAGGCTGCTGAGTGTTCGTGTGGGAGACTTCAGAAGGCCTTGCAGGACACCCTCGACCAGCTTTGGGCCTGGAAGGCCCGGCTGTAGACTGCACCACCTCAGCATAGGCAGCAGCAGTCTTGGCTGGCTGGATGACAGGCAGCGACAAGGGCAATGGCAGAGTGGCAGCGGTGGGAGCAGGAATGCTATCATCGTGAGAGAGGACAGCAGCTTCCTGCTCCACTGACCCACATCCACTCCCCCGGGCCAGCACCTCAGCATCCCTAGCAATTGCTGGCCTGCTGCGGCACCGTGAAAGCCCCGGTCGACGGTGTTAGACCCAGCCACAATGGCAGCAGTCAGAGCTTGCGTGGCATCAAGCTGAGACTGCATGAGAGCAGTCTGAGATTGAATGACACCAACCATAGACTGCATTACAGCACTAAGACATTGCGTCTCTTCCACCTGTGCTGCAATGGAAGCTGCCAGATCGCCCATCACATGCGGCATCAGGTCTGGGTCGCCACAGTCTCTCTGCGAGTCTACCATTCTTTGCAAACTGGAAATGATGGGCTCCATGGTGTGCGCAGAGCTTTGTGCAATGTTGGAGGCGGACTTCTCCACGCTCCTTAACATTGCCGACAGGCTCTCGAGCACCCTTGCCATTGCACCTATGATCGCCGTGTGTATGCCCATCACCCTTCTTCTAAAGGCCTCCTCATCGAGGTCCTCATCGGAGTCCTGTGCAGCAGGACTCGCACGCAAACTCGCCCTCCGGGGAGCTGGCCCCCGAGCTACCCTATTCCTAGTAAAAGAAAAGAAAGACTTGTATTTATATAGTACCTTTCATGACCACCAGATGTCCCTCAGTACTGCACTGGAGTGTCAGCCTAGCTTTATGTGCTCAAGTCTCTGGAGTGGGACTTGAACCCACAACCTTCTGACTCCACAGGCAAGAATGCTACCCACCGAGCTACCACTGACATTTCCTGATGCATAAAACTGCCCCTAACTTGGCATTAGTTGGAAATCTCAGAGTGCACAGAATGGCTAGCATTGGAAATGGAAATATCCTACGTTCTTCTGAGGTTGAAGGATTATTCTTAGGAGGTCGAGGGAGCTCTGCATCTAGCCATGTTTATCCCTGATGCACCTGAGTATAATGTTTCGATATATGATCAATTATGGGAAGGTTTTGTATTGTGGATTTGAGCCCAAGAAAGGCTAAATAGAAACTGTCTAAATTCAGGAACCTGGCAGCTCTCAGACACTTTCATTCCATCAGGCTAGGCTGGATTCAAATCCAGGTGCCAGAACTGAAAGTACAGTGTGCTAATCCAGTGAAAATACAGTGTGTGAATCCAGTGAAAATACAGTGTGCTAATCCAGTAAAAGCACAGTAGCAAATTCAGTGAAGTAGTGTGCTATTCCAGTGAAAGTACAGTGTGAAAATCCAGTGAAAGGACAGTGTGTGAATCCAGTAAAAGCAGCGTGTGAATCCAGTGAAAGTACAGTCAGCCAATCCAGTGGAACGTACGGTGTGCAAATCCAGTGGAAAGTACAGTGTGAAAATCCAGTATAAGTATGTTAATCCAGTGAAAGGACAGTGTGAATCCAGTGAAAGTAGTGTGCAAATCCAGTGCAAAGTACAGTGTGAAAATCCAGTGAAAGATCAGTGTGAGAATCCAGTGGAAAGTACAGTGTGCAAGTCCAGTGAAAGTACAGTGTGAGAATCCAGTGGAAAGTAGTGTGTGAATCCAGTGGAAAGTACAGTATGTTAATCCAGTGAAAGGACAGTGTGCAAATCCAGTGCAAAGTAGTGTGCAAATCCAGTGAAAGGACAGTGTGCAAATCCAGTGAAAGAACAATGTGCAAATCCAGTGGAAATAGTGTGTGAATCCAGTGAAAGTACAGTGCGAAGCCAGTGAAAGTACTGTGCAAATCCAGTGAAAGTACTGTGTAAATCCAGTGAAAGTACAATGTGCAAATCCAGTAAAAGTGCAGTTGCAAATCCAGTGAAGTAGTGTGCTATTCCAGTGAAAATCCAGTGTGAAAATCCAGTGAAAGTACATTGTACAAATCCAGTGAAGTAGTGTGCTAACTCACCATGCCGCCCAGTTCACCAGCTACAAAAGTTGAGTTTCAGTTTGCGCAGATAGAATAGTGAGGTACCCAAGTAGTGTGAACCCTGTTCCCACACCTCTTGACACAACTGTGGCAGGAGACTGGCAGAACCCTTTCAAATAACAGCGGAGATCCGGCATAACCCAGGCACGCTGGGCTTCCGCCCGTCTCCCACTAATGTATGGCAGAAGACCGAGGGAATCCCTACAGAATTTCAGGGCCCAAGTGTCTTGAATTTAATAAGCTGCTTGTTCACACGCAAAGTCGAGGTTACAGCTGGTGTAAGCTAAAGCTTAGAAATTACTGGCTGCAAAGGTAATCAACTTCCTCCAAAATCCACGGCAAGCAAATGCCGTTTGTTTGTTTTAATATAATCTGTAGTGAAGTGATCCAGATAGTAAAAGAATAATCCTTTGCTCCATATACTGACTGATAAGCTTTTGACAGAATTGCCCTTGCCCAGCCCTCAAAAAATCTTAAATGGTGTGTGACTCATATATAATCAGAACATTACTGACGGAAAGGTGAAATATCAGAGCTGCTGTTTTTCATTTCAAATCGCTGTCTGCCTGTTCCAATCGTTCAGGAGGCAATAGAGATCTGAATAACAACAGAAGTTCTCCCCATATCCTAATCAAACCCCTTTCTCAAACAACTCAACCAAAAAGAGATTAAATACCCATTTATTTCATGTCTCTTTGAGGCATCTTTAGCAGCTGTGTTTACTGAAAAACAATGGTCACCGCACTTCAAACTAATTCATCACACGCAAAGCCCTTGCAGCTGTTTGAGGTATGTGATGAAACGCTATATAAATGCAAGCCTTTTTTCTTACCTGTATTGATTAACAGGAAATACCCCTTGGCCACTGCCAAGTTCACTTTGGCTCCTTGGTCCACTATAAAAAGGGTTTCTATTGCTCACTGGCTCCATGAGTGACATGCGCGGGACCTGTTGACTAGGCTCACAAGGGGGGGGAGGACTCAGCTCAACATTAGGCCGCGATTTTCTCCAGGTAGGCGGGTTGGGGGCGGGGGGCTCCGAGGCGGGTGGGATTTTACCGGCAGGGCCTAATTTGAATCTCAGGCCTCAGATTCCCGCCCGCAGCCAGCCAGCTTGAAAGGCTGGCTGGCTGCGGGCAGGTAGGTCTCAGTGGCTGCAGTGTGTATCATCTACAAGATGCACTGCAGCAATTCGCCAAGGCTTCTTCAACACCTAGAAGGACAAGGGCAGCAGGTGCATGAGAACACCACCACCTCCGAGTTACAAAAGCAAAATACTGTGGATGCTGGAAATCTGAAATAAAACAGAAAATGCTGGAAATACTCAGCCGGGTCAGGCAGCATCTGTCGAGAGAGAAACAGAGTTAATGTTTCAGGTCGATGTCCTTTCGTCAGAACTACATATATTTGAACAGATCAGTGGGGAAGGATTTTGTTCTGTCGGCCTGCCAAGGTTTCAAAAATCATCATTGTCTTCTGTATATTGCATAATTTTTCTATCCAGAGAGTGGAAACCATTGATTGAGAGAACCAGGACCAGTCTGAAGCCTTTGTGGAGGAGCAGGTGTAGGAAGAAGAAGAAATGGTAGAATAAGCAGCCAGTGAGACTAGTGCATCCTAATCATAGAGTCATAATGGCACAGAAGGAGGCCATTTGGCCCATCGAGTCCGTGCCGGCTCTCTGTAGAGCAATCCAGTCAGTCCCATTCCCCCTACTGCCTTTACTACTATTCTTGCCGAGAACCCTCTGTCAGTTGCATTGATAGAATTATAGAATCATACAGCATGGAAAGAGGCCATTCAGCCCATTGTGCCTGTGCCGGCTCTTTGAAAAAGCTATCCAATTAGTCCCACTCCTGTGCTCTTTCTCCATAGCCCTGCAATTTTTTCCTTTTCATGTATATACTGTATCCAATTCCCTTTTGAAAGTTACTATTGAATCTGCTTACACTATCCATTCAGGCAGTGAATTCCAGATCATAACAACTCGTTGAGTAAATAAAATTCTCCTCATCTCCCCTCTGGTTCTTTCACATTAATAGATTCCATCTGAAAGTAAATCTCCACACTACCTCCCAAGGAAACCAATTTATTTCCCTCCTACAGTCCTGTGTATGTAGTCTTACTGTCCGTCACCCCAGTGCTTGCCCTTAAGGTGTGTGGCATCTCCTAACTAATCTTGTGGTCCCATGGGAGGAGTAAGTGGGGTGGTAGCCTGCTGAGCCTCAATGTCATGAGATGATCCTGCTACTACTGCCAGAACTTTGGCCCTCACAGTGGCAGGCTGCACCTGCACACTCCTTCAGTCCTCTGGGGTGGTGGCCAGCTGGGTTGGGCGGATGTGGCATCACTCTGAAAGGGAGCTGCCTCACCTAGGGGTACAGTAGCATAGTGGTTATGTTACTGGACTAGTAATCAAGAGGCTTGGACTAATTATCATGGAGACATGAGTTCCAATCCCACCATGGCAACTAGGGAATTTAAATTAATTTAATTAAATATATCTGGAATAAAAAGCTAGTTTCAGTAATGGTGACCATGAAACTATCGGATTGTCGTAAAAACCCATTCACTAATGTCCTTTAGGGAAGGAAATCTGCTGTCCTTACCCGGTCTGGCCTATATGTGACTCCAGACCCACAGAAATGTGGTTGACTCTTTACTGCCCTCTGAAATGGCCCAGCAAGTTGTACATCTGCAGAGTCTCTGGAGAGAAAGAGGTGGGAGGGGGGGTTAAAGTCTTAAAAATGGGAAACCTGACCCCAACCCATTGACCTTCCCTTAACAAATCCATGCTGACTGTCCTTGATTAATCCGTGCTTTTCTAAATGATGATTAATACTGTCCCTCAGAATTTTTTCCAATATTTTGCCCACCACCGAGGTTAGGCTGACTGGCCTGTAATTACTCGGTCTATCCCTTTCTTTTTTAAATAATGGTATAACGTTAGCAGTCCTCCAGTACCACACCTGTAGCCAGAGAGGATTGGAAAATGATGGTCAGAGCCTCCACTATTTCCTCCCTTGCTTCTCTTAACAGCCTGGGATACATTTCATCTGGGCCTGGCAATTTATCTACTTAGCTGCCGGGTTCCCAGGACTCGGGAAACCCGGCAGATAGAGAGGTGAGAACAGCTGGATCCAGCAGATAAGTGCTTCTTCCAGCACTGCTTGTGGGCCAGCAAGGACCTCCACGTTCCACGTATTTCCGGGTTTCCCAGCCACTAAAAGTCGCCCCCGCTCCCTCCCCGCCTTCTCTAAAAATATTAGGGCCTCTGATTCTGACATGCAGGGAGTCCTGAAGATTCGCAAAGGACTACATGAAGTCTTTGTGCTCATTAGTGAATTCCTCTCTATAGGCAACCCTGTAAAGGAGAACAACCAACAAACTTGTATTTAAACAGCACCTTTCACATCCTCGATACATTTCATAGCCAGCAAATTACTTTGGAAGTGCAGTCACTGTTGTAATATAGACAAATGCAGCAGCCAATTTGCGCACAGCAGGGTTCCACAAAAAGCAATGAGGCAGAATGACCGGATAACTCCCTCAGTACTGCAATGAAGTATCAGTCTAAATCCAAGTCAGAAAGTTATGGGTTCCAAGTACCACTTCAATCTCTGAAGTGGGACGTACCCATAAAATTCTGATCCTGAGCCAAGGCTGACACTGTACAGTAAGAATCTGTTGACTCTGCAACCAATGTTCCCTCTAATTTTTTTTGTAACTGAGCGGGCCACGAACTCCTTTGAGCGCGACCTTATCGTCCATGGGCAAATTTTACAAAAGCAGAAATACAGTAATGCCATATTGCCACCCCACCGTCTCAAATCATGAGATAATCAGACAAGGTTCGATACAAGTTTAACATAACTTCTCTACTTTTGAATTCTATTCCTCTAGAACTGAACCCCAGTGCTTTATTTGCACTTTTATGGCTTTTTAAACCTGCGTTGCTACTTTTAATGATTTGTGAATCTATACCCCTAGATCCCTTTGCACCTCTACCCCATTTAGATTCTTATTTCCAAGGAGTAGGTAGCCTCCTTATTTCTCCTATCAAAATGCAGCACCTCACACTTACCTATATTGAAATTCATTTGTCATTTACATGCCCATTCTGCAAGTTTGTTTACGGTAGAATTAATTAAAAGCTTTTAGTTTGTCATCTACAAACTCTATTTCAAGAATAAAATTACTTGTCAGAAATGGCAGGGATATAAAAGAACTCCATAATAATGCATTAACACTTCAGAAACATCACTCAGTTACACGATTATGCATCAACAAACAATCCAAAAGCCCCAGGTGAGCTGAAAGAGGCATATCTATTCTTGCAATTAGTATTAATTTTAAAGTTTTCAACGTATTAGCCCATCCTTCATGTCACTATAGCAGTGGCTGCACGAGCAGCGGCTTTCCTATGGCGTTGACGTGCTTTACGTCCACATAAGTGATTAGAATATTAATCACAATGCAACCAGACAACCAACAAATATAAAGTGCTGTAGTTCTTTAGTTCACAGTATTAAAAAGAACTGAACAAAAACGGGTATCCGTATTTTCAACTTCAATCACTTTCATTAATAAACGTTGTCTTCTTGAACCAGCACACGCCCCATGTAACATGTCAGAAATGCAGCACTTATTCACAACTGCAGAAAAACACATACACAATTTGCATCATCGAATTAAAAACAAAAAGCAGGAAAAGCTATGATTTAACAGAAATAAACATTCATCTTTCTTCCTGGACAGGAGAACCAATCAGACTGACTTGGAAATGTTTACTAATATGGTGACATAAAGATGTTAATTTACAAATTTTGCTTCTAATTTTTTTCCCTCAAACATTCTCCGCAATATTAATCTCTGCTCTTATCATGAAAAGTGTCAAATTAGTTTAGGTACTTTGCAATTAAATAGCGAGAAACAAACTTTATTGCACTCTCAATTTTTAATCTCCTATTTCAAACATTTATACCAAATCGAAATTGTACATTATCGATTTAATCAAGTATTATCTTTGTCTTTCTCAATAAACAAATAGTGGTTTCTTCTAAAGCAGTTTCCTGCAATTTTTATACATCATTACATAACGCTTGTTTCTATTAACATCTCACTAGCCGTATAAGAGGAAATTTATATTTGTATTATTCCTGGGACTTGTTAGAACTATAGAACGACAGACAAAATAAAATGGTTGTGTTTTCACCTTTTTCAGTTCTCTTCCTAAACGTCTTAATGATATATTTTTAAAAAGTCAATAAAACCTAATATGTATCTCCTACAAATCCTCCCCGCCCTACAAATCCTCCCTGTTTGTGTAAAGCTACTCACTTCAGTCGATCATTCAAAATCAAATCTTGAGAAATTTCAATTTTAAAATGTTTTAAGCACTTCAGAGCCTCGTTAAAAGTGTTTGGACTTCAAGACCTGGTTGAAACTTGTTTAGATGAGGGGAAAATTGAATTTTGCTTGTTTCTTCCAAAATCATATTCAAAACTTAGGGGGGGGAAAAAGTGTTTTTAACACTCATTTTTTGAGAGAAGTTCATTAAAAATCTTTAAATTCTTTCAAGTCTCGTTGCAGCTTTGACAGAAGAAGTTGCTCCAGGTTTCTCTTTCCCTCTTCAATGCTGTCGTTAAACACACAACAAAAAAAAAATTCCATTCAAAATGGAACTCAAATAAGAAAGTGAATAAAGTGGTTAAACTTCCCAATCCTAAGAAGGCGGTGAAGTTATCTATCCCCAGCCTTGGCGATGAGTTGGGATCAGTTTTGGAGAAGTTTTTTCCTCTTTTTCTCCTGCCATTCCTTCCATCTCTCACAGACTCTGAGGTACAAACAGGGGCACAAACTTTTTCCCCTCTCTCATAACTTGATTTAAATAACCCTGATAAACTCTTTCAAAAAAGGGGACAACACCTTGCGAAATTCTCATATTTTTGTTTCACCGGGGCCTAAAAGTTGTTTGCTTTAGCCTCCTTCCAGCGGCCATTGTATATAAGCATCTCCACCTGTGTTGTTCCAAAGTGCGGCCACCGTTCGGTCCCCGGGAATCGACTATACGCATCTCCACAAACAAAAGTTACTGACAGAATCCTGAGACAACGCTCACCGGGTTGCAGGGCTCTGTATCTTAGCAAATGCTGTTCCAATTCGGATTAGCTCCGAGGTCACAAACGACTTTCTGTGAGAATTCCTGGGCCGGGCCTAGAAATTGCCCTACACCTGCTTGTATCAACCATAAGACTTATGTGGGCAATTGCTGGCCAGTCACTGGGCAAATAGCCGAACTCTGCACCAGCGATTGCTTTTTCAGAGCCCCCGCGGATGGCCTGTTAACGGGTACGTTGACGGGCTGCAAGTTCCGGGTTTCGCGCAATGCGGAAATCCAGAACTTGCGGGACATTTCAAAGGGATTCCGACGGCGTACTCAGAGTACAGACACCGCAATTTCAGGGCCTAGTGTATTGGACACCTCTCCCCACTCCAGCTTTCCAGCTCACTGCATGGCCTTTGAATTTAAGTGTGCGGGACCTTACAGATCACTGCGCAGCCGCGCACCTTACAGGGAACAGTGCCTACAGCCCTCCGAGATCTCAGCGCTCCTCCAATTCGGCCCTCTTGCACATTCCCGACTTTACTCGCTCCACTATTGACGGCCGTGCCTTCAGCTGCCACACTCACTCTACCATCCAATACAAGAGGCAACCTTTGTTGCCACCAGGCAGTTTGAATTCTTCAGCAGACCGATGTGCTAATGGGGTTGGCCTGTAGAAAGTGAGGTGCCTCAACATTTGAAAAATATAAACCTGACGCCAGAATTCTGATTTTCAAAAGTAAGCTCCCATTTTCCCCACTGTTTATGTTATTAAGGTTTTTATTAACTTTCATCAGCAACAAGACTAAAACCATAAATCCACCCTTGGTCCAATATTGGATTTTATAAAAAGTAGCTAATAAAAGTAAGTTAAACTTGTGTTAATCACTCTTCTCTGTTCTGCTAAAATGCTTCCTTACTTCACCTAGTGATTGAAATCCTGATCTTACAAACCCATCTGCAGTAGGATCATTTTATTTTAAAAAGCGGATTCACGTACAACTCAAAATTCACACAAACTCGTTTCTCATTTACGCTCCTAAAACATGTCACTGCCATCTGACAGCAACAAAGTCCCTTCTTACTCACCTGTTTCAGTAAAACACGGCGACTCACTCACCTGTAACAGGTTTAATAAGTTGAGGTACATGTGGTGTATCTGCCGATCTCTCCCACCGATTTTCGATTTTTAAAACTTTGCCCAGCCCCATAGCTGCATTGATCTGACCCGCTTCGATTTGCCCGGCGGTGATTTCGGAGTTTTTGTAACACAGGCCCACGGAACCGTGGCGCCAAAGGAGAAGGAGGGACACGCTGCCCTCATCACCATGGGAGCCGGCCGAGCGCGGCTCCTCCACGGCTTCTGTCTGCAGCATGTGGAACTTCTCAGAGGGTGACACAACCAACATGTCCCCCACTCCCTTATCATGCGGCTACTGCTCCAAATTCTTTTGTTCATTTCCAATTGGGTCCGGCTCGAAGGTCGCAAGACCCGCAAACTACTGTCTATCTGCGTTCCAGTCCATTGTGTATTGAGCCCCTCCCCTGCTCCAGCTGTCCAGCTCTCTGTGCGGCCATGGAATTGAAGTGCACGGGAGCTCAGGGACTCAGAGATTCAGAACAATCTAACAGCTCAAAACTGGGCATCCATGAGACGCTGTGGGCCATCAGCAGCAGCAGAATTGTATTCCACCACAATCTATAACCTCATGGCCTGTCATATCCCTTATTCTACCATTACCATCAAGCCAGAGGACCAACCCTGGTTCATGCAGAAGAGCATGGCAGGCGCAGAACCAGGCATTTGACCGAGTGTGGCATCAAGGACCCCTAGTAAAACTGAAGTCAAAGGGAATCGGGGGAAAACTCTCCACTGGCTGGAGTCAAACCTAGCACAAAGGAAAGTGGTTGTTGGAAGTCAATCATCTCAGCCCCAGGACATCGCTGAAGGAGTTCCTCAGGGCAGTGTCCTAGGCCCAACCATCTTCAGCTGCTTCATCAATGACCTTCCCTCCATCATAAGGTCAAAAGTGGGGATGTTCACTGATGATTGCACAGTGTTCAGTTCCATTCGCAACTCCTCAGATAATGAAGCAGTCTATGCCCGCATGCAACAAGACCTAGGCAACATTCCAGCTTGGGCTGATAAGTGGCAAGTAACATTCATGCCACACAAGTACCAGGCAATGACTATCTCCATCAAGTGAGCGTCTAACCACCTCCCCTTGACATTCAATGGCATTACCATCGCCGAATCCACCGCCATCAACATCCTTGGGTCGCCATTGACCAGAAACTTAACTGGACCAGCCACATAAATACTGTGACAACAAGAGCAGGTCAGAGGCTGAGTATTCTGTGGCAAGTGTCTCACCTCCTGACTCCCCAAAGCCTTTCCATCATCTACAAGGCACAAGTCAGAAGTGTGATGGAATACTCTCCACTTGCCTGGATGAGTGCAGCTCCAACACTGAAGAAGCTCGACACCATCCAGGACAAAGCAGCCCGCTTGATTGACACCCCATCCACCACCTTAAACATTCACTCCCTCCACCACCGGCGTACCATGGCTGCAGTGTGTACCATCTACAAGATGAACTGCAGCAACTCGCCAAGGCTTCTTTGACAGCACCTCCCAAACCAGTGACCTCTTCCACCTAGAAGGACAAGGGCAGCAGGCGCATGGGAACACCACCACCTCCAAGTTCCCCTCCAAGTCACACACCATCCTGACTTGGAAGTATATCGCCAATCCTTCATCGTCGCTGGGTCAAAATCCTGGAACTCCCTACCTAACAGCACTGTGGGAGTACCTTCACCACACGGACTGCAGTGGTTCAAGCAGGCGGCTCACCACCACCTTCTCAAGGGCAACTACGGATGGGCAATAAATGCTGGCCTTGCCAGTGTCGCCCAGATCCCATAAGCGAATAAAAAAAAAAAATTGTTAATTTTAAATCTGAGAGTGATAGATTTTTGTCAACCATTAAGGGATATGGGGCAAAGACAGGTATATGGAGTTAGATCACAGATCAGCCATAATCTCACTGAATGGCAGAATAGGCTCGAGGGGCTAAATGTCCTATTCCTGTTTCTACGTTCCTATGAAAGGCACATTGAAGTCAATGGAGAAGAAAATTGGCAGGGTTTAAAACAGGCTGCCGATTTGTTATTGCCCATCTCTCACTATCAACGAAGAACATGGGGGAAAAATTGGGTTGCACCCCGAAAAAGTTAGCGCCCCTGCACCCAAAATTGAATGGTAGTGCCCCAAGCAGGAGGCGGGGCGCTACTGGAAGCGCTCGCCCTCCCTCTTGGGGCGCTCCAGTTCAATATCGCAGCCATACGTGCCGCAGCACCACGCACAGTGGCATGGCCCGCCGCAGTACTGCAGGCCTCCCTCCCCTTATTAAAGGGAAGGGGGCTTGCGCAGCGCGAACCGGGGCCCTGCCGGTCCACCAGGGAGCGAGGTGCCGGCAAAAGATCGCAGCCGGCACCCCGCAGCAGGAGGCCAGAGGGGGGCAGGTGCTGGCAGGTAGCCCCCCAAAAAAATGGCCGCCTGGCACCCCCCCTTTAAATTGCCACCCCTGGCCGCAAGTACACCCCCCTGACCCTGTCGGACATAGCGTCCGGCTGTACGTCGGGGGACGCGACTCAAGTTTGCGGCCAGGGGCGCCTCTGTGGCAAATGACGTCAGCGCTGCGGGGCGCTATCGGTGCCGCTAACCTCCTGCTGAATTTCGCGGGAGGCGTTAGCGGCGCTGCGCCTGGGCGCTAATTGCTTTGCGGGCGCTAACGGGAGGAGCAAAGCAACCGAATTTTGCTCCCCATTGTGTTTTTCAGCTGACGTCTTTTGTAGTCATGAACTAAATCTAATTGAAGCATCAACCAAGGACTAGGTTTAAAGCAGAAAATAAAATTATTTTCTCACAGTTATAAAGAAACTTGGAATACTTATCAAAGTTAGAAGGGCATGTCTGACTACTTCATATACAGACGTAGAATCAAAGGTTTGTTTAATCCTTTTTGCACACCTGCCTTTGTTTAGCCACTTCCTTCATATGCAGTGTTTCATCAATTTGGCTTTGCTTGGATTACATACAAGAAAATGCAATACACCAGAAGCTACAATTATGTCTGAAATTGAGTCGAGTTTCATATACAGTACATAAGATAACGATAGTATAAAATCATGGCAAAAATACCATCTGTGAGATTTCACTGTATGCAACTCATTGTTGACCATTTGTCTGCAATTTGTTTTCCCCAAAACTTAAAGCTTTCCTGACAGTTCAGCCAATTCATCCAAAGAATAGCTTAGTCACAAAGAACAGGAAGGTCCCACCTTTCATTTCCAGTTGATGCTTAGTTAGCTGGAGTAGCAGTGAATACTAGAATTGCTTTAAGTGACATGGAATAGTAATAGTAATCGGAAAATCAGCTAAGTTTCCAGTCCGGATCACTATCCAGCAGTCGCTACTGGAAGAGAATGTGTGTGGACATCAGGATAGAACATTATTGGGCTAGGCTTTGTTGTTCTTTAGGTCGAATAGCCTACCAATACTCATTATTAAAGCTCGCACATAATATTGGGCATTTGGGTGAGGTACCATGGAGTGACCAGTGGCTATGGAACCATAACAAAACAAGGAGTAAACATATTCAGGAGAGAATGAAAGGATGGGAGAAAAATGGGTGAGGAAAAAAAAATGATTTAAATATTTAGGTTAGGTCCCATCGGAACTGAGCAGCGGACCTGCGAGAGGCACAGAGTCAGCGAGAGGAGGATAAAAAGAGCGCGGAGAGGAGGCCTGGGACCGGAGCTGAGCAGCGGACCTGCGAGAGGTACAGAGTCAGCGACAGGTGGATAAAAAGAGCGCGGAGAGGAGGCGTCACCAGAAAGCAGGTAAGTGATTGATTGGTGAGTATTTTTCTCTCTCGCTTTTTTCCAAATTTAATTTTTGTGGTTTATAGTTTCTAGGGTCTTTGTTGTGTAGCGGGGAGTGCTGGTAAACAAGGGCCCTTGAGTATATCATTTAATTGTAGTGTAATTAGTGGTATTGATTTGATTTAATTTAATTTGAATTAATTAAAGGGTAAGTCATGGCAGCACAGCTCGGCCCCGTGGCATGCTCCTCCTGCACTATGTGGGAAATCAGGGACACTTCCTGTGTCCCTGATGACCATGTGTGCGGGAAGTGTATCCAGCTGCAGCTACTGACAGACCGCATTGCAGCGCTGGAGCTGCGAATGGATACATACTGGAGCATTCGCGATGCTGAGCACATCGTGGGTAACACGTTTAGGGAGTTGGTCACACCGCAGGTAAAGGCTGCACAGGCAGGAAGGGAATGGGTGACCACCAGGCAGAGTAGTAGGTGCAGGCAGGTAGTGCAGGGGTCCTCTGTGGCCATCCCCCTTTCAAACAGATATACCAAGTTGGATATTGTTCAGGGGGATGGCTTATCGGGGGAAGGCAGCAGCAGCCAACTTCCTGGCACCATGGGTGGTCCTGCTGCACAGGACGGGAGGTAAAAAAGCAGGAGAGCTATAGTGATAGGGAATTCTATTGTAAGGGGAACAGATAGGCGTTTCTGCGGCCGCAAGTGAGACTCCAGGATGGTATGTTGCCTCCCTGGTGCAAGGATCAAGGATGTCTCGGAGCGGCTGCAGGGCATTCTGGAGGGGGAGGGTGAACAGCCAGTTGTCGTGGTGCATATAGGTACCAACGATATAGGTAAAAAATGGGATGAGGTCCTAAAAGCTGAATATAGGGAGTTAGGAGGTAAATTAAAAAATAGGACCTCAAAAGGTAGTAATCTCAGGATTGCTACCAGTGCCACGTGCTAGTCAGAGTAGAAATAGAAGGATATTTCAGATGAATACGTGGCTAGAGGAATGGTGCAAGGGGGAGGGATTCAAATTCCTGGGACATTGCATTGGAACCAGTTCTGGGGGAGGTGGGACCAGTACAAACTGGACGGTTTGCACCTGGGCGGGACCGGAACCGATGTCCTAGGGGGAGTGTTTGCTAGTGCTGTTGGGGAGGGTTTAAACTAAAATGGCAGGGGGTTGGGAACCTGTGCAGGGAGACAAAGGTAAGGGAAGTAAGGATAGAAGCAAAAGACAGGAAGGAGAAAAGCAAAAGTGGAAGGCAGAGAAATCAAGGGTGTAAATCAAACAGGGCCACAGTAAATAATAATTCTAAAAGGACTAAGAGTGTTAAAAAATCAAGCCTGAAGGCTTTGTGTCTTAATGCGAGGAGCATTCATAATAAGGTGGATGAATTAGCTGCGCAAATAGATGTAAACGGATATGATATAATTGGGATTACGGAGACATGGCTCCAGGATGACCAAGTCTGGGAATTCAACATCCAGGGGTATTCAATATTCAGGAAGGACAGGAAAAAAGGAAAAGGAGGTTGGGTAGCATTGCTGGTTAAAGAGGAGATTAACACAATAGTAAGGAAGGATATTAGCTCTGATGATGTGGAATCTGTATGGGCAGAGCTGAGAAATACCAAGGGGCAGAAAACGTTAGTGGGAGTTGTATACAGACCCCCAAACAGTAATGTTGAGGTTGGGGATAGCATTAAACGGGAAATTAGAGACGCGTGCAATAAGGGCACAGCAGTTATCATGGGTGACTTTAATCTACATATAGATTGGGCTAACCAAATTAGTAACAATACTGTGGAGGAGGAATTCCGAGAGTGTATACGGGATGGTTTCCTGGACCAATATGTCGAGGAACCAACTAGAGATCAGGCCATCTTAGACTGGGTATTATGTAATGAGAAAGGATTAATTAGCAATCTTGTTGTGCAAGGCCCCTTGGGGAGCAGCGATCATAATATGATAGAATTCTTCATTAAGATGGAGAGTGAAGTAGTTGACTCGGAGACTAGGGTCCTGAATTTAAATAAAGGAAACTACGATGGTATGAAGCGCGAGTTGGCTAGGATGGATTGGGGAGCGTTACTTAAAGGGTTGACGGTGGATAGGCAATGGCAAACATTTAAAGATCGCATGGATGAACTACAGAATTTGTTCATCCCTGTTTGGCATAAAAATAAAACAAAAAATGTGACTCAACCGTGGCTAACAAGGGAAGTATAAGATCCAAGGAGAGGACATATAATTTGGCCAGAAAAAGCAGCAAACCTGAGGATTGGGAGCAGTTTAGGATTCATCAAAGGAGGACAAAGGGATTAATTAAGAGGGGGAAAATAGATTATGAGAGTAAGCTTGCAGGGAACATAAAAACTGACTGTAAAAGCTTCTCTGGATATGTGAAGAGAAAAAGATTGGTGGAGTCAAGCGTAGGTCCCTTGCAGTCAGAATCAGGGGAATTTTTAATGGGGAACAAAGAAATGGCAGACCAATTAAATACATACTTTGGTTCTGTCTTCACAAAGGAGGACACAAATAACCTCCCAGAGATGTCGGGGAACATAGGGTCTAATGAGAGGGAGGAATTGAATGAAATCAGTATTTGTAGGGAAATGATGTTAGGGAAATTGACGGGATTGAAGGCCGATAAATCCCCAGGGCCTGATAATCTACATCCTAGGGTACTTAAGGAAGTGGCTCTAGAAATAGTAGATGCATTGTTGGTCATCTTCCAAAATTCTATAGACTCTGGAACAGTTCCCATGGATTGCAGGATAGCTAATGCAACCCCACTATTTAAAAAAGGTGGTAGAGAGAAAACAGGGAATTATAGACTGGTACGTTTGACATCGGTAGTGGGAAAAATGCTAGAGTCCATTATAAAAGATGTAATAGCAGAGCACTTGGAAAACAGTGACAGGATCGGACAAAGTCAACATGGATTTACAAAAGGTAAATCATGCTTGACTAATCTACTGGAATTTTTTTGAGGATGTAACTGGTAGAATAGATAAGGGAGAACATGTGGATGTGGTGTATTTGGACTTTCAGAAGGCTTTCGATAAGGTCCCGCATAAGAGATTAGCGTGCAAAGTTAAAGCACACGGGATTGGGGGTAGGTACTGTCTTGGATAGAGAACTGGTTGGCAGACAGGAAGCAAAGAGTTGGAATAAACGGGTCTTTTTCCGAGTGGCAGGCAGTGACTAGTGGGGTACCGCAGGGATCGGTGCTAGGACCCTAGCTATTCACAATATATATATATATAAATGATCTAGACGAGGGAACTAGATGTAATATCTCCAAGTTTGCAGACGACACAAAGCTGGGTGGGCATGTGTGCTGTGAGGAGGATGCAGAGAAATTCCAGTATGATTTGGACAGGTTGGGTGATTGGGCGGATGCATGGCAAATGCAGTATAATGTGGATAAATGCGAGGTTATCCACTTCGGTGGCAAAAACAGGAAGGCAGATTATTATCTGAACGGCAATAGATTGGGAAAAGGGGAAGTGCAATGAGACCTGGGTGTCCTTGTGCACCAGTCGCTGAAGGTAAGCATGCAGGTGCAGCAAGCGGTTAAGAAGACAAATGGTATGTTGGCCTTCATAGCGAGAGGATTCGAGTACAGGAGCAAGGATGTCTTGCTG
This sequence comes from Squalus acanthias, assembly GCA_030390025.1. NCBI lineage: Eukaryota > Metazoa > Chordata > Chondrichthyes > Squaliformes > Squalidae > Squalus > Squalus acanthias. Next base: position 97,966,646 of record CM059428.1, read on the forward strand.
CAGTTGCACAGGGCCTTGGTGAGACCATACCTTGAGTATTGTGTGCAGTTTTGGTCACCTTATCTGAGGAAGGATGTTCTTGCCATGGAGAGAGTGCAGCGAAGATTCACCAGACTGATACCTGGGATGGCAGGAATGACGTATGAGGAGAGATTGGGTCGATTAGGCTTATATTCGCTGGAGTTTAGAAGAATGAGAGGGGATCTCATTGAAACTTATAAAATTCTAACAGGACTAGACAGACTAGATGCAGGAAGGATGTTCCCGATGGTGGGGGGAGTCCAGAACCAGGGGTCACAATCTAAGGATAAGGGGTAAGCCATTTAGGACTGAGATGAGGAGGAATTTCTTCACCCAGAGAGTGGTGAACCTGTGGAATTCTCTACCACAGAAGGCAGTTGAGGACAATTCATTAAATATATTCAAGAAGGAGTTAGATATATTTCTTAAGGCTAAAGGGATCAAGGGATATGGGGAGAAAGCAGGGACAGGGTACTGAATTTGGATGATCAGCCATGATCTCATTAAATGGCGGAGCAGGCTCGAGGGGCTGAATGGCCTACTCCTGCTCCTATCTTCTATGTTTCTATGTTTCTATGAGTTATTGTCCGGGTATGTACTGAGAATTGTAGTTTCAGGGAGGCCGGTACCCTGTGACCTGAAATCCTTTACTGTGGCAGAGGCAAAATGGTGACTTAGATGCACTTACACAGCGACTCAAAATGCTGTGGTTTCCACTTCACAATGACACTAAAGTTGTTATGTAAATCTGGAGTTAGGACCCAACCTGACTTTTGAGGGACTTGTGGTGAGACTCCCTGTGAGGAGGAAGGCTCACGCCATCTGTGTTTGACATGCAGCGTCAAACCTGGTTTAAAAAGTGCTCAGCGATCCCTTTGATCCCTTGGATCCCTGAGATACTTTTTTTATCTACCAATCTGTAGTTAATTTAAATGTTTACAGTGTGTGGGCACTGCTGCTCTACAAACATTTACATTTAAACCGTTGGGAGAGGAACGTACAAACACAGGTGCAGAGGACGGGAGAATTGGAGTGACAGCCAAGTCATGTTAATGGGGCCCTGCCTGCCTGAAACCCACACTGCAGCTGCCTAGCCCCAGACTGGTTGCTACAACACAAATACAGCATTTACCTCAAGTACAAAGCATTACCACAAAGAAAAGAAAATCAGTTGGTGACTGAGTATTTCTGCTGATCTACCGCTTCCAGACCTTTAGCTTGGTTCTGTTCAAAACAGAACCCTTCCTCTCCTGAAGTCTATGGCCCACACTGAGGTACAGTAGTACAGGCGTTAATAGTCTTCCAGTACTTCACCCAAGTGGCCATGTTTAATGTGCGAAATGTGAAAGATAAAGAAGTATTTTTGATAGGTTGGAAAGAGAGAGACAGGGTGGGGGAAGAGAATCAACAGCTGTACAAGTCACAGAGAGGAAGTTTATCAGTTCAATGACCTGCAAATTGCTCAATAGAAAGACGAATAGATTGATGAAATAGGAAGAGAAAATGCACAGCAGGTTAGGCAGCATCTATAAAGAGAAAAGAGGTATATATCCTTCACCAGACTGAAGGCTAATGCCAGTAAGCTATTTTTCTTTTCTCTTTCGTTGTTGACAGACCTGCATGTGTTTCCAGCATTTTCTGTTTCTCTTTTAGATTACCAGCATTTGCAGTTTTTCCCTTTTATTTTATTTGATTAAGATCAGATGAGCCTGCTGCTGGAGGAGTGCCCCTGAAGCAGAGAGCTTACTTCACATCTACTTGGAACATGGTATACAATATACAATTGTTCTGACATGGTATGCCATGCAGAGGGTATTTCGCTCTTGGGAATTCAATGACTGTAATTCACTCTCATTGCCTGTTTTATTTGAGCGTGTGCGAGAGCCATTTCCACACTGACTGCCGTGTCAGATTAAAGACTCTGCTGGCCGTGTCTCTGTTGGGAGAATGACTCCAGGCTCATGAAATGAATCTAATGTACTCTCTCTTTTTAACAACTGATGCAATAAGCTCAAAATGACTTTTCTTGCAATAAACAAGGTAAATGTGGCAAATAAGTTTGCATGTTTGATATAATTGAAACCCTTAAGGACAACGTTGGATGATTTTGGAAGCACTTCAAAGAAATGGGAGGTGGCAAGTTATTGGCAGGAGAGTCGAGTTATTGTCTTAGGCAACTGGAGGAGAAAGGAAAAGAAACTGAATGCTTAACTTATATACTGAATTTAAAAAATGTTGGCCTAGTTGATCATCTATAGGAAACATTTAGAATTGGTTATTAAAAGTGCTAGTTCTCCCCCCGCCCCCACCGAGAAGTGCTACCACTGTCTTATCAGAATTCTCAGGTTTAGCTCATTGACATATTGTATGTCAGACCAGGAATAATTCATGTGTGGGGAAGTGGAGACTTCTTACTGCAGGATTTAAAAGCAAGCAACAACTTAAAATGGCAACAGCTTTCTGCAGGCATCACTCTCCTTTGTTCCGTACCTCCATGTTTTCAAGACAATGCAGGATATAAGATCTTGCAATAGGTTTTAAAGCAAAAATAATTGACTTAGCCTATTAACTACATACACAGATATTTTCTAATAATTCCTTAAAGTACTACATTATTTATCCAGAGATTTAATAGCCTTCTTACACGGTTATAAACTGAAATTAGACTGAAATTTGATGAGTGGAAAATGAAGAAGAAGCATGAAAACCTGTGAAGTATTTTTACGGTACAATAATAGACAAACAACAGGAGATAGGCACATTTAACTTTTCAATTCATAATTTATAAAATGGTTTTCTTTAAAAAAGTAGACATGGAAATATGCCAGCTTTGAAATGGTTTTTGTAGCAAAGAAAAAAATGTAAAAATGTTGCTGTTCTGGATAAAAGTGTCTTGCTTAGTGTTTGGCAGCGGCACTTGTGTTGTTCAGAATTCTCTCAGGACATTTCCCTCATAGGAACCTCCTCTCTAAACACTTCATCTTTATATTAAGCATCCCAAGAGGTACCTTCTGATACCATCTGCTCTTAGAAAATAGAGGTTAGCCAATGGCTTAAATGTTCGAACTCCTTAAAAGATGAAAATAACCAGACACTGAACATTTAAGCCACAAGCTTGGGATAAGGGTGCAGGAAAAGGATGAAAGAAAGCAAAACGTGTATAGGGACACTCTACTTTCAAAGTACTTCATTTCCACTAATGTTCTACTTTAAGCAGCATAAGCAACAATAAGCTGCATTCCTGTCCAGCTTCCATCAAAAACTTCACACTTAATCTCCTAAACTCCGTCACTCTTCCTCGCAGCTCGCTCAGGCTGAATTTGTCATGGCACATTCTCAATGTTCTATTTGACCTGGAGCCGAGTTACAAACTGCAAATCATAATCACCATCAAGACTAATTCCATCCTCCTAACATTACCTGCTTCCACCCCTACTGAAACACTTATCCATACGTTGTCACCTCCATCCTCGATTACTCCAGCACTTCTCTCACCAGCCTCCTGAGATCTGCTCTTCAGAAATTGCAACTTATCCAAAACTCCACCACCCAGATCATAACCCTCACTAATTTCTAATGCCCTATTATCCCTGTCCTCGTCAACATTCACTGGTTCTCTGTAATCCAATGCATCATTTTCAAAACCCTTGTCCTCATCTAAAAGTATCTAATGACTACATCCCACCTGACCTCTGCAACCTCCTTTAGACCGATGTTCCTGCACGTTCCCTCCATTAATCTGACTCTGGCTTCCTTTGCATTCGGCCCACCCGCCCACTGCCTTTGCCACAGATCTTTCAGCCTTCCACTCTGGAACGCTCTCCCTAAACCTCCTCCGCTATGCTATCTCTCTCTCCTCCTTTAATCTACCTAGTCAATTATAGCTTTGGATACCACCCTAAATCTTCTCCCATCACTGTTCAGTGTCTGGTTATTTTCATCTTTTAAGGAGTTGGAACATTTTAAGTTAAAGGAAATTTGTAAGTACAACTGGTTGTTGTTGCTTTCTTTATTCAAATATCTTTCAAAGCTTGGGTTCCAACAGAATGGGAGTCCAAAGCTCCAGAAGTATTGGATTGATCTTAACTTCTCTATCAGCTGCCTTCTTCCTCTTCATGACAGGAGCTGCCTGACTGCTGGACAGATCACCGCCTAATCCGTTCTGTCATCTCCATCAACGTAGCCCCAAAACAGCGGTGGCAACAGAAGCAATGCCGCAGGAAAATCAACGCTGGAGCACTCAGAGACCCGGCTAAGAAAGCCCTATTCAGCCTGCACCTCACAACCAACCTGATGACTCCCAGTGATTCAGAGACAGAGGGCTGGATTTTGTCAATGGGAAGCTTTTGGAGGCGGGACTGCTGCTTGCCGGCTTTCAATCCTGCCTCCATCAGCTTCTGGCCAACCAGAGGGATTTTCCCCTGATTGACCTTGTTAAGTCCGCCCAGCGGGCTCAGCAGACCAATTAGGAGGGAGTCCATGACAGAGCACATCAACGCATGACGTGCCATCTGTCAAGATTTCTTGACAGAAGAAATGTCAGCGTTTGACAGCTCTGTGAAGCTGCCAAACACTGACATTCTGTGTAGTTTGATGAGGCTTTGTGTTCAGGACTCATCAAACCTTTCAACTTTACAGAAATTACCTGGCTGCTGGTTCGGAGGATCCAACAGCCACTCTGTGAAATCTACAATGGAGATGTCGGGACTCCGGCTCCTCAGCGGCTGAAGGCTGTAGGCAGAAACAAAGGTAAGTGAACATTGTCTAACACTTTACACTCACATACTTACCACTCCACACTTGCACCCATCACTCACCTCTACATTGCACTTTCAGACCCCTCCAACCCCCGCAGACCTCCTACTCACCTCCTACACCCCGGCGGGGTTCCAAGGTCAGGAAGCCTGCACTTGGGAAGGTAAAATGGGAATAATCCTATTTTCTGTCTGTTAACTACCTGTTAATAGGCTTTAATCCCTTTCCCGCCTCAAGGGGACGGGACCCAGGGCAAGGCGGCTTCCCGCCTCCTGGCAAGAGGGCATGGAGGCGGGATGGGGGCGGGTTTGCCAGTCACCCCCAAATTCTGCAACTTTACTGGCAGTCCCGCCTCCATACCCGCCTCCTCGGGGCCGACAAAATCCAGCCCAGAGTGTCCACAGCGCTTGGTCTGCACTCAAGGCCTCCATAAATCAGCACCTCTGAAGAGACGCTCGGTCACTCGACCAGGAAACACCAAGACTGGTTCGACGAGAATGACCAGGAGATCCAGGAGCTAATAAGCCGCAAGCGCATGTCATTCCCGATCTCGAAACAGCAACTGAACTCGAGAGCAAGAAAGCAGCTCTAAAGATGCCTGAAGGCCGAGGTCCAACAAAAAACTCGCTACCTAAAGAACAGATGGTGGGTGGAGAAAGCGCAGGAGATCCAGCAGCTAGCCGACAACCACGACATACATAGATTCTTTAGCGCAGTCAAGACCACCTATGGCCCAAGCACCCAAGGTCCTACCCCACTGCGGGCCAAGAACGGAGAGGTACTCATCAAGGACAGAGAGGCAGTCAGTGCCCACTAGAAGGAGCACTGCGAATATCTCCTTAACAGAGACTCTGTCTTCGATGCGAGAGTCCTCAACTCCACCCCGCAGCATGCTACCCACCACCACCTCAGCACAACAAGCCTGGCATGAGGTTGAAAAGGCTATCCAACAACTGAAGAACAACAAGACCTCAGGAGCAGATGGAATCCCCGCCGAGGCGCTAAAGCATGTCGGAGAAGCACTATTGGCGAGAATACATGAACTCATTTCTCTTATTTGGAAGGAGGAGAGCATGCCAGGGGATCTCAGAGACGCCGTAATCATGACCATCTTCAAGAAAGGTGACAAGTCCGATTGCGGTAATTACAGAGGAGTCTCCCTGCTGTCTGCTACAGGGAAAGTCATCACAAGAATCCTCAATTGCCTTCTCCCAGTGGCTGAAGAGCTCCTCCCAGAGTCGCAATGCGGATTCCGCCCACTAAGGAGCACAATGGACATGATCTTCATCGTGCATCAACTACAAGAGAAATGCAGGGAACAGCACCAACCACTGTACATGGCCTTCTTTGACCTCACAAAGGCCTTCGACACCGTCAACCATGAGGGATTATGGAGTGTCCTCCTCAAATTCGGCTGCCCTCAAAAGTTTGTCACCATCCTCCGCCTACTTCACGACGACATGCAAACCATGATCCTGACCAACGGATCCACCACAGACCCAATTCACGCTTGATCCCAGTCCGTACAAGGCTGTAACATCACACCAACACTCTTCTCGATCTTCCTGGCTGCAATGCTCCATCTCACCCTCAGTAAGCTCCCGCTGGAGTGGAGAAAATCTACAGAATAAACGGGAAACTGTTCAACCTCTGTCGCCTCCAGTCCAGATCCAAGGGCGTCCCATCCTCTGTCATCGAATTACAGTATGCAGACGACGCTTGCATCTGCGCACACTGAGTCCAAACTCCAAACCATCGTCAACACCTTCACCGAAGCGTACGAGAGCATGGTCCTTACACTAAACATCCGTAAGACAAAAGTCCTCTACCAACCTGCCCCCGCAACACAGTACTGCTCCCCGATTATCAAAATCCATGACGAGGACAACGTGGACCACTTTCCATACCTCGGGAGCCTACTGTCAACAAGGGCAGTCATCGATGACGAAGTCCAACACCGCCTTCAGTGTGCCAGTGCAGCCTTTGGTCGCCTGAGAAGAGAGTGTTTTTGAAGATCGGGACCTCAAACCCAGCACCAAGTTCATGGTCTACAGAGTAGTAGTGATACCCACCCTCCTGTATGCTTCAGAAACATGGACCATGTACAGCAGGCACCTCAAAGCACTGGAGAGGTACCACCAACGCTGCCTCCACAAGATCCTGCAAATCCATTGGCAGGATAGGCGCACCAACGTCAGTGTTCTCGCTCAGGCCAACATCCTCAGCATCGAAGCTTTGACCACGTGCTATCAGCTCCGATGGACGGGTCACATCGTTCACATGCCCGATACAAGACTCCCAAAACAAGCGCTCTACTCGGAGCTCCGACACGGCAAGAGAGCCCCAGGTGGGCAGAGGAAATGCTTCAAGGACACCCTCAAAGCCTCCTTGAAAAAGTGCAACATCCCCACCGACACCTGGGAATCCCTGGCGCAACAAAGTGGAGGAGAAGCATCCGGGAAGGCGCCAAACACCTCGAGTCTCTTTGCCAGGAGCAAGCGGAAGGAGCGCACGTCAACCCAAGCACTCCACCCACCCGCCCCTTCAACCACCATCTGCCCCACCTGTGACAGAGACTGTAGGTCCCGTATTGGACTCATCAGTCACCTGAGAACTCATTTTTAGTGTGGAAGCAAGTCATCCTCGGTTCCGAGGGACTGCCTAAGAAGAAGAGTCCAAAGCTCCAGAAGTGTTGGATTGATCTTAACTTCTCTATTAGCCTTCGTCTTCCTCTTCATTTTGTTTTTGTTTTTGTTTTTCTCCTCAGTCTCTTTAAACTTCTCTCACATCACACACCCTTTTCAATAACTGAGAACAGACAGTTCACTTCTTCCGGAGTGTCTGCTAATGCCACCTTGCAACTAACACAGTGCACTACGGTTTGAATTATCCATTCATCGATGCTGTCACATTGTTAAAACTGTCTTTGGTTTTACTAGTTGCCTCCTCCCTCACACTTAGCAATGATCTAGTGAGATTAGAAACAGTGGCCCATGCACCTATGTAGCCATAGCTTCAAAAAAAAAATCCTACACATTCTTGTCAATCAGACTATTGGCCAATTCTATCCCTATTAGAACATCATTCCAAGTTGTTCCTTAGTTTTTCCAGATAGTGTTTTTGTATCAGATATAATCAATTGTATTTGGGCAGCAGTAGACAAAAGGAGAATTCCAAGTTCAGATATATCAGTTTGTTTACTTCATGAAACAAGCACAAGACTAAATGGCACACAGTGCAACACATTGCAGCAACACACAACACCAGAGTGAAGGCTTCTTTCAACCCAATTTTGTCTACAGTATTTTGGCGAGGCAAGATTTCATAAGGACAGTAGTGAGAAAGGATCTTGGCTCAGAAGATCAGAAAGTAGAATCAATATGGATGGAGATAAGAAAACAAGCAGTAGTGTATAGGCCCCCTAATAGCTTTACCATTGGACAGAGTATTAATCAAGAAATAATAGGAGCTTGTAACAAAGGTGATACAATAATCATGGGGGATTTTAATGTGCATATAGATTGGGCAAATCAAATTGGCAAGGGTAGTCTGGAGGATGAGTTCATGGAATGTATTCGAGACAGTTTCCTAGAACAGTACGTCATGGAACCAACCAGGGAACAGGTTATTTTAGATCTTTTTTTTGTGTAATGAGACAGGATTAACTCGTAATCTTATATTAAAAGATCCTCTAGGAAAGAGTGATCATAATATGATAGAATTTCACATTGAGTATGAAAGTGACATTCTTAAGTCCGACACTAGAGTCTTAAACTTAAACAAAGCCAATTACGTAGGTATGAGGGGTGAGTTGGCTAAGGTAGTTTGGGAAATTAGATGAAAAGGTAAGACAGTAGATAAGCAGTCATTTAAAGAAATATTCCAAAATTCTCACCAAATATACATCCCATCGAGAAATAAAAACTCCGTGGCTAACTAAAGAAGTTAAGCATAGTATTAAATTAAAAGAGGCTTATAATATTGCGAAGAATAGTAGTAAGCCTGAGGATTGGGAGAGCTTTAGAAACCAGCAAAGAATGATCAAAAAATTGATAAAAAGGGAGAAAATAGAATGAGAGTAAATTAGCAAGAAATATAAAAACAGATTGTAAGAGTTTCTACAAGTATGTAAAAAGGAACAGAGTAGCAAAAGTAAGTGTTGGTTCCTTAGAGGCTGAGACAGGAGAAATTATATTGAGGAACAAGGAAATGGCAGAGTCTTTCAACAAATATTTAGTATCTATCTTCACAGTAGAAGTCACAAAAAGTATACCAAAAATAGTGGGGAACCTAAGGGCTAATGAGAACAAGGAACTTAAAGTAATTAATATCAGTAGAGAAAAAGTACTTGAAAAACGAATGCGGCTAAAAGCCGACAAATCCCCTGGACCTGACGGCCTACATCCTAGTGTTCTAAAAGAGGTGGCTGCAGAGACAGTTGATGCATTGGTTGTGATCTTCCAAAATTCCCCAGATTCAGGAAAGGTCCCAGTGGATTGGAAGGCAGCAAATGTAACCCCGCTATTCAAGAAAGAAAGGAGAGAAAACCAGGAACTACAGGCCAGTTAGCCAGACATCAGTCATCGGGAAAATGCTGGAATCCATTATTAAGGAAGTGGTAACAGGGTACTTAGAAAATCATAATGTGAATAGGCAGAGTCAACATGGTTTTATGAAAGGTAAATCGTGTTTGACAAATTTATTAGAGTTTTTTGAGGATGCAACTAGCAGGGTAGATAAAGGGGAACCAGTGGACGTAGTATATTTGGATTTCCAAAAGGCATTCACGAAGGTGGCACACGAAAGGCTGTTAAGCAAGATATGGGGTTGGGGGTAAGGTATTAGCATGGATAAAGGATTGGTTAACAGACAGAAAACAGAGAGTAGGGATAAACAGATCATTTTCAGATTGGCAGGCTGTAACTAGTGGGGTGCCGCAAGGATCAGTGCTTTGGCTTCAGCTATTTATAATCTATATTATTGACTTAGATGAAGGGACCAAGTGCAATGCATCCAAGTTTGCTCACGATACAAAGCTTGGTGAAAAAGTAAGCTGTGAGGAGGATGCAAAGAGACTGCAAAGGGATATAAACAGGTTAAGTGAGTGGGTAATAAGATGGCAGATGGAGTATAATGTGGGGAAATGTGAGGTTATTCACTTTGGTAGGAAGAATAGAAAAACAGAATATTTTTTAAATGGTGAGAAACTATTAAATGTTGGTGTTCAGAGAGATTTGGGTGTCTTAGTACAATAAACACAGAGACAGCATGCAGGTTAAAGAGCGCCGAGAGCGGGAGCAGCAGCACAAAGAGCGCCGAGAGCGGGAGCAGCGGCACAAAGAGCGCCGAGAGCAGGAGCTGCACCGGAAGGAGCGGACCTAGTGGGAGGAGAGCGAGCAATTAAAAGGAGCAATCCCGAGCAGCAGCAACTCAACAGAGGCAGTTTTTGAAAAGGTGACATCAGAGTAAAAAAAGTGATATCGGCACAAGGGAAGGAGCTGATTGGTGAGTAGCTGGTGAGTGTATTTTTTTTTAAGTTTATAAGTTTATTTCTGCTGGGTTAGTTCTTAGTCTATTAAATAGAGGCATGGCAGGGCAGCTCAGTCCCATGGAGTGCACATTTTGTGCCATGTGGGAAGTCCTGGACGCTTCACGTAGCCTGGTTGACCACATGTGCGGGAAGTGTCGCCAGCTACAGCAACTCGAGCTCCGGGTTTCGGAGCTTGAGCGGTGGCTGGAGTCACTGCAGTGCATCCGCAAGTCTGAGAGATACGTGGATAGCAGTTTTCTGGAGGTGGTCACCCCGCAGCTTAAGAATATGCAGGCAGAGAGGGAATGGGTGACCGCCAGACAGAAGAGGAGGGCCAGGCAGGTAGTGCAAGAGTCCCCAGAGTGCATCTCGCTCTCCAACCAGTATTCTATTCGGAGTACTGGTGAGGGCAATGGTTCCTCCGGGGAGTGCAACCAGAGTCAAGTCCATGGCACCACGAGTGGCTCAGCTGCACGGGGGCAGGGGGGGGAGGAAAAAAAGTGGAAGAGCAATAGTGGTAGGGGATTCAATAGTTAGGGGAGCAGACAGGCGTTTCTGCGGCTGTAGACGTGACTCCAGGATGGTATGTTGCCTCCCTGGTGCCAGGGTCAATGATGCAGTGGCTGCAGGACATTCTGAGAGGGGAGGGTGAACAGCCAGAGCTCATTGTCCATATCGGTACCAACGACATAGGCAGAAAGAGGGATGAGGTCCTGCAGGCAGAGTTTAGGGAGCTAGGAGAGAGATTAGAAAGCAGGACCTCAAAAAGGTAGTAATCTCCGGATTACTCCCGGTGCCACGTGCTAGTGAGTACAGGAATAGGAGGATAGAACAGATGAATGCGTGGCTGGAGAGATGGTGTAGGAGGGAGGGTTTTAGATTCCTGAGGCAATGGGACTGTTTCTAGGGAAGGTGGGACCTGTACAAGCCGGACGGGTTACACCTCAACAGAGTCGGGACCAATATTCTCGCAGGGAGGTTTGTAAGTGCTGTTGGGGAGGGTTTAAACTAGCTTGGCAGGAGGATGGGCACCAGCATATAGGAGTAGAAAAGAGGAATAAGGTGCATAAAAGAGTGAGTGTATTGATAGTACTAGGGAAGAAGTACTAGAGGTGGCAGTAGTACCATATTAGATAGGAGCAGAATACGAAAGAATATGAAAAATTCAAAAATGGGTTTAGATACATGTACGTAAACGCACAGTGTGGTGAATAAGGTTGGTGAGCTACAAGCACAATTAGCCATGATGTAGCAATAACGGAAATGTGGCTTAAAAATGGTGAGGACTGGGCACTTAATATTCAAGGGTACAAGGTGTTCAGAAAAGATAGGGAAGGAAAAAAGAGAGGTGGGGTGGCAGTGCTGATTAAGGAAGACATTGTAGTGTTGGAAAGGGAGGATGTTCTGGAGGGGACAAGGACAGAATCCATTTGGTTAGAGTTGAGGAACAAAAAGGGTATGATCACACTATTGGGGGTATTCTACAGGCCTCCAAATAGTGAGAGGGAGGTAGAGGAGCAAATCTGCAGGGAAATTGCAGAGATATGCAAGAGCTATAGAGTGGTGATATTGGGGGACTTTAATTACCCAAATATCGATTGGGATAATGCTAGGGTAAAGGGAAAGGAGGGGGAGGAATTTCTGAAATGTGTTCAGGAGAATTTCCTTGACCAATATGTTCTTGGCCCAACTAGGAAGGAGGCATTGCTGGATCTGGTACTGGGGAATGAGGTGGGACAGGTCGACCAAGTGTCTGTGGGAGAACACTTGGGTACGAGTGATCATCGTATCATAAAATTTAGATTAGCAATGGAGAGGAGCAAGGAACAATCTAGAGTGGAACTTCTAAACTGGAATAGGGCTAACTTCAATGGGATGCGAAAGGATCTAGCCAATGGAACCAAAGACTAACAGGAAAAACTGTAACGGAACAATGGGTGATCTTTAAGGAGGAGATGTTCCAAGTATAGGCTAGGTACAATCCAACAAGAGGGAAGGGTAAGGGAACCAAAGCAAGGGCTCCTTGGATGACGAGGGAGATAGAGAAGATGATGAAACAAAAAAGAGGATGTATGATGCATGTCAGGTGAATTCTTCAAGGGAGAGCCAGACCAAATACAATAAGTTGAGAGGGGATGTGAAGATGAAAATAAGATTGGCAGAGAGAGAATATGAGAGTAGAATGGCAGTTAGCATCAATGGAAACCCAAAAATCATCTACCGGCACGTAAACAGTAAGCGGGTAGTAAGAGACGGGGTGGGGCCTATTAGAGACAAAGAAGGTGATATACGCTTAGAGGCTAGAATACTCAATGAGTACTTTGTATCGGTGTTTACTAAGGAGGTGGATGCTGACAAAATAATCGGTAGAAGTGGAAAAGGTAGAAGCAATGGAAGGGGTGAAAATTGATAGACTAGAAAGGCTGGGTATGCTTAGAGTGGATAAGTCGCTTGGTCCAGATGGCTTGCATCCCAGGTTACCAAGGGAATTGGGGGAGAAGATAGCAGAAGGGCTTGCCATAATTTTCCAATTTTCCCTAGATACGGGGGAGGTGCCTGAGGATTGGAAAGTGGCAAATGTGACACCATTGTTCAAGAAAGGGTGTAAGGACAATCCTAGTAATTACAGGCTGGTCAGTTTAACATCAGTGGTGGGTAAAGTTTTAGACACAATAATCAAGGAAAAAATTAATGGGCATTTGGGGAGGTTTAAGCTAATTAAGGAGAACCAACACGGATTTGTAAAAGGCAGATCATGTTTAACTAATCTAATTGAATTTTTTGATGAAGTAACGGAGGATTGATGAAGGGAATGCAATGGATGTTGTCTACATGGATTTTCGGAAGGCATTTGACAAAGTACCACATAGAAGGCTGGTTAACAAAATTGAGGCTCATGGAATAGGTGGGTCAGTGGCAGCTTGGATGAGGAGTTGACTTAAGGACAGAAAACAGCGAGTTGTGGTAAATGGCTGTTTTTCCAACTAGAGGATGGTAGACAGTGGTGTTCCCTGAGGGAGGGAGGGGAGGGGGGGGGAGGGGAGGGAGGGAGGGAGATAGATATAATTAAATGACCTTGGAATTGGAATAGAGGAGAATTTCTAAATTTGCTGATGACACCAAACTTGGGGGTGTGGCAAACAGTGATGATGATACCAATCGGCTGCAACAGGACATAGAAAGGCTAGCAGAATGGGAAGACAAGTAGCAGATGGAATTTAATACAAAGAAGGGAGAGGTGATGCATTTTGGCAGAAGGAACAGGGAGAGGCAATATACACTTAATGGCACAGTTTTAAAGAGTGTGCAGGGACAGAGGGACCTGGGAGTTAATGTGCATAGATCCCTGAAGGTGGCAGGACATATTGAGAGAGTGGTTAACAAAGCATATGGGATCTTGGGCTTCATAAATAGAGGTATTGAGTACAAAAGTAGAGAAGTTATGCTGAGCCTTTATAAAGCGCTGGTTAGGACAACTGGAGTATTGCGACCAGTTCAGCGCACTTTAGAAAGGATGTGAAGGCCCTTGAGAGTGCAAAGGAGATTTACCAGAATAGTTCCGGGGATGGGGGCATCTTAGCTACAAGGACAGGTTGGAGAAGCTGGATTTGTTTTCATTAGAGCAAAGGAGGTTGAGGGGTGATTTGATAGAGGTCTACAAGATTATGACGGGTTTGAATAGGCTAGACAGGGAAAGGCTGTTCCCACTAGTTGATGGTACAAGGACTAGGGGACACAGATTTAAGGTTTTGGGCAAGAGATACAGGGGCGATGTGAGGAAAAACTTCTTTACACAGCGAGTGGTGACGACCTGGAATTCGCTGCCGACAGAAGTGGTGGAAGCGGAGACACTCAATGTTTTCAAGGGGGGACTGGATAGGCACTTGAGGGAAATAAACTTGCAGGGCTACGGGGATAGAGCGGGGTAGTGGGACTGATTGGTTTGCTCTAGAGAGAGCCGGCAGACTCGATGGGCCGAATGGCCTCCTTCTGTGCCGTATGACTGACTCTGAGGTAGAGCAAGCAATTAGAAAGGCAAATGGCATGTTGGCCTTTATTGCTAGAGGATTGGAGTACAAGAATAAGGAAGTCTTACTACAATTGTACAGGGCTCTGGTGAGACTACACCTGGAGTACTGTGCACAGTTTTGGTCTCCATATTTAAGGAAAGATATACTTGCCTCGGAGGAAGTGCAACAAAGGTTCACTAGACTGAGCCCTGGGATGAGAGGGTTGTCCTATGAGGAGAGATTGAGTATATTGGGCCTATACCCTGGAGTTTAGAAGAACGAGAGGTGATCTCATTGAAACATAAAAGATTCTGAGGGCGATTGACAGGGTAGATGCAGAAAGTTGAGGTCAAAGATCAGCCATGATCTTATTGAATGGCGGAGCAGGCTCGAGGGGCCGTATGGCCTACTCCTGTTTCTAACTCTTATGGTCTTATCTTCTTATGCAAGATGTGGGAAGTTATTCCAGTAATTCTGTAGCAGAAAAAATATATAAACTAGTGTTACTGTTCTTCTAGTGTAGTGTTTGCGGTTTGGGAGCAGCACGTGTTGTTCAGCATTCTCTCTGGACGTTTCCCACACAGGAATTTCTTCTCTAAATACTTCATCTTCATATTAAATATCCCAAGAGGTACCTTCTGACACTACCTGCTCTCAGAACAGGTGTTGTAAAGGAGCTGTTTATTTCCTATGGGATTCATTTAAAACAGTCAGGAGTTTGAGGGGAGAAGGAGCAAAAAAATGAGGACACTTTACACTGAAAGCACTCAAAAGGGACATGGTAAGATAGCTACTTCATAAAAACTGCTGGGTTATGAAACTTCTTAAAAACTACTCTTAAGGTCCTGAGGTACACTATAAAGCAGCAGGACTCAGGAACTACCAATTAAAAAAAAAGCTTTATATCTCAACACCCCTATTTTCTTGATGCAACATATGCCCTTTTACCTCCACCCTTCGCACTGTCCAGGGCCCCAAACACTCCTTCCAGGTGAAACAGCGATTTACTTGTACTTCTTACAATTTAGTATACTATATTCGCTGCTCAAGATGCGGTCTCCTCTACATTGGGGAGACCAAACGCAGATTGGGTGACCGCTTTGCAGAACACCGCCGTTCAGTCCGTAAGGGTGACACTGAGCTTCCAGTCGCCTGTCACTTTAATTCTCCGCTCCACTCCCACTCAGACCTCACCGTCCTCTTACACTGTTCCAATGAAGCTCAACAGAAGCTCGAGGAACAGCACCTCATCTTTCGATTAGGCACTTTACAGCCTTCTGGACTCAACATAGAGTTCAACAATTTCAGACAATAACCTCTGCCCCTATCCTTTTTCCCCCCCCATTTATTTAATTTTTTTTTTTTCTCTCTCCCACATGGCAGCTGTCTTTCATTCTGCCAGTGCCCTTTACACTTCATCTAGAGCCATCTTTTGTTTCTTAACTTGTCCCATTACCATCTCTTTGCCTTGCACCATCTCTTAATCTCTCCTGCCTTCCATCCTATCACAGACCTTCTCTTTTGTTCTTTCCTCCCCGCCCCCTTTCCCTGCCCTTGCGCTTGCTTAAAAACCTGTTCCATCTCCAGCTTCTTCCAGTTCTGACGAAGAGTCATCGATCTGAAACATTAACTCTGTTTCTCTCTCTCCACAGATGCTGCCTGACCTGCTGAGTATTTCCAGCATTTTGTTTTTATTTCAGATTTCCAGCATCTGCAGTATTTTACTTTTGTACCCCTATTTTCTTCTTGTTCTACTTCATAGTTTCCCCTCTTCCTGACCATTCCTGGCAGAGGCAACAAGCTGACAGGCGTCTGTCTACACTACTCGATACTGGCTATTGGAAGGTATGTAAGAAAGACAATAGCAACTCTCAGACTTTCCCTTTCTCCCTTTGTGGGAAAATGCTTGGTCTTTATTCAGCACCCTGACAATGGCACAGTTGAGATTAATAACTGTTGAAAATTGGCAACACAATACCTCTGTCTCCTATAACATAGCGCTCTATAGAGCACGGCACATATTTATACTTAACCTTTTTTGTTCTGCTCTCAGGAGAGATGTAGTGTTTGTTATTAAGTTCGGTTGATAAAAATTAGAAGTTCAAAACAAGTGTCTCCTCAGTTGTTCCCAAAAGCTGGACGGTGGTATCAGGAAATGGAGCGGAATTTGGTCCCACTCACGTCGTGTCAGTTTTAGGAGTCGCTCAACTTTGCCCATGAAATCAGGTGTGGCTGCAGTGAGAGGGGATTTGGTAGGCGGGTGGAGCTCCTGTTTGAAGTAGGCAAGAGCCTCATTAACCTATGTAAAAGGCTAAGGGGATGGGGACACCACCATTTCCTGAATGTAGGCATGCTGAACGCAACCGGCAAAAAATTCGATAAGGCCCGAAAACGGGGACAGGAATCATGAGTGACCTGTCCGCTCCTGTTGAAAATAATGCAGGCAGCATGCGACATTCGTGCTGCCTGCTAATGAACATGATTGAGGCTCTGAACCAAATGCTGAGCGCGCTGCTGGTCGCCTGAGGGCCACAGTCACCTTGAGGGCCACTGGCAGCGCCGTCGTCGCCCTGCTCGGAGGTTGCAGGTCTGGTTCCAAGAGGTGGCAGAGTTCTGTGACCACCGCCTTGGTGAGGCGGAGCCGCCGAACACACTGCTCCTGGCTTAGGTGCCGGTAGAAGTGCTCCCTGAAGACCCTAGGTGGGTAAGGCCTCCTGCTGAGAGCCCTCTTCCCTCTGCGAGCAGCTTGACTTCTTTGCTGCCTCTGTTCCATCTCCCGGTCAGGCTGCAGCACGTGGGGGACTATGAATGGGAATACTTAGAGGCCTCCTTAGAGGAACTCCCTACCTAACAGCACTGTGGGAGTACCTTCACCAGACTGCAGCGGTTCACGAAGGCGGCTCACCATCACCTTCTCAAGGGCAATAAATGCTGGCCTTGCCAGCGACGCCCACATCCCGTGAATTAATAAATAAAAAGAGAACAATCCCAGCTTCTCTAATCTCTCCACATAACTGACATCCCTCATCCCTGGTATCATCCAAGTAAACCTCCTCTGTACCCTCTCCAGGGCCTTGGCATCCTTCCAAAGTGTGGTGCCTAGAATTGGGCACAATACTCCAGCTGAGGCCTAACCAGTGATTTGTAAAGGTTTAGCATGACTTCATTGTTTTTGTATTCAATGCCCCTAATTACAAAGCCAAGTATCCCATAAGCTTTTTCAACAACCTTATCAATATGCCCTGCCACCTTCAAAGATTTGTGATTATATACCCCCAGGTCCCTCTGCTCTTGCACCCCCTCACAGTAGTACCATTTAGATTATACTGCCTTTCCATGGTGTTCCGCCCAAAGTGCATCACTTCACACATATACGCATTAAATTACATCTGCCATCTGTCTGCCCATTTCACCATCCTATCCAAGTCCTCACTATTTACAACGTTGCCAAGTTTTGTATCATGCACAAACTTCAAAATTGTACTCCCCATATCCAAGTCCAGGTCATTTATATACAAGATAAGCAATGGTCAGAATACCAACCCCTGGGGAACCTCCACTGCATACTTCCCTCTGCTCAGAAAAACATCGGTTCACCCCTACACTCTGCTTTCTATCCCTCAGCAGATTACGTACCCAAGTTACCACTGTCCCTTTAATCCCATCTGCTTTATTTTCCAAATAAATCTGTTATGCAGTACTTTATCAAATGCCTTTTGAAAGTCCGTATTTACAACTACTACACTACCTTCATCAACCCTGTCTGTTACTTCATCAAAGAACTCAACCAGGTTAGTCAGACATGATTTGCCTTTAACAAGACCGTGCTGGCTGTCACTTATTAACCCATTCTTCTCCAAGTGAGAATTAATTTTGTCCTTGACAATGGTCTCTAGTGGTTTTCCTACCACTGATGTTAGACAGACTGGCCTTCAGTTACCAGGTTTATCCCACTCCCCTTTTTGAACAGGAGTGGAACATTTGCAATCCTCCAGTCCACCAGCACCAAGAAGATTTCCTTTATTGTCCCCAATCGGCCCCACCATTCCTTTAACTATCCTTTTACTTTTTATATGTTTATTAAAAAAATTGTGTTTCCCTTTTGTTACCTGTTAATCTTTTCTCATACTCGCGCTTGCCCTTCTTATATCCTTTTCAATTTCGCCCTGCACTTTCTGTACTCTACTTGGTTTTCAACTGTATTCTGTACATGACATTTATCATAAACCTCCTTTTCCTGTTTTATTTTAACCTCTATGTCCTTTGTCATTCAGGGAGCTGTACCTTGAAGAGTTGAGATGAGTATTTGCTGACAACTATTATGTCTCTTCTAATGTTCACTCTTGGGAGGTCACCTATTCTCCTGCTTTCAGGAGGACTGTGGTCTGGATCTGTACAACGTATTTCATAGCCATATTAAAAGCATTAGAAATAGAGTAGGACTAAGACATACCAAAGGCTATTTAAAATGAAATCTACATTATTCACTGCAAGTGGAAAAAACTCCAGGGAGCATCTTTATTCTCACAATGGTTTTACCCTTAAAAGAATAAGTGATATACTTCATGAAACAATACTTCATTTTATTCAAATCAAAACATTTAAAGTGATACACAGAAAGGTTGATTATAAAGAATGTATAATCACTGAAAGTATTGTATAAATGCAAAAAAAATCAAGGCAATGACCAATTGCATCAGCAACTTACAACAGATTGACAAAAGCACTATCATTTTATCCTTACAGATGTGAGCGCATTAAAAATAAATAAAAAACCTTATAAATTTGAAAAAAATGTTAGATCCCAAAAGGGCTAAAATTACTGAATCTAACTCAATTGGGATCTAGAGCATTTTATGCATTTAGATGACATTATTTTGGTTATGTTCTGATAAGAACAAAAAACAAACATGTGGGTTCACACAACAATATTCTAAGTGTGTAGAAAGTTGGGGTTTCATAATTTAGTAAACTGATTTAGGTCAACCACCACAAACCCATTTTCTACTGCCTCCTGAACCTTAAAGTAATTTCCCATAAATTCTACTTATTAACCATGTAAAGCCCTGTAAAAGAATGTCCCATCTGGAACATTGCTCCAGAGTATAGTACGGTCTTGCTTATTCCAGCAATGTTAAACAGCATTGTTTTTGTTTGTATCTGCAGAGACCAATTTAAGTTTACATTATAAGCTTGCCTCGGTTGAAGCAACCCTGAAACTTGGATACCTGCTGGCAGTGCTGTTGAAGGCACCAAAACCTGTTTGAGAAGGACTTTATTGGGTGTCTGAGATCTCATCTGCAGCAAATCTAAATGGTCCCACTTGCAGCACTTGGCTTTAGCAATAGTAAGTTAGCAGCTGACCCATACTTTCACCATTGATGGCATGTATGAACGTACACCAGATATCAAAGATGGTTCTGGCCATAGCTACTAAATGTGCCCCACTGTATAAATGGGGCAGACTTGGCACCAATGGAATTGTCTCAATTATGGAGCCCGACATTGGGAGTGGTTCTGTAATAAAGAGGCATCAGTGACCATCACTGGCAGTGAAGCTAGATACATAACCCATCAACTGCAAGAGAAAAGGCTGATTGTTGACAAAGGGTATTCATTACATCATTACTGAAACTGCAATGAAATTCCACCACCAATGGGCAGCTCCACTATACATGTATAAAAAATTTGTACTAAATTTTAGAGCACACAAAAATAAACTCTTAAATGCATAAAATTGCTTTGATCAAAGCATCAAGCACACTCATTACAAAGGTAACAGACACACACACTATACCATGCATACAATCTCTGATCATAGCTGCATCTTCCTGTTCACTTACAATAATTTTTCACATGTGTTGCATGTTCTGCACACCTGGGTTTTGGGCCCCATTGTAAAATAAACAGTAGATCACGTAGGTCTGTTTTCATTTTTTATAAATGTCCACGATATGCACTGACAGACCATATTATACCTGGATTTGGGGCCCTTTTAAATGAAAAACTGCTGCACACTGAAAAGTTACAGTATGGCATTCTACCATACAAAACTGCATTTGAAACATTGTATAAGTAAATAGATTTTCTACAAGTTTAAACACACTAAGAAACTTCATGCAGATGTGTTTTAAAAAAAGCACCCATAAGGGTATTTTTAAACCATGAAAATCCCCTTTAAAATTTATATTTAAACTGCTGGCCCCATTTACACAGAAGACTGCACCAATATTTGGATCAAAGTGATGTCAGTCCAATTGATTGCACTAGTTTTCTTCGTTCACTTTAGGTTTTGAAGCAACAAGTCAAAATATCAAGTAACCTAAATTGATTTTAAAAAACAGACAAGCATCACATGTGAAACCTTAACTTATCTTTCTCTTTCAGCTCCTCAGTGATGTACTGTGCATTTCCATCATTGTACCTTTGGCCATTGAATTATTTTCCTTTGGAAACATAACTTTAAATGATAGTGAAACAAATCTAGGATTTGTTAGCCTAGCATTCATTTTCATTGGAAAATGAGTAACATTTGTTCATCATGTTTGTTTTATGACCTCCTTCTAGCAGAGTTTTGTCCTGGTGGAAAGTAACTGATGGTAAAGGCCAGTTAATACAGTAGATATTGGGCAGTGCACACTAATTAATCAATTGTGCGGCGATACTGAACAAAGTTATTCATTAAACTCATTTGTACATACATTAACATTAAATAAGTATGTAATATACAAGAATATTTTTGTATTCATAAATATTATAGCTTGTGCATTGCACCAAATGCTCTGTACCTATATGGGTGGCATGGAAGAATGTTCTAAAAATGTTTACTCCCCTATGGAGGAACTTGCCAACAATTTGGAATTGCAAAATACAAATGTAGTACAGCATCAACCATAACTGAAAGCTCACCACTACATCTTGCTTCATTTAAGCAAATGTGGTGCACAGCACTTACACAGTTACTCCGAATACATTGTATATCCTGTTTTCCACTTCTAGCAGAATCAAACGCAATACGATTTTACTACAAATAGTCGAGAAAAATCCCCATATGACCTGTGTAAATGGGGCAACCAGATATAGAAAAATTCAAACATTTTCCCAGAACCTATATAGTGCATTTGTATAAAACACTCTCCTTTACTCAGGTGAGGATTGAAAATCAGAGTCAGTGCTAATTTCCAGCTTCAGCCATCAATTTATATAGTGATTCAAGTGGCTTTGACATTGCCGTTAAAAAACATATTAATCCGTTACCTAGAAATTCCTTGGCTGTAGAATTGCTTGCTTTTAGGTAAATCTATCCAGGCCAAGAGAACAAGAACCAGATCATTTCCATTCAATGAATTAGTCATACATTGGTACAAAATTCAATCCTTGTCATCACAATTTCCCAAACCTTGGATTCAATCCCAAATCCAACTACTGTATGGGCCTAATTTATAAGTAGAAAATTTGCAGATTTTAATTTAACAGTCATAAAGGGACATCCATAATGTGTATTTTCAGATTACATGCATGCATGCATGATCCATTTTTCTTTATAAAAAATGATTTTGAGGGGTGAAGAACAAGGGTATCATTAAAGGCAAATTAGAGCTAAAAAAATGTCTTTACAAAGTGATGGTTAGAATTTTGAATTCTCGGTCGTAAACCTGTGTTGAAGCAGAGTCCATCAATTCTTTTAAGGAGAATTAGATAGGTGCTTGACATATAGGAATGTTAAAGGGCATGGAATGTGAAAAGGGGAGTGGGATTAGACAAGGTGGTTCATGTGGAGAAAATTTAGCACAGACTTGGTGAGCAAAATGGCCTGTTTCTATGTTAAAACGGCAATCATGGATGGCCCTCAACATAGTCAGGCAATAGACATATTGATTGCACAAACGCAACTTTAAACTGAAAAGAGTACCTGCTATAGGTTTGGTATTTAAAAAATAAAAATAATTAATGCAGGGCTATAAGGAAAGAGCAGGGGAGTGGGACTAACTGGATATCTCTTTCAAAGAGCCAGTACAGGCACGATGGGCCGAACACAAGATTCTATGGGGGCAATTTTGACTTTGCGCGAGTGTCAAACGGGTGATAGTGAATTGGCAGCCCATTTTACATCTCTCCCGATTTTTATTTCCCTTTAAGTTAAATTTAGCCCCTATGATTAATTCCAAACTTCCAAAAAAAAAATTGCTTTCAATCCCAATCATTTATGCATAATCATTCATCGCTACCTGAACTACACATGCAATGGCAAAGGTTAATTTTTATGGTTCTTAAAATGTGTCCCTCTCCCACCTAATATTCTACCCTTTATTACTCCTGCCTCGAGTCTTACTGGGGTACAGTTCCACAGCTATTGTAGCTCTCCTGTATCTTGCCAACATGGTCATTTAGGTGTGTGAATCTAGATAGAAAGGCTATTCAACTATGAGTGTCACTACAGGCAAGCCTGATCGTACTTCCACCCAATATGCATGTTTTCCAGCAGGGATCACAGTAATCAGAAACAGGAACCCTGAATGTTCTTTCTCCTTCCAAACCCAGCAACACTGAAGCCAATTGTAGTGCCCTCAAATGCTGCCGATTGAGTTCAGCTAACCCAGCAAAGACTGGGAATTAACCAGTGACCTTTCTCATCTGCGACTAAACACCAAGAGGCAAGGTAGTATATTTCCCACTAAACCAATGGAAAGCTATAAATGTTTTAATATATAATGACAGAAATCTCTTTGCCAGTTACTTCAAGCTGGCAATAAAAGAAAATACATTTGAAAGAAAATAATCCAATTGATGTCATGAGCTAATAAATTCTATTCATGTGAAGTATAACCTTACATATAATTCTGCTGCATTGTGAGGTGTGAATGGTCCAGTGTAACTTCCATTGAAACAAAGTTCCAAAACATTTTTATGACCATCAGGAATCTTCATCATTCATTTCTAACATTTGCAATTTTCACAATTTCTTCAATTGCTGTGTCTCTTAAACAGAAGTTTTACAGAAATCTACTTTGTTTACTCCAGCTTCTTTGGTAGAGAGTCTGGATTATACCTAAACTTGTAGCCATATGGTCGTAGATGGTAAGTTATGTATTCCAAATAGTACATGGTCTTAGAATCAATGTAGTGGAACGACACTGCCAGATCAGAACAACATCCAGGCCCCTGCGAAGAAAACAAACTGCATCAAAAAAAACCTCAAATTTGTGCAAGTCTGGTGCCAAATACATCACTTGTATCACAAAAATAAGTACATTGCAGATATATTGTAGCTATTCTTAAACAAAGGTTCACTAGATAGATTCGGGTGAAGCTCATTTGATCTCATCAGTCCAAAATACAAATCCTGGCAGCCTGTTTTGCCTGTTGAGCACCTTGCATTAATACGTAGTTGGCATCTGTCCTAAATTTCCCCTTCACAACCTTGAATCTGTTCCCTAGCGTATTGCTGGATTTTTGTAACTGTTACATATTTAAAGATAGAGAACAGTCTTGTCAAAAACATGTATCATTATTTGAGAGCTTCCATAATCATGGGAATTCCTAATTTTAACAAAGAAACAATCTTCCAGTTACAAGTCAGAAAATAGACTGCAAACCTGCTACTCTAAAAAGGAATTTAGGACGTATAATTTTCCGGCCCAGTTTGAAAACAGCCAGAGAGTTACGTAAACATCTGTCTGGCTATAAACAATAGTTAATAAAAACAGAAAATGCTGGAAATACTCAGCAGGTCAGGCAGCATCCGTGGAGAGAGAAACAGAGTTAACGTTTCAGGTCGATTTCATAAAGGGTCGAGAGGAGGTGTAAATGGGAATCAGAATCATCAGCACAGCTGCTGTCCGAAGAAATGGGGCAGAGGTTATGATCTGAAATTGTTGAACTCGATGTCGAGTCTGGAAGGCTGTAAAGTGCCTAATTGAAAGAGGAGGTGCTGTTCCTCGAGCTTACATTGAACTTCATTGGAACGGTGTAGGAGGCTGAAGACAGAGAGGTTAGAGTGGGAGTGGGACAGAGAGGTTATGACAGGCGACCGGAAGCTCAGGGTCACGCTTGTAGACTGAACGGAGGTGTTCCGCAAAGCGGTCACCTAATCTGCATTTGGTCTCCTCAATGTAGAGGCGACCACATCGTGACCAGCGAATACAGTATACTAAATTGAAAGAAGTACAAGTAAATCACTGTTTCACCTGGAAGGAGTGTTTGGGGCCCTGGACGGTGGTAAGGGAGGGGTTAAAAGGGCAGGTGCTGCATCTCCTGCGCTTGCACTGGAAGGTGCCGTGGCAAGGGGAGTGGGTGTTGGGGGTGATTGAGGAGTGGTCCAGGGTGTCGCAAAGGAAGCGGTCCCATCGGAATGCTGAAAGGGGAGGGGGAAGATGCGTTTGGTGGTGGGAAAATGCTGGAGGTGGCGGAAATTGCGGAGGATGATCCTTTGAATGTAGAGTGAGGACAAGGGGAACTCTATCGTGGTTCTGGGAGGGAGGGGAAGGGGGTGAGAGCAGAAGTGCAGGAAATGGAATGGACACGATTGAGGGCCCTGTCAACCATGGTGGATTAGAATCCTCAGTTGAGGAAAAGGGAAGACGTATCAGAAGCACTGGTATGGAAGGTGGCATCATCGGAACAGATGCGATGCAGACGGAGAAACTGGGAGAATGGAATAGAATCCTTACAGGAAGCGGGGTGGGAGGAAGTGTAGTCAAGGTAGCTGTGGGAGTCAGTGGGCTTATAAATGATATTGGTCGATCCCCAGAAATGGAGACAGAAGTCGAGGAAGGGAAGAGTCGGAGATGGACCATGTGAAAGCGAAGGAAGGGTGGAAATTGGAAGCAAAATTGATGAAATTTAAGTTTGGGGCGAGAGCAGGAAACGGCACCAATTCATTCATCAATGTACCAGAAAAAGAGGTGAGGGGGGGGGACCTGAGTAGAACTGGAACAAAGAACGTTTGACATATCCCACACAAAGGCAGGCATAGCTAGGACTCATACTAGTTCCCACAACACCTTTTATTTGGAGGAAGTGAGTGGAGTCAAAGGAGAAGTTGTTCAATGTGAGAACAAGTACAGTCAGGCGGAGGAGGGGGGTGGTGGATGGGGACTATTTGGAGCCTCCTCCCTTCCCTCGCCATCCCAGAATTTTCTGTTTTTATTTCAGACTTCCAGCATCCCTAGTACTTTGCTTTTGTACCAGTGGTGTAGCTAGGAATGGAAATTTGGTTGGGCCCCAACGTTTGGTGGACAGGGAACGACCATAGGGCTGATCGGGGGTGGGAAGATGCATGCGCATCCCTATTTTTCCAATCACATAGCAACATGGCATTTCTGTCTTTCAGACGAACGTTAAACCGAGGCCCCGTCTGCCCTCTCAGGTGATTGCAAAACATCCCATGGCACTACTCAAAGAAGTGCAAGGCAGTTCTTCCCAGCGTGCTGGCCAATATTTATCCCTCATCCAACATCACTAAAACAGTCATGTGGCCATCATCACATTGCTGTTTGTGGGAACTTGCTGTACACAAATGGGCTGCCATGTTTCCTACATTACAACAGTGGCTACACTTCCAAGTATTTAACTGGCTCCAGGCAGAGCAGAGATCAGTTCATCACCGCCGCGCAGTGTCTGGGCCCGAGGCTGACAAACACCATCACTGGGCGGGGCACCAGGGTAACTGGCTGCAGGGGACAAGCACACAGACCCTCGACTACCCCCCACCGGACAAAAGTTGGGCTGCAGGGCATTCTGAAGGGGGAGGGCGAACAGTCAGAGGTCGTGGTTCACATTGGTACCAACCACATAGGTAGAAAGAGGGATGAGGTCCTGCAACAAGAATTTAGGGAGCTAGGTAGCAGATTATAAAGCAGGACCTCAAAAAGTTGTAATCTCTGGATTACTCCCGGTGCCACGTGCTAGTGAGTATAGGAATAGGAGGATAGAGCAGATGAATGCGTGGCTAAAGAGTTGGTGCAGGAGGGAGGGCTTTAGTTTCCTGGGTCTGTTTCTGGGGAAGGTGGGACCTGTACAAGTCGGACGGGTTGCACCTGAACCGGAATGGGACCAACATCCTTGCGGGGAGGTTTGCTAGTACTATTGGGGGTGGTTTAAAGTAACTTGGCAGGGGGATGGGATACGGAGTGGAGCTATAGTAGGGGGTGATGCACAGCCAAATCTAGAGGAAAAAACAAGTCAGTCTGGAAGGCAGAGCAAATATGTAACGGCACAAGTGAGTATGGCAAGGCTGGATGGCATTTATTTTAATGCAAGGAGTCTTACGAGTAAGGCAGATGAATTGAAGTTGTTGATGAACACATGGGAGTATGATATTGTTGCTTACACAGAGACATGGTTGAGGGAGGGGCAGGACTGGCAGCTCAATAATCTGGGGTATAGAATCTTCAGGCGAGACAGAGGAGGGTGTAAAAGAGGGGGTGTCGCAATATTAATGAAGGAGTCAATTACTGCTGTAAGGAGGGATGATATCTTAGTAGGTTCCTCTAATGAGGCCATATGGGTAGAACTTAAAAACAAAAAGGGGGCAAGCACTTTGCTGGGAGTGTACTATAGGCCCCCAAACAGTCAGGGGGAGATAGAAGAACAGATATGTAGGCAAATCTCAGAGAAGTGTAGAAATAATAGGGTAATAATAGTAGGGGATTTCAACTTCCCCAATATTAACTGGGATAGTCAGAGTGTGAAAAGCTTAGAGGGTGCGGAATTCTTAAAGTGCATCCAGGAGAGCTTTTTGAGCCAGCATGTAGAAAGTCCTACAAGAGGGAGCGGTACTGGACCTAATTCTAGGGAATGTAGCTGGGCAAGTGGTTGAAGTGTCAGTAGGAGAGCATTCTGGTGACAGTGACCATAATTTGGTGAGTTTTAAGGTAGTCATGGAAAAGGACAAAGATGGACTGGAAATAAAGGTTTTAAATTGGTGGTGGGGGGGGGGGGGGGGGGGGGGGGGAAGGCGATTTTAATATGATAAGGCAGGATCTGGCCAAAGTGGACTGGGATCAGCTACTTGTAGGAAAATCCACATCAGAGCAGTGGGAGTCTTTCAGAAAGGAAATAGAGAGAGTACAGCACCAACATGTTCCCGTAAAGGTCAAGGGTGGGACCAACAAGTCCAGGGAACCCTGGATGTCAAGGGATATACAAGAATGGATTAGGAAAAAAAAGGAGGCTTTTGGCAGATACAAAGGACTAAAAACAGTGGAAACCCTAGAGGAGTATAGAAAGTGCAGGGGGGCGGGGGTACTTAATGAAATTAGGAGAGCAAAGAGGGGGCATGAAAAAACACTGGCGGGCAAAATAAAGGAAAATCCCAAGGTGTTTTATAAGTATATTAAGGGCAAGAGGATAACCAGGGAAAGAGTAGGGCCCATTAGGGACCAAAGTGGCAATCTGTGTGTAGAGCCGGAAGATGTAGGTGAGGTTTTAAATGAATATTTTGCATCTGTGTTCACTATGGAGAAGGACGATGTAGGCATAGAAATCAGGCAGGGGGATTGTGATATACTTGAACAAATTAGCATTGAGAGGGAGGAGGTACTAGTGGTTTTAGCGGGTTTAAAAGTGGATAAATCCCCAGGCCCAGACGAGATGTATCCCAGGCTGCTGTGTGAGGCAAGGGAGGAGATTGCAGGGGCTCTGACACAAATTTTCAGAATCTGTCTGGCCACAGGGGAGGTGCCAGAGGACTGGAGGACAGCTAACGTAGTACCATTATTCAAGAAGGGTAGTAGGGATAAACCAGGGAATTACAGGCCAGTGAGCCTAACATCAGTGGTAGGGAAATTATTGGAAAAAATTCTGGGGGACAGAATTAGTCTCCACTTGGAGAGGCAAGGATTAATCAAGGATAGTCAGCACTCTGAAAGCTTGTGATTCCAAATAAAGCTGTTGGACTATAACTTGGTGTTGTGCGACTTCTCACATTTGTCCACCCCAGTCCAACACCGGCATCTCCACATCTTGTCAGGGGGAGATCATGTCTAACCAATTTGATTGAATTTTGAGAGGGGGTGACTAGGTGCGTGGATGAGGGTAGTGCAGTTGATGTAGTCTACATGGACTTCAGTAAGGCTTTTGACAAAAAGTCCCGCATGGGAGGCTGGTCAAGAAGGCAAGAGCCCATGGGATCCAGGGCAATTTGGCACATTAGGTCCAAAATTGGCTTAGTGGCAAGAGGCAGAGGGGGATGGTCGAAGGTTGTTTTTGTGACTGGAAGCCTGTGTCCAGTGGTGTACCGCAGGGATCCGTGCTGGGTCCCTTGCTGTTTGTAGTGTACATTAATGATTTAGATATGAATGTAGGAGGTATGATCAGTAAGTTCGCAGATGACACGAAAATTGGTGGAGTGGTAAATAGCGAGGAGGGAAGCCTCAGGCTACAGGACGATAGACGGGTTGGTCAGATGGGCAGAATAGTGGCAAATGGAATTTAACCCTGAAAAGTGTGAGGTGATGCATTTTGGGAGGACTAACAAGGCAAGGGAATACACAATGAATGGTAGGACCCTAGGAAGGACAGAGGATCAGAGGGACCTTGGTGTGCATATACATAGATCCCTGAAGGCAGCAGGACAGGTAGATAAGGTGGTTAAGAAGGCATATGGGATACTTATATTCTATGCCTCGGCTAATGAAGGCAAGAGCAGGGAGGTTATGATGGAGATGTACAAAACGCTAGTTAGGCCACAGCTGGAATACTGTGTGCAGTTCTGGTCGCCACACTATAGGAGGCATGTGATTGCATTGGAGAGGGTGCAGAGGAGATTCACCAGGATGTTACCTGGGCTGGAGCGCTTCAGCTATGAAGAGAGACTGGACAGGCTGGGGTTGCTTTCCTTAGAGCAGAGAAGGCCGAGGGGGGACCTGATTGAGGTGCAAAAAATTAGAAGGGGCATAGATAGGGTAGATAGAAAGGAACTTTTCCCCTTAGTAGAGGGGTCAATAACCAGGGGGCATAGTTTCAAGGTAAGGCGCAGGAGGTTTAGAGGGGATTTGAGGAAAAACTTTTTCACCCAGAGGGTGGTTGGAATCTGGAACTCACTGCCTGAAAGGGTGGTAGAGGCAGGAACCCTCACAACATTCAAGAAGCATTTAGATGAGCACTTGAAACGCCATAGCATACAAGGCTACGGACCAAGTGCTGGAAAATGGGATTAGAATAGATAGGGCTTGATGGCCGGTGCAGACACGATGGGCCGAAGGACCTCTTTCTGTGCTGTATAACTCTATGACTCTATGGGCTCTCAGCGCACACAGGGCGGGGCTCGGAGTCCAGTCAAGTCTGCTACATATTTGTTTGGGCCTGGCTGCTAATTGGGTGGGCCATTGCCCACCCATGGCTAGGTCACTGAGGAATACATAGCTTTAGACCATACACGGAGAATGCAATTTTGATTTCAGTAGCAGGCTATGATGGAGAAAAACTAGTATCCTCCCACTTTCTGTTGAGACAAATTTCACCCACAATACAACAGAATAGTTTCACATCACAAGAAAGACAAGCTAGCCTTGCCTGTCTCCATCATTACCTAACTTACCATTGTTGAAAAACTCAGAGGGTGTGGTGCAAATCAATTCCAAAAAGAGTACAGAGCAGCAACATATCCCACTAAGTAAGCTCTCCACATGTGCAGGTGCAGACACGCAACAAACTTAGCTGCAGTTCCAATTGCTGAGGATTTGAATTGCTACTCACTTTACCTAATCTGGATAGTTAATACTTTTTCCAATTCCTTCTCTTGGCCCATAAACCTTAAATAAAAAGAAAAGCTGAGCAGGAAACAACACTCCGGCTCACGTAGGAACCTAAGAATCAGGAGCAGGAGTAGGGCATACAGCCAATCGAGCCTGCTTCGCCATTCAGTAAGATCATGGATAATCTTCGACTTCAACTCCATTTTCCCACCCGATCCCCATATCCCTCGATTCCCCTAGAGTCCAAAAATTGATCTATCTCAGTCTTGATTATACTCAACGATTCAGCATCCACAACCCTCTGGGGCAGAGAATTCCAAAGTTTCACAACCCTCGGAGTGAAGAAATTCCTCCTCATCTCAATCTTAAATGGCTGACCCCTTATCCTGAGACTATGCCCTTCAGTTCCAGCCAGGGGAAACAACCTCTCAGCATCTACCCTGTCAATCCCCTTCTGAATCTTGTATGTTTCAATGAGATCACCTCTCATTCTTCTAAACCCCAGAGAGAGTATAGGCCCAATCTACTCAATCTCTCCTCATAGGACAACCTTTTCATCCCAGGAATCAATCTAGTGAACCTTTGTTGCACCGCCTCCAAGGCAAGTATATCCTTCCTCAGATAAGGAGACCAAAACTCTGCACAGTACTCCAGGTGTGGTCACCAAAGCCCTGTACAAATGTAGCAAGACTTCCTTACTCTTGTACTCCAACCCTTGCAATAAAGGCTGACATGCCATTTGCCTTCCTAATTGCTTGCTGGACCTGCATGCTAACTGTGTTTCCTGTACGGGGACACCTAAATCTCTCTGAACACCAACATTTAATAGTTTCTCATCATTTAAATAATATTTTGGTTTTCTATTCTTCCTACCAAAGTGAATAACCTCACAGTTCCCCACGTTATACTCTATCTGCCACCTTATTACCCTCTCACTTAACCTGTCTATATCCCTTTGCAGGCTCTTGTGTCCTCCTCACAGCTTACTTTCCAACGTAGCTTTGTATCGTCAGCAAAGTTGGATACATTACACTCGGTCCCTTCATCTAAGTCATTAATATAGATTGTAAATAGCGGAGGCCCAAGCACGGATCCTTGCGGCATCCCACTAGTTACAGCCTGCCAATCTGAAAATGACCAGTTTATCCTTACTCTCTTTTCTGTCCGTTAACCAATCCTCTATCCTTGCTAATCTATAACCCCCAACCCCATCGTAGCTACCTTTTATGTGGCACCTTATCGAATGCTTTTTGGAAATCCAAATATACAACATCCACTAGCTCCCCTTTATCTACCCTGCTAGTTTCATCCTCAAAATGCTCTAATAAATCTGTTAAACATGATTTCCCTTTCATATAACCATGCTGACTCTACCTAACCATATTATGATTTTCTAAGTGCCCGGTTACCCACTTCCTTAATAATAGATTCCAGCATTTTCCAGACGACTGATGTCAGGCTAACTGGCCTATAGTTCCCTGTTTTCTCTGTTCCTCCTTTCTTGAATAGCGGGATTACATTTGTTACCTTCCAATCCACTGGGACCGTTGTAGAATCTAGGGAATTTTGGAAGATCACCACCAATGCATCCACTATCTTTGCAGCCCCCTCTTTTAGATGCCTAGGATGTAGGCCATCAAGTCCTGAGGATTTGTCGGCTTTTAGCCCCATTAGTTTCTCAAGTACTTTGTCTCTGTTGATCTTAATTACTTTAAGTTCCTCACCCTCATTAGCACCTTGGTTCCCCAGTATTTTTGGTATGCTTTTTGTGTCTTCTACTGTGAAGACGGATACAAAATATTTGTTTTAAGTCCCTGCCATTTCCTTATTCCACCTTCTAATTTCTCCTGTCGCAGCCTCTAAGGGACCAACGCTTACTTTTGCTACTCTCTTCCTTTTTACATACTTGTAGAAGCTCTTACAATCTGTTTTTATATTTCTTGTTAGTTTACTCATTCTATTTTTTCCTTTATCAATTTTTTGGTCATCCTTTGCTGGTTTCGAAAGCTCTCCCAATCTTCAGGCTTACTACTATTCTTTGCATCATTATAGGCCTCTTCTTTTAATCTAATACTATCCTTAACTTCTGTAGTTTCTAAAGCTCTCCTGGAATCTTTCTTTAAATGTTAGCCACTGCTTATCTACCGTCATACCTGTTAATCTAATTTCCCAATCTAGCTTAGCCATGTCGCCCCTCATACCTATGTAATTGGCTTTAAGTTTATGACTCTCATTTCGTACTTCAGTATGTCACTCTCAAACTCAATGTGAAATTCTATCATTATGATCACTCTTCCCCAGAGGATCCTTTACTATGAGATTACTAATTAACCCTGTCTGATTACACAACACAAGATCTAAAATAATCAGTTCCCTGGTTAGTTTCACGACATATTGTTCTAGGAAACTGTCTCGAATGCATTCCATGAACTCATCCTCCAGACTACCTTTGCCAATTTGTCTATGAAGATTAAAGTCCCCCATGATTATTGCACTACCTTTGTTACAATCTCCGATTATTTCTTGATTAATACGCTGTCCAATGATATAGCTACTGTTAGGGGCCTATAAACCACTCCCACCAGTGTTTTCCGCCCCTTGTTATTTCTCATCTCCACGCATTGTTTTTTTATTCGTTCACAGGATGTGGGCGGCACTGGCAAAGCCAGCATTTATTGCCCATTCCAATTGCCCTCGAGAAGGTGGTGGTGAGCTGCCTTCATGAACCACTGCAGTCCTTGTGGTGAAAGTGCTCTCATAGTGCTGTTAGGGAGGGAGTTCCACGATTTTGACCCAGCGACAATGGAGGAACGGCGATATACTTCCAAGTCAGGATGGTGTGTGACTTGGAGGGGGTGGTTTTCCAATGCACCTGCTGCCCTTGTCCTTCTAGGCGGTAGAGGTCACAAGTTTAGGAGGTGTTGTCGAAGAATCCTTGGCGAGTTGCTGCAGTGCTTCTTGTAGATAGTACACACTGTAGCCACGGTGCACTGGTGTTGGAGGGAGGGAAAGTTTAAGGTGGTGGATGAGGTGCCAATCAAGTGGGCTGCTTTGTCCTGGATGGTGTCGAGCTTCAAGTGTTGTTGGAGGTGCAAGTGGAGATTCCATCACACTCCTGACTTGTAGATGGTGGAAAGGCTTTGGGGAATCAGGAGGTGAGATACTCGCCACAGAATACCCAGCCTCTGACCTGCTCTTGTAGCCACAGTATTTACATGGCTGGTCCAGTTAAGATGTTGATGGTAGGGGATTCAGCGATGGTAATGCCATTGAATGTTAAGGGGCAGTGGTTAGACTCTTGTTGGATATAGTCATTGCCTGGCACGTGTGGCACAAATGTTACTTGCCACTTATCAGCCCAAGCCTGAATGTCACCCAGGTCTTGCTGCATGCGGGCAAGGACTGCTTCATTATCTGAGGAGCTGCAAATGGAACTGAACACTGTGCAGTCATCAGCAAACAACCCCACGTCTGACCCAATGATGGAGGGAAGGTCATTGATGAAGCAGCTGAAGATGGTTGGGCCTAGGACATCAGTAAGCAGGTTAACAGTGTGTAAGTGCTGTTTGATAGCACTGTTGACGACACCATCCGCCACTTTGCTGATGATTGAGAGTAGACTGATGGGGCAGTGATTGGCCGGATTAGATTTGTCCTGCTTTTTGTGGACAGGACATACCTGGGCAATTTTCCAAATTGTTGGGTAGATGCCAGTGTTATAGCTAAACTGGAACAGCTTGGCTAGAGGCAGGGCTACTTCTGGAGCACAAGTCTTCAGCACGACAGCCGGGAAGTTGTCAGGGCCCATAGCCTTTGCTGTATCCAGTGCATGCAGCCGTTTAGAAACATAGAAAAATAGGAGCAGGAGTAGGCCATTCGGCCCTTCGAGCCTGCTCCGCCATTCAATATGATCATGGCTAATCCTCTATCTCAATACCATATTCCCGCTCTCTCCCAATACCCCTTGATGCCTTTTGTGTCTAGAGATCTATCCATCTCCTTCTTAAATATATTCAGTGACTTGGCCTCCACAGCCTTCTGTGGTAGAGAATTCCATAGGTTCACCACCCTCTGAGTGAAGAAATTTCTCATCTCAGTCCTAAATGTCCTACCCCATATCCTGAGACTGTGACCCCTCGTTCTAGACCCCCCCCCCCCCCCCCCCAAGCCAGGGGAAACATCCTCCCTGCATCCAGTCTGTCTAGCCCCGTCAGAATTTTATACGTTTCCACGAGATCCCCTC
Organism: Squalus acanthias; assembly: GCA_030390025.1. NCBI lineage: Eukaryota > Metazoa > Chordata > Chondrichthyes > Squaliformes > Squalidae > Squalus > Squalus acanthias. The sequence continues at coordinate 98,000,903 of CM059428.1, forward strand.
TCATTCTTCTAAACTCTAATGAATACAGGCCTAGTCGACCCAATTTCTCCTCACAAGACAGTCCTGCCATCCCAGGAATCAGTCTGGTGAACCTTTGCTGCACTCCCTCTATGGCAAGTAAATCCTTTCTTTAGGTAAGGAGACCAAAACTGCACACAGTACTCCAGGTGTGGTCTCACCAAGGCCCTGTATAACTGTAGTAAGACATCCTTGCTCCTGTACTCAAATCCTCTTGCAATGAAGGCCAACATACCATTTGCCTTCCTAACTGCTTGCTCCACCTGCATGTTTGCTTTCAGTGACTGGTGTACAAAGGGACCTGGGTGTCCTTGTAAATCAGCATTTCCCAATCTATCACCATTTAAATAATACTCTGCCTTTCTGTTTTTCCTACCGATGTGGATAACTTCACATTTATCCACGTTATACTGCATCTGCCATGTATTTGCCCACTCACTCAACTTGTGTAAATCGCCTTGAAGCCTCTTTGCATCCTCCTCACTTCTTGATATCGCATGGAGTGAATTGAATTGGCTGAAGACTGGCTTCTGGTGATGGTGGGGACCTTAGGAGGAGGCTGATATCCTCCACTCGACACTTCTGGCTGAAGAAGGTTGCCAATGCTTCAGCCTTGTCTTTTACACTCACATGCTGGACTTCGTCATCATTGAAGATGGAGGTGTTCAAGGAGCCTCCTCCTTCCGTTAATTGTTCAATTGTCCAGCACCATTTTCGACTGGATGTGGCAGGACTGCAGAGCTTTGGTTGTGGAATCACTTACGTTTCCACAGTTTAGCCTATATGTAGTCCTGTGTTGTAGCTTCCAGAGGTTGGCACATCATTTTTAGGCATGCTCTTCTACACTCCTCATTGAACCAGGGTTGGTCGCTTGGCTTGATGGTAATGGTAGAGTGAGGGATCTGCTGAGCCATGAGGTTACTGATTGTGGTGGAATACAATTCTGCTGCTGCTGAGGGCCCAGAGCCCTAGATGCCCAGTTTTGAACTGCTAGATCTGTTCTGAATCTATCCCATTAAGCATGGTGGTAGTGCCATACAACACGATGGAGAGTGTCCTCAGTGTAAAGACAGGACTTCGTCTCCACAAGGACTGTGCAGTGGTCACTCCTACCAATACTGTCACGGACAGATGCATCTGCGACAGGTAGACTGGTGAGAATGAGGTCAAGTAGGTTTTTTCCTCGTGTTGGTTCGCTCACCACCTGCCGCAGGCCCAGTCTGGCATCGGTGTCCTCCAGGACTCAGCCAACTTAGTGACGGATATTAAAGTCCCCCATCCAGTTCGGTGACCTTGCTACCTTCAGTTCTGTTCAACAAGGAGGAGTACTGATTCATCAGCTGAGGGAGGGCAGGAGGTGGTAATCAGCAGGAGGTTTCCTTCCCCACGTTTGACCTGATGCAATGAGACTTCATGGGGTCCAGAGTCAATGTTGAGAACTACCAGGGCCACTCCCTCCCAGCTGTATACCACTGTGCCACCACCTCTGGTGATGGAGGAGTCTGGGACGTTGACTGAAAGGTATGATTCTGTGAGTATGACTGTCAGGGTGTTGCTTGACGAGTCTGTGGGACAGCTCTCCCAATTTTGGCACAAGTCCCCAGATGTTAGTGAGGAGGACTTTGCAGGGTTGACTGGGCTGCGTGTGCCTTTGTAGTGTTCGGTGCCTAGGTCGATGCGGGTGGTCCATCCGGTTTTATTCTTAGTACACTTCTTTGTAGCAGTCTGGTACAACGGAGTGGCTTGCTGGGCCATTTCAGAGGGCAGTTAAGTCAACCACATTGCTGGAGTCACATGTAGGTCAGACCAGGTAAGGACGACAAATTTTCTTCCCTAAAAAGGACATTAGTGAACCAGATGGGGTTTTACGACAATCTGGTAGTTTCATGGTCACCATTACTTTTTATTCCAGATTTATTAATTAACTGAATTTAAAGTCCCCAGCTGCCGTGGTGGGAATTGAACTCCGGATCATTAGTCCAGGCCTCTGGATTACTAGTCCAGTAGCATAACCACTATGCTACCTATACTGATTCTACTTCCTGATCTTCTCAGCCAAGATCCTTTCTCACTACTGTCCTCCTGTCATCCTTCATTATCAGGGCTACCCCTCCCCTCCTTTTCCATTCTGCCTATCTTTTTGAAAGGTCAAGTACTCTGGAATATTTAGTTCCCAACCTTGGTTGCCTTGCAACCACGTCTCCGTAATGGCTATTAGATCAAACCCATTTATTTCTATTTGTGCCACTAATTCGTGCATTCAGATAAAGAGCCTTTAATTTTAACTTTTTACCATTATTCTCTGCATTCACCTTATTCGCTGATGCACTATTACCGTTGAGCTCGCTCTGTCCCTTCCTGTCACACTCTGCTCATCTTTAACCAAATCGCTACGCTGCTCCATTGCCTTGACTTTTCTCTTTAGGTTTCTAAATTTCCCCCCACCTGATCCCTCCCCGCCTTTTTAGTTTAAAGCCCTAGTTGTTCAATTCGCCAGGATACCTGGTCCCAGCCCGGTTTAAGTGGAGCCCTTCCTAATGGAACAGCTCCCTCTTTCCCCAGTAGTGGTGCCATGAATCGAAACCCTTTCCTCCCACACCACTCTTTGAGCCACGCATCTAATCTCTGATCTGCTTATCCCTATGCCAATTTGTTGTGCATGGCTCAGGTAACAATCCAGAGATTATTTTCTTTTGAGGTTCTGTGTTTTAATTTGGACCCTAGGTCCTCAAACTCTCTCAGCAGAACCTCATTCCTAGTTCTACCTATGTCATTGGTGCCTACCTCGACCGCAACAACTGGATCCTCCCCTTCCCACTCCAATTTCTTCTCCAGCCGCGAGGAGATATCCTTAACCCTCGCACCAGGGAGGCAACATAGATTTCGGAACTCCCGGCCGCGGCAACAGTATCTAATCCCCTGTCCCCTACGACAAAAACATTCCTTTTCACTCCCCCCCACTTGAATGGCCTCCTGTACCATGGTCAGTTTGCTCATCCACCCTGCAGACTTTGTCTTCATCTACACAGGTAGCAAGAACCTCATACCTGTTGGATAAGGGCAAAGGCTGAGGCTCCTCCAGCACTACACCTGGGGTCCCTTTACCTGCCTGACTCGTAGTCACACCCTCCTGACCCTGACCACTATCTAACTTAAGGGGTGTGACTGCCTCCTGGATTAAAGTGTCCAAGTAACTTTCCTCCTCCCTGATGCCCCACAATGTCTGCACCTCGAACTCCAGCTCAACAACTCTGAACTGAAGTTCCTTGAGATGCAGGCACTTACTGCAGACGTGGTCGTCTCTCCGCAAACTCCCACATGCTGCAGTTGCGGCACACCACCTGCACTGCCATTCCTATATAACCTTGTTTTATTTATTTAATTAATTATAGCTTATGTATTTAATCAACTTAGTTTACAGTGTAGTTTATTAACTAATTACTAAATCTAGTTTAAGTTAAAGGTAGATTAAATCAAATATTTACCTGTAACACAAACTATTACAAGTATTGGAGGCAGAAAGCAGCACCTCCTTCCCCTCTGCTCAGAATTCCCACTCCCTCGAAATTCCCAACTTTAACACTCTGTTTAAGTGCACTCCGTTTAAGACCACTCTGTGCTTCAGCAGATATGCTACAAAATTGCATGTATGTGCACTAACTCGAACATTTTGCTGATTTTGCATGTGTGGAAGTTTTGTCGATTTTGCACACGTGCAAATGTTTTCCGTCGGTCGCACGCATGATAACGTAACGAACCAGAAGCGCGCATGTGCAGAGAGCTTCTGTACAGCTTCCAGTTCGCTAGCAACAGTTACTCCGTACTTTTAGACACCTTTGAGCCACACCCAAAGTTACAAGCGCTGGCTCAGCTTCCTGCTCACAGTAATTAGCAACTATGTAGACAAACACTTACAGCTGATTGACAGTTAACTGCCACTGACCGGCAGTTTGTTACCTACAGTTTATTTTACAGTTTAAGTTCTAAGTTAAATTCAAAATGTTAAACTAAATTTCACTTTTTATAGCTAGTACTCACCAAGGACTTCCACTCTCTCCAAATTCCCAATTTAACACTCTGTTTAAGACCACTCCCAATACACATTTCCCAATATGTGACGCTTAAGAAAAATTAAAATGAACTTAGTTTTATTGGCACGTGCCATTTTGTACCTTAAGCACTTGCAGTGCCGTACAATAAAAAGGGAATTCATGTGGAACTTGGAACACCTCCGTTCATTTGAATAGGAGGCAATGATTTGGCGGTCAATCTAGAACTTTTCCCAGCTTGCACGCTTCATGTGAAAAGGAGATGCTTGAGAGATTTTTTAAGAATTAAAGAATAAATGTTGAGCATTTTATACTCGGTGCTTCCCCGATTATTCCCTTTCCTTTAACCACCCACCCAATATTCCAAATCCTTGCATTGCTTTGTCTTGATCTTTCATGTCCCTTTAAACTAAATAGTGGGGTGGGGGGAGGATCCAGGTAAGCGGGAATTTAAAATGTCAATGAGAAATGAGAAAGCAATAGAGCAGGATAGAGATGGGGGAAATAATAACCAGAGTGTGACAGGAAGGGACAGAATGTTTAAAAATAAGAGTGCAACAGAAAATGGGGCCAAAACAAGGAGAAATGGTAAAAAGACAAAGTTAAAAGCTCTATATCTGAATGCACGCAGCATTCGTAACAAGATAGAGGAGTTGACGGCACAAATAGATACAAATTGGTATGATCTGATCGCCATTACAGAGACGTGGTTGCAAGGTGATCAGGGCTGGGAACTGAATATTCCAGGGTATTTGACAACTCGGAAGGATAGACAGAAAGGAAAGAGTGGTAAAGGATGGGATCAGTGCAGTGGTGAGAAGTGATATTGGCTCAGAAGATCAAGATGTAGAATCGGTTTGGGTGGAGATAAAAAATAATAAAGGGAAAAAGTCTCTGGTGGGCATAGTCTCCAGGCCCCCGAACAGTAGCAATACTGTTGGGCAAAGTATAAATCAATAAATAATGGAGGCTTGTAAAAAAGGTACGGTAATGATCATGGGTGATTTTAATCTCCATATTGATTGGACAAATCAAATTGGCCATGGTAGCCTTGAGGAGGAGTTAATAGTGTGCATCCGGGATGGTTTCCTAGAACAGTATGTAATGGAACCAACCAGGGAGCAGGCCATCTTGGATCTGGTACTGTGTAATGAGACAGAATTAATAAATGATCTCATAGTAAAGGATCCTCTAGGAAAGAGTGATCATAGCATGGTTGAATTTCAAATTCAGTTGGAGGGTGAGAAAGTTGCATCTCAAACCAGTGTCCTGATCTTAAACAAAGGCAATTACAATGGCATGAGGGCAGAACTGGCTAAAGTAGACGGGAAAAATAAATTAAAGGGTAAGACAGACATTTAAGGAGATATTTCATAACTCTCAACAAAAATATATTCCAGTGACAAAGATTTTAAGAGAAGGGAGCACCATCCGTGGCTAGCTAAGGAAGTAAAGGATGGTATCAAATTGAAAAAGGCGGCATACAAGGTTGCCAAGATTGGTGGGAGACCAGAGGATTGGGAAATGTTTAAAAACCAGCAAGGGATGACTAAAAAAAAGATGAATTGAGAGAGTAAACTGGCAAAAAACATTAAAAGATAGCAAGAGCTTCTACAGGTATATAAAAAGAGGGTGGCTAAAGTAAACGTTGGTCCCTTAGAGGATGAGACTGGGGAATTAATAATGGGGAACGGGGAAATGGCAGAGACTCTGAACAAATATTTTGTATCTGTCTTCATGGTAGAAGACACTAACAACATCCCAATAATGGATAATCAAGAGGCCACAGGGAGGGGGGAACTAAAGACAATCACTATCACTAAGGAAATAGTACTTGGTAAAATAATGGGACTAAAAGATGACAAGTCCCCTGGACCAGATGGCCTGCATCCCAGGGTCTTGAAAGAAGTGGCTGCAGAGATAGTGGATGCATTGGTTGCAATATACCAAAATTCCCTGGACTCTGGAGAGGTCCCAGCGGATTGGAAAACTACAAATGTAACACCCCTATTTAAGAAAGGAGGGAGACAGAAAGCAGGAAACTATAGACCAGTTAGCCTAACATCTGTCATTGGGAAAATGCTGGAGTCCTTCATTAAGGAAGCAGTAGCAGGGCATTTGGAAAATCATAATGCAGTCAAGCAGTGTCAGCATGGTTTTATGAAAGGGAAGTCATGTTTAACAAATTTGCTGGAGTTCTTTGAGGCGGTAACGAGCAGGGTGGACAAAGGTGAACCAGTGGATGTGGTGTATTTGGATTTCCAGAAGGCATTCGATAAGGTGCCACATAAAAGGTTACTGCATAAGATAAGAGTTCACGGAATTGGGGGTAATATATTAGCATGGAGAGAGAATTGGCTAACTAACAGAAAGCAGAGAGTCAGGATAAATGGGTCATTTTCCAGTTGGCAAACGGTAACTAGTGGGGTGCCACAGGGATCGGTGCTGTGGCCTCAACTATTTACAATCTACATTAATGACTTGGATGAAGGGACAGAGTGTAATGTAGCCAAGTTTGCAGATGATACAAAGATGGGTGGGAAAGCAAGTTGTGCAGAGGACTCAAAGAACCTGCAAAGGGATATAGACAGGCTAAGTGAGCGGGCAAACATTTGGCAGATGGAGTATAATGAGGGAAAGTGCAAGGTTATACACTTTGGCAGGAAAAATAAAAAAGCAAATTATTATTTAAATAGAGAAAGATTACAAAATGCTACAGTTCAGAGGGACCTGGGGGTCCTTGTGCATGAAACACAAAAAGTTAGCATGCAAGTACAGCAAGTAATCAAAAAGACAAATGGAATGTTGGCCTTTATTTCAAAGGGGTTGGAGTATAAAAGCAGGGAAGTCCTGCTACAACTGTACAGGGTATTGGTGAGACCACACCTTGAGTACTGCATACAGTTTTGGTCTCCTTATTTAAGGAAGGATATACTTGCATTGGAGGCAGTTCAGAGACGATTCACTAGATTAATTCCAGAAATGAGGGTGTTGACTTATGAGGAAAGGTTGAGCAGGCTGGGCCTATACTCATTGGAATTTAGAAGAATGAGAGGTGATCTTATTGAAACATATAAGATACTGAGGGGGCTCGACAAGGTAGATGCAGAGAGGATGTTTTCCCTCGTGGGGAAATCTAGAACGCGGGGGCATAGTTTTAGAATAAAGGGTCGCCCTTTTAGAACTGAGACGAGAAGGAATTTCTTCTGAGGGTTGCAAATCTGTGGAATTCTCTGCCCCAGAGAGCTGTGGAGGCTGGGTCATTAAATACATTTAAGGTGGAGATAGACAGATTTTTGCAAGATAAGGGAGTGAAGGGTTATGGGGAGCGGGCGGGAAGTGGCTTTGAGCCCAAGATCAGCCATGATCTTATTGAATGGCGGAGCAGGCTCGAGGGGCCAAGTGGCCTATTCCTGCTCCTATTTCTTATGTTATGTTCTTACGTTAATTCCAGTTGATGTATGAAAAACAGTAGCGCAAGTTGCTAACATATGATCTCATGCAAATCAAATATTCCTTTCCCCTCCAGAATGAGCTCCTAACAATGCAGTGGTACATGATCCGTTAAAATGAGCGGGATTGACAAGCTGCATTGTTTAATCTCTACACCTCATGTTCAGGTATTGCAGTAGAAAATCACTTTACAAAGAATTTGTTCATATTAGTTGCACTCGGGAGTTCCAACAAACTCATTTTTGAAAGGATGAGAAAGGAAAAATATCACTTTTCACATTTAAAGTCAATCCGAAAGCACTTTACAAGTTACTGACTTCTCAATCTTTGTAAACAAACAAATGCAGATATATGGACAATTCAGAGTTTAAAAAATAGCTTAGAGTGCTTCAATTTCCACGTACGGCTCACTTGCAAAGTATCAGCTTCGCCCATGTTTGCATGACTGTGGCCATGGATGCCCCCACAATTATCCCAGCTGCTTAATGAACAGTTTGCAATTAGTGCAACTCAAATATAGTGAACTACATAATATCTGTTTTCTCTTTCTCCCAGTATGAATTACACAGCCTGTTTTGGACAAACTTGTTCAATAAAGATAAAGAAAGGGATTAGATGAAAAATAAATAGTGGTCAGCCTAAAAAGTACAGATACGCATGTTTGATGCCTTACCTCCTCAGCAGGGTAAAAGCAATAGTTCCAGTACCAGAATGTTTTGGGTAGGTAGCTTTTTGACAAATGATGCTCTGGTGGAAAAGGATGAAATGTTTCCCTTTTGTTTGTGTCCCTGGAATCACCAGCTTCTACATTAACAGTCTCCATACATCTCCCCATGGCCAAATCTTCTGTAGATGTAAAATGAGTGCATTTCCCGGTCTTGAAGGCATCAACAAATCTTTTCAGTGCTTCCTTGCTCAGCACATACCCAGCTCCACCACTCATGTATCCTTGCTTAACATATGGCTTAAATTTTCTTCCAAAGAATATAGGCTGATCAGGGGAGTACTTTGATAGCAGCCACCGCAGATTGTCAACAACCACGTAAGTGTCATCATCTGCTTTCATAAACCAATCAGCATCATTCAAGTGATGGTCATGAACATACTGAAAAGCTTTGATAGTTTTCCAATATAACTGGTCCCGGCCTTCTTTAACGTCCAGTCCCACCGTAGGGAAATCTTTGTTTTCTTCTGAACTCATGAAAAGCACAATGTTACACTTTTTGCCCCAAGTGGCTTTGACATGTTTGGCCTTTGTGGCTAGGTTCTGGGGCCCAGTCATCACCCAGCAGAGGATTCGTACTTTCTTATACAGCTCATCTGCAACACTTCTGTTTTCATCTGGGTAGAGAAGATATATATATTTATTTAAAATCATTGACAAAATATCATCTGACAGAATCAGTCTAAAATATCAGCTATGAACATTCAGAATATTGTGTACCCATATTACTTCAGTTAAAATATCCCTAAACTAGAGCACCAGAAAAAAGTTAACTGCAGCAAATGCAGAGATTCTGATAATATCTGTACATTTAATCTATCTTTATCCTCCCTGTGCAATTGCCATTCTTTTCCACTGGGAAGGAAGACAAATTATGAACCAAAGGCTTCTGATTATTCAGCATGAACTGTTTTCAAGCAGTGTGGTGGGGGGGGGGGGGGGGGGGGGGAAGAGAAAGAGAGAGGGGGGAGAAAGAGAAGTGGACTGGAATTGAACAGCGATGGGGATAGAATGGCACACTTGCAATGGTTCAGCCAAGAAATGAACATCTATCTGTGCCAGCATATGTCTCAAAGGGGGTGATTTTGCCAATGGGGAGCTTTTGGAGGCGGGACACCCACTTGTCGGGTTTCAGTCCCGCCTCCATCAACTTCTGGCCAACCCACGCTATTTTCTCTTGATTGACCTTGTTAAACCCGCCCAGCGGGCTTAGCAGGCCAATTAAGGGAAAGCCGGTTGCAGAGAACGTCAACGTACAACGTTTCATCTGTCAAAAATTTTTGACAGATGAATTGTCATCGTTTGACAGCTCTGTGAAGCTGTCAAACAGTGACATTCTCTGTAGTTTGATGAGGTCTTGAATTCAAGACCTCATCAAACCTCTTTCTTTTGCAGAAATGAGATGGTTGTTGCATTGGAGAATGCAACAGCCACCTGTCATCTCTACCGCGGAGGTGCGAGACTCTCCGCATACCCACCAACTGAAGCCTGCAGGAAGAAACAAAGGTAAGTACACTTTTTCTAACACTTTCCACTTACCTCAGATACTCACCTCTCCACACTTGCACCCATCACTCACCTCCACAGTACACTTTTGGCACCCCGCAGACCCACTACTCACTTCAGTGACCCTGGCGGGGTTCGGAGCCTTCGGGAAGCCCGCACTTGTGGGCAAAATGGTGATAACTGCCAGTTAACAGGCAGAAAATAGGCTTAAGTGGCTGTAATCCCTTCCCGCCTCCAAGGAGACGGGAGCCAGTGTGGGACGGCTACCCGCCTCCTGGCAAGATAGCACGGAGGCGGGTTGGGGCAGGTTGGGCACATGCCCCCAAATTCTGCCATTTTCCTGGCAGTCCTGCTTCCATGCCCGCCTCCCCAGGGCTGGCAAGATCGCGCCCAAAGCTTTTGATAATTTGATCTCCGTAGTCTCGGTTAGGGAGTAAAACACTCTATTGCTTGAGCTATCAGATTTTGAGTAGATGGTTACATTTGTGCAATCTATTGGAAAGCAATTACTTTATACCTTATAGCTCGATAAAGTAGTTGATGCCTGTCACATTTTACTGGACTACCTGCCAGCTCAGGCCATCAATTCATAAAAACAAAAATCAATCACTAACCTCACTTTTTTTCCTAAACTTAGTTTTAAGCAAAGTTTGGGTTACAAATTCATTTTTCCCTCTCCATCAGTATCATGAGGAAAATTCAAACTTCCTAAAACATTATTTAGGGGATGGGAATAATTTTCTGTGAAAACACAGGAGAGTCATTTCAAGGAAATATTAAAGTGCTGACCTTCATATAGTTTGCTCAATCTTTGAACATAGAGAGGAATAGACTGTTAAAGCAAGGGGGAAAAAGATCAGCGCAATATTCCTCCAAGACTATTTTTTCCCCTCAGTAGCCCTCACGGATGACTATTCCCATAGATCCCTCCCAGTGAGCCAAATGAACTGTCAAAGCTTGAAGCAGCAGATAAATATCTGAGAGAAAGTGAACAGAGACAGTTGAATCTGGGGAAAGTCTTGACTAATGGCACTTCTAATATGAACCTACATAGCTGTTTTCTACATACTTAATGGTTTGTGTGACATTTATGTAAATACATTACTTTTATAAGATGTAAAAATGATCATGGGCTCAAGGAGCTGAGCGGTCTACCCCTGTTCCTATGTTCCTTCATGCACATTAGACCTTATTCTGGATCCCTTCCTCAGTCTTTTAGCAAAAGGTGGGAGCAAAAGAGAGAGACACACAATGTCAACTATAGAATGAAAGCTGCAAGAATGCCACCATGAACTAGGGTAAAATAAAGAGCAATACTATAAGGTAGATAACCTCATATTCTTCCAGATCTGTTCACCTTCCACACAAATTAATTACACTAAAGCAGTACAGTAACGGAAGTGGGTAACTACAACCAAAACACTTAGAGCTAGTGGTTAAATTAGCACAATAATGCTTATAGGAAGTACCCCAACTGCACCATGGAGTGCCTCAAAGTCTACAGAATTTATCATAATTAGCCCATGTATCTCGAGAGGGAACGGCATCCAAATTGCATGGTGATAAAATCAATCCTGTTGTCGGCAAACTTTGCCTAGATTTGACTTGAACCAAGTACCTATGGAGGACAGTTTGTTCAGCTTCCCCAAGATACTCAATCTATTGGATGGTTGGTTGCTGTTGCAGATTTCTGAGAGGGACTGTGGAAATCTAGTCATCAAGCTGCTGCAGAGTTAAATGAAGGCAGTCACCTTGAACAAGAACTTTGTGAACAGCGCTGAATGGGAGTAACTTGTACTTGTAAGGTTCTCCGGCTCTGTCAAAGTACACTTTTCAGGTCTTTGGTCAAAGATGGGTAATGTTACCACACATCATTCATCTGGTCTGAATGATGTACGAAAACAATACTCACCTGTAACATTTCCTGATGGATTAAAATAGTGAAGAGCCCTTGATTCACTATAGGTCAGAAACCACCCACACTTTTGTTAACAATGCGGTAGAAGCAACAAGTCATTCTCTTGTGCTAAGGGAGCATTCTCAGATTGATAAAGAAACCTTTACATGTAAAGCTAAAAGATTCTTTTAACTAACAAATGAGCATTATTATGGAATAATCAGTTTATCATGCTAAATCACTAAATTGCAGAAGACAAATTCCACTTCTAGCCCACAAAGAGAAAACAATATTATAAGAGTTTGGATAGCACACAGGTTGTACAAAATGTCCCAAAACACTTCACACTAGAGGGAGGAAAAAAATCAAACATCGAGCAGAAATTTTGATGAGGAAAGGGAGCTAACTGAAGTTGAAGTAGTAGGTTTGGCGGAGCTTTTGAAAATGGAAAAAAATGAATCAAGTTTAATGGAGAGAATTCAAGAGCAGAGGACCATGTTAGCGGAAAGCTCTGCCACTCATATTTGGAACTGGGTGTGGGGATGTTGGGGGGGTCACCAACACATAGTTCAAACTCTCAAGAGTAGTGGAAGGAATCAAAAGGGATGAACTACAAAGCATCACCTTAACTATATTCTAAAATAACTATAATGACATTTCTCATTCATTTGAAATGAAATGCAGGTTCCAAAATATGCAGATGGCTTTTTTCCCCCCCAGCTGACAGTGAATTATAACAATCAGTTATGACCCTGACCATCATAACTTAACTGAAACCAATCAATGAGTCTTGAGTTATGATTGAAAAGATGGACTGTAAAATACCATGCATCTTCTCTGTTGAAGCAAAAAGTCTTTGCCATACCAAATCTATTAACTTACATTAATTTGAACCACCTCACAATGCAATTATTCAAATTTAAATTTTGTGGCGTTCATTCATTCACATGTGACAACAAACATTGATGTTTTATATTTTATGGAAAATGTTGCAGTTGTAACAATGGAGCAGTATGCAGGAGGACCAACATGCATCAGAGTGGTGGGACACAGACTCCATCTCAGTCCATTGAGGTGTTGATCTCAGCCAGGTCACTGTTTGGAAGCATCAAGCAGACACCATGCCTTTGCCAAAAAGGAGGAACAGTCAACATTGATCACGGTCAAACCCTTCCTAGTGGCAGCTTCAGATGTACATTGCCAGAAACCTCCTAAAACTCAATTAGCCACAGATGGCTGGCACAGGAAAGAACAAAAATGAGATGGGGTATTAGCGCACAACATACTCCTTTATATAGGTTTGTAAGAACAAAAAAGGGACAATGCAATTTGGGTTAGAACAAATCTGTTATAGCAAACATTCCCCTGGCCCCAACTGACGTTCCATTATAGCTAGCAGAGAAGCTCAAATTGCTGATTTTTTGAGTTAATCTCAATAGTTTCTGATAAGTGAAATCTGACTGTATTTTCACAAGTCTTCGTGAGATATACGCCATTTGAACGATCTCGTGTTTCAGATAGCATTTATTTAAAAAAATTGAAGTACTCTGATTTGCAATATTACCTGTAGTCATCAACTATCTTATAATTCCCCATCACCTATCATGATGGTACAATATTGCTTTATCAGAATTCAAATATCTATGCAGTTCCACCATAGCATTACACAAAATTAGAAAGATACCTTTATGTTGACTGATGTCGGCATTAAAGTTCATCTCTCCTTGAAGATGTTGATGGTGTTGGTGGTGGTCAGAGTCCTCTAAATGGCCATGAGGGTCATTGAAGAGTAGATGACTGTGCTGCGGTGCTTCCTTATTTATTGCACTAATCACTAGATGGCAGAAGATAAATCCTAATCCCAACCCACAACAAAACATGAGCAGAGACATTACAGACCGTGGCAATGCCATTTCCAAGCAGTACTGTGCTGGGGAAGAAGAGAAAAAAAGTGTCACCCTGAATAGATTGCAGACACATTGTGACACTTCATTATAGGTCAATTCGTAATAACAGCCAATCAGGAGATTGATTAATCCATTGGATGGTGCTTACAAGGGAATATTTCCAGAGGTTAAGGTCACTGCTACCAAAAATTTCAAAAGGATTCACTGAAACGGTCACCCTTCAATTTGTGCGGTACATACATATTTCAGTGGAAGCTCTAAATGAGAGACCAGCGTCGACAGCGGGGGAAGAGGAGCCTTTCTTTCTTTCTCTCTCCCACAGAGCGGTCGGCAGCGGGGAAGGAGGGGCGGACCTGGTTGGAGCGGCAGAGGCCTGAGGTGAGTCATTAAACTCACCTACGTGGCCTTTTTCCCCAGCGGGGAAAAGAGCTTCGCGGACTTTTACAAAGGCAGGGGGCGGGGCCAATTCATTGGTACCCGTATATAGGTGGAGCGGTTGCTAAACCCGAGACACTACACTAGTAGTGACTCCCACCCTCCCACCTCCTCTAACCTTTAGGGGTAGAGGGAATTTAAAAGGTAGGTTCGATTTTATATTTTGTTTTCAGGGACTTAACTCCTGGACCTAAGTTAAATAAGTTTAAATTTTAGTAATAAAGTAACATAAGGGTTAAGTCATGACAGGAAGTCTCGGACCCGTTTCATGCTCCTCCTGTGCCATGTGGGAAACCAGGGACACTTCCAGTGTCCCTGACAATTACGTGTGCGGGAAGTGTGTCCAGCTGCAGCTCCTGACAGCCCGCATGGCGGTGCTGGAGCTGCGGGTGGACTCACTCTGGAGCATGCACGATGCCGAGAACTCGGTGAATCGCTCATTTAGTGAGTTGTCCACACCGCAGGTAAAGGCTAGGACAGACAGTGAATGGGTGACCAAGAAGCAGGGCAATATCAGGAAGGTAGTGCAGGAGTCCCCTGTGGTCATCTCCCTCCAAAACAGGTATGCCGCTTTGGATACTGTTGGGGGAGATGGCCTACCAGGGGAAGGCACTAGCAGCCAGGTTCATGGCACCATGGCTGGCTCTGCTGCACAGCAGGGCGGGAAAAAGAGTGGTAGGGCTATAGTGATAGGGGACTCAATTGTAAGGGGAATAGACAGGAGTTTCTGTGGCCGCAACCGAGATTCCAGGATGGTATGTTGCCTCCCTGGTGCAAGGGTCAAGGATGTCTCGGAGCGGCTGCAGAACATTCTGAAGAGGGAGGGTGAACAGCCAGCTGTCGTGGTGCATGTAGGTACCAACGATATAGGTAAAAAGCGGGAAGAGGTCCTACAAGCAGAATTTAGGGAGCTAGGAGCTAAATTAAAAAGTAGGACCTCTAAGGTAGTAATCACTGGATTGCTGCCAGGGCCACGTGCTAATCAGAATAGAGAGAACAGGATAGTGAGATTCAATACGTGGCTTGAGCAGTGGTGCAGGAGGGAGGGATTCAAATTCTTGAGGCATTGGAACCAGTTCTGGGGGAAGTGGGACCTGTACAAAAGGGACGGTCTGCACTTGGGCAGGACTGGAACCGATGTCCTCGGGGTAATATTTGCTAAAGCAGTTCGGGAGGATTTAAACTAATATGGCAGGGGAATGGGAACCTATGTAGCGAAACAGGGGGAAGTAATATGCAGTCAGAAACAAATGTTAGAAGGGTGAGAAACAATAGGGGAAGGCCGAGTAAACAAAGGCAAGAAACACAAAGGGCCATACTAAATCATAAGTCTAAAAGGACAAAGGATGTTAATAAAACAAGCCTAAAGGCTCTGTGTCTTAATGCAAGGAGTATCCGTAATAAGGTGGATGAATTGACTGTGCAAATAGATGTTAACGGATACGATGTGATTGGGATTACAGAGACGTGGCTCCAGAACAATCAAGGCTGGGAACTGAACATCCAGGGGTATTCAACATTCAGAAAGGATAGAATAAAAGGAAAAGGGGGTGGGGTAGCATTGCTGGTTAAAGAGGAGATTAATGCAATAGCTAGGAAGGACATCAGCTTGGAGGATGTGGAATCAATATGGGTTGAGCTGCAGAACACCAAAGGGCAGAAAACGTTAGTGGGAGTTGTGTACAGACCTCCAAACAGCAGTAGTGAGGTGGGGGAGGGTATGAAACAGGAAATCAGAGGTGCGTGCAAAAAAGGCACGGCAGTTATCATGGGTGACTTTAATATGCATATAGATTGGGCTACTCAAACTGGAAGCAATACGGTGGAGGAGGATTTCCTGGAGTGTTTAAGGGATGGTTTCCTAAACCAATATGTTGAGGAACCAACTCGAGGGGAGGCCATCCTGGACTGGGTGTTGTGTAATGAGGAGGGACTAATCAGCAATCTTGTGGTACGAGGCCCCCTGGGGAAGAGTGACCATAGTATGGTGGAGTTCTACATTAGGATGGAGAAGGAAACAGTTAAGTCAGAGACCATGGTCCAGAACTTAAATAAGGGCAACTTTGAGGGTATGAGGCGTGAATTGGCGAGGTTAAATTGGCAAGCGATATTTAAGGGGCTATCAGTGGAAGGGCAATGGCAGACATTTAGAGATCGCATGGATGAACTACAACAATTGTACATCCCGGTCTGGCGTAAAAATAAAAAAGGGAAGGTGGCTCAACCATGGCTAACAAGGGAAATCAGGGATAGTATTAAAACCAAGGAAGTTGCATACAAATTGGCCAGAAGTAGCAGCAAACCCGGGGACTGGGAGAACTTCAAAACTCAGCAGAGGAGGACGAAGGGTTTGATTAGGGCAGGGAAAATAAAATATGAAAGGAAGCTTGCAGAGAACATTAAAATGGACTGCAAAAGCTTCTATAAATATGTAAAAAGAAAGAGGTTAGTAAAAACAAACGTAGGTCCCCTGCAGTCGGAAACAGGGCAAGTCGTAATGGGGAACAAGGAAATGGCAGATCAATTGAACAAGTACTTTGGTTCGGTGTTTACTGTGGAGGACACACACAACCTGCCGGAAATAAAAGGGGTCAGAGGATCTGGTAAGAGGGAGGAGCTGAGGGAAATCCTTATTAGTCGGGAAAAGGTATTGGGGAAATTGATGGGACTGAAGGCTGAAAAATCCCCGGGGCCTGATGGTCTGCATCCCAGAGTACTTAAGGAGGTGGCCTTGGAAATAGTGGATGCATTGACGATCATTTTCCAACATTCCTTAGACTCTGGATCAGTTCCGATGGAGTGGAGGGTGGCCAATGTAACCCCTCTTTTTAAAAAAGGAGGGAGGGAGAAAGCAGGGAATTATAGACCGGTCAGCCTGACATCGGTCGTGGGTAAAATGATGGAAGCAATTATTAAAGATGTCATAACAGACCATTTGGAAAGTGGCGACATGATAGGTCCAAGTCAGCATGGATTTGTGAAAGGGAAATCATGCTTGACAAATCTTCTGGAATTTTTTGAGGATGTTTCCAATAGGGTGGACAGGGGGGAACCAGTAGATGTGGTGTATTTGGACTTTCAGAAGGCCTTCGACAAGGTCCCACACAAGAGATTGGTGAGCAAAGTTAAAGCACATGGGATTGGGGGTAATGTGTTGACGTGGATTGAGAACTGGTTGGCACACAGGAAACAAAGAGTAGGAGTAAATGGGTACTTTTCAGAATGGCAGGCAGTGACCAGCGGGGTACCGCAGGGTTCGGTGCTGGGACCCCAGCTGTTTACATTATATATTAATGATTTGGACGAAGGGATTAAATGTAATATCTCCAAATTTGCGGATGACACTAAATTGGGAGGCAGTGTGAACAATGAGGAGGATGCTAGGAGGCTACAGAGTGACTTGGACAGGTTGGGTGAATGGGCAAATGTATGGCAGATGAAGTACAATGTGGATAAATGTGAGGTTATCCACTTTGGTGGTAAAAATAGAGAGGCGGACTATTACCTGAATGGTGGCAGATTAGGGAAAGGGGAGGTGCAACGAGACCTGGGCGTCATGGTACATCAGTCACTGAAGGTGGGAATGCAAGTGCAGCAGGCAGTCAAGAAAGCAAACGGAATGATGGCCTTCATAGCAAGGGGATTTGAGTACAGGAGTAGGGAGGTGATGCTACAGTTGTACAGGGCCTTGGTGAGGCCACACCTGGAGTATTGTGCGCAGTTTTGGTCTCCTAACTTAAGGAAGGACATTCTTGCTATTGAGGGAGTGCAGCGAAGGTTCACTAGATTGATTCCTGGGATGGCCGGACTGACATATCAAGAAAGATTGGGTCAACTGAACTTGTATCCTCTGGAGTTCAGAAGAATGAGGGGGGATCTTAGAGACATTTAAAATCCTGACTGGTTTAGACAAATTAGATGCAGGCAGAATGTTCCCAATGGTAGGGAAAACTAGAACCAGGGGTCACAGTCTAAGGATTAAGGGGAAGCCATTTAGGACTGAGCTGAGGAGGAACTTCTTCACCCAGAGAGTGGTGAATCTATGGAATTCTCTTCCACAGAAGGTTGTTGAGGCCAGTTCGCTAAATATATTCAAAAGGGAGTTAGATATAACACTCACAACTAAGGGGATCAAGGGGTATGGCGAGAAAGCAGGAATGGGGTACTGAGGTAGCATGTTCAGCCATGAACGCATTGAATGGCGGTGCAGGCTCGAAGGACCGAATGGTCTACTCCTGTACCTATTTTCTATGTTTCTATGTTGATTATCTTGTTCTTTTACCTATTTACTTAATTACCTATGCACTTAATTCTATCACTTACTTTTTTTTAAAGCCCAGAACAAAACACAAGATGGCAAGAAGATATAGATAACCACAGGAAGGGGCAGGGGATTACTCATGGGGCTTGGCTGTAGTGGGGCTGGAGGTCCTGGGTTTAGGTAGCAAGGAGGGGTGATTTTGGGTTTGGTGGAACTGCAGTGTTGCAGTCTGGCAATACTATGGCGGAGGGCACTATGATTTTTGAGGATTAGGACTTAACTCCCTTGGAGTTTGTGGGGGGGGGGGGCGGAGGAAGGGAGGTTTGGAAGGATATCAGTGGTGGTACTAAGGGGTGAAGGTTTGTAGTATGCAGGATGTGGGGGGCTCGCTGAATGTGGGTGCAGGGATGTTGTAGCATTGTAGGAAGCGTCTTTGTTGGGAAGAATTTAGATTTGTGCCTTTATGAAGCACAAAATCCAGCGGTTTCTATTGTTAAAAAGCAAGCAGATATTTGGCATAATTTGTAGAAGAACATTTACATGATAGTTTGCTGTACTGTTGGTTTGATCTTTGGTGAGTTGGTTGATCTCAGCCAGGACAGTTACACAGGAACCACAATCAGTCCTAGCGTTCTAAGGCTAAGGAATAGAAAATGACCTCTGCTGTAAAGTAAGCCTGTGTGGGCACAGGGTAATGACTTGATCAGATTTGACTATGATAACTCCCTATGGTTGAATAACAAAGCAACAATCAACATCTAGCCTTGCACATGAAGAATGGACATACTGGACAGTTGCTCTTATCTATAGAGTAATACCCCACCACAGGTCAGCATTTTCAGGAGAGATGGGAAACAACTGGGGGACTGCAAGCACACAAAAAAGCACGCTTGATGAAAAAGTTGTTTGCAAACAGCAAAATTGTGATTGCCTTGCTCCCTAACAGATCTCTGAAAACTATCAATAATGCAGAAGTTAAGATATGTGCTTAACAATCAGTTACAAATGTTACTACCATCATCTAAAACAATACTGGTTGACCGAAGGTGAATGCAATATAATGATGATTAGTTGAATTCAAATTAGGCACTATAGCAAGGCCCCTAAACCAGCAAATTGCACAACTACATTTTTACATTACTGATTTTCTGGCACTGGAGCCAATTAGCAACTTTATTAATTAATATATTTTATAGAATTTATGAAGTAAGCAGAGGACATTAAAGGGAAGATGCTTTTCTATAGATATACAAAGCCTTGGTTAGACGACATCTGGAATACTGTGTACAGTTCTGGGCACCGCACTTGAGAAAGGATATATTGGCCTTGGTAGGAGTGCACTGCAGATTCACCAGAATGTTACCAGGGCTCCAAGGGTTAAATTATGAGGTGAGATTACACAAACTAAGCTTGTATTCCCTGTAATGAAGCTTATGGGGTTATATTTGATAGAGGTTTTTAGGATTTTGAAAGGAATTGATAGGGCAGATAAAGAGAAACTTTTGCTGCTGGTGGGGGAGTCCAGGACAAGAGAACATAACCTAAAAATTAGAGCCAGGTCATTCAAGAGAGTAGTTAGAAAAAAAAATCTTCACATAAAGGGTGGCAGAAGTGTGGAACTCCCACAAAAAGCAGTAGATGCTAGCTCAATTAACAATTTTAAATCAGAGATCGATAGATTTTTGCTAGCCAAGGGTATTAAGGGGTATGGAGCCAAGGCGGGTGGAAGAAGTTAGGATGCAGATCAGCCATGATCTCATTGAATGGCGGAACAGGCTCGAGGGACTAAATGGCCTACTCCTGTTCTTATGTGCGTATACTGGAGTATTTCTTCTAATTGCAGCTAATTTATTACCACACCAATTTTCTCGACTTTAACTCCTTCAATTGAACATTAGAGTTTGAAAGGACCCCTAATCATGAATCTTAGTGATTCAAGCTAAAAACTCTGACATTAAAAACAAAATTACACAAATCATTTCATTTAACATATCACTTGGTTGAATTGGTAGCCCTTTCATTTGTTTGCATACAAGTCATGCTGATTGCACCAACAGTTTGGCAACCGTGCTATCACTCATACTAATCTACAGGGGAGATTAAAAAAAAGGAACTACATGTACTCCTCGTGTTTTCTTCCTTATCTTATTCCTGATTGCCATAGGTTTCTAGAGGTTGCAAATGACACTTTTTTAAAAGCTATTTTAATGCATTCATCACTGACGAAATTATGTATATTCTCTTCGTTTTTGGATGCTCTCGCAAATTCACAGCCAAGACGGCAGACATTCTACCAATGCTGCTCTGAAGCCAACCTAGTTAGTTACTTGAATTTTCCCTCTGCGCAAGAGTTGCTGGGCCTCCATTAACTGTGCCACTATGGAGAAGTTGAGATCAGGAAATTACATTTTATATCCGACAAAAGTTTTTTTTTTACAAAATACCAGAACCATTCCAAGGTCTATGCTAGGAGTTTATATTTGAACTCCATGGACAGCAAAATCCAAAGACACACGATCACCTGTTGTACTTGGATATAGAAGACTGTCCAAATTATTGAATATTAGGTTATATCAGATACACAAAAATAGTATAGGACAGCTTACAAAAATGAACAAAGACTTCACCCACCTGTGAGGGAAGTATTTTCAATGCAAAGTGCTTTCCTCTTTTAGATCTCCCACTTAAAATTTAAAAATGTTACGAGAAATCCTAGTTTGAAATCACTTAACATTGCATCTGGACCCACTTTACCTTTATTTATTCCAAGGAAAATATATATCCCTATTGAGGTAGAATTTCCCAATAGCTGTTTATGGCATTTCTCAGGGCTTTCCACCAAAGTTACGGCTGGGGATTGGAAAAACTCCCATGGGACGTCTAGGCGATTGTTTCAATGCGAGTTGATAGCGAATAACTTGAATGATTCTCATGCCTCTACCTGACAATATGCCAGGCGTGCTTGGGTTTAAGCAAATAAATAAGGCCTTCTCCTAAAAGGAGAGATTTTTAAAAAATAACTGGGGAAGGGGGGGGGGGGGGAAATATTTTTCATTGGAAATGATACCCTGCACCTATCTCATTTTCCTTTGGAGAAAAGGTATCTGCAAGCACTATTGATAATTAGTTATCTGCAGATACCTTGATACTTTCACCCTATAAATTACTTATACTTACACTTTATGGAGCCAAATATTCTTTGCATAATACTGGTGGCAGTTTATTTATGTACAAAAAAAAAGCAATCTGCCTGCCAAGCTGGTTGGTTTAATTTTGATGACAGGAAAACGTTATGCCTAGAAGAAATTTAAGACATACATATCCAGTATTTTATAAGTAACTATCAGTTTTCACACAAGAGATAGGGAAAAGGTCGTTCTGACCAACTTAGCACAGATCAACACTGCAAACCCCCAACTATCTAGAGTACGGTGCAATGATTTTAAACTAGGATTTCTTTTAATATGAAAGGCTTTGAAATGCAAGGTGCAAGACCTTTCTAAAACACTGCAAATACATCATGGAAACAAATGATTTTTAAAAAGGTGCGAGGACATCTTACCTCAAACATTGTGCCAAATTTAATAGCATTGAATGCAGAATAGATCTAGTTTGAATGTCATTCATTTCACAAATTATATCTGTAGATGTTTAAAAAAAACACTGCAAAAGCAATTCTCCAAATCTTCATAAGCAACTTCACCATGTGTTATGGTATAGTGCCATACAGACCAATCTGCACGTAATTTTTTTCCCTTTCCCTAGCCCAAAGTGATCAGGCCAATCCTACTGCATACTTACTGGTATCTTATTAAATGCTTTAAAATATGTGCATTAGAGAAAGGGCGTCAGAAACACATCCCATAACCTCTGGCAGTCTGGCCCATAAAGCCCAGAAAATGGAGTTTTATTGGCGCTTTTATTTCTTCCTCGCTGATTTGAATTTTGTGGTCCTGCAGATTTTCAATTAACTCTTGCCTCATCGGTGAATTAATCTAAAATCAAAACATTGAAATATGTCAGATACATGCAAATTAATGGGAACATGGATCTAAACGTTATACATAGCCCACAAGGTTCCACGGTAAGCAGCCCATAAAGATAAAAAGCTTAGAGGTTCTTGCATTAGAGGCAGACATCTTGCATTGAACTTCCTCAGAGCTCTGACAAAAGGTCATCGACCTGAAACGTTAACTGTTTCTCTCTTCACAGATGCTGCCTGACCTGCTGAGTATTTGCAGCATTTTCTGTTTTTATTTCAGATTTCCAGCACCCGCGGTATTTTGCTTTCATCTTTGAAGAATGTCAGTGAAATATCCAATATGGTGTTGAGTTTCTGTTTCAAAGCGGGAAGCGAGAAGGCGAGAAAGCACATGCATGGTTGGAACTCGATCTCCAGCACAGAATATCATAAAATAAAATGCCTCCGCAGTGAAAGCTCTTTGCCATTATAGCAATAATTTAGAACAGTGCCAAAATGGCAAAACGCTCCCCCCAAAATGATATTTTAAATTCCATGATAAGTGGGGGGGGGGGGGGGGGGGGGGGGAGGAGGAGGGAGGGAGGAGGGCAAAGGGGAAGTAAATCACAGTCTAGTTATTGAAAATAGAAGATAGATACTGTACAAATTATCCAAGTTTTCCTCTTGCATTTGTAACTCATTCAGTCCCAGATATTGATTTACATACAGTACTTCTCTTTGGTGTGATATGTGGGATGAAGCTACTGCTTCCAACAGGTTGGAAAATTGATCACATCCATGGAGAGGACAAGACATTTGGAGTATGTTGCTTTCCTTATAATTGGAAGATATTACATATAAACAGCATTTAAAAAGGAACAGAAGGAGAAGGGGGGAAATAAAACAGAATATACACAGGAAAATAAATCGAATGGCTCAAAGTGCTTAAGTGAAGAGCAGGATATGGTTAAATGGCAGATGATATTAGCATGGGACAATAGGAGGCTCACTAACAACAACAACTTGCATTTATATACAGCACCTTTAATGTTGTAAAACGTTCCACGGTGCTTCACAGGAACGTTATCAAACAAAATTTGACACCGAGCCAAATAAGGAGATATTAGGGCAGACTTTGTCAAAGAGGAAGGTTTTAAGGAGCGTCTTAAAGGAGGAAAGAGAGGTAGAGAGGCGGAGAGGTTTAGGGAGGGAATTCCAGAGCTTAGGGCCTTGGCAGCTGAAAGCACAGCCGCCAATGGTGGAGCGACTAAAATCGGGGATGTTCAAGAGCCCTGAATTGGCAGAGTGAAGAGATCTCGGGGGGATGTAGGGCTGGAGGAGATTACAGAGATAGGCAAGGCCATGGAGAGATTTGAAATCAAGTTTGAGAATTTTAAAATCAAGACATTGCTTAACTGGGAGTTAATGTAGGTCAGCGAGCACAGGGGAGATGGGTGAGCGGGACTTGGTGAGAGTTAGAACGCGGGCAGCAGAGTTTTGGATGGCCTCAAGTTTACAGAGGATAGAACTAGTGAGGTCGGCCAGGAGTGCATTGGAATAATCAAGTCTATTGATGAGGGTCAAAGGCATTGATGAGGGTTTCAGCAGCAGATAAGCTGAGGGAAGGGTGGAGTCGGGCGATGTTACGGAGGTGGAAATAGACAGTCTTAGCGATGATGTGGTAGAAAGCTCCTCTCGGAGTCAAATAGAACACCAAAGTTACAAACAGCCTGGTTCAGCCTCAGACAATTGCCAGGGAGAGGGATAGAGTCGGTGACTAGGGAATAGAGTTTGTGGCAGCGACCGAAGACAATGGGAGAAATTGAAGAGTATTATGAGACACAGAAAGTGTGTGAACAGCTAAAGGGGGATAGGCAGGTAGGAATGGAAGCATGAAAAACTGCCTCTAGTGGTCCAAGATCCTGGTGAAAGAAAAAAAGCAGGTTGACACCAAAGATGCAGCCCACTCGCCAGCATCCTGTTCTGACAGGGAAGTCCCCATCTCAAGCACCAAACCGCTCCGTTCCCCATCCCCAGAAACACCAGCACAGCTATTCCACATTGCCTCCTACCAGAGAGTAAATGGGAGCTATAGTTTGCAGTCACGTGGCCTTAATATTGACTTTAACAACTTCAGACTTTAACTATAGCTCCCACTTTCTCTCTGGCACCTCCTGTTCTCTACTCAAGCACTTTATACATCATTCTATTTATTTGCCTTCATTCTATTTATTTTCTGTGTGGGTGTGTGTGTGTTTTCCCCTTCCCCTTGTTCTGTTCCTTTTTAAAAGCTGTTCATTTGTAATATCTTACAGTTCTAAGGAAGGGTCCATACCCAAAACTTCTTGTCTGTTCTCTCCACGGATGCTGCGTGACCTGCTGAATGTGTCTAGAGTTTTTTGTTGTAGTTTCAGATTTCCAGCATCTGCAGTATTTTGCTTTTTTGAAAATGAACCACAATGAGTCTCCTCTGAAGCAATTATCAACGACGACATCTCCCACCCCTTTAGATTGTACATAGAGACAACTAATGATGGCTAGGCTTATTACAGTACTAAGATCGTTCACTGAAGCTATTCGTGCTCATGAGGGGGGTAGGGGCAAGGGAAACCTTCCAACAACAACAACTTGCATTTATATAGCACCTTTAACATAGTAAAACGTCCCAAGGCGCTTCACACCATTGGTGGAGCAATTAAAATCGGCAATGTGCGAGAGAATTGGAGGAGTGCAGAGATCTGAGAATTCTAGGACTGGAAGAGGTTAAAGAGATAGGGAGGGTCGCGGCCATGGAGAGATTTGAAAACAAAGGTGGGATTTTAAAATCGAGGCATAGCTGGACCGGGAGCCAATGTAGGTCAGCGAGCACAGCGGTGATGGGTGAAGGGGACTTGGTGCAAGTTAGGATATGGGCAGCAGAGTTTGAATGAGGTCAAGTTTATGGAGGGTGGAAGATGGGATTAGTAATAGTTTATTTGCTATTTATATTACATCAGTGGGGGGTGGGGCGGGGTAGAAAATCACCAGAGCACTGTTCTTGGGCCGAGATTCGCTACCCAAACTAGCAGGCTAGAGGCCTTGCGAGGACAGCGGGATAGGGGGTCAATCACTACTGGCAGGAGTGCTGTGGAGTCGGGAGCAGCACTCCCACTCAGGGCAGCCAATTCCAGCAGGAACTGCCCTGTGAGCAGCAAATACAGTGTAGGGGATTGGAGGAAGTGCACGTGAATTGTTGTCTCGCATGCAACGGGTGTTTAGAGCCCTGGACAATGGTGTAGGAGGAGCTAAATGAACTATTTATTGGTTTTTACCCCCACTTCCCTTTCCTCTATTAAAATGTTTGCGTGTCTTGCTTTTTTCAATTCTGAAGAAACGCCCTGCCTACAATGTTGACCTTTTCTCTCTCCAGGAGATGCTGACTGATCTGTTTGTGTGTGCCTAGGATTTGGGGTTTTCATTTCTATATTAACTGCAAATGAGCAATTACTTTAGTGTTCACAATATGCACACACAGTTTGTGCTGGAGTGACCAAATCTTCTCCACAGTACAAAACAGGGTGATTTCAGAATAGAAGCAAAATTGTATGCAGAATTGTTTCATTGGAAGCCGTTCCATAATATAAATGGGATATTGATAAAGACTGGGAAATCGGAACTCCCAACTTGCCACTTGCTGTTTGAAGAAAAGAGACAATTCTAAATGACTGTACCCATCAAGGGCCTCCAATTTGGTGAAACCTGGGACTTGGCTTAGGTAACACAAATATTTAATCTGCCCCACCTATTAATTCCTGTCTACCTGAAATACACATTCTTCCATTACCACAGACACTCACACTCCTTTCTTTACACCTACTGTACCGTGGCCAAATATTGAACTGTAATTAAAAGAGAGAGAGAGAGAGAGAGAGAGAGAGAGAGAGAGAGAGAGAGAGAGAGGTTGTATAAGTACAACAATAAAGCAGACTAAGCTTATGTTGAAGTTAAAAGTTACTGTGTAGGTCTTGGAGTCAAGTTTTACGCAACTTTAATGTATTTTTGATTTATTTATTAAATCATTTCTTGTATTAGATTAAATGTATTTATCCTTAATTGCACTGCAGTATCCATAAAAGTGTACTAGCATTTATTGCTAAACACACGTTATTAAAGTGAGCACCTGTTACCTAGGCTGAGTGCAGCAATGTATTAAAGAGCTACAGTGCTTGTGCAACACACGCTGCTGCATGATTCATCACGCCCAGAAGAGCAGAAATTGTTTATGGGTTGTGGGCGACGCTGATGAGGCAGTAATTTTAATGCCCATCCCTAACTGCCCTGGGCATTTAGTGTGGGACTGCAGTGACCGGTGAACCTGAACAGGTAGGAGTGGCAGATTCCCTTCCCACAAGGCCATTAGTGAACCAATAAGTGTTTCTTTTTAAATGACAAAACAGAAACTAGAAGTCATTTTCTGGTGTTGGTCCACAAATAACCAAATTTGCCAAATTCAATTTCACAACCTGCCATAACGATTAGGCTGCCATACCCCTCGCCGCATTAGTCACCCTGCCTTTACCCTTCACAGGCCATAAAGACCATGTTACAGCAGTGACCCAAGTATGCCGCTCTCCCGTTTATGCCTAAACAGTGCAGCCGATCTCGTACAGAGCTGCTGCACAGGTTCAACAGGGTGTACACACAAAGTACTGGTGCTATGCCATCAGCAATAAGTGGCATCTGAAACATCTCTGTCCTGATGCCACGTCATAAGGAGACATGTTGAATCCAGATCAGCACTTTAACTGGAGCTCCAAAGACAGGCAGCGGTTGGAACCATAGAAATAAACAGGTTTACAGCACAGACGGAGGTTTTCAACTCACCACGATGACGTCATCCAATACTAATTCCACTCCCAATCATCCTGGATCCTAACTGCTTCAAATATTCATCCACTTTTCCCTCCTAAGGCTCGATTTTAATAACGGAGGCGGGTTGAGGACGGGACCGCTGCTCGGCAGCTTTCGGACCCTCTCCCGGCTGCCGCCTCCCAGCACTTCCGATTTTGGCTTCAATGACCTCGTTACGGCCGACGTGCGGGTCCCTCCAGGCAATTGCTTGGAGGATGTCAGTTTCTCGCGTCTGATGACGCGTTGTTTGTTTGAAAATTTAAAGGGGCCATGTCCCCTTTGCATACAAATGTCATTGGGATGGCTTGGTGCTTTATTATCTTGAAAGGGGAGTTGACAGCATCTGTTCTGAGCAAAATTTAAGGAATGATATTGCTGGTCATATTATTCCAGAAAGAGATTCATGATTTTGTTGATATATGACTTTATTATCTGACTATGAAATGAAAAAGATGTCAGATGTGTTCCAATCATTTGCTTAGTAATATTAATGCTTTTTTCTCTTAAAAGGTGCTGGGAGCGGCAGGAATGGCAGCCCCAAAAACTAAGGCTGCACCCAGGTTCAATGAGGGCTCTCTCCATGCTCTTGTTGAGGGAGTTAGAGGACGTCAGGAGCTCCTCTTCCCTGAAAACGGAAGGAGGCGGCCTCCTCAGCAAACCAAGGCAGCTTGACTGCAAATGGCCTACTCCTGCTCCCATTTGTTATGCTAGCGTGTGTTCCACATACACTATAGCTCTTTGGAGCCTCACTAGAATCAGCTGGAAGGATGCTCTTTAATGACATTTGTTTACAGTATCCATAAGAAAGTACCAACATTGCTAATGTAACTAAGGATAAATACGCAATGACTCAATTGAACTAATATCACAGAAAATTGTAAAGCAAAGTAGTTTGACAGAAAACTTAGAACAATCAGCTCGTGAATGATTAACTTTTCTCCATCACATTGTGTTCAACTTGCCACATCTTGCCACAGTCAATCTATTCAAGAAAGGAGTGAAATTGCCAGTGGTACCATGAGAATGCTAGGAGGAGACAAACACTGTATTGCAGGTAAAATGGAATGAGAAGGCAAGGTGGATAAAATATTGTATTAGCTAAGCCAGGTCCCAGGTTCAACCAAATTGGAGACAACTGTTCATTTGAAAAATCACCTCCTTTTATAGCATAGAATGGATTTGGTAACTCTAGCATCAATAATTGAATAGAACATTAAAGCAACTGTTTGTGCGCAGTGAGAATGTAGGTAGATAAAACTATATTTTAAAAAAGGCCAATAGGGGCTGGCATCTTTCTGGAATTTTTGACCATTTTTCCACAGAAAGGATCTAAATTTGAGTTGTTTTAAACTTGAGTTTTACTGATTGAACTAAGCAACTCAGATCATATCTATTGCTCTGTACCTTTCACCTTACTGTGGATTAAAGCAGTGTACAATTCAAACCAAACTTCATGCCATCTAGTGCTAACATAGTCCACCTTCAGAGAGGTTGAAGAAACACATGTAAAAAAGACAAGTCTCCAGCAGAAAGCAAGGGGATGCTATTGTTACATTCCCAGGTTATGTTATTGTAAAAAGAGATGTAGAGTTATTGAGCCAACTCCCATAAATGCAAGATACTGAGACTACTTAAGTGAACGACCAACGCCACTGAAGCTGAAAAGGTACATATAGCAGACTCAAGTTTGCAAAAATTAACAGTAAATGGCATTTTAGGTTTATAAATAGGGGCATAGAGTACAAAGGTAAAGAAATAATGATATATTTGTACAGGGCAATGCTGGCTACAACTCGGTTAAAAAAACAAGTCTTCCAAGCCACGAGCCTTAGCAAATCTAGTAAATGTATTTTGGGGTTGCCATGGTCTACACAAGACTCAAGTATGAAAGCAATGTTAAACTGTTACCAGCAGATCGAGAATGAATATCGAGCCTTATCAGATTAATCAAAGTTCAAGTTGCTGACATTTTCTTATGCTAGAACTCCATATCTTGTTGTAGGCATGTCCTGTAATCTAACCTGCCGCTGCCTTCCTTGTTTATAAAAGACTGGAGTATATTTGGCAATCTAATCCTTGCGTTGTTCTACCTGCCTGATGTGTTTTGCCGGTCCTATGTCTCAATGGCCAATCACTTCTCAAACTAATCAGAGATTTGTTTTAAAATTTAAACGCTCCCCAATATCACCTCTCTTCAGCTTGATTTTTGAAATTACCACCTATTTATTTATTAGTTGGTGAACTGTCAACATTACAATTCTAAAAAAAATCAGCAAAGAAGTGCAGATAGTGAATTAAAAAATGCCCCCACTAACACAAAAATAACCGTAAAAATTATTAACCTAAAATTTAAACAAAACATGTGATAACGTTTAAGACTGAATCTGGACATGCGAGACAAAAAGTCTAGCCTTCAACCATTACAAGAACTATCTATTACCAAACAGCCCTTCTATTTCAATGGTACGGACCAGCAGCATGTTCCCAAAACTGATCGTTCCGTCAACTTGTCTACCAAAAGCCATTGAAGCAAGTCTTTCGAAAGAAACAAACGATTATTTGGATGATAGCTTCCATAGTGAAAACTATCTGGCAGACAACCCCACACTAAGAACGCAAAGGTTTCACTCTCCCCTTAGTTGGCAGAGAAAGGGGCTTCCTTAAATGAGAGGCGCCTGCATATAATTACATGTAAAGAAATCCAAACAGGAAAACATCTCAAAAGTCGTTCGCATTGGCTCCTGACGAGGGTCTGCTCGCTCTCTTTCACGGCATTCGGCTGCTATTTCAGTCGACTTTAGCATTTTGCTAGACATGAGATTTAGATTTACTGACCTGTCAAACGGACAACAATTTCGACCTGACCCTGCCAGCGAAAACACCGACACAGACTGAAGCCTGACTCCTCGCTACTTCCGCAACTCAGAGAGGTCCAGGTTTACTCCAGGGTGCAGGTCACTCGCCCTGCACAGTCGGCGACCTTGGCAAATGCCACTGGCCTACTTTTAGCAACACACAAAACACAAGCGCGAATCCTGCAACATTAAAACCAGTCCGCGTCCACCTAACTGTCACCGTTTAGAACACTCCAGGCACGGGGTCTCGGGCATGCGCGCGCATACACACACACAGCAAGGCAGCGAGCGAGCGACCTACCTTCTGCTGCTGCTGCTGCTGCCGCCGGCTCTCTCTCTCTCTCTCTCTCTCTTTCTTCAGTCCGTCTGTTGAGGTCTCAGCGGGAGACCGGCCGCACAACGTTCCATTCCATTCAGAGCTCAGCCCCGGCTCAGCGGTCACGTCACAATGCGTCCAACAAACCCCCGCTCTGCGGCTGGAAGCAGGAAGTGCACGACAGCTTGGGCACGTGTGCTCTGTGCAGCCTGCTCATCAGTGTATGCCACTCGGTGTTATCACATTTGTAATTATTATCCTCGCTCCAACTTCAAAACAACTGCTTATTAATTATTAGAAATCCTTCAACATCTGCACACAAATACCTATGCAATGGATATGTATGTGTGTACTAGTCAATCAGCCCTGGTGAAGGGAGCTTTGAAGGAGGTGTTTGGACCAGAGGGAGCAGATGTAATTCAGTCCCAATTTTAAAGTCATACATTCTGTCCTTATTTTTATATTAATTTCATTATAAATCCTTGATTACACATTTATAATGTAAATCTGCCATGCTGTAATTACATCTTCCCGCCAGTGATGGTGCTGGGGGAGGGGGGAGGTACAGGCAGGATGGAGTGCAGGAATTGTGTTCTGTAGTGGGAAGGTTGGAGAGCAAGAATAGTAGGGATTGGAAAGACAGAGGGGGAGAAAGATCAGGGAGAAGGAAGTAGACTGAGGATACATAGATTGAGTTTATAGTTCAAAGAGGAGGGGGCAAGACATAGGGTCATTTTTATATCCCCCTAACCCTGGGCCAAATGGAACATTTTATGATTCTATGGGGATAAATTTCAACTTCGGCTGGTGTGTAAAACGGACGGTAGCGATTTAACCACCCATTATACACCCCACCTAATTTTCCTTTCCATTGACTGCATTGTATTGCTGATTATCGTATTCCTTTTGCCTCTGTGCATTAAAAATCTTGTAAAAAGATTTGACTTTTAGTTTTAGCATTAACAATACAATCTGACAGCATAGTGTCTACTGCCTTTCCAAGTTAACAGGAGCACATGATGACAGCCCATGCAACCTCTAGAGTGAAGTATTGTAGTGAAAGGACAGGGTAATTGTCAGTCCTGCAGTGTGGTGTTCCTATTTATGACACACTTAAGGTTTTAAGTTTTGAATGTGGGTCTGCCTATGGAAACTACTTTGCTGTGAGCAAGAATAAAGAGGGTTGGGAATAAAGAACCCAAATAGCAACATCATGTATATGTCAGAAACACAAGGGCTGCTTTAGCTGCACATTTGCATCCTGCAATACATCTGAAATATCCATATGAAATAATAATAGCAACGCTTTTATTACCATTTCCTTTGTGGTTACTTGGAAAATGCTAGCCCTTGAATCTCTATACAAAGTGAACCATAGTAAAATAAATCAAGGTTGATGGTGCATGGATTAGGCCAGATGTGGAAACCCTTCCAAAGGTCAAGAGCCATACATGTGGCAAACAGCCAAATGTTTTAAATATAGTATCACAAGATGAACACTTATGAACTTCTACACTTAGGAAACAAAATGTGAGGTTGAAGTTAAAGATCCATTTAAAATAAACACCAGTATCTAGTATAAAAAACTCATAATAACAACAGAAAACGCTGGAAAAACTCAGCAGGCCAGGCAGCATCCGTGGAGAGAGAAAGAGAGTTAACGTTTCAGGTCGATGACCTTTCATCATCTGCCTGGCCTGCTGAGTTTTTCCAGCGTTTTCTGTTGTTATTTCGGATTTCCAGCATCCGCAGTATTTTGCTATCATAAAAAACTCATATGTGGTTCTTAGAATCATAGAATGATACAGCACAGAAGGGGGTCATTCTCTCCCTGTTGCCTGTGCCGTCACTTTCCTCATAGCTCTGAAAATGACCCCCCTTCAAATATTTATCCAATTTCCTTTTGAAAGTTATGATTGCATCTGCTTCCAGCACTCTTTCAGGCAGTGCATTTCAGATTACAACAACTAGCTGCGTATTTTTTTTCTCATTTCGCCTCTGGTTCTTTTAGTTCTTCTAAATCAAATATAAACTTCTACTCACTCACTGCCCATGTGTGCTTCCACTGATAGAGTGCAAGCCCAGGAGAAGAGCAGTCTCTTAGTGGATAGAAACTGTTTGTCCACAAATCTGAATAATTCACATGTATCAGCATGCAGAGTGCCTCAGGGCCTAAGAATCAGCTAGGGAGTAGGGCTGGTGACTAAATGTTGAACTCAAAATTGCTATCCATCCTGCCCTGCTCAATTTACCAAGTTCATATTCTCTCCCATAACAGCTCTTATGTGATCATGATATATTGGATAAACTAATATGTATAATTGGGTGTCATGATGCACCCATACTGAATACCTACAGCATGAATCATCACCTTCAGGAGTGAAAGCTGAGTTAAATGATTTCAGATGGGATGAAAGTTGGAGTGTTACAATTGATCTGAGCACTCCTGGAAAAGGGGAGGTAATCAGCCGCATTCCGAGTTCTGATTGCTATCCCTGCTACTGCTAGAAGGTGTGCCTGTGTGGATGTTGGGCTCACCTCTGTTGAACTCCTCCATCAACTAGGCACACACATGAACAATGCTAGTAACTCAGATTTCCCTTATTGATTTAAGTCTCCTGTGGCGTTGGAAAAGATAATTTATAAGGGAAGAAATTCAAACCCCTGCCTACTCTTCGAGATCAAATGGCACCAGAACCATACCCGTCATTATAGCACCAGCTGTACCTACAAGCCCACGCATACCTACTTGGCAATGACCCTGGGGAACTACCGTATTTCAATGTCCTAGCATTTCATGAAGGTATTACATTTTTTTTTAAAGTTCTACATGAAATCTCTTTTCCAGTGAGACAGTTGGGAGGCATTTGTAGAGCTGTGCACCTGCTGACCTATCTGACCTATAAACAATCTGCAGCATAGGAATGGTCAAGGTAGCCACAGCTCTCAACTTTCATGGTTTCAACTTTTTCCCGACTAGCTCAGGGTTCATCTGCACTTAGAACAGAAAAGAGCTTTACTGCATCAATGTGTAGGTGGTCAGGGACCAGCAACACATATCATGCAGGTCAATATCTGTTTCTGAGAAGCAATCATGACCCTTTCATTCTAAGACAATTGTTTGTGCCAGGCTTATTTTAGGGGGAAACAGACTAAGCATTACAAAGCATATTGTCTGAGCAGGATCAAGTACACCAGTCACTTCAGAATCCTTCCAAAATAACTTGCAAGGTGTAGAGGGCCCACTACTCACATTTGTGCTGTGAGGTGCTGGTTTCTGTGACTGGTTCTTGTGTGATGCCTAAAGAAAAAGAATAATAATGTATATTAGAAAGCTGACTTGTAAAATTCTCAAATTATCACGATTCGAAATAACGAGAGAGATACAGATTCGTTCAAGCAGTTTTTATTTAAACAAAATGCTGTCATGCTTGAAATGGACACAAGAAGCCTGTAAAATGGCCGCCGCGCCTCGTGGCAGAAGTTTCCAGAATTTTCAGTGGGCAGACAAGATGGCGTTCGAATAAACATTTCAGTAAGATCGGATAATACTCTGCAAACATTGGTAAAGACAGGACACGGCCTGTCTGCATTCGATACAATAGCAAGAGATATAAGTGCTGGAATCGTTTTTCCATGCACAAGCAGGGACTATTGTACTGGGCAATCAGAGGCCCATCCAAAGACATCAATACGCAAATTCCCCGCGGCTCTACAATGAGAGAGCCATTCTCGGGTGCTTACACAAATATTTTGGAGGCCCCCAAAACCCCGCCAGGGAGGCTCCTAGCCGGTTCCACAATGGGAGAAACATTAACGGGTATTTGGCCAGTTACAAGTGTCACCGAAACCCATTACAGACAGAATCACCCCATACTGAGAAGTTTGAGTGCCAAGATTTTACAAAAGATGAGCATTAAGATTGGGCGGGAGATAAGGGAACCGAGTATTATAACTATAGACAACAAACGTCCATCGCTCTCTTGACTCTTGCCCTCGCTGTCCATCGGTCTCTTATTCTCTTGACTCGCTGGATCACGCTTGACTCTCTTATTCCGCTGATCCTTTTTGGGGGTCGACCTCGTGGCGTGCTGCGAACTGCTGAAGCTCTTTGAAGAGCTGGACTGCGAAGGCCAGTAATCGGGTGCACCATCCCGAAGGTCGGTAAACGGTGTCTGGACCCGAAGGCCCGAGGAGATGAGATGAGATGAGAAGAGAAGAAGAAGACTACACGTGCCGCCGCGGTCAGTAAACCCCGACCGCGCCCGAAAATATATAGACCATTTTTGAACTCTATAGGTTACTCCACGAATTGGCACAGGAAGACTCTTCTTTGAGTTTTATCGAACCTGTTGTCGACACAGGAAGACTCTTCTTCGAATTCTACAAGGTGTCCGAGGTCCACACAGATCTTCATGACAGCAGACGATCTAGCCTGCTGGCCGGAGCAGAGCAAATAAACAAGTGGGGTACAGAGACCCCTGGTCAACACGTGAACAGTCAGGTGCTGCAGCGAAAACAGCCGAGGCCGTTTTTTTAGAATTCTCCGAGGTATCACGAGTGGTGAGCATGCTTCTCGATCCTACAGATCTAGATTAGTGTAGGTATTGATAGGGGAGGGTGTTTTCTTTATTAAGGATAAATATAATGTGTTCCCCCTTTTTCGATGTGTCATGCGCTCCTCATTACCCTAAACCTAGTTTTATAAATGTATGTAAGCTTGTACTGTCATTAATCTGTGCTTATGACATGTATTTTGTGACCTTGAACAATATGCAATAAAGATTTCCATTTCGTACTATTCAACCGGGTCTACCTGAGTTTTCTCTGCATTACTGCTCTCGCACCTAAGTCCAGTGTCAGAACCGTAAGGGCGAGTGGTTCGAACCACTCACAGGTGTTTAGTGCTACAAGGCTGGCTGGAGACCAGAGCAAGCAATAAGGCCTAACCCCGCACAAGCACCTAGCAACGCGAACCCCTTACAGGAAATGGCGACCACGAAGGGACACTGGCAGCGAGAGAGTAATGTTGTAGACCCTGGTGTGAATGGGCTAAATGTGATGGATGAGAGGATAGCCGACTATGTATTTGGGAAG
Organism: Squalus acanthias; assembly: GCA_030390025.1. Classification (NCBI taxonomy): domain Eukaryota; kingdom Metazoa; phylum Chordata; class Chondrichthyes; order Squaliformes; family Squalidae; genus Squalus; species Squalus acanthias. The sequence goes on from CM059428.1 coordinate 98,036,272, forward strand.
GTTAACTTAACCAAAAGATGGATAAGTGACCTGCTGATGGATAAGCGTCCGCTAGACGCAGCCATCAAATGGACAGGCAGTAAAGAGCACAAAAGGTCGGTAGAGAAAGCGGTCTGGCTGATGTGCTACAAGAAGCAAGTCCAACTTTCGGACCAGGTCATTGTGGCACAGGCAGCTCAGATCAGGGATTTGGAAGTGGAGATGGAGGAAAAGGTCACGGGAGGACAACAGCTCATCGCGTCCTTGAATGTATTGCATCAGGAACGCCAGATAGTAGCCAACCACCATGAGGCTAAAATTGATTACCTCAAGTGTCAGGTCACAGAGGCGAAGTTAAATGAGGGTAGGATCAGAGAACGGTGTGCCCGCCTAGCTGCTCAGATAAAAGCCCAAGAAGAGAGCTTAAAGGGAGTTAGGGCGGCATATAAGATGGCCCTCGAAGATAAGCATGAGGGAGCCGACCACAGTGTCTGCCAGAGAGAGATAGGGAACCTTAGAGAGGCCCTAAATAAGGCAAACGGCATGGTGTGCCTCATCAGCCCGTCAGCACACCAGCCGCAGGTGGGTGGGGAATTCCAAAAATCCCTACCGAACAAAGCAGAGGAGGTATTTGCCACTGCGCCCTCCACGCCACCCAACTATTCGGCAACCTGGGTAAGGGAGGAAGTGGTAGAATTAGAGGAAGAGGTCCCGGAGGTAGGACAGTCCCCAGAGGTAGTGTCAAAGCCGGGACAGTTGTGTCCGGTCACAGGTCACAAGAGGGGCCCGAACGGAGAAAATGGGGCAGAGGGGAATCTCCTGAACCAGCTTGTGTTGCCTCACAGCTCACACCAGCTGAGGGCAATGATTAGTCACGTACGGAAGCTGTCTGAGTCAGACGACCCTTCCGTACACTTCAGGGAGGTAGAGCAGACCACAGCTATTAATGGCTGCGACGATGTGGAAAGGGCAAAAATGTTGCTGTTCTCACTAGACAGCTCGATCCTACAGTGTCTCTCAGACGCGAGCAAAAGGGGAAATAATACCTATGAGGAGTTAAGGGATGAGGTCCTAGAAGTGTTGGGGGCGGACGACGAAGGTCCGTTCGTTAGATTGGGTCAGACAGTGCAGATGGAGGGAGAACCCCCGAAGGTTTTCGCCGACAGGCTGTGGCCAGTATACCAGCGTAGCTGCCCAGGTGCGCCAGTGCGTCGCCGCCTGGACGGTGTTGGTTTAACTCACTGGCTCAGATGTTTAGTAGCCAACAGTTTGCTAGCCGTCAGGGAGCAGGCCAAAGCGTGGTTTGATCCCACTAACCCCATCACAACCGAGGAGTCGGTCCTAAATCGACTCACGGTAGGGTATCGGAACACGAGGAGCACGGGTGCGCGTCCCCTTAAGGGAAAGGTGCATGAGGCACGGCCCACAGCCCCAGCTCAAAAGGAGTGGCATCAGGAGGGTAATCGCGGCCCGCAAGCCAGTGGTGCTTGTTACGGGTGCGGGAAGACAGGTCACTGGCGTAAGAACTGCAGGAACCCCTGGAAGGAGTCCAGGGATAAAAATCCCGCAGCCCGAACCCAAGCGCCTGTCTCTGAAAAGGGAGCTGGTGTGCCTATCCATCCCGATGCGATAGAATCAATGTTGGGAGCCATGTGGACCCTCATGATTTCGCAAGGAAGGGTGGCAGTCGCTACCGGCCCCACAGATGCCGCAACCCCGTCCACCGGTACCCAATGACTAGAGCCCGCGCAGCCCATCTACCTGTGTCCGCTCAGCTATGATGCGTGGAAACGACCCCTGGTGGAGATGGAGGTAGAGAAGCAGAAGGGCAGTTATTTGTTGGACACGGGAGCTTCATGCACCGTGATTCATACGGATAGCCCCTTTGACTCACCACTGTCTACCAAGGTCCCATACACATTAGCGGGGTTCACGGGAAAAGAACAGGCTGGCGCGTTCTCCATTCCGCTCTCCATTCATTTAGGAGCACTCCACTCCACGTGGAAGTGCATACTGATGAAATGGCAAGAGGTGGGTGGCAGAGGTATCCTCGGATCAGATCTCCTATCAGAGCACGGGATCCTCGTGGACCTTAGGAATCACTGTCTCTGGGGAGCCAAGGGTGGGAAAGGCAAGGTAGTGGTAATCCCGGGGAAGGAAGGTAAAGGGGCCCTGTGTACCATGAAGCCATCCGGAGGTTACGACCTCGGCCCTTATGGTCGCGGATGTCCCAACGGACATGCAAACGTACGTGTCAGATAATATGCACGCGTTTGCAACCCACAAGCACGATTGTGGGAGTGTTACCGGGTTTGAGGTCAGCGAAGACGGGGACCCCATGACCGGGCCCAAAAGCAGTATAACTTCCCCAAATAAGCAGAACCCGATATGGAGACAGCAATGTCCTCCTTGGTGCAGCAGGGCGTGTTGAGGCCGATAGCCACACACGTGAACTCCCCATTATGTCCGGTTAGGAAGCCGGATAATTCGTGGAGGGCCACGGTGGACTACAGAGTCCTTAACAGTAACAGCCCCGCCTGCGCGCCCACGGTAGCGGCAGTTGCTGACCTAATAGGGAGTATCCCAGCGTCCGCGACCACGTTCACGGTGCTGGATATCTCGAACGGTTTTTGGTCCATCCCGCTGCGGCGAGAGGACCAGTACAAGTTTGCCTTTACTTTCAAAGGACAACAGTAGACGTGGAACTGTTTGCCACAGGGTTTCCACAACAGCCCCAGTATTTTCCATCAGTGTATGGCAGGAAGTTTAAAGGAGTTTAGTCAGCCCAATCAGATAGTGTAGTACGTGGATGATTTGCTCGTATTTACGGACTCAAGGGAGGAGCATGGACCACTGCTGGCCGAGTTATTGGAGCTGTTAGCGAGAAAGGGTTTTAAAGTTAACCCTAAGAAAGCACGTATCGGTCAGCAGGAAGTAAAATTCCTGGGGTTGACCATTCGCGCTGGGGAAAGAGCCATAGATAAGGCTAGGAGGGAGTCGGTGCAGGAATTACCGATTCCCAACACCATAACGGGTGTGAGGTCCTTTTTGGGACTGACCGGTTACTGCAGAGACTTCATAGAAGACTACGCGGCCACAGCGGCTCCGCTGCTCCGACTCCTCCATAAGGGAGTGGAGTGGTCTTAGGACGAGGGCTGCCAAGCAGCCTTCGAGAAGTTAAAAAGAGATTTGCAGACCGCGCCAGCTTTCGGGGCCATAGATGAGGGGAAGGAGTTTTTCCTGGAGGTAGCTGCCAGCGGAGACAGCTTGAGCGCTGTGCTGCTCTAAGAGCGTCACGGCAAGCTGAGGCCGGTTGTCTATTCATCCAGGGTGTTAACGGATGTGGAGAGGAGTTTCTCCAATTGCTAAAGGCATCTTTTAGCCACGCATTGGGCTGTGAAAAGATCCGCGATCTTCACAGGGCTCTCTCCCATCACTCTCCTCACCCATCACACACCAACTAAGATGCTTCTAGATGGGAGGATTAAGGATGGGACCGTAAGCAGCGCTCGAATTGCGCGCTGGACCCTTCTCCTTTCCCAGATGGATCTTAGAGTTAAAGGTCTTTGCGAGCCCAGGCTTGCGGCCAACTTGGTATACCCCGGCACATCCCACCAGTGTTCGGTGGAAGGGGTGTGGGAAGTCAACATAGGTTTGCGGGCCGGGATACATCCCACAGGTCGCGAGATTTATGTTGATGGTTCCAGCACAGTGTCCGCTGGCGAACGACTCACAGGGTGTGGAGTTTATGACCCTGCGGCAAACCTTGTCCTGGCAATTAAGCTCCCTAGCACCATGAGCGCGCAGCAAGCTGAGCTGTCTGCGGTGGCGTACGTCGTTACCCACCCAGAAATTTTCCAACCCCATACACGATTTGTTCGGACAGTATGTTCACATGCAATTCGTGTACGGAATACCTGGCCATTTGGTCCCGCCGTGGATACACCTCCGCGGACGGGCGACCTTTAACGGTGAAGCCCTTGCTGGAAAAGATCCTAGCAGCAGTAGGGGAGGAAGGGGAGATATTCAGCCATAAGGTGAAGGCTCACTCCTCCACAGAGCCCCGTGGGGAGGGCAACCAGCAGGCGGATGCGCTAGCCAGGGAGGGTGCCCGTAACGGCATTTTCTGGGACCCCTATGGGCCCGGACCCATGGCAGCGATCCAAGGCAGGGAAGGGAATCCCGGGAACGCCAGGGTAGCATTGCCCCTAGACCTTAAGACCGTCCAGAACCAGGATCCCGCCCTAAATGCGGTTCTCAGAACTATTACTGAGGGCAAGCAGGTAGAGGGTCCGTGCAGTACGGCAACCCTCTCCGTTAAAGAAGGCATGCTGTTCCGCGAGGAGCAGTGGGTTGTGCCGCAGCAGCACAGGAGGGAATTCCTCCAGTTGGCTCATGAGGGGCCGGGGGCAGGGCACCCCGGGCCCGAGGTTACCTGGCAACGGGTAGAGCAGGCGGGATGGTGGCCGGGACTCAGGGAGCAGGTCCGTGAGTTCTGTGCAAGCTGTCTTGTGTGCGCTGCAAACAACCCAGACCCCCAAAAAAGGAAAGTGCACATGGGGCACATCAGGAGGGTGGAGGGACCATGGCAGTCGATACAGATCGATTACATAGGGCCCCTGCCCACCACCCAGGGAGGCTACAAATACTGCCTCGTCTTGGTGGATGTGCTTTCCAAATGGTTGGAAGCCTTCCCCTGTAAAACAGCTACGGCGCTGGGTACTGCAAAAATCTTGGTCCGGGAAGTGTTCTCGCGGTGGGGACTCCCCCGTTTCGTGGAGTCAGACCAAGGGAGTCATTTCACCGGCCAGGTGATGCAGAACACCCTCATGCTTTTGGGCATTGAAGGGAAGTGGCACGTAGCGCACAATCCCCAGTCATCCGGGATTGTTGAACGCATGAACCGGACCCTGAAGGAGAAGCTGAGGAAAGAGACTATGAACTCGCCCCAAAAATGGGCGGAGGTTCTGCCTCTAGTCCTCATGGGGATCCGGGCCAGTCAGTCGAAAAGTACGGGGTATTCCCCGCACGAGGTCATGACTGGGAGGATCATGCGAACCCCCACCCATGTACTAGCGCCGGTGCTCACTGAGGGTCAGCTCCAAGAGGTGAACAGGGACAAGTTCGTCGAGACCCTCTTGGAGCGCCTGAAACAGGTTTATGAGCAGGCGGCTGGGAACATGGGAAGACAGCATCAGGGCAATCGCCTGTTGCTGGAACCCCGCAAGAAGCAGGAGTGGGAAGTAGGAGACCAGGTCATGGTCAGGAACTATGCCAGAGTAGGGAGTCTGGAACCACTGTATATGGGGCCCTACAGTATTGTAGATAAGGCGAGTCCCATGGTATACGCCGTCAAGGTACCTCGGCGCACTAAGTGGTTCCACATAAACCAGTGCAAGCTGTATAAGCCGGGTGCACAAGGGCCAACCACAGGGGCCAAACCTGCGAGTGGGGACTCGCAGCCCCGGGTAGGACCGCAGGGCACACAGATCGGTAAAGCAGCCTGCGTGAGGGGAGAGGACATCCTAGCAAAATGCAGGATCTTTTCTTGGGGTTGGGAGTCAGACGAGGAAGAGTTCGAGGAGCTCGACCAAGATAGTGACCCGATCGGGGAGGAGCTGAGATCAGAGGACGAAAGGTTCGCTCTCGACTCAAGCGTAGGGGAGATAGGGATTGCGAGTAGAGATCCACACAGGGTGGAGTCAGAAACTGCAGGTCCCGAGTCCAGGGGGGCGGAGCTAGGGGAGGCGGAGCCAGTGGCTGTGGTAGAACCATAGGTCGTGACGGTGGAAGTCTCGGAACCCGGTCCGTCAGCCTTGGAAGTCTTGCCCTTGAGGGAGATAGAGATTGCGAGTGGAGGACCACCTACTGGGCCAAGTAGGGCAGTACCAGAAACTGCAAATCCCGAGTTCAGGGAGGCGGAGCCAGGGGAGACGGAGCCAGCAGCTGTGGTGGGACCACAGGTCGCGACGGTGGAAGTCTCGGTACCCGGTCCGTCGGTCCTGGAGATCTTGTCCCAGGTAGCCCCCCGTAGGTCAAGTCGGACACCCCAGCCCAGGAAGGTATGGTCAAGTCCCCCGTGTGCCCCCAGGCGTAAGTTCAAGGCCAAGGCAGCACAGGGAAATCCCAGTCCCAGCGCAGCAGCGACAGGCTGCGGCAGATCAAAGTAAGGGGTCAGTGCCCTCCCACCGTTGGGAAAAGCTTGTGGCCGCCTTCACAGAGTATGAGTAGGCCGCCCTGGGAACGGGCGGCCCTGTACAGTTTATAAGTTAAGGATAAGTTATAAGTTTAAGGCATAGTTTTGTAAGTTTGGTTAAGTTTGTCATAACTAATTTTAAAATTGTAAAAGATACTGATGGGAGTTTAGAAGTAGGATTAGTTAAAAGTCTATCCAGAACACATGTCTTTTTACGTGAGGCGAGGTCAAGGGACCCGCTCACCCTTCACAAATGCCAGAGACTCTTGGGAGGCTGGCTACATCATTTTATCTGATCACAGGAACCAAGGAAGGATGGAACGGATTCTGGTAGTGCTCGCGGCGATTGGATGTGGATTGGCCTATCGAGGCCGCACCAAGGATGTCGTGGTGTTTGGTTGCTCCGGGGACACGGCCCCCATTGCGACGGATGGGACCGGGAGGCGAGAGGCTGAGGAGACCGCCACTTATTTCCACAAGGGATGGTGGCCGGGATGGCTGGGAACGAATTCAACTGAATACTCCAGTACATCGGGATTTGCCTACAAAGAGACTTCTTTGATGTGCCCCAAAGTGAGGATCATTGCACCCAGGATCAGCGTCACCGTCGGCAAAAGGATTTGTTTGACTTGTAATGGGAATGTCCCATTGAGCCGATGGTGGTGGCTACGAAAGCTGAGCAGGAATATGAGGAATTCTTCGGTCGAGTGGGAGCGATTGGGTAACAATACCCATCGGACAATTACGGGGACTAACGGACAATTGAAAGTCTGTTGGGACAAATGGTGGGAACCGGATGAGGGAATCTATGTATGTATGTGGGGGTCGAAGCACGTTTGCTCTAAGGGCATATCCATATTTTTCGTAAACCAGTGGCAGGATAACGGGAAATGGATGAGGTGGGATGCCAGCAACAGGGGGTGCGGAGCTCCATACTCTCCGATCCTGGTAAACGCCACTGAACTCATCACGCGCCCACGCAAAGCTCCGCCCACGATTCCGGTGGTTTTGGCTCAGGAGGAAGGGTGCCCTAAAACTACTAAGGGGCCCGGGAATGGTTTGGTATTGGTCCCTACAGACCAGATACTATTTCAGGGGGTACATTACGCGGTGGCCTCGGTGATTTTAAATCTCACCGAGGTGCGGTTGCCAGAGTGGTGCCCCAAAGAGACGGAACAGTTGTACCAGGTCCTGTTGACAAACATGTTTGGACAATTCTACGAGTTCGATTTTGCGGAGATTGACAAAACAAGCTTGTACACCACACCACATGAAGTTTTGGGTCAGGTGGGGAGACAAAGAAGGGCTGTTGTGAACGATATGTTCACTGCTTTCAATACAGGGACATCTGTGGTCAACGCTCTAGACAGCGTGGAGCTGCAGACCCAGATTAATGGTTTAAAAACCCAATTAAAAAACATCCTCACAAGCGAAAATAAAGTAGTGGGGTCTGAGTTACATGAGGACCAGGCCATGACGCTACACTTAAAGGAAATTGTGGCAGAGCTGGAGAAGCATGCGAGAACGGTAAATGCCCTGATTAGGGAAGATCGGAATGCATCCGATCAAGCTGCGCAGAATGCGGTGTGCGTGTTTTACAGGGCGTGGTTACTGGGCGAGGGCCGCAGTAATTTGGAGGATTTAAAACAAGGTTTGGTCCCGTCATGGATAAGTAACAAACACCTGCAGGCGCTCCACCCTTTTCAGAACGCATTAAACCCGTGCCAGCTCCGGCTAGCTTCAGAAGCATACCCAGTCCCCGTGGACTGCGGACGGTCTAACCATACCATTATGGGGATAGTATTACGTATGCCGGTTTTGGGCGACACAGCAAAGCCCGCCCCGGTGTATCAGGTAGAGAACATTGGTGTCATTCAGAGGGGAGCCCACATTCGCTACGCAACGATCCCACCTTACGTCATCCGCTGGGAGCAAACAATGACAGGTACAGATCTGTCTGGATGTCACGGCCGGGGAGCACACATAATACTGTGTCCCCAGCACTTGAATGCCTTTTTAACACCACAATGCGGGTTCAGAACGGCTGGCGCCAAGCCCATGAATTGCACCATGGAGGCAATGACACAAGATCATGTGCCTCCACAGGTGGCATACATAGGGGGTGGAACATATTGCGTTACCACTGCAGCGCAACACTACCAGCATGGAAACGGTAGCCGGTGTCCGGTGAGTGACAGCAGTTTCTGTTTTAAACCCAGGGCTGAAGTTCAAGTGGCACAGCAGCGAATTGTCCCGATCCCTGAACCATCCACTGTTCATCTAACAGTAAAAGAGAACTTTACCGACTTGCAGCGAATCGTCACGCATTTCGGTTACATCATTCCCCCTCTCCCTGAACACCTCACCAAGCTTTTGAAAGCCGTCGCGGTAGCGCAAAAACATTTTTACACCCTAGAGCAAAAGACAGTCGAGATAGGCACAGAAATTCTAGACATAGTAGTCCCACCGTGGTGGAATCTGTTCACCAATATTGAAGTGCCTTCTTGGATTAGGATAGCCTCCCACATTTTAGTTGTGTGCCAAGTAATAATTGTAGTGTACCTATTGGTCGTGCACTGCAAGCGAGGCAAGCGCCTCACAAAGCAGGAGAACACAGGAGAGTGGAGAGCACGCTACGTGCGCGTTCACGAGGAAAGTGCTGCGTAAACGGCCAGGATGACGCCGCTCCATTTTACCATGTGTGTTTTGTGTGGGCAACACGGTGGCATAGTGGTTAGCACTGGTGCCTCACAGCGCCAGGGACCCGGGTTCGAATCCGGCCTCGGGTGACTGTCTGTGTGGAGTTTGCACATTCTCCCCGTGTCTGCGTGGGTTTCCTCCGGGTGCTCCGGTTTCCTCCCACAGTCCAAAAATGTGCGGGTTAGGTTGATTTGGCTATGATAAATTGACCCTTAGTGTTAGGGGGGGATTAAATATGTGGGGTTATGGGGATAGGATGGGATATGTTAGGGGGAATTAAATACGTGGGGTTACGGGGGTAGGGTGGGATATGTGTACTGTGGGGATTAAAGCAGGGACAGGGTACTGGATTTGGATGATCAGCCATGATCGTATTGAATGGTGGAGCAGGCTCGACGGGCCGAATGGCCTACTCCTGCTCCTAGATTCTATGTTTCTATGTAATTGATTGTTAGTTATGGAGATATGTAACCAAGTTTGGAACTTTGTATTTTAAAAGAGTGGTTTTGATTATTTTTAACTTTTGTAGTTTTAAAATGGTTGTTTGATTATTTTTTCCTTGAATAATAAAAACATGCATATACAGGTGGTGCAAGAGGCATCGGCCTGTTGCACCTGGAAGACGTATACGCGATGTAAGTGTAAAAGGCAATACTGCCTACAGTTTTGTTCAAGTTAAATAATGTAATTTTTCCCTGGGAAATGAGGACGGCATGGAGACCCTAGATAGTTTAAGTTAAGGGAGTATTTGGATGTGGAGAATCGGGATAATGTTGCTCACCACCACTTTTAATTGATACGATGAGCGGAGTTATTCGCATCAACAGGAGGGACTGTAAAATTCGCAAATTATCACGATTCGAAATAACGAGAGAGATACAGATTCGTTCAAGCAGTTTTTATTTAAACGAAATGCTGTCATGTTTGAAATGGACACAAGAAGCCTGTAAAATGGCCGCCGCGCCTCGTGGCAGAAGTTTCCAGAATTTTCAGTGGGCAGACAAGATGGCGTTCGAATAAACATTTCAGTAAGATTGGATAATACTCTGCAAACATTGGTAAAGACAGGACACGGCCTGTCTGCATTCGATACAATAGCAAGAGATATAAGTGCTGGAATCGTTTTTCCATGCACAAGCAGGGACTATTGTACTGGGCAATCAGAGGCCCATCCAAAGACATCGATACGCAAATTCCCCGTGGCTCTACAATGAGAGAGCCATTCTCGGGTGCTTACACAAATATTTTGGAGGCCCCCAAAACCCCGCCAGGGAGGCTCCTAGCCGGTTCCACAATGGGAGAAACATTAACGGGTATTTGGCCAGTTACAAGTGTCACCGAAACCCATTACAGACAGAATCACCCCATACTGAGAAGTTTGAGCGCCAAGATTTTACAAAAGATGAGCATTAAGATTGGGCGGGAGATAAGGGAACCGAGTACTATAACTATAGACAACAAACGTCCATCGCTCTCTTGACTCTTGCCCTCGCTGTCCATCGGTCTCTTATTCTCTTGACTCGCTGGATCACGCTTGACTCTCTTATTCTGCTGATCCTTTTTGGGGGTCGACCTCGTGGCGTGCTGCGAACTGCTGAAGCTCTTTGAAGAGCTGGACTGCGAAGGCCAGTAATCGGGTGCACCATCCCGAAGGTCGGTGTGGAAGTGCAGTTTACTTTTAAGACACAAATAAAATGGCCTCTCTAAGAAAGTAATTTAAAAAGGAAATTCAAAATGGCTGACAGTAGGAGTCACCATAAGTAAATCATTCTAATTAGCTACAAGAATAGAGACAACTCGGAATTCCTTATCTAAGAAAAGCTTAGCAAGATAAGGCATCAATTAGTTCTAACCAGCTCAGGATGAGATAAGGTAAGCCATCAACCCACAGATTAGAGAATGAACATTGAACAAAGAGGTCTCATAAGGAAGGTCTGGTTATCTGATCTTTAAGGAATTTCTGCTCGTTATTATAACGAAAACCTATGCAATAACTCACAAGTTTGTGCTTCATTATTCAGGATGTTTAATGTTATGTCAAATGGCCTGTTCTGTGTACTTTTTGTATAAAGTATGTTCAAATCTTGTAAGATTCGAAGCATTCTGACATAGCAACTTGACTGTGTCAGAACCTTCCCTTGTAACAAGTAAACTTTATTAAAAAGCCTTCTTTGACACGATTTTATGTGTTCTACTCGGTATGTAAACTTCGACAGTTTCTTGGAGGTTCCACCGAGATCGCTTGCTACCTCTCGGTAAGTCACGGACAAAGGACACTATGAATTTCTAGTGGCAAATCCTAACTGGCCAAAAGTGATGTTTTATCACCTAAAAGGATTTCTCACTAGATGCTGAATTAGTGTAAGTCTGTTTCTTCCGACAAGCAGCACGGCGATGATCTGTTTTAGAATTGAGTTGAATCTTGTAACTTTTGCTTCTTTTATTTTAACGTTAAAAGGAGAAGAATTCTGACGGCTCAAGTCTCAAAACTAATCGGGCAAAGAAGGCAAGAAAGAGAGTCGGCAGGGTTGCGTCCCGGACTAAAGGTACCAGGTTGTGAAAAAGCGCTAAAAGGTTAAAACTGCAGTATCAAGGGAGGGTCCCTTGAGCCGGGGAAAAGAGTCTCGCGGCAGAAAGGTTTAGAGAGAAACCTTCACTTAGAATATAAGTTACGTATAAAGCATAAGTTAAATGTTAAGGACTCAGTTTGTAGGGGCGTTCAACGCAGGCTGAGAATTGATTATTTGTTTAGTTTAAAGTATAAGATTAATGTCTGATTACTTGATTTGTTTGCCTGTTTGGGCTTTCGCGTTACTTATCATTGTCTTTATTGTTGTTAATTCTTGTTATTGTTTGTCACTTGTGGAGCTCCGAAGGGTTAATAATAATCGTAAGGGGGTAAAGGGTGAAACTTTAGAAGAAGAATGCCTAGTATAATTAAAACTTTACTAAGAATAGAAGAATTACATGTCTAGAGGACTGTCTCGCAAATAGAGACCCACAAAGAAGAGGTAAAAAGTCAATAAATTGGTCAGCCTTTTCAGACTGGAAAAAGGAAGCAGAAAGGCGTAAGGACCATAGTATACAAGCCAGTAGATCTGACAATAAAAAATAAGAGAAAAGACCCTGAGTTAATTGGCTAAACAAAATGAAGTTAGACAAATAGGGACCAAAAGAATAAAGTTTCCCTCTTAATGGAGCAAGCAGCTTCTGCAACACCGGCAGACCAGAATTGAAATCTGAAACTCAAAGAAAAAAAAAAGGAAGGGATTTGGAAAGCCAGGAAAAGCTGCTGAGAAAAGTTTTACCAACATGGAAGTTATTAATGTCTGTGCCGAGATAAAAAGCTAATATACAAGATTTGTTGAGTGAAAGGAATCTTAAAAGGAATACTGGGATCTCAGTTGTGTGAAAACTGTGGAAAAAAAAAATTCCTGATTGTGTGAATGTTTAAGTTTGTTAAGTTACAGTATTATTTAATCTGCCTAAAAAAAAAGTGTCTGTCAGTTTGTTTATGTTTTAGCTCCACCCACTCTTTTGTACAGAGAGCTAAAAGCTGTTTTTAACTCTTTGAAGACTTGTCTTGAATGATACTCAAGTGTGTTGTTTTAAGTTTGTTAATTGTTTTACAAAAGAGGTATAAGCTTCAGCCTTGAAGTCACAGTTGCCAATGTGCCTGGAAAGAAAATGACAATTAATTTGAATGTTTACAAGGCATGGTAATTGTTTCTTTGTTAATGTGACGATGTGTTCTTTCTTTTCCAACTGACACTGGTTAGTTTAAAAAAAAAATTGATCTGGATTGAATTGGAATTATTGAGGTTAATTAACCTATTAAAAACCAGACTTTCATTGTGCACGGTGAAATTCTGGTTGGTGTAAATTTGTGTAGACCGCATTGAATAAGATATTTAATGGTCTGAAACCAGATTTTGAAATATTTACAGTCTTGGATACAGAACGGGTTCTGGTCCATACCATTGGCAGAGGAATCACAAGGAAATTCGCCTTTACTGTCAGGGATAGACAGGAATTTTATATCAGACTTTGCAGGGAAAGCATTGTGCCAAAAAAAAAAAATAGAAAAAAATAAATAATAATTTGAATTACAATTTAAGTTAAGCTGGTGTGTAAAAAACTGAGAAGAAGAACAAAAAAAAAAAAAAAAAAAAAGTTTGTTTAACAAAAGATTAAGTTTCGGTCTAAAATTTAACCTTGGAGTTGCGGTTGCTATGGTGAAATCTTCCAAAGCACTCTGATTTGATTTGTTTAAATTCAATGTTTTTACAGTATTTTGGAAAGACATCTGAAGAAAGGACAATAAGAAATATGATGTAATTTACTAGTTCTGCAAGCATGTGCTATTTTGTTTTGTTTTATCTGTTCTGTTCGTGTTCAGTTAAAGTGTGAAAACACAACTGCTTTTTTTGGATCGGGAAAGTTTTTTTTTAAATTTACTAAAGTGACGCAATTACGTGCGCCTGATAATGTTTTGCTCCACCTTCTTAAAAACCTGCAAAGGAGTTAACCCTTTCCACTGACAGCTGATTAAGTTCATCAAGCAATAACTTCGGTATGACATTTAAAGATATTGGACATTATTAATTTTAAGTTAATATTTCCCCACAGTGACAGAAGTTAAAATTATGATTTGATAAATTAACCCCTTGGGCTCTAAGCAGAGTCACAATGGATTCTCTTCTTTCTTTTGTTATATGGAAGTTACCTTGTAAACTAATTGCAGCACTTCTGTCTCTAATGTTAAAACACTGTATAAACCACCTAGCCTGGAAATCATTTGTTTCTGAAATTGGAAATGGAAGATAAATTGATAGAAATGAAATTGAACATAGGTTTTGTCAATCAGTTCAACAGTACTGCTGTTTGGATTTTGGGATAATTTTGTAATAACAAAATAGACTCAGGCACTAGATATATTTTGGGTTACTTTTGGGAAAATAAAAGATCCTCTAAAATAATGATAAATAAAAAGTGTTTGTAACTTGGACCTAGTGAGAATGTTTGATCTATGTTTTCAATCTTGAATATTGTACTGGACAGTAAAGTTACTCCAGGGCTCATGAATGAGATATGAATGGTAATTAATGGGATGTATAAAATTGAAACAGGAGAAATTACACTGCTGAATGGGAATTTTAAAAACTTGCTAGTGAAAGTCAGGAAAGTGCAGTTAAGAATAGTAAATTGATAGCTTTCTCTTGGAGACATTTGTGTCCCTGCCTAAAATGAACTTTTAAGAAAACTGAATTTGATAGCCTGGCCACTATCCAAGATATCGGGACCATGCAGAGGAAGATGAACAAAGACAGTCTTTTGATAAGATACCTGAAAGCCCGAGAAAGGCACATGTGGCATGATATTGAGATACCGGTATGAGTGTGCAAATGTGATTTGTTACGTATGAAGCGATTACCATCTGGGAATGTATGGTGAATCTGCACTGAAGAACGGGTCTCAGACATGCTCAGTTACTGGACAACAGCAAGACATGAAATGGTTAATGTGGCTCAGGAGAGCGAGACAACTTTTAAAGCATTGACACATACTCCATCGAGAAACTATCTAATTAATGAAACAATCAGAATAGAGTTAAACACACTGGTACCTGTTAGAAGGATTGAAATTGAAGTTGAAGTGGAGAGTTACCTGGAATCTGAATTGGGACAATTGAGGGCTAAGGAGAAATCATGTTTAGTAAGAATTATCCACAAGATGGATATGAGTAAAAGAGAGATCTGGAGAATCTTTTAAGTCCATGATTTGTTGATTAGATGTTAAACTGTAATGTTGCTTGAAATCAGGAAGATAGAAGAAACAGAGGATACCCCAGGCGGGGCAGAATTGGAACACCGGAATGGACTATTAGAAGGGAGAAATCTTCAAGACTCCCTACTAACTAACGCCCAAGTTGAGAGAGAGCAATAAGAACTAGCTAGATTAGTCAAGAGCCGATTGTGAGAAGTCAATAAGGGTTATTTCCTTCTCAAAGAAGGGAATTGTAAGAAATAGCTGTTAGATTCAAAGATGGGTTTTAATTCTTAGAACAGAAACTGACAACATGCAGCCAGGAATAGATAGCAGAAATGCCAGCAAGGTTGAATATCAAGCATCAAAAGACAAATAGAAATGATAAGGGAATCGTAAAATGCAAAACAACACAGGGTGGGGGGTAATAGACAAAAAAAAAAAAAAAAAAAATATTCTTCCACCCAAATGGGATCTGCAGGCTAGGGAAAGAGAGAGGACTCTTTTCAACTGCCGGTGACGTCGACCTTGTATACCACTTGGTCCGCACTCTGGAGGCTCACGTAGAAGCACCTGTGCTTTGGAGAACCCCACAGGTCAGGTATAAACTGTGTGGGTCATGAATCAGTCCTCCTCTATAAGCTGCAGTCCCCTAGGAGAACCCCACAGGTTAGGCATAAACTGTGTGGGCCATGACTTAGAACTCCTCTATGAACTGCTGTACCCTATCTCCTTAGAGGGTGTATAGCAACACTCGAACTGCAGGCTAGTATAAGCTGCAGGAAAAGTTAGAGAACAGCAGACTAATGAACCACAAAAGTACGCCACAGTCACCAAAACACAACTAAAACCCCTACAAGAACATACACCCAAACACCAAGAATAGACAGAGAAGAAGGACGATCTTAGATAAGGTCAACCATCAATACAGGTATATCCCGGGGATGGTTACAAACAGAAAAGAAGTCGGTATCCTTGACTAGATTTTAAGTTAGTATAAGGACCGTTAGGAGAAAGCTATGTTGTCCTAGAAAGGACAAAAGGGGAAAATGTGGAAGTGCAGTTTACTTTTAAGACACAAATAAAATGGCCTCTCTAAGAAAGTAATTTAAAAAGGAAATTCAAAATGGCTGACAGTAGGAGTCACCATAAGTAAATCATTCTAATTAGCTACAAGAATAGAGACAACTCGGAATTCCTTATCTAAGAAAAGCTTAGCAAAATAAGGCATCAATTAGTTCTAACCAGCTCAGGATGAGATAAGGTAAGCCATCAACCCACAGATTAGAGAATGAACATTGAACAAAGAGGTCTCATAAGGAAGGTCTGGTTATCTGATCTTTAAGGAATTTCTGCTCGTTATTATAACGAAAACCTATGCAATAACTCACAAGTTTGTGCTTCATTATTCAGGATGTTTAATGTTATGTCAAATGGCCTGTTCTGTGTACTTTTTGTATAAAGTATGTTCAAATCTTGTAAGATTCGAAGCATTCTGACATAGCAACTTGACTGTGTCAGAACCTTCCCTTGTAACAAGTAAACTTTATTAAAAAGCCTTCTTTGACACGATTTTATGTGTTCTACTCGGTATGTAAACTTCGACAGGTAAACGGTGTCTGGACCCGAAGGCCCGAGGAGATGAGATGAGATGAGAAGAGAAGAAGAAGACTACACGTGCCGCCACGGTCAGTAAACCCCGACCGCGCCCGAAAATATATAGACCATTTTTGAACTCTATAGGTTACTCCACGAACTGGCACAGGAAGACTCTTCTTTGAGTTGTATCGAACCCGTTGTTGACACAGGAAGACTCTTCTTCGAATTCTACAAGGTGTCCGAGGTCCACACAGATCTTCATGACAGCAGACGATCTAGCCTGCTGGCCGGAGCAGAGCAAATAAACAAGTGGGGTACAGAGACCCCTGGTCAACACGTGAACAGTCAGGTGCTGCAGCGAAAACAGCCGAGCGCCGTTTTTTTTAGAATTCTCCGAGGTATCACGAGTGGTGAGCATGCTTCTCGATCCTACAGATCTAGATTAGTGTAGGTATTGATAGGGGAGGGTGTTTTCTTTATTAAGGATAAATATAATGTGTTCCCCCTTTTTCGATGTGTCGTGCGCTCCTCATTACCCTAAACCTAGTTTTATAAATGTATGTAAGCTTGTACTGTCATTAATCTGTGCTTATGACATGTATTTCGTGACCTTGAACAATATGAAATAAAGATTTCCATTTCGTACTATTCAACCGGGTCTACCTGAGTTTTCTCTGCATTACTGCTCTCGCACCTAAGTCCAGTGTCAGAACCGTAAGGGCGAGTGGGTCGAACCACTCACAGGTGTTTAGTGCTACAAGGCTGGCTGGAGACCAGAGCAAGCAATAAGGCCTAACCCCGCACAAGCACCTAGCAACGCGAACCCCTTACAGACTGCATGACATTGCTTACCTGGCAATATACTTTGCACAACTGTTGTGCTTGATTACATGCCCGAGTGAGTGAGTAAGAAAGACTACTAACCCTCAGCTGGACATCTCAATGCCAGTTCTCAATGCTCATTATCTTAATTAAGTTAATCATAGGATCATAGAATAGTATAGCACAGAAGGAGGCTATTCGGCCCATCGAGTCTGTGCCGGCTCTTTTGAAGAGAAATCCAGTTAGTCCCACTCCCCCGCTCTTTCCCTATATCCCTGCAATTTTTTCTCCTTCAAGTATTTATCTAATTCCCTTTTGAAGGCTACTATTGAATGTGTATTCACCACCCTATCAGGTGGTGCATTCCAAATCCTAACCACTCGTTGGGTAAAAAAGTTTTTTCTCATGTCACATCTGGTTCTTTTGCCAATCACCTTAAATCTGTGCCCTCTGGTTATCGACCATTCAGCCATTAGAAACAGTTTCTCTTTATTTACTTTATCTAAACCCTTCATGATTTTGAACACCTCTATCAAATCTCCTCTGAGTCTTCTTTGCTCTAAGGAGAACAACCCCAGATTCTCCAGTCTATCCATGACCTCCTCAAAAACTGTCAATGGCCTGAAATGTTTGTGTCCTCCTCCCTTGCAAGTTTTCTTCCTGCTGCCATGAACCATCCTGTCCAGCAAGCTGAATAATAGATTCATAGGCTCCAAAATTCCGATGGAGCTCCAGGACAGAAATCAGGAAGATCGTCCTTGGAGAGGGCTGGCATTTGGAGGGAAACCCAGATCCACCAGCTTTCCACCCCTTTTAAAGTGCAGATAAAATTCCAGTTGGCAGAAGCAGGCAAGTTTTTTGCCCACTCCCCATGTCTTGGGACATGTCTGGGTGAGTTCCTAGTCTACTGGTCTGCCCATTATGCCCTTGTTAAGCCCACCAGAACTCTCTCCAGCAAATAACTGCTGAGAATTCCTTTCAGAGCCTACAAAAAGGCCTCAAAAGTAAGCATGACACTGGTAATTAATCCCAGAGGGAAATGATTATTGTTAAAATCATGGCCTTGTGCTCCCTTAGGAGCTGAACAAAAAACTTGCAGTTTCATTGTCAGCCCTTCTCAGACCTCTGAACCCCCCTATCAGAATTTCTGCCAACGAAATGGGGTGGGATCCTTTGAAGTGCTCATGCAGGCATCAGCTCACTTTCACCACTGGTTTTAATTCTTCTCCCTGTAGGGTGTCTGTATGTTTAGCATTTGACCTGCCCACGTGCATGATGCTACACTTTTCTAAGTTAAACATAATTTCCCAAACAGAGGCCCAATCCACCAGCACATCTGCTTGCAGTAGCCGAGTATCCTCTTCAGTCCTTACTCTCGTACATATCTTGGTATCATCCGCAAACTTGAAATTAGTGAAGAGTAAAATTCGGCAGGGGGTAAAACAGGTGTCTGACCCAAACCTGCTCGTTTCCTGCCCAGCGAGTTCGGTTAAAATGAATCTGGCAAAAATAGGCCTGAGCTGGTCCATGATGTAGGCTTGCCTGTGCCAACAGCTCAGTGGGCAGACCACACCAAATTTTACAACAGGAGTCGCTGCCTCTAATTTGTATTGGCACACATCGTGTAGCACACTTGGTTGTGGGGTTGGTGGGGGGAGGGGGGCTCCAGCTGTTAATGGACAAATTATGGTGACAACAGAAAAATTGGCACATTGTTCATACCAACACATCGGAGACATAAGAGAATCATTGCTACTTTTAATGCATTAGAATTGGAGGTATCAGGAGCAAGGTGCAGGTAACTGAATTCATCAGTGTAGTTCACATTTCTTGTGGGACCCATTAGCCATGGCACAAACCCGAGTTTGGAACTGCCGCACCTGCTAGGAGCTACCATTTGAAGCTTGGCCACAAACATTGCCCTTTTGCACGTGTTCTTTCATTGTGCCAAAGCTGTACAGCGCACTTTTTTTTAATGGTGGAGGTGGTAGCTGAGATATCAATGGGAATCGGGGGGAAAACTCTTCACTGGCTGGAGTCATACCTAGCACAAAGGAAGGTGGTTGTGGTGATTGAAGGTCAATCATCACAGCCGCAGGACATCGCTACAGGAGTTCCTCTGGGCAGTGTCCTAGGCCTAACTTCCTTAGCTGCTTCATAATGACCTTCCCTCCAACATAAGGTCAGAAATGGGGCAGTCCATGCCCGCATGCAACAAGACCTGGACGATGTTCAGCCTTGGGCTGATAAGTGGCAGGTAACATTTGCGCCACAGAAGTGCCAGGCAATGACTATCTCCAACAATCAAGAGTCTAACCACCGCGCCTTGACATTCAATGGCATTACCATCGCAGAATCACCCACCATCAACATCCTGGGGGTCACCATTGACCAGAAACTGAACTGGACCAGCCATATAAATACTGTAGCAACAAGAGCAGGTCAGAGGCTAGGTATTCTGCGGTGAGTGTCTCACCTCCTGACTCCCAAAGCCTTTCCACCATCTACAAGGCACAAGTAAGGAGTGTGATGGAATACTCTCCACTTGCCTGGATGAGTGCGGCTCCAACAACACTCAAGAAGCTCGACATCATCCAGGACAAAGCAGCCCGCTTGATTGGCACCCCATCTACCACCTTAAACATTCACTCCCTCCACCACCGGCGTACCGCGGCTGCAGTATGTACCATCTACAAGATGCACTGTAGCAACTCGCCAAGGCTTCTTCGGCAGCACCTCCCAAACCCGCGACCTCTTCCACCTGGAAGGACAAGGGCAGCCGGCGCATGGGAATACCATCACCTCCAAGTTCCCCTCCAAGTCACACACCATCCTGACTTAGAAGTATATCACCGATCCTTCATCGTCGCTGGGTCAAAATCCTGGAACTCCCTCCCTAACAGCACTGTGGGAGTACCTTCACCACACGGACTGCAGTGGTTCAAGAAGGTGGCTCACCACTACCTTCTCAAGGGCAATTAGGGATGGGCAATAAATGCTGGCCTTGCCAGCGATGCCCACATCCCATAAAAAATGAATAAAAATAAATAAATAAATCGAACGCAGTCCAGACCTTCAGTGGAAGTACATGCATGGAGGCTATAAATAACGCTCCCAGAAAATTGCTCCTAATCAGCGCTTCAGTGCTAAACCTGCAAGTCTCTGTTTTAGTGCCTCCAGGCATGTTTAAATCATGGTAATCAGCAATTTGCCCCAAGATTGCAACTTTTAAACAGGCTCGTTTTATTAGTGCAGCACCCACTTAGCACCTGTTTTCACCCTTGCCCCAAAAGAACACCCATTTTATCTGTTGTTATTTTTTACATTGTAAAATGGTGTAATTCAGTTCAGTTCAGTTTCAATAAGCTTTTGTTTTGCCAACAGTGGGTGGAGGGTGACAAATGGCAGCCCCTGTGATTAAGTAGCATGATTTGAACTACAGCAATGTCAGGTTTATTTCACTGCATGTTACAGAGCAACAGTGTAGTTTGTACCTACATAAAGATAAATATATGGTCAAATAAAAATTTGAGTATTAAAGTTACATGGACATTAAAGCCAAATAGTCAAAGAGTAATTCTTCTTCTGCCAGTTGTCATTGGTCGCTAAGATGGCTAGAAGTAAAACAGCTGTGGCTGGATTTCCCTATTACTCAGCTAGTTAAGTCTGTGAGTAGCTAAACCATGCATTTCGCGAAGGTGTCAAATTGTACCTTCAGTCTCTACTGATGTAGCTCACCTCATCTGGGGCAATGATAGGGCAATAAAATTTGCCTCAGTAATAATCTCTGGATTATTGCCTGAGCCACGTGCAAATTGGTATAGAAGCAGACAGATCAGAAGAATTAACAAATGTTAAACTGAGTGATCTATCGAATTGTTAACTTAGTTATTGTGGATATTTGACCTTGATGAATTTTTTGTTACTGTTTCCTATCCATACCTGGCTGCCCAAAACATGAGCAATTGTTTGGTTCATGGCATCCTCCAGTGGGCTATTTTACCTGAATTCAACTTGGTGATAGCAGTCCGAAAAAGTAATTTCCAACTGTTGTCGAGTTTTAAAATCAGTCGCCATGAAAAGTGTAAACATTATCGAAAAGAGGCATAACTCCTAAGCCAATTCTTTACTGTAATATTAATCTACTCAGATTCTGTTAAAGATAATCTTGCTGCAGGGGCCAATCATCCATGATCCTGCTTCACTACTAAGGCAGAGCAGGAATCTGCCCCACAGGTGAGCTGGGGCTTCTGGGGTCAGATCATTTGCATTAAAACAGGTGAGTGCCCACAACACTATTGGCGCATCTTTGATACGCACTTGGAGGGTGCAAAAACCAACGCATCTGGGCAAAACTGGCAGGATCTCCTTAAAAGTTCTATAAGTTTTAAATCAGCTGTCTTTATAAGAGGCCCAGTCTAAATTTGGCAGCAATTAATCTTCTGCAGTGTTCCAGGCCGTGGCTCCAGCCTGGAACACTTCTGTGGTCCCCACTTACATTGCTCCAGTGACCTGGATGATGGTATCTTGCAGGCATCGAGTCCATTCGGGACCGCTTGTATTTACTGTAAAATTGTTTATGCTGTATAATATTTTGCCAACGTCCTTTCTTTGGTGCGATATTTTATCGGTAAATAAATCTGGACAGTAGTTGCAGCCTGTATGCAGTGGTTGAGTGTTGTGGTATTTTCTACTTTCTGAGGTAACAGGAGAATTGGGTGGGCATCCTACTTACTGGCCGCGATTTTGCTTACCTCAGGGGGTTTGTGGCAGGCGACGTCGGTGGCGGGTCCCGACCACGTTGCTTTCGCCATCCCGGCCTCTGAAATGAATTTCCCCTGATTGGGCTTGTTAAGCCCCGCCCAGTGCATTTCCCGGCCAATTAGAGGAAGCGGGTCTGGTGACGTCATTTGATGGTGCGTCATCAGCCGGTTTCCTTAAAGGGACCATGGCCAAATTTATTTTGACATTTGTGCTGTCCGTGTTCTACAGCATTGAGGTGCTGCAAACACTGACAAACACTGCACTCAGGCTCTCCCATGACTCGCTTCATATGCTTATGGAGGGAGTCACAGCACGCAGGGAGGTTCTCTTCCCTTCCCATGGGCGGAAGAGACCTCCCCAGGAGATCAACACAGCCTGGTTGCACATTGCACAAGAGGGCACAAGCAGGGATGTGGTCAGGAGGACCTGGGTGCAGTGCCGCAAATGTTTCAATGATCTCAGTAGTTCACGAAACGTTAGTACAAAGCCACACTCAACCTCATCCTGCTGTGCCTTTCATCACATCCCTACCTTCCCTACCGACTCCCGCACATCCTTACTCATACCAACTTACCTTGCACCTCCACCCATCCCTCTCTATCTATATTATCACATCCTCATCTCACTGGCCCCCCCTCACACTCACCCTCATCGAGTGCAACCATACCCACTAACAAAACACAAGGGTAGGCACTTGGGCATTTTATGCAATGTTCATGTAAAGTTTCTGTTAATGTGCCGTCAAACATTGAAACCTTTATTTTCAACACTTTGCATTCTTGGACAGATTTGTGTGCACTTTGGAAGTGGCTTAGTGAGTTGCAGTGAGACATAGTGAGACATAACGGTACCACCCACAATGGTAATGAGTATGAAAGGAATGGCTTGGGCATTATAGGGATGCTTTATGGTGTTGGTACCACCATGTGGCAGCCAGGGTGTACAGCGTCAAGTGAAGTAAATCTGGCTATGGTGAGGCCATCCCTGGCCTCCTGAGCAGCAATGTGTTCGGGTGCTGATGCCCTCTGTCCTGTGCAGCACCAGGTAATTGCAGAGAAGGTTAGTGTTGTTGTTGGTGCTGCTGGTGTGCCTGGTGCTACTGGTGTTGGGGCTGATCGTGGTAGGATTCTGAGGACCAAGGTGAGAGAGTATAAAGGGCACCCATGTTGATGGAATAGATGGCAGGTGAAATAGAGATGATGGAAGCGATCTGTCAATGGTGAGAGAGGTAATGAGGTCAGACTGGATGGGGACTTGTGTAAAGACTTGCACCATGGTGAATCTGTCGTGGAAATGCAGTGAGGAAGAGCTTGTGGCTGAAGGAAGATATCTCTGTAAGATGGGAGCTTTTACTTTACATTTGAAGCTGTCAACTCAACAGCTGATTCAATGGCCACTGAACTTCCACGTCAGTTTGACAGACGTGATCCACGAGCAGCGAGGACCCTGTGGGCGAGCACGTAAAATCAAAAGCTGAGCTCAAATGTATTCTTAATGATCTCTAAACAAGGTCATAATGACCTGAATTGGGTCCCCCGCTGCTGCGTGTTGGGTCTGCTCAGCGCTGCCAGACCCGACATTGGGAAAGGTGCGTGAGGGCGGGTTCACAGTGGGGTCCCAACCCGCCATCGATCGCGCCCGCTGACCTCCCGGAAAATCTCGGCCACTTTTTCAGGAAGCAATTTATCATAACCAGGCTTACTTAGTAGACCTGGACTGTGCTACTCATATGTGGCAGAGAGCAAAGTTGAGGTTTCCGTTCATAACAGACTCGATCTGCTTATGGAAACTGATGCCGAGCCGAAGAAAAGATGTTGAGAAATAGCCCAAATTGTAACAAGGGCACAGGCTCAACCACAGTTAACGGGAGGGATGATGGGGAAGTTGTATCCCCCACAAATTGAATAAATAACAATAGTTTAATATGGACATACAAAAATGATGGACAAATAAAGACCAGATGATCCATCAAGCCTACCACACAGTCATGATGCCTTAAGCATCTTGATTCACAACATCCCCACCCACCAGCAGCCATGTAATCTCCTGGAAGAAGTAAAAAAATATAAAGAACCCAAGACCAAGTTAGGGTATGAAAATCGGGAAAATTCCACTCCAGCCCCCTTAGGCAATCAAAACTAGCCCAGGAGATTACATTGACTGTGGTAACACAATACAGCTTCCTGTGACTCGAACTTTATTGCATCACTTCCTGTGATTAGTCCAGGATAAATACTGGACTGATCAGTTAGATCCTGGAGAGGCATAGAGTAAGACCTCTTTTGTATGTAGCACCTTTTTAGTTGATTAAAGCTTACTTTAAGTTCACCACGCGTAAGGCTCATTCTTACGACAATTTAATCAACTTTGAAAAACTTCGCACTCAAACTTTTTGGACGAACTCGGAACTAAGGATCCAGGGAATCACCCATCATGGAAAACATCCTTAAACCATCGCGTCTTGACTTGGACCCAAACACCCCAGCAGCCGGTAAGGTGTGGAAACACTGGTATCGCACGTTTGACAATTTCCTTGAGTATTGCAAGGCTGATGATGACTCAAAGTTGCGGATACTCATCAACTGTGTCACCCCGAATGTATTTCAGTATGTGGAGGAATGGGACAGTTACGAGGAGGCAATTCGGAAGCTTAAGAGACTATATACTAAGACACCGAATGAGGTCTATGCCAGACATCTACTAGCTACAGCCCAACAAGGGCCGGAGGAATCCATTGATAAATTCCTCCAAGAGCTTCGCAGACTTAGTATGGACTGTAACTTTCGGGCGGCCTCGGCAGAGCTGTACCGTGAAGAGATGATCCGTGATGCTTTCATCTGCGGACTTGCCTCCCCATTTATACGCCAGCGTCTACTGGAAAGTAAGACACTTGAGCTTCAGAGAGCTTATGACATGGCTTGCTCTCTAGATCTGGCAAAAAGAAATGCAGACCTTTATACAGTGCCCAGACCTCGGTCTACTGCCTTAACTACAGTCAGGCAATTTAAGAGGCCACAGGTGAACTCTATTAGGGAGGTCTTTATCCCTGACGATCAATCTGATGACTTCACTGATGAAGAGGATGATGACCCCACTGTGGCAGCCTCTTGGCAATCTAAGAAATGCTTCTTTTGTGGTGATGAGTTTCACCCTCGGAAATTCTGCCCTGCTCGCAATGCGTTTTGCAGTCATTGCAACAAAAAGGGTCATTTTGCAAAGGTTTGCCTATCAAGAGCCTTTACGAGGGCTTATCAAGCTAAGTCCTACCGAACTGCCCCGGTAAGGGCCTATCAAGATGTTCCGGCTAAAATCTATCGTGCTTCCTCTCGGGTTTCCTCTCGAAGAAACACACCTAGGGGGAAAAATTAGGTCGCGCCCCATTTGGGGCGCAAATATCGTCTGGACGCAAATATTAGCGCCTGGCGCTAATTATCGGCACTGACTGGAAACTTCACTTTTACCGCCCCGGGAGGTGAGTGGAGCGCTAAATCAGGCGCTGCACACCTGTCTTAAGGCGCAAAGGCCAAGGAGTGAGGCGCTAACTCAGAGCGCTGGTGAAGCTCATGTAATGTCAGTCAGCAATGGAACACACACACAATGGCACGGGCCAGTTCTTAAAGGGGATGGTTAATCTTGCTTTCCATCCACATCCTGTTCATTGCAGCCTTGAATCTCGGCCTGGAGAGACTTGCACATCAAATGTGCTGGAAAGAACAATGGAGAGTACCAGGCAAAGAGCTCAGAGTGCAGCTCCCACAGTCTCTGCTAAATCGATACAAGGAATGGCAAATCAAAATGAACCTGCAAAGTGCTGCTCAGTACCCAAAACTCCTTCACACAACATTGAATCTCTCCAGAAGTCTCTCCCTCTCTCTCTCAGAATGCGTAGTTCAAAAATGCCACCAACAATAAAAGACAGGAAGAGGCCCCCTTTAAATAGCGCCCCCCCCAGCCCCACAGCGATTGATAGCGTTCCAGTCTTCTGGTCGTTGGATGCGCCAGGCGGTAAGGCAGGGGGCGCCACTCAATTTCCGCTCCGGGGCGCCACAAGGGCGTTGCACCATGGAATGACGTCACAATCTGCGCGCGCAGGTGGTCGCAGCGGTAAAGTTTAGCGCCGCCGCACAATCTCTAGTTAAGTTCCCGAGCGGCGCAAACATCGCTGCGCCCGGGCGTTAGCGGCTTTGCGCCCCATTAGCGCCCTCTTAAGGCGCTAACGGGAGGCGCAACCAACTGAATTTTTACCCCCTAGAGTTTCAGCCACTCTTTGTGCAACGACACCAATTACAGCTGCTTGTCCTCAGAACCTATTCCATGCAGCTACAAAAGCATCAATTAATGGACATACTTTAGATGCCTTAATTGACTCAGGTAGCACTGATAGTTTCATTAGGGAACAGATTGTTGCAGAGTTAAAGCTACATGTTTTCCCATCGGACCAGGCAATTGCGATGGCTCAGTCATCACTTAATACCAGAATTTCTGGCTTTTGTATGGTTGAAATAACACTTAATGATCACAGGTATCCCTCCACCCGGCTTTCGGTGCTCAAGGACTTATGTAGTGATCTTATCTTAGGGCTGGATTTTCAAAAGCAGCATAAGAAGCTCACCATTGAGTTCGGCGGACCCAAACCTGAACTCACTATTTCTAATATACGACCTCGATTACCGTTCTGTGCATTGTCAGCAGCTTCACTGGATGAACCCTCACTGTTTACCAGTATCCCTCCTCGATGCAAACCGATTATAACAAAGTCACGACGTTTCAGTCAGGAAGACCAGTCTTTTATTGCGGCTGAGATTTCTCGGCTTTTAGCAGAGGATATCATCGAGCCTTGTTCGTCGCCATGGCGCGCCCAGGTCGTTATTGTTAAGAACCCTCCACATCTCACAAGAAATGGCTGTGCATTGACTATTCACAGACCATCAATCAATATACGGACTTGGACGCATACCCATTGCCGCGCATCGATGATATGGTTAATAAACTGGCTGAGTACACGGTGTTCTCAACATATGATCTGAAAAGTACCTATCATCAGGTACCCTTGAAGGTCTCAGACAAGCAGTATACGGCCTTTGAAGCCAATGGACGGCTGTATCAATTTCGTCGCCTCCCCTTTGGGGTCACTAATGGAGTGGCTGTCTTCCAGCGAGCAATGGATGACCTGGTCAAACAGGAAGACTTGAAGGATATGTTTCCTTATCTGGACAATATTACTGTCACAGGTCGCAATCAGCGGGAACATGACGCCAATCTCCAACGATTTTGGGATGCACTCCAGCACCGTAATTTGACATTAAATGCGGCTAAATCCATTGAGTCACAACCAACCATCAACATCCTTGGCTATTGTGTAGGCAATGGCATCATTAAACCTGACCCCGAAAGGCTTCGCCAACTCCAAGAACTCCCGCCACCTAAGAATCCGGCCTCCTTGCGCCGGGCCCTCGGCCTGTTTGCATACTATGCTAAATGGATTCCTAACTTCTCGGACCGAATCCAACCTCTACTGAAGGCCAGCACATTCCCACTAGACACAGCGGCTGTTGCAGCCTTTAACCTCCTGAAAAAACAGTTGGAGAAAGCGGCTCTTCACTCCATCGACGAGAGTCTTCCTTTTGTTGTTGAGTGTGATGCCTCGGAGGTGGCGATCTCGGCTACTCTGAATCAGGAAGGTCGTCCGGTGGCATTTTTGTCCAGGATTTTTCAAGGGGCTGAGCTACATTATCCTCCAGTCGAGAAAGAAGCTACAGCCATCATAGAGGCAGTACGGAAGTGGAGTCATCTCCTAACTCGCCAGCACTTTACCTTAATCACGGACCAGCGATCGGTCGCCTTCATGCTCGATAATCGAAAACGGACCAAAATTAAAAATAATAAAATCCAGCTTTGGCGGCTGGAATTGGCCTCTTTTGGTTACACCATCCACTATCGACCTGGCAAGGAGAATGTGGCTCCGGATACCCTCACACGAGCATTCTGCTCCGCCATGGCACCCTCTACGCTCGTAGACATCCATGATGGGTTGTGTCATCCGGGCGTTACTCGCATGCTACACTTCGTGCGGTCCCGAAATCTCCCATTCTCTACCGGGGATGTAAAGAAGATGTGCTCGGACTGCAGAGTCTGTGCGGAATTGAAACCTCAGTTTTTCCGCCCCTCGGGTGGTATACTCATACATGCGACCCAGCCAATGCAACAGCTTAGCATCGATTTTAAGGGGTCGTTGCCCTCTTCAACTCGCAACACTTATCTGTTGACCATGGTCGATGAGTATTCCCGTTTTCCGTTTGCCTTTCTCTGCCCCAATATGCTGATGACCACGGTTATCAGCTGCCTTGAGCAGGTATTTGCTTTCTGTGGCATGGCATCCTATGTTCATTCGGATCGGGGCCCTTCTTTTATGTCAGGAGAACTCAAGGCCTATCTCTCGGAACGGGGTATTGCTGCCAGCAGAACGACGCCTTATCATCCGGTCGGGAATGGGCAAGTCGAGCGTTTTAACGCTATCATCTGGAATGCGGTACGTCTGGCTTTGAGATCTCGGGGCCTACCCAACCAGCAATGGGAAGCAGTACTTCCAGATGCATTACACTCCACATGGTCCCTCCTTTCGACCGCCACAAATACGACGCCTCATGAACGGTTCTTCCGATTTCAGCGTCGCTCATCCTATGGGATATCTCTCCCGTCGTGGCTGACTACACCGGGACCAGTGCTACTCCGAAGATATGTCCGGGCGTCTAAGAATGACCCCCTGGTAGATGAAGTTGAGCTCACTGACGTCAACCCTACCTACGCCTATATTCAGTATCCTGACGGTTGGGAATCTACCGTGTCATTGCGGGATCTGGCTCCCTGCCCGCCGAAACATAGAGGGACACCAGGGGATGATATTGTACCAGGCACATCTCTGGGCTCGCCAGGTGCCTCTCATCACGATCTGGATCTGACGCCGGCTGGTACCTCACTCCAGCGTGCCGACCTGGGGCAGACTGACTATGAGCCCGTCGGGGCTCGCACGCGCAGCCACGATCCACCCCGTACCGTACGCTCGGAAACGGATCTGCCACAGCCCTGCCCGACACCCGTTCGGGCACCAGTACACAGTCAGGATCGTCCTGACCCCTCACAGAGCGGGCTGGATCACTCGGACTCTGGTCCACGGCCCGCGGCGGGTAAACGGGCTAGGGGCCCTCTACCGCTACGAGAACCCAAACGGGTGCGGCTCTCCCTCGTTCAGCGGCTACGAAATGGAGGGAGCATCCCGGCCTCCTAATCTTTTGGGGGGGGAGAATGTGGTAACACAATACAGCTTCCTGTGACTCGAACTTTATTGCATCACTTCCTGTGATTAGTCCAGGATAAGTACTGGACTGATCAGTTGGATCCTGGAGAGGCATAGAGTAAGACCTCTTTTGTATGTAGCACCTTTTTAGTTGATTAAAGCTTACTTTAAGTTCACCACGCGTAAGGCTCATTCTTACGACATTGAGCATGCTTTATAATATTTAGTATTCCGCCTACCTACTGTAAGCCATAATCTCCATCCCAGTCAGGAACTGGTCCAGCTGTCTTTAGAAGGAATGCAACAAATCAACACTCACTGCATGAGCCAGCAACATGTTCCAGAGATCCACTATCCTTTGGGAAAAGAAGAATCTCCTGACATTTAGCCTGGATCTGCCCTTCTATAACATATACATATGGCCCCTGGTCTTTGCTAACCTATTTAATTGAAATAATCTGTCAATATGAACACAGTCTAGACCCTTCATTATTGTAAACACCTTTTTCAGATCACCCCAGAGTCAATGCAACTCTAAAGTAAATAGACCTGGCTTTTTAAACTTATCTGGGTAGCTAAGGTGTTTTAAGCTGGGTATCATTCTGTGGCCCTCCTCTGAACCTCTTCCAAAGCCTCTATAACCCACCATGTGAGGAGTCCCAAACTGGAACTCTAAGTTAGGCCTAACCAAAATCTTAGAGAAGAACAAAATGGTGTGTTTTGTTTTGTATTGAATTGTCCTTCACAGCATTGGTCGTGAACCTTAAGAGAATTGTGTACTACAACAGACTTCAGTACTGTACTCTGTCAGCTGTAAGTTTGCTTGATGTTGGTGCTGCTCACATGCATAACATTACATTTACCTCAGTTAAATACCATTTTCTAAATGCAGGCCCATTCCCCATCAACAGCTAACATTCACACAATTCTTCATATCATCTGCAAACCTACATCTAGGTCATTAATGAAGATAGTAAATAATAAGGGCCCTAACACCGATCCCTGCAGGACGCCAATGGTTACTGGCCTCCAAGCAGATCAACAACCATTAATAACCACTTTCTGCCTATGGGACTGCAGCCAATTCTTAATCCAATGTAGCAACTTCCCACCAAGTCTACGAGATTCTATCTTGTACAGTAACCTATTATGATGTATCTTATCAAAGGCTTTCTGAAAATCTAAGTAGACAATGTCTACTAGGCTAGCCTTATCCACCAACTTAGTGACTTCTTCAAAAAATTCAATCAAATTAGTAAGACACAACAGGCTGAAATTCATCCGTTGAGCGCCACTCCGTAGCGCCATGAAATGGCAATAAAATGGCAGCAGCCGCTCTTTCGCCAGCTGGTGGCGGGTCCCGCGGCGGCCGCCATATTGCTCTCCCCCTTTGCACTAGCGCTGGGTCCTAAGCACGCCACGTTAACCTGGCGTGCAAGCAGGCTGACAGTGGCAATGTCTGCAACTCTTAAAAGGACACACACATCATTCAGGTGAGTTTGAATTTAAGGGTTTGGACTGTTTTTTTAAATTTATTGAAGTGATGGCTTGCTGCAATAGATGTGAAAAGTTTTTTAAGTGTATAAGGAGTGCTGCTGGATGCTTGCAAAGGCTCAGATGGTAAATGAAGGCTTTTGAGAAGACAGAACATGCTGCGGATATTCAGCAGGTCATGCAACATCCGTGTAGAGAAAAACATAGTTCACGTCTCATGTCGACATGCTGCCTGACCAATTGAGTATTTCCAGCATTTTATGTTGTCATTTCACATTTACAACATCCACTTGCAGAGGAAAGAGGAAGATGCCGAAGAGGAGGAAGCCGAAGAGGAAGAATCAGATGGAAGGATGCATCCCAGACAGCCACATTGTGGCCAGGATATCCAGGATGGAATCATCTGCCTGTGGTCACACTGGCTGGGCAGGCTGCCTCTTCTCATTGACCCACTGGCTGGGCTGGCTGCATTTCTTGGGTGTGTGAAGAATGGCCTGCACTGTCTCCTCCAAGGGGGTGAGGTGAGGCTAGGATTGGGAGGTGTGCCTTGTTATTGGGGCAGATTGTTGGTAGGTGAGTGGGGGTCGTGTGTTGAGCAGTGTGTGAGGCTAGTGGTGCAGTTGGAAGGAGACGGCTTTTGAAGATGCATTCACTGACCTTGACCAGTGGTCTGATGTCATGAAGCTTCTTTGGGCACTGGAGCCAGGTGGTGGGGGTGACACTGCTGGCAGTGATGGCCTTAGTGATGTACTCCCACATCGTTCTTTCTGGAGGGCCTCCTGGCCCCTGCGGGTAGAAGGCCGCTCTTGCAGTGTTGACCCCCTGCACAAAGCTGGAGTGCTGCGTGTGAGACCCTCGCTGCCCCTTCACTGACTTGTGAACCATTTGTGTTAGTGCTAAGGCAGTTTTCCCATTTGTTCAGGTTAGGAAGGTAATTCAGCTTTAACAGCTGAACATTCACATTTGAACTTCTTTTAAATATTGAATATTTCTTAAAAGGCAGAAAGGGCTGAAAAATGTATTGATTCACTGCATTTTATTTTGCATTGCTTCAGTGTGCATGGCCCCTTTAATTCTCAGACCTCTTCATTACCCACAATTCCTTGCGAGCTCCACAGCTTTGCTCACAGAGGCTGTGGGAAGCTGCAACGTCGGACCTGGACAGAAACTTCGTCCCGGATCACTCCAGCAACGCCACCAGGACGGCCTTGCACGGAAGGTGAGCGCTGTGCCAGCTATCTCCATGCCCTCCGCTTTGCTGGCGAACATGAATTTTTCCCCCAACCTTTTCTCCCAGAAGCCATGTTGAGTGTGTCTAATAACTCCTTCTGTATTCAGCTGATCATAGGTAGGGACCCAGAAATTCGTGGCCGGCACAAAAGCTGCCAGTGCCAGCACGGCTGGGGGTTAACGACCGCATAAAATGCCGGCGCTGGCAGGACTGAAAAATTGGCGCTGGGAACTAATTATCAATAGTCCAAGGCTAAACTCGCAGTGTAATGCTGTCCTGGTGACGTTGGTCCCGGCAGGAGGCTCCAATGTGATGTGCCCAAGCGGCGTTGCTGCTTCAATCACCTCTGAAAACGATGCTGTGCTTTCACAACGCATGTTGGGATTCTTAAAAGGGCAATGTCTTCTGAAATGGGGAAAAAAAAGATGTAAATGTATACAGTTAGTAGCCCTTACAGCTCAACTGCCTTCTGGAAAAAAAATTAGCATTAAAAAGAATTCCTGAATGGGCGTCTTCAGCTCTTAAAGCTGAATTCCCTTCCGCACCTCAAAAAATGGTAAAAATGCTTCAGCACTAACAAAAATGGCTCAGCAAGCCAGGGAAGGGGCACCCGGGGTCTCGCACGCAGCACTCCAGCTTTGTGCAGGGGGTCAATACTGCAAGAGAGGTCCTCTACCCACAGGGGTCAGGAGGCCCTCCAGAAAGAACGATGTGGGACCACATCACCGAGGCCGTCACTGCCAGTAGTGTCGCCCCCACCACCTGGCTCCAGTGCCCAAAGAAGCTTCATGACTTCAGACCAGTGGTCAAGGTCAGTGAATGCATCTTCAAATGCTGTCTCTTACCAATTGCATCACTAGCCTCACACACTTTACAAAGCACGACTCACCACCCCACCCTCCCAGTTACTCACCTACCAACAATCTGTGCTGGCCATTCTTGGCAAGGGCATGGCTGAGCCCTTGGCCAGCAACGGGACTGAAAGGAAAACAAATGCTGGTATCCTCATATGTTATCCTCCTTCTGGCATGCACCTCTTGCTTTCCTGCCCTCCCCTCACCATAACTCCACCCTTGTGCCTTCCTTATTTCACACACCCAAGAAATGCAGCCAGCCCAGCCAGTGATTGATCAAGAAGAGGGAGAGGAGAGAGAAGAAGAAGAAGAAACACCGTCACTCGATTTCACACTCCCAGCCATCAGCTGCTCAAGGTTGACCAGCAAAAGGTCCCCCACTGAAAGTCAGCAGCCTTCCACCAGCCATGCTGCAGCCACTGGGGTAGCACTGCATGACATCAGTAGGATAGGCAAAGGCACACAAAAGACAGTCACTAAGGGAATGCATAAGGGTGCTGAGTTGATTTCTTGATGTCACATTGGATGGATAGATGTATAAAGTTGGATTGGAAAGTTTGCTTTGTGGTGGCTTTTATTTCAGAATTGTGGCCAAAAGGATGCTGTGATGGTCAGTAACAGAGGGAAGGTAAGGTGTGGGACAAATGTTGAAAGGGGAATTGGGGTTGTGGTCACTGGTACCGCAGGTGGATGATTCCATCCCGGAGATCCCGGCCAGAAAGGGACTGTCTGGGTTGCATCTTTCCTTCTCCTTCTTCCACTTCTGCATCTTCCTCTTCCCTCTGCGAGTGGATGCTGTAAATC
The DNA here is from genome assembly GCA_030390025.1 of Squalus acanthias. Lineage (NCBI taxonomy): Eukaryota > Metazoa > Chordata > Chondrichthyes > Squaliformes > Squalidae > Squalus > Squalus acanthias. The sequence continues at coordinate 98,069,775 of CM059428.1, forward strand.
TGAAATAAAAGCATAAAATGCTGGAAATACTCAGCAGGTCAGGCAGCATCTTGACCTGAGACGTGAACTCTGTTTCTCTCTCCACGGATGTTGCCTGACCTGCTGAGTATTTCCAGCATTTTCTGTCTTCTCAGAGGCCTTCCTTTACAGTCCGAGGCCTTACAAGCATCCAGCAGCACACCCTGCACTCCCTGAACACTTAAAAACATTTTAACATGTATTGCACCAAGCCACTACTTCAATAAAATAAAAAAATTCCAGTCCAAAAACTTAAATGCAAACTTACCTGAAAGATGTGTGTGTCCCTTTAAGAAGTGCTGACAGCGTCTCTGCAGAGCTGCTGTATGCTGGGTTTTCATGGCGAGCTTAGGACTGAGGTGCTGTTAAGTTGGCGTGCACATCACCCTCTCTTAATTTACATTTCCAGAGCCAGCGCTGCTATCAGCAGCGCTAAGGCCCTCACCAAAATGGTGGCTGCCGAGTCCCGCACCAGAGGAGGGCGCTAGAGGGGTGGCTGCAATTTTTAGACCTGAAAACTCATGGCAGTAAGTGGCCCAATTTCTAGGCCAGCATCTCTTCTGATCCCTTCCAGCAACTTGGCTATGACTGAAGTAAAGCTAATGGTTCTATAGTTCCCTGGTACTGATTTGTCACCCTTTTTGAAAATCAGAACTACATGAGCATCCTTCCAGTCCAAGGGAACAATCCCAACTCAAGTAAGCTGTTAAAGATATGGGTATGGTGCTTGCAAAGCACATGTCCCATCTGTTTAAGCATCCTCGGGTAGATGTTATCTGGTTCAGCAGCCCTATCTGCTTTGAGGTTCCTAATTTTATCGAAGGTGATGTCCTCAACTATTTTAATATCTATAATTTTTATGTCGACAGTAGAACTCATTGCTGGTAATTGAGCATCATGCACAGGACTGACGACTGATGTAAAGTATTTATTTAAGACTGATGCCATAACCTAGGAGTCCATTTGAATCTGTCCTGAGGAATCCTTCAATGGACCAATTCAATCTTTAATGGCCCTCTGAATCCTGACATAGCTAAAAATGCTTTTGTCATTGCTACCATAGTTGTCCATGACCATCTTCTCCATTGACCTTTTTGCTGCTCTAATACCAGTTTCTGTTACCTTATATATATATATATTTCAAGTAGTTATCATACTAAAGAAAATAACAAATGTTTTCCATCGCTTTGCTAAACTATTATTTTATAGTTAAACTTTATACATGTAATTATTCTTTTTTTATAGCTCGAGGGAAGGAAACCCACGAAACAGACTTATACTTCCCTCTAAGTCAGGCAGCGCACACGGTCGTCTTCCTTGCTTCTTGGTCTGGTCTGTAGAGGGGGGCTTCCTGCTTTTCCGCGTGGTCATCAAGAGAGAGAGAGCGAGAGAGAGAGAGAGAGCGACCTCCTGGGTTCCTTCTTTTATATCTTTTTAAGGTCCATTGGCCTAAACATTCGGTTGCTTTGCGCCTCCCGTGGAGCGCAAAGCAACTAGCGCCCGGGCATGGCGTCGCCAACACCTCCCGCGAAATTCAGCGGGAGGTTAGCAGCGGCAGTAACCGTTAGCACCCCATGACGCTGCGCCGCTGGCGATGATGTCATTGCTGTGCGCAGCGCCCCGCTCGCTCCCCAGCCGCGATCTTCGGTAACGCCCCCTGACTTACCGCCGGACGCTATGTCCGACGGGGTCAGGGGGGCCTACCTGCGGCCGGGGCGGTGCTAATTAAAGGCGAGGTGCCAGGTGGCCATTTTTATTGCTGGCCGCCTGCCAGCACCTGCCCCCGTTGCCGTTCCCGGCCTCCTGACTAGCCGCCCCGTGGAGTGCCGGCTGCGCTCCGCGAGCCCAGCACTTCTCTTGAATGCCGGGCTGTTTTGCCGGCAATCCGCTCCCTGGTGGCCCAGCTGGGCCCCGGGTCGTGCTGCGCTAGGCCCCTCCCCTTTAATAAGGGGAGGAAGGCCTGCAGTACCGTGGCGCAACGTGCCGCGATATTCCCTCACAGCGCCCAAGAGGGAAGCGGGGCTCTTCCAGTAGCACCCCGCTTCCCTCTTGGGGCGCTACCGATGAATTTCGGCCGTGGGGACGCTAAATGTAATGCCCCAGCGAAGTTAGCGCCCCAAAGGGGGCGCGACTCGAATTTCCCCCCATTGTCTCTAGTATAAATAGCTAAAACCCCAGGATTGGGTCTTAGTTTCATGGCAGTTCTTGATTGGCTTTCCTTAACCATGTGTCTGTCTGCAGAGGCTGATGCCATTTCTTGATTAAGTTAATCGTTTTGTTAACACCTTTTAATGGCTCTGAGTTTTGATGGTGAATTTCGATGAGTTTTCGATGGGTTTGTTTACCCTGAAAGTCATGCTGTCTCTGTGGGGGGATACCTTGTAATGCAGGTTTATTTTGTTAAGTTTCACGCCGTTGAGTTGAGCTCTGCCCACCCAGGGGAGATCCATACATATTATATTCATCTTTATTACATACATCTTATATTAATAGTCTCGAGTCCATCACACATCATAATTTTGACAAAACATACATTTTTATTCTTACAGTGTGGTGCCCAAAACTGAGCACAGTACTCCAGGTGTGGTCTAACCAGGGCTCTGAATAGCTGTAGCATAACTTCTAACCTACACCCCCCTCCTTACTATAGTGCTCTAGATATAAAGCCCAGCATTCCATTAGCCTTTTTGATTATTTTATTTACCTGATTTTAATGATCTATGTACATGGACTCCTAAGTCTCTTTGGACCTCCACTGTTTCTAGCTTTTCACGATTTAGAAAGTACTCTGATCTATCCCTTTTAGGTTCAAAGTGGATGACCTCACAATTGCCTATATTGAAATCCATTTGCCACAGTTTTGCCCATTCACTTAATCTATTAATAAAGTAATTTTATGCTTCCATCTACACTGCTTACAATGCTGCCTATCTTTGTGTCAGCCATCTCAGAACGTCTTGCCAATATAGGAGAACTAGAAAGTGAACACTGAAAGGGCACACAAGTGTAAGCACCAAGGGTAGTCACGGTGGCCTTAAACAGTAGGAAGGATGTCAAATTTTTTGTCAGTGAGATGTTTTTGTCAATGATGGAATATTTGCAAAATGACTTGGGTAGGGTGGAGGAATGCTTGCACGAAGGAATAGTAGAATGATCTCCAAATGGGAACTTTGGAGGTTATGGAGGAGAGCTCAAGGTCAGCAAGTGACCGAGTTGAGTTTGTTGTCAAAAGGGGACTGTGAAGTAGCTCACTTGGATCTACAGATGGAGAGACATGGATCCCAGTGGGCTGGGGCTGGTGGCCACATACAGCTCCTGCTCAGCTTGGCACCTCTGCGACAGTCCTCCTGATCCTACTCCTCTTGCTCATCAAAGCAGAGGCCTAACAGAGGCCCAATCTGTAAACTTAAAAATTAGTATAAAAACCTTTAAAATATGTAAGCAATTTAACACAGAAAAGTGTGAAGTGATACATTTTGGTAGAAAGAATGAGAGGATATATAAACTAAATGGTACAATCCTGAAGGGGGTGCACGAACAGAGAGACCTGGGGGTATATGTGCACAAATCGTTGAAGGTGGCAGGGCAGGTTGAGAAAGCAGTTAAAAAGGTTTACGGGATCTTGGGCTTCATAAACAGAGGTATAGAGTACAAAAGTGTGGAAATTATGATGAACCTGTATAAAACACTGGCTCGGGCCCAACTGGAGTACTGTGGCCAATTCTGGGCACCACACTTTAGGAAGGATGTGAAGGCCTTAGAGAAGGAGCAGAAAAGATTTACGAGAATGATTCCAGGAATGAGGGACTTCAGTTACATTGATAGACTGGAGAAGCTGGGTTTGTTCTTCTTGGAGCAGAGAAGATTGAGAGGAGATTTGATAGAGGTGTTCAAAATCATGAGGTGTCTGGACAGGGTAGATAGAGAGAAACTGTTCCCATTGGCAGAAGGGTCGAGAACCAGAGGACACAGATTTAAGGTGATTGGCAAGAGAACCAAAGGCAACGTAAGAAAAAACTTTTTTATGCAGCGAGTGATTAAGATCTGAATGCACTGCCTGAAAGGGTGGTGGAGGCAGATTCAATCACGGCTTTCAAAATGGAATAGGATAAGTATCTGAAGGAAAGAAATTTGCAGGGCTACGGAGAAAGGGCGGGGGGAGTGGGACTAGCTAAAGTGCTCTTGCAGAGAGCCGGCACGGGCTCAACAGGCTGAATGGCCTCCTTCCGCACTGTAACCATTCTATGATTCTATGATACTGTTTAATATTTAAGGACAAAATGTCTGCTCCCAGGCAGTCACTTACCAGAAGTTTTAAAGTATAAAATGCAGCCATAGAGAAGGTTAAGAAACACTACTAAGTGCACAAATATGTTGACCTGATTCCCAATATGACCTCAGCACAGCACTTGAAGGAATGAGACTGGATCAAGAGTCAAAGGAACAGACCTTTATTGTAAAAGTCTCAACATCATCAGTCTTAAGATTCAAGTGTGTAGCTTGTAGGTGGCAACCTTGGCTCAGAAGTAACACACTTGCCTCTGAGCCAGAAGGTTGCAGTTTCAAGCCTCACTCTAGAGAATTGAGAATCTCATTTAGACTGACATTTCAATACAGCACTGTTGGAGGCCATCTTTCGGAACAGATGTTAAACCAAGGCCCAGTCTGGCCTCTCAGATAGGTGTAAAAATCCCAGAACACAATTTGAAAAGAAGCAGCGGAGTTCTGCCAGTGACCTTGACATCATTTGTCCCTCAATGAGCAGCACTAAAAGCAGATTATCTAACTATTTATCTCATTGCTGTTTGTGGGACATTGCTGTGTGCAGATTGGCTGCCACGTTTCCTTACATTACAACAGAGGTTATATTTGAAAAAGTGCTTAATTGTGAAGCACTTTGGGATATCCTGAGGACGTTCTATCTTTCCAAAGATTTTTCTCTCTTAAAAGCTAAATACCCTTTGTCTTCTCTCCTCAAGACAATGGCCTAGAAATTCGGGGGGTTTAACGCCATCCATTACCGCCAGATTCAGGGAAAAAAATGGCGGCAACTACTCTTCCGTCCACTGCCGGCGGGTCCCGCGGTGGCCGCCATTTACGGATGGATGGCAGCACTACCAATATCAAATATCAGTGATCACTAAAATCTTGGAAATGATGCAGATCATAATGTCAATGACTGTGCAACGCTCACTTGATGCCCAATCTGCAAGTTTGGAGCTCACCGTTTAAATTTCCGGCGTGCCTTAAGTGCGACGAGCTGAGCAAGCATTGAGAAGCAAGAAGGAGGCTCAAGCAGCGGTACTTAAAGGGATCATTAGCAACTACTTGCACCTGATATGTTTCTGCAGTTTGACTGGCTCTGTGCAACTTTCTGCAACTCCAGCAGCTTTATAAACTTCTTTCGAGGTTCTAAGGTAACAGGGAGTGTTTTTGCAAGTGGAGAAAGTCTTCATTCTTATTTCAAGGCTTCTGCTCACAACATTTGCTCACAGTCATGGGGGCTCTACTGGCAGTCCCCCTCGCTCTCGAGTATCTTCGGGTGAGGGAACGGGGGCAGCGAAGAAGATGAGAAGATGTGCGCAGAGGGAGGAGGAGGAGGACCAGAAGGGCTCTCAACAGGAGGCTTTACCTACCTAGGGTCTTCAGAGAGCACTTCTCTTATATCCACTTAAACAAGGAGCAGTGTATTAGCAGGCTACGCTTCACCAAGGAGGTGGCCACAGAACTTTGCCACCTCCTGCAATGACCTCAGCTTGAGAGCAGGGCGACCACGGCTCTCCCAGTGGCAGTCAAGGTCACCGTGGCCCTCAATTTTCTCGCCAGCGGATCCTTCCAGTCTGCAGCAGGAGACATAGCTAACATCTCACAGTTCGTCGTCCATCGCTGCAACGGGAGGTCACTGAGGCTCTACACCAGGAGAGGGGACTACATTGGCTTCTTTCTCAGCAGAGAGAAGCAGGACGAGCGCACATGTGGCTTTGCCAGGATAGCGGGCTTCCCCATGGTGAAGGGCGCCATCGACTGCACACACGTGGCTTTGCGGGCGCCGTATAACAATCCTGAGATCTTCCATAACCGCAAAGGCTACCACTCACTTAATGAGCAGTTGGCGTGCAACCACGCCCAGCGCTTCCTGAGGCTCAATGCCCGCTATCCTGATGCCTTCATGCTGCGTCAGTCCAGTCTTCCAGCAATTTTCCAGCCACCATAGCAAACTCGAGGGTGACTACTCGGAGACAAGGGCTATCAGCTCTGCATCTGGCTCATGACTCCCCTCTGCAAGCCCAACACTTGTGCCCAGCACTCATAAAATTCCACCAGGAACATCATTGAGCAGCCCATTGGGCTACTGAATCAATGGTTCTGCTGCCTTGACTGCACAGGAGGAGCCCTCCAGTACACGCCGGAGCAGGTGTCAATCATCACAGCCCCAGGACATCACTGCAGGAGTTCCTCAGGGCAGTGTCCTAGACCCAACCATCTTCAGCTGCTTCATCAATGACCTTCCCTCCAACATAAGGTCAGAAATGAGGATGTTCGCTGATGACTGCACAGTGTTCAGTGCCATTCACAACTCCTCAGATAATGAAGCAGTTCATGCCCTTATGCAACAAGACCTGGACGACGTTCAGGCTTGGGCTGATAAGTGGCAGGTAACATTCGCGCCACAGAAGTGCCAGGCAATGACTATCTCCAACAAGCGAGAGTCTAACCACCGCCCCTTGACATCCAACGGCATTACCATCGCCGAATCCCCCACCATCAACATCCTGGAGGTCACCATTGACCAGAAACTTAACTGGACCAACCACATAAATACTGTGGCAACAAGAGCAGGTCAGAGGCTAGGTATTCTGCGGCGAGTGTCTCACCTCCTGACTCCCCAAAGCCTTTCCACCATCTACAAGACACAAGTAAGGAGTGTGATGGAATACTCTCCACTTGCCTGGATGAGTGCAGCTCCAACAACATTCAAGAAGCTCGGCACCATCCAGGACAAAGCAGCCCGCTTGATTGGCACCCCATCGACCACCTTAAACATTCACTCCCTCCACCACCGGCGTACCGTGGCTGCAGTATGTATCACCTAGGGGCAGCACGGCGGCATAGTGGTTAGCACTGTTGCCTCACAGCGCCAGGGACCCGGGTTCGAATCGGCCTCGGGTGACTGTCTGTGTGGAGTTTGCACATTCTCCGCGTGTCTGCGTGGGTTTCTTTCGGGTGCTCCGGTTTCCTCCCACAGTCCAAAGATGTGCGGGTTAGGTTGATTTGGCTCTGATAAATTGACCCTTAGCGTTGGGGGGATTAAATACGTGGGGTTACGGGGATAGGGTGGGATATGTGTCGGTGCCGGCTCGATGGGCCGAAATGGCTTCTATCTGCACTGTGGGGATTCTGTGATTCTGTGATCTACAAAATGCACTGCAGCAACTCGTCAAGGCTTCTTCGGCAGCACCTCCCAAACCCGCGACCTCTTCCACCTAGGAGGACAAGGGCAGGAGTTGCATGGGAACACCACCACCTCCAAGTTTCCCTCCAAGTCACACTGGGCACCATATTGGTAAAGGGCTTAGCGCGTACACAACTAACATCTGCTGGCAGCATGCAGAGCAGACAGAGGATGCTGATTGACGCCAGCGCTGCCATTTTGGAGCTCCACGCTCCAGCCTACGCCCTCTCTTAACCTCCCTCAGCTGAACACGTGTTCAACAGCATGAAGGATTCCCCCACCAGTGCTATTTAAAAGGATCATCAACTATTTACAGTTTAGTTGCTACATTATTTCTTCTGGCTCTTGCTGCAATTCTACACTTTTTGGGTGATTTTCCATACTTATTGAAAGTTTCAATAGTCTACATTAGAGAGGTCTGGCTAGTGTTGAAGGACTTTTTTGGTGACTTAAAGACGTGTGCACAAACCACTTGCTTCCAGACATGGGTGGCCTAATAGGGCTTCCTCTTCACATTGAGCATGACTGGAAGAATAAGCAGAGGCCACACAGAGCAGGACAAGCTGCTAGAAGAGGGAGGAGGAGTGGGAGAAGGTCTCCCAGCAGGAGGCCATATCTGCTGAGCGTCTTTACGGAGTGGCTCATTTGGAGAACAGATTGTAGGCATGCTGTGGTGCCCTGGAAAGCCCTTTGCACACTGGTATCCAGAGCCATGATGGCAAAAGTCTGCGCTTCCATGGCAGCAAGCAGAGATTGCATGACAGCAGTGTGAGCTTCCACAGCAGCACTCAGACGTTGCGTGGCTGCTGCTGATGCCACAGTGGAGGCCGAGACATCGGTCATCAGACCTCGTCCTCCGGCGAGCTGACACCTGCGCTATCCTTTCCCCCGCCTTGGCTGCAGCACAATTGTACCCAGTGTCTCACCATGGGCATATCCCTCCTCTATGCTATCCTCTAAATTACAAAAATGAGAAGTCGCACAACACCAGGTTATAGTCCAACAGATTTATTTTAAATTACAAGCTTTCGGAGCTATCGCCCCTTCTTCAGGTAAAGTTACAATGAGTGAATCTACAAAAGTTCACAGAATATAAACACAGAAACTGCAGAGATACAATCTTTCCCTACATCAAAGACACACCAAGAGCACAGCCAAGATAATGAGATGTGTCCCAGGGGGTCCAACGTGTCAAATCCTGCTGTCTGCAGTGTTTTGGTTTTTTTGGGTTTGTTTTTTTGGGTTTGTTATTTGTGTTTGTTTTTTTTGTGTTTGTTTTTTAAAAACTGGAAAGACAGACAACGATGTCAAGTCACGTTCTGTAGCGTGACATGAACCCGATATCCCTATTGAGGCCGTCCTCATGAGTGCGGAACTTGGCTATCAGTTTCTGCTCGATGATTTTGCGTTGTCGTGTGTCTCGAAGGCCGCCTTGGAGAACGCTAACCCGCAGATCCGAGGCTGAATGCCCTTGACTGCTGAAGTGTTCCCCGACTGGGAGGCAACAATCCTGCCTGGCGATTGTTGCGCGGTGTCCGTTCATACGTTGTCTCAGTGTCTGCATGGTCTCGCCGATGTACCATGCTCTGGGGCATCCTTTCCTGCAACATATCAGGTAGACAACGTTGGCCGAGTCACATGAGTATGTACCATGTACCTGGTGGGTAGTGTCCTCACGTGTGATGACGGTATCTGTGTTCATGATCTGGCATGTCTTGCAGAGGTTGCCGTGGCAGGGTTGTGTGGTGTCGTGGTCGCTGTTCTCCTGACAGCTGGGTAATTTGCTGCGAACGATGGTACTTTTGAGGTTAGGCGGCTGCTTGAAGGCGAGTAGTGGAGGCGTGGGGATGGCCTTAGCAAGGTGTTCGTCATCATCGATGACATGTTGAAGGCTGCGAAGAACATGGCATAGTTTCTCCGCTCCGGGGAAGTACTGGACGACATAGGGTACTCTGTTGGTTGTGTCCCGTGTTCGCCTTCTGAGGAGGTCTATGCGGTTTTTCGCTGTGGCCCGTCGGAACTGTCGATCGACGAGTCGAGCGTCATATCCCATTCTTACGAGGGCGTCTTTCAGTGTCCGTAGGTGTCCATCGCGTTCCTCCTCGTCTGAGCAGATCCTGTGTATTCGCAGGGCTTGTCCATAGGGGATGGCTTCTTTAACGTGGTTAGGGTGGAAGCTGGAGAAGTGGAGTATTGTGAGGTTGTCCGTGGGCTTGCGGTAGAGTGAAGTGCTGAGGTGTCCGTCTTTGATGGAGATTCGTGTGTCCAAGAATGAAACCGATTCTGAGGAGTAGTCCATGATGAGTTTGATGGTGGGATGGAACCTGTTGATGCTATCGTGTAGTCCTTTCAGTGATCCTTCGCCATGGGTCCAAAGGAAGAAGATGTCGTCGATGTATCTGGTATACAGTGTTGGTTGGAGGTCCTGTGCAGCGAAGAAGTCTTGCTCGAACTTGTGCATGAAGATGTTGGCGTATTGGGGTGCGAATTTGGTCCCCATGGCTGTTCCGTGTGTTTGGGTAAAAAACTGGTTGTCGAAGGTGAAGATATTGTGGTCAAGGATGAAGCGGATGAGTTGTAGGATGGCGTCTGGAGATTGGCTGATGGGGGTTTGGTGAATTGAGCAGTGCCTGAGGCTAGTGGTGCAGTTTGTGGATATGGAATTTGAAGATAAATTCACTAGCCTTAACCACTCGTGTGAGGTCATTGAACTTCTTCTGGCACTGTTTCCAGGTCCTTGGAGCTATACTCCTGGCATTACCTTCCACGGCTATCTGTTACCACTGCCTTCTCATCATGTGGCTGGAAGACCACCTGCCCCCCTGAGGATACAGGACGCCTTTCCTCCTTTCCACCTTTGCCACCAAGATCTCCAGTGCAATGTCCAAAAACCAGGGAGCCTACTCTCTCCCATGGTAAGCCATTCTTCTCTCTTTCCCAGGTTAGATTCAGTTGCAGTACGACTCATGGCACCTGCTCCAGCCACAATGCACCTTCCATTTAAGGGGTGCAGGCTAGCTTTAAGTAGTGCAGGCTAGCTTTAAGTAGTGCGAGTTAGCAACGATATTGGGCCCCCTACTGATGCATGCAGCCAATGAACAGCGTGGGGAATGCTGGCTGCATGCAGAAATCATTATAATTAGCAGGCAGCATGAAGTTGGCATGCTGCTTGCATTCCATTCAACGAGCACGGGTTAATCATGCATCGCAATCCCCGCTCCCATTTTTGGGGCTAACCAATTTAACCCCACACATGCACAACATTCACTGCATTTTCTTTAACAATACATTGCATTATTTCCTCAGAGCTGTATTAAATTTGTCAGACACAATTTGTCTTTTACAAATCATTGTCCTGAATTAATCCTCGTCTTTCTAAGTGAGTTTTAATTTTATCCTTTATTAAGGCCTCTACAAGCTTATGTACTCATGGTGTTAGATTTATAGGGGGCTAAATTGGACCGTATAGCCCCCGTTACGCGGCCACATAAGGATGTGGGGTCCGAGATGCACGCACTCACTTCCGATGGGAAGTGTGCATGATGCCATCTTGGTAAAGGGGTTTGTGCGCGCATGCCTAACAACTGCCAGCAACATGTAGAGCAGCAAGATATTGGCGCAGATCTGTGTGCAATGCTGATTTGACACCAGCAATGCCATTTTCAAACTCCACACTCCAGCTAATGCCCTGTATTAACGATGCACAGCTAAACACGATGTTAAATGGAATGAAGGATCCTCATCAATGCTATTTAAATGGATCATCAACTACTTACAGGTAAGTTACTGGATTATTTTTTGTGGCTGCCTATGCAATTGTACATGTGGGCAGGTCAGACCCACCAGGGGTGGCGGCACTGTGGTATACAGTAGGGAAGGTATGGCCCTGGGAGTCCTCAACATTGACTCCGGACCCCATAAAGTCTCATGGCTTCAGGTCAAGCATGGGCAAGGAAACCTCCTGCTGATTACCACCAGCGCACTGGATACAGCAAAGGCTATGGGCCCCGACAACATCCCGGCTGTCATGCTGAAGACTTGTCTCCAGAACTAGCCACGCCTCTAGCCAAGCTGTTCCTGTACAGCTACAACACTGGCATCTATCCGACAATGTGGAAAACTGCCCAGGTATGTCCTGTCCACAAAAAGTAGGACAAATCCAATCCGGCCAATTACCGCCCCATCAGTCTACTCTCAATCATCAGCAAAGTGATGGAAGGTGTTATCAACAATGCAAGCAGCACTTACTCACTGATGCCCAGTTTGGGTTCCGCCAAGACCACTTAGCTCCTGTAAAGTTTCGCAATTATCGCGATTCAAAATAACACAAGAGAAGCAGATTCGTTTGATCAGTTTTATTAAACGAAATGCTGTCCTGATTATAAAGGACACAGAAGCCTGTAAAATGGCCGCCGCGCATCGTGGCAGAAGCTTCCAGAATTACAGTGGGCAGACAAGATGGCGTCGAATAAACATTCAATATAAGATTGGATCATACTCGGTAAACATTGATAAAGACAGGATGCAACCTGTTTGCATTTGGAACAATAGCAAAGATATAAGTGCTGGAATCATTTTCCATGCACAAGTAAGGACCATTGTACTGGGCGATCGAAGGCCCATCCAGACACATCAATACACAAATACCCCCCTGGCTCTACAATGAGAGAGACATTGACGGGTGATTAAGCAAGTATTCGGGGGGCCCCCAAAACCAGTCAGGGAGACGATTCGTACACATCCTGGCTGGGTCAACAATGGGGAAAACATTAACGGATAGTTGGCCAGTTTCAGGTGCTACCGAAACCCGTTAAAGAGAAGAATCGCCCCATGCTGGGAGTTTTGAGCGCCAATATTACACAAAGGACAAACATTAAGATTTGAGCGGGAGATAAGGGGACACAGCACTATAACTATAGTGAACAAATGTCCATCGGTCTCTTATTCTCCCGGCTGGCTCTTATCTCTGCTCTTTTTGACTCGCTCGATCGCTGGCTGAAGCTCTTCCTTAGGGCTGGACTTTGTTGACTCTTGACTCTTAGCCGTACTGGTCGGTTTTATTCGAATGTTGGGTGGAGCTCACTCGGAACGAGCCGCCCCGACAAGGGCAAGTAACAGGGTGCACCATCCCGAGTGTTGGTAAACGGTGTCTGGACCCGGAGGCCCGAAGAGACGAGACGAGAAGAAAAGGAGAAGAATCCACGTGCCGCCACGGTCAGTAAACCCCGACCGCGCCCGAAAGTATAAATAAAGAACTTTTCATTGAAGTCTACCGACAACCGGTGTCGAGCACAGGAAGACTCTTCTTTGAATTTTACAAACGTGTCCGAGTTCTGTCGAGTTCTTCATGACAACAGGGAGTCTGGCCTGCTTGTCGCAGCAGCGAAAATAAACAAGTGGGGTACAGAGACCCTTCCAAACACGTGACAGTCAGGCGCTGCAGCGAAACGAGCCGAGTGCCTCACTTTAAAATCTCCAAAGTAACACGAGTGGTGAGCATGATTTCCGATCCTACAAATCTAGACGTAATGTAGGTATTATTAAGGGAGGGTGTTTTAATAAGGTTAAGATATAATGTGTTCCCCTTTCTACGATGTGCCGTGTGTTCTCCATTTCCACAGACCAAGCTTTATGAATGTATGTATACTTGTACTATCGTTGATTTGCGCCTATGACATGTATTTCATGATTTTAGATGCCATGCAATAAAGATTTCCATTTCGTACTATTCAACCGGGTCTATTTGAGTTTTTCACTGCATTACTGCTCCCTGCACCTAAGTCCAGTGTTAGAACCGTAAGGGCGAGTGGGTCGAACCACTCACAGGTGCTTATTGCAAAAAGGCTGGCCGGAGACCAGAGCAAGCAATAGTATTAGGCAACGAAGGCCTAACCTCGCACCAGCACCGTCTCTGAGAGACACGTTCCGCAAACCCTTACAGAAAATGGCGACCGCGGCATGACATTGGCAGCAGGAGAGTAATGTTTTAGACCCTGGTTTGAATAGGCGAAATGTGATGGATGAGAGGGTAGCCGACTATGTGTTTGGGAAGGTTAACTTAACCAAAAAGTGGATAAGTGACCTACTGATGGATAAGCGTCCGCTAGACGCCGCCATCAAATGGACAGGCAGTAAAGAGCATAAGAAGTCGGTAGAGAAAGCGGTCTGGCTGATGTGCTACAAGAAGCAAGTCCAACTTTCGGACCAGGCCATTGCAGCACAGGCAGCTCAGATCAGGGAATTGGAAGTTGAGATGGAGGAAAAGGTCACGGGAGGACAGAAACTCATTGCATCATTGAATGCGTTACATCAGGAACGCCAAATAGTAGCCAACCACCATGAGGCTAAAATTGATTACCTAGAATGTCAGGTCACGGAAGCAAAATTAAACGAGGGAAGGATTAGAGAACGGTGTATCCGCCTAGCTAACCAGATAAAAGCCCAGGAAGAAAGCTTGAAGGGAGTTAGGGCGGCATATAAGATGGCCCTCGAGGATAGGCATGAGGGAGCCGACCACAGTGTTTGCCAGAAGGAGATAGGGAACCTAAGAGAGGCCCTGAATAAGGCAAATGGCTTGGTGTGCCTCATCAGCCTGTCAGCAAACCAGCCACAGGTGGGTAGGGAATTCCCAAAATCCCTACCAGACAAAGCAGAGGAGGTAGTTGCCACTGTGCCCTCCGCGCCACCCAGCTATTCGGCAACCTGGGTAAGGGAGGAGGTGGTGGAAATAGAGAAGGAGGTTCCCGAGGTAGGACAATCCCCGGAGGTAGAGTCGAGACCGGGACCGATGTGTCCGCTCCGAGGTCACAAGAGAGGCCCGAATGCAGCCAATGGGGAAGACGGGGATGTCCTGAACCAACTTGTATTGCCCCACAGCTCACACCAGCTGAGAGCAATGATTAGCCATGTACGGAAGCTGTCCGAGTCAGATGACCCTTCCGTACATTTTAGAGAAGTAGAACAGACCGCAGCAATTAATGGCTGCGACGATGAGGAAAAGACCAAAATGTTGCTGTTCTCTTTAGATAGCTCGATCCTTCAGTGTCTCTCCGACGAGAGCAAGAAGGGAAATAAAACCTATGGGGAGTTACGGGACGAGGTCCTAGAAGTGTTAGGGGCGGATGACGAGGGTCCGTTCGTCAGATTGAGTCAAACCGTACAGATGGAGGGAGAACCCCCGAAGGTTTTCGCCAACAGACTGTGGCCAGTATACCAGCATAGCTGCCCAGGTGCGCCAGCGCGCGCCTTTCTGAACGGTGCCGGGAAAGCTCATTGGCTCAGGTGTCTAGTAGCTAACAGCTTGCCAGCCGTCAGGGAGCAGGCCAGAGCGTGGTTTGATCCCACTAACCCCGCCACAACGGAGGAGTCTGTCCTAAATCGACTCACCATAGGGTATCGGAACACCAGGAGCACGGGAGCGCGTCCCCTTAAGGGAAAGGTGCATGAGGCAAAGCCCGCAGCTCCGGCTCAGAAAGAGTGGCATCAGGAGGGAAATCGCGCCCCACAAACCAGTGGTGTTTGTTACGGGTGCGGGAAGACAGGTCACTGGCATAAAAACTGCAGGAATCCCTGGAAGGACTCCAGGGACAAAGCTCCCGCAGTCCGAACCCAAGCGCCTGTCTCTGAGAAAGGAGCTGGTGTGCCTATCCATCCCGATGCGATAGAATCAATGTTAGGAGCCATGCGGTCTCTCATGACCTCACACGGGGAGGTAGCAACAGCCCCATACCACCCAGGCTTCTGACTGGAACCGGTGCAGCCTGCCTACCTGTGTCCCCTTGAAAGACATGCACAGGAGGGGGCCTCCTGTAAGGAGGCCAGGTTAAAAGAGCAGGCCTTGCGGGAGGAGAACGCCCGCTTAATGGGGAAAGTAGATGGGCTGGAAGGGCAGCTTCGAGAGCAGGCCTTACGGGAGGACAACGCCCGCTTAATGGGGAAAATAGATGGGCTAGAAGGGCAGCTTAGAGACATAAAGGCAGCCTACAGGGTAGCCAGGAGCAGGGAGTATGAGGATTTAAACCATGGGCCCTGTGAGGAAAGGATAAAAGGTCTGACCCAAGCCCTATCCAAAGCCAGAGGGATGGTTTGCTCAACAACCCCGGGGGAATTCACCACCCCGCAGTTGCAAGCCATGGTAGCAGAGTTGCCCAAACTGAAACAGAATAGAAATCTTCAGCCTCCAGCAGCCGAGATTACACAGAATGCACAAGCAGGGGCGGTGGCCTGTCTCAGGGGAGGGGCCAGACCTGCGAGTGGGGACTCTCAGCCCCGGGTAGAACCGCAGGGCACACAGGCCGGTAAAGCAGCCTGCGTGAGGGGAGAAGACATTTTGGAAAAGTGTAGGATCTTTTCTTGGTCGTGGGATTCAGATGAGGAAGAGCTCGGAGAGCTCAACCAAGGTAGTGACCCGGTCGGAGAGGTGGTGGGGTCGGAGGACGGAGGTTCCGCCCTCGACCCAAGCATAGGGGAGATAGGGATTGCGAGTGGAGTTCCACTTACTGGGGAAACAAGTAAGGTGGAGTTGGAAACCGCAGATCCCAAGCCCAGGGGGGCGGAGCCAGGGGAGACAGAGCCGGCAGCTGTGGTGGGACCACAGGCCGTGACGGTGGAAGTCTCAGTTCTCGGTCCGTCGGCCCTGGAGATCTTGCCCAAGGTAGCCCTCCGTAGGTCAAGTCGGACACCCCAGCCCAGGAAGTCGTGGTCAAATCCCCCGTACACCCCCAGGTGTAAGTTCAAGGCAGCCCAGGGAGACCCCAGTCCCAGCGCAGCGACGACAGGCTGCGGCAGATCAAAGGAAGGGGTCAGTGCCCCCCCCCCGCCACTGGGAAAAGCTCGTGGCAGCCTTCGCAGAATTTAGGTAGGCCGCCCTGGGAATGGGCGGCGCTGTACAGTTAAGTTTAGGATAAGTTTAAGTTTATAGTTTCTTAAGTTTGGTAAGTTTGTAGTTTAATTTTAAAAGTAAATGGTAAAATGATGGGAGTTAGTGATAGGAATAGTTAAGGTCTATCCAGCATACATGTCTTGTACGTGAGACGAGGTCAAGGGACCCGCTCACCCTTCACAAAAGCCAGAGACTCTTGGGAGGCTGGCTACATCATTTTATCTGATCACAGGAACCAGGAAAGATGGAAAGGATTCTGATAGTGCTCGCAACGATCGGATATGGATTGGCCTATCGGGGCCTCACCAAGGATGTCGTTGTGTTTGGTTGCTCCGGGGACACGGCCCCCATCGCGACGGATGGGACCGGGGAGCGAAAGGCTGAGGAAACCGCCACTTATTTCCACAAGGGAAGGTGGCTGGGATGGCTGGGAACGAATTCGACGGAATACTCCAGCGCATCCGGATTTGCCTACAAAGAGACTTCTTTACTGTGTCCCAGGGTGAGGATCATTGCACCCAGAATCAGCGTCACCGTCGGCAAAAGGATTTGTTTGACATGCAATGGGAAGGTCCCATTGAGCCGATGGTGGTGGTTACGGAAGTTAAGCAAGACTATGAGAAATTCCTCGGTCGAGTGGGAGCGATTGGGTAACAACACCCATCGGACAATTACGGGGACAAACGGACAATTAAAAGTCTGTTGGGACAAATGGTGGGAACCGGATGAGGGAATATATGTTTGTATGTGGGGATCGAAGTACGTTTGCCCCAAGGGTATATCCATATTTTTCGTACACCAGTGGCAGGATGACGGGAAAGGGATGAGGTGGGATGTCAGCACCAGTGGGTGCGGAGCTCCATTCTCCCCGATCCCGGTAAACGCCACTGAACTCATCACATGCCCACGCAAGTCTCCGCCCACGATTCCGGTGGCTTTGGCTCAGGAGGAAGGGTGCCCTAAAACCACTAAGGGGCCCGGGAATGGTCTGGTACTGGTGCCAACAGATCAGATACTATATCAAGGGGTACATTACGCGGTGGCCTCGGTGATTTTAAATCTCACCGAGGTGCGTTTACCAGAGTGGTGTCCCAAAGAAACGGAACAATTGTACCAGGTCCTGTTAACAAACATGTACAGGCAATTTTATGAGTTTGATTTTGCAGAGGTTGACAAAACAAGCTTATACACCACACCACACGAAGTTTTGGGTCAGGTGGGGAGACAAAGAAGGGGTGTTGTGAACGATGTGTTCACTGCTTTTAATACGGGAACATCTGTGGTCAACGCTCTAGACAATGTGGAGCTGCAGACCCAGATCAACGGTTTAAAAACACAGTTAAAAAGCATCCTCACAAACGAGAACAAGGTAGTAGGGTCTGAGTTACATGAGAACCAGGCCATGACACTACACTTAAAAGAGATTATAGCAGAGCTGGAGAAGCATGCGAGAACGGTAAATGCCCTGATCAGGGAAGATCGGAACGCATCCGATCAAGCTGCGCAGAACTAGGTGTGCGTACTATACGGGGCGTGGTTACTGGGCGAGGGCCGCAGTAATTTGGAGGATTTAAAACAAGGTTTGGTCCCGTCCTGGATAAGTAACAAACACCTGCAGGCGCTCCACCCTTTTCAGAATACATTAAGCCCGTGCCAGCTCAGGCTAGCCTCAGAGGCATACCCAGTCCCAGTGGACTGCGGACAGTCAAATCATACCATTATAGGTATAGTACTACGGATGCCGGTGTTGGGCGACACGGCAAAGCCCGCCCCGGTGTACCGGGTGGAGAACATTGGTGTCATTCAGGGGGGAGCCCACATTCGCTACGCAGCGGTCCCACCTTACGTCATCCGCTGGGAGCAAACGATGACAGGTACCGACCTTTCGGGTTGTCGTGGCCGGGGAGCACACATCATACTGTGTCCCCAGCACTTGAATGCCTTTTTAACACCACAATGCGGGTTCAGAACGGCTGGCGCGAAGCCCATGAATTGCACCATGGAAGCAATGACACAAGATCATGTGCCCCCACAGGTGGCATACATAGGGGGTGGAACGTATTGCGTTACCACTGCAGCGCAACACTACCAGCATGGACAGCACAGCCGGTGTCCGGTGAGTGACAGCAGTTTCTGTTTTAAACCCAGGGCTGAAGTTCAAGTGGCACAACAGCGAATTGTCCCGATCCCTGAACCATCCACTGTTCACCTCACAGTAAAAGAGAATTTCACAGACTTGCAGCGATTCGTCGCGCATTTCGGATACATCATTCCCCCTCTCCCTGAACACCTCACCAAGATTTTAAAAGCCGTCATGGTATCACAGAAACATTTTTACACCCTGGAACAAAAGACTGTAGAGATAGGGACAGAAATTTTGGACATAGTAATCCCACCGTGGTGGGATCTGTTCACTAATATTGAAGTTCCGTCATGGATCAGGATAGCCTCCCACATTTTGGTTGTGTGCCAAGTTATAATTGTAGTTTACCTATTGGTCGTACACTGCAAAAGAGGCAAACGCCTCACAAAGCAGGAGAACACAGGGGAGTGGAGAGAACGTTACGTGCGCGTGAACGAGGAAAGTACCGCGTAAACGGCCAGGATGACGCCGCTCCATTTTACCATGTGTGTTTTTGTAATTGTTGTTAGTTATGAGTATGTGTAACTAAGTTTGGAACTTTGTATTTTTAAAACAGTTGGTTTGATTATTTTTCCTTTTATAATAAAACATGCATATGGAGGTGGTGGGAGAGGCATCGGCCTTTTGCACCTGGAAGGCGTATACGCAGTGTAAGTTTAAAGGCAATGATGCCTACGTTTTCTCCAAGTTTAGACAATGTAATTTCTCTGGGAAATGAGGACTGCATGGAGGCCATAGATAGTTTAATTACCAGGAGTGTTTGGATGTGGAGAATCGGGATAATTTTGCTCACCACCATTTCTAATTGATACGATAAGCGGAGTTATTCGCATCAACAGGAGGGACTGTAAAGTTTCGCAATTATCGCGATTCAAAATAACACAAGAGAAGCAGATTCGTTTGATCAGTTTTATTAAACGAAATGCTGTCCTGATTATAAAGGACACAGAAGCCTGTAAAATGGCCGCCGCGCATCGTGGCAGAAGCTTCCAGAATTACAGTGGGCAGACAAGATGGCGTCGAATAAACATTCAATATAAGATTGGATCATACTCGGTAAACATTGATAAAGACAGGATGCAACCTGTTTGCATTTGGAACAATAGCAAAGATATAAGTGCTGGAATCATTTTCCATGCACAAGTAAGGACCATTGTACTGGGCGATCGAAGGCCCATCCAGACACATCAATACACAAATACCCCCCCTGGCTCTACAATGAGAGAGACATTGACTGGTGATTAAGCAAGTATTCGGGGGCCCCCAAAACCAGTCAGGGAGACGATTCGTACACATCCTGGCTGGGTCAACAATGGGGAAAATATTAACGGATAGTTGGCCAGTTTCAGGTGCTACCGAAACCCGTTAAAGAGAAGAATCGCCCCATGCTGGGAGTTTTGAGCGCCAATATTACACAAAGGACAAACATTAAGATTTGAGCGGGAGATAAGGGAACACAGCACTATAACTATAGTGAACAAATGTCCATCGGTCTCTTATTCTCCCGGCTGGCTCTTATCTCTGCTCTTTTTGACTCGCTCGATCGCTGGCTGAAGCTCTTCCTTAGGGCTGGACTTTGTTGACTCTTGACTCTTAGCCGTACTGGTCGGTTTTATTCGAATGTTGGGTGGAGCTCACTCGGAACGAGCCGCCCCGACAAGGGCAAGTAACAGGGTGCACCATCCCGAGTGTTGGTAAACGGTGTCTGGACCCGGAGGCCCGAAGAGACGAGACGAGAAGAAAAGGAGAAGAATCCACGTGCCGCCACGGTCAGTAAACCCCGACCGCGCCCGAAAGTATAAATAAAGAACTTTTCATTGAAGTCTACCGACAACCGGTGTCGAGCACAGGAAGACACTTCTTTGAATTTTACAAACGTGTCCGAGTTCTGTCGAGTTCTTCATGACAACAGGGAGTCTGGCCTGCTTGTCGCAGCAGCGAAAATAAACAAGTGGGGTACAGAGACCCTTCCAAACACGTGACAGTCAGGCGCTGCAGCGAAACGAGCCGAGTGCCTCACTTTAAAATCTCCGAAGTAACACGAGTGGTGAGCATGATTTCCGATCCTACAAATCTAGACATAGTGTAGGTATTATTAAGGGAGGGTGTTTTAATAAGGTTAAGATATAATGTGTTCCCCTTTCTACGATGTGCCGTGTGTTCTCCATTTCCACAGACCAAGCTTTATGAATGGATGTATACTTGTACTATCGTTGATTTGCGCCTATGACATGTATTTCATGATTTTAGACGCCATGCAATAAAGATTTCCATTTCATACTATTCAACCGGGTCTATTTGAGTTTTTCTCTGCATTACTGCTCCCTGCACCTAAGTCCAGTGTTAGAACCGTAAGGGCGAGTGGGTCGAACCACTCACAGGTGCTTATTGCAAAAAGGCTGGCCGGAGACCAGAGCAAGCAATAGTATTAGGCAACGAAGGCCTAACCTCGCACCAGCACCGTCTCTGAGAGACACGTTCCGCAAACCCTTACACTCCCGACCACATTATAGCCTTGGTCCAAACATGGACAAAGGAGCTGAATTCCAGAGGCGAGGTGAGAGTGACTGCCTTTGACATCAAGGCAGCATTTGACCGAGTGTGGCATCAAGGAGCCCTAGTAAAACTGAAGTCAATGGGAATTGGGGGGACAACTCTCCACTGGCTGGAGTCATACCTAACACAAAGGAAGATGGTTGTGGTGGTTGGAGATCAATCATCTCAGCCACAGGACATCATTGCAGGAGTTCCTCAGGGAGGTGTCCTAGGCCCAACCATCTTCAGCTGCTTCATCAATGACCTTCCCTCCAACATAAGGTCAGAAATGGGGATGTTCGCTGATGACTGCACAGTGTTCAGCGCCATTCACAACTCCTCAGATAATGAAGCAGTCTATGCCTGCATGCAACAAGACCTGGACGACATTCAGACTTGGGCTGATAAGTGGCAGGTAACATTCGCGCCACAGAAGTGCCAGGCAATGACTATGTCCAACAAGCGAGAGTCTAACCACCGCCACTTGACATTCAATGGCATTACCATCGCAAAATCCCCCACCATCAACATCCTGGGGGTCACCATTGACCAGAAATTTAACTGGACCAACCACATAAATACTGTGGCAACAAGAGCAGGTCAGAGGCTAGGTATTCTGCGGCGAGTGTCTCACCTCCTGACTCCCCAAAGCCTTTCCACTATCTACAAGACACAAGTAAGGAGTGTGATGGAATACTCTCCACTTGCCTGGACGAGTGCAGCTCCAACAACACTCAAGAAGCTCGGCATCATCCAGGACAAAGCAGCCCACTTGATTGGCACCCCATCGACCACCTTAAACATTCACTCCCTCCACCGTGGCTGCAGTGTGTACCATCTACAAGGTGCACTGCAGCAACTCATCAAGGCTTCTTCGGCAGCACCTCCCAAACCCGCGACCTCTACCACCTAGAAGGACAAGGGCAGGAGGTGCATGGGAACACCACCACCTCCAAGTTTCCCTCCAAGTCACACACCATCCTGACTTAGAAGTATATCACTGATCCTTCATCGTTGCTGGGTCAAAATCCTGGAACTCCCTCCCTAACAGCACTGTGGGAGTACCTTCATCACATGGACTGCAGCGGTTCAAGAAGGCGGTTCATCACCACTTTCTCAAGGCCAACTAGGGATGGGCAATAAATGCTGGCCTTGCCAGCGACGCCCACATCCCTTGAATGAATTTTAAAAAGAAGAGTGATCATTGGGCATACAGTAATATGGAATCCAACCTGCACATCTTGGGGAAAACATTTTGTATTTGGTGGATTGAAAGGAAACCTTTCTGCTGATTTCTCAAGCTGCTGGTCTTCAACCTTAATAAATGAACACAGTGATAATTATTACTTTGCTTACAATTCCATGAATCAGATCCTTGCTGATAATTTATCATACAATACCTACATCAAATAATGGATAATTTGAAGTGAATACTTCTAAAACAGTGTTAAGCATGAAAAGTAATTGATTATCAGCAAATGTTCCTCTTAGGGGTATCCAGAATTATTGTCCAACAGTCATGGTAATAGGCATTTGATTTATCTTGTTCTTCAGATGCAGGCAATAGGAGCAAATAACTGTGACAAACTAATCTACAAAAGTACTGAAGCATCTTCCGATGATCACCTTTTATACTTGATGATACCAAGAATAAATGGAGAAAAAGCCAATGAAAACTAAGGTGATGACACCAGCCTGTTACTGGAGCCTGGACTCAAATCCCAGTCAGTCCTGAACTTTTAAAATTGTACTTGAGTAAGTGGATCAGGTCTGGGTATGATACCACATTTACAATAAATTAAAGTCAGCACATATTTGTTGAAAGGAAATCGTGTTTAACTAATCTGATTGTTACTGAGGGAAGTAAGGTTGAAATTGCGGAGGCTTTGGCCACAATCTTCCAATGCTCCTCAGGTGGTGCCAGAGAACTGGAGGATTGCAAATGTTACACCTCTCTTTAAAAAGGGGAGAGGGATAAACCCGGCAACTACAGACCAGTCAGTTTAACGTCAGTGGTGGGGAAACTTTAAGAGACAATAATCCGGGACAAAATTAATTAGCATTTGGAAAAGTATGGGCAAATAAATGAAAGTCAGCAACGATTTGTTAAAGGCAAATCGTGAATGACTATCTTGGTTGAGTTCTTTGATGAAGTAACGGAGAGGGTTGATGAGGGTAGTGCTGTTGATATTGTGTATATGGACTACCAGAGGCGATATGAGGAAACATTTTTTATACACCGATTTGTTGTGATCTGGAACGCACTACCTGAAAGGGTGGTGGAAGCAGATTCAATAGTAATTTTCAAAAGGGAATAGGATAAATACTTGAAGGGAAAAAACTCACAGGGGTTTGGGGAAAGAGTGGGGGAGTGGGACTAGTTGGATAGCTCTACCAAAGTGCCGGCACAGGCATGATTGGCCGAATGGCCTCCTTCTGTGCTGTATCATTCTATGATGAGAGTTCTACATAATGAGAGTTGGTCTAAATCAGACCTCCTGAACACATAAATGGGGCATTCTTTCTTTAGCTAGGTAACCCAACAAAACAGATCTCCAGCATGCTGCTTTGTGATTCTGAAAAATAGAAAAAATTACAAAGAATTTCTTATATTATTTGTGGATGAAGTATTTGGGGGAGAAATTGGGTGCCTTTGCGCCTCCCGTTAGTGCCTCCGGGGGCGCCAACAGGGCACTACCAGCTTTGCGACTGAGCGTGGCGCTAGTACCGACAGCCGCAAGATTGAGCTGGAGGTTTGCGGCGGCAGTAACCACTAACGCCATGCTCTCTTGCGGCCGGAGATCGTGATGTCATCTGGGTGCACAGCACCCCAGCTCAGAAATTCACTCTCGCCTGCTGCCTGAACGCCTGCTATTAGCAACGACAGGTACAGGGAGGCGGTTTGCAGTCGGATGAGCACTGGAGGAGCGCTATATAAAGGTATCAACGTCCAGGTTTTATTTTGTCGGCAAACAATTTTGCCTTGTCAGTTTGACACAAGCAGACAGGTGTTTTAGCCCATTTGACCGTTTTCAACTTGAAGGAATATTCTGGCTGAGAAAAATTTATCACTTTCATTTGGGTTACATTTGATAGTGCAACATTTCCATCATTTAATGGGGGCTGTACTGGCACTGGACCTCGCCCTCCAGCATCACCGTCTGAGGCAGTGGAGGCAGAGAGAAAGATTGCAAAATGTGGCCAGAGGGGGGAGGGCCAACAGGGCTCTTAACAGGAGGCCTTACTCTCCCAGGGTATTCCTGGAGCACTTCTCCTACATTCATCTCTCAGAGGAGCAGTGCCTTGGAAGGCTCCGCTTCAGCAAGGAGGTGGTCACAGAACTTTGTCACTTCCTGCAGTCAGACCTCCAGCCTCAACTCAAGACCAGGACGTCTCTCAGTGGCAGTTAAGGTCACAGTCGCTCTGAATTGCTAGGCCAGTGGCTCCTTCCAGGCTTCAACAGGGGACATTGCAAACATTTCGCAGTTCGCCCTCCATTGCTGCATCCGGGAGGTAACAGATGCTCTCTACAGAAGGAGAAGGGAGTGCATCTCATTCCCCATGACCAGAGAGAAACAGGATGACTGCTCATGTGGCTTTGCAAGGATAGCGGGCTTCCCCATGGTTCAGGGCGCCATTGACTGCACCCACATGGCATTGTGGGCACCTCATCACAATGCAGAGGTGTTCTGTAACAGCAAAGGCTACCACTCTCTGAACATTCAGTTGGTGTGCGACCACAGACAGCGCATCCTCGCCGTCAATGCCCGCTATCCTGGCAGCAGCCACGATGCATTCATCCTGCGAAAGACTGGTGTCCCAGCACTGTTCCACCCACCACATGAAGCTCGTGGCTGGCTGCTCGGAGACAAGGGTTATCCACTCGCCACCTGGCTGATGACCCTGCTCCGTAACCCCAACACTCCTGCTCAGCACACATACAATGAGAGCCATAGCGCCACCAAGAACCTGATCGAACAGACTATCGGGGTGTTAAAGCAATGGTTCCGCTGCCTTGACTGCTCTGGAGGAGCCCTGCAGTACTCCCCTGATCGAGTCTCCCTTTTCATTGTTGTGTGCTGCATGCTGCACAACCTGGCCATTCTGAGGGCCCAGCCATTGCCACGAGGGATTTCCGGTCCACCTCAGGAGGACGAAGAGGGAGAGGAGGATGAAGAGGAGCAGGAGCAGCAGCAACAGAGGAGGGAGCCACTCAATCTTGCTTCTGCAAGAGTCATTCGTGATCGCCTCATTATGCGTTCTTTAGAGGATAGTATAGTAGCGAAATTTGCACAGCGTGAGTCATTTATTCCTACTATCTGTTTTCTGTCCTTTAACCAATCCTCAATCCATGCTAATATATTACTCACAATCCCATGAGCCCTAATTTTGTGTAATAACCTTTTGTGTGGCACCTTATCAAATGATTTTTGAATATCCAAATACACTACAGTCACTGGTTCTGCTAGTTACCACCTCAATAAACTTTTAACAGATTTCATAGATTCATAGATATTTATGGCACAGAAGGAGGCCATCTGGCCCATCATGTCTGTGCTGGCCGAAAAAGAGCTATCTAGCCCAACCCCACTTTCCAGCTCTTGGTCCATAGCCTTGTAAGTTACAGCACTTCAAGTGCATATCCAAGTACTTTTTAAATGCGTTGAGGGTTTTGGCCTCTACCACCCTTTCAGGCAGTGAGTTCCAACCCCACCACCCACTGGATGAAAATATTTCTCCTCAACTCCCCTCTAATCCTTCTACCAAATACTTTAAATCTATGCCTCCTAGTTATTAACCTTTCTGATAAGGGAAATAGGTCCTTCCTATCCACTCTATCTAGGTCCCTCATAATTTTATACACCTCAATTAAATCTCCCCTCTGCTTCCTCTGTTCCAAAGAAAACAACCCCAGCCTATCCAATCTTTCCTCATCGTTAAAATTCTCCAGTCTTGGCAACATCCACGTAAATTTCCACTGTACTCTCTCTAGTGCAATCACATCTTTCCTGTAATGTGGTGACCAGAACTGTATATAGTACTCTAACTGTGACCTAACAAAGTTTTATACAGTTCAAGCATAACCACGCTGCTCTTATATTCTATGCCTCAGCTAATAAAGTAAAGTATCCTGTATGCCTTCTTAATCACCTTAGCTACATGTCTTGCTACCTTCAGGGATCTGTGGATATGCACTCCAAGGTCCCTCTGTTCCTCTACACTTCTCAGTATCCTACCATTTATTGTGTATTCCCTTGCCTTGTTAGCCCTCCCCAAATGCATGACCTCACACTTCTCCGGATTGAATTCCATTTGCCCCTTTTCTGCCTACCTGACCAGTCCATTGATATCTTCCTGCAGTCTATAGCTTTCTACCTCACTACCAAGCACACGGCCAATTTTTGTATCATCTGCAAACTTCTTAATCATGTCCCCTACATTGAAGTCTAAATCATTGAAATATACCACAAAAAGCAAGGGACATAGTACTGAGCCCTGTGGAACCCCACTGGAAACAACCTTCCAGTCATAAAAACGCCTGTCAATCATTACACTTTGCTTCCTGCCACTGAGCCAATTTTGGATCCAACTTGCCACTTTCCGTTGGATCCCATGGGCTTTTACTTTTCTGGCCAGTCTGCCATGTGGAACCTTGTTAAAAGCCTTGTTAAAATCCATGTAGACTACATCATCAACCCTACTTGTTACCTCCTCAAAAAATTCAATCAAGTTAGTCAGACATGACCTTCCATTAACAAATCCATCTGACTGTACTCGATTAATCTGTGCCTTTCTAAATGAGAATAAATACTGTCCCTCAGCATTTTTTACAATAATTTGTCCACCACCGAGGTTAGGCTAACTTGTAAAGGAATGAGCCAAACCTATTCAGAAAAATACACCATCCTATGAACAGAATGCAGACTTTATTAAAACATGACAAACTGGGTTTAAACATCTAATAGCCTCAATGACACAAAGTTGTAAATACAGGCTTCTGAGTTAAGATGAGTCACAAAGCTATAAACACCATACAAGCTTTTGAAATGGGAATTGGTTATTGACACTGAGACAATGGCCTCATTGAAACAGAGGGTTGTATGTTCCAAGAAGTCTGCAGTTTGGAACCAACACAATAGCTATACCCAGTTTAAAGTGTTAAAAACTACACTTCGAACAGAAACACAGAACATTAAAAAACCATGGGGTAAAAATTCAGTTGGTTGCGCCTCCCGTTAGCGCCTTAAGAGGGCGCTAATGGGGCGCAAAGCCGCTAACGCCCGGGCGCAGCGATGTTTGCGCCGCTCGGGAACTTAGCTAGAGATTGTGCGGCGGCGCTAAAACTTACCGCTGCGACCACCTGCGCGCGCAGATTGTGACGTCATTCCATGGTGCAACGCCCTTGTGGCGCCCCGGAGCGGAAATTGAGTGGCGCCCCCTGCCTTACCGCCTGGCGCTTCCAACGACCGGAAGACTGGAACGCTATCAATCGCTGTGGGGCTGGGGGGGGCGCTATTTAAAGGGGGCCTCTTCCTGTCTTTTTCTGTGGTCGACATTTTTGCACCACTCGTTCTGAGAGAGAGAGAGAGATTCGGAGAGAGAGAAAGAGAGACTTCTACATTGACTCAACGCTTTGTGAGGTAGTTTTGCCTATTGATCCTAACTTCGCTGCTACTTTAGTTGCTGTCCTTCATTACTTTGCTTGCAAAGAGAATATGGGGGCTGCACTGATTGGTGGCGTCGTCCTGCTCCAGCTGAATCGGAGGATACAGAGATGCAGAGAGAGAGTGGCAATGATGGCCAGACGGAGGAGGGCCATCAGGCGTATGTACAGGAGAGCTTACCCTCCCAGGGTATATCGTGAACAGCTCTCCTACATCCATATGTCCGAGGAGCTGTGTTTGCGAAGGCTGCGATTCAGCAAGGAGGTGGTCACTGAGCTCTGCCACCTGCTGCAGCCAGATCTGCAGCCTCAACTGAGGTCCAGGACGTCTCTGTCGGTGGCAGTGAAGGTCACAGTGGCTTTGAACTTTTACGCTACTGGCTCATTTCAAGCTGCTGCTGGGGACCTCGCCAATATCTCCCAGTTCGCGGTGCATTGCTGCATCCGGCAGGTCACAAATGCCCTCTTCAAAAG
This sequence comes from Squalus acanthias, assembly GCA_030390025.1. NCBI lineage: Eukaryota > Metazoa > Chordata > Chondrichthyes > Squaliformes > Squalidae > Squalus > Squalus acanthias. The sequence continues at coordinate 98,097,943 of CM059428.1, forward strand.
GAGACGAGAGTTCATCTCTTTCCCCATGACCCCAGACAAGCAGCGTGACCGCGCTCTGGGCTTTGCGAGGGTAGCGGGCTTCCCCATGGTGCAGGGCGCCATTGACTGCACGCATGTGGCTTTGCGTGCTCCGCATGAGAATGCCGAGGAATTCAGGAACAGAAAGGGGTTCCATTCCTTGAATGTCCAGTTGGTCTGTGACCACAGACAGCTGATACTCGCTGTCAATGCCCAGTATCCTGGCAGCTGCCACGATGCTTTTATCCTGCGCCAGACTACTGTGGCAGAACTTTTCGAGGCACCGCATCAGCCAGTTGGTTGGCTTCTCGGGGACAAGGGGTATGCATTGAGCACCTGGCTGATGACACCGCTCCGTACGCCCAACACCCCTGCTGAGCTGCGGTACAATGAGAGCCATCAAGCTACCAGGAACATTATTGAGCGCACAATCGGCGTGCTGAAGCAACGGTTCCGCTGTCTGGACCATTCCAGAGGAGCCCTGCAGTACTCGCCTGAGCGAGTATCGAACTTCGTAGTCGTGTGCTGCATGTTGCATAACATGGCAATCCTCAGGACCCAGCCAATGCCACCAGGCCTTGGAGCACCACCAGAGGAGGAGGAGGAAGAGGAGGAAGAGGACGAGGACGATGATCATCAGCAGCACCAAGGCGGGAGGGCGGCCCACAATGGTCAAACTGCAAGGGCCGTCCATCAACGGCTAATAGCAAGCCGCTTCTCGGGCCCCTGCCATTGCTAACAACATTAATGAACCCAGCACGCAACCCCTAAGCCAGCCAAGGCACCAATAATTCCAACCACCAACCATGTATATTTTGAATACAGAAACTTATTTATTTTACAAACTCTGTGTGTGTCAATTCCTCATGACAAACTCATAGAAATAAACACAAAAAAACAGTCAATAACATAACTGGTTCTCACAACCTGGAGATAATGTCCAAAACACTAAACAAAAGTTGGACCATGAACCTCGACCTTTAATAAAAAAATGACCAGCATTTTGTCACACCTCCTACTTTTTGCCCTTCGAGGGTGATCTCCTTCCCTTGCGCACTTCCCCCCTTCTAACCCTACTGCTCCTCCGTAATGGGACCTCAGTGGCTGCAGCAAGGCTGGTGGAAGGCTGCTGCTCGTCAGACCCTGACACTGCAGATGCCCCTGAAGGACGGCCTCGACCAGTTCTGGGCCTGGAGGGCCCGGCTGCAGACTGCACCAACTCTGCATGGGCGGCAGCAGTCTGTCCTACAGGCGGTGGCAAGTGCAGTGGAGAAGTGACAGTGTTGGCAGCAGGAATGCTGTCATCGTGAGAGAGGACAGCAACTCCCTGCTCGCCCGACACACTGGCACTCCCACGGGGCAGCACTTCAGCATCCGGAGCAATCTGCCGGAGAACAGATTGCTGGCCTGCTGTGGCGCAGTGACAGCCCCGGGGACATGTGCACGAACCATCGAGGTTGGCAGCAGTCTGTGCTCGCGTGGCCTCAATCTGAGTCTGTATGAGAGCAGTCAGAGATGGGATCACGGCAGCCAGTGACTGAATTGCAGCACTAAGCGTTAGTGTGGCATCCGCCTGTGCTACAGCGAAGTGCTCCACACTCCTTGCCAGTGACTCAATGCATTCGGGCACCCTTCCCACTGCACCCATGAGCTCAGTGTGCATGCCCACCGCCTGGGTGTTCATTTCTGCGATCAGCCGCTCCTCCTCTGCGTCCATTGCAGTAGGAGTGTCTGGCATACTCTCCCTCTGGGGAGAAGGCCCCCGTTCTTCCCTACCCCCACCATGGCGTTGCTGCAGCCCGCTGGGTCCTGGAGCTTCACCCTCATCAGACCCTTCCCCCCTGCTCCCCTCCAGGGAAGGCGTGTTCCCAGTGTGGGCATGGGCTTCCTCGGGAGAGGGTGGCACTGATGCTCCGGCTTCCTCTTCCTCCTCAGCTGCAGCATCACTCCCAGTGGCAGCTTCAGGGCCCGTCTCCTCAGCTGGTGAATCACCATCTGAAAGCAGGGAGGTACAAGAGTGGCTTTAGCGTGAGGACAGGGTGGCAGTAAGGGAGGAATAAGTGCAGCGAGTTAGCAAGTTGGATTGAAAGTGTCAAAGGCTGGTGTTGTGAGGGACAAGTGGAAGGACAGAGGACAAAAAGGTGATGACCTTACCATTGCTGTCCAGAACGGGGTCGGCGTCTCCAGTGGCGACGGGACCGATCACCCGGCTTGCCACAATCCTGTGGACGCGCTCCTCAAGATCGCTGAGGGGTTGCAGCTGAGGCCGCCCTCCACCTGTCCGTTGCTGCTGTCTCCGATTATGCGCCAGCTTGGCCTGTAAGAAAAAGGACAGCATCTGAGTAAATATACAGCCATGGTCTTGCCTGATGTGCCTCCCATAGGTGAATAGCCCTTACTGTATGCAGCCATGGTCTTGCCTTATGTGCCTCCCATAGGTGAATAGCCCTTAGTGTATACAGCCATGGTGTTTCCTGATGTGCCTCCCATAGGTGAATAGCCCTTACTGTATACAGCCATGGTGTTGCCTGATGTGCCTCCCATAGGTGAATAGCCCTTACTGTATGCAAAGTGTGGAATGTGTGTGTGTGTTTCATGAAAGGGCCATAGGTGTTGGATGAGTGTTGTGCATTGGGGTTTTAAGACCCTCTGGCCATAGAGTGAGGTTGAGATGGAGGGATGGAGAGGTATTGAGAAAAAGCCACTCACCCTGACGACCCGAGTGAGGTCATTGAACTTTTTGCGGCATTGAGTATGGGTCCTGGGCACCATGCTCCTGGAGGAGACGCTCTGAGCCACCTCCCTCCACACTCTTCTGAACTCGCGTGGCAAAGGCCTCCTGCCACTCTCAGGGAAGAGCATACATCTTCTGCGCTCCACCGCGCCAACCAGAGCATCCAAGGCCCGCTCGGTGAAGCGATGAGCGCGTTCTCTCACCCTCTCCATGCTTGGCAGCAAAATGGATTCACAGGTCTCTCCAGGCCGAGATTCAAGGCTGCAATGAGCAGGGTGTGGCTGGGGAGCAAGTTGGCCCCCCCCGCTTTAAGAAGTGGCCGGCGCCAGTGTGTCTGTGTTCCCTCGCTAACTGGCAGCAGCTGCGCTGCGCTCGCGCGCTGAGTTAGCGCCTCACTCCTTGGCCTTTGCGCCTTAAGACAGGTGTGCAGCACCTGATTTAGCGCTCCACTCACCTCCCGGGGCGGTAAAAGTGAAGTTTCCAGTCAGTGCCGATAATTAGCGCCAGGCGCTAATATTTGCGTCCAGACGATATTTGCGCCCCAAATGGGGCGCGACCTAATTTTTATCCCCATGTGTCTTTGTAAAAGTAACATCAAATGAAAGATAGGAAACATAAGTTTGTAATATAACCAACTGAGATGGCTGGGGAAACAATCAAGTATTCGGTTGAAGTGTTTTTGATTTACATATAGTAAAAGGTACAAACAGAAGACTTTGTAAATATTACATCAATAGATGTACCAAGCAATCACATTGTTTATGTGTTGAACTTGGAACACAAGGAGACGCGAAGTCTGGCTTACAAGCAGTTACAGTAATTTAAGAATTCAATAGGAGACTTTTGTAAGAATGGCATCAAATAAAAAACTACTGTCAAACCATTTTTAAGATAGTTTCGAACACCTAAAGGTAGCGACAGAATTCTGCAAGTTAGCAGCTGAATTGACAGTAAGAATAGAAAGAAGTCAACAGAAAGATGACTGGAGATAATTAGCTTAAATCAGCAGAAAACTTCAAAGAATATACCACTGCAAAAAGGGTATAAAATATAGAGCTTTCAGATAGAAAGTCAGAAGTCGCTGGAAGGGGCAAAGTGATTCTCAACTTCAGAGGCAGGCTCTGTAAGTTTTTAACTCTTTGAGTCTCGGGGATCAAAAGGTACTTTTATTTGATTTTGGTGGATATTCTGAATTAAGAATAGGTAGAAAAGTGGAAATGTAACGAAGTTAAGATTTGAGAATAAGGATCTCTGATAAGAAATGTAAGCTATTTGTATTTTGAACTGTTAAAGTTGCGATTGAATCAACAGCTGTTGGCTGCATGTCGGTTCTTTAATAAATCTATATATTTTTAGAATTGTCTCACAGAGTACTTCTGTATCAAACTCGCGAACTCAATTTCTGTACACTCTTCTGTGAGGAGTTGCATAATTCTGGGGGGGTTTCCGGACCCTCATAATATCCGGAAGATTACAGTCTAGTTAAACTTATTAAAAGTGCTATCTGGAGGATGGTAACATCTTCCTTTAGGGAGAGATAGTCTGACCTTTAGACCCAATTAAGCATCTCTAGGATTCGGCTATCTCTAACTTTAGATGAAAGTGAATGTCTGGGGAATACGCCTGATCTGGGGTAGCCCGAAAAGGGCTTGGACTAGTAATTATCCCTTTAAACTGGCCTGTAATTACTCAGTCTATTTGTCAAACACGATTTCTCTTTCATAAATCCATGTTGACTCTGCCCAATCATATTACGGTTTTCTAAGTACCCTATTACCACATCCCTAATAATGCATTCTAGCATTTTCCCTCCTACTGATGTCAGGCTAACTGGTCTATGGTTCCCTGTTTTCTCTCTCCCTCCTTTTTAGAATAGCGGGATTACATTTGCTACCTTCCAATCCGTGGGGACCGTTGTGAATCTAGGAAATTCTGGAAGATCAAAACCAATGCATCCACTATCGCTGTAGCCAACTCTTTGAAAATCCTAGGATGTGGGCCATCAGGTCCAGGAGATTTGTTGGCTTTTAGTCCCATTAATTTCTCTAGTACTATTGGTTTGCACTAAGTACTCTAGTACTATTGGCCTCGCTCTCTATGGTACCCTCAGGGACAGGCTGCTCAGCTGCTTGCTCATTATCTGAAAGCATAAAGGCACAAGAGTCGGGTTAAGGTGAGGGGACTGGGGCAGGAAGGGAGAAAGGCATGCATACAGTGTGAATAGCTGGAAAGTGCAAAAGGCTTGTGGGGTGAGGGGGAAGTGGGATGTGAGAAGAAGGCGTAGAGTTGAACATATCGTTGTTGTCCCCAAGGGGGTCAATGTCGCCAGTGGCCACGGCACCCACCACCTGGCGCCCAATGATTTGCAGCACACTTTCCTCCAGCTCAGAAAGTGGTTGGGTGTCAGGTTATCCCCTGCCTGTGCTTTTCTGCTCCCTTCTGTTGTAAGCGACCTTGGCCTGCAAGAAGGAGGAAAGTGTGTGAGTGAGTGTGGAGCAATGTGTTTGGGAGCTGTGCCTGCCATAGTTGAATAGCTGTTATTGTGTGCAAGGTGTGAGATGTGGGTGTGAGTGTTGGTAGGTGGAGATTGTTGATGAAGGAATAAGCCATATAACCTATTCAGAAAAATACACCATCTTATGAAAGAATTCTGGCCTTATTAAAACATGACAAACTGGGTTTATAAATTTAGAAACCTAACTATGAAATTGCTATGAAAGCATTCTGGCTATTGAGATAAGACAGTTGTTAACCCTGAATAAATAACCTTATTGAAACAGAAGGTGAAGGGCTCCGACAGGCTGACCTTTGGGAACAAAAACAATGGTTCACCATGGATAAGGTGTTCTAATTTATACTTCATAAAGAGGCAAATAAGATAAGGAACATCTGCCCTCGTAAAGATGACATAAAGTAAGGAACACCTGCCGTCACACCGGTTTTATATGGTAAACTTAGAACACCTAGAGATGAGACACGATTCTGTAATGCTACCAGCTGATGTGGCAGTAAGAATTGCAGAGGTCAGCAGAAAGATGACTAGAGATAATTAGCTTGCATCAGCAGAAAACCTTAAAGGAAATACCACTGGAAAAGGGTATAAATATTGAACTCTCAAATGGGATAGTAGACTCGCTTTAATCGGGCAAAGCGATTCTCGGCTTCAGAGGCAGCTCTGTAAGTCTCCAACTCTTTGGACCTCGGGGATCAAAGGTATTTGATTTTGGTGGATATCCTGTAGAACACTAAGAACTGTAATACTGTAGTGAAGTTAAGATTTAAAAGTAAGATTCTCTGATAATAAGATTGTAAGTTTTCTCTTTTTGGAACTGTTAATGTTGCGATTGACTCACCAACTGTAAATTAAATGTTGTTTCTTTAATAAATCTCATATTTTTAGAATTGTCTCACATAAGACTTCTGTATCAAAAACTCGCAAACTCAATCTCTGTACACTCTTTGGTGAGGAGTTGCAGAATTCTGAGGGAGTTTTCCTGGACCCTCATAATATAATAACGTTACAGTCTAGCTAAACTTATTTTGAGTATTGTGTGCAGTTTTGGTTGCCTTATCTGAGGAAGGATGTTCTTGCCATGGAGGGAGTGCAGCGAAGATTCACCAGGCTGATACCTGGGATGGCAGGAATGACGTATGAGGAGAGATTGGATCGATTGGGCTTATACTCGCTGGAGTTTAGAAGAATGAGAGGGGATCTCATTGAAACTTATAAAATTCTAACAGGACTAGACAGACTAGTTGCAGGAAGGATGTTCCCGATGGCCGGGGAGTCCAGAACCAGGGGTCACAGTCTAAGGATAAGGGGTAAGCCATTTAGGACTGAGATGAGGAGGAATTTCTTCACCCAGAGAGTGGTGAACCTGTGGAATTCTCTACCACAGAAGGCAGTAGAGGCCAATTCATTAAATATATTCAAGAAGGAGTTAGATATATTTCTTAAAGCTAAAGGGATCAAGGGATATGGGGAGAAGGCAGGGACAGGGTACTGAATTTGGATGATCAGCCATGATCTCATTGAATGGCGGAGCAGGCTCGAGGGGCTGAATGGCCTGCTCCTGCTCCTATCTTCTATGTTTCTATGTTTCTATTAAAAGTGCTATCTGGAGGATGGTAACATTCTTGGGTTGTTCCTTTCCTTTAGAGAGAGATAGTCTGGACCTTTAGACCCAATTAAGCATCTTTAGGATTCGGCTACCTCAAACTTTAGTTGAAAGTGAACCTCTTGAGAAATACGCCTGATCCAGGGTAGCCCTAAAGGGGCTAGGACTAGTAATTATCCCTTCAAGTGCTGGGGGTGTGGTGCTTTGGGCAGGTTGTGCAGACTATGGTTCAGATGGTGGTATGTAGCATTTGTTGAAGCATTGACTCACCCCGACCACCTGAGTGAGGTTTTAAAATTTCTTCCTGCACTGTGTGTGGGTCCTGTGGACCACAGTGCTGCGCAAGACCTGCTGGGCTACCTCCCTCCACAAGGCGCGGAAGACTTGCAGTGAAGACCTCCTGCCACTTGCCGGGTACAGCACCACCCTCCGTCTCTCCACAGTGAAGACCAAAGCCTCCAATGCCTGGTTGCAGAATCTGCGAGCTCTCTCCCTGGGCCGTTGATCTGCCATAATGAGACCTCCTTCAGTGGTCCAGTTTCTTCTCCTTGGCCTTCTGCTGCTTGCTGAGCCAGCTGCAGAACCAGCAATGCTGAGAATGAGGTTCTGCAGCATGATTGAACCTCCCCTTTAAGAACTGGAAAGAGTCTGTGGCAATGATGACTAGTGATTAGGCTGCACCTGAAATTGCTTAGTGCTTTGAGTCTAACGCCACTGAGCTAGGTCATTAGCGCTTGATTTAGCGCTCCCGTCCTTTCTCTGAGCAATGACACTGAATTTTGCATGCAGTGAGATTCAATAGTGCCTGGTGCTGAATCTCAAACTTTTCAGAAGTTAGCGCCCATTCCTGGGTGATGATGAATTTCGCCCACTATGTATTTAATCAACTAAACTTATAGTTTTTAGTTTTTTAACTGATTACTTGATCTAGTTTAAGCTATAGGTAGATTAAATTTAAATATTTATCTGTAATACAAAGCACTACAAGTATTGGAGGCAAAAAGCAACACCTCCTTCTCCCTCTGCTCCGAATTCCCACTCTCACCAAATTCCCAACTTTTACACTCGGTTTATGATGCACTCCATTTCTGACCAACTCTGTGCGACCAGGGGTTCTGAGGCTAACTAGTGGCTAAAGTTTCAGGATTGGCTCAGTGATATCACTTGTACCTCTGAGTCAGAAGGTAGGGAGCCTAGATTATCATAGAATAATAGATGGTTACAGCACAGCAGGAGGCCATTTGGCCCGTCGAACCCGTGCCAGCTCTCTGCAAGAGCACTTCAGCTAATCCCCCTCCCCCGCCCTTTCCCTGTAGTCCTGCAAATTGTTTTCCTTCAGGTACTTATCCAATTCCCTTTTGAAAGCCACGATTGAATCTGCCTCCACCACCCTTTCAGGCAGTGCATTCCAGATCCTAATAACTTGCTGCGTAAAAACATTTTCCTCATGTTGCCTTTGGTTCTTTTACCAATCACCTCAAATCTGTGTCCTCTGGTTCTTGACCCTTCCGCCAATGGGAACAGTTCCTCTCTATCTACTCTGTCTAGACCCCTCATGCTTTTGAACGCCACTATCAAATCTCCTCTCAACCTTCTCTGCTCTAAGGAGAGCAACCCCAGCTTCTCCAGTCTCTTCACATAACTTAAGTCCCTCATCCCTGGAACCATTCTCATAAATCTTTTCTGCACCCTCTCTAAGGCCGTCACATCCTTAAAGTGCGGTGCTCAGAATTGGACACAATACTCCAGCTGAGGTTGGGCCAGAGTTTTATACAGGTTCATCATAACTTCCTTGCTTTTGTACTCTATTCCTCTATTTATGAAGCCCAGGATCCTGTATGCTTTTTGAACCGCTTTCTCAACCTGCCCTGCCACCTTCAATGATTTGTGCACTTATACCCCCAGGTCTCTCCGTTCATGCGCCCCCTTTAGAATTGTACCCTTTAGTTTATATTGCCTCTCCTCGTTCTTCCTACCAAAATGTATCACTTCGCACTTCTCTGTGTTAAATTTCATCTGCCACATGTCAGCCCAGTCCAACAGCCTGTCTATGCCCTCTTCAAGTCTATCCCTATCCTCCTCACTGATTACATGTTCAAGTCTCTGGAGGGGGACTTGAACCCATGACCTTCTGACTCAGAGGAAAGTGTGCTACCACTGAGCCAAGGCTGACAGCTAGAAATTCACACTCAGCCTCTGAAAGAGGAAGATAGGTTAACAGCAGCGTTTTGGGGGTAATCCTTCATCAGCACTGGCGAGGGCTGATAAAGGATTCAATTCTGAGCTGTTATGCATTTCCAATATAATTCTATATTTGTTTCAGAGTGCCTGTATTCATGCTTTTGTTTTCATCTCAGCTTGTTTATAAGGTTCTTGATGAATATATCAGTGAAATGTTATGAAGTGTTTTTCTCTTGGTCACTAATGAGAGACAGAAAAAAAACTACCCGTGGGCAGCTGTTGTTCTACCAGCACATCGTACATGTACAGGGCCCTTAGGCATCTTTCACTTTCTTCTGCAGTTTCTTTAGCAGATGAAACCTAGAAAGCAAATGCTTATCAAAGGACAGGTCACAAAACGGAAGGCACTTGTAGGTATATCACTGTCCTCTTGAAAAAAAACTTCATTATCTTTGAAGAGAAAAGCCAGAAGATGAGGATTTGAAAATTAATACGTTCAGGGACGGCTTAAGGAAAGGGGTGATAGGTGAAGAGGACATTGTCGCAGAGTCATAGAAGGAGGCCATTCGGCCCATCGAGTCCGTGCCGGCTCTCTGTAGAGCAATCCAGTCAGTCCCATTCCCCCGCTCTATCCCCGTAGCCCTGCATTTTTATTTCCCTCAAGTGCCTATCGAGTCTCCCCTTGAAAACATTGAGTGTCTCTGCTTCCACCACTTCCGTCGGCAGCGAGTTCCAGGTCATCACCACTCGCTGTGTAAAAAAGTTTTTCCTCACATCGCCCCTGTATCTCTTGCCCAAACCTTAAATCTGTGTCCCCTAGTCCTTGTACCATCAACTAGTGGGAACAGCCTTTACCCATCTAGCCTATCCAAACCCGTCATAATCTTGTACACCTCTATCAAATCACCCCTCAACCTCTTTTGCTCTAATGAAAACAAAGCCAGCTTCTCCAACCTGTCATTGTAGCTAAGATCTCCCATCCCCGGAACCATTCTGGTAAATCTCCTCTGCACACTCTAAAGGGCCTTCACATCCTTCCTAAATTGTGGTGACCAGAATTGGACGCAATACTCCAGTTGTGGCCTAACCAGTGCTTTATAAAGGTTCAGCATAACTTCAGTACTTTTGTACACAAAACCTCTATTTATGAAGGCCAAGATCCCATATGCTTTGTTAACCACTCTCTCAATATGTCCTGCCACCTTCAGGGATCTATGCACATTAACTCCCAGGTCCCTCTGTCCCTGCACACTCTTTAAAACTGTGCCGTTAAGTGTATATTGCCTCTCCCTGCTCCTTCTGCCAAAATGCATCACCTCACACTTCTCTGTATTAAATTCCACCTGCCACTTGTCTGCCCATTCTGCTAGCCTTTCTATGTCCTGTTGCAGTCAATTGATATCATCATCACTGTTTGCCACACCCCCAAGTTTGGTGTCATCGGCAAATTTAGAAATTCTACTCTGTATTCCAATATCCAGGTCATTTATATATATCAAAAAAAGCAGTGGCCCCAGCATTGACCCTTGGGGAACACCACTGTCCACCATCCTCCAGTCTGAAAAACAGCCATTTACCACAACTCGCTGTTTTCTGTCCATAAGCCAATTCCTTATCCAAGCTGCCACTGACTCATCTATTCCATGAGCCTCAATTTTGTAAACCAGCCTTCTATGTGGTACTTTGTCAAATGCCTTCCGAAAATCCATGTAGACAATATCCATTGCATTCCCTTCATCAATCCTGTCTGTTACTTCATCAAAAAATTCAATTAGATTAGTCAAACACGATCTTCTTTTACAAACCCGTGTTGGCTCTCCTTAATTAGCTTAAACCTCTCCAAATGCCCGTTAATTTTTTCCTTGATTATTGTTTCTAAAACTTTACCCACCACTGATGTTAAACTGACTGGCCTGTAGTTACTAGGACTATCCTTACACCCTTTCTTGAACAACGGTGTCACATTTGCCACTTTCCAATCCTCAGCCACCTCCCCCGCATCCGGGAAAGATTGGAAAATGATGGCAAGCCCTTCCGCTATCTCCTCCCCCAATTCCCTTAGCAACCTGGGATGCAAGCCATCTTGACCAGGCGACTTAACCACTCTAAGCATACGCAGCCTTTCTAGTACATCCTGCCTATCAATTTTCACCCCTTCCATTGCTTCTACCTTTTCCACTTCTACCGATATTTTGTCAGCATCCACCTCCTTAGTAAACACCGATACAAAGTACTCATTGAGTATTCTAGCCTTGCCCTGCGCCTCTAAGCATATATCACCTTCTTTGTCTCTAATAGGCCCCACCCCGCCTCTTACTACCTGCTTACTGTTTACATGCCGGTAGAAATTTTTGGGTTCCCTTTTATGTTAACCGCCATTCTACTCTCATATTCTCTCTTTGCCAATCTTATTTTCATCTTCACATCCCCCCCTCTCAACTTATTGTATTTGGTCTGGTTCTCCCTTGAAGAATTCACCTGACATGCATCATACACCCTCTTTTTTTGTTTCATCATCTTCTCTATCTCCCTCGTCATCCAAGGAGCCCTTGTTTTGGTTCCCTTACCCTTCCCTCTTGTTGGAATGTACCTAGCCTGTACTTGGAACATCTCCTCCTTAAAGATCCCCCATTGTTCCGTTACAGTTTTTCCTGTCAGTCCTTGGTTCCATTTTACCCTGGCTAGATCCTTTCGCATCCCATTGAAGTTAGCCCTATTCCAGTTTAGAAGTTCCACTCTAGATTGTCCCTTGCTCCTCTCCATTGCTAATCTAAATCTTATGATACGATGATCACTCGTACCCAAGTGTTCTCCCACAGACACTTGGTCGACCTGGCCCACCTCATTCCCCAGCACCAGATCCAGCAATGCTTCCTTCCTAGTTGGGCCAAGAACATATTGGTCAAGGAAATTCTCCTGAACACATTTCAGAAATTCCTCCCCCTCCTTTCCCTTTACCCTAGCATTATCCCAATCGATATTTGGGTAATTAAAGTCCCCCAATATCATCACTCTATAGCTCTTGCATAGCTCTGCGATTTCCCTGCAGATTTGCTCCTCTACCTCCCTCTCACTATTTGGAGGCCGAAAGAATACCACGAATAACGTGATCATACCCTTTTTGCTCCTCAACTCTAACCAAATGGATTCTGTCCTTGTCCCCTCAAGAACATCCTCCCTTTCCAACACTACAATGTCTTCCTTAATCAGCACTGCCACCCCACCTCCCTTTTTTCCTTCCCTATCTTTTCTGAACACCTTGTACCCTTGAATATTAAGTGCCCAGTCCTTACCGTTTTTTAGCCACGTTTCCGTTATTGCCACAACATCATATTATTCCTTATTCACCACACTTAGTGCATTTACGTACATGCATTCTAAACCCATTTTTGAATTTTTCGTAGTCTTTCTTAGTCTGCTCCTATCTAATATGGTACTATTACCGCCTCTAGTACTATCTTCTCTAGTACTATCAATACACTCACTCTTTTATGCACCTTATTCCTCTTTTCTACTCCTATATGCTGGTGCCCATCCCCCTGCCAAGCTAGTTTAAACCCTCCCCAGCAGCACTAACAAAACTCCCCGCGAGAATATTGGTCCCGGCTCTGTTGAGGTGTAACCCATCCGGCTTGTACAGGTCCCACCTTCCCCAGAAACGGTCCCAATGCCTCAGGAATCTAAAGCCCTCACTCCTGCACCATCCCTCCAGCCACGCATTCATCTGTTCTATCCTCCTATTCCTGTACTCACTAGCACGTGGCACCGGGAGTAATCCGGAGATTACTACTTTGACGTCCTGCTTTTTAATTTCTCTCCTAACTCCCTAAACTCTGCCTGCAGGACCTCATCACTCTTTCTGTCTATGTCGTTGGTACCGATATGGACAACGACCTCTGGCTGTTCACCCTCCCCGCTCAGAGTGTCCTGCAGCCGCTCAGTGACATCCTTGACCCTGGCACCAGGGAGGCAACATACCATCCTGGAGTCACGTCTACAGCCGCAGAAACGCCTGTTTGCTCCCCTAACTATTGAATTTCCTACTAATATTGCTCTTCCACTCTTTTTCCTGTGCAGCTGAGCCACCCATGGTGCCGTGGACTTGACTCTGGCTGCACTCCCCAGAGGAACCATCGGCATCACCAGTACTCAGAACAGAATACTGGTTGGAGAGTGCGATGTATTCCGGGGACTCCTGCACTACCTGCCTGGTCCTCCTCTTCTGTCTGGCAGTCACCCATTCCCTCTCAGCCTGCATACTCTTAAGCTGCGGGGTGACCACCTCTAGAAACATTCTATCCATGTAACACTCAGCCTCGTGGATGCACCGCAGTGACTCCAGCCACTGCTCAAGCTCCGAAGCCCGGAGCTCGAGTTGCTGTAGCTGGCAACACTTCCCGCACATGTGGTCATCCAGACTACGCGAAGCATCCAGGACTTCCCACATGTCACAGGATGTGCACTCCACGGGACTGAGCTGCCCTGCCATGCCTCTATTTAATAGACTAAGAACTAACCCAGCAGAAATAAACTCAAAACTTAACAAAAAACACTCCCCAGCTACTCACCAATCAGCTCTTTCCCTCTATTAAATAGGCTATTAATTAACTTAGCAGAAATAAACTTATAAACTTAAAAAAATACACTCACCAGCTATTCACCAATCAGCTCCTTCCCTTGTGCCGATGTCACTTTTTGTACTCTGACGTCACTTTTTCAAAAACTGCTTCTGTTGAGTTGCTGCCGCTCCTTTGAACTGCTCCGCTCTCGCTGTGCTCCCTCCAGGTCCGCTCCTTCCAGTCTCAGGTAGCAATCACTGTGTTGTTTATACACTGTATTGGCTGTCACAAAGCTGTTACCTTAATTAATTACACTTTACTTAATAAATTGAAAATCTAGCAAAGCTATCCTACCCTAGTAAACTGAGTGACTGCTTTCTTTACAGGCATTGATGCAGTCAGTCAAATCAGTGCCTCTTCCCCGTAGCCATTGCAGCATGGGGGATGGGGCGGGGGAGGGAGAATTCCCACAGGGCTCTCCCAATCTTCCATAACTTCTGTGGAAACCCTGGAGAAACCTCCAGGAGGGTCCAATGATTTTCTGACACAGATACAACAGTAGATTGGAAATTCCAGCTACAGATGTTTAAAGTACAGCAGGAGGCCATTCAGCCTATTGGCCGGAAGTTTCTGGGGTCCATGCGGGAATTTTGGCCCAATATGCTAAGCAATTCATCAGATATAGCACACAGAGGAGCTTGAACCCATAAGTAAACAGTGACATTTCTCGTAATCCTTCTGGAGCAAATTCTGTGATTGACAGGCATTTCTGCTGTTAAGCAATTTCTCTCCCCTGGAAATATCTAGGTAATATCTTTCTTGAGATTGTTAAAACAGTGATGTATAAGCCTTGGGCAGTGGCAGGGGGCTGAGAGCAAGTCATTTAACTGGCACATGTGGATATGGATAGATGTGCACCTTGAAAGCAGAAGAGAAGGAGAACAAAAATAAATGTTCAAACAGAAAGGAGAAAAAGTAGCAGTTCTTAAAGCTAGATATGAAATCAAAGTTCTACTTATGCAGGGGAAAATTGCATTTTACCTTATGAAAGTATGAATATTCCTGTGCGAGTACATCTGCTCCTTCTCCAGAGAAAATGACAACGGTGTCAGTTTTCTCATGGAAATATTTAGACACTAAATGCATTCCTATAAAGAGAAAACACCACTTCAACATGTTGTCAAAATGGAGTTCAAATAATTTACTGCTGATCTGGGGGTGTGCACCATTTAAAACTTATAGCATGTATCTGTGTGTCTGTATATACATGCATTTATGTCAGGTACACTTTTTTCCTTACCCAATATTTCAATGGCCTCTCATATGCATTATTTCTCCATGTGTGTGAACTGTGGCTTATTTACTTTTCTATTTAATCCCTGGGCCTTTTTCGGTTATTGGTTTGAAATGTCTGTCCTTCTGACACAAGAAACAAAATGAATAAACAACAGAATAATGGCAGATCAGGAAGTAATTTGAAGTAGGAAGTGTTTCTGTCGCTGATGGTTAGTGATAAGACTGCATGTGGCACTAAAAACAAATTCTTAATACAGATTGTAAAAAGTACAGCAAGTTTGAAACTAAATTACCCTCACAGTAAGCGACTAAAATATGTCAATGTTGAACCTATATTATAGCTGTGGGACCTTGCTGTGCACAAATTGGCTGCCATGTTTCCCACAGTACAACAGTGACTCCACTTCAAAAGTACTTCATTGGCTGTAAAGCGCTTTGAGACATCTGGTGGTCATGAAAGGCGCTATATAAATGCAAGTCTTTCTTTCTTTCTGTCAGGAATTTCTGGCTTTAATCCCTGTTAACAGGATTTTCACGACAGTGAAGCAAAATTGTTCTGGACACAGGTGAAAACTTCTCCATAAATATAAATAATATTAAAACATTTTTTTGTTTTGTAATAGCGCACACTAAACTAAAATTGCTAAACTAAAAGTAAACTTCTGTAATTATATAATATTTTATATCACACGTGTGCATTTCATTTTATGTAGATCTCTTAGTAGTGAAAGGAAAGATAGAAATTCCTAGCACCAGTCAGCAACTAACAAAGACCGGAATATTTAATAAAATACTTCGGAACATTTCTCTGAAATGACTCGTTAGTTGCTATCAGCAGAAAAAACTTTCTGGATAATTTCATGTCAATATTTGAGGAGACATTATTGTCTCTGAAACCAAGAGAACAATCAAATTATTATATGAAAAGAAGATTGTGATTAATGTTGAAGTTAGTGGTCACTTACTGAGCCTGAACACTGCCCATCTTTGATGGGTGATGTTTATTGGGTGTCTGACGGGCCAATCTAGTGATTGTTTCAGTTCTGGTACCAGACATTTATTTACAAATCTACCTATATATTTTCCTATTTATATCTGTGTATTTTATATGATTTAAATTTAACAATTGCTGCTCATGACTAACAGTGTTGTGGTCAGTACACACTGTCTGCAATTTGTTAACAGGTAGTCACGCAAGGGCTAACCATGAAAATGCAGATGTAACGCTTATAAAATATATGCAAAAATATTCAGGCTCTTCATGTTTATCCTGAATAATTTGAGTACCTGAACCAAAACCGTTGTGAAGTGCAAACTTTACCAACAGAGGCACTGATTGTAGCGCTGTCCCGACTCTCAAGGCTAAAGATCACATCTTCTATTTCCTGAATGCCCTCATCAGGTGTGAAGATAATTACATGATGCTCACTTTTGATATGTGCTGCAACCTAGTTCAAAGCAACAAAAGAAAATTGAATCCTCATTACAGGAGCCATGCAACAGATCGATGATACTTTTTAGCACCACTTGTATATCAAAACAAAAATTATAAATCTTAACAGTATTTCCTCAGAAACCAAGACAGCAATCAGTTTTACCAAATTCTTATATGATAAAGAGGATTGTGATTAATATTTTCAAAATATATTTGCCTACATTGTAACAGTGACTATATTTCAAATGTTCTTTATTGGCTGTGATGTGCTTTAGGATGTCCTGAGGATTTGAAAGGTGCTATATAAATGTGTGAAGGAATAAGCCTTATAACCTATTCAGAAAAATACACCATTCTATGAAAGAATTCTGGCCTTATTAAAACATGCCAAACTGGGTTTGGAAATCTAGAAACCTAACTATGAAAAAGCTGTGAAAGCATTCTGGCTATAGAGATAAGATAGTTGTTGACACTGAATCAATAACCTTATTGAAACAGAAGGTTAAAGGCTCCCGACAGGCTGACCTTTGGGAACAAGACAATGGTTTACCCTGGACAAGGTGTTCTAATTTACACTTCGTAAAGAAGCACATAAAAGTAAGAAACATCTGCCTTCGTAAAAATGACATCACGTAAAACACACCTGCCGTTACACTGCTTTTTATGGTAACCTTAGAACACCTAGAGAAGAGACATAATTCTGTAATGCTACCAGCTGAGGTGACTGTAAGAATTGCAGGTGTCAGCAGAAAAATTACTAGAGATAATTAGCTTACATCAGCAGAAAACCTTAAAGTAAATACCACTGGAAAAGGGTATAAATATTGAACTCTCAAATGGGATAGTAGACCCGCTTTAAAGGGGCAAAGCGATTCTCGGCTTCAGAGGCGGCTCTGTAAGTCTCCAACTCTTTGGACCTTGGGGATCAAAGGTATTTGATTTTGGTGGATATCCTGTAGAAAACTAAGAACTGTAAAACTGTAGCGAAGTTAAGATTTGAGAGTAAGGTTCTCTGATAATAGAATTGTAAGCTTTCTCTTTTTGGAACTGTTAATGTTCCAATTGACTCGCCAACTGTAAATTACATGTCGGTTCTTTAATAAATCTATATATTTTTAGAATTGTCTCACATAAGACTTCTGTATCAAAAACTCACGAACTCAATTTCTGTACACTCTTTGGTGAGGAGTTGCAGAATTCTGGGGGAGTTTTCCGGACCCTCATAATATCCAGAACGTTACAGTCTAGCTAAACTTATTAAAAGTGCTATCTGGAGGACGGTAACATTTTCAGGTTGTTTCTTTCCTTTAGGGAGAGATAGTCCAGACCTTTAGATTTGGCTTCCTCAAACTTTAGTTGAAAGTGAACGTCTGAGGAATACGACTGATCTGGGGTAGCCCTAAAGGGGCTAGGACTGTTAATTATCCCTTCAAATGAATGTTCTTTCTTTCTATAAGGTAACATTTCATCCAATTTGCTAAAATGCAGGAAGCTCTACCTCCAAAATCTACTGTACAGTACTATTATTCACACACCCCAATAATTCTAAGGAAATTATTATGATCTAGCCAAGAAAGCTAAGATTGCCCTACAGAGCTGGAATACAAAGGTCAGACAAGAGAGGGACTGCTGCTCAAGAGTCCAATGTTATAACTTTGTACCAGTCAGCCTAGCCAAGCTCTTAGTCAGTGTAAATGATTAACAGTGCTATCAAATGATTAACAGTGCTTTCAAATGACTAACAGTGCTATCAAATGACCAACAGTGCTATCAAATAGCTAACAGTGCTAGCAAATGCAGCCATCGGTGTCAATTAAATGTATCTGCATGCTTCCTCATTTGCGTATCTAATGAGTACCTGCATCATACAGATTGAGATGGCCTAGATTCAATCCCTCCCTCTCTCTCTCTCTCTCTCCCTCTCTTTCTCTCTCTCTCTCTCAGACTCCCCCACTTTCTCTCTCTCTGAATGATTCAGTCTGTGCTGTTAGCTTTTACAGCTGGGGTGGCAATTGGCCTCAGATGACCCTGTGTTAGGGAGAGCAAAAGTAGCCATGGTTAATGATCCTAATAATTATCCATCAATACACGCCAGAAGTGCATGTGTGAATGTTGGGTAAGGACAGGATCAGACCCAATGCTGATGCCTCCTGCTGTCATATATCCTACTAACATTCACATAGGAAAAAAATGGCATTTAGGTGTAGTGCTGGAGGGTATCTGCCACGATTGGAGCGCTATTTCAGTGAGGAATCAATATTTTCAGGAGAGGAGGAGGGATATTGATAAGTTTGCCAGAAATTGAGGACTTAGTTAAGTATCTCTCTAGATATTCCAAGCCTACAATTGTCTCACATGTGATTATCAAATCAAATTAGACCACTATTACCTTCCGCGCAGCAAATATATCAATGCTTTCTTCCATTCCTATTGAAAATTTCTGCACTGGGTACTTTAAGTCATTATTTTTCTTCATCAGTTTCAAAACAAAGGCAGCAACAAAGCTAGAATTCAAACCACCTATCATAAAAAACAGAAAGAAAGAGAGAGTTGGATTAATTTTCAGTAAGGCCCACTTTGATAATTAGATTCAGCAGTGAATACTGATGACACTGTTAGTACTGGTAACATGAATGAAACGTTCAAAAGTATTTCATTCTATGCAATTAAATACATTTAACTTCATGTATAGTACCCATATCAAATTCAAAAATAAAATTATATCATTAGTTTAGCTATAAGAAAATAACAATAAAATGACAGTATCAGCTTGCCCATTGGCTACGATATTAACTGCGGGAGTGTGGCGGTCCGATATTGCATGGGAAACCCGGAAGTAAATTCAGCACATCTGTCTGTGACATTTTAACGCAGCCAGCTCATCATAATTTTACTTCTAGGTTTGGCGTTGAATGCGCAACAGTGGGCGTGATGTGGACCCGCAGGACACGAGCTCGATGCCAGTATTTAAAGGGCCAATTCAATGATGGAATTTGGAGGAGTTGGGAGTTGGAAGCATGAGAGGAAGACCTTTCAGAATGGATTCAGGACAATCGAAGGCCGCGGCCTGCTTTAATGACGTCTCCCTTGATGTATTGCTGAGGGCAGTGAGGAGTCAGGGAGAGTTACACTTGCCCAGCAACAGGAGGAAGAAATCTGCTGCTGCTACAAAGAAGGAGAAGTCGCACAACACCAGGTTATAGTCCAACAGCTTTATTTGAAATCACAAGCTTTCGGAGCGCTGCTCCTTCGTCAGGTGAAGGACTTCACCTGACGAAGGAGCAGCGCTCCGAAAGCTTGTGATTTCAAATAAAGCTGTTGGACTATAACCTGGTGTTGTGCGACTTCTCACTTTTGTCCACCCCAGTCCAACACCGGCATCTCCGCATCATGGCTACAAAGAAGATATGGCTGGAGGTGGCCGAGGAGGTCAGCAGCAGGAGCATTGTGGATTCAGTGCAAGAAGGGCTGTAATGACCTAACCAGGTCAGGAAAGGCATGTACCGTTGCACATTCACCTACATCCTGCTGTGCTCCAACCTCCCCCCCCCCCCCGCCATTCACTCTGCCTTGTCAAGCCTATTCCATCACATCACTCCTCAAACACACTTACCTTGCAAGTGCACCCATCATTCTCTTGGTATAGACCTCCCCACATCCTCATCTATCTAATCACCGCTGCCACTCACCCTGATCCTTATGCAATTTAATGCCTTTCCCTGATAGTCACTCTCACCAAATGCATTCAATCCATCGGGTGAACATATGCCATTACATTCACTCATAGATCTGCTCTTTCCCCCACTGCAGAAGAGAGAACAAAACACAAGGGAGAGGGAGAGAACCGGAGGTGGACCTTTACAGATTCCACAACTGACAACTGGCAAAGAGGAAGCGCTGGAGATCAGCAACGTTTCAGCATTCCTGGCCATCGGAGATGGGGAGTTGGGGACCCCCCAGCTACATGGTGACAGGATCAAATATAATCCACATACATCATATAACACTCAGTCATGTTGATTTGATTTAAGCAGCGAGTGAAATATGGTCATCTTCATTAGGATAAGTTGCAGCATTGTTACCTTGCCAGTACTAATTCAAACCTTTTCTCTCCGCCAGGGCCTTCATGCGTGCAGCAGCAATCAATTGATCTGATTACTTCTGAGGGTGCACCATCACAGGACTCATGCTTACCATGTACCAGCGCAGATACTCGCACTTTGGTAGTTCTAGTTAGACAGTTGGATTTTCACCTGGTGACTCACACTTCACAAGTGAGCAGCCAGACAGTGGTGGCAGGGACAGCGGTGGAGAGTCCACATCAGAGGGTACAGCACGCTCCAAGCTCTGCTCCGGTGAACACGGATGCTGTACCCTGGGAGCCACCAATGAAAAGAGTAATCATTGAGGGGAAGCAGAAAATGTGCAACCTACTGACAGGCCTCCAAAGCACACTGACCACGATTGCAGAGAGAATGGAGGAGTCTGCCTCAAGCATGAGTGAGTTGATGTTGTAGGGCATTGCGAAGATGTGTTCTTCCATAGATAGAGTGACCAGTTCCGTGGAACATCAATCGCAGAAATCAAATGAGTCCATGCAGGCCTTGACCACGGCCGTGCAGACTCTGGATGCCAACATGTCTGGCGCCTTAAATAGGATGACAGACACCTTAACCTTGGCCTTACAGCGCATCACTGATCTGCACCAATCTGCTCTCCAGCCGAGCGGTAACAGTGAGGTGCAGCCGGCCCAGGAGAGGCATGATGGTGAAAGGGAACATGGAAATGGGGCCTCCACTCATAGTGGTCCCACTTCTCACACGTTGCCCACACCCACCTCCCAGCACCACCCCCGCCCGTCAGCACCAGACATGCTGCCTCCTCTCCTGATGGCCATGTCTGCCAAGCACAGACGCAGGTGGAGCAGTCTTTGCGAGACCCTCATGGGCTCCAAAATCAAGATGTCATCGGCCAAGAGCATCTCAGCAGTCAGAGCAGGGATCTGAGCAGCCTGCCTCTGCCTCTGCTCAAGCCATGTAGGTGTGATAGTAAATGTAAGAGTAAAGCTTTGTAGTTACACAAGGTTATGCACATGGGTGTTTGAGAAAAATGTTATGTTGTGTAGTTTCCATTCTTTAGCAAAATCACATAAAATTTATTACTTTGCACCACTTTCCTGTTTTGCCCATTCTTGGTTGCTGGGTGGTAAGTCGCCTTTTCAGTTGCTTGATGATGAATGGGAAGACATAAATTGACAGGGACTAATGGGGGGATGTGCAATGGGTGGTTGGTTGGTTGTAGGATGGCAGGACGGCTTTATGTCAGTGGCATTGTTGGGGCCGGGTGGGCAGGGGAAGAGTGGGCATTGCATGTGGTTCTGACATCGGTCCAGTCATGGTAACTAAATGAACCTTGCAGAAATAAGGGAATCCTTGGCATCCTGGGCAACAATGTGAGCAGCTTGTGCTGCAATGGAACCATCATCTTCCTCCTCCTCCTTGAAGTCATCCACAGACAATGTGTTCTCTGCGCCTTGTTCCTCCTCCAGCTCCAATCCTTGCTGCTGCACAATGTTGTGCAGAGCGCAGGACACCACGATCATTCTGGAGACCCCGGCTGGTACGTACTGAAGGGCGCCTCCAGATCTGTCCAGGCACCTGAAGCACATCTTCAACATACTGATCGTTTACTCAATTACACACCTGGTGGTCATCTGGCTTTCATTGCACCGTTCTTGGGCTTCATTGATTCATTGTTTGTGTGTCTCACGGGTGTCATGAGCCAAGTTTGAAGTGGGTATCCCTTGTCTCCTAGCAGCCACCCTTTAAGTCTGCTTCCAGATCCAAAGACATCAGGGAGCTTGGACTGCCACAGGATGGAAGCATCATGGCAGCTCCCCAGGAATCTTGCGCACACCTGCATAAACATCTTTTTGTGGTTGCACACTAGCTGCACATTGATGAAGTGAAACCCCTTGCGGTTGATGAATACTCCTGGTTATTCTGGGGGGTGTTTGGATGCCACCTGTGTGCAGTCGATAACGCCCTGCACCTGTAGGAAGCCAGCCAGAGACGCAAACCCAAGCACCTGCTCACTCTGACTGGCTTCATCACAGGCGAACTTGACATAATTGTCAACCCTGGCAAACAGCCTATCAGTGATCTGCCTGATGCATTTGTAAGCCACCGACTGGGAATCCTGGCTAAGTCTCCAGCAGAGCCCTGGAAGGATCTGGAGGCTAAAAGTGGAGGGCGGTGGTCACTTTGACAGCCACTGGTAACACATGGCAACCGGGTCCGGCAGAGAGCTGGTTTTCTTCTCGGAAGCTGCAGATGTCTGCCACCACCTGACGCAATAACCTGAGCCTCCAGAAGCACAGGTCAGGGGAGCTCAGCCTCTGCCTGTACACCCTGTTTCATGGGCAGTGCCTCTGAGAGCTCGAGCCCACTGCTGCTCCCCTCTGAGCTGACCAGCTACAGCTCTCTCCACAGAAGCCTGTTGCTGCTGCTGATGGTCATCGTGCAGCTCGTCCGGTGTCCAGTCTCAGGTAGCCAAGGTGCCACCCATCCTGATCTGATTCTGAAAACCTCCAAAGTGTAGAAAGTAAACTCTCAGCAAAAGTATTTAGAACAAACCTTTTCCCACTGGGAGGTACGAAAGCAGCTGTGATCACTCAGTATTTATTGGTATATTTGCCTGTCTATTAATGAGCCCCATGAATTGCCATTATGTTCTCACCTTGGTTTCAATGGCGAGTTTCAGGAAGCCCTGGAAACCCATGGATGTGCCTTTAAGTTTGAAAGTGGTTTGAAATATTGCTGCAATTGAGCGATTAGCATATTTAAATCGCTAACCATTGTTTTCCGAGGGGGTTACACACAACCAGCCCAAGTTAAACCCAGAAGTCGACGCATTAGAGCCAGCTTCCTGACGTGATCACATTTTCGCCGAACTTAACGCCCACCCACACATCAATCACGACCAGCTGACCAAGCTTTCAACAGCAGGAAGAATGCCTCCAGCAGTGGAATTCATAAAGATCATAAACAACTTTCAGCTAACTTGCTTCTTCATTTCTGCCGGCTCCGTCTAATTTTTTGCAATGGTTTGGAGCTTTCTACAGTTATTTAAAGTTGGTGAGGTCATAGGGAGTGTTGCTGCAAGTGGAAAATGCTTTGCTTCTCATTTAAAGCGTTCTGCTCACATTACTTGCTTCCAGTCATGGGGGCTCTACTTGGAGTCCCCCTCGCGTTCGGGATGATAGGGAGATGGAGAGGAGGCAGCGAAGAAGAGGACAAGATGCTCGCAGAGAGAGGAGGAGGAGGGGCAGGAGGGCTCTCAGCAGGAGGCCTTAGCCACCTAGGATTTTCCGAGAACACTTCTCCTACCTGCACTTAAGCCAGGAGCAGTGTATTAGGAGGCTCCACTTCACCAAGAAATGGTCACAGAACTTTGCCACCTCTTGGAACCAAACCTGCAGCCTCAGAGCAGGGTGATGATGGCCCCTCAAGGTCACCGTGGTTCTCAATTTTTTCGCCACTGGAACCTTTCAGTCTGCAGCAGGCAACTTAGCTAACATCTCCCAGTTCAACGTCCATCACTGCATCTGGGAGGTCACAGAGTCTCTCTATACGCACATGTGGCTTTGCCAGGATAGTGGGCTTCCCCATGGTGCAGGGCACCATCAACTGCACACACGTAGCTTTGCGGTCACCGTATACCAATCCTGAGATGTTCCGTAACTGCAAAGGCTACCACTCACTTAATGTGCAGCTGTTGTGCGACCACGCCCAGCATATCATGATGGTGAATGCCCGGTATCCTGGCAGCAATCATGATGCCTTTAGCCTGAGCCAGTCCGGTGTGCCAGCAATCTTCCAGCCACCACGTCAAACCCGAGGGTGGCTGCTCGGAGACATGGTCTATCTACTCTACACCTGACTGATGACTCCACACCGCAACCCCATCACTCGTGGCCAGCACTCATATAATGACCGCCATGCTGCCATGGGGATCGGGGTGCTCAAGCAACAGTTCTGCTGCCTTGACAACTCAGGAGGAGCCCTCCAGTACTTGCCGGAGTGGGTGTCCCATTTCGGGGTGGTCTGCTGCATGCTCCACAACTTGGCCATCATGAGGGCACAGCCCTTACCACCATGGGTTCCGGGACCACCTCAGGAGGAGAAGGAGGAAGAGGAAGAGGAGGAGGAGGAGGAGGAGGCGGAGGAAAAGGAGGAGGAAGAGGAAAGGAGGCGGCAGGCAGCCAATCCCCATTCCAGACGGGCTGTCTGTGAGTGCTTCATCAGACTCTGGTTCCAGTGAATGAAACCCCAGATCCCCGTTGCTCACCACATCCCCATCTTACCATCCCTCTGTCACGGAACATCTCAGCGTCCTCCTGGGCACAAAGCTTAAATGAAAGCCACCACAAAACAAACATTCTAAACACAATTCATAAATGTATTAGATTCAAATCAAAAGATCAAAGTCAACTAATCACTCTTGGGCATTCCCTTAGTGTGTGTCTTTCGTGTGCCAGTTCCTACTCTAGTGCTCCTATGAAGTGCTCCCCCAGTGGCTGCAGCATGGCTGGTGGAAAGCTGCTGACTTTCAGTGGGGAGACTGCAGGATGACCTCGAGCAGCTCTGGGCCTAGAAGGCCCGGCTGTAGACTGCACCACCTCGGCCTGGTGGCAGCAGTCTGGGCTGGCTGGATGACAGGCAGCAGTAAGAGCACTGGTGGAGTGGCAGCGGTAGGAGTAGGAATGCTGTCATCGTGAGAGAGGACAGCAGGTTCTTGTTCCACGGAGCCACTGCCACTCCCCCCAAGGCAGCGCCTCAACATTCCTAGCAATCTGTTCAAGCACAGTTTGCTGGACTGCTACGACACCCTGCAAGCCACTTTCATCACTCGTAAACCGAGCAACGATGGCAGCAGTCTGAGTTTGCTTGGCAGCAAGCTAAGCCTGTGGGAGAGCAGTCTGCGCTTCCACTGCAGCATTGAGACGTTGGGTCGGTTCTGCCTGTGTTTCAATGGAAGCTGCGAGATCGCACATCACACCCAGCATCATTTTTGGGTCCACAAGTTATCTCATGGAGTTGCCCATCATTTCCATCCTGGAAATCACAGGCTCCAAGCTCTATGCAAAACCCCGTGCATTGTTGGAACCGGACTCCTCCATGCTCCTTGACACTGACAAGAGGCTCTCTGGCAAGCTTGCATTTCCGTGTGCATACCCATCACCCTTCACCACCGCTCCATCAAGGTCATTATCTGTGTTCTGTGGAGCAGAACTTGCGTGTGAATTCGCCCTCCGGGGAGCTTGCACCAGAGCTACCCTTTCCCCCTGGCCTTGCTGCAGCCCACTCGTGCCCAGTGACTCACCACGTGCAGATCCCGCCTCTATACTACCCTTTAAAGTATGCGCAGTTCCATTTCCTGAGTTGGTGTCTGCGAGTGTCAGATGCAGTGACAGTGTGTCGTCTTCTTCTCCTCCATCAGTCTCTTCCTCAAGTTCAGGGACAGGCTGACCAGGTTGCAATTGTTGCGTATCTGAAAACAGAAAGGCACCAGGGTCGGGTTGTGGTGAGAGAAGGGCGGGAAAGCAAAATATCCATGCATACACCATCAGCAGCTTGTAAGTGATAAGAGATTATGGGATGAGGGGGAAGTGGGATGTGAGAAGAAGATTAGATATGAGCATACTGTTGTCATCAGCAATGCTTTCCACTTCTCCGCTCGCCACGAAATCTGTCACAGCCCCTCGAATTATGTCGAACACTGCTTCCTCCAGGTCATTTAGGTTGTCAACACTTGTTTGGACTCTTCCCGTCTGCTGTTGCTCTCTGCGGTTATGAACCGCTTTTGCCTGCAAGTGAAAGGGAAGTGCGTCAGTGAGTGTGGTGCAATGTGTTTGGGTGATGTGCCTTCCATAGTTGAATAGCTGGCAGTGTGTGCAAGGTGTGAGAAGGGAGTGTGAGTCTTGCAGCAGTGGTAAGTGTGTGAGGGTGAAGTGAAGAGAAAAAAAAGGAGAAAAAAATGGGGAAGAAAATGTCGGGGCCGAGGTTATAATCTGAAATTGTTGAACTCGATGTTGAGTCCAGAAGGCTGTAAAGTGCCTAATGGAAAGATGAGGTGCTGTTCCTCGAGCTTACGTTTAGCTTCGTTGGAACAGTGTAAGAGGCCGAGGATGGAGAGGTCAGAGTGGGAGTGGAGCGGAGAATTAAAGTGACAGGCGACCGGAAGCTCGGGGTCACACTTACGGACTGAATGGAAGTGTTCCGCAAAGCGGTCACCCAATCTGCGTTTGGTCTCCCCAATGTAGAGGAGACCGCATCGTGAGCAGCGAATACAGTATACTAAATTGCAAGAAGTACAAGTAAATCGCTGTTTCACCATTTTTTTTTCTCTCACAAGGCAGCTGTTGATCCTGCCATCGCCATTTACACCTCATCTAGACTCATCTTTTGTTTCTTAACTTGTCCCGTTACCATCTCCTTTTGCCTTGCACCATCATCCCTTTTGTCTTTTAATCTCCCCTGCCATCCAACCGATCACAGATCTTCCCTTTGTTCTTTCCTCCCCTCCCCCCTTTCCTTGCCCCTGCACTTGCTTAAAAATCTGTTACTTCTCTAACCTTTTCCAGTTCTGACAAAAGGTCATCGACCTGAAACATTAACTCTGTTTCTTTCTTCACGATGCTGCCTGACCTGCTGAGTGTTTCCAGCATTTTTTGTTGTTATTCAAAACTCCACCGCCCATATCATAACCCTCACTAATTTCTAATGCCCTATTATCCCTGTCCTCATCAACATTCACTGGTTCTCTGTAATCCAATGCATCATTTTCAAAACCCTTGTCCTCATCTAAAAGTATCTAATGACTACATCCCACCTGACTTCTGCACCCTCCTTTAGACAGATGTTGCTGCACGTTCCCTCCATTAATCTGACTCTGGCTTCCTTTGCATTCGGCCCACCCGCCCACTGCCTTTGCCACAGATCTTTCAACCGTCTTGGCCTTCCACTCTGGAACGCTCTCCTAAACCTCCTCCGCTATGCTATCTCTTTCCCCTACTTTAATCTACCTAGTCAATTATAGCTTCGGACACCACCCTAAATCTTCTCCCACCACTGTTCAGTGTCTGGTTATTTTCATCTTTTAAGGAGTTGGAACATTTTAAGCTAAAGGAAATTTGTAAGTACAACTGGTTGTTGTTGCTTTCTTTATTCAAATATCTTTCAAAGCTTGGGTTCCAACAGAATGGGAGTCCAAAGCTCCAGAAGTATTGGATTGATCTTAACTTCTCTATTAGCTGCCTTCTTCCTCTTCATTTTGTTTTTGTTTTTCTCCTCAGTCTCTTTAAACTTCTCTCACATCACACACCCTTTTCAACAACTGAGAACAGACAGTTCACTTCTTCCCGAGTGTCTGCTAATGCCACCTTGCAACTAACACATGCACTACGGTTTGAATTATCCATTTATCGATGCTGTCACATTGTTAAAACTGTCTTTGGTTTTACTCGTTGCCTCCTCCCTCACACTTAGCAATGATCTAGTGAGATTAGAAACAGTGGCCCATGCACCTATCTAGCCATAGCTTCAAAAAAAAAATCCTACACATTCTTGTCGATCAGACTATTGGCCAATTCTATCCCTATTAGAACATCATTCCAAGTTGTTCCTTAGTTTTTCAGATAGTGTTTTTGTATCAGATATAATCAATTGTATTTGGGCAGCAGTAGACAAAAGGAGAATTCCAAGTTAAGATATATCAGTTTGTTTACTTCATGAAACAAGCACAAGACTAAATGGCACAACAGTGCAACACATTGCAGCAACACACACCAGAGTGAAGGCTTCTTTCAACCCAATTTTGTGTACAGTATTTTGGCGAGGCAAGATGTGGGAAGTTATTCCAGTAATTCTGTAGCAGAAAAATATATAAACTAGTGTTACTGTTCTTCTAGTGTAGTGTTTGCGGTTTGGGAGCAGCACGTGTTGTTCAGCATTCTCTCTGGACGTTTCCCACACAGGAATTTCTTCTCTAAATACTTCATCTTCATATTAAATATCCTAAGAGGTACCTTCTGACACTACCTGCTCTCAGAAAATGCTCATGTGTTGTAAAGGAGCTGTTTATTTCCTATGGGATTCATTTAAAACAGTCAGGAGTTTGAGGGGAGAAGGAGCAAAAAAATGAGGACACTTTACACTGAAAGCACTCAAAAGGGACATGGTAAGATAGTTACTTTCATAAAATCTGCTGGGTTATGAAACTTCTTAAAAACTACTCTTAAGGTCCTGAGGTACGCTATAAAGCAGCAGGACTCAGGAACTATCAATTTTTAAAAAAACTTTATATCTCAACACCCCTATTTTCTTCCCCTCTTCTGCTTTATAGTTTCCCCTTTTCCTGACCATTCCTGGCAGAGGCAACAAGCTGACAGGCGTCTGTCTACTCTACTCGATACTGGCTATTGGAAGGTATGTAAGAAAGACAATAGCAACTCTCTCAGACTTTCCCTTTCTCCATTTGTGGGAAAATGCTTGGGAGGAAAAATTCAGTTGCTTTGCGCCTTCCTTTAGCGCCCTAAGAGGGCACTAACGGGGCGCAAAGCAACTAGCGCCCGAGCGCGGCGCCGCCAACGCCTCCCGCAAAATTCAGCGGGAGGTTAGTGGCGGCGGTAACCGTTAGCTCCCCGCGGCGCTGAGCCGCCGGCGATGATGTCATCGCCGTGTGCAGCGCCCCACTTGCGCCCCGGCCGCGATCTTCGGTAGCGCCCCCTGACTTACCGCCGGACGCTATGTCCGACGGGGTCAGGGGGGCCTACCTGCGGCTGGGGCGGCGCTATTTAAAGGCGAGGTGCTGGGCGGCCATTTTTGTTGCTGGCCGCCTGCCAGCACCTGCCTGCGCTCCCGTCCCCGGCCTCCTACCCGCCCCCCCGCGGAGTGCCGGCTGCGTTCCATGAGCCCGGCACTTCTCTTGAGTGCCGGGCTCTTTTGCCAGCACTCCGATCCCTGGTGGTCCAGCTGGGCCCCGGGTCGCGCTGTGCAAGGCCCCTCCCCCTTTAAGAAGGGGAGGAAGGCCTGCTGTACCACGGCATGTAGCACCGCGATATTCCCTTGCAGCGCCCCAAGAGGGAGGCGGGGTGCTTCCAGTAGCGCCCCGCTTCCCTCTTGGGGTGCTACCACTCAATTTCAGCCACGGGGTGGCTAATTTTTCCGGGGTGCTAAAAGTAGCGCCCCGGCGAAGTTAGCGCCCTAAAGGGGGTGCGACTTTTTTTTTCCCCCTTGGTCTTTGTTCAGCACGCTGACAATGGCACAGTTGAGATTAATAACTGTGTTGAAAATCAGCAGCACAATACCTCTGTCTCCTATAACATCACGCTCTATAGAGCACTGCACATATTTATACTTACCTTTTTTTTTGTTATGCTCTCGGGAGAGATGTAGGGCTGGAAATTGCGTAGCGCCCCATTTGGGGCAATAACTTTTCAGGGAGCGCAAAAGTATCGGCAGGCAATAAAGATTTGCTGCTGCCGGGAACTTCCACTTTAGCACTCCAAGAGGGACGTGGAGCGCTAAATCAAGCACGACTACTTCCCTTAGAGCACTAAAGGGAGTGAGGGGGCGGTAGCGGCAGAGCGCTGAGCAATGTTCGGGGCACCACTGCCGTCTTTACTGGCTCCTTCCCTCCCTTAAAGGAAAGGGCCAATGCTGCGTTGAATGAATCTTCAGGCTATATCTGTTGGGCGACGGCACCTGCGCAATGTGCATAGCAGCCCCAAGCACTCAGAGAGAGTGCAGGGCTGAGCAATCACGGGGGCAAAAGGAAGCAGGAGACACGAGAATGGGGACATAATATATTTTGCCCTACCTGACCACCACTGCCTTTAAATAGCGCTCCCCAAGCGGCCAGCCGAGGTGACAACGCCTCCTGTAGCCGCCGTTGTTGACGCCCGGCGATGCTGCAGGGGGCGGGAGCGAATATCACTTCCGGGGCGCTAACGGGGCGCTGCGCACTGGATGATGTCACGATCTTTGGGGCGCATAGAGCCAGGCGGTATGTCTTAGCGCCAGCACAAATCCGCCAGGGAAGTTTGCGGGCGACGGTGAATTCGCCGTGCCCGGTCGGTAATCCTTAGCACCCCGTTACCGCCCCCCACAGGTGCTAACAGGAGGTGTAAACCAGGGGAATTTCTCCCCCGTCGTGTTTGTTAATAAGTTCGGTTGATAAAAATTAGAAGTTCAAAACAAGCGTCTCCTCAATTGTTCCCAAAAGCTGGACGGTGGTATCAGGAAATGGAGCGGAATTTGGTCCCACTCACATTGTGTCAGTTTTAGGAGTCACTCAACTTTGCCCATGAAATCAGGTGTGGCTGCAGTGAGAGGGGATTTGGTAGGCGGGTGGAGCTCCTGTTTGAAGTAGGCAAGAGCCTCATTAACCTATGTAAAAGGCTAAGGGGATGGGGACACCACCATTTCCTGAATGTGGGCATGCTGAACGCAACCGGCGAAAAATTCAATAAGGCCCGAAAACGGGGGATCATGATGCGTGATCTGCCCGCTCCTGTTGAAAGTAACTGCCTGCTGATTAACATGATTGAGAGCGCTGCTGGTTGGCTGAGCGCTCAGCAGGGGGCCCAATTTCGTGGGTAGTGATTTTTATTTAAAGCTAGCCTGCAGTTTGAAACTCAGTCTGCACTTCTTAAAGGGGAGATGCTTTCTGAAATAAGCCGTGGCGATCAGCGAGGCTGAAACCATTGATGATGGCGGTATGCTCATACCTAATCCTACTTCTCACATCCCACTTCCCCTTCATCCCACAATCGCTTCTCACTTACAAGCTGCTGATGGTGTAAACATGCACATTTGCTTCCTCCCCTCCCCTCACCACAACCCTACCCTTGTTCCTTTTCCTTTCAGAACTCCAACCAGCCCAGCCAATGCAGGACTGAACAAGAGGAGAGTGATGAAGAAGAAGACACTGACACTCAATCTGACACTCACAGGCACCAGCTCAGAAACTGGCACTGAATGTACTTTGGAGGGTGGTATCTGCACATGGTGAGTCACTGGGCATGAGTGACCTGCAGCCAGGGATGGGGGAAAGGGTAGCGCAGGTACCAGCTCCCCAGAGGTCGCACACGAGTTCTGCTTCAGATGACTCAGATGAGGACTTCGATGGGGTGGTCTTCAGAAGAAGGCTGAGGCATGCACACAGAAATGCTTGGTGGATTGGTAGGACTCAGCTTCCATTGCAGCACAAATGGAAGCAACCCAACGTCCGAGTGCTGCAGTGGAACCTCAGACTTCTGTCATGCAAGCTCAGGCTGCTCTCATGCAGATTCAGCTTGCAGCCACGCAAGGGCAGACTGGTACCATCGTGACTGCGTTTACCGGTGTAGAAAGGGGCTTGCAGGGTCTCACAGCCGTCCAGCAATCTGTCCTCCAACAGATTAGTAGGATTGCTGAGGTGCCGCCCTGGGGGAGTGATAGTGGCTCCGTGGAGCACGAACACGCTGTCCTCTCTCAGGATGTGATGTGGAGATGCCGGCGTTGGACTGGGGTGGACAAAAATGAGAAGTCGCACAACACCAGGTTATAGTCCAACAGATTTATTTAATTTTACAAGCTTTCGGAGCTATCGCTCCTTCGTCAGGTAAGTTAGCAATGAGAGAATCTCCCAGAATTCACAATTTAAACCCAGACTCTCTCTCAGGATGACAACATTCGTACTTCCACCACTCCCACTCCACCAGTGCCCTTGCTGTTGCCTGTCAGCCAGCCAGCCAGACTGCTGCTGCCCATGCCGAGGTGGTGCAGTCTACAGCCGGGCCTTCTCGGCCCAGAGCTGCTCGAGGTCGTCCTGCAAGGCCATCTGCAATCTCCCCCATGGAGGGTCAGCAGCCTTCCACCAGCCATGCTGCAGCCACTGGGGTAGCACTTTGTAGGAGCACGAAGACAGGCAATGGGACACGTAGGACAGGCACTAAGGGAATGCACAAAGGTGATTAGTTGACTTTGTTATGTAGCATTGGAATGAATCATTTATAAACTTTGTTTGGAATTTTTGTTTTGTGGTGGCTTTCATTACAGCATTGTGGCCAAAAGGTCACTGTGATGTTCTGTGGCAGAGGGATGGCAAGGTGGGGAAGTGTTGAGCAAAAGGGAAAAGGGGTTTCATTCAGGGGAAGCGGAGTCTGATGATGCGCTCATGGACAGCCCGTCTGAAACACGGATTTGCAGGCTGCCTCCTCCCTTACTCCTCTTCTTTCTTCATCCTCCTCCTCCTCCTGAGGTGGTCGTAGAACCCATGCTGGCAAGAGCTACGCCTCATGATGGCCAAGTAGTGGAGGATGCAGCAGACCACCACGAATTGGAACACCCGCTCCAGCAAGTACTGGAGGGCTCCTCCTGAGCGGTCAGAACAGCGGAACCATTGCTTGAGCACCCCGGTGGTCTGCTCAATGACATTCCTCGTGGCAGCATCGTTGTCATTGTATGCGTGTTGGCCACGAGTGCTGGGGTTGCAGTGGGAAGTCATCAGACAGGTGTAGAGCCGATAATCCTTGTCGCATAGCAGCCACCTTCAGGTTCAATGTGGTGCCTGAGAGATTGCATAGAGGACTGGCACAGGATGAAGGCATCATGACGGCTACCAGGATACCGGGCATTCACCATCATGATGTGCTAGACATGATCACACACCAACTGCCCATTAAGTGAGTGGCGCCCTTTGCGGATACGATACATCTCACCATTGAAATGCAGCGCCCGCAAAGCCATGTGTGTGCAGTCGATGGCACCCTGCACCATTTAAAAAAATTTGTTCCTGGGATGTAGGCATTGCTGGCAAGGCCAGCATTTATTGCCCATCCCTAATTGCCCTTTAGAGGTGGTGGTGAGCCGCCGCCTTGAACCGCTGCAGTCCGTGTGGTGATGGTACTCCCACAGTGCTGTTAGGGAGGGAGTTCCAGGATTTTGACCCAGCAACGATGAAGGAACAGCGATATATTTCCAAGCCAGGATGGTGTGTAACTTGGAGGGGAACTTGCAGGTGATGATGTTCCCATGCGCCTGCTGCCCTTGTCCTTCTAGGTGGATGAGGTCGCAGGTTTGGGAGGTGCTGCCAAAGAAGTCTTGGCGAGTTGCTGCAGTGTATCTTGTAGATTGCACACACTGCAGCCACGGTGTACCAGTGGTGCAGGGAGTGAATATTTAAAGTGGTGGATGAGGTGCCAATCAAGCGGGCTGCTTTGTCCTGGATGGTGTCGAGCTTCTTGTGTGTTGTTGGAGCTGCACTCATCCAGGCAAGTGGAGAGTATTCCATCACATTCCTGACTTGTGTCTTGTAGATAGTAGAAAGGCTTTGGGGAGTCAGGAGGTGAGACACTCGCCGCAGAATACCTAGCCTCTGACCTGCTCTTGTAGCCACAGTATTTATGTGGCTGGTCCAGTTAAGTTTCTAGTCAATAGTGACCCCCAGGATGTTGATGGTGGTGGATTCGGCGATGGTAATGCCAAGGGGCAGTGATTAGACTCGCACTTGTTGGAGATAATCATTGCCTGGCACTTCTGTGGCGTGAATGTTACCTGCCAGTTATCAGCCCAAGCCTAAATGTCATCCAGGTCTTGCTGCATTCGGGCATGGACTGCTTCATTATCTGAGGAGTTGCGAATGGAACTGAACACTGCAATCTTCAGCGAACATCCCCATTTCTGACCTTATGATGGAGGGAAGGTCATTGATGAAGCAGCTGAAGATGGTTGGGCCTAGGACACTGCCCTGAGGACACTGCCCTGAGGAACTCCTGCAGCGATGTCCTGGGACTGAGATGATTGACCTCCAACAACGACAAGCATCTTCCTTTGTGCTAGGTATGAATCCAGCCAGTGGAGAGTTTTCCCCCTGATTCCCATTGACTTCAATATTACTAGAGCTCCTTGATGCCACACTCGGTCAAATGTCAAGGGCAGTCACCTCTGGAATTCAGCTCTTTTGTCCATGTTTGGACCAAGGCTGTAATGAGGCCTGGCGGAACCCAATCTGAGCATTGGTGAGCAGGTTATTGGTGAGTAAGTGCCGCTTGATAAAACTGTCGACGACACCTTCCATCACTTTGCTGATGATTGAGAGTAGACTAATGAGGCGGTAATTGGCCGGATTGGATTTGTCCTGCTTTTTGTGGGCAGGACATACCTGGGCTGTTTTCCACATTGTCGGTAGATGCCAGTGTTGTGGCTGTACTGGAACAGCTTGGCTAGAGGTGCAGCTAGTTCTGGAGCTCAAGTCTTCAGCACGACAGCCGGGATATTGTCAGGGCCCATAGCCTTTGCTGTATCCAGTGCCCTCAGCCATTTCTTGATATCACTCGGAGTGAATCGAATTGGCTGAAGACTGGCTTCTGTGATGGTGGGGACCTCAGGGGGAGGCTGATATGAATCGTCCACTTGGCACTTCTGGCTGAAGATGATTGCAAACGCTTCAGCTTTGTCTTTTGCACTCGTGTGCTGGGCTCTGTCATCATTCAGGATGGGGATATTCCTGGAGCCTCCTTCTCCCATTAGTTGTTTAATTGTCCACCACCATTCACGACTGGATGTGGCATGACTGCAGAGCTTTGATCTGATCTGTTGATTATGGGATCGCTTAGTTCTGTCTGTAGCATGCTGCTTCCGCTGTTTAGCATGCATGTAGTCCTGTGTTGCAGTTTCCCCAGGTTGGCACCTCATTTTTAGGTATGCCTGGTGCTGCTCCTGGCATGCTCTTCTACACTCCTTATTGAACCAGGGTTTGTCCCCTGGCTTGATGGCAATGGTAGAGTGAGGGATATTCCTTGCCATAAGTTTACAGATTGTGGTGGAATACAATTCAGCTGCTGCTGATGGCCCACAGCACCTCATGGATGTCCCGTTTTGAACTGCTAGATCTGTTCTGAATCTATCTCATTTAGCACGGTGGTAGTGCCACACAACATAATGGAGGGTGTCCTCAGTGTGAATATGTGATTTTGTCTCCACAAGGACTGTGCAGTGGTCACTGCTACCAACGCTGTCATGGACAGATGCATCTGCGACAGGTAGATTGGTGAGGACGAGGTCAAGTAAGTCTTTCCCTCGTGTTGGTTCTCTCCCCACCTGCCGCAGTCTGGCAGCTATGTCCTTCTAGGACTCCGCCAGCAGTACGGTCAGCTATCTAGCCACTCTTGGTGATGGACATTGAAGTCCCCCACCCAGAGTACATTCTGTGCCCTTGCTACCCTCAGTATTTCTTCCAAGTGGTGTTCAACACGGAGAAGTACTGATTCATCAGCTGAGGGAGGGCGGTATGTGGTAATCAGCAGGAGGTTTCCTTGCCCGTGCTTGACCTGATGCCATGAGACTTCATGGGGTCCAGAGTCAATGTTGTGGACTCCCAGGGCCACTCCCTCTCTCCCGTATATTACATATAGGCCAGACCAGCAGATTTCCTTCCCTAAAGAATATTAGTGAACCAGATGGGTTTTTACGACAATCCAATAGTTTCATGGTTATCATTGATATTAGCTTTTTATTCCAGATTTATTTAATCAATTGAATTTAAATTCTCCAGCTGCCGTGGTAGGATTTGAACTCATGTCTACTGGATCATTAGTCCAGGTCTCTGGATTACTAGTCTAGTAAGCTAACCACTATGCTACTGTTCCCGATATCCTGGCAAAGCCAAATGCGCGCTCCTCCTGCTTCTCTCTGTTTTGAGAGTATACAAAAAAGTCCCTTCTCCGAGAGTACAAAGCCTCTGCGACCTCCTGGAGGCAGCGATGGATGGCGAACTGCAAGATATTTGCTTTGTCGCCTGTTCCAGCCTGGATGGATCCGCTGGCAAAAAAATTCAGGGCCATGGTCACCTTGAGGGCCATTGGCAGCGCCGTCATTGCCCTACAGAGTTCTGTGACCACCTCCTTGGTGAAGAGGAGCCACCAAACACACTACTCCTGGCTTAGGTGCAGGTAGGAGAAGTGCTCCCTGAAGACTCTATGTGGGTAAGGCCTCCTGCTGAGAGCCCTCCTCCCCCTTCTCCCTCGCGAGCAGCTTGTCTTCTTTGCTGCCTCTGCTCCATCTCCCTGTCAGGCTGCAGCATGAGGGGGACTGCAACTAGAGCCCCTATGAATGGGAATACTTAGAGGCCTACTTAGAGGAACTCCCTACCTAACAGCACTGTGGGAGTACCATCACCACAGACTGCAGCTGTTCAAGAAGGCGGCTCACCACTCAAGGGCAATTAGGGATGGGCAATAAATGCTGGCCTTGCCAGCGACGCCCACATCCCGTGAATGAATAGATAAAAATAAAGAGAACAATCACAGCTTCTCTAATCTCTCCACATAACTGACGTCCCTCATCCCTGGTATCATCCAAGTAAACCTCCTCTGTACCCTCTCCAGGGCCTTGGCATCCTTCCAAAGTGTGGTGCCTAGAATTGGGCACAATACTCCAGCTGAGGCCTAACCAGTGATTTGTGAAGGTTTAGCATGACTTCCTTGTTTTTGTATTCAATGCCCCTATTTACAAAGCCAAGTATCCCATAAGCTTTATCAACTGGCCTTCAGTTACCAGGTTTATCCCACTCCCCTTTTTGAACAGGAGTGAAACATTTGCAATCCTCCAGTCCTCCAGCACCAAGAAGATTTCCTTTATTGTCCCCAATTGGCCCCACCATTCTTTTAACTATCCTTTTACTTTTAATGGGCCAAAAATTCATCCCGTGCGAGCTGTGGGATCACGTGACTCAGTTAGAGCCAATGGCAGCACACCATCTTCCATTCATAAGTTTCACATACGTGCTGTGAAATCTATGAATCTTACACCCCCCCAAAATAACAGCTAAACCTCAATTAAATTTTTAAAAAAAACCATCACATTAATAAAATAAGTATAGTTAAATGTATACGTACTCTCGCGTATTCGCTCTCCAATTGCCGGTTTTCTGCATGCCCTGCGCATGCGCTGAAAACCGGCACTTGGTCTTTTGAAAAGGGGGCGGTTCCTCGGTGCATCGTGTGCGCGCTACAGGCTGCGCGCACGCTGTGCACTTCATGCTTTGGACACGCAGGTAAGTACGGAAGATTTTAGAAATGGAAAAAGGAGTAAGACCCACTTTTAACAAGGTAAGTAGTGAATTAAGTATTTTTTTGAATTTTTTTTAACAGGTATATCTTTTTTAGAGACTTTAAAGACAGGTAAGTTTATTTTTATAACTTTTTAAAAGATTTTAAATTTTTTCAAAAATTTAATTTTTTATTTAAAATGGTTAATTTATTTAACTATACTTATTTTATTAATGTGATGGTTTTTTTTTAAAATTTAATTGAGGTTTAGCTGTTATTTTGGGGGGGTGTAAGATTCATAGATTTCACAGCACGTATGTGAAACTTATGAATGGAAGATGGTGTGCTGCCATTGGCTCTAACTGAGTCACGTGATCCCACAGCTCGCACGAATTCACTACGCCGGTGGGATACGCAAGCACTGCCCAGCTGATGTCTGGAACATCAAGTTCGTGCGAGCTGGATCTGAAAAAGCACAAGCGGAGTGAGAGATCGCGGGGAAGCCTTACCCCCGCGGGAACAGAGCGAGATCAATTTCTGGGCCTATATGTTTATAAAAGAATTTTTGTTTCCCTTTTGTTACCTGTTAATCTTTTCTCATACTTGCTCTTGCCCTTCTTATATCCTTTTCAATTTCGCCCTGCACTTTCTGTACTCTACTTGGTTTTCAACTGTATTCTGTACATGACA
The DNA here is from genome assembly GCA_030390025.1 of Squalus acanthias. Taxonomy (NCBI): domain Eukaryota; kingdom Metazoa; phylum Chordata; class Chondrichthyes; order Squaliformes; family Squalidae; genus Squalus; species Squalus acanthias. The sequence goes on from CM059428.1 coordinate 98,136,068, forward strand.
TTTATCATAAACCTCCTTTTCCTGTTTTATTTTAACCTCTATGTCCTTTGTCATTCAGGGAGCTGTACCTTGAAGAGTCGAGATGAGTATTTGCTGACAACTATTGTGTCTCTTCTAATCTGGTCTGGATTTGTACAGCGTATTTCATAGCCATATTAAAAGCATTAGAAATAGAGTGGGACTAAGACATACCAAAGGTTATTTAAAATGAAATCTATGTTATTCACTGCAAGTGGAAAAAAACTCCAGGAGCATCTTTATTCTCACAATGGTTTTACCCTTAAAAGAACAATAAGTGATATACTTCATGAAACAACACTTCATTTTATTCAAATCAAAACATTTAGGGGGAAAAATTGGGTCGTGCCCCCTTTGGGGTGCTAACTTCGCCGGGGCGCTACTTTTAGCGCCCTGAAAAAGTTAGCACCCCCGCGCCCAAAATTCACTGGTAGCGCCCCAAGAGGGAGGCGGGGTGCTACTGGCAGCGCCCCGCCTCTCTCTTGGGGCGCTGCGAGTGAATATCGCGGCGCTATCTACCGCAGCGCCACGCCGCGGTACTGCAGGCCTTCCTCCCCTTATTAAATGGGAGGGGTAAGTCAGGGGGCGCTACCGAAGATCGCAGCCAGGGCGCTGCACACGGCAATGACGTCATCGCCAGTGGCGCAGCGCCGCGGGGCACTAACGGTTACCGCCGCTACTAACCTCCCGCTGAATATCATGGAAGGTGTTAGCGGCGCTGCGCCCAGGCACTAGTTGCTTTGCGCCCCATTCGCGCCCTCTTAGGGCGCTAACGGGAGGCGCAAATCAACCGAATTTTTCCCCCTTAAAGTGATACACAGAAAGGTTCATTATAAAGAATGTATAATCACTGAAAGTATTGTATAAATGCAAAAAAATTCAAGGCAATGACCAATTGCACCAGCAACTTACAACAGATTGACAAAAGCACTATCATTTTATCCTTACAGATGTGTGAGCATTAAAAATAAGACTAAAAAACATAAGAACATAAGAAACAGGAGCAGGAGTAGGCCAATCGGCCCCTCGAGCCTGCTCTGCCATTCAATAAGATCATGGCTGATCTGATCTTGGCCTCAACACCACTTTCCTGCCCGCTCCCCATACCCCTTGACTCCCTTGAAGTTCAAATGTCTGTCAATCTCCGCCTTGAATATATTCAATGACTCCGCCTCCACAGCTCTCTGGGGTAGAGAATTCCAAAGATTCACAACCCTCTGAGAGAAGAAATTCCTCCTCATCTCCATCTTAAATGGGCGACCCCTTATTTTGAAACTATGCCCCCTAGTTCTAGATACCCCCACTAGGGCAAACATCCTCTCGGCATCCACCCTGTCAATCCCCCTCAGAATCTTATATGTTTCAATAAAATCACCTCTCATTCTTCTAAACTCCAATGAGTATAGGCCCAACCTGCTCAACCTTTCATCATACGTCAACCCCTTCATCCCAGGAATCAACCTAGTGAACCTTCTCTGCACTGCCTCCAATGCAAGTATATCCTTCCTTAAATATGGAGACCAACACTGTACGCAGTACTCCAGGTGCGGTCTCACCAGCGCCCTGTAAAGTTGCATCAAAACTTCCCTACTTTTGTACTCCATCCCCCTTGCAATAAAGGCCAACATTCCATTTGCCTTCCTAATTACTTGTTGTACCTGCATGCTAACTTTTTGTGTTTCATGTACTAGGACCCCCAGATCCCTTTGTACCGCATTCCATTTTTGTAGTCTCACTCCATTTAAATAATAATTTGCTTTTTCATTCTTCCTTCCAAAGTGGATAACCTCACATTTTCCCACATTATACTCCATCTGCCAAATTTTTGCCCACTCACTTAACCTATCTATATCCCTTAGCAGACTCTTTGGGCGCGATCTTGCCAGCCCTGGGGAGGCGGGTATGGAGGCAGGACTGCCGGGAAAATGGCAGAATTTTGGGGCGGGTGCCCAACCTGCCCCCAACCCGCCTCCGTGCCATCTTCCCAGGAGGAGGGTAGCCGTCCCGCGCCGGGTCCCGTCTCCTTGGAGGCGGGAAGGGATTAAAACCTATTAACTGCATGTTAACAGGTAGTTAACAGGCAGAAAATAGGATGATCCCCTTTTTGCCCTCACAAGTGCGGGCTCCCCAAAGGCTCCGAAATCCGCCAGCTCAGCGAGGCGAGTACTGGGTCTGCGGGGGTCGGAGGGGTGCAAAAGTGTGGTGTGAAGGTAAGTGATGGGTGCAAGTGTGGAGAGGTGAGTATCTGAGGTAAGTGCAAAGTGTTAGTAAAAGTGTACTTACCTTTGTTTCTTCCTGCAGGCTTCAGTCGGTGGGTATGCGGAGAGTCTCGCACCTCCATGTTGGAGATGACAGATGGCCGTTGCATTCTCCAATGCAACAACCATCTCATTTCTGCAAAAGATGTTTGATGAGGTCTTGAATTCAAGACCTCATCAAACTACAGAGAATGTCAATGTTTGACAGCTTCACAGAGCTGCCAAACGATGACAATTTATCTGTCAACATTTTTTGACAGATGAAACATCATACATTGACTTTCTCTGCAAACGGCTTTCCCTTAATTGGCCTGCTAAGCCCGCTGGGCGGGCGTAACAAAGTCAATCAAGGGAAAATAGCGTGGGTTGGCCAGAAGTTGTTGGAGGCGGGACTGAAACCCGACAAGTGGGAGTCCCGCCTCCAAAAGCTCCCCATTGGCAAAATCACCCCCAAAGTGTCCTCCTCACAACTTGCTAATCCACCTATCTTTGTATCATCAGCAAATTTGGCTACAGTACACTCGGTCCCTTCATCCAAGTCATTAATATAGGTTGTAAATAGTTGAGGCCCCAGCACTGATTCCTGTGGCACCCCACTAGTTACTGATTGACAACCGGAAAATGACCCATTTATACCAACTCTCTGTTTTCTGTTAGTTAGCCAATCCCCTATCCATGCCAATATATTACCCCCAACCCCGTGCACTCTAATCTTGTGCAGTAACATTTTAAGTGGCACCTTATCGTATGCCTTCTGGAAATCCAAATACACTACATCTACTGGTTCCCCTTTATCTACCCTGTTTGTTACATCCTCAAAGAACTCTAGCAAATTTGTCAAACACGATGTCCCTTTCATAAGACCATGTTGACTCTGCTTGATTGTCTTATGATTTTATAAATACTTAAATACTTCCTTAATAATGGATTCCAGCATTTTCCCAATGACAGATGTTAGACTAATTGGCCTATAGTTTCCTGCTTTCTGTCTCCCTCCTTTCTTGAATAGTGGCATTACATTTGCGGTTTTCCAATCCGCTGGGACCTCTCCAGAATCCAGGGAATTTTGGTAGATTACAACCAACGCATCCACTATCTCTGCAGCCACTTCTTTTAAGACCCTAAGATGCAGGCCATCAGGGCCAGGGGACTTGTCGGCCTTTAGCCCCATTAGTTTGCCTAGTACTTTTTCTCTAGTGATAGAGATTTTTTTAATTTCCTCCCTCCCTATAGCCCCTTGATTATCTATTATTATTGGGATGTTTTTAGTGTCTTCGACCTTATAAACTTGAAAAAATGTTAGATCCCAAAAGGGCTAAAATTACTGAATCTAACTCAATTGGGATCTAGAGCATTTTTTGCATTTAGACGACATTATTTTGGTTATGTTCTGATAAGAACAAAAAACAAACATGTGGGGGGGAATTTTGCCAGCCATGGGAAGGCGGGTATGGAGGCGGGACTGCCGGGAAAATGGCAGAAACTGGGAGCGGGTACCGAACCCGCTCCAAACCCACCTCCATGCCATCTTCCCGGGAGGTGGGTCCCCGACTCACACAGAGACCTGTCTCCTCGAGGCGGGAAGGGGATTACAGGCACTTAACTGCCTGTTAACAGGTAGTTAACAAGCAGTTAAGAGGCTTATCCCCATTTTACCCTTGCATGTGCGGGCTTCCCGACGGCTGCGAACCTTGCCAGGGTCAGCGAGGTGAGCAGTGGGTCTGCGGGGTGAGAGGGGTCGAAAAGTTCGGTGTAGAGGTGAGTGATGGGTGCAAGTGTGGAGAGGTAAGTATGAGAGGTGAGTGTAAAGTGTTAGAAAAAGTTTCCTTACCTTTGCTTCTTCCTGCAGGCTTCATCCCTTGGGGATCCGGAGGTGCCTCATCTCAACAGCAGAGATAACAGAATGGGATGCAGCAGCCAACTTATTTCTGCTAAGGAGAGTGTTTTTGGTGAGCCTTCAGTAGAAGGGCTCACCTTAGAGCAGAGATTGTCAGTGTTTGACAGCTCCTCAAAGCTTTGAACAAATTTTTGACAGATGAAACGTCATACGCTGACGTCCTGTCTCACCGGCTTAACAAGCTCAATCAAGGGAAAATAGCGTGGGTTGGCCGGACGTCGTTGGGGGCGGGACTGAAACCCGACAACCAGCAGTCCCGCCCTCAGCGCGCCCCCATTGACAAAATCCAGCCCGTGCATACAATCTCTGATCATAGCTGTATCTTCCTGTTCACTTACAATAATTTTTCACATGTGCTGCATGTTCTGCACACCTGGGTCTTGGGCCACATTGTAAAACAAACAGTAGATCACGTAGGTCTGTTTTCATTTTTTTTAAATGTCCACGATATGCACTGACACACCATATTATACCTGGATTTGGGGCCCTTTTAAATGAAAAACTGCTGCACACTGAAAAGTTACAGTATGGCATTCTACCATACAAAATTGCATTTGAAACATTGTATATGTAAACAGACTTTCTACAAGTTTAAACACACTAAGAAACTTCATGCAGATGTGTTTTAAAAAAAGCACCCATAAGGGTATTTTTAAACCATGAAAATCCCCTTTAAAATTTATATTTAAACTGCTGGCCCCATTTACACAGGAGACTGCATCAATATTTGGATCAAAGTGATGTCAGTCCAATTGATTGCACTAGTTTTCTTCGTTCACTTTAGGTTTTGAAGCAACAAGTCAAAATATCAAGTAACCTAAATTGATTTTTAAAAACAGACAAGCATCACATGTGAAACCTTAACTTATCTTTCTCTTTCAGCTACTCAGTGATGTACTGTGCATTTCCATCATTGTACCTTTGGCCTTTGAAATATTTTCCTTTGGAAACATAACTTTGAATGATAGTGAAACAATGTGGATTTGTTAGCCTAGCATTCATTTTCATTGGAAAATGAGTAACATTTGTTCATCATGTTTGTTTTATGACCTCCTTCTAGCAGAGTTTTGTCCTGGTGGAAAGTAACTGATGGCAAAGGCCAGTTAATACAGTAGATATTGGGCAGTGCACACTAATTAATCAATTGTGCGGCGATACTGAACAAAGTTATTCATTAAACTCATTTGTACATACATTAACATTAAATAAGTATGTAATATACAAGAATATTTTTGTATTCATAAATATTATAGCTTGTGCATTGCACCAAATGCTCTGTACCTATATGGGTGGCATGGAAGAATGTTCTAAAAATGTTAACTCCCCTATGGAGGAACTTGCCAACAATTTGGAATTGCAAAATACAAATGTAGTACAGCATCAACTATAACTGAAAGCTCACCACTACATCTTGCTTCATTTAAGCAAATGTGGTGCACAGCACTTACACAGTTACTCTGAATACATTGGGCCAAAAATTGATCCCGCTGCGCGAGAGTACGCACTGCGTACTCTCGCGTATTCTCTCTCCAATTGCCGGTTTTCTGCATGCACTGCGCATGCGCTGAAAACCGGCACTTGGTCTTTGGAAAAGGGGGCGGTTCCTCGGTGCACCGCGTGCGCGCTACAGGCTGCGCGCACGCTGTGCACTTAGTGCTTTGGACGCACAGGTAAGGACGGGAGATTTTAGAAACGAAAAAAGGAGGAGTAAGAACATAAGAACATAACATAAGAAATAGGAGCAGGAGTAGGCCAATCGGCCCCTCGAGCCTGCTCCGCCATTCAATAAGATCATGGCTGATCTGATCCTAACCGCCAATCTACTATCTATCACAGAACCATCTCCTGCATCTAACAGAATTGCACACACGAAATAGGAGCAGAATCAGGCTACACGGTCCCTGGGCCCGCTCCACTACCCACAGGGCCATGACCGATCCGAACCTAGACTCATGTCCAAATTCCTGCCCGCTCCCCGTAACCCTTAATGCCCTTTACTTCTAGGAAACTGTCTAGGAAACTTCTAGGAAAGTGTAAGACCCACTTTTAACAAGGTAAGTAGTGAATTAAGTATTATTTTGAATTTTTTTTAACAGGTATATCTTTTTTAGAGACTTTAAAGACAGGTAAGTTTATTTTTATAACTTTTTAAAAGATTTAAAAAATTTTCAAAAATTTAATTTTTTATTTAAAATGGTTAATTTATTTAACTATACTTATTTTATTAATGTGATTTTTTTTTTTAAATTTAATTGAGGTTTAGCTGTTATTTTGGGGGTGTGTAAGATTCATAGCTTTCACAGCACGTATGTGAAACTTATGAATGGAAGATGGTGTGCTGCCATTGGCTCTAACTGAGTCACGTGATCCCACAGCTCGCACGAATTCACTACGCCGGTGGGATACACAAGCACTGCCCAGCTGATGTCTAGAACATCAAGTTCGTGCGAGCTGGATCTGAAAAAGCCAACGCGGAGTGAGAGATCGCGCCTGCTCCTTACACCCGTGGGAACAGAGCGAGATCAATTTCTGGGCCAATGTATATCCTGTTTTCCACTTCTAGCAGAATCAAACGCAATACGATTTTACTACAAATAGTCGAGAAAAATCCCCATATGACCTGTGTAAATGGGACAACCAGATATAGAAAAAGTCAAACATTTTCCCAAAACTTATATAGTGCATTTGTATAAAATGCTCTCCTTTACTCAGTGAGGATTGAAAATCAGAGTCAGTGCTAATTTCCAGCTTCAGCCATCAGTTTAGCATAGAATCATAGAATGGTTACAGCGCAGGAGGCCATTCGGCTCGTGAAGCCCCTGCCGGCTCGCTGCAAGAGCACTTCAGCTAATCCCACTCCCCCGCCCTTTCCCCGTAGCCTTACAATTTTTTTCCCCTCAGGTACTTATCCAATTCCCTTTTAAGCCACGATTGAATCTGCCTCCACCACCCTCTCAGGCAGTGCATTCCAGATCATAACCACTCGCTGCACAAAAAAGTTTTTCCTCATGTCGCCTTTGGTTCTTCTGCCAGTTATATAGTGATTCAAATGGCTTTGACATTGCTGTTAAAAAAACATATTCATCCGTTACCTAGAAATTCCTTGGCTGTAGAATTGCTTGCTTTTAGGTAAATCTATCCAAGCCAAGAGAACAAGAACCAGATCATTTCCATTCAATGAATTAGTCATACACTGGTACAAAACTCAATCCTTGTCATCACAATTTCCCAAACCTCGGATTCAATCCCAAATCCAACTACTGTATGGGCCTAATTTAAAAGTAGAAAATTTGCAGTTTTTAATTTAACAGTCATAAAGGGACATCCATAATGTGTATTTTCAGATTACATGCATGCATGCATGATCCATTTTTCTTTATAAAAAATGATTTTGAGGGGTGAAGAACAAGGGTATCATTAAAGGCAAATTAGAGCTAAAAAAATGTCTTTACAAAGTGATGGTTAGAATTTTGAATTCTCGGTCGTAAACCTGTGTTGAAGCAGAGTCCATCAATTCTTTTAAGGAGAATTAGATAGGTGCTTGACATATAGGAATGTTAAAGGGCATGGAATGTGAAAAGGGGAGTGGGATTAGACAAGGTGGTTCATGTGGAGAAAATTTAGCACAGACTTGGTGAGCAAAATGGCCTGTTTCTATGTTAAAATGGCAATCATGGATGGCCCTCAACATATTCAGGCAATAGACATATTGATTGCACAAACGCAACTTTAAACTGAAAAGAGTACCTGCTATAGGTTTGGTATTTAAAAAATAAAAATAATTAATGCAGGGCTATAAGGAAAGAGCAGGGGAGTGGGACTAACTGGATATCTCTTTCAAAGAGCCAGTACAGGCACGATGGGCCGAACACAAGATTCTATGGGGGCAATTTTGACTTTGCGCGAGTGTCAAACGGGTGATAGTGAATTGGCAGCCCATTTTACATCTCTCCCGATTTTTATTTCCCTTTAAGTTAAATTTAGCCCCTATGATTAATCCCAAACTTTCAAAAAAAAATTGCTTTCAATCCCAATCATTTATGCATAATCATTCATCTCTACCTGAACTACACATGCAATGGCAAAGGTTAATTTTTATGGTTCTTAAAATGTGTCCCTCTCCCACCTAATATTCTACCCTTTATTACTCCTCCTGCCTCGAGTCTTACTGGGGTACAGTTCCACAGCTATTGCAGCTCTCCTGTATCTTGCCAACATGGTCATTTAGGTGTGTGAATCTCGATAGAAAGGCTATTCAACTATGAGTGTCACTACAGGCAAGCCTGATCGTACTTCCACCCAATATGCATGTTTTCCAGCAGAGATCACAGTGATCAGAAACAGGAACCCTGAATGTTCTTTCTCCTTCCAAACCCAGCAACACTGAAGCCAATTGTAGTGCCCTCAAATGCTGCCAATTGAGTTTAGCTAACCCAGCAAAGACTGGGAATTAACCAGTGACCTTTCTCATCTGCGACTAAACACCAAGAGGCAAGGTAGTATATTTCCCACTAAACCAATGGAAAGCTATAAATGTTTTAATATATAATGACAGAAATCTCTTTGCCAGTTACTTCAAGCTGGCAATAAAAGAAAATACATTTGAAAGAAAATAATCCAATTGATGTCATGAGCTAATAAATTCTATTCATGTGAAGTATAACCTTACATATAATTCTGCTGCATTGTGAGGTGTGAATGGTCCAGTGTAACTTGCATTAAAACAAAGTTCCAAAACATTTTTGATGACCATCAGGAATCTTCATCATTCATTTCTAACATTTGCATTTTCACAATTTCTTCAATTGCTGTGTCTCTTAAACAGAAGTTTTACAGAAATCTATTTTGTTTACTCCAGCTTCTTTGGTAGAGAGTCTGGATTATACCTAAACTTGTAGCCATATGGTCGTAGATGGTAAGTCATGTATTCTAAATAGTACATGGTCTTAGAATCAATGTAGTGGAACGACACTGCCAGATCAGAACAACATCCAGGCCCCTGCGAAGAAAACAAACTGCATCAAAAAAAAACCTCAAATTTGTGCAAGTCTGGTGCCAAATACATCACTTGTATCACAAAAATAAGTACATTGTAGATATATTGTAGCTATTCTTAAACAAAGGTTCACTAGATAGATTCGGGTGAAGCTCATTTGATCTCATCAGTCCAAAATACAAACCCTACCATCTTCCCATTAAGCATCTAGTGGTTTCTTAAGACTCCAGTGTTTTGGCCTAAACCACTGATCCTGGCAGCCTGTTTTGCCTGTTGAGCACCTTGCATTAATACTTAGTTGGCATCTGTCCTAAATTTCCCCTTCACAACCTTGAATCTGTTCCCTAGCGTATTGCTGAATTTTTGTAACTGTTACATATTTAAAGATAGAGAACCGTCTTGTCAAAAACATGTATCATTATTTGAGAGCTTCCATAATCATGGGAATTCCTAATTTTAACAAAGAAACAATCTTCCAGTTACAAGTCGGAAAACAGACTGCAAACCTGCTACTCTAAAAAGGAATTTAGGACGTATAATTTTCCTGCCCAGTTTGAAAACAGCCACAGAGAGATCTGTAAGCATCTATCTGGCTATAAACAATAGTTAATAAAAACAGAACCTGTGGAGAGAAACAGAGTTAATGTTTCAGGTCGATGACCTTTCAGCAGAACCAGAAAACAGGTTTTAAGCAAGTACTGAGGCAGGGAAAGGGGGAGGGGAGGAAAGAACTAATTGGAAGGTCTGTGATAGGGCGGAAGACAGGAGAGATTAAATGACAAAAGGGATGATGGTGATGATGGTGCAAGGAAAAAGATGATAATAGGACAAGTAAAGAAACAAAAGATGGGTCTAGGGGAGGTGTAAATGGGAATCAGAATCATCAGCACAGCTGCTGTCCGAAGAAATGGGGCAGAGGTTATGATCTGAAATTGTTGAACTCAATGTTGAGTCTGGAAGGCTGTAAAATGCCTAATCCAAAGATGAGGTGCTGTTCCTTGATCTTATGTTGGGCCTCATTGAAACGGTGTAGGAGGCCGAAGACAGAGAGGTTAGAGTGGGAGTGAGAATTAAAATGACAGGTGACCGGAAACTCAGGGTCATGCTTGCGGACTGAATTGGTCTCCCCAATTGTGAGCAGCGAATACAGTATACTAAATTGAAAGAAGTACAAGTAAATCACTTTCACTTGGAAGGAGTGTTCGGGGTCCTGGACTGTGGTAAGGGAGGAGGTAAAAGGGCAGGGTGTTGCATCTCCTGCGCTTGCACAGAAAGGTGCCGTGGGAAGGAGAGTGGGTGTTGGGGGTGAGGGAGGAGTGGACCAGGGTGTCGCGGAGGGAGTGGTCCCATCGGAATGCTGAAAGGGGAGGGGAGGGGAAGATGTGTTTGGTGGTGGGATCATGCTGGAGCTGGCGGAGGATGATCCTTTGAATGTGGAGGCTGGTGGGGTGGAAGGTGAGGACTAGGGGAACTCTATCGTGGTTCTGGGAGGGAGGGGAAGGGGGTGAGAGCAGAAGTGCAAGAAATGGAAAGGATACAGTCAAGGGCCCCGTCAACCATGGTGGAGTGGAATCCTCGGTTGATGAAAAGGGAAGACATCAGAAGCACTGGTATGGAAGGTGGCATCGTCAGAACAGATGCGATGCAGATGGAGGAACTGGGAGAATGGAAAAGTCCTTACAGGAAGCAGGGTGGGAGGATGTGTAGTCAAGGTAGCTGTGGGAGTCAGTGGGCTTAGAGGATATTGGTTAATAGCCTATCCCCAGAAATGGAGACAGAAGTTGAGGAAGGGAAGGGAAGAGTTGGAGATGGACCATGTGAAGGCGAGGAAAGAATAGAAATTGGAAGCAAAATTGAGGAAATTTTCGAGTTCGGGATGAGAGAGTGAAAATGGTACCGATACATTCATCAATGTACCAGAAAAAGAAGTGAGGGTGGGGACCCGAGTAGGACTGGAACAAAGAACGTTTGACATATCCCACAAAAAGGCAGGCATAGCTAGGACTCATACTGGTTCCCACAGCAACACCTTTTATTTGGAGGAAGTGAGTGGAGTCAAAGGAGAAGTTGTTCAATGTGAGAACAAGTTCAGTCAGGCGGAGGAGGGGGTTGGTGGATGGGAACTGGTTGGGGTCTCCTCCCTTCCCTCGCCATCCCAGAATTTTCTGTTTTTATTTCAGACTTCCAGCATCCCTAGTACTTTGCTTTTGTACCAGTGGTGTAGCTAGGAATGGAATTTGGGTGGGCCCCGACGTTTGGTGGACGGGGAATGACTATAGGTCTGATCGGGGGTGGGAAGGTGCATGCGCATCCCTATTTTTCCAGAAACATAGCAACATGGCATTTCTGTCTTTCAGACGAACGTTAAACCGAGGCCCCGTCTGCCCTCTCAGGTGATTGTAAAAGATCCCATGGCACTACCCAAAGTGCTGGCCAATATTTATCCCTCATCCAACATCACTAAAACAGATCAATAGCAAAATACTGCGGATGCTAGAAAACTGAAATAACAACAGAAAGCGCTGGAAAAGCTCAGCAGGCCAGGCAACATCCGTGGAGAGAGAAACAGAGTTAACGTTTCAGGTCGAAGACCCTTCATCAGAACTGAGAAAAAAGCAGGAAATGAAACAGATGAAAAAGAAAGTTTGTGGGCTGGGGGAGGGAATAAAAGAACAAAAGGGAAGGTCTGTGAGAAGTAAAGAGACATTAAGAGATATTCAAGGCGAGACGAGATGGTAATAGGACAGGTTAAGAAACAAAAGATGGCTCTGGATGAAGTATGAATTGCGCTGGCAGAATGAAAGACAGCTGCCATGTGGGAGAGAGAAAAAAAGAAAAGGCACAAACCAAAAGTGTGGATAAAAAATGTATATATATGATAGGGGCCAAGGTTATGATCTGAAATTGTTGAACTCTATGTTGAGTCCAGAAGGCTGTAAAGTGCCTAATCGGAAGATGAAGTGCTGTTCCTCGAGCTTACGCTGAGCTTCCGTGGAACAATGCAAGAGGCCGAGGACGGTGAGGTCTGAGTGGGCGTGGAGCGGTGAATTAAAATGACAGGTGACCGGAAGCTCGGACCTCAGCACAACCCCAGCTTGGCATGAGGTTGAAAAGGCCATCCGACAACTGAAGAACAACAAGGCCTCAGGAGCAGATGGAATCCCTGCCGAAGCGCTAAAACATGGCGGAGAAGCACTATTGGCGCGAATACATGAACTCATTTCTCTTATTTGGAAGGAGGAAAGCATGCCAGGGGATCTCAGAGACGCCGTAATCGTGACCATCTTCAAGAAAGGTGACAAGTCCGATTGCGGTAAGTACAGAGGAGTCTCCCTGCCTGTCTGCCACAGGGAAAGTCATCGCAAGAATCCTCCTCAATCGCCTTCAACCAGTGGCTGAAGAGCTCCTCCCAGAGTCACAATACGAATTCCGCCCACTAAGGGGCACAATGGGCATGATCTTCACCACGCGTCAACTACAAGAGAATTGCAGGGAACAGCACCAACCACTGTACATGGCCTTCTTTGACCTCACAAAGGCCTTCGACACTGTCAACCGTGAGGGATTATGGAGTGTCCTCAAATACGGCTGCCCTCAAAAGTTTGTCACCATCTTCCGCCTGCTTCACGACGACATGCAAGCCGTGATCCTGACCAACGGATCCACCACAGACCCAATTCACGTACAGACCGGGGTCAAGCAAGGCTGTGTCATTGCACCAACGCTCTTCTCGATCTTCCTGGCTGCAATGCTCCATCTCACCCTCAGTAAGCTCCCCGCTGGAGTGGAGCTAATCTACAGAACAAACGGGAAACTGTTCAACCTCCGTCGCCTCCAGTCCAGATCCAAGGTCGTCCCATCCTCTGTCATCGAATTACAGTATGCAGACGATGCTTGCGTCTGCGCACACTCTGAGGCCGAACTCCAATCCATCATCAATATCTTCACCGAAGCGTACGAGAGCATGGGCCTTACACTAAACATCTGGGAGACAAAGGTCCTCTACCAACCTGCCCCCGCCACACAGTACTGCTCCCCGATTATCAAAATCCATGACGAGGCCTTGGACAACGTGAACCACTTTCCATACCTCGGGAGCCTACTGTCAACAAAGGCAGACGTTAATGTCGAAGTCCAACACCGCCTTCAGTGTGCCAGTGCAGCCTTCGGTTGCCTGAGGAAGAGAGTGTTTGAAGACCAGGACCTCAAACCCAGCACCAAGCGCATGGTCTACAGAGCAGTAGTGATACCCGCCCTCCTGTATGCTTCAGAGACATGGACCATGTACAGCAGGCACCTCAAAGCACTGGAGAGGTACCACCAACGCTGCCTCCGCAAGATCCTGCAAATCCATTGGCAGGATAGGCGCACCAACGTCAGTGTTCTCGCTCACGCCAATATCCCCAGCTTCGAAGCTTTGACCACGCTCGATCAGCTCCGATGGACGGGTCACATCGTCCACATGCCCGATAAGAGACTCCCAAAACAAGCGCTCTACTCGGAGCTCCGACACGGCAAGAGAGCCCCAGGTGGGCAGAGGAAACGCTTCAAGGACACCCTCAAAGCCTCCTTGAATAAGTGCAACATCCCCACCGACACCTGGGAATCCCTGGGCCAAGACCGCACAACGTGGAGGAGAAACATCCGGGAAGGCGCCGAACACCTCGCGTCTCTTCGCCGGGAGCAAGCGGAAGCCAAGCGCAAACAGCAGAAGGAGCGCACGTCAACCCAAGCACCCCACCCTCCCACCCCTTCAACCATCGTCTGCCCCACCTGTGACAGAGACTGTAGGTCCCGCATTGGACTCATCAGTCACCCGACAACTCATTTTTAGTGTGGAAGCAAGTCATCCTCGGTTCCGAGGGACTGCCTAAGAAGAAGGATAATCTTCGGCCTCAACTCCATTTTCCCGCACAATCCCCATATCCCATGATTCCTGTAGAGTCCAAAAATCCATCTATCTCAGCCTTGAATATACTCAATGATTCAGCATCCATAGCCCTTTGGGGTATAGAATTCCAAAGATTCACAACCCTCTGAGTGAAGAAATTCCTCATCATCTCAGTCTTAAATCGCAGAGTCATTATCCTGAGACTATGCCCCCTAGTTCTAGACACTCCAGCCAGGGGAAACAACCTCTCAGCATCTATCTGCCAATCCCCCTCAGAATCTTACATGTTTCAATGAGATCACCTCTCATTCTTCTAAACTCCAGACAGTATAGGCCCATTCTACTCAATCTCTCCTCATAGGACAACCCTTTCATCGCAGGAATCAATCTAGTGAACCTTCATTGCACCGTCTCCAAGGCAAGTATATCCTTCCACAGATAAGGAGACCAAAACTGTGCACAGTACTTCATGTGTGGTCTCACCAAAGCACTGTACAATTGTAAGAAGTCGCACAACACCAGGTTATAGTCCAACAGTTTTATTTGAAATCACAAGCTTTCGGAGCTGCTGCTCCTTCATCAGGTGAAGTGTCAGGTGAAGTCACCTGACGAAGGAGCAGCAGCTCCGAAAGCTTGTGATTTCAAATAAAACTGTTGGACTATAACCTGGTGTTGTGCGACTTCTCACTTTTGTCCACCCCAGTCCAACACCGGCATCTCCGCATCATGTACAATTGTAGCAAGACTTCCTTACTCTAGTACTCCATCCCTCGAGCAATAAAGGCCAACATGCCATTTGCTTTCCTAATTGCTTGCAGTACCTGCATGCTAACTCTGTGTTTCTTGCATGAGGACACCTAAATCTCTCTGAACACCAACATTTAAAAGTTTCTCATAATTTAAATAATATTCTGGTTTTCTATTCTTCCTACCAAAGTGAATAACCTCACATTTCCCCACATTATAGTCCATCTGCCACCTTAATGCCCACTCACTTAGTCTATCTATATTCCTTTGCAGACTCTTTGGGCTGGATTTTGTCTTGGGGTTGTGTAATCCGCATTTCCTGTTTCCCCCCCCCGCCCCGACTCCAGATTAATGTGGATGCCTGATGCAATTTTCACTTAATTGGGCAATTGAGTTGAAGCATGTGGGAACCCTTGAACTAATTAGTGGTTTCAGTCTGAAACCCGCCTCTGATGATGTCATCATTGCTGACTGCCTGCTCTCAGAGATTGTCTGGCTGCTGGTGAGAGAGGACCTTTCTGCATTGCTTCTGATGTGAGTGGACCTGGATGAGAATATGAGAAAGAGAAAGAGAAAGAGAAAGAGAAAGAGAGAGAGAGAGAGAGAGATAGATATATAGATATTTTGCATCCAAGTCCTCTTGCACCAGATGCCATGACATTGAATGTAGCAGTACCAGAGGCGACTTTCACACCTAATACTACTACTACCTTCATCACATCTCTGTTGTAATAGTGAAATTGCAGTCGATAGTCAGCTATCCATTTGTGCTCCCGCCAGGGTTTCACTGGAGTGTTTCACGCCAGGCGTACTTCACGTCACAAAAGGGTTAAACTAGCTACAACGTTTCAAAATAGCATTACAGACCCAATTTAGGGCTTGTTAAGTGCTTTAATGGCCTCTCCCGCCTCTTGGAGGCGGGATGGGGTCGGAAATCCCGACCCCGCAAATTTAACCCCCCACACGCCTCCAAACCCGACTCCATGGGTCATTCAAAATCCAGCCCAAAGTGTTCTCCTCACAGCTTACTGTCCCACCCAGCTTTGCATCATCAGCAAAGTTAGATACATTCCACTTGGTCCCTTCATCTAAGTCATTAATATAGATTGTAAATAGCTGAGGCCCAAGCACTGATCCTTGCGGCACCCCACTAGTTACAGCCTGCCAATCTGAAAAAGACCCGTTTATTCCTGCTCTGTATTCTGTCCGTTAACCAATCCTCTATTCATGCTAATATATTACCCCCAACCCCATGAGCCCTTACCTTGCATAGCAACCTTTTATGTGGCACCTTATCGAATGTCTTTTGGAAATCCATATATACTACCTGTACACCCAATGGTTCCCCTTTATCAACCCTGCTAGTTACATTCTCAAAATACTCTAATAAATCTGTTAAACATGATTTCCCTTTCATAAAGCCATGTTGACTCTGTCTAATCGTACTATGATTTTCTAAGTGCCCTGTTACCACTTCCTTAATAATGGATTCCAGTATTTTCCCGACGACTGATGTCAGGCTAACTGGCCTGTAGTTCCTTGTTTTCTCTCTCCCTCCTTTCTTGAATAGTGGGGTTATGTTTGCTACCTTCCACTCCGCTGGGACCGTTCTAGGATCTAGGGAATTTTGGAAGATCACCACCAATGCATCCACTATCTTTGCAGCCACCTCTTTTAGAACCCTAGGATGCAGGCCATCAAGTCCTGGGGATTTGTCAGCTTTTAGCTCCATTAGTTTCTCAAATACTTTGTCTCGACTGATCTTAATTACTTTAAGTTCCTCACTCTCATTAGCACCTTGGTTCCCCAGTATTTTTGGTAAGCTATTTTGTACAAAATATTTGTTTTAAATCTCTGCCATTTCCTTATTCCCCATTATAATTTCTCCTGTCGCAGCCTCTAAGGGACCATACTTTTCACATACTTGTAGAAGCTCTTACAATCTGTTTTTATATTTCTTGCTAGTTTACTCTCATTCTATTTTTTCCCTTTTTAATCAATTTTTTGGTCATCCTTTGCTGGTTTCTGAAGCTCTCCCAATCCTCAGGCTTACTACTATTTTTTGCATCATTATAAGCCTCTTCTTTTAATTTAATACTATCCTTAACTTCTGTAGTTTCGAATGTATTCCATGAACTCGTCCTCCAGACTACCTTTGCCAATATGATTTGCCCAGTCTATATGTAGATTAAACTCCCCCGTGATAAATGCATTACCTTTGTTACAATCTCTGATTATTTCTTGATTAATTCTCTGTCCAATGGTATAGCTACTGTTAGGGGCCTATAAATTACTTTCACCAGTGTTTTCTGCCCCTTGTTATTTCTCAGCTCCAAGCATACTTTTTTTTATTTGTTCATGGGATGTGGGCGTCGCTGGCAAGGCCAGCATTTATTGCCCATCCCTAATTACCCTTGAGAAGGTGATGGTGAGCCGCCTTCTTGAACCGCTGCAGTCCCACAGTGCTGTTAGGGAGGGAGTTCCAGGATTTTGACCCAGTGACGATGAAGGAACAGCGATATATTTCCAATTCAGGATGGTGTGTAACTTGGAGGGGAACCTGCAGGTGATGGTTTTCTGATGTGCCTGCTGCCCTTGTCCTTCTAGGTGGAAGAGGTCGTGGGTTTGGGAGGTGCTGCCGAAGAAGCTTTGGCAAGTTGATGCAGTGCATCTTGTAGACGGTACACTCTGTAGCCACGGTGCGCTGATGGTGGAGGGACTGAATGTTTAAGGTGATGGATGAGGTGCCAATCAAGCGGGCTGCTTTGTCCTGGATGGTGTCGAGCTTCTTGAGTGTTGTTGGAGCTGCACACATCCAGGCAAGTGGAGAGTATTCCATCACACTCCTGACTTGTGCCTTGTAGATGGTGGAAAGGCTTTGGGGAATCAGGAGGTGAGACTCTTGCTGCAGAATACCCAGCCTCTGACCTGCTCTTGTAGCCACAGTATTTATGTGGCTGGTCCAGTTAAGTTTCTAGTCAATGGTGACCCCCAGGATGTTGATGGTGGGGGATTCGGTGATGGTAATGCCGTTGAATGTCAAGCGGCGGTGGTTAGACCCTCGCTTGTTGGAGATAGTCATTGCCTAGCACTTATGTGGCGCGAATGTTACTTGCCATTTATCAGCCCAAGCCCGAATTTTGTCCAGGTCTTGCTGCACGCCGGCATGGACAGCTTCATTATCTGAGGAGTTGTGAATGGCACTGAACACTGCGCGATCATCATGGTTGGGTTTAGGACACTGCCCTGAGGAACTCCTGCAGCGATGTCCTGGGGCTGAGGTGATTGACCTCCAACCACAAGCATCTTCCTTTGTGCTATGTATGACTCCAGCCAGTGGAGTGATTTCCCATTGATTCCCATTGACTTCGGTTTTACTAGGGCTCGTTGATGCCACACTCAAATGCTGCTCTTTTGTCCATGTTTGGACCAACGCTGTAATGAGGTCTGGAGCCGAGTGGTGCTGGCAGAACCCAAACTGAGCATCGGTGAGAAGTTTGTTGGTGAGTAAGTGCCTCATGATAGCACTGTCGACGACACCTTCCATCATTTTGCTGATGATTGAGAGTAGACGGATGGGGCGGTAATTGGCCAGATTGGATTTGTCCTGTTTTTTGTGGACAGGACAAACCTGGGCAGTTTTGCACATTGTTGGGTAGATGCCAGTGTTGTAGCTGTACTGGAACAGCTTGGCTAGAGGCACGGCTAGATCTGGAGTCTTCAGCACGATAGCCGGGATGTTGTCGGGGTCCATAGCCTTTGCTGTATCCAGTGCGCTCAGCCGTTTCTTGATATCATGTGGTGTGAATCGAATTGGCTGAAGACTGGCCTCTGCGATGGTGGGAACCTTAGGAGTAGGCCGAGATGGATTATGCACTCGGCACTTCTGGCTAAAAATGGTTGCAAACGCTTCAGCCTTGTCTCTTACACTCGAGTGCTGGGCTCCGCCATCATTGAGGATGGGGATATTCGTGGACCCTCCTCCTCCCGTTAGTTGTTTAATGGTCCACCACCATTCATGACTGGATGTGGCAGGACTGCAGAGCTTAGATCTGATCCGTTAATTGTGGGATCGCTCAGTTCTGACTATAGCATGCTGATTCCGCTGTTTAGCATGCATGTAGTCCTGTGTTGCAGCTTCCCCAGGTTGACACCTCATTTTTAGGTACACCTGGTGCTCCTCCTGGCATGCTCTTCTGCACTCCTCAAAGAACCAGGGTTGGTCCCCTGGCTTGATGGTAATGGTAGAGTGAGGGATATGCCGGGCCATGAGGTTATAGATTGTGGTGGAATACAATTCTGCTGCTGCTAACGGCCCACAGTGTCTCATGGATGCCCAGTTTTGAGCTGCTAGACCTGTTCTGAATCTATCCCATTTAGCATGGTGGTAGTGCCACACAACATGATGGAGACTGTCCTCAGTGTGAAGATGGGACTTCGTCTCCACAAGGACTGTGCGGTGGTCACTGCTACCAATGCTGTCATGGACAGATGTATCTGCGACAGGTGAGGATGAGGTCAAGTATGTTTTTCCCTCGTGTTGGTTCTCTCACCACCTGCCACAGGCCCAGTCTGGCAACTATGTCCTTCAGGACTCGGCCAGCTCGGTCAGTAGTAGTGTTACTGAGCCACTCTTGGTGATGGACATTGAAGTCCCCCACCCAGAGTACATTCTGTGCCCTTGCTATCATCAGTGCTTCTTCCAAGTGGTGTTCAACATGCAGGAGTACTGATTCATCAGTTGAGGGAGGGCGGGAGGTGGTAATCAGCAGGAGGTTTCCTTGCCCATGCTTGACCTGATGCAATGAGGCTTCATGGGGTCCAGAGTCAATGTTAAGGACTCCCAGGGCCTCTCCCTCCCGACTGTATATCACTGTGCCGCCACCTCTGGTGATGGAGGAGTCTGGGACGTTGGCTGAAACGCATGATTCTGTGAGTATGACTGTCAGGGTGTTGCTTGACTAGTCTGTGGGACAGCACTCCCAATTTTGGCACAAGTCCCCAGATGTTAGTGAGGAGTACTTTCCAGAGTCGACTTAGCTGGGTGTGCCTTTGTAGTGTCTGGTGCCTAGGTCGATGCCAGGTCGTCCATCTGGTTTTATTCATAGTATACTTCTTTGTAGCGGTCTGGTACAACTGAGTGACTTGCTAGGCCATTTCAGAGGGCAGTTAAAAGTCAGCCACATTGCTGTGGGTCTGGAGTCACATGTAGGCCAGACCAGGTAAGGACGGCAGATTTTCTTCCCTAAAGGATATTAGTGAACCATATGTGTTTTTACAAGTTTCATGGTCACCATTACTGATACTAGCTTTTTATTTAATTAACTGAATTGAAATTCCCCAGCTGCCGTGGTGGGATTGTGAACTGATGTCTCCGAATCATTCGTCCAGACCTCTGGATTACTAGTCCAGTAACATAACCACTATGCTATCTATACTGATTCTACTTCCTGATCTTCCCAGCCAAGATCCTTTCTCACTACTGTCCTTCTTTCATTGTTCATTATCAGGGCTACCCCCTCCCTTCCTTTTCCATTCTACCTATCTTTTCGAAACATCAAGTTCCCTGGAATATTTAGTTCCCAACCTTGGTCACCTTGCAACCACGTCGTTGTAATGGCTATTAGATCAAACCCATTTATTTCTATTTGTGCCACTAATTCATCTATCTTGTTACGAATGCTTCGTGCATTCAGATAAAGAGCCTTTAATTTTAACTTTTTACCATTACTCCCTGCTTTCACCTTATTTGCTGATGCATGATTACCGTTAAACTCTGTCCCTTCCTGTTATGCTCTGCATATCTTTACCCAAATTGCTACACTGCTCCATTGCCTGGAATTTTCTCTTTAGATTTCTGAATATCCCCTCACCTGACCCCTCCCCCGCCTTTTTAGTTTAAAGCCCTATCTATAGTTATTCGATTCACCAGGACACTGGTCCCAGCCCGGTTTAAGTGGAGCCCTTCCTAACGGAACAGCTCCCTCTTTCCCCAGTAGTGGTGCCATGAATCGAAACCCCTTCCTCCCACACCACTCTGAGCCATGCATTTAATCCCTGATCTGCTTATCCCTATGCCAATTTGTACGTGGCTTAGGTAACAATCCAGAGATTATTATTTTCTTTTGAGGTTCTGCGTTTTAATTTGGACCCTAACTCCTCAAACTTTCTCAGCAGAGCCTCATTCCTAATTCTACCTATGTCATTGGTTCCTACCTGGACTGCGACAACTGGATCCTCCCCTTCCAAATTTTTCTCCAGCTGCGAGGTGATATACAGATATATGGACAATTCCCAGTTTAAAACATGGCTTAGAGAGCTTCATTTTCCACGTACGGCTCACTTGCAAAATATCAGCTTCGCCCATGTTTGCATGACTGTGGCCATGGATGCCCCCACAATTACCACAGCTGCTTAATGAACAGTTTGCAATTAGTGCAACTCAAATATAGTGAACTACATAATATCTGTTTTCTCTTTCTCCCAGTTTGAATTACACAGCCTGTTTTGGACCAACTTGTTCAATAAAGATGATGAAAGGGATTAGATGAAAAATAAATAGTGGTCAGCCTAAAAAGTACAGATATGCATGTTTGATGCCTTACCTCCTCAGTAGGGTAAAAGCAATAGCTCGTATAGAAGATAGTTTTGGGTAGGTAGCTTTTTGACAAATGATACTCTGGTGGAAAAGGATGAAATGTTTCCCTTTTGTTTGTGTCCCTGGAATCACCACCTTCTACATTAACAGTCTCCATACATCTCCCCATGGCCACATCTTCTGTAGATGTAAAATGAGTGCATTTCCCGGTCTTGAAGCCATCAACAAATCTTTTCAGTGCTTCCTTGCTCAGCACATACCCAGCTCCACCACTCATGTATCCTTGATTGACAAATGGCTTAAATTTTCTTCCAAAGAATATAGGCTGATCAGGAGAGTACTTTGATAGCAGCCACCGCAGATTGTCAACAACCACGTAAGTGTCATCATCTGCTTTCATAAACCAATCAGCATCATTCAAGTGATGGTCATGAACATACTGAAAAGCTTTGATAGTTTTCCAATATAACTGGTCCCGGCCTTCTTTAACGTCCAGTCCCACCGTAGGGAAATCTTTGTTTTCTTCTGAACTCATGAAAAGCACAATGTTACACTTTTTGCCCCAAGTGGCTTTGACATGTTTGGCCTTTGTGGCTAGGTTCTGGGGCCCAGTCATCACCCAGCAGAGGATTCGTACTTTCTTATACAGCTCATCTGCAACACTTCTGTTTTCATCTGGGTAGAGAAGATATATATATTTATTTAAAATCATTGACAAAATATTATCTGACAGAATCAGTCTAAAATATCAGCTATGAACATTCAGAATATTGTGTACCCATATTACTTCAGTTAAAATATCTCTAAACTAGAGCACCAGAAAAAAGTTAACTGCGGCAAACGCAGAGATTCTGATAATATCTGTACATTTCATCTATCTTTATCCTCCCTGTGCAATTGCCATTCTTTTCCGCTGGGAAGGAAGACAAATTATGAACCAAAGGCTTCTGATTATTCAGCATGAACTGTTTTCAAGCAGTGGGGGAGGGAGGAGGGACGCTGAGGAAAGAGAAGTGGACTGGAATTGAACATTGATGGGGATAGAATGGCACACTTGCCAAGAACTGAACATCCATCTGTGCCAGCATATGTCTCAATGCTTTTGATAATTTGATCTCCGTAGTCTCGGTTAGGGAGTAAAACACTCTATTGCTTGAGCTATCAGATTTTGAGTAGATGGTTACATTTGTGCAATCTATTGGAAAGCAATTACTTTATACCTTATAGCTCGATAAAGTAGTTGATTCCTGTCACATTTTACTGGACTACCTTCCAGCTCAGGCCATCAATTCATAAAAACAAAAATCAATCACTAACCTCACTTTTTTTCCTAAACTTAGTTTTAAGCAAATTTTAGGTGACAAATTTATTTTTCCCTCTCCATCTGTATCATGAGGAAAATTCAAACTTCCTAAAACATTATTTAGGGGATGGGAATAATTTTCTGTGAAAACACAGGAGAGTCATTTCAAGGAAATATTGAAGTGCTGACCTTCATATAGTTTTCTCAATCTTTGAACATAGAGAGGAACAGACTGTTAAAGCAAGGGGGAAAAAGATCAGCGCAATATTCCTCCAAGACTATTTTTTCCCCTCAGTAGCCCTCATGGATGACTATTCCCATAGATCCCTCCCAGTGAGCCAAATGAACTGTCAAAGCTTGAAGCAGCAGAGAAATATCTGAGAGAAAATGAACAGGGACAGTTGAATCTGGGGAAAGTCTTGACTAATGGCACTTCTAATATGAACCTACATAGCTGTTTTCTACATACTTAATGGTTTGTGTGACATTTATGTAAATACATTACTTTTATAAGATGTAAAAATGATCATGGGCTCAAGGAGCTGAGCGGTCTACCCCTGTTCCTATGTTCCTTCATGCACATTAGACCGTATTCTGGATCCCTTCCTCAGTCTTTTAGCAAAAGGTGGGAGCAAAAGAGACAGAGACACAATGTCAACTATAGAATGAAAGCTGCAAGAATGCCACCATGAACTAGGGTGAAATAAAGAGCAATACTATAAGGTAGATAACCTCATATTCTTCCAGATCTGTTCACCTTCCACACACAAATTAATTACACTAAAGCAGTACAGTAACGGAAGTGGGTAACTACAACCAAAACACTTACAGCTAGTGGTTAAATTAGCACAATAATGCTTATAGGAAGTACCCCAACTGCACCATGGAGTGCCTCAAAGTCTACAGAATTTATCATAATTAGCCCATGTATCTCGAGAGGGAACGGCATCCAAATTGCATGGTGATAAAATCAATCCTGTTGTAGGCAAACTTTGCCTAGATTTGACTTGAACCAAGTACCTATGGAGGACGAAGGGTTTCGAACTGAAACGTTAACTCTCTTTCTCTCTCCACGGATGTTGCCTGGCCTGCTGAGTTTTTCCAGCGTTTTCTGTTGTTATTACCTATGGAGGACAGTTTGTTCAGCTTCCCCAAGATACTCAGAATCATCTTCTCTTAGGCAGTTCCTCTGAACCAAGGATGACTTGCTTCCACACTAAAAATGAGTTCTCAGGTGACTGATGAGTCCAATGCCATACCTACAGTCTCTGTCACAGGTGGGGCAGACGGTGGTTGAAGGGGCAGGTGGGTGGGGTGCTTGGGTTGACGTGCGCTCCTTCCGCTGTTTGCGCTTGGCTTCCGCTTGCTCCCGGTGAAGAGACTCGAGGTGTTCGGCGCCTGCCCGGATGCTTCTCCTCCACTTTGTGCGGTCTTGGGCCAGGGATTCCCAGGTGTCGGTGGGGATGTTGCACTTTTTCAAGGAGGCTTTGAGTGTGTCCTTGAAGTATTTCCTCTGCCCACCTGGGGCTCTCTTGCCGTGTCGGAGCTCCGAGTAGAGCGCTTGTTTTGGGAGTCTCGTATCGGGCATGCGGACGATGTGGCCCGTCCATCGGGGCTGATCGAGCGTGGTCAAGGCTTTTATGCTGGGGATTTTGGCCTGAGCTAGAACACTGACGCTGGTGCGCCGATCCTGCCAATGGATTTGCAGGATCTTGCGAAGGCAGCGTTGGTGGTACCTCTCCAGAGCTTTGAGGTGCCTGCTGTACACGGTCCATGTCTCTGAAGCATACAGGAGGGCGGGTATCACTACTGCTCTGTAGACCATGAGCTTGGTGCTGGGTTTGAAGTCCTGGTCTTCAAACACTCTCTTCCTCAGGTGACCGAAGGCTGCACTCGCACACTGAAGGTGGTGTTGGGCTTAGTCATCGACATCTGCCCTTGTTGACAGTAGGCTCCCGAGGTATGGAAAGTGGTCCACGTTGTCCAAGGCCTCGTCATGGATTTTGATAATCGGGGAGCAGTACTGAGTAGCGGGGGCAGGTTGGTAGAGGACTTTTGTCTTATAGATGTTTAGTGCAAGGCCCATGCTCTCGTAAACTTCGGTGAAGGTGTTGATGATGGTTTGGAGTTCAGCCTCAGAGTGTGCGCAGACGCAAGCGTCGTCTGCATACTGTAATTCGATGACAAAGGATGGGATGACCTTGGATCTGGACTGGAGGTGACGGAAGTTGAACAGTTTCCCGTTTGTTCTGTAGTTTAGCTCCACTCCAGCGGGGAGCTTACTGAGGGTGAGATGGAGCATTGCAGCCAGGAAGATCGAGAAGAGCGTTGGTGCGATGACACAGCCTTGCTTGACCCCGGTCTGTACGTGAATTGGGTCTGTGGTGGATCCGTTGGTCAGGATCACGGCTTGCATGTCGTCGTGAAGTAGGCGGAGGATGGTGATAAACTTTTGAGGGCAGCCGAATTTCAGGAGGACACTCCATAATCCCTCACGGTTGACGGTGTCGAGGGCCTTTGTGAGGTCAAAGAAGGCCATGTACAGCGGTTGGTGCTGTTCCCTGCATTTCTCTTGTAGTTGACGCGCGGTGAAGTACATGTCCATTGTGCCCCTTAGTGGGCGGAATCCACATTGTGACATCACTCGACCAGGAAACACCAAGACTGATTCGACGAGAACGACCAGGAGATCCAGGAGCTAATAAGCCGCAAGTGCAAGGTATTCCTGATCTGGAAACAGCAACAGAACTCGAGATCAAGAAAGCAGCTCTACAGACGCCTGAAGGCCGAGGTCCAACAAAAAACTCACGACCTAAAGAACAGATGGTGGGTAGAGAAAGTGCAGAAATCCAGCAGCTAGCTGACAACCACGACGTGCGTGGATTCTTTAGCGCAGTCAAGACCACCTATGGCCCAAGCATCTAAGGGTCCTACCCCACTGCGGGCCAAGAACGGAGAGGTACTCATCAAGGACAGAGAGGCAGTCAGTCCCCGCTGGAAGAAGCACTTCGAAGATACCTTAACCGAGACTCTGTCTTCGACGCGAGTGTCTTCAACTCCATCCCGCAGCATGCTACCTGCCACCACCTCAGCACAACCCCAGCCTGGCATGAGGTTGAAAAGGCCATCCGACAACTGAAGAACAACAAGGCCTCAGGAGCAGATGGAATCCCCACCGAGGTGCTAAAACATGGCGGAGAAGCACTATTGGCACAAATTCATGAACTAATTTCTCTTATTTCGATGGAGGAGAGCATGCCAGGGGATCTCAGGGACACCGTAATCGTGACCATCTTCAAGAAAGGTGACAAGTCCAATTGCAGTAATTACAGAGGAGTCTCCCTGCTGTCTGCCACAGGGAAAGTCATCGCAAGAATCCTCCTCAATCGCCTTCTCCCAGTGGCTGAAGAGCTCCTCCCAGAGTCGCAATGCGGACTCAGAATCTATTGGATGGTTGGTTGCTGTTGCAGATTTCTGAGAGGGACCGTGGAAATCTAGTCATCAAGCTGCTGCAGAGTTAAATGAAGGCAGTCACCTTGAACAAGAACTTTGTGAACAGCGCTGAATGGGAGTAACTTGTACTTGTACTTGTAAGGTTCTCCGGCTCTGTCAAAGTACACTTTTCAGGTCTTTGGTCAAAGATGGGTAATGTTACCACACATCATTCATCTGGTCTGAATGATGTACGAAAACAATACTCACCTGTAACATTTCCTGATGGATTAAAATAGTGAAGAGCCCTTGATTCACTATAGGTCAGAAACCACCCACACTTTTGTTAACAATGCGGTAGAAGCAACAAGTCATTCTCTTGTGCTAAGGGGGCATTCTCAGATTGATAAAGAAACCTTTACATGTAAAGCTAAAAGATCCAATGGGAACACAAGCCGAATCTCAAGAGAATTATTCCTTGAACTGCAGCGTGCATTAAAAAAGTCAAATGCCCTGGAAAATAGTGGTGCTCAATCTTTTAACTAACGAATGAGCATTATTATGGAATAATCAGTTTATCATGCTAAATCACTAAATGGCAGAAGACAAATTCCACTTCTAGCCCACAAAGAGAAAACAATATTATAAGAGTTTGGATAGCACACAGGTTGTACAAAATGTCCCAAAACACTTCACATTAGAGGGAGGAAAAAAATCAAACATCAAGCAGAAATTTTGATGAGGAAAGGGAGCTAACTGAAGTTGAAGTAGTAGGTTTGGCGGAGCTTTTGAAAATGGAAAAAGATGAATCAAGTTTAATGGAGAAAATTCAAGAACAGAGGACCATGTTAGCGGAAAGCTCTGCCACTCATATTTGGAACTGGGTGTGGGGATGTTTGGGGGGGGGGGGGGGGGGGGTCACCAACACATAGTTCAAACTCTCAAGAGTAGTGGAAGGGAACAAAAGGGATGAACGACAAAGCATCACCTTAACTATATTCTAAAATAACTATAATGACATTTCTCATTCATTTGAAATGAAATGCAGGTTCCAAAATATGTAGATGGCTTTTTTCCTGCAACCTACAGTGAATTATAACAATCAGTTATGACCCTGACCATCATAACTTAACTCAAGACTCATTGATTGGTTTCAGTTATGATTGAAAAGATGGACTGTAAAATACCATGCATCTTCTCTGTTGAAGCAAAAAGTCTTTGCCATACCAATCTATTAACTTACATTAATTTGAGCCACCTCACAATGCAATTATACAAATTTGAATTTTGTGGCGTTCATTCATTCACATGTGACAACAAGCATTGATGTTTTATATTTTATGGAAAATGTTGCAGTTGTAACAATGGAGCAGTATGCAGGAGGACCAACATGCATCAGAGTGGTGGGATACAGACTCCATCTCAGTCCATTGAGGTGTTGATCTCAGCCAGGTCACTGTTTGGAAGCATCAAGCAGACACCATGCCTTTGCCAAAAAGGAGGAACAGTCAACATTGATCACGGTCAAACCCTTCCTAGTGGCAGCTTCAGATGTACATTGCCAGAGACCTCCTAAACTCAATTAACCACAGATGGCTGGCACAGGAAAGAACAAAAATGAGATGGGGTATTAGCGCACAACATACTCCTTTATATAGGTTTGTAAGAACAAAAAAAGGGACAATGCAATTTGGGTTAGAACAAATCTGTTATAGCAAACATTCCCCTGGCCCCAACTGACGTTCCATTATAGCTAGCAGAGAAGCTCAAATTGCTGATTTTTTGAGTTAATCTCAACAGTTTCTGATAAGTGAAATCTGACTGTATTTTCACAAATCTTAGTGAGATACACGCCATTTGAACGATCTCGTGTTTCAGATAGCATTTATAAAATAATTGAAGTACTCTGATTTGCAATATTACCTGTAGTCATCAACTATCTTATAATTCCCCATCACCTATCATGATGGTACAATATTGCTTTATCAGGATTCAAATATCTATGCAGTTCCACCATAGCACTACACAAAATTAGAAAGATACCTTTATGTTGACTGATGTTGGCATTAAAGTTCATCTCTCCTTGAAGATGTTGATGGTGTTGGTGGTGGTCAGAGTCCTCTAAATGGCCATGAGGGTCATTGAAGAGTAGATGACTGTGCTGCGGTGCTTCCTTATTTATTGCACTAATCACTAGATGGCAGATGATAAATCCTAATCCCAACCCACAACAAAACATGAGCAGAGGCTTTACAGACCGTGGCAATGTCATTTCCAAGCAGTACTGTGCTGGGGAAGAGGAGGAAAAAAGTGTCACTCTGAATAGAATGCAGACACATTGACCGCAATTTCACCTACCGAGGCGGGTCCAGTACGGCCGGGGTCGGTGGCGGGGTGCGACCCCGCTGCTGGCTCCATCCCGCTCTGTGAGAAGAATTTTATGCTGACTGGGCTTGTTAAGCCCGCCCAGCGGGTTTCCCAGCCAATTGAAGGAAGCGGGTCTGATGACGTCACTTGATGACACGTCATCAGCCTGTTTCCTTAAAGCGACCATGTGCAAATTGTTTTTGACAGTTATGTAATACCCCACCACAGGTCAGCATTTTCAGGAGAGATGGGAAACAACTGGGGGACTGCAAGCACACAAAAAAGCACGCTTGATGAAAAAGTTGTTTGCAAACAACTAAATTGTGATTGCCTTGCTCTTTAACAGATCTCTGAAAACTATCAATAATGCAGAAGTTAAGATCTGTGCTTAACAATCAGTTACAAATATTACTACCATTATCTAAAACAATACTGGTTGACCGAAGGTGAATTCAATATAATGATGATTAGTTGAAATTCAAATTAGGCACTATAGCAAGGCCCCATAACCAGCAAATTGCACAACCACTATTTTACATTACTGATTTTCTGGCACTGGAGCCAATTAGCAATTTTATTAATGAATATATTTTATAGAATTTACAAAGTAAGCAGAGGACAGTAAAAAGGTCCTTTAGTGCTTATCTACAAGTATTTATTGGAAAAGTATTGATACTAACCGCAGACTGGTTACCATCCTATTGGGGCTGCCATCCTCACCACCACCCCACCACCACCCATCAACTCCTCATGGCTTTCAATTGAGTATTAGAGTTCTGAAAAGTGAGAGAAAGCAATAAAACTTATTCTGCACCTAGTCGGAGATACTCTACAAAGAGAGTACTCCCAATTGAAATGCCAGCTATCACGGGGTTGAATTTCCAAAGGGTATTTCCCCATCATCTGCCGTAACTTCGACACAAGCTCTCCCAATCTCCTGCCAAATATAGGGTAGACAATTGTGAGAATCCCCACGGAAATTAACGGTACATGTCTTTAGTTTCTATTTTGAAAAAGGTCCGATATATGAGTGGGCAAGGTAGGATTGCAATGCAGGTAAGTATGAGGTCATCCATTTTGGACCAAAAAAGAATAGATCCAAGTATTTTTAAATGGTGAAAAGCTCGGAACAGTGGAGGTCCAAAGAGATTTAGGGGTCCATGTACACAGATCACTAAAATGTAGTAGTCAGGTAAAAAAAAAAGGCTAATGGAATGTTAGCCTTTATATCTAGAGTGCTAGAATATAAAGGGGAAGAAGCTTTTCTACAGCTATACAAAGCCCTGGTTAGACGACATCTGGAATACGGTGTATAGTTCTGGGCACCGCACTTGAGAAAGGATATATTGGCCTTAGTAGGAGTGCACCACTGATTCACCAGAATGTTACCAGGGCTCCAAGGGTTAAATTATGAGGAGAGATTACACAAACTGCAATAATCATGGGCGATTTTAATCTTTATATAGATTGGACAAATCAAATTGGCAAGAATAGCCTTGAGGACGAGTTCATAGAATGTATTCGGGATGGTTTCTTAGAACAATGCATTGTGGAACCAACCAGGGAGAAGGCTATTTTAGATCTGGTAATGTGTAATGAGACAGGATTAATTAATGATCTCATTGTAAAGGATCCTCTAGGGAAGAGTGATCATAGCATGATTGAATTTCAAATTCAGTTTGAGGGGGAGAAACTTGTGTCTGAAACTAGTGTCCTAAACTTAAATAAAGGCAATTACAAAGGTATGAAGACACAGTTGCCTAAAGTGGATTGGGAAAATAGATTAAAGGGTAAGACAGTAGATAAGCAGTGATTTGAGGAGATTTTAAGGAGATATTTCATACCTCTCAGCAAAGGTTTATTCCAGTGAGAAAGAAAGACTCTACAAGAAAGATGAACTATCCATGGCTAACTAAGGAAGTTTAGGATGATATCAAATTGAAGGAAAAGGCATACAATGTTGCAAAGATTAGTGGTAGGCCAAGGATAGGGAAATTTTTAGAAACCAGCAAAGGATGACTAAAAAAATAATTAAGAGGAAGAAGATAGATTATGAGAGTAAACTAGCAAAAAATATAAAAACAGACAGTAAGAGCTTCTACAGGTATATAAAAAGGAAGAGAGTAGCTAAAGTAAATATTGGTCCCTTAGAGGATGAGACTGGGGAATTAATAATGGGAAACAGGGAAATGGCAGAGACTTTGAACAAATATTTTGTATCAGTCTTCACAGTAGAAGACACTAAAAGCATCCCAATAATAATTGATAATCAAGGGGCTATGATGTGGAGATGCCTGTGTTGGACTGGGGTGGACAAAAGTGAGAAGTCGCACAACACCAGGTTATAGTCCAACAGCTTTATTTGAAATCACAAGCTTTCGGAGCGCTGCTCCTTCGTCAGGTGAAGTCCAAGGGGCTATAGGGAGGGAGAAACTTAAAACAATCACTATCACTAGAAAAAAAGTACTAGGCAACTAATGGGGCTAAAGGCGGACAAGTCCCCTGGACCTGATGGCCTGCATCCTAGGGTTTTAAAAGAAGTGGCTGCAGAGATAGTGGATGCATTGGTTGTAATCTACCAAAATTCCCTGGATTCTGGAGAGGTCCCAGCGGATCAGAAAACCGCAAATGTAACTCCCCTATTCAAGAAAGGAGGGAGACAGAAAGCAGGAAACTATAGGCCAGTTAGCCTAACATCTGTCATTGGGAAAATGCTGGAATCAATTATTAAGGAAGTAATAGCAGGACATTTAGAAAGTCATAATACAATCAAGCAGAGTCAACATGGTTTTATGAAAGGGAAATCATGTTTGACAAATTTACTAGAGTTCTTTGAGGATGTAACGAGCAGGGTGGATAAAGGGGAACCAGTAGATGGAGTGTATTTGGATTTCCAGAAGGCATTCGATAAGGTGCCGCATAAAAGGTTACTGCACAAGATAAGAGCTCACGGTGTTAGGGGTAATTTCTTAGATTGGATAGAGGATTGGCTAACTGTCAGAAAACAGAGAGTCGGAATAAATGGGTCATTTTCAGGTTGGCAAACTGTAACTAGTGGGGTGCCACAGGGATCAGTGCTGGGGCCTCAACTATTTACAATCTATATTAATGACTTGGATGAAGGGACCAAGTGTACTGTTGCCAAATTTGCTGACGATACAAAGATAGGTGGGAAAACAAGTTGTGAGGAGTACACAAAGAGTCTGCAAAGGGATATAGATAGGTTAAGTGAGTGGGCAAAAATTTGGCAGATGGAGTATAATGTGGGAAAATGTGAGGTTATCCACTTTGGTAGGAAGAATAATAAAGCAAAATATTATTTAAATGGAGAGAGACTACAGAATGCTGCGGTACAGAGGGATCTGGGTGTCCTCGTACATGAAACACAAAAAGTTAGCATGCAGGTACAGCAAGGAATTAGGAAGACAAATGGAATATTGGCCTTTATTGCAAGGGGGATGGAGTATAAAAGTAGGGAAGTCTTGCTACAACTGTACAGGGCGTTGGTGAGACCACACCTGGATACTGCGTACAGTTTTGGTCTCCTTATTTGAGGAAGGATTTACTTGCATTGGAGGCAGTTCAGAGAAGTTTCACTACGTTGATTCCTGAGTTGAAGGGGTTGACTTATGAGGAAAAGTTGAGCAGGTTGGGCCGATACTCGTTGGAGTTTAGAAGAATGAGAGGTGATCTTTTTGAAACATATAAGATTCTGAGGGGGTTTGACAGGGTAGATGCAGGGAGGATGTTTACCCTCGTGGGAGAATCTAGAACTAGGGGGGCATAGTTTCAGAATAAGGGGTTGCCCATTTAAAACGGAGATGAGGAGGAATTTCTTCTCTCAGAGGGTCGTGAATCATTGGAATTCTCTACCCCAGAGAGCTGTGGCGGCTGGGTCATTGAATATATCCAAGGCGGAGATGGACAGACTTTTGAAAAACAGGGGAATCGAGGGTTATAGGGAACGGGCAGGAAAGTGGAGTTGAGGCCAAAATCAGATCAGCCATGATCTTATTGAATGGCAGAGCAGACTCAAGGGGCTGAATGGACTACTCCTGCTCCTATTTCTTATGTTCTTATGTTCTTCAACTAAGCTTGTATTCCCTGGAATGAAGCTTAAGGGGTTATTTGATTGAGGTTTTTAGGATTTTGAAAGGAATTGAATACGTCGATAGAGAGAAACTTTTGTTTGCTGGTGGGGAAGTCGAGGACAAGAGAACATAACCTAAAAATCAGAGCCAGGCCATTCAGGAGAAAAGTTAGAAAAAAATTCTTCACACAAAGGGTGGCAGAAATGTGGAACTCCCACAAAAAGCAGTAGATGCTAGCTCAATTAACAATTTTAAATCAGAGATCGATAGATTTTTGCTAGCCAAGGGTATTAAGGGGTATGGAGCCAAGGCGGGTGGAAGGAGTTAGGATACAGATCAGCCATGATCTCATTGAATGGCAGAACAGGCTCGAGGGGCTAAATGGCCTACTCCTGTTCCTATGTACGTATACTAGAGTATTTCTTCCAATTGCAGCTAATTTATTACCACACCAAATTTTCTCTACTTTAACTCCTTCAATTGAACATGCTCCGAAAAGGAGAGATTTTTTTTAAATACCTGGGGAAAGGGGGGGGGGGGGAATATTTTTCATTGGAAATGATACCCTGCCCCTCTCATATTTTTGTTTGGAGAAAAGGTATCTGCAAGTACTATTGATAATTAGTTATCTGCAGATACCTTGATACTTTCACACTATAAATTATTTGTATTTACACTTTATGGAGCCAAATATTCTTTGCATAATACTGGAGGCAGTTTATTTATGTACAAAAAAAAGCAATCTGCCTGCCAAGCTGGTTGGTTTAATTTTGATGATGACAGGAAAACGTTATGCCTAGAAGAATTTTAAGACATACATATCCAGTATTTTATAAGTAATTATCAGTTTTCGCACAAGAGATAGGGAAAAGGTCGTTCTGACCAACTTAGCACAGATCAACACTGCAAACCCCCAACTACCTAGAGTACGGTGCAAGGATTTTAAACTAGGATTTCTTTTAATACGAAAGGCTTTGAAATGCAAGGTGCAAGACCTTTCTAAAACACTACAAATACATCATGGAAACGAATGATTTTTAAAAGGTGCGAGGACATCTTACCTCAAACATTGTGCCAAACTTAATAGCATTGAATGCAGAATATATCTAGTTTAAATGTCATTCATTTCACAAATTATATCTGTAGATGTTTAAAAAAAAACACTGCAAAAGCAATTCTCCAAATCTTCATAAGCAACTTCACCATGTGTTATGGTATAGTGCCATACAGACCAATCTGCACGTAATTTTTTCCCTTTCCCTAGCCCAAGGTGGTCAGGCCAATCCTACTGCATACTTACTGGTATCTTCTTATTATATGCTTAAAATATGTGCATTAGAGAAAGGGCGTCAGAAACACATCCCATAACCTCTGGCAGTCTGGCCTATAAAGCCCAGAAAATGGAGTTTTATTGGAGCTTTTATTTCTTCCTTGCTGATTTGAATTTTGTGGTCCTGCAGATTTTCAATTAACTCTTGCCTCATCGGTGAATTAATCTAAAATCAAAACATTGAAGTATGTCAGATACATGCAAATTAATGGGAACATGGATCTAAACTTTATACATAGCCCACAAGGTTCCACGGTAAGCAGCCCATAAAGATAAAAAGTTTAGAGGTTCTTGCATTAGAGGCAGACATCTTGCATTGAACTTCCTCAGAGTTCTGACAAAAGGTCATCGACCTGAAACATTAACTGTTTCTCTCTTCACAGATGCTGCCTGACCTGCTGAGTATTTGCAGCATTTTCAGTTTTTATTTCAGATTTCCAGCACCCGCGGTATTTTGCTTTCATCTTTGAAGAATGTCAGTGAAATATCCAATATGGTGTTGAGTTTCTGTTTCAAAGCGGGAAGCGAGAAGGCGAGAAAGCACATGCATGGTTGGAACTCGATCTCCAGCACAGAATATCATAAAATAGAATGCCTCCGCAGTGAAAGCTCTTTGCCATTATAGCAATAATTTAGAACAGTGCCAAAATGGCAAAACGCTCCCCCCAAAATTATATCATTTTAAATTTTAAATTCCATGATAAATGGGGGTGGGGGGGAGGAGGGGAGAAGTAAATCACAGTCTAGTTATTGAAAATAGAAGATACATACTGTACAAATTATCCAAGTTTTTCTCTTGCATTTGTAACTCATTCAGTCCCAGATATTGATTTACATACAGTACTTCTCTTTGGTGTGATATGTGGGATGAAGCTACTGCTTCCAACAGGTTGGAAAATTGATCACATCCATGGAGAGGACAAGACATTTGGAGTATGTTGCTTTCCTTATAATTGGAAGATATTACAAATAAACAGCATTTAAAAAGGAACAGAAGGAGAAGGGGGGAAATAAAACAGAACATACACAGGAAAATAAATCGAATGGCTCAAAGTGCTTAAGTGAAGAGCAGGATATGGTTAAATGGCAGATGATATTAGCATGGGACAATAGGAGGCTCACTAACAACAACAACTTGCATTTATATACAGCACCTTTAATGTTGTAAAACGTTCCACGGTGCTTCACAGGAACGTTATCAAACAAAATTTGACACCGAGCCAAATAAGGAGATATTAGGGCAGACTTGGTCAAAGAGGAAGGTTTTAAGGAGCATCTTAAAGGAGGAAAGAGAGGTAGAGAGGCGGAGAGGTTTAGGGAGGGAATTCCAGAGCTTAGGGCCTTGGCAGCTGAAAGCACAGCCGCCAATGGTGGAGCGACTAAAATCGGGGATGTTCAAGAGCCCTGAATTGGCAGAGTGAAGAGATCTCGGGGGGATGTAGGGCTGGAGGAGATTACAGAGATAGGCAAGGCCATGAAGTGATTTGAAAACAAGGATGAGAATTTTAAAATCAAGACATTGCTTAACTGGGAGTCAATGTAGGTCAGCGAGCACAGGGGAGATGGGAGAGCGGGACTTGGTGAGAGTTAGAATGTGGGCAGCAGAGTTTTGCATGGCCTCAAGTTTACAGAGGATAGAACTAGTGAGGTCGGCCAGGAGTGCATTGGAATAATCAAGTCTATTGATGAGGGTCAAAGGCATTGATGAGGGTTTCAGCAGCAGATAAGCTGAGGCAAGGGTGGAGTCGGGCGATGTTATGGAGGTGGAAATAGACAGTCTTAGCGATGATGCGGATGTGGTAGAAAGCTCCTCTCGGAGTCAAATAGAACACCAAAGTTACAAACAGCCTGGTTCAGCCTCAGACAATTGCCAGGGAGAGGGATAGAGTCGGTGACTAGGGAATAGAGTTTGTGGCAGCGACCGAAGACAATGGGAGAAATTGAAGAGTATTATGAGACACAGAAAGTGTGTGAACAGCTAAAGGGGGATAGGCAGGTAGGAATGGAAGCATGAAAAACTGCCTCTAGTGGTCCAAGATCCTGGTGAAAGAAAAAAAGCAGGTTGACACCAAAGATGCAGCCCACTCGCCAGCATCCTGTTCTGACAGGGAAGTCCCCATCTCAAGCACCAAACCGCTCCGTCCCCCATCCCCAGAAACACCAGCACAGCTATTCCACATTGCCTCCTACCAGAGAGTAAATGGGAGCTATAGTTTGCAGTCACGTGGCCTTAATATTGACTTTAACAACTTCAGACTTTAACTATAGCTCCCACTTTCTCTCTGGCACCTCCTGTTCTCTACTCAAGCACTTTATACATCATTCGATTTATTTGCCTTCATTCTATTTATTTTCTGTGTGTGTGGGTGTGTGTGTGTTTTCCCCTTCCCCTTGTTCTGTTCCTTTTTAAAAGCTGTTCATTTGTAATATCTTACAGTTCTAAGGAAGGGTCCATACCCAAAACTTCTTGTCTGTTCTCTCCACGGATGCTGCGTGACCTGCTGAATGTGTCTAGAGTTTTTTGTTGTAGTTTCAGATTTCCAGCATCTGCAGTATTTTGCTTTTTTGAAAATGAACCACAATGAGTCTCCTCTGAAGCAATTATCAACGACGACATCTCCCACCCCTTTAGATTGTACATAGAGACAACTAATGATGGCTAGGCTTATTACAGTACTAAGATTGTTCACTGAAGCTATTCGTGCTCATGAGGGGGGTAGGGGCAAGGGAAACCTTCCAACAACAACAACTTGCATTTATATAGCACCTTTAACATAGTAAAACGTCCCAAGGCGCTTCACACCATTGGTGGAGCAATTAAAATCGGCAATGTGCGAGAGAATTGGAGGAGTGCAGAGATCTGAGAATTCTAGGACTGGAAGAGGTTAAAGAGATAGGGAGGGTCGCGGCCATGGAGAGATTTG
The DNA here is from genome assembly GCA_030390025.1 of Squalus acanthias. Lineage (NCBI taxonomy): Eukaryota > Metazoa > Chordata > Chondrichthyes > Squaliformes > Squalidae > Squalus > Squalus acanthias. Next base: position 98,172,920 of record CM059428.1, read on the forward strand.
AAAACAAAGGTGGGATTTTAAAATCGAGGCATAGCTGGACCGGGAGCCAATGTAGGTCAGCGAGCACAGCGGTGATGGGTGAAGGGGACTTGGTGCAAGTTAGGATATGGGCAGCAGAGTTTGAATGAGGTCAAGTTTATGGAGGGTGGAAGATGGGATTAGTAATAGTTTATTTGCTATTTATATTACATCAGTGGGGGGTGGGGCGGGGTAGAAAATCACCAGAGCACTGTTCTTGGGCCGAGATTCGCTACCCAAACTAGCAGGCTAGAGGCCTTGCGAGGACAGCGGGATAGGGGGTCAATCACTACTGGCAGGAGTGCTGTGGAGTCGGGAGCAGCACTCCCACTCAGGGCAGCCAATTCCAGCAGGAACTGCCCTGTGAGCAGCAAATACAGTGTAGGGGATTGGAGGAAGTGCACGTGAATTGTTGTCTCGCATGCAACGGGTGTTTAGAGCCCTGGACAATGGTGTAGGAGGAGCTAAATGAACTATTTATTGGTTTTTTTCCCCCACTTCCCTTTCCTCTATTAAAATGTTTGCGTGTCTTGCTTTTTTCAATTCTGAAGAAACGCCCCGCCTACAATGTTGACCTTTTCTCTCTCCAGGAGATGCTGACTGATCTGTTTGTGTGTGCCTAGGATTTGGGGTTTTCATTTCTATATTAACTGCAAATGAGCAATTACTTTAGTGTTCACAATATGCACACACAGTTTGTGCTGGAGTGACCAAATCTTCTCCACAGTACAAAACAGGGTGATTTCAGAATAGAAGCAAAATTATATGCAGAATTGTTTCATTGGAAGCCGTTCCATAATATAAATGGGATATTGATAAAGACTGGGAAATCGGAACTCCCAACTTGCCACTTGCTGTTTGAAGAAAAGAGACAATTCTAAATGACTGTACCCATCAAGGGCCTCCAATTTAGTGAAACCTGGGACTTGGCTTAGGTAACACAAATATTTAATCTGCCCCACCTATTAATTCCTGTCTACCTGAAATACACATTCTTCCATTACCACAGTACCACAGGCACTCACACTCCTTTCTTGTATTAGATTAAATGTATTGTCAGGTTATGACAGGTAATGGTTTCCCAGATTAATCATTCAGGAGCTGGATTTTTTGTTTGCCATCAAAGCAGCTTTTGTGCAATTTTCTGTGACTTAGTTCAGTTGAGTTATTATATATTTATCCTTAGTTACACTGCAGTATCCATAAAAGTGTATTAGCATTGCTAAACACACGTTATTAAAGTGAGCACCTGTTACCTAGGCTGAGTGCAGCAATGTATTAAAGAGCTACAGTGCTTGTGCAACACACGCTGCTGCATGATTCATCACGCCCAGAAGAGCAGAAATTGTTTATGGGTTGTGGGCGACGCTGATGAGGCAGTAATTTTAATGCCCATCCCTAACTGCCCTGGGCATTTAGTGTGGGACTGCAGTGACTGGTGAACCTGAACAGGTAGGAGTGGCAGATTCCCTTCCCACAAGGCCATTAGTGAACCAATAAGTGTTTCTTTTTAAATGACAAAACAGAAACTAGAAGTCATTTTCTGGTGTTGGTCCACAAATAACCAAATTTGCTGAATTCAATTTCACAACCTGCCATAATGATTAGGCTGCCATACCCCTCGCCGCATTAGTCACCCTGCCTTTACCCTTCACAGGCCATAAAGACCATGTTACAGCAGTGACCCAAGTATGCCGCTCTCCCATTTATGCCTAAACAGTGCAGCCGATCTCGTACAGAGCTGCTGCACAGGTTCAACAGGGTGTACACACAAAGTACTGGTGCTATGCCATCAGCAATAAGTGGCATCTGAAACATCTCTGTCCTGATGCCACGTCATAAGGAGACATGTTGAATCCAGATCAGCACTTTAACTGGAGCTCCAAAGACAGGCAGCGGTTGGAACCATAGAAATAAACAGGTTTACAGCACAGACGGAGGTTTTCAACTCACCACGATGACGTCATCCAATACTAATTCCACTCCCAATTGTCCTGGATCCTAACTGCTTCAAATATTCATCCACTTTTCCCTCCTAAGGCTCGATTTTATTAACGGAGGCGGGTTGAGGGCGGGACCGCTGCTCGGCAGCTTTCGGACCCGCTCCCGGCTGCCGCCTCCCAGCACTTCCGATTTTGGCTTCAATGACCTTGTTACGGCCGACGTGCGGGTCCCTCCAGGCAGTTGCTTGGAGGATGTCAGTTTCTCGCGTCTGATAACGCGCTGTTTGTTTGAAAATTTAAAGGGGCCATGTCCCTTTTGCAAAAAATGTCATTGGGATGGCTTGGTGCTTTATTATCTTGAAAGGGGAGTTGACAGCATCTGTTCTGAGCAAAATTTAAGGAATGATATTGCTGGTCATATTATTCCAGAAAGAGATTCATGATTTTGTTGATATATGACTTTATTATCTGACTATGAAATGAAAAAGATGCCAGATGTGTTCCAATCATTTGCTTAATAATATTAATGCTTTTTTCTCTTAAATGGCAGCCCCAAAAACTAAGGCTGCACCCAGGTTCAATGAGGGCTCTCTCCATGCTCTTGTTCAGTGAGTTAGAGGACGTCAGGAGCTCCTCTTCCCTGGAAACGGAAGGAGGAGGCCTCCTCAGCAAACCAAGGCAGCTTGACTGCAAATGGCCTACTCCTGCTCCCATTTCTTATGCTAGCGTGTGTTCCACGTACACTATAGCTCTTTGGAGCCTCACTAGAATCAGCTGGAAGGATGCTCTTTAATGACATTTGTTTACAGTATCCATAAGAAAGTACCAACATTGCCAATGTAACTAAGGATAAATACGCAATGACTCAATTGAACTAATGTCACAGAAAATTGTAAAGCAAAGTAGTTTGACAGCAACCTTAGAACAATCAGCTCGTGAATGATTAACTTTTCTCCATCACATTGTGTTCAACTTGCCACATTCTGATAACACAGTCCAAGAAAGGAGTGAAATTGCCAGTGGTACCGTGAGAATGCTAGGAGGAGACAAACACTGTATTGCAGGTAAAATGGAATGAGAAGGCAAGGTGGATAAAATATTGTCTTAGCTAAGCCAGGTCCCAGGTTCGACCAAATTGGAGACAACTGTTCATTTGAAAAATCGCCTCCTTTTATAGCATAGAATGGATTTGGTAACTCCAGCATCAATAATTGAATAGAACATTAAAGCAACTGTTTGTGCACAGTGAGAATGTAGGTAGATAAAACTATATTTTAAAAAAGGTCAATAGGGGCTGGCACCTTTCTGGAATTTTTAAACATTTTTCGACAGAAAGGATCTAAGGGGGAGAAATTCAGTATCGCCCCATTTGGTGCGCAATTATCGGCCGGGCGCAAAGATTAGCGCCTGGCGCTAATTATCGCCTCCAACTGCAAACTTGACTTTTATCGCCCCTGGAGGTGATTGGAGGGCTAAATCAGGCGCTACACATCTGTCTTAAGGCACAAAGGCCGAGGAGCAAGGCGCTAGCTCAGAGCGCTGGCGAAGCTCATGTGATGTCAGTCAGCAATGGAACACAGACAAAATGGCGCCGGCCAGTTCTTAAAGGGGAGGGTTGATCGTGCTTTCCATCCACATCCTGCTCATTGCAGCCTTGAAATTCGGCCTGGAGAGACCTGTACATCAAATCTGCTGGAAAGAACAATGGAGAGAACCAGGGAAAGAGCTCAGAGTGCAACCCCCACAGTCTCTTCTAAATGAATACAAGGAAGGGCAATCAAAATGAACCTGCAAAGCGCTGCTCAGTACCCAAAACTCCTTCACACAGCGTTGAATCTCTCCAGAAGTCTCTCTCTCTCTCTCTCTCTCTCAGAATGCGTGGTTCAAAAATGTCACCAACAAAAAAAGGCAGGAAGCGGTCGCCTTTAAATAGCACTCCCCCAGTCCCTTCCTGACTGCAAAACGCTCCCCTCAACCTGTCATTGCTAGCGGCAGGCGGTAAGGCAGGGGGCGCCACTCAATATCCGCTCCGGGGCGCTACCAGGGCGTTGCGCACTCGACGACTGACGTCACGATCTGCCGGCGCAGGAGATCGTGGCGGTAGTGTTTAGCGCCGCCACAAAATGTCTAGTTAATTTTGCGAGTGGCGCAAACATCGCCGCGCCCGGGCGCTAGTTGCTTTGCGCCCCATTAGCGCCCTCTTAAGGCGCTAACAGGAGGCGCAACCAACTGAATTTTTCCCCCTAAATGTGACTTGTTTTAAATTTGAGTTTTACTGATTGAACTAAGCAACTCAGATCATATCTATTGCTCTGTACCTTTCACCTTACTGTGGATTAAAGCAGTGTACAATTCAAACCAAACTTCATGCCATCTAGTGCTAACATAGTCCACCTTCAGAGAGGTTGAAGAAACACATGTAAAAAAGACAAGTCTCCAGCAGAAAGCAAGGGGATGCTATTGTTACATTCCCAGGTTATGTTATTGTAAAAAGAGATGTAGAGTTATTGAGCCAACTCCCATAAATGCAAGATACTGAGACTACTTAAGTGAACGACCAACGCCACTGAAGCTGAAAAGGTACATATAGCAGACTCAAGTTTGCAAAAATTAATAGTAAATGGCATTTTAGGTTTATAAATAGGGGCATAGAGTACAAAGGTAAAGAAATAATGATATATTTGTACAGGGCAATGCTGGCTACAACTCGGTTAAAAAAACAAGTCTTCCAAGCCACGAGCCTTAGCAAATCTAGTAAATGTATTTTGGGGTTGCCATGGTCTACACAAGACTCAAGTATGAAAGCAATGTTAAACTGTTACCAGCAGATCGAGAATGAATATCGAGCCTTATCAGATTAATCAAAGTTCAAGTTGCTGACATTTTCTTATGCTAGAACTCCATATCTTGTTGTAGGCATGTCCTGTAATCTAACCTGCCGCTGCCTTCCTTGTTTATAAAAGACTGGAGTATATTTGGCAATCTAATCCTTGCGTTGTTCTACCTGCCTGATGTGTTTTGCCGGTCCTATGTCTCAATGGCCAATCACTTCTCAAACTAATCAGAGATTTGTTTTAAAATTTAAACGCTCCCCAATATCACCTCTCTTCAGCTTGATTTTTGAAATTACCACCTATTTATTTATTAGTTGGTGAACTGTCAATATTACAATTCTAAAAAACAAATCAGCAAAGAAGTGCAGATAGTGAATTAAAAAATGCCCCCACGAACACAAAAATGACCGTAAAAATTATTAACCTAAAATTTAAACAAAACATGTGATAACGTTTAAGACTGAATCTGGACATGCGAGACAAAAAGTCTAGCCTACAACCATTACAAGAACTATCTATTACCAAACAGCCCTTCTATTTCAATGGTACGGACCAGCAGCATGTTCCCAAAACTGATCGTTCCGTCAACTTGTCTACCAAAAGCCATTGAAGCAAGTCTTTCGAAAGAAACAAACGATTATTTGGATGATAGCTTCCATAGTGAAAACTATCTGGCAGACAACCCCACACTAAGAACGCAAAGGTTTCACTCTCCCCTTAGTTGGCAGAGAAAGGGGCTTCCTTAAATGAGAGGCGCCTGCATATAATTACATGTAAAGAAATCCAAACAGGAAAACATCTCAAAAGTCGTTCGCATTGGCTCCTGACGAGGGTCTGCTCGCTCTCTTTCACGGCATTCGGCTGCTATTTCAGTCGACTTTAGCATTTTGCTAGACATGAGATTTAGATTTACTGACCTGTCAAACGGACAACAATTTCGACCTGACCCCGAAAACACCGACACAGACTGAAGCCTGACTCCTCAACGCTCAGGCATGTCACAATACGTCCAACAAAGTCCCGCTCTGCCGCTGGAAGCAGGAAGCTCCAGGAACAGCAGCTCATCTTTCGCTTCGACATTTCACAGCCTTCTGGACTCAGCACCAAGTTCAACAATTTCAGAACATAACCTCTGCCCCTAGTTTTTCACATGGCAGCTGTTGATGATGATGCCATTCCCATATACACCTCCTCTAGACACATCTTAGTATAGTGAACAGTGAGGAGGATAGTGATAGACTTCAAGAGGACATAGACAGGCTGTTGGAATGGGCAGAAACTTGGTAGATGAAATTTAATGCAGATAAGTGAAAAGTGATACATTTTGGTAGGAAGAACGAGGAGAGGCAATATAAACTAAATGGTACAATCCTAAAGGGGGTGCATGAACAGAGAGACCTGGGGGTATATGTGCACAAATCATTGAAGGTGGCAGGGCAGGTTGAGAAAGCGATTAAAAAAAGCATACGGAATCCTGGGCTTCATAAATAGAACTCATGAAGACGGTCTCAATCGGGATCTTGGGTTTATGTCACGATACATGACGTGATCCGGACTCGAGTCGTCGTTAGCTTGTTCACAGATGTGATTCCCAGTAAAAAAGTAAAAATTTTCCCAGTAAAAAAGTAAATTTTTTTTTTAAAGCTTTTCGTTTTACATACAGACGGCAGCTTTTGACACGTTAGAACCCCTGCGACTTCACCTCATTGTCTCAGTTGTATCTTGCTATGTCTTTTGATGTGGTACCTTCCTGGCTGACTTAATTAACTTTATCACACCTCGGCAGATAGTCAGGATGATTTAATTTATTGGTCTGCAATTGTAAAGTACACATGCTTTTTTTTCCATCTATATATGCTCTGACGATTCTGTATCCAATTTACTTCACCTGAGGAAGGAGCGATAGTTCCGAAAGCTTGTGATTTCAAATAAAACTGTTGGACTATAACCTGGTGTTGTGCGACCTCTCAATTTCATAAATAGAGGCATAGGGCTCGATTTTACCAGGCCCGAGGAGGTGGGTTTGGAGGCGGGTCGGCAGCGAAAATCAGAAAAAAATGGCTTCAGACACCCAACCCACCTCCATCCTGACCCCACCAGATTTTCGTGAGTGTCTGTTCAGCCGCTCCCAAACTGACCCGACTGGAACCGGTGGAACAGATAGTTAAGGCAATTAACAGCCTGTTAACTGCCTTGCTAATCCTATTTTGATAGTGGTTTCCCATTTTCGTGCTTTTGGCTCCTGTTTCCCGTCTTGTCAGAAACAGGCCAGCTGCAAGGAGACGAGTTTCTCGAGGACATGATTTGTAGTAATTGGTGCAGCACTTTAAAAGCGCTCCTGTAACATGGCTGACATTCAAATGCAACAACCTTGTTGTTGGAGGTTTGGGATAAGATTTTGCAAATCTACTGACCTTGACTGTTCAGGCTAACAATCATCTGCAGTGTGACCGGATAGGAATAATTTCAGGACACTTCTAGTGTTCGCTTGCAAGCTTCTTGCCTCAACTGAAATCTATAGCTACGGGATGGGAAACAGTTATACCCTCTCATCTTGGTCGTCAGATTCGGAGGAAGAGCAACCGTGGCAGCACCACAACCAGCCACAACAGCAGCACCAGCACCAGGAGCGCCAACCTCCTCCTCACCCACCTGATGATGCTCAGGGTGGAGGGCCTCAGCGCAGGGCTGCACCTCACCGCAGGAGATACCCCCAACACAGGGTTTACAGGCAGAGGATCAGCTTCCTCAGCATGACTGAGCAGCAGTGCCAAAGGAGGCTGAGACTTTCGAGAGAGGTAGTCGGTGACATCTACGCAATGCTGCACCAACACCTGGAGCCCAGAGGAGCGTGTGGACACTCCTTACCAGTGGCTGTCAAAGTCACCACCGCACTCAACTTCTTTGCTTCGGGCTCCTTCCAGGGATCAGCTGCAGACATCAGCGGCATCTCCCAGTCAGCCGCACACCCCTGCATCACGCAGGTCACCGATGCCCTCTTTGCAAAGGCCCACAATTATATCCACTTCTCCATGGATGGCCCAAGTGTGACCGTGCATGCAGTTGGCTTTGCCAATTTGGCAGGCATTCCAAAGGTGCAGGGCGTCATAGACTGCACACATGTAGCCATTAGGGCCCCCTATCACAACCCAGCTTTATTTGTCAACTGCAAGGGATTCCACTCCCTGAACGTCCAGCTGGTGTGTAAGCACAGGAAGATCATCATGTATGTTTGCGCAAAGTACCCTGGCAGTTGCCATGACTCCTTTATCCTGCGTCAGTCTACTGTGCCTCAGCTCTTCCATCTGCCAAACCAACTTTCCGGATGGCTTCTTGGTGACAAGGGCTATCCCCTGAAAAAGTGGCTTATGACACCGATGAGGAGACCATCAAACAATACTGAGGATCAGTACAATTTGAGCCACATATCCACCAGAAGCATCATCGAGCAAACCATCGGCTTGCTCAAAATGCACTTCCGATGCCTGGACAGATCTGGAGGAGCCTTGTAGTATGCACCAGCCAGGGTGTCCAGAATCGTCATGGTCTGTTGTGTCCTGCACATCGCACAGCAGCGTGGCTTAGTGCTGCCGCATGAACAAGTGGCTCAGCACACAGTTTCCTTGGAGGAAGAGGAAGAGGACAAGGAAGAGGATGAGGAGGAGAACAGGGAGTGATGCTTTGCGGGGCCAGATGTGGCCAATCCAGCAGCAGGTGACCACATTGATGGCCGTCAGGCAAGGGATGCACTCATCCATGCCAGATTCACCTAAGCTTACGCTTCAACCACAGGTGGCTGGCACATGGAGATGAATATAAGTCTGACATCCTCAAAACCCCAGGCATCAACTGTCTACTAAAGCACTCAGTGTCACCACCAACATTCTACATGGAAATTGCCCTGAGCCCTCACTCTTGAACTTCCATTTCCCAGCACACAGAGGCCACACTTTAGGTGATCTCAGGAGATCATTAATCCTTTTTCGACACTGAACCCATGTGCGTCTGCACACAGACCTCGAACTCACCTCCTCAGCAATTTGCAGCCAAGCTGCCTTGTTTTGCTGAGGAGGCCTCCTCCTTCCGTTTCCAGGGAAGAGGACCTCCTGACATTCTCTAACTCCCTCCACAAGAGCATGGAGGGAGCCCTCATTGAACCTGGCTGCAGCCTTAATTTTTGATGGCTGCCATTCCTGCAGCAGCCAGCACCATTAAGAGAAAAAAGCATTAATATTACTAAGCAAATGATTGGAACACATCTGGCATATTTTTCATTTCTTAGTCACGTACTACATTGATAGATAAAAAAATCATAAATGGCTTTCTGGAATAATATGACCAGCAATTTCATTCAATTATTTGTGTTCACACCAGCCGCTGTCAACTCCCCTTTCTAGATAATACAGCACCAAGCCATTCCAGTTACATTTTTTGCAAAGGGGACATGGTCCCTTTAAATTTTTACTCCAAAAACGCGTCATCAGACGCGAGAAGCTGACATGCTCCAATCAATTGCCTGGAGGGACCCGCACATCGGCCCTAATGAGGCCAATCAAGCAAAAATCGGAACTGCAGGCCGGCGGCATCCGGGAGCGGGTCCGAGCAGCAGGCCCGCCCTCAACCCGCCTCCTCTATAAAAATTGAGCCCATCGAGTTCAAAAGCAAGGAAGTTATGATGAATCTTTATAAAACACGGGCTCGATGGGCTGAATGGTCTCCTTCTGTGCTGTAACCATTTTATGGTTCTATGATTCTATTTTTTGTTTCTTTACTTGTCCCGTTACCATCTCCTTTTGCTTTGTACATCTCTAACTTTTTCCAGTTCTGATGAAAGGCATCGACTTGAAACATTAACTCTGTTTCTCTACAGATGCTGCTTGAACTGCTGAGTATTTCCAGCATTTTCTGTTTTGATTTCAGATTTCCTGCATCCACAGTATCTTGCTTTTTAGAAGTGAAGGACGGGTTGGGCGCGTATGCTCTGGGAATGCCGCTCAGCTGCTCAGTGTGTGCCACTCCGTGTTATCACATTCGTCATTATTATCCTCTCTACAACTTTAAAACAACTGTTTATTTATTATTGAATTTCTTTAAAATCCACACAAAAATAACCATGCAATAGATATGTATGTGTGTACTAGTCAATCAGCCTGGTGAAGTGAGCTCAATGGTGGTGGGATATTTGGACCATAAGAACATAATAAGAAATAGGAGCAGGAGTAGGCCATTTAGCTCTTCGAGCCTGCTCCGCCATTCAATAAGATCATGGCCGATCTTCTACCTCATCTCCACTTTCCTGCACTATCCCCCATATCCCTTGATTCCCTTAATATTCAAAAATCTATCGATCTCTGTCTTGAATATACTCAATGACTGAGCCTCCACAGCCCTCTGGGGTAGAGAATTCCAAAGATTCACCGCCCTCTGAGTGAAGAAATTGCTCCTCATCTCAGTCCTAAATGGCCGACCCCTTATTCTGAGACTGTGACCCCTGGTTCTAGACTCCCCCACCAGGGGAAACATCCTCCCTGCATCTACCCTGTCAAGCCCTGTAAGAATTTTGTATGTTTCAATGAGACCACCTCTCATTCTTATAAACTCTAGAGAATATAGGCCTAGTCTACTCAATCTCGCCTCATCGGACAATCCCCCCATCGCAGGAACCAGTCTGGTGAACCTTCGTTGCACTCCCTCTATGGCAAGTATATCCTTCCTTAGGTAAGGAGACCAAAACTGTACACAATACTCCAGGTGTGGTCTCACCAGGGCCCTATATAATTGCAGTAAGACGTCTTTACTCTTATACTCAAATCCTCTTGTAATAAAGGCCAACATACCATTTGCTTTCCTAATTGCTTGCTGTACCTGCATGTTAACTTTCAGTGATTCGTGTACAAGGACACCCAGGTCCCTCTGAACACCAACATTTCCCAATCTCTCACCATTTAAAAAATACTCCGCTTTTCTGTTTTCCCTACTAAAGTGGATAACTTCACATTTCTCCACATTATATTCCATTTGCCATGTTCTTGCCCACTCACTTAGCCTGTCTATATCCCCTTGAAGCCTCCTTGCATCCTCCTCACAACTTACATTCCCACCCAGCTTTGTATCATCAGCAAACTTGAATACATTACATTTGGTCCCCTCATCCAAATCATTGATATAGATTGTGAATAGCTGAGGCCCAAGCACTGATCCTTGCGGTACCCCACTAGTTACAGCCTGCCAACCCGAAAATGACTCGTTTATTCCTACTCTCTGTTTTCTGTCCGTTAACCAATCCTCAATTCATGCTAGTATATTACCACCAATCCCATGAGCCCTAATTTTGTTTAATAAACTCTTGTGTGGCACCTTATCAAATGCCTTCTGAAAATCCAAATACACCACATCCACTGGTTCCCCCTTATCTGTTCTGTTAGTTACAATCTCCAAAAACTCTAACAGATTTGTCAAACACGATTTCCCTTTCATAAATCCGTGTTGACTCTGCCCAATCCTATTATTATTTTCGAAATGCCCTGTTACCACGTCCTTAATAATAGATTCTAGCATTTTCCCTACTACTGATGTCAGGCTAACTGGTCTGTACTTCCACATTTTCTCTCTCCCTCCTTTCTTAAATAATGGGGTTACATTTGCTACCTTCCAATCCACAGGAACCATTCTAGAATCTATGGAATTTTGAAAAATGACAACCAATGCATCCACTATCTCTATAGCCAACTCTTTCAAAACCCTAGGATATAGGCCATCAGGTCCAGGGGATTTATCGGCTTTCAGTCCCATAAATTTCTCCAGTACTACTTTTTTACTAATGCTAATATCTTTCAGTTCCTCATTCTCGCTAGACCCTTGTTTGTCCAGTATTTCCGGAAGTTTTTTGCGTCTTCTTCAGTGAAGACAGACACAAAGTATTTGTTTAATTTCTCTGCCATTTCCTTATTCCCCATTATAATTTCTCCTGTCTCAGCCTGTAAGGGACCCACATTTACTTTTGCTAATATTTTCCTTTTTACATACCTATAGAAGCTTTTACAGTCTGTTTTTATGTTTCTCGCTAGTTTACTCTCATATTCTAATTTCCCTTTCTTTATCAATTTCTTGGTCCTCCTTTGCTGAATTCTAAAATCCTCCCAATCCTCAGGCTTACTACTCTTTTTGGCAGCATTATAAGCCTCTTCCTTTGATCTAATACTATCTTTAACTTCTCTTGTTAGCCACGGTTGGACCACTATTCCTGTGGGCTTTTTGTGCCATAAAGGAATGTATATTTGTTGTAAATTATGTATTAATTCTTTAAATGCTAGCCATTGCTCGTCCACTGTCATACCTTTTAATGTAGTTTCCCAATCTGCCTTAACCAACTCGCCCCTCATACCTACGTAGTTTGCTTTGTTTAGATTTAAGATCCTAGTTTCGGATTTAACTAAGTCACTTTCAAACTCAGTGTAAAATTCTATCATAATGGGCCGGATTTTCCGACCCCCACAGGTGTGTACGAGGTGTGTACGCACCCGTAGGGGCCTCGCAAGTGCCGGTTCAGGCAAACCTACCTCTTTGACCAAGTTTTTGGTCATCTGCCCTAATTTCTCCTTATGTGGCTCGTTGTCAAGTTTTTTATCTTATAGTACTCCTGTGAAGGGCCTTGGGAGGTTTTACTACGTTAAAGGTGCTATATAAATACAAGTTGTTGTTGTTGTTGTTGTTTAAAATTGGGACTGAATTACATCTGCTCACTTACACGTGCCGGTTTCAGAATTCTCGTAACAGATCATCCGCCTGCCCGGGAGAAGGGCCTCCGCAGGCAGAGAGTTCCGCTTTCTGCAGAACCTCCGCCCGCTAAAAACCTTTAAAAATCTTACGCCTGGTAAAAGCATGTGTAAGGCCTGTTTTTACCAGCATAAGAGTTTAATAAAAAGTAAAAAAAAAATTTCAGTCATTTATAATTTAAAAATACTTTCCAAAAAGGTAATTTATTTTTAGCCCCGTAAGAAACTTTAATTATTCTTTTCAAAAAGTTAAATTTTTGTTTAAAATATTTAATTTAATATAATTTTGACTAATTTTAAATACGTGGTTTAAAATTTTTTTTTATTTAATGTTTAACTGTGTTTTTTGAGTGATCCCCATTCACACTTTTGACAGATCTATGCGGAGAGACCTGTCAAAAGTATGAAGGGGATTCCCTTCTTTGATTGGTTCCTCATGGCCCACGTGATCCCAGGGACGCTTGTGAACCGCCTACGCCCCTGGGATAGCTGGGTCTCTGTGCTCACGGACCAGGAGAGGCCCAAGATCGGAAGTGTCAGGACCTATGGAGCCAGCAGGCAAGTTCGTAGACTTTTCCCGATTGGAGGCATCCGCACGCAGGAAGCCTCTGATCGGAAAATCCGGCCCATTATGGTCACTCTTCCCTAAAGGCCCCTTTACTACCAGGTTATTAATTAACCCTTTCTCGTTGCACAATACTAGATCTTACACAATACTAGATTGAGACCAGAGCAAGCAGATGTAATTCAGTTCCAATTTTAAACAACAACAACAACTTGTATTTATATAGCACCTTTAACATAGTAAAACCTCCCTTCACAGGAGTACTATAAGACAAAAAACCTGACACCGAGCCACATAAGGAGAAATTAGAGCAGATGACCAAAAACTTGGTCAAAGAGGTAGGTTTAAAGGAGCGTCTTAAAGGTGGAAGGAGAGGTAGAGAGGTGGAAGGTTTAGGCAGGGAATTCCAGAGCTTAGGGCCTAGGCAACCAATGGTTGAGCGATTATAATCAGGGATGCTCAAGAGGGCAGAATTAAGGAGCGCAGATATCTCGGGGGGGTTGTGGGGCTGGAGGAGATTACAGAGCTAGGGAGGGGTGAGGCCATGGAGGGATTTGAAAACAAGGATGAGAATTTTGAATTCGAGGCGTTGTTCAACCAGGAGCCAATGTAGGTCAGCGAGCACAGGGGTGATGGGTGAACGGGACTTGGTGCGAGTTAGGACACGGGCAGCTGAGTTTTGGATGACCTCAGGTTTACGTAGGGTAGAATGTGGGAGGCCAGCCAGGAGTGCGTTGGAATAGTCAAGTCTAGAGGTAACAAAGGCATGGATGAGGGTTTCAGCAGCGGATGAGCTGAGGCAAGGGCGGAGACGGGCGAGGTTACGGAGGTGGAAATAAGCGGTCTTAGTTATGCCACGGATATGCGGTCGGAAGCTCATTTCAGGGTCAAATATGACATCAAGGTTCAGCCTCAGACAAGTGTTAGGGAGAGGGATGGAGTCAGTGGCTAGGGAACGGTGTTTGTGGCAGGGACCAAAAACAATGGCTTTATTCTCCACAATATTGGAGAACATTTCTGCTCATCCAGCACTAGATGACAATTTAGAGACCGTGGAGGGGTCGAAAGAAGTGGTGGTGAGGTACAGCTGGGTGTTGTCAGTATACATGTGGAAACTGATGCTGTGTTTTTGGGTGATGTCGCCAAGCGGCTGCATGTAGATGAGAAGTAGGAGGGGGCCAAGGATAGATCCTTGGGGGACACCAGAGGTAACGATGCAGGAGTGGGAAGAGAAGCCATTGCAGGTGATTCTCTAGTTACGATTAGATAGATAAGAATGGAACCAGGAGAGTGCAGATTTGAGGGAGAGGCGGACAGTACCTGAGGAGAGAGAACCGTTAACAATATCAGCTAACATGGGAGCCAGAAAAGGAAGTTGGGTGGTCAGCAATTTGGTTGCAATAGGGTCGAGGGAGCAGGAGGTGGGTTTCATAGACAAAATGAACATGGAGAGGTCATGAGCGGAGATCGGAGAGAAACTAGAGAAAGATGCGAGTTCAGGGCTAGGGCAGGGGGGATCCTTAGAGGAAGTTTGGCCCGGTGGGCTAGGGGAAGGAAGGGAAGTGGCAGAGGCAGCTGATCGGATGGATGGTTTCAATCTTAGAGACAAAGAAGTCCATGAGCTCCTCACACTTATTGTCAGAGGTGAGTGTGGAGGAGACAGGGGAGAGGAGTTTAAGAAGACGTTTAGCAGTAGAGAATAGAAGCCGGGGTTTATCTTTGCATTCCAGAATGATTCTGGACTAATGAGCAGTTTTGGCAGACGAGAGCAGAACCCGACAATGATTTATGTGGTCCAGCCAGATCTGCCAGTGAATGGCTAAACTAGTTGTCCACCATATCCGTTCAAGTCTGCGTCCCTTGGACTTAAGGGAGCGAAGGTGAGGGCCGTACGAGGGGGAATGGCCAGGGTGAGAGGGGGTAATTGTTTTAATAGGGACCAGGGCATCAAAGGTGGTGGTGAGGGTGTGGTTGAGCAAATCGATAGCTGCAGAAATGTCGTGGTGAAAGGAGGGCCAAAGGCTGGACAGTTGGGATTTCGTAAGTGCAGTTGTAAGACAGTTGGGAGAGAGTTTTTTCCTGGGGCGGACACAGAAGGAAGTAGGGTTGCGGGGGGAAGGGGGATGTGAGTGGAGAGCAATACGAGGAAATGGTCAAAGATGGCCTTATCTGCGATTGACATGATGGGAGTAGCGAGGCCACGAGAGATGGCAATGTCGAGGGGGTGGCCGTGAATATAGGTTGGGGAGTTTACGTGGAGGGAGAGATTAAGGGAGGATAGGAGGCTAGTGAACTCGGGGGAGAGAGAGCATGATGAATTGAGATGGATTGAGAAGTCGCTCGGTGCAGAGGCTGAGGGAGGAAAGCAGTGAAGATATCTCAGTAATAAAATTTTTATGGTACTTGGGTGGGCGGTAAAGAACGAAAGGGGTGGAATAAGGTGAAATGCTCAAAGGAGGAGAAAGTGCTGGAGGAGTAGGGGGACAGCCCAAGGTGTGATTTGG
The DNA here is from genome assembly GCA_030390025.1 of Squalus acanthias. Classification (NCBI taxonomy): domain Eukaryota; kingdom Metazoa; phylum Chordata; class Chondrichthyes; order Squaliformes; family Squalidae; genus Squalus; species Squalus acanthias. Next base: position 98,188,559 of record CM059428.1, read on the forward strand.
TGATGAGCCACACCGCCACCACGGCGGTCTGGGCATGGCAAGTGGTGGAAGGTATAGCCAGGCGAGGAGGCTTCATTTAAGGGTAAGGTGTTATCACCCCTCAGCCAAGTTTCCGTTAGGGCCATGATGTTGATGCAATCATCCACAATAAGCTGTGGATGGCAAGGACCTTGTTCACAAGTGAACAGACATTCTGGAGGGAGATACGGAGAGGGTTGGTGATGGCTGGCCAACTGCCAGCATCCATAGGGTCAGCGCTGGGAGGGGTGAGTTGGATGGGGCGGAGATTGGCAAAATTAGCCCCCAGTGGGTGCGCTGGGTGGGAAGGTCGGCAAGAGAGCAGGATGGGACAGTTGGGGTTGCTGCTCGTGAGGAGGCAGTGACGAGTGACTCGATGGGCCCTTCGGAGGATGCCAAGAGGCACAGAGGGAATCTGTAGGTTTATCTAAAGAGGGAGTCAAGCCTGGGACGGCGGCAGGAGAGTAGGAAGGTCGAAGAGTAATGAAGGATTGGGGTAGGGATTTGGGAGGGCAGAGTATCCGAGAGAGGAGAAATGAAAGGAGGCATGATGACAGGAGAGAGCGGTCAGGGGGGGATAGAGAGAAAAGGAAAAGGGAAGAGAAAAGAAGTGGAAATAGAAGTGAATGGCTCGGGTCTGGAGTGGCAGCCAAAGTGCGCACCCGAATGGACACGGGAAAAGCTCAGGTTACATAGGCCTGGTTATGTAGTAATTAAGGGGATACTTATTTCCTGGTAGTAGCAGGGGATAGGTTGGAGACAATAGTAGGGAGACCAGAGTCAAAGTCAGAGGTCCCATGGAGGGAAAAAGCCGACATAGGCAGAATGGGGCCGGTACGGAGAATCGACAAACCACTGTCCAAATTCGGAGACAGGTGTAGCAGACGACTGAAGTCCAGAAACTATTTGAAGGGTAGAGAATTGGAGGATGGAGGTTATTGCCGTAGGAATGAGAATCAGTAGCGGTGCAGAAAGATGATGGCGAAATTGACGCAAGCTGGAGGTCACCGTAGGTCAAAAGCCGCAGAGAAAATGTAAAAACACAAGCCAGCAACCAGCAAAGCTGAAAAACCGGTAGAACGAGTCACCTGACAGCAGTGAAACAGCAGCTGCCAGCCAGAAGCCAACAAAGCTGTAAAACCAGTAGAACCAGCTCAGTAGAGAAACAGACACGGTTCAAATGTTATTAAAATGAAAATCTTTTAGCAGCAGCATTAGAGACACAACAGGTAGGTCTAACAGTGTAATCCAGTGTAGTCCAAAGCAGAAATGTAGTCTAGATGTCCAGAGAAGTCCAGGAGTTCAGAAACCAATTTGAGAAAAGAATTCAGCAGCTTAAAACTTGAAGTGATTGTGTAGCAGAACATAGTCACAGTAGCTGAATCCAGGTGACCAGGAAATTTCAGCAGAGTTCCAGCAGTTGATGAGAGTTCAGTAAGAACAAAGACAAGCAGGATCAGGGGCTGGGCAGTGGGCTTTTTTAAATTCGTTTATGGGATGTGGGCGTCGCTGGCAAGGCAGCATTTATTGCCCATCCCTAATTGCCCTTGAGAAGGTGGTGGTGAGCCGCCTTCTTGAACCGCTGCAGTCCGTGTGGTGATGGTACTTCCACAGTGCTGTTAGGGAGGGAGTTCCAGGATTTTGACCCAGCGACGATGAAGGATCAGTGATATACTTCTAAGTCAGGATGGTGTGTGACTTGGAGGGAAACTTGGAGGTGGTGGTGTTCCCATGCGCCTTCTGCCCTTGTCCTTCTAGGTGGAAGAGGTCGCAGGTTTGGGAGGTGCTACCGAAGATGCCTTGACGAGTTGCTACAGTGCATCTTGTAGATGATGCACACTGCAGCCACGGTACGCCGGTGGTGGAGGGAGTGAATGTTTAAGGTGGTGGATGGGGTGCCAATCAAGCGGGTTGCTTTGTCCTGGATGGTGTCGAGCTTCTTGAGTGTTGTTGGAGCTGCACTCATCCAGACAAGTGGAGAGTATTCCATCGCACTCCTTACTTGTGCCTTATAGATGGTGGAAAGGCTTTGGGGAGTCAGGAGGCAGGGGCAGCTTTAAACTTGTAGTTTGAACTTGTAGTTTTAATAAAATGCATTCAGTATCAGAGCCAGGGTATATTAAGCAATGGAAGAAAGGAGAAGGGGCAAAGATCAAGCATACAGTTGCAGAGAAGAGCAGCTCAATAAGGAGCTGCCAGCCCAGGAGCCATCTTGAAAACAACACAATGGAGGGTGTCCTCAGTGTGAAGACGGGACGTCGTCTCCTCAAGGACTGTGCGGTGGTCACGCCGAACAACACTGTCATGGACAGATGCATCTGCGAAAGATAGATTGGTGAGGATGAGTTCAAGTAGGTTTTCTCCTCATTTTGGTTCTCTCACCACCTGCTGCAAGCCCAGTCTGGCAGTTATGTCCTTCAGGACTTGGCCAGCTCGGTTAGTAGTGGTGCTACCGAGCCAGTCTTGGTGATAGCTAATGAAGTCTCCCACCCAGAGTACTTTCTGTGCCCTTGCTACACTCAGTGCTTCTTCCAAGTGATGTTCAACATGGAGGAGTACTGATTCATCAGCTGATGGAGGGCGGTGGGTGGTAATCAGCAGGAGGTTTCCTTACCCATGGTTGACCTGATGCCATGATCCTTCATGGGGTCCGGATTCAATGTTGAGGACTCCCAGGGCCACTTCCTCCCAACTGTATACCACTGTGCCGCCACCTCTGGTAGGTCTGTCCTTCCGGTGGGTAAGAACTTACCCAGGGATGGTGATGGAGGCGTCTGGGATGTTGGCTGAAAGGTATGATTCTGTGAGTATGAATATGTCAGTCTGTTGCTTGACTAGTCTGTGGGACAGCTCTCCCAATTTTGGCACAAGTCTCCAGATGTTAGCGAGGAGGATTTGCAGGGTCGACTGGGCTGGGTATGCCTTTGTTGTTGCCTAGGTCAATGCTGGGTGGTCCATCCAGTTTTATTCTTATTATGCTTTTTTGTAATGGTTTATTCTTCCCTTAAAATATGCAATGGTTTCTGCCTAAACTGTTCCCTGTGGAGCATACCATGCTCTAACAACACTCTGTGTAAAAAAAAATCTCCTAACCTCTCTCCTCGCTCTCATTGACAACTTTAAGTTAATAATCCCCACCCATGACACCCAAGCACAGAAAAATGTCTTTCCCTAGTAACCCTATCAAAAGCTTTCATAATTTTAAAACCTTCTATTAATATTCTGTACTACAGTGTAAATAGTTCCACTATATCAAGTATCTCCTCAGAACCATAACTTCTCATCCCTGGTTTCATCCTGATTAATCTATGCTGTACATACTTAGTTCATTGGTGGGAACTTATAGTACATTTTTAAGAGGCTTTTACGGAATTTAACAACTTGACCTGCTTTTTTGAGTTATAATGTGATGCACGTTACATGGTACGCACAGACATTTAGTGAGAATCGAAGGTTCAGTAACTCTTATCTCGAACACCTTCTGCACTGCTCTGAAGCTCCAAACCAGATATCCTTCCTTAGCACAGGCAGTTCCTCTATTACAAATCAGGAAACAAATGTTTTTGAGTTCTGGCTCTTCTCTGCTGCAGTTCTCAGAAGTTACAGTCAGCTCCAATACAGATCACTGGTCATCCTGCACATTCCGCTCAGGGTCACCATACATCTACCCAGGGGATTGAAGAAATACTGGTTAAATGGCAGCCACTCCTTGCTCAGACACAGCTTAATCTATAGCAGGACCATCTTATACCATCGCACTTGTTCCTCCCACCCAGGATCACTGAGAAGTAGCGGTAGGTTAGGAAGTAGGAGAAGCCTAATTGTGCGTGAACATTTATCCAATAGTGATCATAACATGATCGAGTTCAACATAGTGTTTGAAAGGGAGAAACGTGTAACAGCTACTAAAGATTCTGGCGGAGAAATTCATTATAGCCCAAGAATGGGCAGTAACTTTTGAAAAGTTTGAGAATTTTCCCCAGGCACTAATGCTTCAGATTGCATGCAAAATTCAGTCTCATTGCACAAAGAAAGGATTGGAGCGCTAAATCAAGCACTAATAGCCTGGCCCAGTGGTGTTAAACTCAAAGCGTTGACCAATATCAGGCGCAGTCTAATCACAAGTCATCATTGCCGCAGGCTCTTTCCAGTTCTTAAAGGGGAGGTTCATTGATGCTGCAGAGCCTCATTCTCATCATTGCAGGCCATGCAGTCATCACAGCCAGCAGCAGCAGGTCAAGCAGAAGGAGCCGGACGACTCATGCAGCCGTAATGATGGCAGATCCATGCCCCAGGGAGAGAGCCCGCAGATTCTGCGACCATGCATTGGAGGCGTTGGTGTTCACAGTTGAAAGATGAAGGGCGGTGCTCTACCCGGCAAGTGGCAGGAGGCCCTCGCTACAAGTCTTCCACACCATGTGGAGGGAGGTAGCCCAGCATGTCTCGGGCAGCACTGTGGTCCCCAGGACCCACACACAGTGCAGGAAGAAGTTTAACAACCTCACTCGGGTGGTCAGGGTGAGTCAATGCTTCAACAAATGCTACATACCACCATCTGAACCACAGTCTGCACACACTGCCCAAAGCACCACACCCCCAGCACTCACCCACCAACAATCTCTACCTACCAACACTCACACCCACATCTCACACCTTGCACACAATGACAGCTATTCAACTATGGCAGGCATATCACCCATACACATTGCTCCACACTCACTCACACACTTTCCTTTCTTTTGCAGGCCAAGGTGGCTCACAATAGGAGGGAGCAGGAGCACACAGGCGGGGGACAAGCCGACACCCAACCACTGTCTGAGCTAGAGACTCGAGTGCTGCTGATTATTGGGCGCCAGGTGGTGGGCGCCGCGGCCACCGGCGACGTTGACCCCCTTGGGGACAACAATGGTATGTTCATCCCTACTCCTTCTTCTCACATCCCACTTCCCCCTCACCCCACAAGCGTTTCGCACTTTCCAGCTAATCATGCTGTGTGCATGCCTTTCTCCCTTCCTGCCCCCTCCCCTCACCTTAACCTGAATCTTATGCCTTAATGCTTTCAAATAATGAGCAAGTACCTGAGCAGCCTGTCCCTGAGGGCACCGTTGAGAGCGAGGCTGGAGAAGAGGAGGAGGAAGAAGACACCGCGTCACTGCATGTCTCACCCGCAGGCACCAGCTCAGATACTGGCACTACGCGTTCTTTAGGGGCTAGTATAGTAGCAGGATCTGCACAGGGTGATGCACCGCGGATGAGTGGGCTGTAGCAAGGCCAGGGGGAAAGGGTAGCTTGGGAGCCAACTCCGCAGAGGCCGAGTTCGCATGCGAGTTCTTTTTCACAGGACTCAGATGAGGACCTTGATTTGGAGGTGTTTAGAAGAAGGGTGATGGGCATGCACACGGAGATGATAGGTGCAACGGCAAGGGTGCCCGAGTGCCTCTCGGCAATGGTAAGGAGCGTGGAGGAGTCTGCCTCCAACATTGCTCAGAGCTCTGCGCACACCATGGAGCCCATCATTTCCAGTCTGCAAAGGATGGTAGACTCACAGAGAGACCGTGGCGACCCAGACCTGATGCCGCGTGTGATGGGCGATCTGGCAGCTTCCATTGCAGCACAGGCAGAAGTGACGCAACGTCTTAGTGCTGTAATGCAGTCTAGGGTTGGTGGCATTCAATCTCAGACTGCTCTCATGCAGTCTCAACTTGATGCCACGCAAGCTCTGACTGCTGCCATCGTGGCTGGGTCTACTACCGTCGACTGGGGCTTTCACGGTGTCGCAGCAGGCCAGCAATCTGTGCTGCAACAGATTGCTAGGGATGCTGAGGTGCTGCCCTGGGGGAGTGGCAGTGGGTCAGTGGAGCAGGAAGCTGCTGTCCTCTGTTAGGATGACAGCATTCCTGCTCCCACCAATGGCACTCCGCCATTGTCCTTGTCGCTGCCTGTCATCCAGCCAGCCCAGACTGCTGCCGCCCATGCTGAGGTGGTGCAGTCTACAGCCGGGCCTTCCAGGCCCAGAGCTGCTCGAGGGCATCCTGCAAGGCCATCTGAAGTCTCCTGCACGAACACTCAGCAGCTTCCACCAGCCGTGCTGCAGCCACTGGGCCAACACTTTGTAGGAGCACTAGAGTAGGCAAAGGCACAGTAACGAGAGACACTAAGGGATTGCACAAGGGTGAACAGGTAATATTGTTGTTGTAAATATGTGTTCACTGATTATTGATAAATGTATTAATTCAGTTTGGATTATTTTGTGGTGTCTCGCATTTCAGCTTTGCGCTGTGATATGGTCTTCGACAGGGATGGAATGATAGGGATGTGGTGAGCAACGGGGATCTGGGGTTTAATTTATTGGAACCGCAGTCTGATGAGGTGGTCACAGACTGCCCTTGCTGAAGGCCGATTGAGTGGCTGCCTCCTCCCTCGCTCCTGTTTCTCGTCCTCCTCCTCCTCCTCCTCATCTTCCTCCTCCTTTCCCTCTTCCTCCTCCTGAGGTGGTCCCGCAATCCCTGGTGGCAAGGGCTGGGCCCTCATGATGGTCAAGTTGTGGAGCATGCAGTGGACCACGACGAAATGGGACACCCGCTCAGCCGAGTACTGGAGGGCTCCTCTCGAGCCTGACCAGCGGAACCGTTGCTTGAGCACCCCGATGGTCTGCACGATGATGTTCCTGGTGGCGGCATGGCTCTCATTATTTGAGTGCTGAGCAGGAGTGTTGGCGTTGCGGAGGGAAGTCATGAGCCAGTTGGAGCAGATAGCCCTTGTCTCCAACCAGCCAGCCGCTGGAAGAGTGCTGGCACACCAGTCTGGCACAGGATGAAGGCATCGTGGCTGCTGCCAGGATAGCGGGCATTCACATTGAGGATTCGCTGTCTGTGGTCACACACCAACTGCACATTAAGTGAGTGGTAGCCTTTGCGGTTACGGAAGATCTCAGGATTGTTATGCGGTGCCCGCAAAGCCACGTGGGTGCAGTCAATGGCACCCTGCACCATTGGGATGCCCGCTATCCTGGCAAAGCCACATGCATGCTTGTCCTACTTCTCTCTGGTGATGGGGAAGGAAATGTAGTCCCTTCTCCTACTGTAGAGAGCCTCTGTGAAGTCTCAGACGCAGCGATGGACGGTGAACTGCGAGATGTTAGCTTTGTCTCCTGTTGCAAACTGGAAGGATCCGCTGGCGAAGAAATTGAGGGCGATGGTGACCTTGAATGCCACTGAGAGAGCCATCCTCATCCTGATCTGAGGCTCAAGGTCTGGTTGCAGGAGGTGGCAGAGTTCTGTGACCACCTCCTTGCTGAAGCGGTGCCTTCTAATACACTGCTCCTTGCTTAATTGGAGGTAGGAGAAGTGCTCTCGGAATACCCTCCGAGGGTAAGGCCTCTTGTTGAGAGATCTCATGGCCCTTCTCCTCCCTCTGGCTACATGTTCCAATCGTTCTCGCTGCCTCCGATCCCTCCACCGTAGATACTGGAGGGCAAGGGCGACTGCCAGTACAGCCCCCATTAATGTAACCAAGTGTACCACTTTGATATGTTGTGAGAATAAATGTAACTAATTGTTAGTCTCCACAACACTCCTGATACTAAACAACCTTGAAGTAACTGAATTAAACTGTTGCACAATGTCAAACTGACAAGGAAGCAGTGAAACAGCACTAACCTGAGAGCTGCGACTCATTACTCATGATCCCTTTAAGTAGCACCCCTGGAGCTGGCATCCGCTTGCTTAATGCCTCCTCTCCCTGTCACTGTCAGGGCGAGGCGCTAAGGCAGGGGGCGACAATGAATTTTGCAGATCGGGCGCCCAGTGAGCGTTGCATGCTCACTGACATCACGATCTGCCTAGCGCTGAGGTCCCTGGTGGTAACTCGTAGCGGCAGCACTATGGGGGGCCAGATTTGGCATGCCTCACTGGATTCCCCTTGCCCCGGTGCTACTGCATCAGTGCCCCATTCGCGCCCCCACCAGGCGCGAACTGGAGGCGCTAACCAATTGAACTTTTACCCCTCTAGATTTAGGTAAGGCTGACTTCAATGGGATGAGGCAGAGACTGCCCACAGTAAACTGGGAAAATCTGTTAATGGGTAAAACAACAGAAGATCAGTGGGAGATGTTCTTAAAAGAATTTAATGTGATATCGAACCAGTTTATACCCATGAGAGGCAAGAGCTCTACTTGACAAAAAAACAGCCATGGACGACTAAAGAGGTAAGGGACAGCATAAAACTAAAAGAAAAAGCATTAAAAAATGCAAAAAATAGCACAGATCCTGGCGAATGGGAAAGATACAAAGAACAGCAAAGGGTCACAAAACAGATAGTAAGAGCTACAAAAAGGGAGCATGAAAAGAAACTTGCAAGGGATATCAAAATCAATACAAACAATTTTTTAAATTACATTAGGAAAAAGAGGGCAGTCAGGAGCAATGTTGGCCCCTTAAAAACTGAAAGCGGTAATATTGTCAATGATAATAAGGAAATGGCGGGAATGTTGATAATTACTTTGCGTCAGTATTTACAGTAGAAGAAGAGGATAGCATGCCGGACATCCCAAGGAAACTAATATTGAATCGGGGACAGGGACTCACCAAAATTAACGTAAGTAAAATAACAGTAATGAAGAAAATAATGGCACCAGAGAGTGACAAATCCCCAGGGCCATGGTTTCCATCACATGGTTTTAAAGGAAGTAGGTGAGCACATTGCAGATGCCCTAACTATAATCTTCCAAAGTTCTCTCGATTCAGCAACTGTTCCTTTAGATTGGAAAATTGTGCATGTCACTCAGCTATTTAAGAATGGCAAGAGGGGGAAACCAGAGAATTATAGACTAGTTAGCCTAACATCTGTTGTCGGGAAATTACTAGAGTCTATAATTAAGGATAGGGTGACTGTACACCTTGAAAATTTTCAGTTGATCAGAGAGAGCCAGCATGGATTTGTGAAAGATAGATCATGCCTGACAAACCTGATTGAATATTTTTTGGAGGTGACTAAACAATTTATAGGGACTTCCAGAAGGCATTTATAAAGTCCCACGTAAGAGCCTGTTAACTAAGGTAGAAGCCCACGGAGTTGAGGGCAAATTATTGACCTGGTTAGGAAATTGGCTGAACAGCAGGAGACAGAGAGTAGGGATAATGGGCAGGTACTCTAATTGCCAGGATGTGACTAGTGGTGTCCCACAGGGATCTGTGTTGGGGCCGCAACTATTCACCGTATTTATTAACGACTTAGATGATGGCATAGAAAATCATGGGCCGTATATTCCGATCCCTACGGGTGTGTACACGCTGTAGGGACATCGGAAATGCCAGTTTCAGGCATGCGAAGCACATGCACTGAAAACCGGCATTTCCAATCTGTCAAGAAAGCTCTTGACAGATCAAACGCATGCGCAGGAAAGGCAGCCCTACCGGCCCAAAGTTCCGATTATTTCTCAAATGATTCAGCCCAGGTACATCCGAAACAGCTGCGACTGGTAAAAGCAGGCGTACAGCCTGCATTCTACCGGAAGAAGCTGCAGGAAGAAGAATTCTTTCAGCAGGGGGCTTGGAAACGGAACATTTTTACTTGTGAAAGTGAGCAAAGTTCTTTGTAGAAAGCCTGAGGTAAGTAACTTTAATTTGTTAAAAACCTTATTGGTTTTGGATCTTGTTTTGAATAGTGTAGTTAATTTAAAGAGCAACTCTCGCTGTGTGCTGCAAGGTAAGCATTCTATTGAATTAGATTTCATTTTCTTAAACGTGAAATTGACTGTTTAAAAATTAATTATTTAACATTTACTAATGTTTTAAAAAATTATGCCAGAATATATCAATTAGTTATATGTTAACTTTTCCATGCCCTTTAAAAATTGTATGTAGGACTTTGTGAAAATGTTAAAGTTCTTAGAAAATCATCTCGGGCCGTGATATTCATCAGGCGGGTATGACGTGTTCCCAATCCGATACCGCACGTTTCTCACCATAGCCCGACGTGATTTTCTAGCCACTCACTTTATTAAAATGACTTTTACAACTCTTTCCATTTTTTCCTTACAAGTACTTCATCTGTTTAAAGAGGAAGCCTGTGAGGGAGAAACATGCCCTTTGACGATGTTGCCCTGATCCTCGGTGCGATTGTGCATCAGAGAATTGAAAACGCCAGGGAACCATCAGCGTCTCCTGATCAGGAGGAACTACTACCCACCCCAGAGAGTGGACAGGGAGAGGCTGTCATTTGAAATGCTGTTGGAGGAGTTGTGTGTGAGGAGGCTGCGCTTCAGTAAAGAGGCAATCGGCCGACTATGTGACATGTTAAAGGAGGACCTTCAAACACGCTCGAAGACCCGCACTGCCTTGTCAGTGAACATGACGGTAACCACAGCATTTGGGTCATTTCAGGCAGGCACCGGTGTCATTTCGAACATCTCCCAGAGTGTTCCGTTGACCTGCATTCACCAGGTCACAGATGCCATATTCCGTAGGGCTTCAGAGTTCATAGACTTTGACCTGTCCACTCGCCATTAAAAGGAGAGGGCCCTTGCATTTTATAACATTGCTGGATTCCCCAAAGTGATTGGGGCCGTCGATGGAACCCATGTTGCATTGAAGTCACCATGGGATGCACCTGTGACATACATCAACAGGAAGGGGTTTCATTCATTGTATGTCATGATAGTCTGTGATGCGCAACTCAGGATCCTAAACGTGAATGCAAATCACTGGGGAAGTGCTCATGACTCTTTCGTCCTCCGTAACTCGGACTTATATGGCGCCCTCAGCACATTGCCTCCAGGATCCGCATGGATATTGGGCGACAAGGGCTACCCGCTAAGACCATGGCTGATGACTCCCTACCGCAAGACCAATAATGAGGCTCAGGAGAGATACAACCAGGCACACGTGTCCACACGGCAAGTGGTGGAGAGGACAATCGGGGTTCTGAAATCATGCTTCCGGTGCCTGGACAGGTCAGGGGGGACCTTGCAGTATTTTCCTCTGAAAGTGTCAAGGATTGTGGTGGCCTGTTGTGCTTTGCATAACTTTGCCTTGCGGGAAGGACTGACCCTTAACCCTGCAGAGGAGCTCCCTGCTGAAATGGAGGACATGGATGATGCCAATGTGCCTGTGGCCAGGCCTGATGGGGAGGAGCCAAGTGCTGCCGAAAGCAAGGCTGCTCGGGAACTGCTAGTAGCCAACACCTTCACGAGGTGATGATAGTGTCGCCTTTTCCCTCCACCTCCCCCAGCAAGGCAAAGAAAGAAACACACACATTTTAAAGTGAAACAGTGAACTTTCATTGCAGCATCAAAGACTTTTGAGGTTCAGTTTTGACATTCTTAGTTTTTAACTTTTAAATGTTAACTAGCTATTTTCTACTTTGCAAATATTCGCAAACATAATGTTTTTGAATAAAATTTGTAAACAGTTTAAAGTGACTTTTTTGGTTTCTTAGTGCAATAAAGACATTCAAGATGGAAACTAGCTATTTTCTAATTTTCAAACAGTTGTAATGTTAAATTGTTTTGCAAATAAAAAAGTTGACATTTTTTTCAGTGACTAGAGGCTGTACTTTTTAAATGAAACAGTTACATACATTTTCAGTCACAAATATATATTTCAATAAAAAAAGCAACGACATTTAACATTTAAATAAAACAAAACATTAAAGAATTGAACGATTTTCCCCCTCGCATCTGTGCCTGAGGGTCAAAGGAGGTGGATTGCGCAAAAGGTGACACCCTACTGTCTCCTGCGCTTTCCCCTTCCCCGTGACTGGAGCCCTCTGCTGCCAAGTGACAGGTCCCTGTGTGCCATCTCTTGCCCTTCAGCAATTGCCTCCTGACAGGGTTGCTGCTGTTGTTGCTGCTGCCACTGCTGCTGAAAAGCAACGTTTGCTTGCATCAGAATTGGCAGAGCTGCTGTCTTGTGGGCCTGCACTGTGTCTGCGCTGGGAGCAGGCAAGGGCAGTTCTGCAGGAGTCAAAGTAATGGCAGCAGAAACTGTTTTAAGCAACTACAAAATTTGAACAAGAGACTCGTTAATCTGATTAAGCGCCATAGTAACATCTTTACCAAGAACATCAATTCCCTGCCTGATAGAGGCAAGAGAGTCAACTTTCTTCCCATGAAGAGTACACATCTCTTGCCTCAACCCTTCAATCTGTTGCACCTGAGCTTCGATGTCATTCTGTAGCATTGAACGTCTTGCTGCTTCTCCCACCTGCTCTGCAGATTCAGGTTGGTGTCTGGCTGTGGAACAACAGTCATCTGTGCCTGGCACAGAGCCAGAGGGGCCAGGAGATGGAGAGGTGCTGTGCAGCCACCCAGGGTCCATACCCTCCCCTTCCACTAGCTGACATGGCGCAAATTCCTCCTGCTCCTCCACCTCACTTACTGCTCCCACTGCATCTGTAACCCCTTCCCCAATGCCCTCTGCAGCTGCAGACTCAATGCACTGTTCATCCCGTGTGTGAGAAGGAAGCTGTCCACCTGTAGGAAGGAAACAGTAAACATTTACAAAGGTGAAGCATGATCTGCCACATCACAGAAGCTGATATTCAACACACACCTTAACAGTTTTAAACATATAGCTGACCAGACCAACTCACCTTTCCTTATCCCAATGTCTGATTGGGCAGCAGGCACTCTACAGCCACTGCTGATTCCAAGCAGCTGCTCGACCCTTTCCTCATGCTCTGATAAATCCCTTAGCGTGACAACACCACCGCCTGTCAATGCAGGTTCTCTGGCGTTGTTAACAATTTTACTCTAAAACAAAAGCAGAAAATATGAAACGTCATGAAACTGCAGTTTTTTCTGCAGAGACCACCCACCTGCCTTTGAGACAGGTACACAACCTACTTTGGAGACAGGGTTTTTTTTCACTAATTAAAATTTTACAACTCAAACCTGTGGAGTCAAGATAAGAGCACAATGGATGACCCTGAGCTGGCCCCAAAGCCATAAAATTTTATGACAAGCTCACATGCCTGGATAATAAAGTCACTTTACAATACCCATGCATCTGAGAGCTTTTTAAAAATAGTTCAGTTTAATTTAAAGAAATGTTGCAGTTGACTTTTCTAATAACTGTACAAACCTTGGCTGATCGCATCAAATCATTAATTTTTTTGCGGCTTTGTTCCACTGTCCATGGAATGGTGGAGTTCGCGCTGACAGCCTGGGCAACTTCTGTCCAAGCTGTCATCTGTCCTTTGCGCAGCGCCCTGGACTTCTCATTCCCAATGATCCGCGGGCGCTTCGCCTCAACCTCATTGAGGAGTGTGCTGATGTCATCGTCAGTGAAATTCTGAGCTCTCTTAATCATGCGAATTGTGCTTTGCCCTTCCATTTCACTTTGCTGATTAATTAAAATGAATGAAAATGTTTTCAGGGCTTTTAAAACTCTTTAAATTACTTGAAATCTCTTTAAGCTATTTAAAATTATTTAAGATTCTTCAAATCCATGTAAAAATCTTTAAAAGTCTATAAAAGTTTACAAAAGTTTTAAAAAAAACTATAAAGAAAGAACTTACCATGAGTTTTGCAGCTACTTTCAGTTTCGATCGCCTCTGAAGAGTTAAAAAAATCGGGGGCGCGGCCTATTTTGACAGGTCTTGTGGGCGGGTCTCCCCTATGCTCGAAGTCCTAGGCTCCGCGCACGCTGCGCTCCTGGGTGGCGTGATGTCATACGCTGCCCAGGAGTCCTCAAGATGAAATCGGAAGAATACGTGGGCACAAAGCATTAAAGTCGGTGCAGATCTTTTTTGCAGGTAAGGGCTTCCGTCCGCGGCTAGCCTCCGAGCGGAAAATACGGCCCCATATATCCAAATTTGCTGATGACACAAAGATAGGTGGCATTGTAGACAGTGTAGATGAAAGCATAAAATTACAAAGGGATATTGATAGATTAAGTGAATGGGCAAAACTGTGACAAATGGATTTCAATGTAGGCAAATGTGAGGTCATCCACTTTGGACCTAAAAAGGATAGAACGGCGTTCTTTCTAAATGGTGAAAAGCTAAAAACATGTCCAAAGAGACTTGGGGATCCAGGTACACAGATCATTAAAATGTCATAAACAGGTACAGAAAATATTCAAAAAGGCTAATGGAATGCTGGTCTTTATATCTAGAGGACTAGAATACAAGGGGGTAGAAGTTATGCTGCAGCTCTACAAAACCCTGGTTAGACCGCACCTGGAGTACTGTGAGCAGTTCTGGGCATCACACCTTAGGAAGTATATATTGGCCTTGGAGGGAGTGCAGCGTAGGTTTACCAGAATGATACCCGGACTTCAAGGATTAAGTTACGAGGAAAGATTACACAAATTAGGGTTGTATTCCCTAGAATTTAGAAGGTTAAGGGGTGATCTGATCAAAGTTTTCAAGATATTAAGGGGAACAGATAGAGTCGATAGAGAGAAACTATTTCCGCTAGTTGGGGATTCTAAGACTAGGGGGCATAGTCTAAAAATTAGAGCCAGACCTTTCAGGAATGAAATTAGGAAACACTTCTACACACAAAAGTTGGCAGAAGTTTGGAACTCTCTTCCGCAAATGGCAATTGGTGCTAGATAAATTGTTAATTTTAAATCTGAGATTGATAGCTTTTTGTTAACCTACGGTATTAAGGGATATGGGCCAAAGGCGGGTATATGGAGTTAGGTCGCAGATATGCCATGATCTCATTGAATGGTGGAACAGGCTCGAGGGGCCGAATGGCCTACTTCCTATGTTCCTATGTTCCTATTTTCCCAAATGGACTTTATTGGGTCATCAAGTGGAAGCATGGTGGTAGGTATGAAAGGACCTCCAAATGTAGATATAAATGTGGCTAGAATAAATTTTGAGTACCTGATGTTTCCTTTTTGCAGACAGCTTTTGTTGGGCAGGTCCATGTTAAAGTACCAACTGATAGGATGGTGTCAGATGTATCAATTGGAAATGTACAGCATGCTGATTCTGGGAACACTGAATTATTTGTCTGCAATACGGGGGCTCGAAACAACAAGAACAACAACAATTTATATTTATATAGGGCCTTTAACGTAATAAAAAGTCCCAAGGCGCTTCATAGGAGTGTTAACAAAAAAAGACAAAATTTGAAAGCGAGACATATAAGGAGATGTCAGGGCAGATGACCAAAAGCTTGGTCGAAGAGGTAGGTTTTAAGGAACGTCTTAAAGGAGGAAAGAGAAGTGGAGAGGCGGAGAGATTTAGGCAGGGAATTACAAAGCTTAGGACCTAGGCAACTGAAAGCACCACCGCCAATGGTGGATAATTTAAAATCAGGGATGTTCAGAAGGCCAGAACAGGCAGAGCGCAGAGGTCTAGGGGGATTATAGGGCTGGAGGAGATTACATAGATAAGAAGGGGTAAGGCCATGGAGGTATTTGAAACCAAGGATGAGAATTTTAAAAGCGAGGCTTTGCTCAACTAGGAGTCAATGTAGGTCAGCAAGCACAGGGGAGATGGGTAAGCGGGACTTGGTGCAAGTTAGCACATGGGCGGCAGAGTTTTGGATGATCTCAAATTTATGGAGGGTAGAACTAGGGAGGCCAGCCAGGGGTGCATTGGAACAGTCAAGTTTAGAGGTGATAAAGGCATTGATGAGGGTTTCAGCAGCAGATAAGTTGAGGTAAGGGCGGAGGCGGGCGATATTACGAAGGTGGAAATGGGCAGTCTCAGTGATAGAACAGATATGAGGTAGGAAGCTCAATTCGTGATCAGATATGATACCAAGGTTGCGAATAGACTTGGTCAGCCTTAGACAGTTGCCGGGGAGAGAGATCGAATCAGTGGAGAGGGAATGGAGTTTGTGGTGTGAACCGAAGACAATGGCTTCGCTCTTCCCGATATTTAATTACTAAACAGTTAGTAATTAGTGTCTGAGAGACCAATCTTCTTGGCTGCACATCTACTTCCTCTTTCACATCCTCCTCTGCTACTGATGCATCATGAGTTTACTCTTTGTCCTAATACTTGTCTACTCCTCTTTGTAATGTCAATTTATGTAGCGTGCAACTACCATGATCATCTTTCCTGGGCTATTGAGGAGCACTCCGCATGAGTGGGAGTTCCAACCAGCAGAATTTTTGCTTTAGCATCCCCATGTGTGTTCCTCAGAAATTCTGGTTGAGGCATGTCCCTCATTATTGTTATGCTCCGCTGCTCTTTGGGGTTTCTCACATTATGATGTTTCTGTGATCAGACAACTTCTGAACATTAATTGATTGGGAGCCCAGTCTGTTCATGTAGGGTAATGGGGTTGATATGAGGAGCCCTAATGCGCACATCATAAAGTTGATCACCAGAAAATAAGGAGCACCATGAAACGAGCATGGTGACCTCCGCACCCAATTCTCTGATCCAAATTCCCATCAAGCAATGCTCAATGCCAGGAGAACAACCTCACAAAATTTACCATCAAGTGTAGGCTGGAATACATTAGAAAAATGCAAAACCACATTGAGAGGTGTGACGTGATGTTTGTAAGTCAGGAGAATAGAATTTGACCAATTTATTGATGTAATTCAACACTGACATATGTTAGGACTTTAAAACACATTGGGGACTATTTTCCTCGCTATAGCACCGGTAGTTTAGGTGCTAAAGAGCCTCCAAGATGGCCAAGATGGGGTCTTGAGCTGCAGCGCTGGGTTAGGCCGCCTTTAGCGTAAGACGCCATCTTCATAAAGGAGTTTAAGCGTATGCTAAGTATGGCCGCCCCGAGTATGATTAAGTCTCTGATTACCAATTAAATTGGTTCCTAACGTTCATTAAAGAGGCTGCATGCTATTTTGCTGGCTAGCGCTGCAATTAACGCCCTCTCCTACATTTCCTACATTACAACAGTGACCACACGGCAAAAAGTACCTCATTGGCTGTAAAGCATTTTGGGATGTCCGGTGGTCATGAAAGGCGCTATATAAATGGAAGTCATTTTCTTTCTCTCCTAACAGCGACCAGCTGAACAGAAGTAAAGAAGTTGTTGGTGCGGATTGCGAGGATTGTTACTTAAAGTCATGCTCAGCTTTCACTTGCTGATTGGGATCGACTGACGACACTGCGTTTGAAGAGGACTTTTGATACACATCGGGAGACTTTCTGGGACACTTCGTCAAAACTTCACCAACACTCTGTCAAAATTTTTTCCAGAAATTCTCTGAGGACTTCACCTAAAAAGAGTCAGTGCAGTGCTACTGCACCTTATTGGAGACCTTATAGGAGTCACCAGGAGAAAGGGAGTGGTTGGTCATGGAGATCTTGCTAGGGGTCCCCCTGGTCTGGAGGAGGAATGGGAGGAGGAGATGAGGCCAGGCAGAGCATACCTATAGAAGCTTTTACAATCTGTTTTTATGTCTACGCTAGTTTACTCTCACATTCTATTTTCTCTCAAATTATCAATTTCTTGGTCATCCTTACTCATTAACCTTGTCTCATTGCACAATACTAGATCTAAAATAGTCTGTTCCCTAGTTGGTTCCTCGACATACTGATCTCAAACTATCTTGAATGCATTCCATGAACTCGTCCTCTGCACTATTACTGCAAATTTGGTTTGCCCGGTCTATATCAAAATTAAAGTGCCCCATGATTACTATATTACCCTTGTTCCATGCGCCTCTAATTTCCTGATTTCTACTGTACCTGACACTACAACTACTGTTAGGGGGCTTATAAACTACTCCCACAGTGTTTTGTGCCCCTTGATGTTTCTTAGTTCCACCCAAAGTGATTCTACATCTTGATTTTCCGAGCTAAGATCTTTTCTGTTTACTATCTTTATTCCTTCATTTATTATCAGGGCTACCCTCTCCCCACCTTTTCTATTTTGCCGATCTCTTCTAAAATTCAAGTATCCTGGAATATTTAGTTTCCAAACTTGGTCACTCTGCAACCACGTCTCTGTAATGGCTATTAGATCAAACCCATTTATTTCTATCTGTGCTATTAATTCATCTATTTTGTTGCAAATGCTTCGTGCATTCAGATATAGTGCCTTTAGCTTTAACTTTTTTCCATTTTTCCCTGATATAACCTTAGACATGAATGCCCTAGTACCTTTGTTAATCTCTCTGTCCTTTCCTGACCCATTCTGCTTATTTTTACTCAGATCGCTAATCTGCTCTACAGCCTTGACATTTCTCTTACTGCTTTTGAATGTACCCTATGGAAGGGTTCCTCCCCTCATTAAAGGGGAGGGCCCAAACCCACAACTCTGCGGGGCCCTACCTGGACCAGCAGGGAGCGGGGTGCCGTGCCAGCAGCCCGGCACTCAAGAGAAGTGCTGCCAGATCAAGGCACGGTCCCCGCGTTGAAAGACAAGTAAGTTGGCCGATTTTTTTTCCCCCTTGCCCGCCACCTCCCCTTTACTTACCGTCCCGCAAGCCTCCTGCCACTCAGTGCCCTCCCCCTGAATCGGTCGCTGTCATCGGTCGGCGCAGATTCAGGGGGCGCGGGCCAATTTTGTAGGCGGGGTGAAAACGGGGCACTGCACACGGTGATGACATAGTCATCGCCTGCGCAGCGGAGCGGAGTGAGGCACTACCGGTTACTGCAGCCACTAAACTCCCATTGAATTTAGTGGAAGTCGATAGCGACACCGCGCCCGGGCGAAAAATCGGTGGCGCCCCGTTAGTGCCCCCCCGGAGGGGCTAATGGGAGGCACAAAAGCACCAAATTTCTCGCCCTTTGTAATTAATCAACTAAGCTTATATTTTTTAGTTTTTGAACTAATTACTTGATCTAGTTTAAGCTTTAGGTAGATTAAAATTAAATATTTACCTGTAACACAAAGCACTACAAGTATTGGAGGCAAAAAGCAACACCTCCTTCCCCCTCTGCACCGAATTCCCACTCTCACCAAATTCCCAACTTTTACACTCGGTTTATGATGCACTCCATTTCTGACCAACTCTGTGTGACCAGGGGTTCTGAGGCTAACTAGTGGCTAAAGTTTCAGGATTGGCTCAGTGATATCACTTGTACTTCTGAGTCAGAAGGTAGGGAGCCTAGATTATCATAGAATCATAGAATGGTTACAGCACAGAAGGAGGCCATTTGGCCCGTCGAACCCGTGCCGGCTCTCTGCAAGAGCACTTCAGCTAATCCCAGTCCCCCGCCCTTTCCCCGTAGCGCTGCAAATATTTTTCCTTCAGGTACTTATCCAATTCCCTTTTGAAAGCCACGATTGAATCTGCCTCCACCACCCTTTCAGGCAGTGCATTCCAGATCCTAACCACTCACTGCGTAAAAAAGTTTTTCCTCATGTCGCCTTTGGTTCTTTTGCCAATCACCTTAAATCTCTGTTCTCTGGTTCTCGACCCTTCTGCCAATGGGAACAGTTTCTCTCTATCTACTCTGTCTAGCCCCTTCATGCTTTTGAATACCTCTATCAAATCTCCTTTCAACCTTCTCTGCTCTAAGGAGAACAACCCCAGCTTCTCCAGTCTCTCCACGTAACTGAAGTCCCTCATTCCTGGAATCATTTTCATAAATCTTTTCTGCACCCTCTCTAAGACCTTCACATCCTTCCGAAAGTGCGCTGCCCAGAATTGGACACAATACTCCAGTTGAGGCCGGACCAGTGTTTTATGAAGGTTCATCATAACTTCCTTGCTTTTGTACTCTATTCCTCCATTTATGAAGCCCAGGATCCCGTATGCTTTTTGAACCGCTTTCTCAACCTGCCCTGCCACCTTCAACGATTTGTGCACATACACCCCCAGGTCTCTCCGTTCATGCACCCCCTTTAGAATTGTACCCTTTAGTTTATATTGCCTCTCCTCTTTCTTCCTACCAAAATGTATCACTTTGCACTTTTCTGCATTAAATTTCATCTGCCACATGTCTGCCCAGTTCACCAGCCTGTCTATGTCCTCTTGAAGTCTATCACTATCCTCCTCACTGATTACATGTTCAAGTCTCTGGAGGGGGACTTGAACCCATGACCTACTGACTCAGAGGAAAGTGTGCTACCACTGAGCCAAGGCTGACAGCTAGAAATTCACACTCAGCCTCTGAAAGAGGAAGATAGGTTAACAGCAGCGTTTTGGGGGTAATCCTTCATCAGCACTGGCGAGGGCTGATAAAGGATTCAATTCTGAGCTGTTATGCATTTCCAATATAATTCTATATTTTTTTCAGAGTGCCTGTATTTATGCTTTTGTTTTCATCTCAGCTTGTTTATAAGGTTCTTGATGAATATATCAGTGAAATGTTATGAAGTGTTTTTCTCTTGGTCACTAATGAGAGACAGAAAAAAAACTACCCGTGGGCAGCTGTTGTTCTACCAGCACATCGTACATGTACAGGGCCCTTAGGCATCTTTCACTTTCTTCTGCAGTTTCTTTAGCAGATGAAACCTAGAAAGCAAATGCTTATCAAAGGACAGGTCACAAAACGGAAGGCACTTGTAGGTATATCACTGTCCTCTTGAAAAAGTATTCAGCAAACTTCATTATCTTTGAAGAGAAAAGACAGCCAGAAGATGAGGATTTCGAAATCAATACGTTCAGGGACGGCTTAAGGAAAGGGGTGATAGGTGAAGACGACATAGTATGGGATAGATTGCAGGTGGCAGAATTCTGGATGAAGTTGCCAATTCTGAATGAAGACAGGATAACTTTAGTCTTGCCAATATTTAGTTGGAGGAAGTTCGAGCTCATCTGTAACTTCTTGTCAGACCTGCAGTGAGACAGCAGTGGAGTCGAGGGGGGTGATGCAGAGGTAAAACTGGCCATGATCAGCAATAGCACATTCCAAAGGGTCAAGACATACTGTCAAATTCAAAAATAGCAGATACATTAAGGAATAGCGATAAAAAAAATTATGTGGGTAAATATAAGCTAATGCATATTGCAGTGGGAAATATGAGACGTGTGTACGGAAAGGAAAACAAAATCTTTTTTCCCCAGAGAATTCAAAGTGTGAAACCGACTCTCAGAAAAAAACAGTTAATGCTATCTCTTTTAAGAAAAGCTTTGACAACTCTAATCACAGGTATAGACACAAGTGATCAAATGCTTTACAGCACATGATGGTTCCTGTGTTGGTGACACCACAGAAATGTTGGCACATGCGGGTAAGTATATTTTGAAAATCTTACCTTTTTGGTGGCGGCTGCGTATAGACCACGTCTTCCAGCGCGTAATGAGCGCACTCCGCCCAACATATTGGCCTGTATTTTCTGATGCCTACGGGTTTGAACGCGCTATGTACACACCCGTAGGGACATCGGAAATGCCGGTTTCAGGCATGCGAAGCGCATGCGCTGAAAACCGCCATTTCCGATCTGTCAAGAAGCCTCTTGACAGATCGGACGCCTGCCCTGGAGAAGGGTCTCTGCGGGTGGAGAGTTCCGCTTTCTGCAGAACATCCGCCTGCTGAAAACCCTTAGAAATCTTACGCCTGGTAAAAGCAGGCATAAGGCCTGCTTTTACCAGCATAAGCGTTTAAAAAAGTTAAAAAAATAATTTTTTTCCACTCATTTATAATTTAAAAATACTTTTAAAAAAGGTAAGTTTATTTTTTAGCCCCGTTGTTTAAAATATTTAATTTAATGTAATTTTAACTCATTTTAAAAACATGAATTTAAAAAAAAATTATTTAATGTTTTGATGTGTTTTTGGGGTGATCTCCATTCATATATTTGACAGGTCTATCTGTCAAAGGTATGAAGGGGGATTCCCTTCACCTATTGGCTCGCCTGGCCCACGTGATCCCAGGGCCGCTTGCGAACCGCATGCGCCCCGGGATACGTGGGCCCTGCGCATTTCGACTGTGGAGAGGTCCAGCATGGGAAGTGTCCGGACCTCGGGAGCCCTCAGGTAAGAGCGTAGATTTTTTTCCGATAAGAGGCATCCGCGCGCAGGAAGCCTCCTATCGGAAATTACGGGCCAATGGATGCTTAAGCGCCCATATTGCACCTGAGAAACAGGTCCAGCGCCATTGAAGTTCTAGGCTGTTAAATGTAATATTCGGATGCTGAGAACTGGAGCTCTATGCATGTGTTTAGGTGTGAATGTACAGATCTCGACTTTGCCTAATCAGAGAACAGGACTAGCAGGGCAGTGCAACTTGGTGCTGCTTGCTCACTTTGCTCCAAGTGATATATAATTGCAATGTGAATTGGTGAAATGTTTCCTTGCCTGAAAGAAATCTTCATTAGACTATAAAAAGCCAGAGTTCCAAAGTTATTTAGGTGATGCTTCCTGAATCCACCAGGGAACATAACTAAGTCAAAACGTTTGCAAAGTACAGTACACACTCATTTTTAATCTATAACCTAAAAGACTGACAGTACAAAGCAGTGGATATACAGAGGCAGTATTACATTGAAGAAATCCTGACCAATTGCAGATGAGCTATTACTACCTGCTTTGCAATAAATGTGAGTTTCCTATAAAGTTGTTTTCTATGTCACTACATTAAGAGCTAGATACTCCTGTGTCATATTTTTAACAAACTGGTTAACATGTTTGGGTGAAATTTCCTTGGACCACTGTTTTAATGAATACATTAATCTGTTTATTTCAAATGGGTAATGACTGTTAAAACTGCAGAGGAATTCTGGCCCAATATGATAAGCAATTCATCAGATATAGCACATAGAGGAGCTTGAACCCATAAGTAAACAGTGACATTTCTCGTAATCCTTCTGGAGCAAATTCTGTGATTGACAGGCATTTCTGCTGTTAAGCAATTTCTCTCCCCTGGAAATATCTAGGTAATATCTTTCTTGAGATTGTTAAAACAGTGATGTATAAGCCTTGGGCAGTGGCAGGGGGCTGAGAGCAAGTCATTTAACTGGCACATGTGGATATGGATAGATAGGCACCGTGAAAGCAGAAGAGAAGGAGAACAAAAATAAATGTTCAAACAGAAAGGAAAAAAAGTAGCAGTTCTTAAAGCTAGATATGAAATCAAAGTTCCACTTATGCAGGGGAAAATTGCATTTTACCTTATGAAAGTATGAATATCCCTGTGCGAGTACACCTGCTCCTTCCCCAGAGAAAATGACAACAGTATCAGTTTTCTCATGGAAATATTTAGACACTAAATGCATTCCTATAAAGAGAAAACACCACTTTAGCATGTTGTCAAAATGGAGTTCAAATGATTTACTGCTGATCTGAGGGTGTGCACCTTATAAAACTTATAGGATGTATGTGTGTGTCTGTATATACATTAGTACCACTCATGTCAGGTACACTTTTTTCTTTACCCAATATTTCAATGGCCTCTCATATGCATTATTTCTCCATGTGTGTGAACTGTGGCTTATTTACTTTTCTATTTAGTCCCTGGGCCTTTTTCAGTTATTGGTTTGAAATGTCTGTCCTTCTGATATGAGAAACAAATTGAATAAACAACAGAATAATGGCAGATCAGGAAGTAATTTGAAGTAGGAAGTGTTTCTGTCGCTGATGGTTAGTGATAAGACTGCATCTGGCACTAAAAACAAATTGTTAATACAGATTGTAACAAGTTCAGGAAGTTTGAAACTAAATTACCCTCACAGTAAGCGACTAAAATATGTCAGTGTTGAACCTATATTATAGCTGTGGGACCTTGCTTTGCGCAAATTGGCTGCCATGTTTCCCACAGTACAACAGTGACTCCACTTCAAAAGTACTTCATTGGCTGTAAAGCACTTTGAGACATCCGGTGGTCGTGAAAGGCGCTATATAAATGCAAGTCTTTCTTTCTTTCTGTCAGGAATTTCTGGCTTTAATCCCTGTTAACAGGATTTTCAGGACAGTGAAGCAAAATTGTTCTGGACACAGGTGAAAACCTCTCCATAAATATAAATAATATTAAAACATTTTTTGTTTTGTAATAGCGCACACTAAACTAAAATTGCTAAACTAAAAGTAAACTTTCTTCTGTAATTATATAATATTTTATGTCACACGTGTGCATTTCATTTTATGTAGATCTCTTAGTAGTGAAAGGAAAGATAGAAATTCCTAGCACCAGTCAGCAACTAACAAAATACTTCGGAACATTTCTCTGAAATGACTCGTTAGTTGCTATCAGCAGAAAAAACTTTCTGGATAATTTCATGTCAATATTTCAGGAGACATTATTGTCTCTGAAACCAAGACAACAATCAAATTATTATATGAAAAGAAGATTGTGATTAATGTTGAAGTTAGTGGTCACTTACTGAGCCTGAACACTGCCCATCTTTGATGGGTGATGTTTATTGGGTGTCTGACGGGCCAATCTAGTGATTGTTTCAGTTCTGGTACCAGACATTTATTTACAAATCTACCGATATATTTTCCTATTTATATCTGTGTATTTTATATGATTTAAATTTAACAATTGCTGCTCATGACTAACAGTGTTGTGGTCAGTACACAGTGTCTGCAATTTGTTAACAGGTAGTCACGCAAGGGCTAACCATGAAAATGCAGTTGTAACGCTTATAAAATATATGCAAAAATATTCAGGCTCTTCATGTTTATCCTGAATAACTTGAGTACCTGAACCAAAACCGTTGTGAAGTGCAAACTTTACCGACAGATGCACTGATTGTAGCGCTGTCCCGACTCTCAAGGCTAAAGATCACATCTTCTATTTCCTGAATGCCCTCATCAGGTGTGAAGATAATTACATGATGCTCACTTTTGATATGTGCTGCAACCTAGTTCAAAGCAACAAAAGAAAGTTGAATCCTCATTACAGGAGCCATACAACAGAACGATGATACTTTTTAGCACCACTTGTATATCAAAACAAAAATTATAAATCTTAACAGTATTTCCTCAGAAACCAAGACAGCAATCAGTTTTACCAAATTCTTATATGATAAAGAGGATTGTGATTAATATTTTCAAAATATATTTGCCTACTTCTCTTCTTCTTAGGCAGTCCCTCGGAACCGAGGATGACTTGCTTCCACACTAAAAATGAGTTCTCAGGTGACTGATGAGTCCATTGGGGGACCTACAGTCTCTGTCACAGGTGGGGCAGACGGTTGTTGAAGGGGCGGGTGGGTGGGCTGCTTGGGTTGACGTGCGCTCCTTCCGCTGTTTGCGCTTGGCTTCCGCTTGCTCCCGGCGAAGAGACTCGAGGTGTTCGGCGCCTTCCCGGATGCTTCTCCTCCACTTTGTGCGGTCTTGGGCCAGGGATTCCCAGGTGTCGGTGGGGATGTTGCACTTTTTCAAGGAGGCTTTGAGGGTGTCCTTGAAGCGTTTCCTCTCCCCACCTGGGGCTCTCTTGCTGTGTCAGAGCTCCGAGTAGAGCGCTTGCTTTGGGAGTCTTGTATCAGGCATGCGGACGATGTGGCCCGTCCATCGGAGCTGATCATTGTAACAGTGACTACATTTCAAATGTTCTTTATTGGCTGTGATGTGCTTTAGGATGTCCTGAGGATTTGAAAGGTGCTATATAAATGGATGTTCTTTCTTTCTATATGGTAACATTTCATCCAATTTGCTAAAATGCAGGAAGCTCTACCTCCAAAATCTACTGTACAGTACTATTATTCACACACCCCAATAATTCTACGGAAATTATTATGATCTAGCCAAGAAAGCTAAGATTGCCCTACAGAGCTGGAATACAAATGTCAGACAAGAGAGGGACTGCTGCTCAAGAGTCCAATGTTATAACTTTGTACCAGTCAGCCTAGCCAAGCTCTTAGTCAGTGTAAATGATTAACAGTGCTATCAAATGACCAACAGTGCTAGCAAATGATTAACAGTGCTATCAAATGACCAACAGTGCTAGCAAATGATTAACAGTGCTATCAAATGACCAACAGTGCTAGCAAATGATTAACAGTGCTAGCAAATGACTAACAGTGATTTAAATGATTAACAGTGCTAGCAAACACAACCATCGGTGTCAATTAAATGTATCTGCATGCTTCCTCATTGGTGTATCTAATGAGTACCTGCATCATACAGATTGAGATGGCCTAGATTCAATCCCTCCCTCTCTCTCTCTCTCTCTCTCCCTCTCTTTCTCTCTCTCTCTCTCAGACTCCCCCACTTTCTCTCTCTCTGAATGATTCAGTCTGTGCTGTTAGCTTTTACAGCTGGGGTGGCAATTGGCCTCAGATGACCCTGTGTTAGGGAGAGCAAAAGTAGCCATGGTTAATGATCCTAATAATTATCCATCAATACACGCCAGAAGTGCATGTGTGAATGTTGGGTAAGGACAGGATCAGACCCAATGCTGATGCCTCCTGCTGTCATATATCCTACTAACATTCACATAGGGAAAAAATGGCATTTAGGTGCAGTGCTGGAGGGTATCTGCCAAGATTGGAACGCTATTTCAGTGAGGAATCAATATTTTCAGGAGAGGAGGAGGGAAGTTGATAAGTTTGCCAGAAATTGAGGACTTAGTTAAGTATCTCTCTAGATATTCCAAGCCTACAATTGTCTTACATGTGATTATCAAATCAAATTAGACCACTATTACCTTCCGCGCAGCAAATATATCAATGCTTTCTTCCATTCCTATTGAAAATTTCTGCACTGGGTACTTTAAGTCATTATTTTTCTTCATCAGTTTCAAAACAAAGGCAGCAACAAAGCTAGAATCCAAACCGCCTATCATAAAAAACAGAAAGAAAGAGAGAGTTGGATTAATTTTCAGTAAGGCCCACTTTGATAATTAGATTCAGCAGTGAATACTGATGACACTGTTAGTACTGGTAACATGAATGAAACGTTCAAAAGTATTTCATTCTATGCAATTAAATACATTTAACTTCATGTATAGTACCCATATCAAATTCAAAAATAAAATTATATCATTAGTTTAGCTATAAGAAAATAACAATAAAATGACAGTATCAGCTTGCCCATTGGCTGTGATATTAACTGCGGGGCGCGTTGGGAGTGTGGCGGTTCGATATTGCATGGGAAACCCGGAAGTAAATTCAGCACATCTGTCTCTGACATTTTAACGCAGCCAGCTCATTATAATTTTACTTCCAGGTTTGACGTTGAATGCGCAACAGCGGGCGTGATGTACACCCGCAGAACACGAGCTCGATGCCAGTATTTAAAGGGCCAATCCAAAGATGGAATTTGGAGGAGTTGGGAGTTGGAAGCATGAGAGGAAGACCTTTCCGAATGGATTCAGGGCAATCAAAGGCTGCGGCCTGCTTTAATGACGCCTCCCTTGATGTACTGCTGAGGGCAGTGAGGAGCCAGAGAGAGTTACTCTTGCCCAGCAATAGGAGGAAGAAATCTGCTGCTGCTACAAAGAAGACATGGCTGGAGCTGGCCGAGGAGGTCAGCAGCAGGAGTATTGTGGTTTTAGTGCAAGAAGCGCTTTAATGACCTAACCAGGTCAGGAAAGGTATGTACCGTTGCACATTCACTTACATCCTGCTGTGTACAGCAATGTGATAATGACCAGATAATCTGTTTTTTTTTGCGATGTTGATTGAGGGATAAATATTGGCCAAGACACCAGGGATAACTCCCCTGCTCTTCTTCGAAATAGTGCCATTGGATCTTTTACGCCCACCTGAGAGAGCAGACGGCCTCGGTTTAACGTCTCATCTGAAAGATGGCACCTCCAACAGTGCAGCACTCCCTCAATACTGCACTGGAGTGTCAACCTAGATTTTTGTGCTCAAGTCTCTGGAGTGGGACTGGAACCCACAACCTTCTGACTCAGAGGCAAGGGTGCTACCCACTGAGCCACAGCTGACACTAGACATAGACCTCAGAGGTGCTGATTCCTTCTGAGGGTGCACCATCACAGGACTCATGCTTACCATGTACCAGCGCAGATGCTCGCACTTCGGTAGTTCTTGTTAGACAGTTGGATTTTCACCTGGTGACTCACACTTCACAAGTGAGCAGCCAGACAGTGGTGGCAGGGACAGCGGTGGAGAGTTCGCATCAGAGGGTACAGCACGCTCCAAGCTCTGCTCAGGTGAACACGGATGCTGTACCCTGGGAGCCACCAATGAAAAGAGTAATCATTGAGGGGAAGCAGAAAATGTGCAACCCACTGACAGGCCTCCCAAGCACATTGACCACGATTGCACAGAGAATGGAGGAGTCTGCCTCAAGCATGAGTGAGTTGATGTTGTAGGGCATTGCGAAGATGTGTTCTTCCATAGATAGAGTGACCAGTTCCATGGAACATCAATCGCAGAAATCAAATGAGTCCATGCAGGCCTTGACCACGGCCGTGCAGACTCTGGATGCCAACATGTCTGGCGCCTTAAATAGGATGACAGACACCTTAACCTTGGCCTTACAGCGCGTCACTGATCTGCACCAATCTGCTCTCCAGCCGAGCGGTAGCAGTGAAGTGCAGCTGGCCCATGAGAGGCATGATGGTGAAAGGGAACATGGAAATGGGGCCTCCACTTATAGTGGTCCCACTTCTCACCCGTTGCCCACACCCACCTCCCAGCACCACCCCCGCCCGTCAGCACCAGACATGCTGCCTCCTCTCCTGATGGCCATGTCTGCCAAGCACAGACGCAGGTGGAGCAGTCTTTGCGAGGCATTAATGGGCTCCAAAACCCAGACGTCATCGGCCAAGAGCATCTCAGCAGTCAGAGCAGGGATCTGAGCAGCCTGCCTGTACCTCTGCTCAAGCCATGTAGGTGCGATAGGAAAAGTAAGAGTAAAGCTTTGTAGTTACACAAGGTTATGCACATGGGTGTTTGAGAAAATGTTATGTTGTGTAGTTTCCATTCTTTAGCAGAATCACATAAAATTTATTACTTTGCACCACTTTCCCGTTTTGCCCATTCTTGGTTGCTGGGTGGTAAGTCGCCTTTTCAGTTGCTTGATGATGGATGGGAAGACATAAATTGACAGGGACGAATGGGGGGATGTACAATAGGTGATTGTTTGGCTGTAGGATGGCAGGACGGCTTTATGTCAGTGGCATTGTTGGGGCCGGGTGGGCAGGGGAAGAGTGGGCGTTGCATGTGGTTCTGACATTGGTCCAGTCATGGTAACTAAATGAACCTTGCAGTAATAAGGGATTCCCTGGCATCCTGGGTAGCAATGTGAGCTGCTTGTGCTGCAATGGAACCATCACCTTCTTCCTTCTCCTCCTCCTTGAAGTTGTCCACAGATGATGTGCGCTCTGCGCCTTGTTCCTCCTCCAGGTCCAATCCTCGCTGCTGCACAATGTTGTGCAGAGCGCAGGACACCACAATCATTCTGGAGACCCTGGCTGGTACATACCGAAGGGCACCTCGAGATCTGTCCAGGCACCTGAAGCACATCTTCAACATGCCGATCATTTATTCAATTACACACCTGGTGGTCATATGGCTTTCATTGCACCGCTCTTGGGCTTCATTGATTCATTGTTTGTGTGTCTCACGGGTGTCATGAGACAAGTTTGAAGTGGGTATCCCTTGTCTCCTAGCAGCCACCCTTTAAGTCTGCTTCCAGATCTAAAGACGTCAGGGAGCTTGGACTGCCACAAGATGAAAGTGTCATGGCAGCTCCCCAGGAATCTTGCGCACACCTGCATAAACATCTTTTTGTGGTTGCACACTAGCTGCACATTGATGAAGTGGAACCCATTGCAGTTGACGAATACTCCTGGTTATTCTGGGGGGGTGCTTGGATGCCACCTGTGTGCAGTCGATGACGCCCTGCACCTGTGGGAAGCCAGCCAGAGACGCAAACCCAAGCACCTGCTCACTCTGACTAGCTTCATCACAGGCGAACTTGACATAATTGTCGACCCTGGCAAACAACCTATCAGTGACCTGCCTTATGCATTTGTAAGCCACCAACTGGGAATCCTGGCTATGCCTCCAGCAGAGCCCTGGAAGGATCTGGAGGCTAAAAGTGGAGGGCGGTGGTCACTTTGACAGCCACTGGTAACGCATGGCAACCAGGTCCGGCAGAGAGCTGGTTTTCTTCCAGGAAGCTGCAGATGTCTGCCCCCACCTGATGCAATAACCTGAGCCTCCAGAAGCACAGGTCAGGGGAGCTCAGCCTCTGCCTGTACACCCTGTTTCATGGGTAGTGCCTCTGAGAGCTCGAGCCCACTGCTGCTCCCCTCTGAGCTGACCAGCTACAGCTCTCTCCACAGAAGCCTGTTGCTGCTGCTGATGGTCATCTTGCACCTCGTCCGGTGTCCAGTCTCAGGTAGCCAAGGCGCCACCCATCCTGATCTGATTCTGAAAAACTCAAAAGTGTAGAGAGTAAATTCTCAGCAAAAGTACTTAGAACAAACCTTTTCCCATTGGTAGGTACGAAAGCAGCTGTGATCACTCAGTATTTATTGGTATATTTGCCTGTCTATTAATGAGCCCCATGAATTGCCATTATGTTCTCACCTTGGTTTCAATGGCGAGTTTCAGGAAGCCCAGAAAACCCATGGATGTGCCGTTAAGTTTGAAAGTGGTTTGAAATATTGCTGCAATTGAGCGATTAGCATATTTAAATCGCTAACCCGTGTTTTCCGAGGGGGTTACACACAACCAGCCCAAGTTAAACCCAGAAGTCGGCGCATTAGAGGCAGCTTCCTGACGTGATCACGTTTTTGCCGAACTTAACGCCCACCCGCAAATCAACCCACCCGCTCATCAATGTTAAAATTACCCCCTGGCCACGATTTTACTAACCTCAGCGGGTCCGTGGCAGGCGATGTCGGTGGCGGGTTGCGGCCCCACTGCTGGCTCCATCCTGCTCTGTGAAATGACTTTCCATTGATAGGGCTTATTAAGCCCCGCGCAGCGCGTTTCCCAGGCCAATTAGAGGAAGCGGGTCTGGTGACATCATTTGATAACGTGCCATCAGCCGGTTTCCTCAAAGGAACCATATCCAAATTTATCTTGACATTTGTGCTGTCAGTGTTCTACAGCATTGAGGTGCTACAAACACTGACAAGCACTGCACAAATGCACAGGGCTGCAGTCAGGTTCTCCCATGACTCCCTCCATATGCTTATGGAGGGAGTCACAGCACGCAGGGAGGTCGTCTTCCCTTCCCATGGGTGGAAAAGACCTCCCCAGGAGACCTAAACAGCCTGGTTGCACATTGCACAGGAGGGCACAAGCAGGGATGTGGTCAGGAGGACCAGGCTGCAGTGGCGCAAACCTTTCAATGATCTCAGTAGATCACAAAACGTTAGCACAAAGCCACACTGAACCTCATTCTGCTGTGCCTCTCATCACATCCCCATCATTCTGCCTTCCCTACCCTACTCCTGCACATCCTTACTCACACCAACTTACCTTGCACCTCCACCCATCCCTCTCTATCTACATTATCACTTCCCCATCTCACGAGCCACTTCTCACACTCACCCTCATCCTAGTCCAATCATACCAACTAACAACACACAAGGGTAGCCACTTGGGTGTTTTATCCAATGTTCATGTGAAGTTTCTGTTAATGTGGTGTCAAACATTGAAACCTTTTGTTTTCAACACTTTGCGTTCTTGGACAGATTTGTGTGCACCTTTGGAAGTGGCTTAGTGAGTTACAGTGAATGGTGAGATATAACGGTACCCCCCACAATGGTGGTGAGTGTGAAAGGAATGGCTTGGTCATTGTAGGGAGGCTTTATGCTGTTGGTGTGGGGTGGTGCCAACCTGCTGCATCATGTGACAGCCACGGTGTACAGTGTCAAGTGAGGTAAATCTGGCCATGGTGAGGGCATCCCTGGCCTCCTGGGCAGCAATGTGCTTAGGTGCTGATGCCCTCTGTCCTGTATAACATCAGGTGATTGCGGAGAAGGTTGGTGTTGTTGTTGGTGCTGCTGGTGTGTCTGGTTCTGCTGGTGTTGGGGCTGATCGTGGTCAGATTCTGAGTACCAAGGTGAAACAGTATAATCGGTACCCATGCTGATGGAATAGATGGCAGTTGAAGTTGAGATGACAGAAGCAATGTGTCAATGGTGAGAGAGGTTGTTCCAATGAGGTAACATAGAGTCATAACAGCACAGAAGGAGGCCATTCGGCCTATCGATTCGATGCCAGCTCTCTGTAGAGCAATCCAGTCAGTCCCATTCCCCCGCTCTATCCCCGTAGCTATGCAAGTTTATTTCCCTCAAGTGCCTATCCAATTTCCTTTTGAAATCATTGATCGTCTCTGCTTCCACCACCCTCGTCGGCAGTGAGTTCCAGGTCATTACCACTCGCTACGTTCTTCCTCACATCCCCCCTGTATCTCTTGCCCAAAACCTTAAATCTGTGTCCCCTAGTCCTTGTACCATCAGCTAATGGGAACAGCCTTTCTCTGTCTACCTTATCCAAACCCGTCATAATCTTGTACACCTCTATCAAATCTCCTATCAACCTCCTTTGCTCCAAGGAGAACAACTTCAGCTTCTCCAACCTAACCTTGTAGCTAAAATCCTTCATCCCTGGAACCATTCTGGTAAATCTCCTCTGCACCCTCTCAAGGACCTTCACATCCTTCCTAAAGTGTGGTGACCAGAACTGGATGCAATATTCTAGTTGTGGCCTAACCAGAGCTTTATAAAGGTTCAGCATAATTCCCTGCTTTTGTACTCAATACCTCTATTTATGAAGTCCAAGATCCCATATGCTTTGCTAACTAGTCTCTCAATATGTCCTGCCACCTTCAAAGATCTATGCACATGAACCCCCAGGTCCCTCTATCCCTGCACAATCTTTAGAACTGCGCCATTAAGTCTATATTGCCTCTCCCTATCCCTTCTGCCAAAACTTCTCTGTATTGAATTCCATCTGCCACTTGTCTGCCCATTCTGCTAGCCTATCTATGTCCTGTTGTAATCGATTGGTATCCTCCTCACTGTTTGCCACACCTCCAAGTTTGGTATCATCGGCAAATTTTGAAATTTTACTCTGTATTCCAATATCCAAGTCATTTATATGTATCAAAAAAAGCAGTGTCCCCAGCACTGACCCTTGGGGAACACCACTGTCTACCATCCTCCAGTCTGAAAAACAACCATTTACCACAACTCGCTGTTTTCTGTCCTTAAGCCAGTTTCTTATCCAAGCTGACACTGGCCTACCTATTCCAGGAGCCTCAATTATGGTAACCAGCCTTCTATGTGGCACTTTGTCAAACGCTTTCTTAAAATCCATATAGACAACATCCACTGCATTCCCCTCATCAACCTTCTCTGTTACTTCATCAAAAAATTCAATTAAATTAGTCAAACACAATCTGCCTCTTACAAATCCATGCTGGCTCTCCTTAATTAACTTAAACCTCTCCAAGTGCCTGTTAATTTTTTCCCTGATTATTGTTACTAAAACCTTACCCACCAATGATGCTAAACTGACTGGCCTGTATTAATTAGGATTGTCCTTACATCCTTTCTTGAACAAGGGTGTCACATTTGCCACTTTCCAATCCTCTGGCACCTCCCCCGCATCTAGGGAAGATTGAGAGATTATGGCAAGCCCTTCCGCTATCTCCTCCCCCAATTCCCTTAGCAACCTGGGATGCAACCCAGGTGACTTATCCACTCTAAGCATATCCAGCCTTTCCAGTACATCTTGCCTATCAATTTTCACCCCATCCATTGCTTCTACCATCTCCGCTTCTACCGATATTTTGTCAGCATCCTCTTCCTTAGTAAACACCGATACAAAGTACTCATTAAATATTCTAGACTTGCCCTGCGTCTCTAAGCATATATCATCTTCTTTGTCGCTAATAGGCCCCACCCCGCCTCTTACTACCCGCTTACTATTTACATGCCGGTAGAAGATTTTTGGGTTCCCTTTTATGTTAATTGCCATTCTATTTTCATATTCTCTCTATGCCAGTCTTATTTTCCTCTTCACTTCCCCTCTCAACTTATTGTATTTGGCCTGGTTCTCACTTGAAGAATTCACCTGACATGCATCATACACATTCTTTTTTTGTTTCATCATATTCTCTATCTCCTTTGTCATCCAAGGAGCCCTGGCTTTGGTTCCCCTACCTTTGCCTCTTGTTGGAATGTACCTAGCCTGTACCTGAAACATCACCTCCTTAAAGATCACCCATTGTTCCGTTGCAGTTTTTCCTGTCAATCTTTGGTTCCATTTTACCCTGGCTAGATCTCCTCTCATCCCATTTAAGTTGGCCCTCTTCCAATTTAGAAGTTCTACTTTAGATTGTTCCTTGCTCTTTTACACCAGTCCATTACTAATCTAAACCTTATGATACGATGATCACTCTTACCAAAGTGTTCTCCCACAGACACATGGTCCACTTGGCCCACCTCATTCCCCAGCACCAGATCCAGCAATGCCTCCTTCCTAGTTGGGCCAAGAACATACTGGTCAAGGAAGTTCTCCTGAACACATTTCAGAAATTCCTCCCCCTCCACTCTAACATTATCCCAATCAATATTTGGATAATTAAAGTCCCCCAATATCACTACTCTATAGTTCTTGCACATCTCTGTGATTTCCCTGCAGATTTGCTCCTCTATCTCTCTCTCTCACTATTTGGAGGCCTATAGAATACCCCCAATAGTGTGATCATACCCTTTTTGCTTCTCAACTCTAACCAAATGGATTCTGTCCTTGCCCCCTCAAGGACATCCTCTCTTTGCAACACTACAATGTCTTCCCAAATCAGTACTGCCACCCCACCTTCCTTTTTTCCTTCCCTATCTTTTCTGAACACCTTGTATCCATGAATATTAAGCGCCCAGTCCTCACCATTTTTATGCCACGTTTCCGTTATTGCCACTCCATCATATTGCCACATGGCTAATTGTGCTTGTAGCTCACCAACCTTATTCAGCACACTTTGTACGTTTACATACATGCATTCCAAACCTGTCTTTGTATTCCTCATAGTCCTTCTTAGTCTGCTCCTACCTAATATGGTGCTACGTCCTTCTCTAGTACTATCCAACACTCTCCCTCCTTTATGCACCTTATTCCTCTTTTCTACTTCTATATGCTGGTGCCCACCCACCCTGCCAATTTAGTTTAAACCCTCCCCAACCACACTAGTGAACCTCCCCGTGAGGACATTGGTCCCAGTCCTGTTGAGGTGCTACCCATCCCTTTTGAATAGGTGCCTCCTGCCCCAGAACTGGTCCCAATGCCCCAAGAATCTGAAGCCCGCTCTCCTGCACCAGGCCTCAAGCCACGCATTGATCCTCCCTATCTTCCTATTTCTACTCTCGCTGGCACGTGGCACTGGGAGTAATCCAGAGGTAACTACCTTTGAGGTTCTACTTTTTATCTTCCTCCCTAGCTCCTGAAGGTCTGACTGTAGGACCTCAATACCTGCCGTTGGTACCAACGTGCACCACAACTTCTGGCTCACTCCCTTCCCCCTGCAGAATATTCTGCACCCTCTCCGTGATGTCCTTTACCCTGGCACCAGGGAGGCAACACACCATGTGGGACTCATGGTGACGGTTACAGAAATGTCTGTCTGTCCCCCTATATATGGAATCTCCTATAACGACTGACTTTCTACGCTTTGCTGTTCCCCCCGTGCAGTCTCTTGCCAATCGATGCCATGGTCTGGACTGCACTCCTTCAAGGTGTCATCACTCCCAGCAGTCTCCAATGCTGCATACCGGTTTGAGAGTGACACACACCCCGAAGACTCCTGCACTTCCTGCCTCTTCCTACTCCTCCGGATGGCCACCCATTTACTATCCTGAACTCTCTCTGCCTGTGGGGTGACACTGGATAGAGAGTTTGCTCCAAACTCTTGCAGCCTGCATAAAGCTCAATCTGTGTTCCAAATGGAGTAAGCAACAGCTTCTGAGTTTAGAAAGTGAACAGCTGTGAGATGGGAGCTTTTATAGCACATTTCAAGCTGTCAAGCAATCAGCTCATTCAATAGCCATTCAACTCCCACCTCAGCTTAACAAACGTGATCCCCGAGCAGCGTGGACTCCGTGGGCAAGCAGTTAAAGAGAAAAGGTAAGGTTAAATGTATTATTAATGATCTGTCAACAAGGCAATAATCAGCTTAATTGGGTCCCCCACAGCTATGTCTCGGGTTTGCTCAGCAATACAGACCTGACATTGGGAAAGGCGCATGACAACGGGTTAACAGCGGGGTCCCGACCTGCCGTCAAAATAAAAACACTTTCCCACTCGACCTGTCACCGATCCCGCCCGCTGCCCCCCCGGAAAATTCCGGCCATAGTGTCTATTGTGATTACTGCATTGCCTCCAAAGATAGGCCTGCTATATAATTGTTTTATAAAACATAGTTTGCCAAATCTTGCTGGAAAAATAACAGGATGTTAATGACATACACTGTTATTAATGCGCAAAGTGACCAGAAAGTTCAGGGGAATAAGAGATACGGGTCGTTATGGCCAATTTTGATGAAAAAATGGTGGCCAACTCGCTTCCGCCCACTCCCACAGTGGCCGCCATTTTGGCGAGGTTGCCAGCGCTCACTCCACATATTTAGATAAGGCAGATTGTGACGTCAATGAGTGCAACGCTAATTTGATGCACAATCTGTCATTTTGGACATCGCCGATCCTTTTTAATGCCCTCTTCTAATCACCATCAGCTGACAAAGCGTTCAGCAGCAGGAAGAATGCCCCTAGCAGCGATATTTAAAAAGATCGTAAACAACTTGCAGCTGACTTGCTTCTTCATTTCTGCCGGCTCTGTCTAATTTTGTGCAATGGTTTGGAGCTTTCTACAGTTATTTAAAGTTGGTGAGGTCACAGGGAGTGTTGCTGCAAGTGGAGTATGCCTTGCTTCTCATTAAAAGCATCCTGCTCACACCACTTGCTGACAGTCATGGGGGCTCTACTTGCAGTCCCCCTCGCACTTGGGATGATAGGGAGATGGAGAGGAGGCAGCGAAGAAGCGGATAAGATGCTCGCAGAGGGAGGAGGAGGAGGGGCAGGAGGCTCTCAGCAGGAGGCCTTAGCCACCTAGGATTTTCCGAGAACACTTCTCCTACTTGCACTTAAACCAGGAGCAGTGTATTAGGAGGCACCGCTTCACCAAGAAGGTGGTCACAGAACTCTGCCACCTCTTGGAACCAAACCTGCAGCCTCAGAGCAGGGAGATGATGGCTCATCCAGTGGCCCTCAAGGTCACTGTGGCCCTCAATTTTTTCACCACTGGATCTTTTCAGTCTGCAGCAGGCAACATAGCTAACATCTCTCAGTTCGCTGTCCATTGCTGCATCCGGGAGGTCACTGAGATCTCTACTCCAGAAGAAGGGAACTTCATCAGCTGCACACACGTAGCTTTGCGGTCACCGTATACCAATCCTGAGATGTTCCGTAACTACAAAGGCTACCACTCACTTAATGTGCAGTTTTTGTGCGACCACGCCCAGCATATCATGATGGTGAATGCCCGGTATCCTGGCAGCAATTATGATGCCTTTAGCCTGCGCCAGTCCGGTGTGCCAGCAAACTTCCAGCCACCACGTCAAACCCGAGGGTGGCTGCTCGGAGACATGGTCTATCTACTCTACACCTGACTGATGACTCCACACCGCAACCCCATCACTCGTGGCCAGCACTCATATAATGACCGCCATGCTGCCATGGGGATCGGGGTGCTCAAGCAACAGTTCTGCTGCCTTGACAACTCGGGAGGAGCCCTCCAGTACTTGCCGGAGTGGGTGTCCCATTTCGTGGTGGTCTGCTGCATGCTCCACAACTTGGCCATCATGAGGGCACAGCCCTTACCACCATGGGTTCCTGGACCACCTCAGGAAGAGAAGGAGTAAGAGGAAGAGGAAGAGGAGGAGGAGGAAAAGGAGGAGGAAAAGGAGGAGGAGGAGGAGGAAAAGGAGGAGGAGAGGAAGGGAGGTGGAAAGCAGCAGAACCCCGTTGCGGACGGGCTGTCCGTGAGCGCCTCATCAGACTCCGGTTCCAGTGAATGAAACCCCAGATCCCCGTTGCTCACCACTTCCCCATCTTACCAACCCTCTGTCACGGAACATCACAGTGCCTCTTGGGCACAAAGCTTAAATGAGAGCCACCACAAAACACACACTCCAAACATAATTCATAAATATATCAAATTCAAATCAAAAGAACAAAGTCAACTAATCATCCTTGAGCATTCCCTTAGTGTGTGTCTTTCGTGTGCCAGTTCCTACTCTAGTGCTCCTATGAAGTGCTCCCCTAGTGGCTGCAGCATGGCTGGTGGAAAGCTGCTGACTTTCAGTGGGGAGACTGCAGGATGACCTCGAGCAGCTCTGGGCCTAGAAGGCCCGGCTGTAGACTGCACCACCTCGGCCTGGTGGCAGCAGTCTGGGCTGGCTGGATGACAGGCAGCAGTAAGAGCACTGGTGGAGTGGCAGTGGTAGGAGTAGGAATGCTGTCATCGTGAGAGAGGACAGCAGGTTCTTGTTCCACGGAGCCACTGCCACTCCCCCCAAGGCAGCGCCTCAACATTCCTAGCAATCTGTTCAAGCACAGTTTGCTGGACTGCTATGACACCCTGCAAGCCACTTTCATCACTCATAAACCGAGCAACGATGGCAGCAGTCTGAGCTTGCTTGGCAGCAAGCTAAGCCTGTGGGAGAGCAGTCTGCGCTTCCACTGCAGCACTGAGATGTTGGGTCGGTTCTGCCTGTGTTTCAATGGAAGCTGCGAGATCGCACATCACACCCAGCATCATTTTTGGGTCCACAAGTTCTCTCATGGAGTTGCCCATCACTTCCATCCTGGAAATCATGGGCTCAAAGCTCTATGCAAAACCCCGTGCATTGTTGGAGCCGGACTCCTCCATGTTCCTTGACACTGACAAGAGGCTCTCTGGCAGCCCTGCCATTGCACCTAACATTTCTGTGTTCATGCCCATTTACATGAATCTTGTCATTCATGGGAAATGACTTATGACATAATACTGGGCGGCCTGCTGGTGGCGCTGTCCAGGGAGAGTATAAATACTCGGGCATGGGCCCAGCTTGCTCAGGACATTCTTTAACAGGAACTAGTGAAGGACACAACTAGATCTCCATGTTGTAAAACAGTTGATTAAAGCTTTGTTTAACGCTTAGACCAGGTGCCTAGTAGTTTTCTTACGTCACTCATCACCTTTCTTCTGAAGGCCGCCCCATCAAGGTCATCATCTGAGCTCTGTTGGGCAGAACTCAGGCGCGAACTTGCTCTCCGGGGAGCTGGCACCCAAGCTACCCTTCCCCTTGGCCTGGCTGCTGCCCACTCGTGCCCAGTGACTCACCATGTGCAGATCCCGCCTCTATACTACCCTTTAAAGTACGCGCAGTGCCATTTTCCGAGCTGGTGTCTGCGAGTGTCAAATGCAGTGACGGTGTGTCGTCTTCTTCTCCTCCATCAGTCTCTTCCTCAAGTTCAGGGACAGGCTGTCCAGGTTGCCATTGTTGCGTATCTGAAAACAGAAAGGCACAAGGGTCGGGTTGTGGTGAGGGGCAGGGGTGGGGGGGAGCAAGATATCCATGCATACACCATCAGCAGCTTGTAAGTGAGAACCGATTATGGGATGAGGGGGAAATGGGATCATCAGTGATGCTTTACACTTCTCCACTTGCCACAAAATCTGTCACAGCCCCTCCAATTATGTCGAACACTGCTTCCTCCAGGTCATTT
The DNA here is from genome assembly GCA_030390025.1 of Squalus acanthias. NCBI lineage: Eukaryota > Metazoa > Chordata > Chondrichthyes > Squaliformes > Squalidae > Squalus > Squalus acanthias. Next base: position 98,228,057 of record CM059428.1, read on the forward strand.
AGGTTGTCAACCCTTGCTTGGCCACCTCCCGTCTGCTGTTGCTCTCTGCGATTATGAGCCATTTTTGCCTGAAAGTGAAAATGAAGTGTGTCAGTGAGTGTGGTGCAATGTGTTTGGGTGATGTGCCTGCCATGGTTGAATAGCTGGCAGTGTGTGCAAGGTGTGAGACATGAGTGTGAGCCTTGCAGCAGTGGTAAGTGTGTGAGGGTGAAGTGAAGCTATGATTGCAGGTATGAGTGGTGATAAGTAGAGATTGTTGGTAGGTGAGTGATGGGGCTAGTGGTGCAGATGGTGGGATATGGCATTTGCTGAAGCTTTCACTCATCTTCACCACTCGTGTGAGCTCATTAAACTTTTTGCGGTACTGGATCCTGGTCCTTGGGACAACACTTGTCACAGTGATCTATCTCCTCCCAGATCTCTCTGCAGTTCAACCATGAAGGCTTCTCCTCATTGGGGTATTGGACGTCCCGTCATCGTTGGACCCCCCAGGACCAAGGCCTCCAGTGTCCCATCAGAAAAACATTTTGCTCTTTCTCTCAGGTGTTGCACCAGGCCTTGCTTTCACCTGACAATGAGGTGCCTCTGCAACAAAGCACCTCCCCTTTAAGTAGTGGAGAGAACCTAGGCCAACCTTTATTGGCCATTAGACTGCACCTGATATTGATCCACACCGCCCCCCCCCCACCGTATGTACAGAACTGTCAAAAGTATGAATGGGGATTCCCTTCTTTTATTGGTTGGGCTAGCCCACGTGATCCCAGGAGCGCCTACGAACGGCTTGCGCCCCTGGGATACATGGGGCTCTGCCCGCGCAGACCCGGAGAGACCCAGGATCGCAAACCGCTATTCTTCCTGGGCTACCAGGTACTTTCGTAGAGATTTTGCAGGTCGGAGGCGTCCGCCCGCGGGAAGCCTCCGATCGCAAATGTTGGCCCATTGTAAGTCGCAGTTACTGGACCACAAAACCCAGCTGATTTTTTGGGGTTGAGTTAATTTCATTGCTGTGGGCAAGTGCTAGGCAGTACTACTGCCTCAGACTACCACCTCACAATATGGGGTAGGAAATAGTGTGCTGGACAGGCATCTCAACAACATAAAAGTGAGTGACTAACTAATGTTAGATGCTCGTTCATCTCTAACATTTTCCATTTCTGATGAAAGGTCATCTACCTGAAACATTGGCCGGAATTTTCTGTACCTGGACGGGTCGGATGCGGTGGTCACCGTGGCGGGTCGCGACCCCATTCTTCATTTCATCCCGCTCCGGAAATCGACTTTCCCTTAATGGCACTATTAAGGCAGCCCTGCGCATTACCCGGCCCTATTAAATGGTGTGGGTCTGATGACATCATCGATGACGCATTTTCAGCCGGAATATTTAAAGGAGCCATGGCCGCATTGCATTTGAAGGTTCATCTAGGAGCGTGTAGGCACTGTACTGTACTGCACCATTGGAGTGTTGGAAAGACTAGCAAACATGACTGCACAGAGGCAGAGGGCGGTATCCAGGTTCTCAGATGACTCCCTCCATATGCTTGTGGAGGAAGTGAGAGCTCGCAGGGAGGTCCTCTTCCCTTCCAATGGGCGGGAGAGACTTCCCCAGCAGACTAAAAGAGCCTGGCTCCAAATAGCAGAGGAGGTCAACAGCAGGGATGTTGTGAGGAGGACCTGGGTGCAGTGCCAGAAACATTTCAATGATCTCATTAGATTAGGAAAGGAGAGTGCAAAGCCACACTCAACTTCATCCTGCTGTGCCTCTCATCATATCCCCATCAATCTGCCTTCTCTACCCTACTCCTGCACATCCTTACTCACACCAACATACCTTGCACATCCACAAATCCCTCTCTCTCTAGCTACATTATCACATCCCCATCTGACTAATCACCTGCCACAACTCTCCCTCATCCTAATGCAATCATACCAACTAACAACACACAAGGAGACCACTTGGCATTGCCACCCCACTCCATCATAGTCACCCTCTACAGATGTAACCCATCCATTCCTTACACTCATTCCATCACTCTCACTCAACCTGTCTCCACCATCTGCTCTTATTCACTTGTGACTTGTGAGACTCCAGGTGACAACACTGCTCTATCTCTCATTGCACCCACCAAGGTGTGCGTATCTGCATTGGTGCTGGGTGCGCTTATGTCTGGCGACGGTGCACCTGTAAAGGAATGAGCCATATTTCAGAAAAATACACCATCCTACGAACAGAATTCAGACTTTATTAAAATATGACAAACTGGGTTTAAAAATCTAAAAGCCTCAATGACACAAAGCTGTAAATACAGGCTTCTGAGATAAGATGAGTCACAAAGCTGTAAACACCATACAAGCTTTTGAAATGGAAATGGTTATTGACACTAAGACAATGGCCTCATTGAAACAGAGGGTTGTAGGTTCCAAGGAGTCTGCAGTTTGGAACCAACACAATAGCTATACCCAGTTTAAAGTGTCAAAAACAAACACTTCGAACAGAAGCACAGAACATTAAAAACAACCATGGGCTGGATATTGTCTTGAGGTCGGGTTGGGGTCGTGTCATCCGTATTTCATCACCCCCCCACCCCCCGACTCCAGATTAATGTGGATGAATGATGCAATTTTCACTTAATTGGGCAATTGAGTTCCAGCATGTGGGAACCCATGAACCAATTAGTGGTTTCCGTCTGAAAGTCGCCTCTGATGATGTCATCATTGCTGCTGCATTGCAGGTGAGAGACTGTCTGCCTGGTCTCAGAGACTGTCTGGCTGTTGCGGAGAGAGAGAGAGAGAGAGAGAGAGAGAGAGATTGATTTTTTGCAACCAAGTCCTCCCAGGCAGTCTCTGAAGACATTCAATGCAGCAGCATTAGAGGCGACTTTCAGACCTAATACTACTACTACTACCTTCATCACATCTCCGTTGTAATAGAGGACCTGCAGCTGATAGTCAGCTATCCACTTGTGCTCCCACCAGGTTTCACTGGAGTGTTTCACACCAGGCTTACTTCACGTCAGAAAAGGGTTAAACTAGCTAAAACGTTTCAAAATGGCATTACAGAGCCAATTTAGGGCTTGTTAAGGGCTTTAATGGCCTCTCCCGCCTCTTGGAGGCAGGACGGAGTCGGGAACCCCGCGACTGATTTTGTCAAAATTGCGTGGAGGCGGGATGGAGTCGGGATGGGGTCGGGACCCCGACCCCGCAAATTTAAACCCCCACACGCCTCCAAACCCGACTCCATGGGTCATTCAAAATCCAGCCCCATGTGTCTTTGTAAAAGTAACATCAAATGAAAGACAGAAAACATAAGTTTGTAATACAACCAACTAAGATGGCTGGGAAACAATCAAGTGCTTGGTTGAAGTGTTTTTGATTTACATATAGTAAAAGGTACAAACAGAAGACTTTGTAAATATTACATCAATAGATGTACCAAGCAATCACATGGTTTATGTGTTGAACTTGGAACACAAGGAGACGCGAAGTCTGGCTTACAAGCAGTTAAAGTAATTTAAGAATTCAATAGGACCTTTGTAAGAATGGCATCAAATAAAAAACTACTGTCAAATTATTTTTTATGATAACTTTTGAACACCTAAACAGCAGACAAGATTCTGAAAGTTAACAGCTGAACTGACAGTAAGATTAGAAAGAAGTCAACAGAAAGAATGACTGGAGATAATTAGCTTACATCAACAGAAAACTTCAAAGAATCTGCCACTGCAAAAAGAGTATAAAATATGGAGCTTTCAGATAGGAAGTCAGAAGTCGCTGCAAGGGGCTAAGCGATTCTCAACTTCAGAGGCAGGTTCTGTAAGTTTTTAACTCTTTGAGTCTCGGGGATCAAAAGGTACTTTTATTTGATTTTGGTGGATATTCTGGATTAAGAATAAGTAGAAGAGTGGAAATGTAATGAAGTTAAGATTTGAGAATAAGGATCTCTGATAAGAAATGTAAGCTATTTGTATTTTGAACTGTTAAAGTTGTGATTGAATCATCAACTGTTAGCTGCATGTCGGTTCTTTAATAAATCTATATATTTTTAGAATTGTCTCACAGAGTACTTCTGTATCAAACTCGTGAACTCAATTACTGTACACTCTTTTGTGAGGAGTTGCAGAATTCTGGGGGGCTTTCCGGACCCTCATAATATCCGGAAGGTTACAGTCTAGTTAAACTTATTAAAAGTGCTATCTGGAGGACGGTAACATCTTCAAGCCGTTCCTTTCCTTTAGGGAGAGATAGTCTGACCTTTAGACCCAATTAAGCATCTCTAGGATTCGGCTATCTCTAACTTTAGTTGAAGGTGAACGTCTGGGGAATACACCTGATCTGGGGTAGCCTGAAAAGGCCTAGGACTAGTAATTATCCCTTCACACCCTCAGAGGCTGGATGCTCCTCTGAGGAGTTGTCTTCCTCTTCCTATGGGACGGTGGGGGGTGGAGGGCTCTTGATGGACCTGTGGAAAGTAAAGAGATGAGTCAGATATGTCATATGAAGAATGGGTACAGATGTTGAGGAAGCTCATCCTCTACCTGTATACCCTGTGTTGGGGGTATCGCCTCTGGTGCGGCACTGATGCCCTCTGTCCTGTGCAGCATCAGGTGGTTGAGGAGAAGGTTGGTGTTGTTGTTGTTGCTGCTGCTGGTGTGCCTGGTGCTGCTGGTGTTGGGGCTCATCATGTTCCAATTCTGAGGACTAAGGTGAGATAGTATAAACGGCACCCATGCTGATGAAATAGATGGCAGGTCAAGTAGAGAAACAATCTGTTAATGGTGTGATAGGTTCTACCAATGAGGTGACAGTGGATCCTGACTTTGCTGAAAAGACTTGCAACCTCTAGAAAGCTAAATCTGTGCTGACAATGCAGTCAGCAACAGCATCTGCCTTAGGAAAGTGACTAGCTGTCAGGTGGGAGTTTTTATTGTACTTTTCATGCTGTGCACTAATGAGCTGGATCAATGGCCACTCAACTTCCGCCTTAGGTTGACAGACGTGGTTCCCGAGCTGTGTGATTCCTGTGGTCATCCAGGGAAATTTGAAAAGTAGGGTTAAAAAGAGGTTTAAGGGTCTGACAAGTAACTAATAATGAACTAAATTACCTCGGCCGCCTCTGCCATTCAGGTCGCTGCCGCACTGACAAATGCTCCCGAGGGAAAGATGCGTGGGGGCAGGATGACGGCGGGTTCCCGACCCGCTCCAAGATTTTTCAAATTTCCCTCCTGACCCTCCTCCAATCGCGCCTGCACGGGCGCCAGAAAATTCCGGACATTAACTCTGTTTCTCGCTCCACAGATGTTGCCTGATCTGCTGAGCATTTTCAGCATTTTCTGTTTTTATTTCAGATTTCCAGCAGCTGCAGTATTTTGCTTGCTGTTAGACATTTTACTCTGCTGTAGATACATTCAGTGGCAGCAGTCGCTTCCGTAAGTGGTCTGAGCATCTTATTACTTGTTGTAATTGACTCTTACTGCTCTATATCTACTTGTACAATCGCTTAACTCAGGGTTGTAACAATTATAATAATAATTGTGACCTGAACCAAATATTCACACATGTATATCTTCAATCTCTCCGAAGGTAGACAAGGCGAACGTTTGTTTAGGCGAGGCTTGATATGAATCATTAAGCTGCTTTATTTCACACCAAGTGATTTTTGTTCTGTGCAGAGAAAGTCATGATCAGATTTACTTATGATGCGGAGATGCCGGTGTTGGACTGGGGTGGACAAAAATGAGAAGTCGCACAACACCAGGTTATAGTCCAACAGTTTTATTTGAAATCACAAGCTTTCGGAGCTGTTGCTCCTTCGTCGGGTGAAGTAAAGAGATACAGAATCGCCAAAGCATATATAGATAGAGAACAATGCATGTGTACCTTACAATGGTAGACGACTAAATTTAATTATCCTGACTGTTTATCTGCCGAGGTGTGACAAAAGGCAATCAGGTCAGCCAGGAAGGTCCCACATCAAAGACATAGCAAGATACAACTGAGACAATGAGGTGGAGTTACAGGGGGTCTAACGTGTCAAAAGCTGCAGTCAGTATGTAAAACGATAAACTTTAAAATTTTTACTTTTTTACTGGGAATCACATCTGTGAACAAGCCAACGACGACTCGAGTCTGGATCACGTCATGTATCGTGATATAAACCCAAGATCCCGGTTGAGACCGTCCTCATGAGTGCGGAACTTGGCTATCAGTTTCTGCTCGATGATTTTGCGTTGTCGTGTGTTTCTAAGGCCGCCTTGGAGAACGCTTACCCGCAGATCCGAGGCTGAATGTCCTTGACTGCTGAAGTGTTCCCCGACTGGGAGGGAACACTCCTGCCTGGTGATTGTTGCGCGGTGTCCGTTCATACGTTGTCTCAGTGTTTGCATGGTCTCGCCGATGTACCATGCCGCGGTGCATTCTTTCCTGCAACCTATGAGGTAGACAACGTTGGCCGAGTCACATGAGTATGTACCATGTACCTGGTGGGTAGTGTCCTCACGTGTGATGATGGTATCTGTGTTGATGATCTGGCATGTCTTGCAGAGGTTGCCGTGGCAGGGTTGTGTGGTGTCGTGGTCGCTGTTATCCTGAAAGCTGGGTAATTTGCTGCGAACGATGGTACTTCTGAGGTTAGGCGGCTGTTTGAAGGCAAGTAGTGGAGGCGTGGGGATGGCCTTAGCGAGGTGTTCGTCGTCATCGATGACATGTTGAAGGCTGCGAAGAACATGGCGTAGTTTCTCCGCTCCGGAGAAGTACTCGACGACGTAGGGTACCCTGTTGGTTGTGTCCCGTGTTTGCCTTCTGAGGAGGTCTATGCGATTTTTCGCTGTGGCCCGTCGGAACTGTCGATCGATGAGTCGAGCGTCATATCCCGTTCTTACGAGGGCGTTTTTCAGCGTCCGTAGGTGTCCATCGCGTTCCTCCTCGTCTGAGCAGATCCTGTGTATTCGCAGGGCTTGTCCATAGGGGATGGCTTCTTTAACGTGGTTAGGGTGGAAGCTGGAGAAGTGGAGCATCGTGAGGTTGTCCGTGGGCTTGCGGTAGAGTGAAGTGCTGAGGTGTCCGTCTTTGATGGAGATTCATGTGTCCAGGAATGAAACCGATTCTGAGGAGTAGTCCATGGTGAGTTTGATGGTGGGATGGAACTTGTTTATGTTATCGTGTAGTCTTTTCAGTGATCCTTCGCCATGGGTCCAAAGGAAGAAAATGTCGTCGATGTATCTGGTGTACAGCGTTGGTTGTTTTCAGTGATCCTTTGCTATCGACACCACTAACCGCCAGCTCAAAGTGGAGAGAATCGCCAAGAAGATCGCGCATATCGACACCGACATCAAGTATCTACAGAGTTGCAAGAAAGCAGACAAGATCCCGAAAGGACTACAGATCACGAACCCACTCAAGTCGACATACAACACAGACTACGCTGAGAGACTCTGCTGTCGTACCTCTCGCACACTCCTCAACCATCTCGTACACCAGCTCTACAGCAAACGCCACAACCTCGAAACCAAGATAGAGTCCATGCTCTCAGCCTGTGCTCAGGACACAGCAGACCAGTTACGAGACACCGCCAAACAGACGAGGCAACGGAACTACGCTGCCTACATGCGCATCAAGAACAGGAAGCTTGAGAAACTCGGCATCACCACCAGCAGCAACCAAGCCTCCCCCGGTACCATGGTTGCAACCACAGGGAAGTCCATCGTCAACTTGTCCGACCATACCCTTCAACCAGACGAAATTGAAGTTCTCGCCCTAGGGCTCAAGTTCTGCCCCACCACCAAAATGGACCCCATCGGTCTCGCGGCAGACACGGAGGAATTCATCAGGAGAATGAGGCTCCGGGAATACTTCCACAAATCCCAAGATGTCAGCAACAAACCCAATGAGACAATCAATGATCCAGAACAGCAGACAGAGGGACTCGCAGTGCAGCAACCGAAGAAAAAAGAGTCAAACTGGACCCTTCCGGAGGGTCGCTGCCCCAAGCTTGACATGTATGCTCAAGCTGTCAGGAGATGCATCAACGCCAGATTCATCAGCCGCACTCACAAGACAGTCCAGAATGTCACCCGAGCACAACGCAACGCCATCCATGCTCTCAAGACCAACCGCAACATCGTCATCAAACCAGCGGACAAAGGAGGAGCCATCGTCATACAGAACAGAATGGACTATTGCAAAGAAGCATACCGACAACTGGACAACCAGGAACACTACAGACAGCTACCCGCAGATCCGACCAAAGAACACACCCGCCAACTCAATAGACTGATCAAGACCTTCGATCCAGACCTTCAAAACATCCTACTCGCTCTCATCCCACGTACTCCCCGCGTGGGAGACTTCTACTGCCTCCCAAAGATACACAAAGCCAACACACCCGGACATCCTATCGTATCAGGCAACGGAACCCTGTGTGAGAACCTCTCTGGATACGTCGAGGGTATTCTGAAACCCATCGTACAGGGAACCCCCAGCTTCTGTCGCGACACTACAGACTTCTTACAGAAACTCAGCACCCACGGACCAGTTGAACCAGGAACACTCCTCGCCACGATGGACGTATCGGCACTCTACACCAGTATCCCCCACGATGACGGCATCGCTGCGACAGCCTCAGTACTCAACACCAACAACAGCCAATCTCCAGACGCCATCCTACAACTCATCCGCTTCATCCTTGACCACAATGTCTTCACCTTCGACAACCATTTTTTTACCCAAACACACGGAACAGCCATGGGGACCAAATTCGCACCCCAATACGCCAACATCTTCATGCACAAGTTCGAGCAAGACTTCTTCGCTGCACAGGACCTCCAACCAACGCTGTACACCAGATACATCGACGACATTTTCTTCCTTTGGACCCATGGCGAAGGATCACTGAAAAGACTACACGATAACATAAACAAGTTCCATCCCACCATCAAACTCACCATGGACTACTCCTCAGAATCGGTTTCATTCCTGGACACATGAATCTCCATCAAAGACGGACACCTCAGCACTTCACTCTACCGCAAGCCCACGGACAACCTCACGATGCTCCACTTCTCCAGCTTCCACCCTAACCACGTTAAAGAAGCCATCCCCTATGGACAAGCCCTGCGAATACACAGGATCTGCTCAGACGAGGAGGAACGCGATGGACACCTACGGACGCTGAAAAACGCCCTCGTAAGAATGGGATATGACGCTCGACTCATCGATCGACAGTTCCGACGGGCCACAGCGAAAAATCGCATAGACCTCCTCAGAAGGCAAACACGGGACACAACCAACAGGGTACCCTACGTCGTCCAGTACTTCCCCGGAGCGGAGAAACTACGCCATGTTCTTCGCAGCCTTCAACATGTCATCGATGACGACGAACACCTCGCTAAGGCCATCCCCACGCCTCCACTACTTGCCTTCAAACAGCCGCCTAACCTCAGAAGTACCATCGTTCGCAGCAAATTACCCAGCTTTCAGGATAACAGCGACCACGACACCACACAACCCTGCCACGGCAACCTCTGCCAGATCATCAACACAGATACCATCATCACACGTGAGGACACTACCCACCAGGTATATGGTACATACTCATGTGACTCGGCCAACGTTGTCTACCTCATAGGTTGCAGGAAAGAATGCACCGTGGCATGGTACATCGGCGAGACCATGCAAACACTGAGACAACGTATGAACGGACACCGCGCAACAATCACCAGGCAGGAGTGTTCCCTCCCAGTCGGGGAACACTTCAGCAGTCAAGGACATTCAGCCTCGGATCTGCGGGTAAGCGTTCTCCAAGGCGGCCTTAGAAACACACGACAACGCAAAATCATCGAGCAGAAACTGATAGCCAAGATCCGCACTCATGAGGACGGTCTCAACCGGGATCTTGGGTTTATATCACGATACATGACGTGATCCAGACTCGAGTCGTCGTTGGCTTGTTCACAGATGTGATTCCCAGTAAAAAAGTAAAAATTTTAAAGTTTATCGTTTTACATACTGACTGCAGCTTTTGACACGTTAGACCCCCTGTAACTCCACCTCATTGTCTCAGTTGTATCTTGCTATGTCTTTGATGTGGGACCTTCCTGGCTGACCTGATTGCCTTTTGTCACACCTCGGCAGATAAACAGTCAGGATAATTAAATTTAGTCATCTACCATTGTAAGGTACACATGCATTGTTCTCTATCTATATATGCTTTGGCGATTCTGTATCTCTTTACTTCACCCGACGAAGGAGCAACAGCTCCGAAAGCTTGTGATTTCAAATAAAACTGTTGGGGGTAAAAATTCAGTTGGTTGCGCCTCCCGTTAGCGCCTTAAGAGGGCGCTAATGGGGCGCAAAGCCGCTAACGCCCGGGCGCAGCGATGTTTGCGCCGCTCGGGAACTTAACTAGAGATTGTGCGGCGGCGCTAAACCTTACCGCTGCGACCACCTGCACGCGCAGATTGTGATGTCATTCCATGGTGCAACGCCCTTGTGGCGCCCCGGAGCGGAAATTGAGTGGCGCCCCCTGCCTTATCGCCTGGCGCATCCAACGACCGGAAGACTGGAACGCTATCAATCGCTGTGGGGCTGGGGGGGGCGCTATTTAAAGGGGGCCTCTTCCTGTCTTTTTCTGTGGTTGACATTTTTGCACCACTCGTTCTGAGAGAGAGAGAGAGATTCGGAGAGAGAGAAAGAGAGACTTCTGCATTGACTCAACGCTTTGTGAGGTAGTTTTGCCTACTGATCCTAACTTTGCTAGTACTTTAGTTGCTGTCCTTCATTACTTTGCTTGCAAAGAGACTATGGGGGCTGCACTGATTGGGGGCGTCGTCCTGCTCCAGCTGAATCGGAGGACACAGAGACGCAGAGAGAGAGTGGCAATGATGGCCAGACGGAGGAGGGCCAACAGGCGTATGTACAGGAGAGCTTACCCTCCCAGGGTATATCGTGAACAGCTCTCCTACATTCATATGTCTGAGGAGCTGTGTTTGCGAAGGCTGCGATTCAGCAAGGAGGTGGTCACTGAGCTCTGCCACCTGCTGCAACCAGATCTGCAGCCTCAGCTGAGGTCCAGGACGTCTCTGTCGGTGGCAGTGAAGGTCACAGTGGCTCTCAACTTCTACGCTACTGGCTCATTTCAAGCTGCTGCTGGGGACCTCGCCAATATCTCCCAGTTCGCGGTGCATTGCTGCATCCGGCAGGTCACAAATGCCCTCTTTAAAAGGAGACGAGAGTTCATCTCTTTCCCCATGACCCCAGACAAGCAGCGTGACCGCGCTCTGGGCTTTGCGAGGATAGCGGGCTTCCCCACGGTGCAGGGCGCCATTGACTGCACGCATGTGGCTTTGCGTGCTCCGCATGAGAATGCCGAGGAATTCCGGAACAGAAAGGGGTTCCATTCCTTGAATGTTCAGTTGGTCTGTGACCACAGACAGCTGATACTCGCTGTCAATGCCCACTATCCTGGCAGCTGCCACGATGCTTTTATCCTGCGCCAGACTACTGTGGCAGAACTTTTCGAGGCACCGCATCAGCCAGTTGGTTGGCTTCTCGGGGACAAGGGGTATGCATTGAGCACCTGGCTGATGACACCGCTCCGTACACCCAACACCCCTGCTGAGCTGCGGTACAATGAGAGCCATCAAGCTACCAGGAACATAATTGAGCGCACAATCGGCGTGCTGAAGCAACGGTTCCGCTGTCTCGACCATTCTGGAGGAGCCCCGCAGTACTCGCCTGAGCGAGTATCCAACTTCGTAGTTGTGTGCTGCATGTTGCATAACATGGCAATCGTCAGGACCCAGCCAATGCCACCAGGCCTTGGAGCACCACCAGAGGAGGAGGAGGAAGAGGAGGAAGAGGACGAGGAGGATGATCATCAGCAGCACCAAGGCGGGAGGGCGGCCCACAATGGTGAAACTGCAAGGGCCGTCCGTCAACGGCTAATAGCAAGCCGCTTCTAGGGCCCCTGCTGTGTAAATGGCTTCTGCCATTGCTAACAACATCAATGAACCCAGCATGCAACCCCTAAGCCGGCCAAGGCACCAATAATTCCAACCACCAACCATGTATATTTTGAATACAGAAACTTATTTATTTTACAAACTCTGTGTGTGTCAATTCCTCATGACAAACTCATAGAAATAAACACAAAAAAACAGTCAATAACATAACTGGTTCTCACAACCTGGAGATAATGTCCAAAACACTAAACAAAAGTTGGACCATGAACCTCGACCTTTAATAAAAAAATGACCAGCATTTTGTCACACCTCCTACTTTTTGCCCTTCGAGGGTGATCTCCTTCCCTTGCGCACTTCCCCCCTTCTAACCCTACTGCTCCTCCGTAATGGGACCTCAGTGGCTGCAGCAAGGCTGGTGGAAGGCTGCTGCTCGTCAGACCCTGACACTGCAGATGCCCCTGAAGGACGGCCTCGACCAGTTCTGGGCCTGGAGGGCCCAGCTGCAGACTGCACCAACTCTGCATGGGCGGCAGCAGTCTGTCCTACAGGCGGTGGCAAGTGCAGTGGAGAAGTGACAGTGTTGGCAGCAGGAATGCTGTCATCGTGAGAGAGGACAGCAACTCCCTGCTCGCCCGACACACTGGCACTCCCACGGGGCAGCACTTCAGCATCCGGAGCAATCTGCTGGAGAACAGATTGCTGGCCTGCTGCGGCGCGGTGACAGCCCCGGGGACATGTGCACGAACCATCGAGGTTGGCAGCAGTCTGTGCTCGCGTGGCCTCAATCTGAGTCTGCATGAGAGCAGTCAGAGATGGGATCACGGCAGCCAGTGACTGAATTGCAGCACTAAGCGTTAGTGTGGCATCCGCCTGTGCTACAGCGAAGTGCTCCACACTCCTTGCCAGTGACTCAATGCATTCGGGCACCCTTCCCACTGCACCCATGAGCTCAGTGTGCATGCCCACCGCCTGGGTGTTCATTTCTGCGATCAGCCGCTCCTCCTCTGCGTCCATTGCAGTAGGAGTGTCTGGCATACTCTCCCTCTGGGGAGAAGGCCCCCGTTCTTCCCTAACCCCATGGCGTTGCTGCAGCCCGCTGGGTCCTGGAGCTTCACCCTCATCAGACCCTTCCCCCCTGCTCCCCTCCAGGGAAGGCGTGTTCCCAGTGTGGGCATGGGCTTCCTCGGGAGAGGGTGGCACTGATGCTCCGGCTTCCTCTTCCTCCTCGGCTGCAGCTTCACTCCCAGTGGCAGCTTCAGGGCCCGTCTCCTCAGCTGGTGAATCACCATCTGAAAGCAGGGAGGTACAAGAGTGGCTTTAGCGTGAGGACAGGGTGGCAGTAAGGGAGGAATAAGTGCAGCGAGTTAGCAAGTTGGATTGAAAGTGTCAAAGGCTGGTGTTGTGAGGGACAAGTGGAAGGACAGAGGACAAAAAGGTGATGACCTTACCATTGCTGTCCAGAACGGGGTCGGCGTCTCCAGTGGCGACGGGACCGATCACCCGGCTTGCCACAATCCTGTGGACGCGCTCCTCCAGATCGCTGAGGGGTTGCAGCTGAGGCCGCCCTCCACCTGTCCGTTGCTGCTGTCTCCGATTATGCGCCAGCTTGGCCTGTAAGAAAAAGGACAGCATCTGAGTAAATATACAGCCATGGTCTTGCCTGATGTGCCTCCCATAGGTGAATAGCCCTTACTGTATGCAGCCATGGTCTTGCCTGATGTGCCTCCCATAGGTGAATAGCCCTTACTGTATGCAAAGTGTGGAATGTGTGTGTGTGTGTTTCATGAAAGGGCCATAGGTGTTGGATGAGTGTTGTGCATTGGGGTTTTAAGACCCTCTGGCCATAGAGTGAGGTTGATATGGAGGGATGGAGAGGTATTGAGAAAAAGCCACTCACCCTGACGACCCGAGTGAGGTCGTTGAACTTTTTGCGGCATTGAGTATGGGTCCTGGGCACCATGCTCCTGGAGGAGACGCTCTGAGCCACCTCCCTCCACACTCTTCTGTACTCACGTGGCAAAGGACTCCTGCCACTCTCAGGGAAGAGTATACATCTTCTGCGCTCCACCGCGCCAACCAGAGCATCCAAGGCCCGCTCGGTGAAGCGATGAGCTCGTTCTCTCACCCTCTCCATCCTTGGCAGCAAAATGGATTCACAGGTCTCTCCAGGCCGAGATTCAAGGCTGCAATGAGCAGGGTGTGGCTGGGGAGCAAGTTGGCCCCCCCCGCTTTAAGAAGTGGCCGGCGCCAGTGTGTCTGTGTTCCCTCGCTAACTGGCAGCAGCTGCGCTGCGCTCGCGCTCTGAGTTAGCGCCTCACTGCTCGGCCTTTGCGCCTTAAGACAGGTGTGCAGCGCCTGATTTAGCGCTCCACTCACCTCCCGGGGCGGTAAAAGTGAAGTTTCCAGTCAGTGGCGATAATTAGCGCCAGGCGCTAATATTTGCGTCCAGACGATATTTGCGCCCCAAATGGGGCGCGACCTAATTTTTCCCCCTTGGACTATAACCTGGTGTTGTGCGACTTCTCAGATTTACTTAGTTCAATTAGTAGAAATTACCTTTGCATAATGACACAAAATAAAGAACACATCATGCTTCCTCACATTAGTAGGTCATCTTACTTGGTTTAAACAAGGGGTTTTCCAACTATCCTCTGGCATGTTAAACCTCTTTACCTCATTAAAGGTCCTCACAGCTTTCCCTATAACAAAACCCGACTGCTCACATATGGCCTTTGTTCACCTCTTTTCTGTCTCCACGGGAAGTTGGAGCTTCGTTCCTGACACCTCCCCCTGTCTAGGGTTTGGTCAGGAGAACTGCTAATCAAATTTGCCACTGTGCTCCTTCCCTTTGAAACTAGTTTCATGCAAAGCGCATCAGGGAGGGACTATCCTCCTACCATGTGATTGTTTGTTAGGAACTCCTAGGATGAGATAATGACCTGGGCAACATCATCAACGTCTGGCTTTAATACACGTTCTCCAAGGGCCTGCAGTCAATTACCTTCCTTTTTGAACCTGTGCAAAAACCCAATAATTAGAAGGCTCGTGTGGAGCATAAACACCGGCACGGACCTATTGGGCGGAACGGCCTGTTGCTGTGCTGTAAATACTATTTAATTTCTTCATTTGATCGTGATTCCAAAATATTAGCAGCAGCGTTAACTTGACAGCTTGATTATTAAATGACTAAATTGATCCACATCGAACATAGGCCCAGAAATTGATCTCGCTCTGTTCCCGCGGGGGTAAGGCTTCCCCGCGATCTCTCACTCCGCTTGTGCTTTTTCAGATCCAGCTCGCACGAACTTGATGTTCCAGACATCAGCTGGGCAGTGCTTGCGTATCCCACCGGCGTAGTGAATTCGTGCGAGCTGTGGGATCACGTGACTCAGTTAGAGCCAATGGCAGCACACCATCTTCCATTCATAAGTTTCACATACGTGCTGTGAAATCTATGAATCTTACACCCCCCCAAAATAACAGCTAAACCTCAATTAAATTTTAAAAAAAAACCATCACATTAATAAAATAAGTATAGTTAAATAAATTAACCATTTTAAATAAAAAATTAAATTTTTGAAAAAATTTAAAATCTTTTAAAAAGTTATAAAAATAAACTTACCTGTCTTTAAAGTCTCTAAAAAAGATATACCTGTTAAAAAAAATTCAAAAAAATACTTAATTCACTACTTACCTTGTTAAAAGTGGGTCTTACTCCTCCTTTTTCCATTTCTAAAATCTTCCGTACTTACCTGCACGTCCAAAGCATGAAGTGCACAGCGTGCGCGCAGCCTGTAGCGCGCACGCGATGCACCGAGGAACCGCCCCCTTTTCAAAAGACCAAGTGCCGGTTTTCAGCGCATGCGCAGGGCATGCAGAAAACCGGCAATTGGAGAAAGAATACGCGAGAGTACGCAGTGCGTACTCTCGCGTCGCGGGATGAATTTTTGGCCCATAGTTTATCTGTTGGTGGCAGTCTACAAATAATTTTCACTGTTTGTTCAGTCTTCTCTATGTAGTCGAGCAAAAGGACAAACCTTCTTTGACATTTTACTTTAATGCAGTAAAGGCTTTTGATCGAGTAGAATTTCATGAAGCCAAGAATCAGATTTGAAGAGGTTGTCTATATTTTCTATACCCTGGCCCCAGTCATCTGTCATTGCTAATGGCACAAATTCTGCTTCATTCAACCATTTGAGGACACATTTTAGGATTGTCTTTTCTTGCACCTCCCTAGCTATTAAACCACCAGCACAGCAACCAGAAGTCAGAAGGCAAACTGCACATGAGTGGGAGATAGGGAGCCCAAAGTTTTGCTTTATATAAATGATGTAATTCTTATACTTTTACTTTCAAAAAGCCTCTCTTGCTATAAGCTTAATTATGCCAAGACAAATGTGATTACTGTGAGCTTATGTTGTACAGAGAGAGCTAAGGAGCCCTTTCCATTTAAATTGACTCAATCAGGTTCACTATCTGGATGCTCAAATTCCCTGAGATTTCTATCAATTCTATTCCATCAGATGAACTTTCCTGCAGTCTTCTGTGCAATTTGACAGGACATGGTTTGGTAGACCTCATACTACCATTAATGCTGAGGGAAGGTTAGTATTCTGAGAATGAATACTCTACCATGACTGCTGTATTTATTTTAAATTAACTGGTCAGGAATTTCTCTCTACCTTCAGAAAAGTGGAACATCAACACCAACAACTTGAATTCATAGAGGACCTTTAACGTAGAAAAACATTCCAAAGGGCTTTACAGAGACTAAATCTTCAGCCGGAAGTGCCGAGTGGATGATCCATATCAGCCTACTCCCGAGGTCCCCACCATCACAGAAGCCAGTCTTCAGCCAATTCAATTCACTCCACGTGATATGAAGAAACGGCTGAGTACACTGGATACAGCAAAGGCTATGGGCCCCGACAACATCCCGGCTATCGTGCTGAAGACTCGTGCTCCAGAACTAGCCACGCCTCTAGCCAAGCTGTTCCAGTACAGCTACAACACTGGCATCTATCTGACAATGTGTAAAACTGCCCAGGTATGTCCTGTCCACAAAAAGCAGGACAAATCCAACCCGGCCAATTACCACCCCGTCAGTCTGCTCTCAATCATCAGCAAAGTGATGGAAAGTGTCATTGGCAGTGTATCAAGCGGCACTTACTCACCAATAACCTGCTCACTGATGCCCAGTTTGGGTTCCGCCAAGACCATTCGGCTCCCGACCTCATTACAGCCTTGGTCCAAACATGGACAAAGGAGCTGAATTCCAGAGGTGAGGTGAGAGTGACTGCCCTTGACATCAAGGCAGCATTTGAGCGAGTGTGGCATCAAGGAGCCCTAGTAAAACTGAAGTCAATGGGAATCAGGGGGAAAACGCTCCACTGGCTGGGGTCAGACCTAGCACAAAGGAAGATGGCTGTGGTGGTTGAAGGTCAATCATCACAGCCCCAGGGCATCACTGCAGGAGTTCCTCAGGGCAGTGTCCTAGGCCCAACCATCTTCAGCTGCTTCATCAATGACCTTCCCTCCAACATAAGGTCAGAAATGGGGATGTTCGCTGATGACTGCAGTGTTCAGCGCCATTCACAACTCCTCAGATAATGAAGCAGTCCATGCCCACATGCAACAAGACCTGGACGACGTTCAGGCTTGGGTTAATAAGTGGCAGGTAACATTCACGCCACTGAAGTGCCAGGCAATGACTATCTCCAACCAACAAGAGTCTAACCACTTCCCCTTGACATTTAATGGCATTACCATCGCCGAATCCCCCACCATCAACATCCTGAGGGTCACCATTGACCAGAAACTTAACTGGACCAGCCACATAAACACTGTGGCAACAAGAGCAGGTCAGAGGCTAGGTATTCTGTGGCGAGTGTCTCACCTCCTGACTCCCCAAAGCCTTTCCACTATCTACAAGGCACAAGTTAGGAGTGTTTTGGAATACTCTCCACTTGCCCGGACGAGTACAGCTCCAACAACACTCAAGAAGCTCAACATCATTCAGGACAAAGCAGCCCGTTTGATTGGCACCCCATCCACCACCTTAAACATTCACTACCTCCACCACCGGTACCGTGGCTGCAGTGTGTACCATCTACAAGATGCACTGCAGTAACTCGCCAAGGCTTCTCCGGCAGCACCTCCTATCCCACGACCTCTTCCACCTAGCAGGACAAGGGCAGCAGGCGCATGGGAACACCACCACCTCCAAGTTTCCCTCCAAGTCACACACCATCCTGACTTAGAAGTATATCGCTGATCCTTCATCGTCGCCGGGTCAAAATCCTGGAACTCCCTACCTAACAGCACTCTGGGAGTACCTTCACCACACGGACTGCAGCGGTTCAAGAAGGCAGCTCACCACCACCTTCTCAAGGGCAACTAGGGATGGGCAATAAATGCTGGCCTTGCCAGTGATGCCGAGATCCCATAAGCGAATTTAAAAAAATCAAAAATATGGACGCTGAGCCAAGGAAGGAGATATTAGGAGGAGTGATCAAAGCTCAGATTAAGGCCTCAAGCAATTCATATTTACCATGTATTGGTTGCTCATGGTCATATCTCCATACATGTGCAGCGACTACATCCAATACTCTAAAGCAAGGGAATCAAATTGTTGCTGTTGTCTCAGCTGTTTCTCTGCACTCCTGTGGAAATGGATGAACCTGCAAACTTTTCAAAACAGTGTATCACTCACCTCTGGAATACAGCTGCACGTGCTCCCTTGTCCTGCGCTTGAAACACCCATGGGGAAGATTTCTTCTGTACGTTATTCATAGCAAAATTATAAACATTCTTTATAATAACAGTGGAAATGTTCCGCTAGTGGCCAACAAAAACGAATGGCTGCTTGCACATGTACAGCAATTATAGTCAACCATTACTTCCCTAAATCACTTTGCAGCATTGCACATTTACTCTTTCTCTGAGTATAATATGACATGCACAGCCTGCATCTGCTTCCCTAAGATTTTCTTTCTATTGGCTTGCTGTATGTCTGCATAACCCATTCATTTGATTTTCCTTTAATAGTATTCTGCCTATTGCTTGCGGTGCAAATATCATGGCCCTGAAATTCCGTTACCTACGGGTGAGTACGCGCTGTGTACTCACCCGTAGGGCCAACGGAAGTGCCGGTTTTGCGCATGCACTGCGCATGCGCTGGAAACCGGAACTTCCATTCTCTTGAAGGAAGGGGGTTCACAGGTCAACCGCGTGTGCGAGAGAGGCAGCGCGCACGCATCGAACTTCCGTTTTTTTCTCAGTTGATGCAGTGCGGGTACGTCCCTAGCAGCTGCGCATGTCAAATCTATGAATGGAGATTCCCTGCTCCAATTGGCTCCCCATGGCCCACGTGATCCCAGGGACGCTGCGAACTAGCTTCGCCCCTGGGATACGCGAGCCCTGCACACCGGCAGCTGGAGCAGGCACAGGAATGGAATTCTGCACGGGCCCAGAGCATAACGGTAGGCTCGCTTCTTAAGTGCAGGTCGGGGGCTTGCACCCGCGGGAAGCCTCCGACCGGAATTTCTGGGCCATCATATTTTAAGTTTATAAACAACCGCTTAGTTTGCTTTTGTTAAAGTTTGGTTCCAGTGTGACTTAGAACAGTGGTCCAATATATTTTGTTGGCAAGTTCAGAATATATGGTGTGACGCAAGTTACCTGGATCCATCTCCCAATAATTGGCTGAATTTGTTTACTGGCACTAAACATTTACCTCTGTGTTAAATCAAAATCAGAATATATGAACTGGCATTAATACCATTTAAAATAGCCGAGACTGTCACTTTCTACAAAGCAGTCAGTCAGCATAGAGATTACCGGCATTTGAGATATCTGAGACAACATTTTCAGAAAGTAAAGTGAGTTAACATACTATGTGTAGACTAGAAATTACTGTTGATGATATTACAACAACAACAACTTGCATTTATATAGCGCCTTTAACATCGCAAAAAGTCCCAAGGCGCTTCACAAGAATGTTATCAAACAAAATTTGACACCGAGCCACGTAAGGATATTAGGATAGGTGACCAAAAGCTTGTTCAAAGAGATAGGTTTCAAGGTGCGTCTTAAAGGAGGAGAGAGAGGTAGAGAGGCAGAGAGGTTTAGGGAGGGAATTCCAGAGCTTAGGGCCTAGACAGCTGAAGGCACGGCCATCAATAGTGGAGCAATGAAAATCAGGGATGTGCAAGACGCCAAATTTGGAGGAGCGCAGAGATCTTTGAGGGTTGTAGGGCTGGAGGAGGTTCTCTCTTAGGCAGTCCCTTGGAACCGAGGATGACTTGCTTCCACACTAAAAATGAGTTCGCAGGTGACTGATGAGTCCAATGCGGGACCTACAGTCTCTGTCACAGGTGGGGCAGATGGTGTTTGAAGAGGCGGGCGGGTGGGGTGCTTGGGTTGACGTGCACTCCTTCCGCTGTTTGCGCTTGGCTTCCGCTTGCTCCTGGCGAAGAGACTCAAGGTGTTCGGCGCCTTCCCAGATGCTTCTCCTCCACTTTGTGCGGTCTTGGGCCAGGGATTCCCAGGTGTCGGTGGGGATGTTGCACTTTTTCAAGGAGGCTTTGAGGGTGTCCTTGAAGCGTTTCCTCTGCCCACCTGGGGCTCTCTTGCCGTGTCAGAGCTCCGAGTAGAGCGCTTGTTTTGGAAGTCTCGTATCGGGCATGCGGACGATATGGCCCATCCATCGGAGCTGATCGAGCGTGGTCAATGCTTCGATGCTGGGGATGTTGGCCTGATGTTGGTGCGCCTATCCTGCCAATGGATTTGCAGGATCTTGCGGAGGCAGCGTTGGTGGTACCTCTCCAATGCTTTGAGGTGCCTGCTGTACATGGTCCATGTCTCTGAAGCATACAGGAGGGCGGGTATCACTACTGCTCTGTAGACCATGAGCTTGGTGCCGGGTTTGAGGTCCTGGTCTCCAAACACTCTCTTCCTCAGGCGACCGAAGGCTGCACTGGCACACTGAAGGCGGTGTTGGACTTCGTCATCGAGGAGGTTACAGAGATAGGGAGGGGCAAGGCCATAAAAGCATTTGAAAACAAGGATTAGAATTTTAAAATCGATGCATTGCCGGACCAGGAGCCAATGTGGGTCAGCAAGCACAAGGGTGATGGGTGAACAGGACTTGGTGCGAGTTAGGATATGAGCAGCAGAGTTTTAGGTGAGCTCAGGTTTAAGTGTGCAAGGTAAGAGGCTGACCAGGAGAGCATTGAAATAGTTGAGTCTGGAGATAACAAAGGCATGAATGAGGATTTCAGCAGTAGATATTGCAGAGGTGGAAGTAGGCGGTCTTGGTGATTGAGTGGATATGGAGTCGGAAGCTCAGATCAGGGTCAAATAGGTCGCCAAGTTTGCGAACGGTCTCATTTAGCATCAGACAGTGGCCAGGGAGGGGGATGGAGTCGGTGGCTAGGAACAGAGTTTGTGGCGGGGACCGAAGACAATGGCTTCGGTCTTTCAAATACTTAGTTGGGGGAAATTTCTGCTGGACAAGCAGCGTGACAAATCAGAGGCAGTGGAGAGGTCGAGAGAGATGGTGGTAAGGGAGAGCTCGGTGTCATCAGCATACATTTGGAAACTGACACTGTGTTTTCGGACAATGTTGCTGAGGGCCAGTAGGTAGATGAGAAATAGGAGGGGCCAAGGATAGATCCTTGGGCGACTCCAGATATAATGGTGTGGGAGCAGGAAGAGAAGCCATTGCAGGTAATTCTCTGGCTATGACTAGCTTGATAGAAATGGAACCAGGTGAGGGCAATCCCACCCAGCTCTACGATGGAGGAGAGACTTTGGAGGCGGCTGGTGTCATCAACCATATCATGCAGACAAGTCGTGAAGAATGAGGAGGGATAGTTTACCCTGGTCACAGCCACATAGGATCTCATTTGTGACTTTGATTAGAGCCATTTCAGTGCTGTGGCAGGGGCAGAAACCTGATTGGAGGGGTACAAACATGGAGTTGTGGGAAAGATGGGCACGGATTTGGGAGGCAAGAAGTCGTTCAAGGACTTTGAAGGGGAAAGGGAGATTGGAGATAGGGTGGTATTAGTGGACTAACACTTAATACATTTGTATGATATTATTTTGCTATATTAGTGGAGGCATCAACTAATTTAATATAGACAAGTTAATTTTTCACCTAGTGGACAGAGAAATTTCACACATATATGTTAAATGTTCATCCACTAATATCATCAACAATAATCTTTAGGCTTACATGCTATAAGTAGATAAAATACATTTGCCCAGAATTTGCGGCCAGCAGTGAAGCGAAGGCATTAGCTACTGGCCCCGAAGTATGCTCCACACAGGGATCTCACAATCCCTGTGTCAAGAACTTCAGGTTTTCCGAACTTGAATTCAATTCAATGGAACTTAATGGGGATCACCTTGTGCGAACTGCTGTGACGTCAACAGGCTGTCTAAACAGCCAATCAAAAGGCAGAATTCTCACAGACAGCGAACAAGAAAGTGGGTAAGCTCTTAAAATTCTAACATTTTAAAATAGTTAGAGAGAGCAAAACAAAGATTGGTGTTCTTACATGGGGAAAAGGCAAACCTAAAATAAAGATACACAAACTTAAAAAAAAAAGTAAAAACATTTTTTGAAAAGTTTTTTAAAATGTTAATTTTTATTAAAATGGACAAATTTGACACTGCACAAAATTAAAATTAGTTTTCTAGGCCCTTAACATTTGTTTAGCAGTCTGTTAAAATCCCAGTTACAACTAATCCCTTTGGGTCTAACTTTTAGTGGGGAATTTAACAGCGGAAGAGCCAAAGCTTTCGTCAGTTTCAATGATTCGCGAGATTTCACTGATTGCCCGCTCTGTGCCGGCCAGTTTTGAAGCTGTCATTGACAGACCGCAACTTTGCGATTTCCACATGCGCTTGCATGTACTGAGAGTATGACATCATACCGACCCCAAATTCAGGACCATTGAGTTTTTTTAAATAAATGTAAGAAGTGTCTTGTCTCTGCTCTGAGTTGTAAAAGTGTGACTAGAATAGAAATGTGTATCCTCTTTATCTTGATCCTCATACATATTTGTAATGTTCATGCCAAGGGCACTTCTAAGCCTAATTAAAACAGCAGATGGAGCCCTGAGCACATATAAGCACCTTATGCATAAAACCAATAGAAAATATAAGGGAGTTTTCCTCTCCCCAGACAAGGGCAAAAGGAAAAAACGACAGAGGGCTGTTACATCAGATCTTCACCCCCATTCAGCTTCCCAGTATTTCCTGGTGCTTCTCCATAAAGCGTTACTGGCTCGGCCTGATTATTTTAATGGGATGGGAGAGGGCATTCCCTGGCATTCCACCTATTTACTGCGGATTTCACTCGATTGGCGCCGCAGCACATAGGCATCGAATGGAACCTATCACTGTGGCCTGCCCTCAGATGCTCACCAACCAGAAGATCTGCAGGGGCCAGGGGCAGGCTGAAGACAATACAGGCATGTCAAAAACATTTTTCAAAACTTCCCCCCTCCCCACCACCCAGAAAAAGCTGTTTTGTGGCACACTGCACCTTCTAGCTTATGATAGAGATCGGTAGCCAGAAGGCCCCGATCTCAGCCCAAGGACTGAGAGGTCCGCAGCTGTGCCCAGAGAGGAAAATCATTCAGAATAATACATGCTTAGCATCTGGGAGAGAGGAGCTGCTGTGTACTGCATGTCGATTGACAATAACAACACAAAATAGGTGAGAGCAGGGTTGGAAAATTTTACTCATCAACTAGCCTAGGAAAAGTTGTTTTCCATCTTTAGTGAGTCTCAAATACAAAGCCAAGTAGCATCAATTTATTTACCCCTCCATCTCTTCTAATGCTATTTTTTATTCTCCAGCTGGATCCAGTCCTGTGTTGCCTACTACATCTCTGCCACTTTTACAAGCTTATCAACTGTACAGAAGCTAATTTTCATTCTCTCCATCCCTGGAAAAAACTTTCAGCTTTTCAATAGGCGCTCTAATGTCTAAATCCCTCTCCCCTGCACTCTGCCCTCTACAATACTACTGCTGCTGTCAGCAGCTCCGTTAGCTCTACCTTTGATAGCCTCTTAAGCTCCTGGGGGGAAAAATTCAGTTGGTTTGCGCCTCCCGTTAGCGCCTTAAGAGGGCGTTAATGGGGCGCAAAGCAACTAGCGCCCGGGCGCGGCGATATCTGCGCCTCTCGCGAAATTGACCAGACATTTTGCAGCAGCGCTAAACACTACCGCCACGATCTCCTGCGCCGGCAAATCGTGACGTCAGTTGAGTGCGCAACGCCCCGGTAGCGCCCCGGAGCGGATATTGAGTGGCGCCCCCTGCCTTACCGCCTGCCGCTAGCAACGACAGGTTGAGGGGAGCGTTTTGCAGTCACGAAGGGACTGGAAGAGCGCTATTTAAAGGCGACCGCTTCCTGCCTTTTATTGTTGGTGATATTTTTGCACCACGCATTCTGAGAGAGAGAGAGACTTCTGGAGAGATTCAACGCTGTGTGAAGGAGTTTTGGGTACTGAACAGCACTTTGCAGGTTTATTTTGATTTGCCCTTCCTTGTATCAATTTAGAAGAGACTGTGGGGGCTGCACTCTGAGCTCTTTCCCTGGTTCTCTCCATTGTTCTTTCCAGCAGATTTGATGTACAGGTCTCTCCAGGCCGAGATTCAAGGCTGCAATGAGCAGGATGTGGATGGAAAGCAAGATCAACCCTTCCCTTTAAGAACTGTCCGGCGCCATTGTGTGTGTGTTCCATTGCTGACTGACATCACATGAGCTTCGCCAGCGCTCTGAGGTAGTGCCTCGCTCCTCGGCCTTTGTGCCTTAAGACAGGTGTGAAGCGCCTGATTTAGTGCTCCAATCACCTCCAGGGGCGATAAAAGTCAAGTTTGCAGTCGGAGGCGATAATTAGCGCCAGGCGCTAAACTTTGCGCACAGCCGATAATTGTGTCCCAAACGGGGCGATACTGAATTTTTCCCCCCAATTCTCTCAGGGTCTCCCGCCCCCTCTAGCTTCCCCTCCAATACTGCTCCCCTTTCCACAACCTCAAATCCAAAGATCACAGTCTTGAGCATATCTGGTAGACAACCAGCCTGATTATCCACTACCTAGGTTTTACTACCAAAAGGAATACATTTCCATGTCACCCTCTCCAAAGCAACGATCCTAGACTTTTCTTTACAATGACAAATAGCCTCCACCAACTCCCTATACCTGCCCCTTCTATCCACAACTCCAACATCAAGTGCAAGAAGCTTATGGACTTAAAATCGAGTCTTTCTGCATTGCCATCTTAGTTGCTGTCTTCCCCTTTATCCCCTCCTCTTTCCAGCCTCTTCCTCATCCCAGTGCTGACCCTCATGTTACACCACAAATTATCAGCCATCTTTCCCCTCAGCACGCTTATCCATGAGATCCATCTGCTACTTCCTTGAACCCTCCCCACCAAATTTCTGAATACTCTACTACCTCTACTTGCCTCAATCCATGCTGACATTATAAAGGTGTCCTTTGCTCAAACCTTTCTCAAAATACCCGATTCAACACCTTTGTTTCCCAACTACCAGCCCATATCTAACCTCTTTTTCCTCTCCAAATTCCTTGAACAAATTGTTGCCACCCAGCTCCATGCTCACCTAAACCAAAAATGCCCTCTTTTGAATTCCTACAATCTGGTCTGCACTTGACCCACACCAACAAGTCAGCCTTAGTCAAAGACACTAAAAACTTGCTTTATTTACCCTGGGTAGGCTCAGTGAAAACAGGGTGAAACGTGCTCCACTGCCCAGCACTAACCTGCCTTAATTGCAATTTTAACTTAATTGCACTAGTGTGATTCTTTTTAAAACTCCTTACACCAGCCACCCTTTTGGTCTGAGGGACAGTGTCAATATAATGGCAAATGGTGCTGAAATACAGTCAGTTTTTAGATCGGAACTCCTTTTATATAAAGCTCTTACTGCCATCCTAGAGCTGAAGTTCTCGGGGCTAGATACAAAATAATTTTAGAGCTGACATCCCTCATTTATATGGGCACAAAAATTCAGCAACAAAATATCAGAACGTTTACTGAAAACAGCAATTCCACAACTGTCGTGTCACACGTGAACAGTAAAGTGAGCTCTCGAAAATGAGTCGAAAGCTTTTTAAACCTTTTCTCTCCAAAATGTTCACAAATTATAAGCCAACAACATGTTTTACTAGTGCCCACTGTAATAAAGTATTGTATATGTGATTGCAGTCACATGGACAATACTCACAAAGTGATATGATTTAAAACTTAATGTATGGAAATAAATAGAGAAGATTTGCTCTAAACTGGTACTTGAATTTTCACAATAATGCTTTATATGGTAAAGAATAGAAATAGTTTTTCCAATGGATAATGTTTAATCTTAAGTAGGTTTTATCTCAAGTGTTCGACTGGATTTGATTAGGAATCCTTAAGAAGACCATTATTTTTCCCATACCACATCACTGTCTGCACAGTGTTAAATGGCACATTTATTCCATGGCCCACGGATTATCTGGATGATGATGATAAATATTTATTTAATAAACAAATTATACTGAATTAGATCTGCCATTGTGATCCAAATGCCCACAAAATAGTTATGAACAGTTGTTGAACGTTATTTGTAACTGATTTACTTAACCCTTTACTGTAATTAAAATATTTAAGACCTTTATGTATGATTGGATCTTGGAGGTCGATGAAAGATCTCAATAATCCTAATGAGTTTGAAAGTTTAAACAAATCACCAACTATACTTCATTTAATTCACGAGCTGGATGTATACTATTTAGCATTCCAGGTCATAGAGTCAGAGTCATAACGGCACAGAAGGAGGCCATTCAGCCCATCGAGTCCGTGCCGGCTCTCTGTAGAGCAATCCAGTCAGTCCCATTCCCCCACTCTATCCCCGTAGCCCTGCAAGTTTATTTCCCTCAAGTGCCTATCCAGTCTCCCCTTGAAAGCATTGAGTGTCTCTGCTTCCACCACTTCCGTCGGCAGCGAATTCTAGGTCATCACCATTCGTTGTGTAAAAAAGTTTTTCCTCACATCCCCCTGTATCTCTTGCCCAAAACCTTAAATCTTGGTCCCCCAGTCCTTGTACCATCAACTAGTGGGAACAGCCTTTCCCCGTCTAGCCTATCCAAACCCGTCATAATCTTGTACACTTCTATCAAATCACCCCTCAACCTCCTTTGCCCTAATGAAAACAAATTCAGCTTCTCCAACCTGTCCTTGTAGCTAAGATCCCCCATCCCCGGAACCATTCTGGTAAATCTCCTCTGCACCCTCTCAAGGGCCTTCACATCCTTCCTAAAGTGTGGTGACCAGAACTGGAAGCAATACTCCAGTTGTGGCCTAACCAGCGCTTTATAAAGGTTCAGCATAACTTCTCTACTTTTGTACTCAATACCTCTATTTATGAAGCCCAAGATCCCATATGCTTTGTTAACCACTCTCTCAATATGTCCTGCCACCTTCAGGGACCTATGCACATTAACTCCCAGGTCCCTCTGTCCCTGCACACTCTTTAAAACTGTGCCATTAAGTGTATATTGCCTCTCCCTGTTCCTTCTGCCAACATGCATCACCTCACACTTCTCTGTATTAAATTCCATCTGCTACTTGTCTGCCCATTCTGCTAGCCTTTCTATGTCCTGTTGCAGTCGATTGATATCATCATCACTGTTTGCCACACCCCCAAGCTTGGTGTCATCGGCAAATTTAGAAATTCTACTCTGTATTCCAATATCCAGGTCATTTATGTATATCAAAAAAAGCAGTTGCCCCAGCACTGACCCTTGGGGAACACTATTGTCTACCATCCTCCAGTCTGAAAAACAGCCATTTACACAACTCGCTGCTTTCTGTCTTTAAGCCAATTCTTTATCCAAGCTGCCACTGACCCATCTATTCCATGAGCCTCAATTTTGTTAACCAGCCTTCTATGTGGTACTTTGTCAAACGCCTTCTGAAAATCCATGTAGACAACATCCATTGCATTCACTTCATCAATCCTCCCTGTTACTTCATCAAAAAATTCAATTAGAGTCATAGGGGGAAAAATTAAGTTGGTTGCGCCTCCCGTTAGCGCCTTAAGAGGGCGCTAATGGGGCGCAAAGCAACTAGCGCCCGGGCGCGGCGATGTTTGCGCCGCTCGCGAAATTAACTAGACATTTTGTGGCAGCGCTAAACACTACCGCCACGATCTCCTGCGCCGACAGATCGTGACGTCAGTCGAGTGCGCAACGCCCCGGTAGCGCCCCAGAGCGGATATTGAGTGACGCCCCCTGCCTTACCGCCTGCCGCTAGCAACGACAGGTTGAGGGGAGCGTTTTGCAGTCAGGAAGGGACTGGAAGAGCGCTATTTAAAGGCGACCGCTTCCTGCCTTTTATTGTTAGTGATATTTTTGCACCACGCATTCTGAGAGAGAGAGAGACTTCTGGAGAGATTCAACGCTGTGTGAAGGAGTTTTGGGTACTGAGCAGCACTTTGCAGGTTTATTTTGATTTGCCCTTCCTTGTATCGATTTAGAAGAGACTGTCGGGGCTGCACTCTGAGCTCTTTCCCTGGTTCTCTCCATTGTTCTTTCCAGCAGATTTGATGTACAGGTCTCTCCAGGCCGAGATTCAAAGCTGCAATGAGCAGGATGTGGATGGAAAGCAAGATCAACCCTTCCCTTTAAGAACTGTCCGGCGCCATTGTGTGTGTGTTCCATTGCTGACTGACATCATATGAGCTTCGCCAGCGCTCTGAGGTAGTGCCTCGCTCCTCGGCCTTTGTGCCTTAAGACAGGTGTGAAGCGCCTGATTTAGCGCTCCAATCACCTCCAGGGGCGATAAAAGTCAAGTTTGCAGTCGGAGGCGATAATTAGCGCCAGGCGCTAATCTTTGCGCCCAGCCAATAATTGCGCCCCAAATGGGGCGATACTGAATTTCTCCCCCATAGAGTTATACAGCACAGAAAGAGGCCCATCGGCCCATCGTGTCCGCGCCGGACATCAAGCCCTGTCTATTCTAATCCCATTTTCCAGCACTTGGTCCATAGCCTTGTATGCTATGGCATTTCAAGTGCTCATCTAACTGCTTCTGCCTGGGATACATCTCGTCTGGGCCTGGGGATTTATCCATTTTTACGCACACTAAAACCGTTAGTACCTCCTCCCTCTCAATACTAATTTGTTCAAGTATATCACAATCGCCCTGCCTGATTTCTATGCCTACATTGTCCTTCTCCATAGTGAACACAGATGCAAAATATTCATTTAAAACCTCACATATATCTTCCGGCTATACACATTAGATTAGTTAAACACGATCTTCCTTTTACAAATCCGTGTTGGCTCTCCTTAATTAGCTTAAACCTCTCCAAGTGCCCGTTAATTTTTTCCTTGATTATTGTTTCTAAAACTTTACCCACCACTGATGTTAAACTGACTGGCCTGTAGTTACTAGAATTGTCCTTACACCCTTTCTTGAACAATGGTGTCACATTTGCCACTTTCCAATCCTCAGGCACCTCCCCCGCATCTAGGGAAGATTGGAAAATTATGGCAAGCGCTTCCGCTATCACCTCCCCGAATTCCCTTAGCAACCTGGGATGCAAACCATCTGGACCAGGCGACTTGTCCACTCTAAGCATACCCAGCCTTTCTAGTACATCCTGTCTATCAATTTTCACCCCTTCCATTGCTTCTACCTTTTCCACTTCTACCGATATTTTGTCAGCATCCACCTCCTCAGTTAACACCGATACAAAGTACTCATTGAGTATTCTAGCCTTGCCTTGCGCCTCTAAGCATATCTCACCTTCTTTGTCTCTAATAGGCCCCACCCCACCTCTTACTACCCGCTTACTGTTTACATGCCGGTAGAACATTTTTGGTTCCCTTTTATGTTAACCGTCATTCTACTCTCATATTCTCTCTTTGCCAATCTTATTTTCATCTTCACATCCCCTCTCAACTTATTGTATTTGGTCTGGTTCTCCCTTGAAGAATTCACCTGACATGCATCATACATCCTCTTTTTTTGTTTCATCATCTTCTCTATCTCCCTCGTCATACAAGGAGCCCTTGCTTTGGTTCCCTTACCCTTCCCTCCTGTTGCAATGTACCTAGCCTATACTTGGAACATCACCTCCTTAAAGATCCCCCATTGTTCCGTTACAGTTTTTCCTGTCAGTCTTTGGTTCCATTTTACCCTGGCTAGATCCTTTCGCATCCCATTGAAGTTAGCCCTATTCCAGTTTAGAAGTTCCACTCTAGATTGTTCCTTGCTCCTCTCCATTGCTAATCTAAATCTTATGTTACGATGATCACTCGTACCCAAGTGTCCTCCCACAGGCACTTGGTCGACCTGGCCCACCTCATTCCCCAGCACCAAATCCAGCAATGCCTCCTTCCTAGTTGGGCCAAGAACATATTGGTCAAGGAAATTCTCCTGAATACATTTCAGAAATTCCTCCCCGTCCTTTCCCTTTACCCTAGCATTATCCCAATCGATATTTGGGTAATTAAAGTCCCCCAATATCATTACTCTATAGCTCTTGCATAGCTTTGCGATTTCCCTGCAGATTTGCTCCTCTACCTCCTTCTCACTATTTGGAGGCCTATAGAATACCCCCAATAACGTGATCATACCCTTTTTGCTCCTCCAACTCTAACCAAATGGATTCTGTCCTTGTCTCCTCAAGAACATCCTCCCTTTCCAACACTACAATGTCTTCCTTAATCAGCACTGCCACCCCACCTCCCTTTTTTCCTTCTCTATCTTTTCAGAACACTTTGTACCCTTGAATATTAAGTGCCCAGTCCTCACCATTTTTTAGCCACGATTGCAACAACATCATATTGCCACACGGCTAATTGTGCTTGTAGCTCACCAACCTTATTCACCACACTTTGTGATATGGACAATGACCTCTGGCTGTTCACCCTCCCCCCTCAGAGTGTCCTGCAGCCGCTCAGTGACATCCTTGACCCTGGCACCAGGGAGTCAACATACCATCCTGGAGTCATGTCTACAGCCACAGAAATGC
Source organism: Squalus acanthias (assembly GCA_030390025.1). Taxonomy (NCBI): domain Eukaryota; kingdom Metazoa; phylum Chordata; class Chondrichthyes; order Squaliformes; family Squalidae; genus Squalus; species Squalus acanthias. The sequence continues at coordinate 98,259,072 of CM059428.1, forward strand.
CTGTCTGCTTCCCTAACTATCGAATCCCCTGCCACTATTGCTCTTCCACTCTTTTTCCTGTGCAGCTGAGCCACCCATGGTGCCGTGGACTTGAGTCTGGCTGCACTCCCCAGAGGAACCATCGCCATCACCAGTACTCAGAACAGAATACTGGTTGGAGAGCGCGATGTGATCCAGGGGCTCCTGCACTACCTGCCTGGTCCTCTTCTTCTGTCTGGCGGTCACCCATTCCCTCTCTGCCTGCATACTCTGAAACTGCGGGGTGACCACCTCAAAAACTTCCCACATGGCACAGGAGGTGCACTCCACAGGAATGAGCTGCCCTGCCATGCCTCTATTTAATAGACTAAGAACTAACCCAGCAGAAATAAACTTAAAACTTAACAAAAAACACTCCCAAGCTACTCACCAATCAGCTCTTTCCCTCTATTTAATAGGCTAATAACTAACTTAGCAGAAATAAACTTATAAACTTAAAAAATTACACTCACCAGCTACTCACCAATCAGCTCCTTCCCTTGTGCCGATGTCACTTTTTTTACCCTGACGTCACTTTTTCAAAAATGCTTCTGTTGAGTTGCTGCCGCTCCTTTGAACTGCTCCACTCTCGCTGTGCTCCCTCCAGGTCCGCTCCTTCCGGTCTCAGGTAGCAATCATTGTGTTGTTTATACACTGTATTGGCTGTCACAAAGCTGTAAACTTAATTAATTACACTTTACTTAATAAATTGAAAATCTAGCAAAGCTATCCTACCCTAGTAAACTGAGTGACTGCTTTCTTTACAGGCATTGATGCACTGTCAGTCAAATCAGTGTCTCTTCCCCATAGCCATTGCAGCATGGGGGATGGGGCGGGGGAGGGAGAATTCCCACAGGGCTCTCCCAATCTTCCATAACTTCTGTGGAAACCCTGGAGAAACAGCATTTTTTTTTTTAGCCATTTGCATTGTTTTTCCAGGAGGGTCCAATGATTTTCTGACACAGATACAACAGTAGATTGGAAATTCCAGCTACAGATGTTTAAAGTACAGCAGGAGGCCATTCAGCCTTTGGCCGGAATATTGTGGGTCCATATGGGCGCGATCGGAGGTGGGTCAGGTGGGAAATTTGAAATACCTTGGAGAGGGTCGGAAACCCGCCGTCATCCCGCTCCCCACGTGCCTTTCCCTCGGGCGCGTTTGCCAGCGCGGCAGCGACCTGTACGGCACAGGCTGGTGACCTAATTTAAATCATTAACAGGTACTTGTCAGACCCTGAAGAGCCTTTTTAACCCTACCTTTCAAATTTCCCTGAATGGCCATGGGAATCACGCAGCTCGGGAACCATGTCTGTCAACCTGAGGTGGAAGTTGAGCGGCCATTGATCCAGCTGATTAGTTGACAGCATGAAATGTGCTATAAAACCTCCCACCTCACAGCTGATCAATTTCCTCAGGCAGAAGCTGTTGGTGACTGCACAGATTTAGCTTTCTACAGGCTGCAAGTGTTTCCAGCAAAGTCGCCATCCAGTCTCACCTCATTGGTAGAATCTATCACACCATTGACAGATTGCTTCTCTCATCTTTACTTGGCCTGCCATCCATTCCATCAGCATGGGTGCCCTTTATACTGTCTCACCTTGATCCTCAGAATCGGATCACGATGAACCCCAACACCAGTAGCACCAACAACAACACCACCAATCTTCTCCTCAACCACCTGATGCTGCAGAAGACAGAGGGCATCAACACAGGGTTGCACCACGCCGCAGGTGATACCCCCAACACAGATATACAGGCAGAGGATGAGCTTCCTCAATATGACGGAGCAGCAGTGCCAAAGGAGGCTCAGGCTATCGCGCCAGGACATCACAGACATTTGCACATTGCTCAAGCAAGACCTGCAGCCCAGAGGAGCGGGTGGACACGCCTTACCAGTGGCTGTCAAAGTCACCAACGCCCTCAACTTCTTCGCCTCAGGCTGTCTTCCAGGATTTGCAGCAGACATTTGTGGCATCTCACAGTCGGCCGCCCTCAGATGCATCACACAGGTCACCGATACCCTCTTTGAAAAGTCAGCCAATTATATCAACTTTGCCACTGATGAAGCCAGTGTTACTGAGTGGGCACTCGGCTTTGTCACTCTGAATGACTTCCCACAGGTGCAGGATGTCATCGACTGCACACATGTGGCCATCAGTGCATCCCATCATCACCCAGGAGTCTTTGTCAACCCCAAGAGCTTCCACTCCCTCAATGTGCAGCTGGTCTGCAACCACAGGAAGATCATCATGCAGGTGTGCGCCAGCTTCCCTAGCAGCTGCCATGACTCTTTTGTGCTGCACCAGTCCACCCTCCCTCAGCTCTTCGCTCCTCCAAACAGACTTTCCGGCTGGCTGCTTGGAGACAAGGGCTATCCACTGAAGACGTGGCTCATTACACCCTTGAGGAGGCCAAGTACTGAGGCCGAGGAGAGATATAATGAAAGCCACATTTCCACCAGATGTGTCATAGAGCAGACAATAGGCATGTTGAAGATGCGCTTCAGATGCCTTGACAGATCTGGAGGAGCCCTTCAGTACGCACCAGCCAGGGTCTCCAGAATCGTCATGGTCTGCTGCGCCCTGCACAACAAAGTGCAGCAGCGAGATTAATGCTGCATGAGGAGCAAGGCAATGAGCGCACAGCCTCTTCAGAGGAGGAGGAGCAGGAGAAGGGGGATCATCAGCTGGAAGACGAGGAGGAGGAGGAGCTGGAGGAACCGGCGGGCCAGATCCCACCAGCACCCGAGCACATTTTTCCCTGGAAGGTCAGAGATGGCCTCATCCTGGCCAGATTTACTTAACTTTAATCAGTATACCCATATGGCTGCCATATGCTGTACCAGGTCCCCACCACCCCACAGAAGCACCATAAAGCATCCCCACAATGACCAAGCCATTCCTTTGACACTGACCACCATTGCTGGAGGTACCATTATGTCTCACCATTCACTGCAACTTACTAAGCCACTTCCAAAGGTGCACACGAATTTGTCCAAGTGGTGAAAATAAAGATTTTTATGATTGACAGCACATTAACAGAAACTTTACATAAACATTGACTAAAACACCCAAGTGGCAACCGTTGTGAACCTACTTGTATGTCATCTTTTTCTTACGCGTGCTTCTACGAGGTGCTACACCTATGGCATCAGAAGAGGTAGAGGCAGCCTGCTCACTTCTCTGTTGTGGCTGCTTAGACACTTTTGGCAGACGTCTTCTGGGTTTTGGAGCCTGTGATGGCCCTGCCAAAGTCTGCTCCTCCTGCGACTGTGCAGGGGCAGACTCGGCCATTGTTGTCCGAGACAGCATCTGGGGCTCTGACTGAGGGGTGGCAATGGGGGAGATGTGTGAGCGCTTTGAGAGGAGCCCGCACTTCCATGTCCCCTCTCACCATCATCCTTCTCATGGGTCACCCGCACTTCCCTGCTAGCAAGGAGCTGGAGAGCATCTTGCTGCACATCAGTGGGGCCATGAGGACCCATGTCTACACTGACATCCCTCCTAAAGAAGAGGTCTATGAGCCTCTGCCATCTATTCTCCATGGATACCATGTGATCCTGTGAGTGGCGCATTAGCTGCTCCATGCAGGTGGCCAGCCTTTCCACGGAAGAGCCTACAGTCGCCATCGCCTGTGACACAGTGGTGCTCATGTTGGAGATGGTTGCCTTCATTCTCTGCACATTTTTAGACATCGTGGTCGCAAAACCTGTCCGAGCCCCCTGCACATCTTCCTGCACCTCCAGGATCGCTCTCTTTCTGGATGGCCGCCGAGGCTCAGCATCTGCATGCAGCTGAGCAGAGTTGGGAGTGTCCTGCGCCCTCTGGCAAGAACTCTCCACTGCTGTCCCTGTCTCCACCATCTGCTCTTACTCACTTATGAGTTATGAGACACCAGGTGACAACTCTCCTCTATCTCGCGTGGCACCCACCGAGATGTGCGTATCTGTGCTGGTGCTGGGTGTGCTTATGTCTGGTGATGGTGTGCCCTAAGAGGCTGGCGGCTCCTCTGAGAGTCATCTTCCTCTTCCTCCTGGACATTGGGGGGTGCTCTTGATGGACCTGTGGGAGAGTAAAGAGATGAGTTAGATATGTCATATGAAGAATGGGTACAGATACCATTGTGCACATGATGACCATTCAGTGGCTGATGACATCAGTCCCCATATGAGTGACTGATATATGCCACGTGGCTGTATGATATGCAATTCTGTCACCAGGTTGCTGAGATGACCCCCTCTCTCCGTCTCCCGCCTCCAGCCGCTCGGCGACTCCCGATATTTCTAACACAGCCTCCTCTGCTGTTGTGAGGGTGGCCAATGATGGAGGGCCACCGCCAGCTCTCTCCCTCTCCCTCTTATTGTGGGCTTTCTTTTCCTGCAAGGAGGGAAAGAAGAGAAGTTTGAGTGAGAGTGATGGAATGAGTGTAAGGAATGGATGGGTTACATCTTTAGAGGGAGACTATGATGGAGTTGGGTGCCAGGCCAAGTGGCCTCCTTGTGTGTTGTTAGTTGGTATGATTGCATTAGGGTGAGGGTGAGTGTGAGGGGTGGCTAGTAAGATGAGGATGTGATAATGTAGATAGAGAGAGAGGGATGGGTGGACGTGCAAGGTATGTTGGTGTGAGTAAAGATGTGCAGGAGTAGGGTTGGGAAGGCAGAGTGATGGGGATGTGATGAGAGGCACAGCAGTATGAAGTTGAGTGTGGCTTTGTACTCACCTTTCCTGATCTAATAAGATCATTGAAACACTTCCGGCACTGCACCCAGGTCCTCCTGACCACATCCCTGCTGTTAATCTCCGCTGCAATTTGGAGCCAGGCTCTTTTTGTCTCCTGTGGAGGTTTCTTCCGCCCATTCGAAGGGAAGAGGACCTCCCTGCGTGCTCTGACTCCCTCCACAATTGTATGGAGGGAGTCATCGGAGAACCTGGGTGCAGCCCTCTGTCTCTGTGCAGTTATCTGTGGAACTGTTTGCAGCAGTCGATTTGTCCAGTGTGCTGCCTGCACACTCCTAGATGAACCTTCAAATGCAATGTGGCCATGGCTCCTTCAAATATCTCGGCTGAAAACGCCTCATGGATGACGTCATCAGACTCGCACCATTTAATAGATCCGGGTAACGCACAGGGCAGGCTTATTTTTTTATTTATTCATTCATGGGATGTGGGCATCGCTGGCAAGACCGGCATTTATTGCCCATTCCTAATTGCCCTTGAGAAGGTGGTGAGCCGCCTTATTGAGCCACTGCAGTCCGTGTGGTGAAGGTTCTCCCAAAATACTGACTTTGTCGCAGCGGTTGTGTACAACTGAGTGGCTTGCTAGGACATTTCAGAGGGTGGTTAAGAGTCAACCACATTGCTTTGGATCTGGAGTCACATATAGGCCAGACTGGGTAAGGATGGCAAGTTTCCTTCCCTAAAGGACATTAGTAAACCAGTTGGGTTTTTATGACAATCCGGTAGTTTCTATGGTCACCATTACTGATACTAGCATTTTTTAAATTCAAGATTTATTTAATTAACTGAATTTCAATCCCCCAGCTGCCGTGGTAGGCTTTGAACTCATGTCTACCGGATTATTAGTCCAGGCCTCTGGATTACTAGTCAAGTAACATAACCACTAAGCTACCGTACCCCCATAATAATGGGGCTTAATAGGGCCCATTAGCGCAAAGTCGATTTCTGGAGCAGAAGGAAGGAACAACAGGGGTCGCGACCTGCCATGGCGACAGCCCGCACCCAACCCGCCCAGGTAAAGAAAATTCCGGCCAATTTGTCACTGTGCCAGCTTTTTGCTAGAGCTATCCAAACTAAATCTACTGCCCTGCTCTCTCCCCATTGCCCTGCCTTTTTCTCTGCTTCAAATGTTGATCTACACGTCCCTTAAAAGATGCAATGGTCTCTGCATCAGCCAATCTCCCTGCCAAAGCATTCTATGCTCAACCAACTCTCGGTAGAAAGAAATTTCTCCTAACCACTATCTTCATTCTCTTAGTGACAGTTTTAAATTACATACCCATTGACTCTCCAAACACAGGAAATAGATTTTTACTATTCACCATATCAAACCTCTTCATTTTTTAAAAAGTCATTAAATCTATTCTTAGCAGCCTCCACTCTACTGGAAATAGTCTCAGTATCTCAAGTGTCTTCTCATAACTATAATATCTCATCCCTGTCATCATCCAGGTGAATCAATGCTGTACACCCTTTATGACTTTAATGATTTTTCTATAATGGGGTGCCCAAAACTACACACAGTTCTCTAACTGTGGCCAAACCATTGCCTTGTACAGATTTATCATTACCTTTTTGCTTTTGTACTCTATACCTCTACTTATAAAACCCAAAATAGTATTGGTCTTTTTAATGGCTCATTCTACCTGAACTTACACCTTCAAGGACTAATGTTCATTTTCAACTACAAGCCCGTATCTAACCTCTTTTTCTCCACACCCTTCAGTGTCTCTCCACTGAGTATATTTTGCCATTCCTTGTTTTAAATTGCATTCTGTTCATTCACTGACCTGTCTGAGTCCTCTTAAAATGCTCCTTATTATTTGCCAAATGTCCTAGTTTTTGTGTCATCAGCAAAGTTCAATATTATGCCCTCATACCCAAGTTCAAATCATCTATATACAACAGTAGATCCTGCACTGACACTGGCTGGAACAACTGCCAAAACTTCTCCAATCCAAGCAATATATGTTAACTCTGGTGCTTTATTTCCTCAAATGTCCTGCATACTACTAGTCTACAATATATGTCATCAAGACGAGTGCTTCATCAGTACAGATCCATCCACAAGCCTCACAACCTCCTGGCACTGAGGTAGCAATAAGTAGGAGTAAGACGCTAGGGGCACATGGGAAAAGAGTTTTAAGCACAAGGGGTAGCCACGGTATTAATAATTAGCGGTACTATTGGGGCATGATGACGGGGCAAATGGTAGTAAATATATACATATCTGGCCAATTGGCATGTTTGTGTATTTCTTGAATATATGCTTCCTGTTATCTGTCTTGTATGGCAGAGTAAAAGAAGCTTTTCTCTTATCTAGCCTATGCTATGCCTGCCTGGAGAGTGCTTGATGGCAATTTTATATCTCTCCATGTACTTGCCCCGCCATATCTCTACAATCTCCTCCAACCCTATATACCGTCCTGACAGCACGGACCTGAGCGGAGGCAGTGGGAGCGGCGGCATAAAGAGAGCTGAGCGGAGAAGGCCCAGGACACAGCGCGGACCTGAGCGGGAGCGGGAGCATAAAGAGAGCTGAGCGGAGAAGGCCCAGGACACAGCGCGGACCTGAGCAGGAGCGGGAGCATAAAGAGAGCTGAGCGGAGAAGGCCCAGGACACAGCGCGGACCTGAGCAGGAGCGGGAGCATAAAGAGAGCTGAGCGGAGAAGGCCCAGGACACAGCGCGGACCCGAGCGGGAGCGGGAGCATAAAGAGAGCTGAGCGGAGAAGGCCCAGGACACAGCGCGGACCCGAGCGGGAGCAGGAGCATAAAGAGAGCTGAGCGGAGACTCAAAAAAACAAAAAACAAGGAGTGACATCAGCAGGTAGATGATTGGTTGGTGAGTATTACAGCTCTTTTGCTCTCTAGGTTAGGTAAGTGGATTAAATTCAGAACTGGGAGAGTGTTAACTACTATAACTTTATTGAATTATTAACTTAAACTAAATTAACTAATTAAAACTAAAAATTAAAAGTAAAAATAATTGTTTGAATAAATACTGTAACTAATCATATAAATAAAATAAGGTTAGATAGGTGTGTAGGTGGTGTGTTGTAATTGCAGCATGTGGGAGTTGGTGGAGACCAACGAGATCCCGAGCAACCACATCTGCGGTAAGTGTCTGCAGCTCGAGGAACTTCGGCTCAGAGTCGTTGAGCTGGAGTCCGAGCTGCAGACATTGCGACGCATCAGGGAAGGGGAGAGTTACCTGGACACTTTGTTCCAGGAGGCAATCACACCCCTTAGGTTATGCAGTACTTTAAAGTTAGTCAATGGTCAGGGACAGGAGGGTGTGACTGCGAGTCAGAAAGGTATGGGGACCCAGGATATAGTGATGGAGGAGCCTCAGCCCTTGACCTTGTCCAACAGGTACGAGGTACTTGCTGCCTGTATGGATGAGAACAAGGACTGCAGGGAGGATGGGCAAACTGACCACGGCACCGTGGTATAGGAGGCCATTCAAGTGGGGGGAGTAAAAAGGAATGTGGTAGTGGTAGGCGACAGTTTAGTCAGGGGGATAGATACTGTTCTCTGCAGCCGCGACAGGGAGTTCCGAAGGTTGTATTGCCTGCCAGGGTTAAGGATATCTCCTCGCAGCTGGAGAAGAACTTGGAGCGGGGGGGGGGGGAGGATCCAGTTGCGGTGGTCCACGTAGGAACCAACGACATAGATAGAACTAGGAATGAGGTTCTGCTGAGGGAGTTTGAGGAGCTAGGATCCAAATTAAAAAGAAGAACCTCAATGGTAATAATCTCTGGATTGTTACCTGAGCCATGTGCAAATTGGCATAGGGACAAACAGATTAGAGGTTTCAATGAGTGGCTCAAAAAGTGGTGTGGGAGGAAGGGGTTTCATAAGAACATAAGAAACAGGAGGAGGAGTAGGCCAATAGGCCCATCGAGCCTGCTCTGCCATTCAATAGGATCATGGCTGATCCAATCTAGGCCTCAACACCACTTTTCCGCTCTCTCCCCATACCCCTTGACTCCCTTGTAGTTCAAATGTCTGTCAATCTCCGCCTTGAATATATTCAATGACTCTGCCTCCACATCTCTCTGGGGTAGAGAATTCCAAAGATTCACGACCCTCTGAGAGAAGAAATTCCTCCTCATCTCCGTCTTAAATGGGCGACCCCTTATTCTGCAACTATGCCGACCTAGTTCTAGATACTCCCACTAGGGGAAACATCCACTCAGAATCCACCCTGTCAATCCCCCTCAGAATCTTATATGTTTCAATAAGATCACCTCTCAGTCTTCTAAACTCCAATGAGTGTAGGCCCAACCTGCTCAACCTTTCATCATATGTCAACCCCTTCATCCCAGGAATCAACCTAGTGAACCTTCTCTGCACTGCCTCCAATGCAAGTATATCCTTCCTTAAATATGGAGACCAACACTGTACGCAGTACTCCAGGTGCGGTCTCACCAGCGCCCTGTAAAGTTGCATCAAAACTTCCCTACTTTTGTACTCCATACCCCTTGCAATAAAGGCCAACATTCCATTAGCCTTCCTAATTACTTGCTGTACCTGCATGCTAACTTTTTGTGTTTCATGTACTAAGACTCCCAGATCCTTTTATACCGCAGCATTTTGTAGTCTCACTCCATTTAAATAATAATAACTTTTTCATTCTTCCTCCCAAAGTGGATAACCTCACATTTTCCCACATTGTACTCCATCTGCCAAATTTTTGCTCACTCACTTAATCTATCTATATCCCTTTGCAGACTCTTGTGTCCTCCTCACAACTTGCTAACCCACCTATCTTTGTATCATCAGCAAATTTGGCTACAGTACACTCGGTCCCTTCATCCAAGTCATTAATATAGATTGTAAATAGTTGAGGCCCCAGCACTGATCCCTGTGGCACCCCACTAGTTACTGATTGCCAACTGGAAAATGACCCATTTATCCCGACTCTCTGTTTTCTGTTAGTTAGCCAATCCCCTATCCATGCCAATATATTACCCCCAACCCAGTGCACTCTTATCTTGTGCAGTAACCTTTTATGTGGCACCTTATCGAATGCCTTCTGGAAATCCAAATACACTACATCTACTGGTTCCCCTTTATCCATCCTGTTTGTTACATCCTCAAAGAACTCTAGCAAATTTGTCAAACACGATTTCCCTTTCATAAAACCATGTTGACTCTGCTTGATTGTCTTATGATTTTCTAAATGTCCTGCTATTACCTCCTTAATAATGGATTCCAGCATTTTCCCGATGACAGATGTTAGGCTAACTGGCCTATAGTTTCCTGCTTTCTGTCTCCCTCTTTTCTTGAATAGTGGCGTTACATTTGCGGTTTTCGAATCCGTTGGGACCTCTCCAGAATCCAGGGAATTTTGGTAGATTACAACCAACGCATCCATTATCTCTGCAGCCACTTCTTTTAAGACCCTAGGATGCAGGCCATCAGGTCCAGGGGACTTGTCGACCTTTAGCCCCATTAGTTTGCCTAGTACTTTTTCCTCTAGTGATAGAGATTGTTTTACGTTCCTCCCTCCCTATAGCCCCTTGATTATCTATTATTATTGGGATGTTTTTAGTGTCTTCTACAGTGAAGACCGATCCAAAATAATTGTTTAGAGTCTCTGCCATTTCTTTATTTGCCATTATTAATTCCCCAGTCTCATCCTCTAAGTGACCAACATTTACTTTAGCTACTCTCATCCTTTTTATATACCTGTAGAAGCTCTTACTGTCTGTTTTTATATTATTTGCTAGTTTACTCTCATACTCTATCTTCTCCCTCTTTATAATTTTTTTAGTCATCCTTTGCTGGTTTCTAAAAATTTCCCAATCATCTGGCCTACCACTAATCTTCGCAACATTGTATGCCTTTTCTTTCAATTTGATACCATCCTTAACTTCCTTGGTTAGCCATGGATGGTGCATCCTTTTTGTAGAGCCTTTCTTTCTCACTGGAATATACCTTTGCTGAGATTTATGAAATATCTCCTTAAATGTCTGCCACTGCTGATCTACCGTCTTACCCATTAATCTATTTCAGTTCATGGGGCACTGGCACCAGTACTGGGGAAAGAGGGAGCTGGGCAAACCAAATTTGCAGGAATAGTGTGGAGGACGAATTCATGGAATGTATACAAGATAGTTTTCTAGATCAGTATGTTGAGGAACCAACTAGGGAACAGACTATTTTAGATCTAGTATTGTGCAATGAGAAAGGGTTAATTAATAACCTTGTAGTAAAGGGGCCTTTAGGGAAGAGTGACCATAATATGATAGAATTTTTTATTGAGTTTGAAAGTGATTTAGTTAAATCCAAAACTAGGGTCTTAAATCTAAACAAAGCAAATTACGTAGGTATGAGGGGCGAGTTGGCTAAGGTAGATTGGGAAACTACATTAAAAGGTATGATGGTAGACAAGCAATGGCTAGCATTTAAAGAATTAATACATAATTTACAACAAATATACATTCCTTTAAGGCACAAAAACCCGACAGGAAAAGTGGTCCAATCGTGGCTAACAAGAGAAGTTAAAGATAGTATTAGATCAAAGGAAGAGGCTTATGATTTTGCCAAAAAGAATAGTAAGCCTGAGGATTGGGAGGATTTTAGAATTCAGCAAGAGAGGACCAAGAAATTGATAAAGAAAGGGAAAATGGAATATGAGAGAAAACCAGCGAGAGACATAGGCTGCAATTTTCTTTGAGGAGGCGGGTTGGCGTCGGGTTGCCTGCTGCCGGTTTCAGCTGCTCCCAATTCACGATTTTAAATTAAGTGGGCTCATTAAGCCCGCCATGCGCGCTACCCAGCCCAATGAGTGGGAGCGGGACTGCTGCTCGCCTCTGCTGACGTCATTCATTCAGTAGTTTTTAAGGGGCCCATGTAGCCTTAGCTTCTCATTTCGTTTGTGCTGCTCTGGAAATCAGCCAGGTGACCATGACTACTGCAAAAGCAAAGGCTGCTCCACGCTTTGATGAGGACTCCCTCCAAGCTCTTGTGGAGGGAGTAAGAGGGCACAGGGAGATTCTGGTCCCTCCCGGAAGCCTCCTCAGCAGACAAAGGCAGCCTGGCTGCAAATTGCTGAGGAGGTCAGCGCTAGATCCTTATGCTCACGCACCTGGGTGCGGTGCTGAAAACGGTTCAATGATCTTCTGCGCTCAGCAAAAGTGAGTATAACATCACACTTACCTTCAATCTGCTTCCCTTCTCTTCTCATCACCAGCACTCTGCATTGTCAGCCTGCTTCTCCACATCCCACCTTACCCTTACTTCTCTTGCATCCCTACCTATCCCTCTCTCTCTATCTACTGAATCACTTCACCATCCTACCAAGAACCCCTCACACTCGCTCTCACTGTTATGCAATGACAACAACAACGCACAGGGAGGCAGCGTCCTCTTGGCACCTCACTCCATCTTGGTCTCCCTCTAAGCTTCTATGTTATGGATTCTTCACACTCACTCTATCAATTCGCTGAAACTCCATTTGTGTCCCTCCTTGCCGGAAAAGATAGCCCACAATAAGAGGGAGAGAGCGACAACAGGAGGAGGGCCACCATCACTCGCAACTTTGACAAGCGCTGAAGAGACTGCTCACGACATCGTGGGAAGTAGCGAGGAGCTGGAAGTGGGGGACAGAGAGACGGGCACAGTACAGGAAGCTGGTGACAGAATAGATTTTTAACCCTCTCATTTAGATTTCATGATTGACTGAAATGGCATATGCTGTTCACGAGATTGACTTTTAATCATCTGCACAATAGGATGTGTCTGCTACCTAAATATCAGGGGAGCTAAATTTGGTTGATTTGCGCCTCCCATTAGCGCCCTAAGAGGGCGCTAACAGGGTGCAAATCAACTAGCGCCTGGGCACGGCACCGCTAACACCGCCCGCGAAATTCCCCTTGAGTGCCGGGCTCGTTTGACGGCACTCCCGATCCCTGGTGGCCCAGCTGAGCGCCGGGACGCGCTGCGCCAGGCCCCTCCCCTTTAATAAGGGGAGGAAGGCCTGCAGTACCGCGACATGTAGCGCCGCGATATTGGCTCGCAGCGCTCCAAGAGGGACGCGGGGCGCTTCCAGTAGTGCCCCTCCTCCCTCTCAGGGTGCTACCTGGGAAAATCGGGCGTGGGGGCAAAGGTAGTGCCCAAAGGGGGCGCTACCCAATTTTATCCCCAGATGTCTAACTCATGCCTTTACTCTCCCACAGGACCATCGAGAGCCCCCCTCCCCACTGTCCAGGAGGAAGAGCCGGACGAATCCTCAGAGGAAGCTGCAGCCTCTGAGGGAGCAGCGTCACCAGGACTCAGTGCACCCAGCACCAGCACAGATACGCACACCTCAGCGAGTCCTTCACGACATAGAGTAGTGTTGTCACCTGGTGTATCACAGCTCACAACTGAGCATCAGCAGATGGTGGAGCCAGCGACAGCAGTGGAGACTCCCTGTCGGAGGTCGCAGGACCCTCCTAGCTCTGCTCTGCTGCATATAGACGCTGTGCCTCTGGGGCCATCCAGAAAGAGAGTGGTGCTGGAACTTCAGGAACAAGTGCAGGAGTCTCTGACAGGGTTTACATCCATGGTAACTGCGAGTGTGCAGAGAATGCAGGAGTCCATCTCAAACATGAGCACTGCCTTGGTGAAGGCAATGGCGCATGAACGTGCCGCCATGGAGAGGGTGGCAACCTCCTTGGAGGAGATAACTCGCCAGATTAACAGAGCATGGTGACTCTTCTAAATAGATGGTCTGCTATGTAGGATAGATGGGCATCTATTGAGGAGAGACACCAGAGGTACATGGATGTCCCCGTTATGAGGACTGTCAGTACAGAGACAGGTCCTCACGTCCCCACTGATGTGCAGCAAGGTGCTCTCCAGCCATTTGCTAGCACTGAAGTGCGGGTGACCCATGAGAGGGACGTTGGTGGCCGACAACAAGGAAGTGTGGGCTCCTCTCCAAGCGCTCACACTCCCATGCCACTGCGGAGCCCTTGGTCAGAGCCCCAGATTCCTCACCCAACTGAGATGGCCGTCTCAGCCCCTGCACAGCCGCAGGAAGAGCAGACTGCTGAGGAGCCCTCCCAGGCTCCCAAACCCAGAGGACGCCCGCCAAAGGCGTCTAAGCAGGCACAGCATAAAAGTGATCAAGGTGCCTCTACATCTGCAGAAGCCACAGGGGAAGCACCACGTTGAAGCACGCGTAAGAGAAAGTTAACACACAAATAGTCACAAGGGTAGTCATTTGGGTGTTTTCTTGTGTAACAAAGTAAAGTTTGTCATCCTGATTGTCATTTGATTAAACAATAGTGATGGCAAAGAACTGAAGATTTGACCTATGTGTGCTGAGAAATGGAAGTTGCACAGTGAGGGTTCAGGGCGACTTGCATTTGTAATGATGGTGGTGAGAGTGATAGGAAAGCACCGTTTATTGGACAGCTGATGTATGGCGTGTTAAGAAGGTCGTCCAGACATTCATCTCCATCTGCCAGCCACCTGTGGTTGAAGCGTAAGCTTACGCGAATCTGGCATGGATGAGTGCATCCCTTGCCTGATGGCCAGCAATGTGGTCGTGAGCTGGTGGAATTGGCACATCCCACCCTGCAAGGTGTCCCTCATCTGCCGCCTCCTCCTCCTCATCATCCTCCTCCTCCTCATTGTCCTCCTTCTCTTCCGAGGAGGCTCTGCACTGAGCCACTTGTTCCTCAGGCAGTGGTAAGCCACGCTGCTGTGCGATGTTGTGCAGTGCACAGCAGACCATGATGATTCTGGAGACCCTGGCTGGTGCATACTGCAGGGCTCCACCAGATCTGTCTTGGCATCGGAATCGCATTTTGAGCAAGCCGATGGTTTGCTCTATGATGCTTCTGGTGGAGATGTGGCTCACATTGTACCGCTCCTCAGCCTCATTTGATGGCCACCTCATTGGTGTCATGAGCCACTTTTTCAGGGGATAGCCCTTGTCGCCAAGTAGCCATCTGGAAAATTCTGTTGGCGGATTGAAGAGCTGAGTCACAGTAGACTGCCGCAGGATGAAGGAGTCATGGCAACTGCCAGGGTACTTTGCGTAAACATGCATAATGATCTTCCTGTGGTTACACACCAGCTGGACGTTAAGGGAGTGGAAGCCCTTGCGGTTGACAAATACAGCTGGGTTGTGATGGGTGACCTTAAGGCCACAGTTGTGCGGTCGACGACACCCTGCACCCTTGGGAAGCCTGCCATATTTGGAAAGCCAACTGCACGCGAGGTTACACTTGCTTCATCCATGGAGAAGTGAATGTAATTGTGTGACTTTGCAAAGAAGGCATCGGTAACCTGTGTGCTGCAGGTGTGTGCGGCCGACTGGGAGATGCCGCTGATGTCTGCGGATGATCCCTGGAAGGAGGCCGAAGCAAAGAAGTTGAGTGCGGTGGTGACTTTGACAGAGTGTCCACTCGCTCCTCTGGGCTCCAGGTGTTGGTGCAGCATTGTGCAGATGTCAGCGACTACCTCTCACGGAAATCTCAGCCTCCTTTGGCACTGCTGCTCAGTCATGTTGAGGAAGCTCATCCTCAGCCTGTAAACCCTGTGGTGGGGGTATCTCCTGCGGCGAGGTGCAGCCCTGCGCTGACACCCTCTGCCCTGTGCATCATGATGTGAATCACCTTTCTATCTACATTATCACTTCCCCATCTCACTAGCCACCCATTACACTCATCCTCATCCTACTGCAAGCATACCAACTAACAACACACAAGGGTGGGCACTTGAGAGGTTTAGCCAATGTTCATGTGACGTTTCTGGTAATGCATTGTCATACAGTGAAATCTATATTTTCAACATTGCCCCTTATTGGACAGATCTGTGCGCACCTTGAGAAGTGTCTTACTGAGTTCCAGTGAACGTTGAGACATAACTTCAGCCCTCCCCCCCCCCCCCTAATGTGATGAGTGTGCATGGAATGGCTTGGACATTAAAGGGATGCTTTACAGTGCTGGTGTGGGATGGTGTCAACCTGGCGCATCATGTGGCAGCCAGGGTTTACAGCATCAAGTGAAGTAAATCTGGCCATGGTGATGCCATTGCTGGCCTCCCGGGCAGCAATGTTGTCAGGGGCTGATGCCCTGTGTCCTGTGCAGCATCAGGTGATGGCGGAGAAGGTTGGTGCTGTTGTTGGTGCTGCTGATGTGCCTGGTGATGTTGGTGTTGGGGCTGAGCGTGGAAGGAATCAGAGGAGTAAGGTGAGATAGTTTCAAGGGCACTGATGTTGCTGCAATAGATGGCAGCTGCAGGTGAGATGACTGAAGCGATCTGTCAATGGTGAGAGAGGTTGTTCCAATGAGGTGGCACTGGACATACAGTTGGCTCGAAACACTTGCAAGCTAAAAAAATCTCTATATGTATTACAAATGCAGTAACCAACAGTTTCTGAGCTCTGAAACTGACCATCTGCAACATGGTATCTTTTACACCACTTCTGCAGCTGTCAGCTTAACAGATACATCAGAGCAGACTCAACTCACGTCAGGGTGAGCTGGCGTGTTCCCCGAGCAGCGGGTAACCCGTGGGGGAGCACGTAAAATTGGAAGGAAGCCTCAAAATACCATTAAATTGGCTCTTAACAAGCTATTTAATGAGCTCAATTGTCTCCCCCGCCGCTTGGTATCGGTTCAGTTCTCCACTGACAGACCCGACACCTGGGAGACTCGTATGGAGGCGGGTTGACAGCGGGTTTCCAACCATTGCTATTTTGACAGCGGACCCGCCTCCAAACCCGCCCTCTGAGCACTGGCAAAATCCAGCCCTTTGTGTCTGTCTTCACGGAAGAAGACGCAAAAAACTTCCTGGAAATAGTGGACAACCAAGGGTCTAGCAAGAATGAGGAACTGAAAGAAATTAGTATTAGTAAAAAAGTACTACTGGAGAAATGAATGGGTTTTAAAAGAGGTGGCTATAGAGATAGTGGATGCATTGGTTATCATCTTCCAAAATTCCATAGATTCTAGAACGGTTCCTGCGGATTGGAAGGTAGCAAATGTAACCCCACTATTTAAGAAAGGAGGGAGAGAGGAAACTGGGAACTACAGACCAGTTCGCCTGACATCAGTAGTAGGGAAAATGTTAGAATCTATTATTAAGGACGTGGTAACAGGGCATTTAGAAAATAATAATAGGATTGGGCAGAGTCAACATGGATTTATGAAAGGGAAATCGTGTTTGACAAATCTGTTAGAGTATTTGGAGGTTGTAACTAGCAGAATAGATAAGGGGGAACCAGTGAATATAGTGTATTTGGATTTTTAGAAGGCATTCGATAAGGTGCCACACAAGAGGTTATTAAACAAAATTATGGCTCATGGGATTGGGGGTAATATACTAGCATGGATTGAGGATTGGTTAATGGACAGAAAACAGAGAGTAGGAATAAACGGGTCATTTTCAGGTTGGCAGGCTGTAACTAGTGGGGTACCGTAAGGATCAGTGCTATTCACAATCTACATCAATGATTTAGATGAGGGGACCAAATGTAATATATCCAAGTTTGCTGATGATACAAAACTAGGTGGGAATGTAAGTTGTGAGGAGGATGCAAAGAGGCTTCAAGGGGATATAGACAGGCTAAGTGAGTGGGCAAGAACATGGCAAATGGAATATAATGTGGAGAAATGTGAAGTTATCCACTTTGGTAGGAAAAATAGAAAAGCAGAGTATTTTTTAAATGGTGAGAGATTGGGAAATGTTGGTGCTCAGAGGGGCCTGGGTGTCCTTGTACACGAATCACTGGAAGTTAACAACAACAACTTGTATTTATATAGCGCCTTTAACGTAGTAAAACATCCCAAGGCGCTGCACAGGAGTATTTTAAGACAAAAAATTTGACACCGATCCACATAAGGATAAATTAGGGCAGGTGACCAAAAGCTTGGTCAAAGATGCAGGTACAGCAAGCAATTAGGAAAGCAAATGGTATGTTGGCCTTTATTACAAGAGGATTTGAGTATAAGAGTAAAGACGTCTTATATAGGGCCCTGGTGAGATCACACCTGGAGTATTGTGTACAGTTTTGGTCTCCTTACCTAAGAAAGGATATACTTGCCATAGAGGGAGTGCAACGAAGGTTCACCAGACTGATTCCTGGGATGGAGGGATTGTTCTATGAGGAGAGATTGAGTAGACTAGACCTATATTCTCTAGAGTTTAGAAGAATGAGAGGTGATCTCATTGAAACATACAAAATTCTTACAGGGCTTGACACGGTAGATGCAGGTAGGATGTTTCCCCTGGCTGGGAAGTCTAGAACCAGGGGTCACAGTCTCAGAATAAGGGATCGGCCATTTAGGACTGAGATGAGGAGAAATTTCTTCACTCAGAGGGTGGTGAATCTTTGGAATTCTCTACCCCAGAGGGCTGTGGAGGCTCAGTCGTTGAGTATATTCAAGACAGAGATCAATAGATTTATGGATATTAAGGGAATCAAGGGATATGGGGATAGTGCAGGAAAGTGGAGATGAGGTAGAAGATCAGCCATGATCTTATTGAATGGCGGAGCAGGCTCGAGGGGCCGAATGGCCTACTCCTGCTCCTATTTCTTATGTTATTATGTTCCTCCATTGCTCTGACTGATGCCTTCTGTGCATCCCCTCCCTTCATCCCACCATTGGTGGGAGAGCTTTTAAACCTTTCTGAATCTGCACCTTTCTTGCCACCATTAAAGACCTCCTCAAAACCCATCTCTTCAACCCAGCCTATGGTCACCCCTCCTAATATCTTCCTTCCTAGCTCAGTATCTATTTTTATTATGACTTATTATGAAGCACCTCGGGATTTTTTTAAGGTGCTATTATAGGTGTAAGTGGCTGCTGTAATTAGCTCTAATAATATGCAAAGTGTGCAATAAATATGATGGTTACTAGTACAGTATTGCTTCACCAAGTGTTTTGGTTTTATTGATCATTAAGCCTGGGCCCTTTTTCATTTAGAAAAAAATGAAAATAATCAGAAGAAATAGTGGAAGATAGTCTGATAGTTGAAAGACCGTGTTAGTTCCCTAATTGTTTAAACAATGAATACCATCTCCTTAGTCATAGCATAGGTCTGGTTCTTCATTGGCTGAAAAATTTCTCACTTTACTAGTCAGTAGAATGTAGAGAAATGCCATTTTGATCCATTAGTTATACAATGCTGGCAAACATTCTCAAAGATGTGCTGTAATAATACCAATATATTTTGCTGCATTAATTACAATACATTTATTATTTATGAAACAAGGAGGCACATTAAAATACAAATTGTAATGATATGTACTGAAGCATAAAACAGTTTTTGTTTTTGTACCACTCACTTCATATTAACTGTGATTTCCACTGCTAAGTTATCATCATACTGTTGAACATCATATTATGAATAATGACTATTTCATTACAGAGAGTACAAAATTATAGTACATCAATTATGGGACCATTTATTTCCCAATTACCAGACACAGTTGAGTGTTATCAAAATCTGTTTATTACACTTTTGAGTAATATGTGGCAGTGCCTCAACATTCATTGCACTTTGAATATTTGTAAATATGGCAATAAAATAAAATAACTTCTATTGGGAAAGACATAACATCTATTTGTTTTAACAATAAACTCATACCAGTGAGGGATACAATATTATCGACACTTCTGCTAGCAAATTAAAATAAGTGGCAATCATTCAATACAATTCTTTTATGTTTTATTAACGTCTTTGGACAAAGTCTTGTACTGTCTTCCACTCAGAAGAGGAATCTGTAGAAGGAAAAATATATAGTTAATCAAACTCAAGTGATCAGATGAAAAAATAGTAAAAGTTTATTCTATAGGAAATGATTTAATATATTAAATATATCTATTTATTTTTTGTCACCTTTTACTTACCAGCAGCTGAAGACCGTTTTCCCATGAGTCCAACAAAACTCTCTAACTTATGTCCTACAAAACAAAAAAAGTACAGAAAAGTCTAACATCTAAATATATTACTGATCTTACCATGTATTCATCATAAAACTTACCATTTTTTTCTTTAGTGACAATACATTTTTTTCATTGCCTAGGCAAGTAATAATTGAGTGAGAACTACAAACAATATCAATTGCTAAATTACATGAAAATAGAATTGGGTGTTCTGATTTTACTTGAATGAAATTTCTGCATTGCATCATTAGTGGCAATAACATTCCTGACATCTAGCATTTGCTCTTCCTGTCATTTTAAATTATCTCCAATGTCCATTTTAGCTTATATACACATAAATAGCTTAATTTTTTTTTAAATCCTGATCTCTGACTAGAAAACCACGTGATCATATTGTAACAATGAATCTGAACCATGTGTGTATTGAGGTTATGCCATATCAGTGCTCAGTTATCTCTCAGCTTTATGCCCTGGCATAGTACCTTCTCTCCTCCACACACACACACACAATATATGAAACTCACATTCAATGTTGCTTAAAATCAGAAACTACGCATAGTATTTCAGAACAAATGTAAATAAACAGAACCCAAAGTTTTAATATTACAATAATGTGGTGGGCGATATAGAAGCTCTGGAAAAATGTTCAAAGGAAGGCTATTAGAATGATCCCTAGTTTAAAAGTCCATAATTATCATGATAGGTTTAGAAAACTGGGTCTTTTTACTCTACGAAAACATAGGCTTTGAAGAGATTTAATTGAGGCTTTTAAAATGACTAGGTTAGATGTCAGGAAGCTTTTCTTTATGCAGAGGGTTGTCAACACTTAGAACAAGTTACCAGCTTGTGTAGTGAGTGCGGATTTTCTGCAACAGTTCAAACAGGAGCTGAACAAGTTGCTTGCTATGGCTAATATCACTGCATGCTAAAGGCAAGTGAGACATTGGGTAGGTACCTCATGGTCACTGTGATCTCCTGAAACCCGTTCTAATCGCCTTCAGGGGTCAGAGAGTGTTTGTCTATAATCTGTTCCTTTGCCTTTTCCAGAAGATTACATGATTATAAGGGGCGGGGGGGGGGGGGGGGTACACTGGAAGTCGTGATGCTTAGTTGAATTCTGACTATTTGGGACAGGCTTGATGAACCATTTATTCTTTTTCTGTCCATCTTTTCATATGTTCCTAAAATCCATTCCATTAGCAGACTACCGCACCAGGGAAAGTACGCGCCTGACATTTCTACATTTACAAAAGAAGACTTATTCATTGCTATACTTTACAGGTAACCATCCCATCACCAGTGAGAAACTTGTTTTCTAATAAAAAAAATTATGGAAATTAAAAGCTGTTAAGGGTCCTGAATTAAATTTGAGTGGTCTAAGTGCAATTTACAGTAGGGAACTGAAAATATGCTTACAATTAGCAAAGATTGGATAGCTTAGTGAATTAAATGAATCATCCCAATAATTCTAAAGAAACTGATGCTCAGAACTAAAAAAACAGAAAATTGTTGATTAAAACAAAAATAGAATGATTTGTTAAAGTGTCAGATTCTGTAACACTAAGTTAAGCTTGAATGGAAAACAATCATTAATAAGAAATGTAAGTAAGAAATGTTGAACATAAGAATATAAGAACATATAAGGGCAACACGGTGGCATAGTGGTTAGCACTGGTGCCTCACAGCGCCAGAGACCCGGGTTCGAATCTGACTTCGGGTGACTGTCTGTGTGGAGTTTGCACATTCTCCCCGTGTCTGCGTGGGTTTCCTCCGGGTGCTCCGGTTTCCTCCCACAGTCCAAAAATGTGCGGGTTAGGTTGATTTGGCTATGATAAATTGACCCTTAGTGTTAGGGGGGGATTAAATATGTGGGGTTATGGGGATAGGATAGGATGGGATATGTTAGGGGGAATTAAATACGTGGGGTTACAGGGGTCGGGTGGGATATGTGTACTGTGGGGATTAAAGCAGGGACAGGGTACTGGATTTGACTGATCAGCCATGATCGTATTGAATGGTGGAGCAGGCTCGACGGGCCGAATGGCCTACTCCTGCTCCTAGATTCTATGTTTCTATGTAACATAAGACGTAGGAGCAGGAGTAGGTCATTTGGCCCCTCGAGCCTGCTCCGCCATTCAATAAGATCATGGCTGATCTGTACTTGGCCTCAACTCCACTTTCCTGCCCGCTCCCCATAACCCTTGACTCCCTTACCTTTCAGAAATCTGTCTATCTCCACCTTAAATATATTCAATGACCCAGCCTCCACAGCTCTCTGGAGAAGAGAATTCCAAAGATTCACGACCCTCTGAGAGAAGAAATTCCTCCTTATTTCCGATTTAAAATGGGTGCCCCCTTATTCTGAAATTATGCCTTCTAGTTCTAGATTTCCCCATGAGGGGAAACATCCTCTCTGCATCTACCCTGTCAAGCCCCTTCAGAATCTTACATGTTTCAATAAGATCTCCTCTCATTCTTCTAAACTCCAATGAGTATAGGCCCAACCTGCTCAACCTTTCTTCATAAGAGAACACCTTCATCTCCGGAAACAGCCTTGTGAACCTTCTCTGAAATGCCTCCAATGCAAGTATATCCTTCCTTAAATAAGGAGACCAAAACTGTACGCAGTGTGGTCTCACCAACGCCCTGTACAGTTGTAACAGGACTTCCCTACTTTTATATTCCATTCCCTTTGCAATAAAGGCCAACACTCCATTTGCCTTCCTAATTACTTGCTGTACCTGCATGCTAACTTTTTGTAATTCATGTACAAGGACCCCCAGATCCCTCTGTACCTCAGCATTTTGTAATCTCTCCCCATTTAAATAATAATTTGCTTTTTTATTTTTCCTACCAAAGTGGATAACCTCGCATTTTCCCACATTAAACTCCATCTGCCAGATTTTTACCCACTCACTTAGCCTATCTATATCCTTTTGGAGATTCTTTGTGTCCTCCACACAATTTGCTTTCCCACCTATCTTTGTATCATCAGCAAATTTGACCAATCCATTAAATTACAATTAAATCAATATAGCTTTTTTACAGGTTTATGTTTTGGTTTACTCAGTTATTAGCCATTAGCTTTTCAAAACTTACTTTTGCGTGTCAGTGGCTTGTTTCCTGAAAAAGATGGAAAAACAATATAAACTTATTTTTCCAACAAATTTTCCTGAAATAAGAAACATTGCCCTAGATTGAATTGCTGACTCTGCAGAACAGTTATTGCTGCCTTTATATCTCCAACATAAAGGTAGCCAGATCTGGTTTCATAATGCATCTCTGATTAGTGGTTTTAAATAATGAGTGAATTATTTCAAGTGTACCTTACTCATTATTCTCTTTTAATACCACTGAATGTGTCACCAATTACATCCATTATCCTAGAATTAATCTAGCTGTGCTTCCTCTTAACTGAAAATAACTTAACAAGGACCTCCATACATTATTATTGAGAGCTTGGAGAGCAAATTTTAACTAATGTAATATAAACTAATTTAAAAAAATTATTTTACACTCCAGCTAGAAATCATTTCTCCCAAGGCCAAATGCAATAATTTTAATGATTTTCATTCATGTTGGCCTCACTTCTCTGATGAGGGAATTAAACAAATTTTCAGCAATTAGAAACATTATCTAAATGCAACAAGAAATTACGCAGGTACAGTATTCAAATTAATAAAATATCAGTAATCATTACATGATATCTGAAATTCCCCATTTTGTACTTCAACAATAGCAATTGTATCTTACAGGCATATTTCACATTTTAATGGCCCAGATTTTGCGCTCAGCGACAAAGGAACGGCTTTTGCAGTTCACCTCGTGTACAGTTGTCCAGAGACTTTTCGCAGGCTTGTCAGCGAAAATTTCTATTAATCCGGCGTCTGATCCAGTGCAGCGCTCTCTACAGGGGGTCTGTGGCAGCTGTGAACAGAGCAAGCAACAGCGAAGCTCTTCAACCACTCAGATTGAACAATTCTCACTGAGACACGCAGGGGGGAAATTTAATCCCCAAAAACGGGTGGTTTGTGGTCAATGATCCCCGCAATTTTTTTTGGGGAGGGCCCATTCACAGTTTCGCGCACGCGCAAAATTTAGCATTGAAAAAGCCGGTCCCGGGCTGCTTGGGACAGGCAGAGAACTGTGCAGCCACACAGCCATGCAGCTTAGAGGAAACGTTGGTTGGGGTCGGGTAGGAAGTTAAAGTGTTAAAAATCTGAATCCTGACCCCAAACTGCCCACTTCTGGTTTTAACGGAGGCAGGGCAGGGGGCGGGTGGACGGACAACTCGCTCCAAGGGGGTGGGCTGGCACTTTAAAAATTATAATGAGGCTGCGTGCCTCATTTTGAAGCTCCCCACTTTAAATTTAACTGTGGGCTGGCGGGTTTCCCAGGCCTCGGAGAACCCAGCAGCTAAAGAAAGGTGAGGACTGCTGGAATCAGGAGGTAAGCGCCTTTCCACTTACCTGCTGGATCCAGCGTTCCTGCTTCACCAAACACCCGTGACCGAACCCCCGCCAACCCCTCCCCCCCCCCAAGCCCCAGACCCCTTTTCCAGCCTTCAATCCCCAGCCCCCAACCTGTCCGGCCCCTGATCCCCCCCTCCAGCCTTCGATCCTGCCTCCGGCCTCCAATCCCCCCTCCGGCCTCTGATTCCCCCCTCTGGCACTTGATATCCACTCCGGCTTCCGATCCCCCCTCCCGCCTTCGATCCCTGGCCCCCGACACCCCCTCCAACATCCAGCCTTCCGAGTCCTCCATAATCTCCATCATTCGACCCCCGCCCATCCCTCCTCTGTGCGGCCTGGTGCCGCAGACCTACCCGCCCGACAGCCAGCCAGCCTGCCTCTCCATCTGGCTGGCTGTAGGTGGGAAACTGACAAGCTAAATGTTAATCAGGGCCTGCCGTTACTTCTGAGGGAATGAGGCTCCACACTTGTAAAATTATTTTTTCTGGGTCAGAGATGTTGTTCAGTAGTAAATATAACTTATCACACCATTAAAAACTCACTTACTCCTGAATGCACTAGCACTAACTTTTTCAGCTATGGGACTAGTGGGTAAGTACCCCAAGTTCACGCCATTACAGTGATTTCAGTGCCAAGTCTATCGACGAGGACTGCAACAGCACATTCTGTGGAGGAGCAGGGTACCTCTGACAGCAACTTCTGGATTTCCGCGTTTGACTGCGTCTGTGTGGACGGCAAAAATTGCTGTCAGATTTACCCTGTAGTAATGGCAAACGCTGATAGCCTCGCCATTATTATTGCAGCAAAATCCGGGCCACTGAGTTTCAAGTAATATGAAGATACACATCTACACATGTTAAAGGTACAAGCATTTAGCACCATTTTTTTCTTTTAATATTTGACTTAAATGAAGCTATATACCCAACAGACTGAGCCATCGCTAGAAATGCATTAAGATCCTGATAAGCAAATAATACATATTTCTGGAGAGAATGCCTGTATATAATTGAGAGTACTTTACAAATGGTGACCATCCAGGAAGGTCCATGGTTCAATCCTGGTCTATGCTGAGCCAGTTGATCTTGGCTTGGGACAGAAATGGAAGAATTACAAATGACCTCAATGTCCATTGGCTAGGAAAGGGAAAAATCAGTTGGAATTTACAGTTCTAATTTGTATCCAGTGCTATTTGCTGGAATGGTGTGCTTGCGTATTGACATTAGGTGAGGATTAGGCTCAGCTGTGATGCCCCCATGCTGAAAAATAGCCTGTCAATCCCCAGTATCCAGACTCGCACGAGAAAAGGGGATATGGGAGGATCTGTATCCCAGTATGAATCAGCGCCTTCTGAGGACGATGGAAAAAATAGTGGTTAATTCTTCCTGATAGGTTATGTATCTATCTTTAACTATAAATCCGCTATATGTATTTTTCTCAAGTTGAGGAGATGCTGGATTGTTCAATGATAAGAACATAGGTTAAGCAGATAGATATTTTATACAAACCTCGAAGTACTTATACAGGATACATGAAATATTGACATTCACAGATACCTAAATGATGTACATGCTTCAATTCCTTATGTTTTAGTATATTTTACTGAACACTGGGCTCTTCATATCATAGCTTTATTTACTCAACTGAAAATTGACAATAA
The DNA here is from genome assembly GCA_030390025.1 of Squalus acanthias. Classification (NCBI taxonomy): domain Eukaryota; kingdom Metazoa; phylum Chordata; class Chondrichthyes; order Squaliformes; family Squalidae; genus Squalus; species Squalus acanthias. The sequence goes on from CM059428.1 coordinate 98,284,854, forward strand.
CCCTCACACTTTGAGTTTTTGGTTAGTAATCAAGTGTAACTGAATCACTGTTGTTAAAATAGCTATTGGGCCAGAAATTCGGGTCTCCACGGGTGAGTACGCGCTGGGTACTCACCCGTAGACCCAACGAAAGTGCCGGTTTCGCGCATGAAGGAAGAGGTTCAGAGGTCGAACGCGTGCGCCGGAGAGGCAGCGCGCACGCAGTGAACTTCGGGGAAAAAGGAGGCGCAAGGCTTGCTTTTAACAAGGTAAGTGGTGAATTAAGTACAATTTAAACATTTTTTCAAAAGGTTTATCTTTTTTACATACTTTAAAGAAAGGTAAGTTTATTTTTAGCACCGTTAAAAAGTGTAATTAATTTTTTCAAAAATTTAAATTTTTGTTTAAACTAATTAATTTATGTAATTTATAGTTATTTTAAAAAGGTGATTTAAAAAAAAAATTATTTGAAGTTTTAGTGAGGTTTTGGGGCCGATCTCTATTCATAGATTTGACAGGTCTTCCTGTCAAAATCTATAAATGAAGAGTCCCTGCTCCGATTGGCTCTCCATGGCCCACGTGATCCCAGGGGACGCTTCGAACTAACTGCGCCCCTGGGATACGCAAGCACTGCGCGCCAGCAGCTGCAGGAGGCCCAGGAGCCGAATTCCACGCGGGCCCGAAGCACAACGGCAGGCGCAGTATGTAAGTACGCGCGCGATTCTTGCACCTGCGGGAAGCCGGAGAGCCGAATTTCTGGCCCATTATAATTTGTTTATGTTGAAGTTAGGAGGGGTTAGAGAGCTGAACTTTGTTTTGAAATCAGATTGAAGTAGCCTCTTCAGTGTAAAATATAGTGAAATATTTAATAGAACATTTGTAAATCATTTTAAAATTTTCCCAAGAATGTGTCCATTAAGATCTCTGGTGTGATACTGCTGTGCTCAACTGGAGAAGTTGGTCTTTTATGGGCCATCTTTGCATCCACGCAAGGTGGAATAGCTCAGGAATCGAGTTGAAGACCTGACACTTAACTGCATTAAAGTCAAGTGACGTGAGACCATTTCCAGGAAGTAAGCTCACATACCTGGGGCTTGCACCATCTGCAGTATAACTGTAATTCAGTGCAAAGCCAAGTCTAAGAAAAAATAATTGATCATCCAATGAATTGTCTAAGAACTTTCTGAAATTAAATTTGAATGCTTCTAATGTTGGTAGAGAATGAATGGTTCAGCCAGCTCTCTCCTAATGTTACAATTTAACCAGACATTGAAAAGAGGTCCTTTGCCAATGGGCAGAGTGGCACATACAGCCAGCAGTATAACTTAGGTCTATTGCATAACACTCTACAGATATTTTTCTGAGACCAGCTGCTATAGTTTAATTGGTCTCATACTGAGCACTAATTCTCACTTTTTCAGACATTCAAATCTCTAATACTCTACTAAACTTAAAAACACATGAGCTAATCAAGGACAGTCGGTATGGATTTGTATAGGAAAAGTCATGCTTGGCTAATGTATTTGAATTTTTTTAAGAAATCATTGAGTATATAAATAAAGAGAATGCGACAGATATAGATTTTCAGAAACAATTTCATAAGATGCCATGTAATAGATCTGTTGCAAAAATTATGGGGAATGTATCCACACAGGTAGGGAGATGGCTAAAGGGCGGAAAGCAAAGTAGGGGGAAATGGATGCTTTTTTGGATTGGTAGGATGTGATCAGGAGTGTCCCCAGGGATCTGTGCCAGGACTGCCTTTATTTTCCAGTTATATAGATGATTTGAACATAGACACAAGAGGAATAATATTGAAGTTTGCTGATAATACAAAATTAGCAACTTACACTAACTTGTGCGATATATAACAGAGTGAAGGATTGAAAGATCTAGGTCACAAGTACACATACTTTAAAGGTGAGAGTGAAGATAGAAAGGCCTTAAAACGGCAGCTGGGTTTTAGATTATGGGGACATTGAATACAGAATCAAAGAGATGATGATGAATTGTGCAAGTGACAGTTTGAGTGCTGTTCAGGAAGCCCTATTGTAGAAAGGATATTAGAATCATGGAAAGGATACAGTAATGATTCACTAGAATACCAGGAATTAGAGGTTAAGCTTGTGAAGAAAAGGTTGAAAAATTTAGGCTTTTTTCAGTAGAACAAAAGCAAATGAGGGGAGGGGGGGGGGGGAATCTAATGTAGAGTTTCAAAATTATGAAAAGTTTTGAAAGAGTAAATAGTGAAAGATTGTTTACAGTAATTGGCAAATCAGAAACAAGGGGCATAAACTCAGGATCATTGCTAGAGGATGTAGTAGGAAGTTAGAAGATTTTTTTCGCACAGAGGTTATTAGAATGTGGAATACTTTTTTAACACATGTGACTATTGAGGCAGAGATTATTATATCATTTAATAGGAGATTGGATGATTATTTGAAAACGGAGAGTATAAAGGATACAGGGAAAGGGCAGGGAAATTGGATTAGAATATATAACTCCAGTTAAAGAGTTAGCACCGCACGGTGGGCCAACAGGCCTCCTTCTGTACTATAATTTCAATGATTTTATTTCTATTCTATAATGATAACTAATGTCCCCAAAATCTATTTGTAAAGACGTACTGTGACACTAGGGAAATTTACTCTTTTTTAACTGCTTTGCTCACAGGTTCTAGTTAAGCAATTAGGTGGGAAATGATAAAATACTACTGAGTTAAAAAAAAATTCTTTAAGCAATATTGTTTTCTAGCCTTTGTCCCTAGGCAGCACACTGAGCTGACAAGATGATCAGCCAACCTCCTAACTGGCTTCTGACGATGTTGTTTTAGAACTAGTTATTATGTTGGAATGGTGCAAAATAACTAACTGCAATCCTTTGGGGAAGCGTCTGACTTTCTTCTGTAACATACCCATTATAATTAGCAAGATCTTTGTGAAGCTTTGCAATATTTCTTTCAAAGGTATTGATCATATGGCAATACATAAAAAATATAGTTGTGTTTAATAATTGATACATTATGGTTTATTATGTATAGCTCATAAGACATTCTACTCCCATTACTGTACAAAAACACGCCAGTGCTGGTCCCTTGATAGCGATCACAAGCAGAACAAGTAGCAATTACATCACCAGGTGTCAGCTCGGTCCTGGAGTTGTATAAGAGACACTCCTTCTGATAGTTTACATTAACCACTGTATCTGCATCCATGGGAAAACAACAGAAAGGAAGGCGACTCTGTTTTCTTCATAAAGGCATTGGTTTTACATCCCTTAATGGACTGCATATCATAGCTTGTGCGGATTCCTCAATAGTGAACTATAGGGCTGTAACAGCAACCAGGGCCATGAAAAGGTGTGCTCTATTCGTGAATATATGTGGTTGTAATACTCAGATTGGCATTTTTTGCCTACATCTATTGTGTATTCACATCTAATGTAAACCATCTGGTTCAGTACTACTAATGGTATATAACCACGCTGGATAACAGGTGAGATATCCAGTAAAAAATAATCCAGATTAAAACATAGAATGTTAACTAGAAACTGTAACTGAACAGCCGTTTAAAACATCAGGTGTAGCATGTGGAACGGGAGGAAATTTATAATCACAGACATTTGAGACATTGATTGAGTTTGTAAAAAATGCTCAAATATAAAATAAAATTCCGATCAATAGTAAAAACCAGAAATGTTGGAAATCTGAAATAAGATCTGACCACGCCCAGTCTCCGCCATAAACCATGAACCTTTCTGTTTTGATGTGATCGTCCTGCTGTGTATTTCCAGCATCTTGTGTTTTTATAAAATGCATCTGGCTTTTTTACTGTGCGCGTCAGTTGACAAGGTTTGATTTAAAAAAATATATTCCAAGAAGTTTATTAGCTTGACATTAGCAAAAATGCGGTACTGCTGCACTATTGCTCGTGGTGTCGCCAGATGAAATAACTTGGCAATACCCTACAACCAACCTGGTTTAGTTATCAACACTACATTTAAAAAAACACACTTTACCGAATGATCGCCTCCCCATTAAGCCAAAGAACTGCTCGGGTCGTGGTTTCCTGGCCATGCGCCTCAGGAGCTCCCGAACGGAATCCGGTACCAGTCGCTTCTCCTGAAATCAAATCACATTGGACAACCACTAATACAGATCAGTTGTGATATCGCACTGTATTGTTAGTACCGGTCCAGGATCGCTGGAGCAGACTTAACAACGGTTCATGCATGGGCTGCAGATCAAGGCAGGAAAGAAAAATAAGCACAATTTTAAACCTGTCTTCCATAATATAGCTCGATTTATGTCCTAGTCCGTTACTTTTAACGTGGTATCTCAAGAGACCACTTTTAAAAAAATGAATTGTATTACTTTTCTAAAAATCGCAGAAGTCTAACTGGAGCAAGAACCCTGTCCGAGTCCAGATCTGCAATGTTTTGCTGCGGGTTGCTGAGGTAAAACTAGGTTGGTTTTGCAGTTCTCGTGTGATGAACGGTGTTGCGGGGTTGCTGATCTGTCGCCCGCCAATCCGTTCCGGCTGGGCTCTGCTCTGCTCACTTTCTGGTGCAACAGGTTCACCGAACTCGGCGTGCCATTGTATAAGTAGGTTATAATTATATTACGAACGTATTTAGAGTACAGTCCAATACCTTTGTTATCACACGGCGCAGCTGCCCCTTCGACGCCCCACTCATCGAAGCTCCAACTAATTGCATTTCATTAGATTTATTTGATCAGAAACGGTCTGGGAATGCTCGGGCGCACATGCAAGAACTCCAGCCAATGTTATTGCCACCATATTGCATTGATAGAATTTATTTGCAAATACTGTCATTTTACATATAACATTTAAAATGATTAAATTGGCAATGCTCACAAATATTTGTTTGTCGCTGGATAATGATCTGCAATGCGATACTCTTGAGTCCATAATTACCGATGTTTTACAGTTCGAAACATTTACACAATCTAGAATCAGGAAGGTAGCTTGAGATGAAAGACTCAGACCACCGTCTACATAATAACGGGCCGGTCTTGGGAACAAACTGGGATTTGGCAATTATTTCCTTTCACGCACTCAGGAATTTGACTCCATCAGATTTACATATAAGTGAATTCGACTGTGTACATTTAATTGTATCCATACCTGACTACCCCCGCCCAAGTATCCAGCTAGAAACTCACTTTCATACAGAAATCTTACTAAATTCACCATCCGCTTATTGTTCCATGACTGATAGATCCCCATTACTTTACCATAGCAATGAATAAGTACAGTCGTCGTGTTACTATGACTGGCATATTCTTGTCTCTGGGAGTGGATTGTGGTGCCATAGTAACCTGTTTTTGAAGTCGCTGCGTTTTTTTCTAATTGTGTAAGTAATATTTTCACTTACTACTCTGAAACTTTGAATGCAGACGCCCCGCGCCACTTGATGCAGTCAGGACATGGTGCAGTCATAAACCATGCTGCCCTGGAGTCACGGAACACTCGTTTAAAAAGGAGCAGGATTTACTTATCCAATTACCCCACAGGCTTTACAACGAGCATTGCTTCTTTCGTGTCGTTTCCCTCTCTATTCAGGCATTCATTTTGTCTCCTGTCAGTGCTGGAATCCTATCGTGTTATACGTCAGGAAGCATCAGCCTCGTCCACAAGTAAAAAAGTTCCCGGTACCTACCTCAGCGTGCAGCTCTTGTCTCACTGCAAGAGGAACAAACTGGAATTTGGCAATTATTTCCTTTCACGAACTCAGGAATTTGATTCCATCAGGTTTATATATAAGTGAATTTGACGGTGTACATTTAACTGTATCCATACCTGACTACCCCCGCCCAAGTATCCAGCTAGAAGCTCACTTTCATACAGAAATCTTACTAAATTCACCATCCGCTTACACATACATTACTCATGATGTGGAGATGCCGGCGTTGGACTGGGGTGGACAAAAATGAGAAGTCGCACAACACCAGGTTATAGTCCAACAGATTTATTTAAAATTTAAATAAATCTGTTGGACTATAACCTGGTGTTGTGCGACTTCTCATTTACATACATTACTGATAGATAGATCCCCGCTGATTTACCAGAGCAATCAATAGCACCATCGTTGTGTTACTATAACTGGCATATTCTTGTCTATGGGAGGAGATTTTGGTTCCACAGTGAGCTGTCTAATGCATCTGAAACCAAAAGTACTTTGAGAGCTAGTACCACAGGTAACTACTAAACCCTTAAAGGCTTTAGAATCGTCAGGCAGGGGGAAAATGCAAACAGGCTGTTGTAAACCCAAGCACAGATTTAAATTATTTATCTTTTTGTTGTAAATAGTGACTTCGAACAATACCTGGCTGTGGTCGCTATCAACCCACAGAGACGCGTCTTCATTCGAAGAAATCTCTTCGCAAAAGACCTCAGCCAAAACCAGGAGGATGACAGTCAGTGCGAGCAGCCGGAGACTTCTCATCTTGGGAGCGGGGAGGGGTGGCGGGGTGGCCGCGCCGACTCCGGCTGTGTAGAGCTGGAGCTGCGGAAGACGGTGTGGAGCGAGTGGCGAGAGTTGAAGTGGCTGCGCGCTCTCCTCGCCTGTGTCAGAGGAGTGTGCCCGCACCTGGCCCCAGTCCAGTTCGTGTTTTTCCGTCCGATCCCGGAAATCCCCGAGCTCGCTCCTTCTTTGACACGCTCAGCCTTACCTGCCAACTACAGGGCCACAGACAGCAGCTCCTGCTCTGTCTGACCAGGAGGCTGATAAGGACGGTCTTCGCCAAGGTGCAGTTTGAATGTCTCAGATTCCTGATCTCAAAGCTGGAGTCTGAATGAAAGTCCAGTTGAATTCCGTGCAATTTATACCCTGCATCAAGGGGTCGATACAGCGCAGGTACTTTACTGATCCAAAAATAGCCCTCCAGGATTTCGAAGGTGAACGAGTCTTCCCTCAGTCTGACGAATTGAATTAAAGGATCAATATTTAAGTGCAGAAATGTCAAGATCTATTTTTTTCTGCCGTCTGATTGTTTAAATCATTTCCCCGATGTGACAGTGTAAATGCGTGCCTAAACCGACGTCAGTATTTTGGCGTAATAATTCATTTCCATTCAATAGTTGCCCCGGAGTCAATCATTTCATTAAGTTTTTAATAACTGTAATTGGATTGCTGAAAGAAAGGAACTCTTTTGGACACACAGGTGACGCATCAAAACGGCTTTAGAGACAATTCAATAATACAAAGTACCTTCATCTTTTTGGAAATCCACTCAAGGTTAGAATTTGATTTGTAATGATACATCGAAAACGTCTGAGAATATTATTTACTTGAAAGTTACGGAATCAAGAACAGGAACTGCAATTTAAGCTATAATGTACACGTTATTTTTCTTATCAATTAAATGGCTAGATATTAAGATCACAACCACATGTAAATCGTATTATTAACACTCGATATACACAGATAAAGGTTACATAAGTGAGCGTTTTACTGCAACTATGTTCAATTTATTGTATTAATTTGCTGTGGGAGTTTTTCTCTCTGCAACTATTTCGTAGTTGAACAAAATGAAAACATCACCTAAGATCTTAAATTAGGCTGTTCTTACTTTAACTTAATTAACCGTATAATCTTTATGATTCCTGTATTTTGCATAGCAATAATCTTGAGAGATTGCGTAAAACACCGAAGTTGAATTTCTGAAGATATTTGACTATAAAAGGTATCAGAGCAAAATGTATTCAATGCATCAAATTAGCTTCAGCTAACGAGGCTGGATGTTTGCAGTCATGGTCGATATTAGAAAGATAGGGAATTACGGTATCAACAACACCAGTCAGGTAATGTGTGAGACTCAGGACCCTTGCTACTGGGGCAAAATGTCTTTTCTCTTCGTCATATCTATGGCAAAATCTTGACCCCGTTCTTTATAAATACATTTTTGATTGAATTACACAGAGGAAATCTCCCGCTGTTAATTTTTCAGCTGTGGTGATTAAGAAAGGTAGACAATAGCTAAGGATATCTCGCCAGCTCAGGTGTTTTAAAGTCTACATTTGCAATTTAGTTAACTTATAGCAAAATACAATCTATTAATTCAAAATAGGAATCAATAAACGTCATAACATGACATTTAAGAAAAAAACTTCTTTCGGTTAGTTTTTTCGTTTTGTAAAACCAGCAGGACGTCTAACCTTATTCCGGGAATACTTCAGGTTTATCTTTAGTTGTATTTAAAACTGGCTCCACTTTACCTAATTAATCCTACTGATAGCTACCTCAATGTACATATACCATATTGCGTTTGAGCTTTTATCACTTTTCCCAATTTATTTTACCACAAATACAAGTACTGGTAAGATGTTAGTTCAGCGAGAGTTGGAACCAACAACCAGTTGCATTTATATAGCGCCTTTAACATAGCAAGACATCCCAAGGCACTTCACAGGAGCATTATCAAACAAAATTTGACACCAAGCCAAGTGGTGTCAGCTGTAGCTCAGTTGGTAGCACTTTGGCTTCTGAGTCAGAAGGTTGTGGGTTCATAGTCCCACTCCAGGGACTTGAGCACAAAAATCTAGGCTGATGCTCCAGTGCAGTACTGAGGGAGTGCTGCATTGTCAGAGGTGCTGTCTTTCGGATGAGACATTAAACCGAGGCCCCATCTGCTCTCTAAGGTGAATGTAAAAGAACCCATGACACTACTTTGAAGAAAGCAGGGAGTTATCCCCCTGTCCTGGCCAATTTTATCCGTCAACCAACATGACTAAAACAGATTATGGTCATTATCACATAGCTGTTTATGGGAGCTTGCTCTGCACAAATTGGCTGCGACATTTCCTACATTACAGTGACTACACTTGGAAAAAGTACTTCATTGGTTGTAAAGCATTTTGGGAGGTCCTGAGGTTGTGAAATGTGTGATATAAATGCAAGTCTTTCTTCTATAAGGAGATAGGACAGGTGAGCAAAGAGGTAGGTTACATAGAAACATAGAAGATACGAGCAGGAGTAGGCCATTCGGCCCCTTGAGCCTGTTCCGCCATTCAATGCGATCATGGCTGATCATCCAAATTCAGTACCCTGTCCCTGCTTTCTCCCCATATCCCTTTAGCCTTAAGAAATATATCTAACTCCTTCTTGAATATATTTAATGAATTGGCCTCAACTGCCTTCTATGGTAGAGAATTCCACAGGTTCACCACTCTCGGTGAAGAAATTCCTCCTCATCTCTGTCCTAAATGGTTTACCCCTTATCCTTAGACTGTGACCCCTGGTTCTGGACTCCCCCGCCATCGGGAACATCCTTCCTGCATCTAGTCTGTCTAGTCCTGTTAGAATTTTATAAGTTTCAATGAGATCCCCTCTCATTCTTCTAAACTCTAGCGAATACAAGCTAGAGGAGTAGTCTGGAGTGAAGTTAAATGTGGTTAACCGTTTACTTTGTGAAATTTCTTATGTGATATTCACAGCGTAAAGCCGTCTGTCTGCGGAAAATGAAAGTATCCGATTACAACCCGCTCCAAATCTTCAAAAATCAGTTTTGTTCTCAAACGTGAAAGGTTTTAAGGAATATCTTAAAGGTGGAGAGAGGCAAAGAGGTTGAGGGAGGGATTTCCAGATTTTAGGGCCTGTGAGGGCACTGGCAGAGATTACAGAGGGTTGTAGGGCTGGAGGAGGTTACAGACATAGAGAGGGGCGAGGCCATGGAGGGATTTGAACACAAGGATGAGAACTTCAAAATCCAGGCGTTGTCCAACTGGGAGCCAATGTAGGTCAGCCAGCACAGAGGTGAATGGGACTTGATGTACTTTAAGGGGTGTAAATGGAAGCGGTTTCACGTTTGAGAAAAAAACTGATTTTTGAAGATTTGGAGCGGGTTGTAATCGGATACTTTCATTTTCCGCAGACAGACGGCTTTACGCTGTGAATACTAAAACATTAATGGTTAAATATCACATAAGAAATTTCACAAAGTAAACGGTTAACCACATTTAACTCCACTCCAGACTACTCCTCTGACGTGGATGAGTTTAAGGATGCATTTATACTGCGGCTACCAGTCTGAGTACTTGTTTCATTCAAGCTGTACCCAGGGCTCTGCACCACGCCCCTGACAGCCCTCAAATTTTAAGTTTCCAGAGCAGGAGTACCTGCGCTCTTAAAACATTTAAGTCAACTCAGAGCGAGTTTAAAAAGTGTCCAAGTAGTTCAAAGGGCTCTAGATGTGCTTTTTAGATAAAGTCCACACTGCACTGGAGTCATAGGATTAATTCCACTAACTCGGACTCCCTGCGAGGAGCTGTGTTCGTCAGGAGCGCGGATGGAAGAACAGGTTCTAGCCTGACTATTGTGCTAGAGCTCCATGTGAATGTGACTCCTCGCTGGGAGTACGGGATTGTGGAATTACCCTATAGCCACGGAGAGCTACAACATCATATCCTTAAACTCATTCACATCAGAGGAGACTGCCTCCCCCAGGGGTCACACATCGCTTTTCTCCAGAATCTGGGACTAAACTCTGCAGTTATCCTTACACTTTAATGCAAAAGTGACGGTATAACTGGAGTTTGAGCCCGCTGTGACTCCAGAGGGAAGTAGTCCAAAGGGCTCTAGCAATGCTGTTGGACAGAGTATAAATCAACAAATAATGGAGACCTGTAGTAATAATCATGGGTGATTTTAATCTCCATATTAATTGGACAAATCAAATTGGCCATGGTAGCCTTGAGGAGGAGTTAATAGATTGCATCCGGGATGGTTTCCTAGAACAGTATGTAATGGAACCAACCAGGGAGCAGGCTATCTTGGATCTGGTACTGTGTAATGAGCCAGAATTAATAATTTTTTTTTATTCGTTTATGGGATTTGGGCGTCGCTGGCAAGGCCAGCATTTACTGCCCATCCCTAGTTGCCCTTCAGAAGGTGGTGGTGAGCTGCCTTCTTGAACCGCTGCAGTCCGTGTGGTGATGGTACTCCCACAGTGCTGTTAGGTAGGGAGTTCCAGGATTTTGACCCAGCGACGATGAAGGATCGATGATATACTTCCAAGTCAGGATGGTGTGTGACTTGGAGGGGAACTTGGAGGTGGTGGTGTTCCCACGCGCCTGCTGCCCTTGTCCTGCTAGGTGGAAGAGGTCACGGGTTTGGGAGGTACTGCCGAAGAAGCCTTGGCGAGTTGCTGCTGTGCATCTTGTAGATGGTACATACTGCAGCCACGGTACGCCGGTGGTGGAGGGAGTGAATGTTTAAGGTGGTGGATGGGGTGCCAATCAAGTGGGCTGCTTTGTCCTGGATGATGTCAAGCTTCTTGAGTGTTGTTGGAGCTGCACTCATCCAGGCAAGTGGAGAGTGTTCCATCACAGTCTTTACTTGTGCCTTGTAGATGGTGGAAAGTCTTTGGGGAGTCAGGAGGTGAGACACTCGCCGCAGAATACTTAGCCTCTGACCTGCTCTTGTTGCCACAGTATTTATGTGGCTGGTCCAGTTAAGTTTCTGGTTAATGGTGACCCCCAGGATGTTGATAGTGGGGGATTTGGAGATGGTAATGATCTCATAGTAAAGGATCCTCTAGGAAAGAGTGATCATAGCATGGTTGAATTTCAAATTCAGTTGGAGGGTGAGAAAGTTGTATCTCAAACCAGTGTCCTGATCTTAAACAAAGGCAATTACAATGGCATGAGGGCAGAACTGGCTAAAGTGGACTGGAAAAATAAATTAAAGGGTAAGGCAGTTGAAATGCAGTGGTGGACATTTAAGGAGATATTTCATAACTCTCAACAAAAATATATTCCAGTGAGAAACCATCCGTGGCTAACTAAGGAAGTAAAGGATGGTATCAAATTCAAAACGAAGGCATACAATGTTGCCAAGATTGGTGGGAGACCAGAGGATTGGGAAATATTAAAAAAACCAGCAAAGGATGATGAAAAAAAGAGAGAAGATGAATTATGAGAGTAAACTGGCAAGAAATATTAAAACAGATAGTAAGAGCTTCTACAGGTATATAAAAAGGAAGAGAGCAGCTAAAGTAAACATTGGTCTCTTAGAGGATGAGACTGGGGAATTAATAATGGGGAACGGGGAAATGGCAGAGACTCTGAACAAATATTTTGTATCTGTCTTCACGGTAGAAGACACTAACAACATCCCAATAATGGATAATCAAGGGGCCACTGGGAGGGGGTAACTAAAGACAATCACTATCACTAAGGAAATAGTACTCGGTAAAATAATGGGACTAAAAGACGACAAGTCCCCTGGACCAGATGGCCTGCATCCCAGGGTCTTAAAAGAAGTGGCTGCAGAGATAGTGGATGCGTTGATTGCAATATACCAAAATTCCTTGGACTCGAGAGGTCCCAGTGGATTGGAAAACTGCAAATGTAACACTCCTATTTAAGAAAGGAGGGAGACAGAAAGCAGGAAATTATAGACCAGTTAGTCTAGCATCTGTCGTTGGGAAAATGCTGGGAGTTCTTCATTAAGGAAGCAGTAGCAGGGCATTTGGAAAATCATAATGCAGTCAAGCAGAGTCAGCATGGTTTTATGAAAGGGAAATCATGTTTAACAAATTTGCTGGAGTTCTTTGAGGATGTAACGAGCAGCGTGGACAAAGGTGAGCCAGTGGATGTGGTGTATTTGGATTTCCAGAAGGCATTCGATGAGGTGCCACATAAAAGGTTACTGCATAAGATAAGAGCTCACGGAATTGGGGGTAATATATTAGCATGGATAGAGAATTGACTAACTAACAGAAAGCAGAGAGTCGGGATAAATGGGTCATTTTCCAGTTGGCAAACGGTAACTAGTGGGGTGCCACAGGGATTGGTGCTGGGGCCTCAACTATTTACAATCTACATTAATGACTTGGATGAAGGGACCGAGTGTAATGTAGCCAAGTTTGCGGATGATACAAAGATGGGTGGGAAAGCAAGTTGTGCAGAGGACTCAAAGAACCTGCAAAGGGATATAGACAGGCTAAGTGAGTGCGCAAACATTTGGCAGATGGAGTATAATGTGAGAAAGTGCGAGGTTATCCAATTTGGCAGGAAAAATAAAAAAGCAAACTATTATTTAAATGGAGAGAGATTACAAAATACTACAGTTCAGAGGGACTTGGGGGTCCTTGTGCATGAAACACAAAAGGTTAGCATGCAGGTACAGCAAGTAATCAAAAAGGCAAATGGAATGTTGGCCTTTATTTCAAGGGGGTTGGAGTATAAAAGCAGGGAAGTCCTGCTACAACTGTACAGGGTATTGGCGAGATCACACCTTGAGTACTGCGTACAGTTTTGGTCTCCTTATTTAAGGAAGGATATACTTGCATTGGAGGCAGTTCAGAGATGATTCACACGGTTGATTCCTGAGATGAGGGGTTGACTTATGAAGAAAGGTTGAGCCTATACTCATTGGAATTTAGAAGAATAAGAGGTGATCTTATTGAAACATATAAGATACTGAGGGGGCTCGACAAGGTAGATGCAGAGAGGATGTTTCCCCTCATGGGGAAATCTAGAACTCGGGGGCATAGTTTCAGAATAAAGGGTCGCCCTTTTAGAACTGAGATGAGGAGGAATTTCTTCTCTCAGAGGGTCGTAAATCTGTGGAATTCTCTGCCCCAGTTTAAGGTGGAGATAGACAGATTTTTACAAGATAAGGGAGTGAAGGGTTATGGGGAGCGGGCAGGGAAGTGGCTTTGAGCCCAAGATCAGCCATGATCTTATTGAATGGTGGAGCAGGCTCGAGGGGGCCAAGTGGCCTCTTCCTGCTCCTAGTTCTTAAGTGCCGTGAAAACCCCAGCAGGAGGCCTTCTCACAATGCTTCAGTTTCATATCTCCAGTTTAAAACAATTGCTTAGATGGACCTTCTGCACACTTTTAAAGCAACTCTATGTAAGTTTAGATGTATTGAGAATTTACTGGCTAGGCAGATTCACATAATCGTAGAGTCAGATTCACAGCCAGGCAATATAAACTTGGTGCCGTTGGCTGTGAACTTCAGCTACTGATCGAGGTCAGTGGCTATAGATTAAACAGTTTCAGATTGCAATTACTGTATATTGCCACATTTGCGCTATGCTCCATTTCACAGTGATGCAGAAGTGACATCTGAGTCAGATTCTAGCTAGAGTGGAGAATATAACTGCCTAATATCGCTTGATTCAAAAAATACTCAGGCTATCCTTTGGATTATTCTGGACAATTCATAAACGGAAGTAGAGCTTCTTGAAAATATTTTGAGAGTGTCGACACTTTTGCTCTCGTTCACATTTAAAAGTTAGCGAGCAGGACTGGAGCTCTGCACGTGTATGAGAATATTCGCAGACAGGCAGCCCGCAGTATAACATGGATGCTGTTGACTATATTTGGATCTCGAACTGGTAAACACAGTCCACAGCAGCTTTAGCAGTATCTTCTTCCGTCACAATTCTCTACAAAGTATTATTTTTTCTGAAACAGAGTGGAGATTTCTTTTGTATTTTTAAGCAGTTGCAGTGGTTCTCCAGAACATTGCAGATGACATTGGTGAATCCTCCCACCATTCACTGTAAGGGACAAATTCCAGCCATTGACGCATGCTGGTGCTTTCAAAGCGCATCCCGAATAAAAACTATGAATTCAAGTGGAAATAATTGTTTAGTCAAATCAGCTGACTTTTTAAAGTTATTGACCATACCTTTGAGTATGTTTGGAGTATGAGTATGTCTTTTCCCCGATCAAAATGTCTCAAGGCAATAAGCAGCACTCTCTGCAGTGATGTAGGAAGATGGAATACAAAACTCTCCTGCGCATACACCCACCAAATGTACTTCAAATCAAGGTCAATGGACCTCTTTTTATTCGTTCATGGGATGTAGGCAAGACCAGCATATATTGCCCATCCCTAATTGCCCTGGAGAAGGTGGTGGTGAGCTGCCTTCTTGAACCGCTGCAATCTGTCTTCTTTGTAGCAGATTGGTAGAACTGAGTGGCTTGCTAGGCCATTTCAGAGTCAACCATAGGTCAGACTTCCTTCCACTAAAGGGGCATATGGGTTTCTATTCCAGATTTATTTAATTCACTGAATTTAAATTCCCCAGCTGCATCATTGTCCAGGCCTCTGGATTACTAGTCCAGCAATATAACCACTATGCTACTGTACCATACCCATTGCTTTCAGCCTGTTTTAGAGCACAGAATGAGCATTGTGCTTGGTGTGTTTGCCTGATCACGTGGATACAACTAATGCCACAAATTGGTCCTCCTGAATAATTTATAGAATAGGTGGGTTGCCAGCACTACTCGCTCTGTTCACTGGTAGCTCCCTAATGGGAGGACATCAATATCGCACGTTGCTGACACCATTTAGAGGCAGCCTGCACCTGTTAAAGGGGAGGTGCACCCTGGCTACTGGCAACTGTGACTGAAGATTGTAGATAATGGCAGGCAGAGGAGAAGCTGCAGGTCCAGAAGCTACATACAACCCTGAGGGAGCAGAGAAACAAGAGGGTGGCAATGCTGAACAGGAAGCATCACTCGACTGTACACTTACAGACACCAGCTCAGAGACTGGCACTGCACATAGTTCAGAGAGTAGGCTAGAGGGGTCTTCATGTGTAAGTGTGCCCAGAAAAAATGCACAGGAGCAAGGGTAGGGGCATGGGATGACCCAGAAAGCAGCTCACCAGAGGGAGAACTCTCATCCGAGCCCTGCTGCAGAGGGCACAAGTGAAGACATCAAAGGCCCATAAGAAGACTGATGGTAATCTACATGGACCTTCTAAGTGCATTGGGACTGGCCTGTCTGCCAGCGAGTACGTGTACAATGTTGGAGAGCATAAGAGACATCCAGGTCCAACATGTGTGCTGCCTTCGTGCACAGTATCAAGACCATGCATTGAACCATAAAGCAACTGGTCAGCTCGGAGCACTGCACAGGGCACCAAAGCGATGGAACATCTGATGACAGCTTCAATGGGAGCTCAGACTACTGCCACCTTGGTTCTGGGAATAAGCATCTCCTCTAGCTTTCAAAGCCTGAAGGAGGGCATGGTTTGGGGCTTCAACAGCCTTGCAGCATGCCTGCACTCTGTTCTCACGCAGAGTAGTGGGAGTTCTGAGGCTCAACCCCGAAAGTGGCATTGGCTCCATTCATCTGAAAACTCAGCGTCAGTTTCCACATGTACGCTGACGATGCCCAGCTCTACCGCACCACCACCTCTCTCAACCCCTCCGTCTTTAAATTGTCACACTGCTTGTCCAACATCC
Organism: Squalus acanthias; assembly: GCA_030390025.1. NCBI lineage: Eukaryota > Metazoa > Chordata > Chondrichthyes > Squaliformes > Squalidae > Squalus > Squalus acanthias. The sequence goes on from CM059428.1 coordinate 98,301,068, forward strand.
AGTACTGGATGAGCAGAAATTTCATCCAATTAAATATTGGGAAGACCAAAGCTATTATCTTCAATCCCTGCCACAAACTCTGTTCCCTAGCCACCGATTCCATCCCTCTTCCTTCCAACTGACTGAGGCTGAACCAGACTGTTCACAACCTTGGTGTTGTATTTGACCCCAAGATGAGATTCCGACCACATATCCACGCCATCACTAATACCACCTATTTCCACTTCCGTAACATCGCCCGACTCTGCCCTTGCCTCAGCTCACCTGCTGCCAAAACCCTCATCAATGCCTTGGTTACCTCTAGACTTGACTATTCCAACACACTCCTGGCTGGCCTCCCATCTTCCACCCTCTGTAAACTTGAGGTCATCCAAAATTCTGCTGCCCGTGTCCTAACTCCAACCAAGTCCTGTTTACCTATCATCCCTGTGCTCGCTGACCTACATTGACTCCCAGTTAAGCAATGCCTCAATTTTAAAATTGTCATCCTTGTTTTCAAATCCCTCCTTGGCTTCACCCCTCCCTATCTCTGTAAACTCCTCCAGCCCTACAACCCTTTGAGGTATCTGCTCCTCCAATTCTAGCCTCTTGAGCATCCCTGATTTTATTTGCTCCATCATTGGCGGCTGTGCCTTCAGCTGCCTAGGCCCTAAGCACTGGAATTGCCTCCCTACCTCTTTCCTTATGAGATGTTCCTTAAAATCTACCTCTTTGACCAAGCTTTTGGTCATCTGCCCATATATCTCCTTATAGAAACATAGAAGATAGGAGCAGGAGTAGGCCATTCGGCCCCTCGAGCCTGCTCCGCCATTCGATGAGATCATGGCTGATCATCCAAACTCAGTACCCTGTACCTGCCTTCTCTCCATATCCCTTGATACCTTTAGCTTTAAGAAATATATCTAACTCATTCTTGAATATATTTAATGACTTGGCCTCAACTACCTTCTGTGGTAGAGAATTCCACAGGTTCACCACTCTCTGGGTGAAGAAATTCTTCCTCATTTCTGTCCTAAATGGCTTACCCCTTATCCTTAGATTATGACCCCTGGTTCTGGACTCTCCGACCATCGGGAACATTCTTCCTGCATCTAGTTTGTCCAGACCTGTCAGAATTTTATATGTTTCGATGAGATCCCCTCTCATTCTTCTATACTCCAGCGAGTATAAGCCCAATCGACCCAATCTCTCCTCATATGTCATTCCTGCCATCCCAGGTATCAGCCTTGTGAATCTTCGCTGAACTCCTTCCATGGCAAGAACATCCTTCCTCAGATAAGGCGACCAAAACTGCACACAGTACTCAAGGTGTGGTCTCACCAAGGCCCTGTACAACTGCAGCAGGACATCCCTGTTCCTATACTCAAACCCTTTCGCTATGAAGGCCAACATACCATTTGCCTTCTTCACCGCCTTTGGTTCAGTGTCAAATTTTGTTTGATAATGTTCCCGTGAAGCGCCTTGGGACATTTTGCTACATTAAAGGCACTATATAAATACAAGTAGTTGTTGTTGATAGGCATATGCTGCTCCCTCTCAGGTTGACCACACGCCTGCTCCCCCACCAGCCTCTCAACCGGTGCCTTTGTTGGTGTCAGACAGCCAGCTGGGCGAGACTGCCCAAAGCCGATACCAGCAGTCTGGAGCCAGGTTCTCAACGTCCAGAGCTCCTCAAGGCCATTCACTAAGTTCATCGCAAGTGGCCTCAGCGGAGGTTCAGCAGCCTTCTACCTCCCAAGTTGTAGCCACTGGGGAACCACTTCACAAGAGCACTAGAATAGGTAAATGAGCACACAAGACAGGCACTAGGGGTTTGCTCAAAGGTGATTTGTAGATATGCATGAGTCATGTAACCATTTGTCAAATCAAAACTTAAGTATTATATAGTGAAAGAAATTGTTTTTTCACCAAATTTCATCCAATTGAATATTGGGAAGACCAAAGCAATTGTCTTCGGTCCCTGCCACGGACTCCATCCTCTCCCTGGCCACTGTCTGTGGCTGAACCAGACTGTTCTCAACCTTGGCATTCTATTTGACCCTGAGCTAAGCTTCCAACCCCATATCCTCTGCATCACCAAGACCACCTACATAACATCATCCATCTCCACCCCTGACTCCGCTCATTTGCTGCTGAAACCCTTATCCATGCCTTTGTTACCTCTAGCCTCAACTATTCCAATGCTCTCCTGGCTGGCCTTCTATGTTGCACCCTCCGGAAACTTAAGCTCACCCCAAACTCTGCTGCCCGTATCCTAACTCACACAAGTCCTGTTCACTCATCACCCCTGTGCTTGCTGACCTACATTGGCTCCTGGACCAGCAATGCCACAATTTTAAAATTGTCATCCTGGTTTTCAAATTCCTCCATGGCCTCACCCTTTCCTATCTCTATAACTTCCTACAGCCCTCCAAGATCTGGGTGTTCCTTCAATTCTGGCTATTTGCTCATCCCCGATTTTCATTGCTCCACCATTGACAGTCGTGCCTTCAGCTGCCTAGGCCCTAAAATCTGGAAGTCCTTCCCTAAACCTTTCCGCCTCTCTACCTCTCTCGTCCTTTAAGATGCTTCTTAAGAACGATTTCTTTGACCAAGCTTTTAGTCACCAGCCCAGTATCTGATGTGGCTCGGTGCCAAATTTTGTTTGATGAAACTCCTGTGAAGCACCTTGGGATGTTTTACTACAGTAAAGACACTATATAAATGCAAGTCGTTGTTATGGTATTGATGCTACTCTTCATAATCTTAGTGATGTAACAGGAACATCCATGAAGTGATACTGTTTCAGGGCCTGATATGATGGGTGTTAGTTTTGGTCAGATGAAAGGAGGGTGTTGGTGCTCTGGGGAGAGGAGAGATGGTTCACAAGAATCTCTCCTCTATAATTTGCTGCCTTACAACTCTGGCAGCTTGCAGCAGTGCTGGATTGTGCTCCATCCTCTGGTTCCTCATTTTCCTCCTCCACTTCTTCCTTCTCAGAAAAGTCCAAGGTGATTCCCCTTTCTTTGCAAGATTGTGGAGTATGCGGCAAACAATTAGAAACCTTGAGACTTGCTCTGGGCTGTACTGAAAGACTCCTCCCAAGCTGTCCACATAGTGAAATCATTGATTCAGGATGCCAATGGTTTGCTCAATCAGCCTTGTTGCATGGCTCTGATTATTACGGTGCTGGGCAACTGACACAGTATGATAGTGTCATGACTACTTCCAGGAAACAGATCACATACTCTTGGATACCCATAATACATCTCTAATGTGACCGGGTTAAGTAGCCTCTCTGGAGATTACCAGTTTTGTGTATAAGACTATAGGGATTTCCGCTGTACTTTTCCTATTTACTGTGACCGCTAAAAGACCCAGTGATAACCCATAACATTGCTCATTCATTGATTTTTTCAAGCACAAATGGTTTTCAGATTGGCATTGTGTTGACATGTTGAAAATATCAATTGTGATTCAAAGTGTAGTAGGAGTTTAGCCTTTCAAAGCATTACTCTATTATGAACAAAGTTTCATCTGATAACGGAGCAGCCAATGTTACAAATAAACATGTAGTCTAGTGAACAGCCATTTCATGCTGGAATCCAAGGTGTATTCTTTCAATTTGGTATTGGCCATAGGCACCAGTAGTACTACAGAACTTCATTCAGTGGCCACTGTGATCATATGCTATTTAATCATGGGCCATCATAGCCAAACTATCTTCACTATGTGACCACACACGTAGATTATCCAGCAGCAGAGGTCACTGAATAGACTTTAGGAACATAAATCGTAGCTCATTTTCCCTTCCCTAACCAGGGAAGCCAACTATAGCACCTTTACGATCCAGGTGAAATTGGCTAACTCAGCATAGATGAGGGATTAAAAACTTGGTCTGTATGGCCCAAATATGAAATAATTTGGCATTCATTGGCATTCCATATCATATTGTTGTACAAGTCTTTGCTCCTCATTCCCTTGCCACCATGATGAAAATGATTGTTATATGCAAGCAATTCCATTTTCTATATAACTGCAATGCAATGATCTTATTAACCTCTCAGTCATTATTACATGCCATTTTAGCTGTTAAAAAAGGCTTGCGATTTGTGAATAACATTATTGAATAAACATTCTTTTCAGAATGACATGGGAATCAAACTGTAAAACAGCTATATTTTAAAGACACTTATGGTTTCAAGTGGTTGAATTATTTTCTCATGTTAACAGATCTATGATAATATTTAGATAAAATTGTGATTTTCTCCCATATGAATTCCAAAGCTTAGTTTGTTTTTAGGAGCATTTCTACATTTTATATGCTCTATTGGGATTGTTGTAGTTTAGCTGTGAATATGCTGGGGAATAAATGTGATTAATTAGATTAAAATTGTGTGGAGTTGTAATTTCAGTTAATTATATAATTTGAGACAGTATTGTCTAGCTTTAATTTAAACACATCTTCATATACTAGTGGGTCCTCCATGGCATTGCTCACAGAAAGTCAAAGAATGCACTTTCACAAAACAAACAGGAGCTTTGTGTCATGTTTAATAATTAGAATGTTTGTATTTTCTATCTCGCAAAACCCAGGTGACAGTTTTTCCTATCTCCCCCCTTCAATATTGAACTGATGTTAAAAAAACAAAAAACAAATTATGAGGCAAATCACATTATGTCTTTCCCACTTTGTGAATCTCACAGTGCCACTAATTAGAAAGTTAACATAAGAATATAACAAATAGGAGCAGGAGTAGGCCATATGACACCTCAAGCCTACTCCACCATTCAATAAAATCATGTCTGAACTTTTACATCAACTCCACTTTCCCGCCCTATCCCCATATCCCTGGATTCCATTAGTACCCAAGATTCTATCGATCTTAGTCTTGAATATACTCAAAACAGCTGAGCATCCACAGCCCTCTGGGGTAGAGAATTCCAAAGATTCACAGCACTGAGTGAAGAACTTTCTCCTAATCTCAGTCCTAAATGGCTGACCCCTTATCCGGAGACTATGATCCCTAGTTCTAGACTCTCCAGCCAGGGGAAACCTCTCAGCACCTACCCTGTCAAGCCTTCAATGAGATCACCTTCCATTCTTCTAAACTCCAGAGAATACAGGCCCATTCTACTCAATCTCTCCTCCTAAGACAACCCTCTCATCCCAGGGATCAATCTAGTAAACCTTTGTTGTCCCCCCTCGAAAAAAGGTAAATATATCCTTCCTTAGGCAAGGAGACCAAAACTGTACACAATAGTCCAGATGTGGTCTCACCAAAGCCCTATATAATTGCAGCAAGACTTTCTTACTCTTATACTCAAACACCCTTGCATTAAAGGCCAACATACCATTTGCCTTCCAAATTGCTTGGTGTACCTGCATGTTAACTTTGTGATTCGTGTACACGGACACCCAAATCCCTCTGAATCCCAACATTTACTAGTCTCAACTTTTAAAAAACATTTTGCTTTTCCATTCTTCCTACCAAAATGGATAATTTCCCACTTTATACTCCATCTGCCACCTTCTTGCCCAATCACTTAACTAGTCTAAATCCCTTTGCAGCCCCTTTGTTTCCTCCTCACAGCTTACTTTCTCACCTAGCTTCGGATCGTCAGCAAACTTGGATATATTACACTCAGTCCATTGATATAGATTGTAATTGCGGAGGTCCAAGCACTGATCCTTGCAGCACGCCACTAGTTACAACCAGCCATCTCAAAAATGACCCGTTCATTCCTACTCTGTTTTCTATCGTTTAACCAATCCTCAATCCATGCTAATATATGACCCCCAATCTTGTGTAACATTTTCTAACTCTCAGCAGTTTAACACTCGTTTAGCAATCCATTGGCAGATCTGGCTTGACTGCATTAATCTCTACTGCTCCTCAGTCTCCTCTGCCAAATTGGCTACTATTCCATGATCATCTGGAGGACAAGGGTCTCCTTTGCCTTTGTTTGCTCCTTCTCCATCTTGTTTTCTGCTCTGTCTCTCTTTGCTTTGCTCTGTATTTTCTTCAAAATGTTGAAAGGCATCATTTAGGTACAAGCAGAATATTTAACTTGTGAGTTAAAGAAGATAAAGGCAGGTTCTGGATGCAATTCAATGTGGCAAGTGTGAGGTAATACATCTTAAGAAAAAAAAGGAATGGGAGTGCTCACTTGATGGGAAAATACCAAAGGTGTGGATGATTCCCTGAAAGTGCAAGTACAGACAGATTAAGCCATAAAAAAGGCCAATTCAATTAAAAAAAATAAAAATAAAGGCAGAGTACAAGATTAAAGTACTGGGAAAGTTATACAAAACATTGGTTAGGCCAGTTAGAATATTCAGTAGTTTTGAACATCCCATTATAGAAAGCACATTAAAGCCATAGAGAGTGCACATTATAGATTTGACAGGATGAAGCCAGGGATGGGAAGCTATAGTTTTGCAGAGATACTAAAAATACTGGGACTATTTCCACTGGACCAACAATTTAATTGAAGTTTTCAAAATTATGAAGGGTTTTGATAGGGTGAATAGAGATAGATTATTTTATCTAGTAGGGGAGTCAGTGATGAAGGGCCAATTAATTTAAAATTACTAATTGAGGTTAGGAGAAATTCCTTTACACAGACTGTTACTGGAGCATGGAATGGAATGCTTTGCCACAGGGAATAGTTCAGGTAGAGACCACTGAACTTCTTAAAAAGGGAAACCTGGATAAATATTTGAAGCAAAGATAAGGGCTATGGGGAGAGAGTGGGGTTAGTTTTGGACTGCTCTAGCAAAGAGCTGGCTGAGACACGATGGGCCAAAGAGCCTCCTTCTATGCTGTAAACCTCTATGGTAAGTTTTAGGCTCCAGGTAAGAACAACCCAACTGTTGTGGCGGTCTTTCTTTTACTTTTTAAAGAGTGCTTTGCATTTGTAACAAAATGACATCTGGGGTGTGGCAGATAAACATGTAAGCTAACTGAAAGAAAAAAAAACTGTGTGATCATTAGGGTGATTAACTTTGCATCTGGTTGTGCAATACCTGATTCCCCAGCAGTAGAGTAAAGCACCCTCTAACCTGCTCCAATCTTGGAAGAACACTTCCCTGCTGCATCAGTTTGGCATTTTTTCTATTTCTCATTACCTCCATGAGCGAGATTGCTAACTGTGGCAAAGTTGAAACAGTTTTGTGCTGCAGTCCCACGCACACGAAGAACTAGACTAAGACTGCACAAGCTCATTTTATACAGCACTCTTATAGCCAGAGGGGACTTTGATCCTATTAATCTGGGTTGAATTTGAAGCCAGGTCCCAGCAGAGAAAGGCCAGCTGCTTATATATGTTTGTATTTATTATATATTAAATTTGGTATGTGCAGCACACATTTCACAAAACGCATTGCAAGGACCCATAGTACCTGTTACTCCTGCTTTGATAGGCCTTTTCAATGTTAATGATATCATGCTGTGACACACATAATAGCTATTATTTTGTAGAGAGAGTAGATCACCCTGGGATTACACAATCTGACTCCTGGGTTACCACAAATCGTTCTAAATGATTTTTTTCCCTATGTGCCATTTTCCACAATAACTGAAATTTCTATGTCCAAAATAAAGGTTTAAACAAAAAACATTTCATAATATTAAATGTATCTACTGAATTGCCTCGAGTCCTTTGATGCCTTCATAAGTTCTTACTTGCAGACATCAGCCTCTCCTAAAAGCCTGAGCTTCAACTTGATATTTTTGTCCAAAGCTGTGACTCCGTGACCTTAATTTGGACTGTACATTCTGAGCCTAATTTTCCAGGATGCATCTGTACCAGTCGGTTGTATTGAAGGAATATTTTTCTTTAGAGAAAGGGAGGGAGGTAGGAGAGCTAGAGAAAGGATGTAGGCCATCAGGTCCAGGGGATTGATCGGCTTTCAGTCCCATTAATTCCTCCAGTACTATTTTTTTTTACCAATACTAATTTCTTTCAGTTCCTCATTCTCACTGGTTCTCCACTATTTCCGGGAGGTTTTTTGCAACTTCTTCTGACACAAAGTATTAATTTAATTTCTCTGCCATTTCCTTATTCCCCATTATAATTTCTCCTGTCTCAGCCTGTAAGGGACCCACATTAATTTGCTAATCTTTTCCTTTTTACATACCTATAGAAGCTTTTACAGTCTGTTTTTATGTCTCGCGCTAGTTTACTCTCATTCTATTTCCCTTTCTTGGTCCTCCTTTGTTGACTTCTAAAATCCTCCCAATCCTCAGGCTTACTGCTCTTTTTGGCAACATATAAGCCTCTTCCTTTGATCTAATACTATCTTTAACTTCTCTTGTTAGCCACAGTTGGACCACTTTTCCTGTGGGGTTTTTGTGCCTTCATCATAATTTGATTTCTTTAAAAAAAAGCAAACAAAGTCCTGAAGGGAAAAAAATCAAAAGGAGGGAAACAGGTTGAGGGGTCTCTGGCCTCTAACCACCTGTTGTTGGGTGAGCAAGTGGGGGTGAGGTGGAGTGGATGGAGGTTTAACGGTGAGCGAGGTAAAGTTTGAAAGGAAAGAGGTAGAAGTAGTGATGGGATTGTGGAAGGGGAGGAGATAGTGTGGGAAGGAGGGTAGAGGATGTGATCAGATCAGGTGGGAGAGAAGCACAAGTGTTGGGGGGGGGGGGGGGGAAATGGAAAGGGAGTGGTAGCCGTCCACATTTTCCCTGCAACCCCACCCCCAAATGCAGCCTGCAGCTGTTGGTGGCTCCTTTCCCTGCCATCCACCAACCCCCATTTGAGACAAAAGAAGGAAAAGACAGAAGCAAAATGGGATAAGATGAGAAAGCCAGAAGAAGAGAGAAAGACATGTACTCAAAGCAGAAGAGGATAGACAGAGAAAAACAGCAAATACTACAATGTATAATCAAAATACATATACGTATTATTATTGATGAAATTTGGTACGAGGGCTGTGCGTTCCATTGAAAACTCAAGTTCGGAGTAAGCAAAAAACCCATTATACAATAGTTGCTATTTTATACTGAAAGTATATACGGTAAAATATTCTAGGCAGGAGTTTCCACTAATTGCAGCCCTTTGAGGAAGCTCTTAATTAAGGTTTTTTGGCGCAAGGACACCAAGATGCATTTTAAAGGCTTCTGAATATAATTTTTTTTAATTTACTAAGAAACTGACTAATGTATACCAATATAACTAGCAAATAGTTCTGTATAGTTTTAAAAAAAAGTCATTTTCAGTTAATTTTTTTTTAAGTCGGGTTACTTACAGGTGGTGGACTAGACACTGATTAAAAATGCTTATTTTGTGATAAATCCATTGCCAGCTGTATTAATCAAACTGCACCAAGTTACCATTCTTTAAATATCATGATGTGGAGATGCCGGCGTTGGACTGGGGTGGACAAAAATGAGAAGTCGCACAACACCAGGTTATAGTCCAACAGATTTATTTAATTTTACAAGCTTTCGAAGCAGTTCGCTCCTTTGTCAGGTAACTTACCTGACGAAGGAGCGAACTGCTTCGAAAGCTTGTAAAATTAAATAAATCTGTTGGACTATAACCTGGTGTTGTGCGACTTCTCATTCTTTAAATAGATCAAGGAATATTCTTTTAATGCAAAATGTTAAAATTATGTTCTAAAATGCTGCCTGTTTGTGCTGGTTCATGGCAGATTTTATGATATGCAAATGAGTTAGAGCGGAAACTTGAGGAAAATAACACCTCAAAACTAGTGGAATTTTGGGGGCAATTTGCACCCGGATTGCCAATTGCACCCAAGGCAGAAACTCCAGGCCGATCTGTTTGCATTCAGTTTCAGGCTCTAGCCACAGAGTGGCACTGTGCACAGGCTTTCAACAATTTCATGGACTCTTCGAAATATTCAGACTCTTTCCGCCATCTTGTTTTCTGTTTATGTTAAGTTTCACTTTTAAACTTTATCCTTTAGTTTTTTTTAATACCTTATTTTAAAATTTATTTGTCTCCTTTTAGTCTCTTGCTGCCTTCTAACCTCCAGCTTCATCTCTAAAAATTGGGCCATGGAATGTCCTCTAAACTTGGCCGAAATAACAGCATAAGTATGGCACAATACTGATTTTCAGCACAAAAGACTGAGGAAATTTGCATACAGGTGACTTACGCCGATTTTTATGATATATTTGAGGTTCCCCGGTTATTTTTGTGCTGATTCAGCAAAATCGCCACGCTCATTACCACTCTCACCTATGCAAAAGAATAGGGTTTGCGAGCTACCCGCATTTATGCCCATTCTTAATCAGTTACCTGATTTGGCGTAGTTCTGCAGTTCAAAACTTCTTTTCCACATTCGCACAACAATGTTTTTTTTCGCTGCTTTCATTCAGAGACCTACACTAAAGTTCACCATAGTGCTGTAACCCTCCAAAGGCAAGATTTTTTTAGGATCCCCGTCCACCCCATGATTTCCAGAAAGACCAATCACCTTCTGAGACCTTTCAATTAGATACCCCTCTTCAGTTTAATCATAGAAAAGGAGCAGCAGATGCAGGAGGCTCAGAGAGTGAAGCACCATGCAAGGAGATACCAACCTACTCAATAGTTCCCCCGGAGTGTACAGGCTGTGCATGTCCTCGAACAACAAGTCAGGAGCTGTGTGCAGTAACTCCAGTTTACCAAGGAAGCCATCGGTTGCCTCAGATTCTCTGCGATGACCTTAAGCCATGGTCTATATCCCACAGGGCGTTAAACATTGAAATGAACATCACCATGGCCCCTAACTTTTACAGCACTGGTTCCTTCCAATAATCAGCAGGGGGAGAAGAAATCATAAGCCAGGAAGCTGTAAGGGTCTGCATTTGCCAGGTTACAGACACCCTCTTGACTTGCTGAGGGTCACCATTGATCAGAAACTCAACTGGGCCAGCCACATAAATTCTGTAGGTACTAGAGTAGGTCATAGGTTTGGTATTCAGCAGTAAGTGGTTCACCTCCTGACTCCCCAAAGCTCCATCACCTACAAGACACAAGTCAGGAATCTGATGGAATACTCATCCACTTGCCTGGATGGGTGCAGCTGCAACACTAAAGAAACTTGACACCATCCAGAATAAAGCAGGCCACTTGATCGGCACCTCAGTCACCCACCTACATCACCGGTGTGTAGTATCTACAGGATGGACTGCAATAAGTCGGCAAGGCTTCTTCTGCATAACCTCCCAAACCCATGATCTCCACCACCTAAAAAAGGGACAAGGGCAGCAGGTTCATGGGAACACCATCACCTCCAAATTCCCCGCCAAGTCACACACCATCTTAACGGACATAAACCGCCATTATTTCACCATCAGTGGGTCAAAACCTTGGAGCTCCCTACTTAACAGCATTGTGGGAGTACCTTCACCAGATGGACTGCAGCAGTTAAAGAAGGCAGCTCACCAACACCTACTCGAGGGCAATGAATGTCAGCCTTGCCAGCATGCCCACATCCAAAGAATGAATAAAAATGTTAAGAACTTTGCCCAAAACATTAACGTATCTGTTCTCTGGATAGATGCTGACTGACCTGCTGTGTTTTCAGTACCTTCTACTTTTATTTCATATTTCCAGCCTTTGTAGTTTTCTTTTCGAGTTTATAGTATTGTTTCTGCATCAGCAAACATTCAAAATTGTTTCCCAGATTTACACAGTTCTATTGCTTGAAATGAGTTGGCTTAGTTGTAACCTTGACCTTGACAGCAATAGATAGAGAATATTTGAACATTAAGAATTGTACAGTAATTTACCAATCCGCTAGATACTTGAAGGCTACAAAAGATATGTTGAAACAAAAGTCAAACTCTTGCACTGCTATTGGCGTTTATTCAAAAAGGAGAAGTTTGCAGACTAGCCAGTTGGAGGGCAGTCCCCTGGCCGCCGAGTGTTGGCGCGGGAGTGGTGCCGCCGGACGGTTGGCTTTCAGGCGCTGCCGGCTGAGGAGCCGCTCGTACCAGTGGCGATGCGCCAGCGACTCGGTGCCGCGGTCTGGGTCTGGGGGTCCTGCCTGCTCCTCGGGCTCTCGGGATGCGAGGCCGTCCCTCCACCACGGCCGGGGCCGGGCTGGCGAGCGGAAAGGACGGGGTGCGAGAACCTGTGGAAGGTGAAAGAGCGGGCGGTGCACGGCCAGGGTGACAACCTCTCCTTGTCGCGGGCCGGCGCCGAGCCAGGTTCCGGGTCCGGGGAGGCGGCGGGGCTGGGGTCGGGGTCGGGGCCTGAGCCCGGGCCGGGCCCTTACCTGGAGCCCGGCACGCCCGCCCCGCCCTTCACGCTGGACACCTTGGACGGGTACCTGTCCTTCCCCCCGCCCCGGGAGCAGGGCCCGCACTCCTTCGTCTTTCAGGCGTTCACCAATAAATCCGGCTTCCTGGAGTGCATGTGGGCCTCGGAGCCGTCCCTCACCGCCCTGGTGGACGGGCTCCCCGAGCGCAGCCATGTGGTCTTCATGTCCTTCGACGACACCGCCCCCAGAGACGTGCGGTGGATGAAGCAGCGGCTCGTCCAAGTGATGGAGGAAAGGTAAGGTGTCTGTGCACTTACTGACTGGAGGGATGGATAGATGACAGTAAGATAGCGGGTCCAGACTCTCACTCTATCGTCCCCCAAAGCATAGGACACAACTAGAATAACAACCCCCTAACTTGGATTTATATAGCACCTGATCACAACATGTCCCAAAGCACCTCATATGCCGTGAATTACTTTTTGAAGTCGTCGATGATAGGTGATCATGTGCAGCAACCAGTTTGCACAAAGCAACATCCCATTGCCGTCCGGCGGAGGTCCCCAATGGAGGGTCCTCCCCTTTTCTATTGGGGACTTGGCCTGGAGGGTGTTGCACGGAGCAGTCCCGTGCAATAAGCTTTTAAGCAGGTTCACGGACTCCCAGGCCGCCTGCCTTTTTTGCGGCCTGGAAGAGTCTGTTTCACACCTATATGGAGTGTGAGAGGTTGCAGCCCCTGTTCCATTACTTGAAGGGGCTGCTCCTCGATTTTTGGCTGCACTTTGGTCCCACGCTCTTGATCTTCGGTCACCCGGTGCGGAGGGGAGCGGGCAGGTCGGAGGACCTCCTCGTGGGACTGGACCTGGCCAAGGTGGCCATTAACAGGTCCAGGCAGCGGACGGTCGTTCAGCCTGCCTCTCTTCTGCGGCTATGTTCGCACCCGGGTGGCCTTGGAGATGGAGCACGCGGTGTCCGCCGGCACACTTGAGTCCTTCCGTGACCAGTGGGCGCCGCGGGAACTGGAGTGCATCATCACCCCGGCCAATCAAACTTCAATTTAATTTGTTAAGTTTTATTTAAAGTTTTACTAATTTACAGTTTACAGTCCATTTGTTCAACCAAAAGAGCAAAGCAACATCCCACAAACAGTGGCGGTCTTTGAGGCAGTTGACCAGAACACCAGGAAAATTCCTTGCTTTTCAAATAATGACATAGGAGGAAAAAAGGTGGGGGTCTTGATTTAATGTGCTATCCAAAGGTTTCCAACAATTTAAGCACTCCCTATTGTAGTAACAGCCAAAATTAAGTGTTCAAATATTTTTATTCAAAAACAATAATACCTGTACAACTCATCAATTACATAGTAAATCCATTACATAGTAAATCCATTACATTCATCCATCACAGTAAAAAATAAAGCCTTAAAAACAGCCTTATAGTTAATATAAATGCAATGATTAATTTTACAAATAATCAATAATGTTTACAGTACAAATACCCTTAAACAATAAATTAAGTGTTCAAGTCTTGAAGCGGGGCTTGAATCCACAACCTCCTGACTCAAATGAGAGCGCTATCAATTAACCAACCTGACACTCACAAGGCTAGCTACTTCGAAGGGTCATTCTTGTTCTTTAATTGGAAAGGCAATTACTCTGCTCCTGCCTGAACGAACCTGTGTTCAGTTAGTGTATTAACTGATGGTTCGGGAGAGCACCATTTGCCTGGACCACAGCCTGATGGGCTGGACACTTAAAAAGAAAGGCAAACCGGCACCTACTTTGCGTATGGACTTGTTTTGGCTGTGCACACTTTTTTTTAATCCAATATTGAATATCTGGATTTTATTTCCCAGAACTGTCTAATTAAACACTGGACAAGTTGTCACATTACTGGTGCTTGGAAGGATGTCTAGAATAAAGATAAATTGTGGTTTATTAAAAGCAAGGTATTCAGTAACAATGCAAGCTAGAAATGAGAATGTGTATTGCAAACTGGACTCATTCAGCATTTGTTTTCCATCAATGACCAAGTTTTGTTGTCTTTTGAATGTATCACGTACTGACTGACAGTTTTTAAGAGATAACAGCTTTAATTGTTTGGTCTTGCTATCAGCAAGGTATACGTTGTGGGGGTAGGTGTACACATCATGATGTGGTTTGGTTTTATTTTAATAATAACCTTCATGAAATAGACATCATTGAGAAATAATTGTAAAACAGCATGGGAGCTAACAGTTTAAAAAGCTGTTATTTGATTATTTGTATACATATTATGATTATTCCCTTTCAGTTATCCTATTTCACTATTGGTGCATTTGGACAATGATTGGTGTATTGTGGGTAGTTAGTTACCCATTGATTTGGTTAGGTGGAATTGATAGACTTATCATTTAAAATATATCATTTTTTAAAGTCTCAAGTGTGATACAACTGCTGATTAGAAATTAGACAGTGCTTGGAATTCATTCTTTTATTCGTTTCTGGGATGTGGGCGTTGCAGGCAAGGCCAGCATTTATTGCCCACCCCTAATTGCCCTTGAGAAGGTGGTGATGAACTGCCTTCTTGAACCGCTGCAGTCCATGTGGTGAAGGTACTCCCACAGTGCTGTTAGGTAGGGAGTTCCAGGATTTTGACCCAGCGACGATGAAGGATCAGCGATATACTTCTAAGTCAGGATGGTGTGTGACTTGGAGGGAAACTTGGAGGTGGTGGTGTTCCCATGCGCCTGCTGCCCTTGTCCTTCTAGGTGGAAGAGGTCGTGGGTTTCAGAGATGCTGCCAAAGATGCCTTGGCGAGTTGCTGCAGTGCATCTTGTAGATGGTACACACTGCAGCCACGGTACGCCGGTGGTGGAGGGAGTGAATGTTTAAGGTGGTGGATGGGGTGCCAATCAAGTGGGCTGCTTTGTCCTAGATGGTGGAAAGGCTTTGGGGAGTCAGCAGGTGAGACACTCCCTGCAGAATATCTAGCTTCTGACCTGCTCTTGTTGCCACAGTATTTATGTGGCTGGTCCAGTTAAGTTTCTGGTCAATGGTGACCCCCAGGATGTTGATCGTGGGGGATTCGGCGATGGTAATGCCGTTGAATGTCAAGGGACGGTGGTTAGACCCTCGCTAGTTGGAGATAGTTATGGCCTGGCACTTCTGTGGCGCGAATGTTACCTGCCACTTATCAGCCCAAGCCTGAACATCGTCCAGGTCTTGTTGCATGCAGGCATGGACTGCTTCATTATCTGAGGAGTTGTGAATGACACTGAACACTGTGCCGTCATCAGCGAACATCCCCATTTCTGACCTTATGATGGAGGGAAGGTCATTGAAGCAACTGAAGATGGTTGGGCCTAGGAAACTGCCCTGAGGAACTCCTGCAGTGATGTCCTGGGGCTGTGATGATTGACCTTCAACCACCTTCCTTTGTGCTAGGTATGACTCCAGCCAGTGGAGAGTTTTCCTCCCTGATTCCCATTGACTTCCATTTTACGAAGGCTCCTTGATGCCACACTTGGTCAAATGCTGCCTTGAGTCACTCTCACCTCACCTCTGGAATTCAGCTCCTTTGTCCATGTTTGGACCAAGGCTGTAATGAGTTCGGGAGCCGAGCGGTCCTGGCGGAACCCAAACTGGGCATGAGTGAGCAGGTCAATTACACCTTCCATCACTTTGCTAATGATTGAGAGTAGAGTAGATTGGTATTCAAGTTAACAAGATACATTGCAGTACAATTATATTGCTTTGCAATAATCAGTTACATAACTAGTTCTAGTTTAGTTCTCACTGTTTAAATGTAGCACTTTGTCTGGAGCCTTACAGCAGTTCTTGTATCATGTTGCAGCCTATTTCAATATGTTATACTAGTGTTATCACAGAATCTAGATCCTTTGCTTCAGATTCTGCCTCACCTTCCTCACTTGCCTTGTCACACTGGAGCAAAGTCTTTGCCTTTATGAATATGAAGCTTCTTGTAGCCTAGGATTCAGCAGATACATCACGGTGTTCATCTGCAATTCAGTATGAGGTTACAACCTCTAATCAGGTAGGGTCAACATTATAATGAGTAGAATTAGTTTCTGAATTTGTATTCAGCTATGGCTCTCACAGCTGTTGGGTTGAAAAACCCTGGTTCTAAGTTGTGTCAACGTGGCTCAGTTGGTAGCACTTGCTTCCGACTCCAAAGGTTCCAGGTTCAAGCCCCCACCATGGACATGCACAAAATGTAGGCTGACACTTCAGTACAGTAATAAGTGAGTGCTACATTATTGGAGGTGTTCTGCAGAAGCTCTGTCTTCCTGTTTAGGTGAATATAAAATGAATTAAAAAAATTAGTTTATTCATAAAACATTTCATGACACTCGAAAAAGAACAAGGAGTTCTCAGTTTCCTGGTTAACATTTCTCCCTCCAACATCAAAACTAGATTATTTAGTTATTCACCTCATTGCTGTTTGTGGGCCCATGCTGTGCATAGATTAGCTGATTCTTTTACCTACAAAGCAACAGTGACCGCTTTAAAACTGATTCATTGTTTTCAAAGTGCTTTGGAATGTCCTGAGAGCATAATAAAGCACTATGTAAATGCAAATTATTTATTTAACTTAATTATTGATCATCTTGAACTTAATTACTTTGTTACTCTGAGACTACCGTATGATCTTGCCAATATTCAATTTGTTTTAGGATAGAATGCGTGTGCTGTGGTGCGAGACCAGTAAAAGTCCGACCTGCTAGTCTGTATCAAATAACTCTGCTACTGTGGGCGTTTCAATCGAGCTGTCTTGGAGTATAGAGCGAGTGTTGAAAGCTTGAAAAGCTTCCCAGTTTTTGTACACCATTATAATTGTTTCTTGTGGCAAATTTAAATGTACGCTTACACTTTGGTGGGTACAGATGAGCCCTGACATATCTATCTGCATGAATTCTTTCCCATACCATTTTTGTTTTTCACTTCAAAGATAAGATACACAGCTGGAATCAATGGCTTACAAAGAAATGTGGAGTAACATGTAACTCACTCATAAACTAGGAAAGAGGGGCTGATTAATGCACAGTGGTTGCATAGCGGGTGGTTACTAGTATTATTTATCCTGAGAATGCTGTAATTCTTGTTCAGTTGCAGCATTTGATGGATCATAGCTGATTTGTTCTTTCTGACCCGTCTACTTATATCTGTGGGGAGATTATTTTGTAACCATGTCTCCATAAGCATAACAAATTGCAGAACAATACAAATTTACTGAATAGGAAGTATACATAGGTAAAGTATATCTATCTGGAATATAGGAACAGGACTAGGTCATTCAGCCCCTCGAGCCTGTTCCGCCATTCAGTGAGATCATGTCTGATCTGTATCTTAACTCCATCCACCTGCCTTGGCTCCAATCCTTTTATACCCTTGTCTAGCAAATATCTATTGATCTCAGATTTAAAATTATTAATTGAGCTAGCATCTACTGCTTTTTGTGGGAGAGAGTTCCACACTTCTACCACCCTTTGTGTGAAGAAGTGTTTTGTAACTTCTCTCCTGAATGGCCTGGCTCTGATTTTAAGATTATGTTCCCTTGTATCTGACGATCCTTGAATGGCTATAACTTTGTACAAATTTGTCGTCTGGGTTTACACAGCTTAATCAGAAATGTGTGCCTTTCAGATTTATTGCTTTTTAGCATGTGTTCAACACACCAATCAGATGTTATGGATTATTGCTTCAACACTAAATTATACTTGTTTCAGCTGGTGCAAGCATCCCCATGGAACCATTCGCCATGCGCGTCGACTGTTTCTGAATATAGAAAAGTTGATTGTTTATTTTAATTGGCTACAAAGTTGGATAACTGTGAACAAGCAGGGTTATCTAACTGTTGCAGCTGAGTTAGTATCCTGACTAATACAGCTACTCATTTGCTAGGCAAAGCATTCATCATAAAGCTCACTATGCACTTCATCACTCTCTTCCCCGTTCTGGAGTGGCTGGTTTTTTTTCAGGGCATCTGTCGAATTCGTGCTGCACAGTTTCATGGATTGGGCCTCTCTGATGTGCACCCCCTTGCTGTCGCTCTTTTGGATTGCTTCTGCCCCTTACCACACTATAGGGATTCATTTCACACCACACTCCAGTTGGTCTGCCTTGTTATTTCTTTTAAGGCCAGGGTCTGGTTTATACAGCAGAGGAGAAGGGACTCCTTGTTCTCACTTAGGTCTGAGCTTGCCTGGGGAGAGGGGTGATCATTTTAACACTTGTTCCTCCGAGGTACTCAGACATAAACAGGGAATTTTAGCTTCTGAAGCAATTGGCAATTCTTTCTAGCTCTGGTGTAGACTGGCATAGCTGAAAATAACACCTGTATACAATAAAGATGAGTTAACCAGTCTTGCAGTAATCTTTTATGACTTTTCGGGGGAGAAATTGGGTCCTCTGCGCCTCCTGTTATTGCCTTCGGGGGGGTAATAGCGGGGCACTAACCACTTATCGCCCAGGCGCGGCGAGAATATCACCTCCCGCTAAATTCAGCGGGTAGTTTGCGGTGGCGGTATGGTGTTGCGCCCTGATCTCCTTCGCCCGGAGATCGTGACGTCATCGTCGTGCGCATCGCCCCGGACCCGAACTTCGGTTTCGCCCCCTGCAGTATCGCCGGGCGAAAACACCGGCAGCTGCAGGAGACGTTCATCGGGAGGCCCGCCGCTTCGGGGGCAATACTTAAAGGTGAGGTGGCCAAGGTAGGGGAAAAAAAAATCAAATTCTCCATTCTCTTTTTTTTTCCTTTTTTCCCCAGCGATCGATCAGCCCGGCACTCTGCTGCAGTGCATCGGGCTGATCGCGCCGGATCACGGCTGCTGTCAGGGACCAGGTAAGTTTTCCCCTTGCAGGGCCTGCAGCGATGGCCCTTCCCTTTAAGGGAGGGAAGGAGCCTTCCAACACGGCAGCGCTGCACGGCCCATTGTGCAGCGCTGCACACCTACCACCCCGCCTGCTGCCTGTTGCGCTCCAGGAAGGAAGTGGAGCGTTTGATTTAGCACGCCACTTCCTTCCTGGAGCACAGAACCGAATTTTTTAAAAGTTGAGAAACATTAGTGCTTGGCGCTAATTTTTTCAACTTTTAAAAGTTAGCGCCCCAAACGAGGCTATAATGAATTTCTCCCCCATTTACCTTAAAGCGCTGATCCCTACTGCAACCTTAAGTTCAGCAGCAGTATTATAACATAAGCAGGGCAGTTCCACTGCCTCTGAGGTTTGGAGATCTGTTGAGCGCTGTTTCTTTGCTATGTTCCACGGATGCGGAGATGCCGGCGTTGGACTGGGGTGGACAAAAATGAGAAGTCGCACAACACCAGGTTATAGTCCAACAGATTTATTTAAAATTACAAGCTTTCGGAGCTATCCTGCCCCTTCTTCAGGTAAAGTTACACTGAGTGAATCTACAAAAGTTCACAATATAAACACAGATACTACAGAGATACAATCTTTCCTTACATCAAAGACACACCAAGAGCACAGCCAAGACAATGAGATGTGTCCCAGGGGGTCCAACGTGTCAAATCCTGCTGTCTGTAGCCGATCTCTCTCCATATCCCTTCCTCTCTTCGTCTTTTTTGGGGTTTGTATTTTGGGTTTGTTTTTTTGTGTTTGTTTTTTAAAAACTGGAAAGACAGACAACGATGTCAAGTCACGTTCTGTAGCGTGACATGAACCCGATATCCCTATTGAGGCCGTCCTCATGAGTGCGGAACTTGGCTATCAGTTTCTGCTCGATGATTTTGCGTTGTCGTGTGTCTCGAAGGCCGCCTTGGAGAACGCTAACCCGCAGATCCGAGGCTGAATGCCCTTGACTGCTGAAGTGTTCCCCAACTGGGAGGCAACTATCCTGCCTGGCGATTGTTGCGCAGTGTCAGTTCATATGTTGTCTCAGTGTCTGCATGGTCTCGCCGATGTACCATGCTCTGGGGCATCCTTTCCTGCAACGTATCAGGTAGACAACGTTGGCCGAGTCACATGAGTATGTACCATGTACCTGGTGGGTAGTGTCCTCACGTGTGATGACGGTATCTGTGTTGATGATCTGGCATGTCTTGCAGAGGTTGCCGTGGCAGGGTTGTGTGGTGTCGTGGTCGCTGTTCTCCTGACAGCTGGGTAATTTGCTGCGGACGATGGTAGTTTTGAGGTTAGGCGGCTGCTTGAAGGCGAGTAGTGGAGGCGTGGGGATGGCCTTAGCAAGGTGTTCGTCGTCATCGATGACATGTTGAAGGCTGCGAAGAACATGGCGTAGTTTCTCCGCTCCGGGGAAGTACTGGACGACGTAGGGTACTCTGTTGGCTGTGTCCCATGTTCGCCTTCTGAGGAGGTCTATGCGGTTTTTCGCTGTGGCCCGTCGGAACTGTTGATTGACGAGTCGAGCGTCATATCCCGTTCTTACGAGGGCGTCTTTCAGTGTCCGTAGGTGTCCATCGCATTCCTCCTCGTCTGAGCAGCAGTGCTAATGCAGCAGCAAATATAAATGCTGATGCCAGTGGTGCAGGCTGCCACCTTTTCTGGCTATGAAGTTTTCTGTTTGCTGGCCTGAACGGACATTCATTACAGAAAGTCTTTGGCCCGCAATGCAAGTTGTGAGTTGTGCCTACGTTGGGAACTCTTACAAAACTGCTTGAAAGTGGTTCTGATATAATCGAGGAATTAATTTGAAACCCAGATGTCAGACTCTGAGGAGGCTCGGAAAGGAGGACTTTGGCCATTAGTGGTGGTGCGAAGTTCTCATTGATTCAGTCAACATCCAAATTTTCAATCCTCGAGCTCTGGAACAATGGGGAGGGTGAGAATTCCATTGGTTCCAACTGACAGGGCATCTGACCACATTGATCTGCACCTCAACTCCATTTACCTGCCCTTTCTCCATATCCCTTGATACCTTTAACAAAAATCCAGCTCAGTTTTGAAAATTTCAATTGACTCAGCATCCACTGCCTTTTGGGAGAGAGTTTCAGATTTCCACTGCCCTTTGTTTGAAAAGTACTTCCTGATTTCACTTCTAAATAGCCTTGTTCTGGATTCCCCCTTCCCCCTCCCCAGAGAAAATAGTTTCTCTGTATCTACCCCATCAAATCCCTTTATCATTGTAAAGACCTTGAGTAGATTGTTCCTCAACCTTCTAAACTCAAGGAAATGCATACCAAGCTTATGAAACCTGTCCTCATAAGTTAACCCTTTAAGCACCGGTATCATTCTGGCAAATCTGTAATGTACCCCCTCCAAGGTTTAAATTTCAGCTCTGGGTCACGCAGGTTTGCATGTTGTTTGATTTGGCCTGGATGAGCAGCTAGGAAGGCAAATGGAGTTCGAGGCAAACCTCTGGGAAAAGCTTTGATCTTCCCAATGTTTAATTGACTAATTGAATTTTTTGATGAAGGAACAGGGAGGATTGATGAAGGGAATGCAATGGATGTTGTCTACATGGATTTTCGGAAGATGTTTGACAAAGTACCACATAGAAGGCTGGTTAACAAAACTGAAGCTCATGGACTAGGTGGGTCAGTGGCAGCTTGGATAAGGAATTGGCTTAAAGACAGAAAACAGCGAGTTGTGGTAAATGGCCGTTTTTCAGACTGGAGGATGGTAGACAGTGGTGTTCCCCAAAGGTCAATGCTGGGGCCACTGCTTTTTTTGATATATATAAATGACCTGGATATTGGAATACAGAGTAGAATTTCTAAATTTGCTGATGACACCAAACTTGGGGGTGTGGCAAACCGTGAGGAAGATATCAATCGACTGCGACAGGACATAGAAAGGCTAGCAGAGTGGACAGACAAATGGCAGATGGAATTTAATACAGAGAAGTGTGAGGTGATGCATTTAGGCAGAAGGAACAGGGAGAGGCATTATACACTTAATGGCACAGTTTTAAAGAGTGTGCAGGGTCAGAGGGACCTGGGAGTTAATGTGCATAGGTCCCTGAAGGTGGCAGGACATATTGAGAGAGTGGTTAACAAAGCATATGGGATCTTGGGCTTCATAAATAGAGGTATTGAGTACAAAAGTAGAGAAGTTATGCTGAGCCTTTATAAAGCGCTGGTTAGGCCACAAGTATTGCGTCCAGTTCAGGTCACCACACTTTAGGAAGGATGTGAAGGCCCTTGAGAGGGTGCAGAGGAGATTTACCAGAATGGTTCTGGGATGGGGGATCTTGCTACAAGGACAGGTTGGAGAAGCTGGATTTGTTTTCATTAGAGCAAAGGAGGTTGAGGGGTGATTTGATAGAGGTGTACAAGATTATGACGGGTTTGGATAGGCTAGACGGGGAATGGCTGTTCCCACTGGTTGATGGTACAAGGACTAGGGGACACATATTTAAGGTTTTGGGCAAGAGATACAGGGGGGACGTGAGGAAAAACTTTTACGCAGCGAGTGGTGAGGATCTGGAACTCGCTGCCGACGGAGGTGGTGGAAGCGGAGACACTCAATGTTTTCAAGGGGAGACTGGATAGGCACTTGAGGGAAATAAACTTGCAGGGCTATGGGGATAGAGCGGGGGAATGGGACTGACTGGATTGCTCTACAGAGAGCCGGCACGGACTCGATGGGCCGAATGGCCTCCTTCTGTGCTGTTATGACTCTACGAAATAAATTCTAGAGCGTTGAGCGGCAGTTCAGCTGACCTGTTGTGGAATACTTCAGACTTTGATCATTTTGTTTTTCAAATAATGTTTTGTATAAGGGTACTAATCAGTGAGGAACTAGAAGATATATTCCACTTACAAGGAAGTGCCAAAAATTGACATGTGGGTTCTTGCAGCTTCCTTACCAATACCGTCACTTCTGCATTCATAACTCTCAGTTCCCTATCAAGAAACACCAGGTGTAATATATATTAGCATAGCATAGCATAACATTTATCCTTGGTTTTCAGAATAAAAGTTCATTGTGACAAAGGAGCAGAAAGTGTATAGAATCTATATCACACCACATGCATTTATTCTAGTGTATAGTAGCCATAAGGCCTTCGCGTTGAACCTCACGTACTTTCAGTGCTAAAAGGATAGATTACAAATGCACATACTTCTTTTCAGCCTGGCTTTAGCCTTCAGTTTGTTCATGAAATACTGGCCTGTTGTGAAAACTTCATTTCAATGATGGCAGAGCCCAGCACGTGAGTGCAAAAGACAAGGCTGAAGCGTTCACAACCATCTTCAGCCAGCAGTGCCGAGTGGATGATCCTACTCGGCCTCCTCCTGAGGTCCCCACCATCACAGAAGCCAGTCTTCAGCCCATTCGATACACTCCACGTGATATCAAGAAATGGCTGTGCGCACTGGATACAGCAAAGATAATGGGCCCCGACAATATCCTGACTGTCATAGAAACATAGAATCTAGGAGCAGGAGTAGGCCATTCGGCCCGTCGAGCCTGCTCCACCATTCAATACGATCATGGCTGATCATCCAAGTCCAGTACCCTGTCCCTGCTTTAATCCCCACAGTACACATATCCCACCCTACCCCCGTAACCCCACGCATTTAATTCCCCCTAACATATCCCATCCTATCCCCATAACCCCACATATTTACCCCCCCCTAACACTAAGGGTCAATTTATCATAGCCAAATCAACCTAACCCGCACATTTTTGGACTGTGGGAGGAAACCGGAGCACCCGGAGAAAACCCACGCAGACACGGGGAGAATGTGCAAACTCCACACAGACAGTCACCCGAGGTCAGATTCGAACCCGGGTCCCTGGCGCTGTGAGGCACCAGTGCTAACCACTATGCCACCGTGTTGCCCACTATGCCACTGTCGTGCTGAAGATTTGTGCTCCAGAACTAGCCGCGCCTCTAGCCAAGCTATTCCAGTACAGTTACAACACTGGCATCTACCCAACAATGTGGAAAATTGCCCTGGTATGTCCTGTCCACAAAAAGCAGGACAAATCCAATCTGGCCAATTACCCCGCCCCCCAACCAGTCTACTCTCAATTATCAGCAAAGTGATGGAAGGTGTCATGACAGTGCTATTAAGTGGCACTTACTTACCAATAACCTGCTCACTGATGCTCATTTTGGGTTCGGCCAGGACCACTCGGCTCCCGACCTCATTACAGCCTTGGACAAACATTACAAACATGGACAAAAGAGTTGAATTCCAGAGGTGAGGTGAGAGAGACTGCCCGTGACATCAAATCAGCATTTGACCGAGTGTGGCATCAAGGAGCCCCAGTAAAATTAAAGTCAATGGGAATCAAGGTGAAAACTCTCCACTGGCTGGAGTCAAACCTAGCACAAAGGAAGATGGTTGGAGTTGTTGCAGGCCAATCATCTCAGCCTCAAGACACCGTTGCAGGACATAAGAAACAGGAGCAAGAGTAGGCCCCTTAAGCCTGCTCCGCCATTCAATAAGATCATGGCTGATCCAATCTTGGCCTCAACACCACTTTCCTGCTCTCTCCCCATACCCCTTGACTCCCTTGTAGTTCAAATGTCTGTCAATCTCCGCCTTGAATATATTCAATGACTCCGCCTCCACAGCTCTCTGGGGTAGAGAATTCCAAAGATTCACGACCCTCTGAGAGAAGAAACTCCTCCTCATCTCCGTCTTAAATGGGCGACCCCTTATTCTGAAACTGTGCCCCCTAGTTCTAGATACCCCCACTAGGGGAAACATCCTCTCAGCATCTACCCTGTCAATCCCCTCAGAATCTTATATGTTTCAATAAGATCACCTCTTATTCGTCTAAACTCCAATGAGTATCGGCTCAACCTTTTGTCATACGTCAACCCCTTCATCCCAGGAATCAACCTAGTGAACCTTCTCTGCACTGCCTCCAATGCAAGTATATCCTTCCTTAAATATGGAGACCAAAACTGTACGCAGTACTGCAGGTGCGGTCTCACCAGCACCCTGTAAAGTTGCATCAAAACTTCCCTACTTTTATACTCCATACCCCTTGCAATAAATGCCAACATTCCATTAGTCTTCCTAATTACTTGCTGTACCTGCATGCTAACTTTTTGTGTTTCATGTACAAGGACCCCCAGATCCCTTTGTACCGCAGCATTTTGTAGTCTCACTCCAGGAGTTCCTCGGCAGTGTCCTCGGCCCAACCATCTTCAGCTGCTTCATCAATGACCTTCCCTCCATCATAAGGTCAGAAGTGGGGATGTTCGCTGATGATTGCACAGTATTCAGTTCCATTCGCTACTCCTTACATAATGAAACAGTTTATGCCCGCATGCAGCAAGACCTGGACAACATTCAGACTTGGTCTGATAAGTGGCAAGTAATATTCGTACCAGGCAATGACCATCTCCAACAAGAGAGAGTCTAACCACCACCCCTTGACATTCAACGGCATTACCATCGCCGAATCCCCCACCATCAACATCCTGGGGGTCACCATTGACCAAAAACTTAACTGGACCAGCCACATAAATACTTTGGCTACTAGTGCAGGTCAGAGGCTAGCAATTCTTCATCGAGTGACTCACCTCCTGACTCCCCAAAGCCTTTCCACCATCTACAAGGCACAAGTCAGGAGTGTGATGGAATACTCTCCACTTGCTTGGATGAGTGCAACTCCACCAACACTCAAGAAGCTCGACACCATCCAGGACAAATCAGCCGCTTGATTGGCACCCCATCCACCACCTTAAACATTCACTCCCTCCACCACCGGCACACCGTGGCTGCAGTGTGTACCATCTACAAGATGCACTGCAGCAACTCACCAAGGCTTCTTCGGCAGCACTTCCCAAACCCGCAACCTCTACCACCTAGAAGGACAAGGGCATCAGGCACATAGGAACACCATCACCTCCAAGTTCCCCTCCAAGTCACACACCATCCTGACTTGGAAATATATTGCTGTTCCTTCATCATTGCTGGGTCAAAATCCTGGAACTCCCTACCTAACAGCACTGTGGAAGTACCGTCACCACACGGACTGCAGTGGTTCATAAAGGCAGCTCACCACCACCTTCTCAAGGGCAATTAGGGACAGGCAATAAATGCTGGCCTTGCCAGCGACGCCCACATCCCATGAACGAATAAAAAAAAAAGTACCTTTAACCAGGAGCAGCAGGGACAGTGCTTCCCTTGCAGGGCCCCAATGCAAATTTTACTAGAAATTATACTAAATAGTACCTATTTGACATTGTAGCAAATCGGCATCAGCACCTATAATCATACAGTCATAAAAAGTTACAGCACGGAAGGAGGCCATTTCGGCCCATCGTGTCCGCGCCAGCCAACAAAGAGCTATCCAGCCTAATCCCACTTCCCAGCTCTTGGTCCGTAGCCCTGCAGGTTAGAGCATCCCAAGTGCACATCCAGGTACTTTTTAAATGTGGTTAGGGTTCTTGCCTCTACCACCCTTTCAGGCAGTGAGTTCCAGACCCCCACAACCCTCTGGGTGAAGAAATTTCCCCTCAAATCCCTTCTAAACCTTCCACCAATTACTTTAAATCTGTGCCCCCTGGTTTTTGACCCCTCTGCTAAGGGAAATATGTCCTTTCTATCCACTTTATCTGTGCCCCTCATAATTTTATGCACCTCAATAAGGTCTCCCCTCAGCCTCCTCTGTTCCAAGGAAAACAGACCCAGCCTATCCAGTCTTTCCTCATAGCTAAGATTCTCTACTCCCGGCAACATCCTTGTAAATCTCCTCTGTACCCTCTCTAGTGCAATCACATCTTTCCTGTAATGTGGTGACCAGAACTGCACGCAGTACTCTAGCTGAGGCCTAACTAGTGTTTTGTACAGTTGAAGCATAACCCCCCCTGCTCTTGTATTCTATGCCACGGCTAATAAAGGCAAGCATTCCATATGCCTTCTTAACCACCTTATCTACCTGGCCTGCTACCTTCAGGGATCTGTGGACATGCACTCCAAGGTCCCTTTCTTCCTCTACACTACTCAGTGTCCTACCATTTAATGTGTATTACTTTTCCTTGTTAGCCCTCCCCAAATGCATTACCTCACACTTCTCCGGATTGAATTCCATTTGCCACTGTTCTGCCCACCTGACTAATTTAGTGATATCTTCCTGCAGTCTACAGCTTCCTTCTTCAGTATCAACCACACAGCCGATTTTAGTATCATCTGCAAACTTCTTAATCATACCCCCTATATTCAAGTCTAGATCATTGATATAGACCACAAAAAGCAAGGGACCTAGTACTGAGCCCTGCGGAACCCCACTGGAAACAGCCTTCCAGTCACAAAAACACCCATCAACCATTATCCTCTGCTTCCCGTCTCCGAGCCAGTTTTAACTTCGTGACCAGTCTGCCATGTGGAACCTTATCAAAAGCCTTGCTAAAGTCCATATACACTACATCAAACGCACTACCCCTATCTACCTCAAAAAACTCAAATCAAGTTTGTCAGACACGACCTTCCCTTAACAAATCCGTGCTGACTATCCTTGATTAATCCGTGTCTTTCTAAATGAAGATTTATCCTGTCCTTCAGAATTCTTTCCAATAATTTTCCCACCACCGAGGTTAGGCTGACTGGCCTGTAATTACTCGGTCTATCCTTTTCTCCCTTTTTAAACAAGGGTACCACATTAGCAGTCCTCAAGTCCTCCAGCACCACACGTGAAGCCAGAGAGGATTGAAAAATGATGGTCAGGGCCTCTGCCATTTCCTCTTTTGCTTCGCTTAACAGCCTGGGGATTTATCCACTTTTAAAGTTGCTAAACCACTTAATACTTCCTCTCTCACTATGTCTCAACTGAGAAAAGAAAATAATTCTCTGGAAGGGTCTCTACCCAAAACATTAATCTGCCACTTCAAATATTGACCAAGCTACTGTAAAAGTTCCAGCATTTGTTGGTTTAATTGCAAAGAGTTGAGTTCTAACTAGCCTGTATTTTTTCAGTTTGATTCATTTTTAGAGACATTCCTTAAATGAATGGGGCCTGAGTGCTACCCTGCAGCATGGGAAGAAGGTGGGAACTTCCCAACAACATAGGGAGGATAGGGAAGGAAAGAGAGGAAGAGAACTCCCCAGCATCGGGGCAACTCCCCTACCCTTAAGTCCCCTCACGCTTGCAGAAAATGAATCTTATTCCATATTAATGATTGTAAATTATGAATGAATGCAGAGCAGTGGGGCAGGGGAGCAATGCACTGATAGCTCCTGCATTCAGCTTGGAGCCAGGATGTGAGCAGAATGTTCCACTTGGAATGCATTACATTTACATTTTATACATAGAATCATAGAATAATACACAGCAGGAGCCCATTCGGCCATTGTTCCCTATAAGGTACGCGGCCTCCCAGCCCAGGACCGGCTTTTTCAATGTAAAGTTTTGCACATGTGCGGAACAATGAGTGGGTCGTGTAGCCCCTTAAAGGGGCCGTGCACCCAAACGAAAATAAGAGAGAACATTGTTACTGACCGTCCTGCCAGTTGAAACCGTTTCTCTCTATCTTCTCTATGAACAAAAATAAGAATAAAACCGGACGAACCACCCGGTATTGACCTCAGCACCGACTTTGGACACTACAACGGCACACCCAGCCCAGCCGACCCTGCAATGTCCTCCGCACTAACATCTGAGGACTTGTGTCATAATTGGGAGAGCTGTCCCACAGACGAGTCGAGCAACAGCCTGACACAAGCATACTCACACAATCATACCTTTCAGCCAATGTCACAGACTCCTCCATCACCATCCCTGGGTATGTCCTGTCCCACGGGCAGGACAGACCCACCAGGGGTGGCGGTACAGTGGTATACAGTCAGGAGGGAGTTGCCCTGGGAGTCCTCAACATTATTTTACATTTGTGGCTTCAGGTCAAGCATGAACAAGGAAACCTCCTGCTGATTACCACCTACCGCCCTCCCTCAGCTGATGAATCAGTACTCCTCCATGTTGAACACCACTTGGAAGAAGCACTGAGGGTAGCAAGGGTACAGAATGTACTCTGGGTGGGGGATTTCAATGTCCATCACCAAGAGTGGCTCGGTAGCACCACTACTGACCGAGCTGGCCGAGTCCTGAAGGACATAGCTGCCAGACTTGACCTCGTCCTCACCAATCTACCTGTCGCAGATACATCTGTCCATGACAGTATTGGTAGGACTGACCACCGAACAGTCCTTGTGGAGACGAAGACCCGTCTTCTCACTGAGGACACTCTCCATCGTGTTGTGTGGCACTACCACAGTGCTAAATGGGTTAGATTCAGAACAGATCTAGCAGCTCAAAACTGGGCATCCATGAGGTGCTGTGGGCCATCAGCAGCAGCAGAATTGTATTCCACCGCAATCTGTAACCTCACGTCCCGGCATATCCCTCACTCTACCATTACCATCTAGCCAGGGGACTAATCCTGGTTCAATGAGGAGTGCAGAAGAGCATGCCAGGAGCAGCACCAGGCGTACCTAAAAGTGAGGTGCCAACCTGGGGAAGCTGCAACACAGGATTACGTACATGCTAAACAGCGAAAGCAGCATGCTATAGACAGAGCTAAGCGATCCTACAATCAACGAATCAGAGCAAAGCTCTGTAGTCCTGCTACATCCAGTTGTGAATGGTGGTGAACAATTAAACAACTAATGGGAGGAGGAGGCTCCATGAATATCCCCATCCTCAATGATGGTGGAGCCCAGCACGTGAGTGCAAAAGACAAGGCTGAGGCGTTTGCAACCATCTTCAGCCAGAAGGGCCAAGTGGATGATCTATATTGGCCTCCTCCTGACGTCCCCACCATCACAGAAGCCAGTCTTCAGCCAATTTGATTCACTCCATGTGATATCAAGAAACAGCTGAGCGCACCGGATACAGCAAAGGCTGTGGGCCCCGGCAACATCCCGGCTGTTTTGCTGAAGACTTGCTCTCCAGAACTAACCGTGCCTCTAGCCAAGCTGTTCCAGTACAGCTACAACACTGGCATCTTCCCGACAATGTGGAAAACTGCCTGGTATGTCCTGTCCACAAAAAGCAGGACAAATCCAATCTAGCCAATTACCACCCCATCAGTCTACTCTCAATCATCAGCAAAGTGATGGAAGGTGTCGCCAACAGTGCTATTAAGCAGCACTTACTCACCAATAACCTGCTCACTGATGCCCAGTTTGGGTTCCACCAGGACCACTCGACTCCAGACCTCATTACAGCCTTAGTCCAAACATGGAGAAAAGAGTTGAATTCCAGAGATGAGGTGAGAGTGACTGCCCTTGACATCAAGGCAGCATTTCACCGAGTGTGGCATCAAGGAGCCCTAGTAAAACTGAAGTCAATGAGAATCAGAGGGAAAACTCTCCACTGGCTGGAGTCATACCCAGCACAAAGGAAGATGGTTGTGGTTGTTGGAGGTCAATCATCTCAGCCTCAAGACATCTCTGCAGGAGTTCCTCAGGGCAGTGTCCTAGGCCCAACCATCTTCAGCTGCTTCATCAATGATCTTCCCTCCATCATAAGGTCAGAAGTGGGGATGTTCACTGATGATTGCACAGTGTTCAGTTCCAATCGCAACTCCCCAGATAATGAAGCAGTCCCTGCCCACATGCAGCAAGACCTGGACAACATTCAGGCTTGGGCTGATAGGTGGTAAGTAACATTCGTGCCACACAAGTGCCAGGCAATGAATATCTCCAA
The DNA here is from genome assembly GCA_030390025.1 of Squalus acanthias. Lineage (NCBI taxonomy): Eukaryota > Metazoa > Chordata > Chondrichthyes > Squaliformes > Squalidae > Squalus > Squalus acanthias. Next base: position 98,331,860 of record CM059428.1, read on the forward strand.
GAAGAGAGAGTCTAACCACTGCCCCTTGACATTCAATGGTATTACCATCGCCGAATTCCCCACCATCAACATCCTGGGGGGGTCACCATTGACCAGAAACTTAACTGGACCAGCCACATAAATACTGTGGCTACAAGAGCAGGTCAGAGGCTGGGTATTCTGCGGTGAGTTTCTCACCTCTTGACTCCCCAAAGCCTTTCCACCATCTACAAGGCACATGTCAGGACTGTGATGGAATACTCTCCACTTGCCTGGATGAGTGTAGCTCCAACAACACTCAAGAAGCTCGACACCATCCAGGACAAAGCAGCTCGCTTGATCGGCACCCCATCCACCACCTTAAACATTCACTCCCTCTACCCCCGGCGCACCGTGGCTGCAGTGTGTACCATCTACAAGATGCACTGCAGCTACTCACCAAAGCTCCTTCGACAGCACCTCCCAAACCCACGACCTCTACCACCTAGAAGGACAAGGGCAGCAGGCTCATGGGAACAGCATCAGCTGCAAGTTCCCCTCCAAGTTACACACCATCCTGACTTGGAAATATATCGCCATTCCTTCATCATTGTTGGGTCAAAATCGCAGCACTCCCTCCCTAACAGCACTGTGGGAGTACCTTCACCACAAGGACTGCTGCAGTTCAAGAAGGCGGCTCACCACCACCTTCTCAAGGGCATTTAGGGATGGGCAATTAATTCTGGCCTTGCCGGTGACGCCCACATCCCATGAACGAATAAAACCCTCATAATTTTGAATATCTCTATTAAATCTCCCTTTATCCTTCTCTGCTCTAAGGATCCCAGCCTCTCCAGTCTCTCCACATAATTGAAGTCCCTCATGCCTGGTACCATTTTGGTAAATCTCCTCAGCACCCTCTCCAAAGCCTTGATATTCTTGTGGTGCCCAGAATTGAACACACTATCCAGCTGAGGCCATAACCAGTGATTTATAAAGGTTTAGCACAACTTTCTTGCTTTTGTCCTCTATGCTTCTGTTTTTAAAGCCCAGGATCCCACGTGCTTTTTTTAATCGCCTTCTCACCGTGTCCTGCCACTTTCAAAGATTTGTGTATATGAACCCCCAGGTCTCTCTGTTCTTGTACTCCCTATAAAATTGTGCCATTTAATTTATATTGCCTCTGCACATGCTTCCTTTCAAAATGCATCACTTTGCACTTAGAGTAATGGCGGCTCTTGCTTGTAGGTGAGCCTGTTCGTGGAAACGAAGAATTGCTGGGCGGTGAGACCATCCTCGGCATGTAGACAATTCCGCCGCTGATCGGAAGCCAGAGATCCACTCGGGACCCTGACTGGCTTGGGGCACAGGTTGCTCGGCCTGAACGTTGCCTCTGAAGAGCAGCTGTACTAATAATGAGTGTACCAAAGAATGGACAGCTCAACTACTGTGAAGAAGTAGGGTAGACTCTCTTGTCCTGACACATTTCAGATCTGGCACTTGCTGGTTTACACCAGAGCCCTAATTTTTATGAGATCAGACCAGTAGTGCGGGGGGCTGGCCTTTCCTAATTCTGCTTTTCTTATGGGTTATCTTTGCTCTTCAGGATGATCTTGGAATAGTGTGTGGTTTTGGCAAGGGAGAATGAGAGCTGATAGCACTTGACGTAATCCAGACAGATCTGATGATGGATGGCTAAACCAGTTCTGGGCCAGGTGCACTCAAGTCTGTGCCTCTTGCACATGAGTGAGCAAAGTCGGGGGCCATACCAGGGGAATCGATCAGGATGGCAGAGGCTAAATGTTTTGCTGGGGACAGTGACAACAAAGGTGAATGTGAGGGAGTGGTTAAGCAACTTGACAGCTGCAGAAATATTGTGGTGAATGGAGGGCCAAAGGATCGGCAGTGGATTTAGAAAGTGAAGTTGTAAGTGTCTCGGGGGAAACATTTTTCCAGGGACGGACGCAGAAGGAAGTGGGGTTGAAAGTGGGTCTGGGGATGTGTGTGGTGAGGGATACAAAAAAGTGATTGGAGATGGCCTATTCTGTGATTGACACGATAGGAATAGAGATGCCACAGTAAATAATGTCAAGGAGGTGGCTGTGAGTACAGGTGGGAGAAGTAATGGAGGTCCATGAATTCAGAGTAGAGAAGGTAAGGGGAACTGAGATGAAGATTGAAATCGCCAAGGATGAGGAGTCTCTCAGTGCAGCGGCTGCAGGAGCAAAGGAAGGAAGGCATCTTGGCTCATGGGTGGTGACACTTGCCCCTTTACTGAAGTCTGCCCACCTGGCTATACTTTCCACTACCTGCCTCGCCCAAACTGCCATAGTAGCAATGGCCCTTATCATCAAATCACACTTGGTCTCTCCTCGTACTCCTCTGGTACCTTCTCCTCCTTCAAGCACCTTGCCTTGTTCCACCCGTCATTGTTTACTGCCCGCCCAAGCCCAAGCCCTAGTTTCTGAGCGCTTTGGGACCTCCTGAGGTTGTGAAAGGTGCTATATAAAGGCAAATCATTCTTTTTTCTTTCTTCTTGCTGTGTGCTAAGCCTAAACACCCTGTCACTAGATTGACTATGTATTCCTAATGTAATGAAAGTTTTAGTAACGACACAGAATTCTATTGAATATTGGTCTGGAAAAAAAGCAATAATCCCATGGTGGCAATAATCACATTGGAATTATTTCAACCTTATAACAAACATTTTCTATAAACAGTGTTTTTACAACTTTTAAGATTTAAATTTCCCTGTACCTTGTGTGTAAAACTTCCAACACCAGTAAACTGTTTTTTGCATGGTGATGGAAATCCAATTTAGCACAGTATCAAAAAAGGCCCATGATTACAGTGTGTAGAGAGATAAATGCAGTCAAGCACTGGAGCTGTGCAGTTGAATGCAACAATTCGTATATGTCTACGTTCTGTACTGCGTATGAATCTTATTCCAATACACTGAATGTATTTCATTCATATGGAGCAAAAGGATCAGGCTTTAAGACCAGAAAAGAAAACCTGTAAATGCTGGAAAACTGGGAAGCGGAAAATTCATTTTCTGTTTCTGTTAAAGATTATTCAGTTTGAAATTAAATTGATAGATATGATGTAAGTTTATATACAGTGTTATCTCAATTTACTGCTGGTGGTGGGAGAGGGAAGGAACTAGCCTAAATGTATCAACTGAGTTTCTGTTCACACTACAAGAGTAATGGGAGATTTGCATTGCATACTTATACCAGCCCGTTGTGAACTTCTGTTTTTACAGCTGAGCTGAGATCTGTTTTCTCTGTCTTTTACTTTTTTATTAACTTTGTATTTTGTGTTCATCAACGTGCCTAGTATCAGCATCGAGTACTCCCAGGTCTGGTATGGTGCTGTTGGAGGCAGAATAAGACATCCTCCACACTGCATCAATAATGTGCCTTCGCCCTAACTTCAGAAGAGCATCTTGCAATGCTCAGTGTGATATTTCCCATTCCCTACACTGGCTATCATTGTGGCCTCTTTGAATGAGATTACCAGTTAGTGACAATTTTTCATTAGAAGCAGTTTTTGTGCTGAGGACCGGTGCCTGCTAGGAACTGGATACAGACTGAACCCATATGAACAGACTTTTAAAAATGAAATATAATTTGAAATAGTTGGAAAACTGACAACCTCCAAATGCAGCTGAGTGTGTCTCCAGGTTGGTTGAACTGACAGATGCTATGGTGAATATGTCACTGTACCACATGCTGCGTAGTGAGCAGGTTCAGGCTGCAGGTGGGTGGGGTGAACAACTACCATCTGCTCAGCTTGCTCACCTGCAGGATGAAGGATTTTTTTGTTTCCATTTTACATCTTTAATTGGAAGATTGTTTGGAATAGAAATATAAATTATAATATATGCAATTCAATTAAAGACACAATGCTTCCCTGTTTAAAAAAGGGGAGAGGGATAAACCCAGCAACGACAGGCCAGTCAGCCTAACATTGGAGGTGGGAAAACTTTTCAGAGACAATAATCTGGGACAAAATTAATTGGTGTTTGGAAAAGTATGGGCTAATAAATGAAAGTCAGCATGGATTTGTTAAAGGCAAATTGTGTTTAACTAACTTGATTGAGTTCTTTGATGTAGTAATGGAGATGGTTGATGAGGGTAGTGCGGTTGATGTTGTGTATATGGAGTTTCAAAAGGCATTTGACAAAGTCCCACATAATAGACTTATTAGCAAAATTGAAGCCTATGGGATTAAATGGACAGTGGCAGCATGGATACAAAATTGGCCAAGGGACATAAAGCAGAGAGTAGCGGTGAACAGTTGTTTTTCAGACTGAAGGGAAGTATACAGTGGTGTTCCCCAGGTGTCAGTATTGGGACCATTGCTCCTTTTGATATATAGTAAGACCTGGGCTTGGGTATACAGGATATAATTCAAAGTTTGAAGATGATATGAAACTCGTAAATGTAGTAAACAGTGAGGAGGATAGTAACAGACTTCAGGAGGACATAGACTGGTGAAATGGGCAGACACCTGGCAGATGTAATTTAATACAGAGAAGTGTGAAGTGATGCATTTTGGTGGGAGAATGAGGAGAGGCACCGTGAACTAAATGGTACAATTTTAAAGGGGCTGCAGGAACAGAGAGACCTGGGGGTGTATGTACACAAATCTTTGACGGTGGCAGGACAATTTGACAAGGCTGTTAAAAAAGCATATTTTATCACTGGATTTGGGATTCTTCCCATGTGGATCCAAGTAATCCAGCAAACCAATGCCACAACAGCTAAGATTGTCATTGCTTGACAAGCAGTAACAAGTTTACACATGATTTTAGCTGGTTAAACTGCACACCAAAGTTTCTGTGGTTTATTCCTATAAGGGAGGGAGTGTACACTTCATATCAGGCAAAACAGAAATCATTTATGTGAATTTTTCAGTAGTTTGGTTTGCAGACTCCGAAGTATAATGATGGGCATCTGTGGAGAGCAGACACCTGGCTGGCCAAAAAAATCCCTAGTGTTTATCTGGTGTAACACTATCAGGACTGATAGTATCTCCTCCTTCCTTCAAGCCTTTTTTTAATATTAGGTGGCGTTGCAGGAGTGAACCAACCAGGACAGATACCTCACAAAATCGTTGCTGCTGAAAGTACAGAGAACTTGGAAAAGATGAAGTGAAGCGCAATAGCCAAATTGCAAATTCCCATCGTTTAATGTCTACTCCAGCCACCTTGGCTTAGTGACTGATATTTAACTCTGCATTTAAAATTTTGAGTGTTATCATGAAAGCTTCAGGTAACACACTAGGGGGAATTTTAACCCCCAAGGAAGGGTGGGTTGGGGATGAGTGGGAAGGAAAACTTTCGAAAATATCAAACCCGATCCACTTCTGGTTTTAATGGAGGTGGGTCATGGGGACGGGCAACCAACCTGCTCTCAGGAGGCGGGTCAGTCACTGAAATCTTTTAAAGATGCTGCGTACCTCCATTTTTACAGCATTTTTATTTTTTAACTCCTGGATGCCGGGATTCATAGAAACATAGAAGATAGGAGCAGGAGTAGGCCATTCGGCCCCTCGAGCCTATTCCGCCATTTAATGAGATCATGGCTGATCATCCAAATTCAATACCCTGTCACTGCTTTCTCCCCATATCCCTTGATCACTTTAACCTTAAGAAATATATCTAACTCCTTCTTGAATATATTTAATGAATTGACCTCAACTGCCTTCTGTGGTAGAGAATTCCACAGGTTCACCACTCTCTGGGTGAAGAAATTCCTCCTCATCTCAGTCCGAAATGGCTTACCCCTTATCCTTAGACTGTGACCCCTGGTTCTGGACTCCCCCGCCATCGGGAACATCCTTCCTGCATCTAGTCTGTCTAGTCCTGTTAGAATTTTATGAGTTTCAATGAGATCCCCTCTCATTCTTCTAAACTCGAGCGAATATAAGCCGAATCGACCCAATCTCTCTTCATACGTCATTCCTGCCATCCCAGGTATCAGTCTGGTGAATCTTCGCTACACTCCCTCCATGGCAAGAACATCCTTCCTCAGATAAGGCGACAAAAACTGCACACAATACTCACGGTGTGGTCTCACCAAGGTCCTGTACAACTGCAGCAAGGTATCCTTGCTCCTGTACTCGAATCCTCTCGCTATGAAGGCCAACATACCATTTGCCTTCTTAACCGCCTGCTGCACCTCCATGCTTACCTTCAGCGACTGGTGCACAAGGACACCCAGGTCTCGTTGCACTTCCCCTTTTCCCAATCTATTGCCGTTCAGATAATAATCTGTCTTGCTGTTTTTGCCACCAAAATTCCTGGGCCTCAGGAATCCCGACAGGTAAAAGGAGGTGAGACGGGTCGGATCCATGAGGTATGTGCATTTACAGCACTGCTTGTGGGCCAGGAGGAGCAGGTGTGTTTCCTCCAGGCCCAGGAAGCTAACCTGCACGTAATCGGACCCCCGCAATCGGTTGACCACCACCAGCCCCTCGCAATATCCGACCCCGCCCCCCCCCCCCCCCCACCACCCCTCGTCATGTCCGACCAGCATTTTCTGTTTTTTTGTGCCATATAAAAGCAACTTTGTAGAGGACAGACCCCAGCCATGAATCTCCCATTGCTGGAGGAGAAGACTCTGACATAGAAAGGGAATTCCTTAAAGTCCAGTAATATCTATTATTTTTCTCTTGATGTCATAAGCTCTTCTTGTTTAAGCAAAATCATTCAAATCATTGACAAATAGGATGTTGATGATTTGCCTCTGTTAAAATAGTCACTGCACTTTATGAAGATTTTTGAAATTAAATGTCTTGCTTTTCACATGTACTATGTACCGTGCTACAATTCTACAAAACTAAAACCATATAACAATAGTAGGTTACTTACACTAAAAGCTGCCTTTTAAAGTAAAGCATTATGGATATGATAGAATTCAATTTGTGGCTTCACTTACATGGTGTGTGGCCATCTACCAATTTGAAGCCAGTTCAAAGTGTCACAATTTCAAAATTCATTTTGTAGCACACCATTGTTGTTGTTGCAATGTTGTTTTACAATATTATCAGATTGCTATTTGACGCTTGTGACACTTGTATTTGAAGTGCAATACTGAGTGAGACACAGGGTAGCTTGGTAATCAAAGCTGTCACTCAGTTGAAGAGTGGAATTGGTGGCTATCAAAAAGTTGACTGTGTCTGTGAGAGAGGAGGAGAAAGGAAGACTCTCATTTGTGTGTGCCTCTCTCTTTCTCAGGAGGCTGTGTGTAAACGAAGGCTACTGAGGTGTACAAAAGAGTAAAGTTAAATGAATTATGCCGTGTTTCTTCTTCTTAGGCAGTCCCTCGGAACCGAGGATGACTTGCTTCCACATTAAAAATGAGTTCTCAGGTGACTGATGAGTCCAATGTGGGACCTACAGTCTCTGTCACAGGTGGGGCAGACGGTGGTTGAAGGGGTGGGGTGCTTGGGTTGACATGCGCTGCTTGCGCTTGGCTTCCGCTTGCTCCCAGCGAAGAGACTCGAGGTGTTCTGCGCCTTCCCGAATGCTTCTCCTCCACTTTGTGCGGTCTTGGGCCAGGGTTCCCAGGTGTTGGTGGGGATGTTGCACTTTTTCAAGGAGGCTTTGAGGGTGTCCTTGAAGCGTTTCCTCTGCCCACCTGGGGCTCTCTTGCCGTGTCGGAGCTCCAAGTAGAGCGCTTGTTTTGGGAGTCTCTTATCGGGCATGCGGACGATGTGACCCGTCCATCGGAGCTGATCGAGCGTGGTCAAAGCTTCGATGCTGGGGATGTTGGCCTGAGCGAGAGCACTGACGTTGGTGCGCCTATCCTGTCAATGGATTTGCAGGATCTTGCGGAGGCAGCATTGGTGGTACCTCTCCAGTGCTTTGAGGTGCCTGCTGTACATGGTCCATGTCTCTGAGGCATACAGGAGGGCAGGTATTACTACTGCTCTGTAGACCATGAGCTTGGTGCTGGGTTTGAGGTCCTGGTCTTCAAACACTCTCTTCCTCAGGTGTGTTTACTGGTATTCTAAAGGACTATTTGATGAAATGTATTTTTAAATTGTAATTTTAGTTGTATTTTGTAAATTGAGATGGATTGCTATGTGGCCTTTTGCACTCTCATCTTGAAGTACTCAATTGGATTCAGGATAACTCCCTCTAACTTGCTCTGTTAGAATAGCCGCTTTACCCATGTCAGCAGGATTGTCCAATTAGTGCCAGTTGGTGCCCAATTATGGGCCATTTTGTATTGTAGGTTTTCATCCGCTTTAGAGAGCCTTTGCACTTAACATTTTTAACACTCAGGTCATCAGTCCTTTCAGTCAGCGGTGGATTTGAATCATTTAGTGGTGCCCCCAAGGTGAAAAAAAAGACTTCTAATCCCCCTGACCACTTAGTTCCTTATGCATGCTATTGAAAAATATAAGTTCATGCAGTGCAGTTTTGAAAAATATAGGCTTATTCTCTTCCAATTTGTGTTCCATTAAACTTAAATCTGATTAAAGTAGAATTAAGCTAAGATTCTTGTGTTGAATGGTTCTGTTATTCAAATTGATGAATTTAGATCTCTGGTTCATGATTTGTGAAACAAAAAGCTACAGTCCTTGATGTGTCTTCTAATGGCTTAGTAATTTATTTATTGACTTTAGGGAACTTTTATCTGTAAAGTTTTCATTTACATAAAGCACTTCACCAAATTTTATTTTTTAAAACTTATGTATTATGTTTCCATTGTACATCTGTTTAAACAGAAGCTGGTAATGATGCTAATGAAAGGACCATTTCCGATAAATGGCAAATGGCAATGTCTCATTTAGTTTCACCTCATGATGCATCAACAGCATCGGCAGACTAAATGCTATTGTTACTGTAATGACAAATAAACCGATAATACCAAATGTACTTTAGATTTTCTGAACTGAAGTTTATACATTTCTTAGTTTACAAAGGATGAATTAGTGTTTAAATATGTAACATCTGTGAATTAACCCTCAAATGTTAAGGGGCTACCATATCTGCCGAGGTGCTGCTCATGGTGATTCAGGCAGGTGGGATGCATACATTTACTGAAAGAATTTGGAAAGAAATGTATAAGAAATCTCCCCAGAGATAATGAGCCAGTGTTTTTAGATTGGTTCCTGGAAAATAAATAATATATAACGCATTTTGGGAAATTCACCAGGATTTCTTTTTGCATCACTTTAAGAACATAAGAACATAAGAAATAGGAGCAGGAGTAGGCCATTCGGCCCCTCGAGCCTGCTCCGCCATTCAATAAGATCATGGCTGATCTGATCTTGGTCTTAACTCCACTTTCCTGCCTGTTCCCCATAACCCTTGACTCCCCTGTAGCTCAAATATCTGTCTATCTCCGCCTTGAATATATTCAATGACTCCGCCTCCACAGCTCTCTGAGGCAGAGAATTCCAAAGATTCACAACCCTCTGAGAGAAGAAATTCCTCCTCATCTCCGTTTTAAATGGGCGACCCCTTATCCTGGAACTATGTCCCCTAGTTCTAGATTCCCCACGAGGGGAAACATTCTCTCTGCATCTACCCTGTCAAGCCCCCTCAGAATCTTCCATGTTTCAATAAGATCACCTCTCATTCTTCTAAGCTTCAATGAGTATAGGCCCAACCTGCTCAACCTTTCTTCATACGACAACCCCTTCAATGCAAGTATATCCCTCCTTAAATAAGGAGACCAAAACTGCACGCAGTACTCCAACTGTGGTCACACCAGCACCCTGTACAGTTGTAGCAAGACTTCCTTACTTTTATACTCCATCCCCATTGCAATAAAGGCCAACGTTCCATTTGCCTTCCTAATTACTTGCTGTACCTGAATGCTAACTTTTTGTGTTTCATATATGAGGACCCAGCAAATTTACCCTGAAAGGTCTTAAGGCAGGAATATTAAAACAGCAACTGCTAACAATGGGTTAAGCAGTGGGGGAGTAACTGAGGCTGAAAAAAAGCCTGCAGATGCATTGGGGAGGAAGCTGATGAGTAGGAATGTGGTGGGAAGGAGGTGCCTGATGGTCTGAAAGGGGGCTAGGGGAAATTTTAAGTCCCCTTCTCCTGGGTTTTCATCTCCCACAAGGCTGCTGGAACCTGATTCCCTCCAATAATGCCAGATCCCAGTAACCTCCTGCCAATAATTCTGAACTCTGTCCCAGAATGTTTCCCAATCCTGATGGAGCCCAGGATTCACCTGCTCCCACTCCCAGATCCTGGGACCCTTTGTCGGTGTTCACAAACACCTAAGACAGTATTACCAGTGATCCCAGATCCCGGGAACTGCCCTAGTCTTCCCAGAACCTTCCTCTCTACTAGCCTTGGAACCCCCTTCCCAGCACTGGTACACCAGATCACCTTCCCAGTGCTTCAGGACCATTTCCCACTGCTGATAAGTCAGTATCCCAGGTAAAACTACTTGGCGTAACATCCATGGTTTTAGAAAACTTCTGACCCACCATGATCAATGCCCCATGTGATTTGCTGGTATCTACCAGCACAGAGGAAGACACATTTAGGCAGAGGGAGAGGTCAGGGCGATACAGGGAAAACGACAGACCTGAAGGGGTATATGAGAGAGAGAGAGAGATCAATCATGGTGGAGTTGAGTAGTATGAGAAAACATGCTGTAAAGAAGAGTGTAGAGTCTACTCTTGATAATTCGAAGTTGCATTTTGCTCAAAAGATTCAAATTATCCAGTAATTTGAATTAAGCAGCATAAATTAAACAGCACAGGAGACACTTTGTGCTTGAAAATCTTCAAACGAACAGATAATGGCCCGAAACTTGCGGTCTTGATGACGGCGAACTGGCAGTGTTCGCTGTCATTTTGCTTTCTAACTGACTGCAACTTCGGGATTTAGCGCATGCACAGCCTAACGCGGAAGTCCTGAAGTTGCGGTCTGTCATTCACTCCTCCACAGCTGTGCTGTGGACACCTCCCCCCCCAACCTTCCAGAGCCAGCAATCAGTGAAGTCACTGATCTGACGAATACTTCCCTTTTTCCGAACAAATATCGCTGTTAGAAACCCCATAAAAAGTTAGACCCATTCAAATGAGGTGTAACTGGGTTTTCTAACGGTGATCTGTGTAATAATTACTGATAAACAATCGTTCTGGCCCTGAAAAACTAATTTTATATTGGTGGAACGTCAAATTTCTCCAGTAAGTTTCCACATGTACGCTGACGACACCCAGCTCTACCTCACTACCTCTTCTCTCGACCCCTCCACGGTCTCTAATTCGTCAGATTGCTTGTCTGACATACAGTTCTGGATGAGCAAAAATTTTCTCCAATTAAATATTGGGCAGACCGAAGCCATTGTTTTCAGTCCCCGCTACAAACTCTGTTCCCTAGCCACTGACTCCATCCCTCTCCCTAACATCTGTTTGAGGCTGAACCACACTGTTTGCAACCTTGGTGTCACATTTGACCCTGAACTGAGCTTCCGACCACATATCCGCAGCATAACAAAGACCGCCTACTTCCACTTCTGTTACATCGCCCGTCTCCGCCCTTGCCTCAGCTCATCTGCTGCTGAAACCCTCATCCATGCCTTTGTTACCTCCAGACTTGACTATGCCAACGCACTCCTGGTGGCCTCCCAGATTCCACCCTACGTAAACTTGAGGTCATCCAAAACTTGACTGCCCATGTCTTAACTCGCACCAAGTCCCGTTCGCCCATCTCCCCTGTGCTCGCTGACCTACATTGGCTCCCGGTTAAGCAGTGCCTCGATTTCAAAATTCTCATCCTTGTTTTCAAATCCCTCCATGGCCTCGCCCCTTCCTATCTCTGTAATCTCCTTCAGCCCCACAACCCCCCGAGATATCTGCGCTCCTCTAATTCTGCTCTCTTGAGCATCCCTGATTATAATCGCTCAACCTTTGGTGGCCGTGTCTTCTGTTGCCTAGGCCCTAAGCTCTGGAATTCCCTACCTAAACCTCTCCGCCTCGCTACCTCTCTTTCCTCCTTTAAGACGCTCCTTAAAACCAACCTCTTTGACCAAGCTTTTGGTCACCTGCCCTAATTTATCCTTTATGTAGATCGGTGTCAAATTTTTTGTCTTACAATACTCCTGTGCAGTGCCTTGTGACGTTTTACTATGTTAAGGGCGCTATATAAATAAAAGTTGTTGTTGTAAGTTAAAAATGATTAGATGTCAAAATTAATAACTATTTAAAAAAACATTTTTTAAAAGTTTGTTAATGATATGTCAGCTTCTACCGTAACCCAGGGGGTGATTTTATCAATGGGGACGTGATGGAGGCGGGACTGCTGCTTGTCGGGTTTTAGTCGCGCCTCCATCGATGTCTGGCCAACCCACGTTATTTTCCCTTGATTGACCTTGTTAAGCCCGCCCAGTGGGCTTAGCAGGCCAATTAAGGGAAAGCCGGTGACAGAGAAGCTGTCAAACACTGACAATCTCTGTTCTTTGGTGAGTCCTTGTACTCAGCAGAAATCAGATGGCTGTTGCATCGGAGAATGCAGCAGCCATTCTGTCATCTCTGCCGTGGAGATGAGGCAGCTCCGCAGCCTAAAGGGATGAAGCCTGGAGGAAGAAGCAAAGGTAAGTAAAGCTTTTAAAACACTTTAGACTCACCTCACACACTTACCTCTGCACACTTGCACCCATCACTCACCTGCACACCGGACATTTCGGCCCCTCCGACCCCCGCAGACCCATGGCTCGCCTCGCTGACCCTGGCGAGGTTCGGAGCTGTCGGGAAGCCCACACTTTAGGGCTCAAAATAGGGATTAGCCAAAAAACTGCCTGTTAACTACCTGTTAACAGGCAGTTTATTGGCACTAACCCCCTTCCCGCCTCGAGGAGATGGGACCCGGCGCGGCTCGGGTACCCGCCTCCTGGGAAGATGGCACGGAGGCGGGTTGGGGACGGGATGGGTACCCGCTCCCAGATTCTGCCATTTTCCCGACAGTCCCGCCTCCATACCTGCCTCCCCAGGGCTGGGAAAATCGCCCCCCCCCCCCCCCCCACAATGTGTATGTCCCAATCTTTATTTCTGTCTCTGTAAATTCTTGAAAAAGTGATTGATCATTAGTGCTTTCTATTTCCTGGTTCGCTGTCTGAGAATTCTGCAATTTGATTGGCTACTTAAACAGCTTGTTGATGTCACAGCAGCTCGCACTACGGGATTCCCACTATGCTATGTTGATTTCAACTGCTTGTCGGAAAAGCTGACAAAGACCTCTTGCCACAGAGGTCACAAGATCTTTGTGGGAAGCTTACTTCGGGGCCAGTGGCGAACGCCTTTGCTTCGCTGCTGACCGCAAATTACAGGTCAATATGAATTAAGTGATTGAATTAAGAGGAATATGCTATAAAATATTTGGTTATTAACTCAGTATTTCACATTGTAGGAGTTGATGTAAATGGCCTACTCCTGCTCCTATTTCTTATGTTCCTATTTCTTATGTAAAGGCATACATCTTTTAAGCCCTAAACTTTTCTGTATGCATTCAGCTGGCATCACCGCTAATATAAGTCATTATGCTTAAAGTATAGAGAATTCAAATGTTTTGCAAGTTGTAATAATATATTGCGTGTATCCATAACACATGAAAATTATGTGAAATATGTTAGTGTCTTAAACTAATGGACTGATAGGTTCAGAACCGTAAGTACATTATAAAAATGCTGTCTGCTGCAAATGTGTAACAGATGTTGGATTGTAAAATCTTTCAAGTGCCATAATTGCCTGCTGCATGATTACACTACTTGATAAATGTAACTACCGTTTAATATTTGGCAGCTGTATAATAAAAAAACGAAATGTGTAGAGGAAAAGATTCCAGCAAAGTCTTAAAATGAGATTGCATAACAGTTCTGGATTATTTTATTTTTCCCCCTCCTTATAAAGTCTCCAGTTCACAAAATATTTCTTGGCCAAGACAATGGATAGGTGACAGTTTCATCCACTGCTAAATTCACTATTAAGCCAGCTACTGTCAACTATTGTGCAAGTGCAGCCTTTGTGCTTCACCCTCTTCCCCATACCCAAGGCAAAGTACCTGGTTTCTTCTTGGTCCCTTTTTGGCAACTTGGTCCAGATCCAGAAGTCACTGTTGTGAGAATTAATGGTATAGATTTACATTCTACTACTTTGTGGCATGCACATTATAGTATAAATGTTCCATAATACTACCCCGATAAGAATTTTGGTCTTTACCTTATGTGTATACTTTATTATTAAAAAAAAAAAGTAAAATGGTTACTCCTTTCAATAACAATAAAAAATTGTGAACCTGATAAAAATACTAAGATATTAGGACTAAATTTTAATTTTGTTATACTATTATTTTTTTTAATTTCTTGCAGGGTGAAGAACATCAATAGATTTAAGGACTTGCTGTCTCGACTTCACTTTGTACCAATTCCTGTCTATGCTCTGGGAAACTGGATCCCTGCTATCTTATATTCCTGGAGATGTCAAGAGCACAACTGTGGGCTCTCTCAAGTTGTTTTCACTTCACCAGGTATAACTAATGATTTTCAAAGTGGAATATTTTAGTGCTTAGAGTTAATGGTTGTCTCATGTACTTAAGTTGAATCTTAAACTCACTGGCACTAAACCTAAATGATATAAACGTTTCATAGCGTTATTGCTGAATACAAAGTAAGTAAAGAAATATTGAAAGCAGCAGTATAAAAAAAAGCTAATGGGACTATTAGCTTTAGGAACGTTGCCAGGCCCAGATGATGTTCATTGCAGAATACTAAAGAAGGTTAAAGAGAAGCAAACTGAGGCACTAACCATCATTTTCCCCAAACTTTTGGAAATGGAAATACTGCCAATTGTTTGTAGGATGGTAAATGTTTATATCCATGTCCAGGAAAGGAGAAACTACTTTTCCTTTGCTTTCTATAGTGAATTTGTGGAATAGTATCAAAGTGCATCATAGACAAACATCAGTACCTCTCAGCGATGCAAAGAAAAACCTCATCCCAAACACCATTAGCGCAGAATTTTAATCTAATGGTTTAAACTGTATAAAAGTGTTATTTTTGATGTTTTTCTACTGAACGTGTTTCATAGCTGTTTTTGTCATTTTCTTGGGGGTTAACGTGTAACTCAAGTTGTCAAAGTACAGACTGGGATTTGTAGTTTCACAAAAACAAGGTGAATAAAAAGAAAGAACTTGCAATTATATACCACCTTTCGTGACCTCCGGATGACCCAAAGGGGCGAAATTCGGTTGGTTTGCGCCTCCCGTTAGCGCCCTAAGAGGCACAAATCAACTAGTGCCTGGGCGCGGTGCCCCTAACGCCTCCCACGAAATTCAGCGGGAGGTTAGCGGCGGTGCTAACGGTTAGCGCCGCCGGCGATGCCATCATCGCCGTGCGCAGCACCCTGGCTGTAATATTGGGTGGCGCCCCCCAACTTACCGCCGGACGCTATGTCCGCTGGGGTCAGGGGGGCCTACCTGCGGCCAGGGTGGCGCTAGTTAAAGGGGAGGTGGCGGGCAGCCAATTTTATTGCTGGCCGCCTGCCAGCACCTGCCCCCGTTGCTGTCCCCGGCCCCCGTGAAGCCCCCCCGCGGGTGCCGGCTGCTCTCCGTGAGGCCGGCACTCCTCTTGAGTGCCGGGCTCCTTTGCCGGCACTCCCGATCCCTGGTGGCCCAGCTGGGCGCCGGGATGTGCTGCGCCAGGCCCCTCCCCTTTAATAAGGGGAGGAAGGCCTGCAGTACCGCGGCGCGACATGCCACAGTGGCGTGGCGCTGCGGCACATAGCGCCACGATATTGGCTCGCAGCGCCCCAAGAGGGACGCGGGGCTCTTCCAGTAGCGCCCCATCTCCCTCTCGGGGCGCTACCTGGGAAAATCGGCCAACGGCCCCAAAGGGGGCGCTACCCAATTTTTACCCCAAAGTGTTTCACAATCAATCATTTATTTTTGACTTGCGGTGACGTTTTGTTGCAAATACAGCAGTCAATTTGAGCACAGCAAGGTCTCACAAGCAGAAAATGAATGAATGACCAGCTTTTTTTTGTTTAGGTTGAGGGAAGAATGTAGGCTAGGACACCAGGAGCACACTCTGCTTGTCTCCAAGTAGGGAATCTTTTACGCTTACCTGAGTAGGCAATTGGAGCCCCTGTTTAACATTTCATTTGAAAGATGGCACCTGTGGGAATTCAGTGATCAGTAATGCATTGAAGCGTCAGCCTCGATTATGTACTCCTCTGTAGTGGGGCGGGAACCCATTCCACCTGATTCAGAGGTGAATACTACCAACTGAGCCAAACTGACCCAAACTACAACTCTTAACTACAACTAGCTTTGCTTTTTTCTGCAACTTGTTCATGTGACAGTGGTGTGGCTCTCATTGTTAGGTTATATTTTGGCCCGTCCAACTCATTTGAACACCTCACTTTCTTCCACCCCTCCTTCCTCCTTCAAAATTTTTGTGGTCTAATACCCTCCAAATCCCTGGTGATCCCCTCGCTGAGATCTCCTTATTCTCTTCACTTGGTCTGTGCCTTCAGTGACTCCTCATCCTTGGCGGATTCAGCCTTCAACTAAATTTACCTCAGTCCCCCCATCTCTTTTTTCTGTCTCTTCTGGCCCCCCTCAGTTTCAGTCTGCACATCAGCCCCTCATCTGGCCACCCTCTCGACCTTACTAACTCCAAGTTTCAATAATTGATATAGCCATCCATGATCAATTCCTCATCTCCCTGAATATTGACATATCCCTGACTGCTTCCAACCCCACAGGCTTCATCGACCACCTCCAGGAAAAAGATTTCCCATTTCCCTTGCTAATTTCCTCTTTTCTGGACCTCTATCCACCATGACCCACTGCCTCTGATGAGCTGCTTAACAGCTCCCTTGGTCTACCTTTTGAGGCTTTTGTTCCCATCAATTCCCTCACCTTCTTCTACCCCTGCATTTCCCCTTGATACAGTTTTCATCTCTACAGACTCAAGTCTGTTGGCTGCACTTGGTATCTGGTCGGCTTCTTGTCCACTACCAAATTTGGCTTCACCACCTCTAGCAAGACTTCTCTTTCTCGGCACAGCCAAATACTTCTTCCACTCTAGGATCATCCTACACAGTAAGGACAATCCCCTACTCCTCTTCTCAACAACACACCTCTGACCCCCCTTCCCATGCGCCACTATCCTCTCTTCCAAGACCAAGTGTGAGGAGCTCATTTGTATGTCTCTAAGTCTGAGACTTATTTACTCAGCTGCTTTTTCCTCCTCCTCCCCTCACTCCAAACTAACTCCATATCATTCTGTAGCTAGTCTTTTATCTTCTTCCCTCCCCATCAGTATGTTAAATTCCTCCTTGCCTTCTACCAGCTCCTGCAACCCCTTCCAAATCCAAATCCTGACCACAAAACTACTTTTCCTTGCCCCATTGTACAGACAATGTTCCTTTCCTGTTCAAACCTGCCATCATCACAGCTCTTCTCAAAAGCCCTGCCTTGACACTTCCATTCTCTCCAACAATCACCCCACCTCTAACCTCCCTTTCCTCTCTCAGGTCCTTGAACACTTTGTTACCATCCAACTTTACATTCACCTCCTACCACCTGTGTTTGAATCACTTTACTTCATGTCTATACCGAGACCACCTAGGTCAAAGTCACTAATAACATCCTTTGTAACTGTATCTCCTCTATTTATCTGCAGCATTATACATGGTTGACCACTCCATCCTCCTCCACCATCTCTATGTGACTGCCCTCATATGGTTCCACTCTTACGTGACTCAATGTACCAGCATATTTCTAGCAGTAGCTTCTACTTTCGTCCCTACATGTTCACTTTGGAATTACTCCAAGGTTCCGTCCTTGGTTGCCCTCTTCTTCTATGTTTACATGTTGCCCTCGGTGACATTATCTGTAGGTTTTTTTAAATTTGTTTATGGGATGTGGGCGTCGCTGGCAAGGCCAGCATTTATTGCCCACCCCTAATTGCCCTTGAGAAGGTGGTGGTGAGCCGCCTTCTTGAACCGCTGCAGTCCGTGTGATGAAGGTACTCCCACAGTGCTGTTAGGGAGGGAGTTCCAGGATTTTGACCCAGCGACAATGAAGGATCGGCGATATACTTCTAAGTCAGGATGGTGTGTGACTTGGAGGGGAACTTGGAGATGGTTGTGTTCCCATGCGCCTGCTGCCCTTGTCCTTCTAGGTGGAAGAGGTCGCGGGTTTGGGAGGTGCCGCCGAAGAAGCCTTGGTGAGTTGCTGCAGTGCATCTTGTAGATTGTAGATGGTACACACTGCAGCCACGGTACGCTGGTGGTGGAGGGAGTGAATGTTTAAGGTGGTGGATGGGGTGCCAATCAAGTGGGCTGCTTTGTCCTGGATGGTGTCGAGCTTCTTGAGTGTTGTTGGAGCTGCACTCATCCAGGCAAGTGGAGAGTATTCCATTACACTCCTTACTTGTGCCTTGTAGATGGTGGAAAGGCTTTGGGGAGTCAGGAGGTAAGACACTCGCCGCAGAATACCTAGCCTCTGACCTGCTTTTGTTGCCACAGTATTTATGTGGCTGGTCCAGTTAAATTTCTGGTCAATGGTGACCCCCAGGATGTTGATGGTGGGGGATTCGGCGATGGTAATGCCATTGAATGTCAAGGGGCGATGGTTAGTCTCTCGCTTATTGCAGATAGTCATTGCCTGGCACTTCTGTGGCTCGAATGTTACCTGCCACTTATCAGCCCAAGCCTGAACGTCGTCCAGGTCTTGTTGCATGCGGGCATGGACTGCTTCATTATCTGAGGAGTTGTGAATGGCACTGAACACTGTGCAGTCATCAGCGAACATCCCCATTTCTGACCTTATGTTGGAGAGAAGGTCATTGGTGAAGCAGCTGAAGATAGTATAGGATCAGCTTCCAAATGTATGATGATACCCAACTCCACACCTCTGACATCATCCATAACCTCATGTCCTGAACATTGCCATCAAGTTGCTTGTCCGACATCATAAGAACATAAGAAATAGGAGCAGGAGTAGGCCATATGGCCCCTCGAGCCTGCTCCGCCATTCAATAAGATCATGGCTGATCTTAGACCTCAACTCCACTTTCTCGCCTGATCCCCATATCCCTTGATTCCCTTAGAGTCCAAAAATCTATCGATCTCAGCCTTGAATATACTCAACGACTGCAGCGTTCACAGCCCTCTGGGGCAGAGAATTCCAAAGATTCACAACCCTCTGAGTGAAGAAATTCCTCCTCATCTCAGTCTTAAATGGCCGACCCCTTATCCTGAGACTATGCTCCCTAGTTCTAGACACTCCAGCCAGGGGAAACAACCTCTCAGCATCTACCCTGTCAAGCCCCTTCAGAATGTTATATGTTTCAATGAGATCTCCTCTCATTCTTCTAAACTCCAGAAAGTATAGGCCCATTCTACTCAATCTCTCATCATAGGACAGCCATCTGATCAATCTAGTGAACCCTCATTGCACCGCCTCAAAGACAAGTATATCGTTCCTTAGATAAGGAGACCAAAACTGTGCATAGTACTCCTGGTGTGGTTTCACCAAAGCCCTGTACAATTGTAGCAAGACTTCCTTACTCTTGTACTCCAACCCCCTTGCAATAAAGGTCAACATGCCATTTGCCTTCCTAATTGCTTGGTGTACCTGCATGCTAACTATCTGTGTTTCTTGTACGAGGACACCCAAATCTCTCTGAACACCAACATTTAATAGTTTCTCACCATTTAAAAAATATTCTGTTTTTGTATTCTTCCTACCAAAGTGAATAACCTCACATTTCCCCACATTGTACTCCATCTGCCACCTATTGCCCACTCACTTAACCTGTCTATATTCCTTTGCAGACTCTTTGGCCCCGATTTTACTTACCTTGGCCAGTCTGTAGTGGGTGATGTCGGTGGCAGGTCCCGACCCCGCTGCTGGCTCCATCCCGCTCTGTGAAATTAATTTACGTTGATGGGGCTTGTTAAGCCCGCCTAGCGTGTTTCCCGGGCCAATTAGAGGACGCAGGTCTGGTGACGTCATATCATGACGCGTCATCAGCTGGTTTCCTTAAAGGGGCCATGGTCACCTTTATTTTGACATTTGTGCTATCAGTGTTCTACTGCATTGAACTGCTGCAAACACTGACAAGCACTGCACAGAGGTGCAGGGCTGCACCCAGGTTCTCCCATATGGAGGGAGTCACAGCACGCAGGGAGGTCCTCTTCTCTTCTGATGGGTGGAAGAGACCTCCCCAGGAGATCAACGCAGCCTGGTTACACATTGCACAAGAGGACACAAGCAGGGACGTCATCAGGACGACCAGGCTGCAGTGGCGCAAACCTTTCAATTATTTCATTAGATCAGGAAACGTTAGTACAAAGCCACTCTTGCCTTCATCCTGCTGTGCCTCTCATCACATCCCCATCACTCTGCCTTCCCTACCCTACTCCTGCACATCCTTACTCACACCAACTTACCTTGCACGTCCATCCCTCTCTATCTACATTATCACATCCCCATCTCACTAGCCCCACCCCTCACACTCACCCTCATCCTAGTGCAATCATACCAACAAGGGTAGGCACTTTTGTGTTTTATCCAACGTTCATGTAAAGTTTCTGTTAATGTGCTGTTAAACATTGAAACCTTTATTTTCAACACTTTGCGTTCTTGGACAGATTTGTGTGCACCTTTGAAAAAAGCTTAGTGAGTTGCAGTGAATGGTGAGACATAATGGTACCCCCCGCAATGGTGGTGAGTGAAAGGAATGGCCTGGACATTGTAGGGAAGCTTTATGGTGTTGGTGTGGGGTGGTGCCAACCTGGCGCATCATGTGGCAGCCAGGGTGTACAGCGTCAAGTGAAGTAAATCTGGCCATGGTGAGGCCATCCCTGGCCTTGGGCAGCAATGTGGTCAGGTGCTGATGCCCTCTGTCCTGTGCAGCATCAGTTGATTGCGGAGAAGGTTGGTGTTGTTGGTGCTCCTGGTGTGCCTGGTGTTGCGGCTGATCCTGGTCGGATTCTGAGGAGCAAGATGAGACGGTATAAAGGGCACCCATGTTGATGGAATAGATGGCAGGTGAAGTAGAGATGACAGAAGCATTCTGTCAATGGTGAGGGAGTTCTTCCAAAGAGGT
Source organism: Squalus acanthias (assembly GCA_030390025.1). Classification (NCBI taxonomy): domain Eukaryota; kingdom Metazoa; phylum Chordata; class Chondrichthyes; order Squaliformes; family Squalidae; genus Squalus; species Squalus acanthias. The sequence continues at coordinate 98,352,925 of CM059428.1, forward strand.
GATACTGGATGGAGAGTGGAAAGCCTGCAGAATCTGTACTGGAAATGGACTGAGAAACAGCTTGTGGCTGAGGGAAGTGAAGATCTGACAGGTGGGAGCTTTTACTGTACATTTGAAGATGTCAAGGAATCAGTTGGAGCAATGGCCACTGAACTCCCGCCTCAGGTTGACAGCCGTGGACCCTGTGGGTGAGCAGTTAAAGTGAAAAGGTAAGTTAAAATGTATTCTTAATGAGCTCTCAACAAGGCAATAATCAGCTTAATTGGGTCCCCCGCCTCTGCCTGTCGGGTCTGCTCAACGCTGACAGACCTGACATTGGGAAAGGTGTGTGACCCACTGTAAAAAAAAAAAAAAACACTTTTCCACCCGACCTGTCACCGATCGCACCCGCTGACCCTCCGCAAAATTCCGGCCTTTGTGTCCTCCTCACAGCTTACTGCCCCACCTAGCTTTGTATCGTCAGCAAACTTGGATACATTACACTCGGTCCCTTTATCTAGGTCATTAATATAGATTGTAAATCGCTGAGGCCCCAGTTATAGATGAGCCATAACTTTCTTCAACTGATCATTGATTACACTGAAGCCATCTTATTCGGCTCCCGCCTCGTCCTGACTTCATCCCTCTCACTGAGTCTGCAGTCAGGCTGAACCTGCCGGTGCACAATCTCATAACCCTGTTTGACCCAGAACTCAGCTTCAATCCCCACATCCTATCCGTCACTACAACTTTTTTGGTTTCATCTCTGCAACATTGCTCAGTTCCTCAATGGCCTCCAGAGCTCCATCTCACATAAACTGTAACTCGTCCAAAACTCTGCCACCCTTATCCTGTCTTGCATTAAGTCCTGCTCACCCATTATCTCTGTCTTTGCCAACTTTTCTACAAATTCCTCCATGGTCTCCTGTTTTCTGAACTGAATTTTTTGTTCTTCCAAATCGGCCCTTCTTGTCAGTTTGGTAGCACTTGTCTCTGAATCAGAAGGCTGTGTCTTCAAGCCACATTCCAGGATTTGAGCACGTAATCTAAGTTGACACTCTAATAATGCAGCACTGCCTTAGAACAGTATTGGAGGTGACATCTTTCAGATGAGATGTGAAACCGAGTCCCTGTCTATCTGTTCAGGTGAATATAAAATATCCCATGGCACTCTTCGAAGCAGAGCAGGCATTTTTCTCAGTGCCCTTGCCAAAATGCCACCTCAACCACACCACAGAGGTGATTGACTAGTCATTTATCTTATTTGATGTTTGTGGGATCTTGCTGTGCTCAAATAGACTGCTGTTTTCACCTACACTCTAAAAATAATTAATTGGATGTGAAGTGCTTTGGAATATCTGGAGCATGTGCTAAAATGCTCCACATTTGATGGCAGAGCTTTCAACCTTCTTAGATCCAAACACTGGGATTCTTTGCCTGATGCTCTCCACCTTGCAGTCTCTCTTCACACCTTCAAGAGCATTCTCTAAATCTACCTCCTGTGACCATTCTTTCAATCACCTCTCCAAACTTTTCTTCTGCTACTGCTTGGCATCTGTTTACACCTCTAAAGTGCCTTGGGGATTTCCCCCACACCAAACGCACAATATAAATGGTTGTGGTGGTTGTTAGCAGCTGTACAAATTGCCCTGAGAGAAAAAGGAAAATAGTGGCTGGAAATGGTGTGAAGAAATTATTTGAGCAATTTGACTCCAGATTGCTGGATTTGTAAAAGAAATTGCTATTTTTCAGCTGCTTGCGCATGAATGGACCTGGTTTTTGATTGTTTTACATCTAGTCATAAATGTTGTGGTTGTGTCAATCAGTGTATTTAACTGAAAAGTCAGTGATTGTTTGAGCCAGTATGTTGCCCCTTGGAAGCATGATGCCTCTGAGGCCACACTTTTAGAAGTGACAACTTTGAGAGGTGCAATGTTATCGAGGCACACCATAGATGTTAAAGTTGCAATTCATTCTCGCGGATATATACAGGTGCATTTTCTTATCCGGTTGGGGTCAGATACGTAAAGGAAACTACACTAGAAACATTAGATACAATGAGGTAGATTTTTGTCTTCACCGCCTGGCCATTAAGTAACCCCTGGGTGGAGCGCAGAGGAAAATCTGGAGGATCGCACATTCCTTACAGAACATGCCTGGTTTTCCTTGCATTGAAATTAATGGTAGGGAAATCTGGTGGGTTCTGTAAGGGCCATGCAATTTTTATCCTCCACCTAACACCAACCACCACCAGATTTTCCTTTCTGCCCTCCGCCCAGATGATGTTTAATGCCCATTTGATGGCAGTGAAAATCTACCCCAACTAATTTATTTCATGAGTGACAATGAATATATTTGTAGAAATTCTTATGAAGTGTTTCACAATGTAGTATTTAATGTATACAATATATATGAGAATTTAAAATCAATTTAATTTCCAGGAGTTTTACAATTTACTACTTTTGTTCTGAAGCTGTTGGAAAGCAGTGATTCCCGTAAGGATAGAACCGTCTGGATGGCGTTACAATCGGAGTATTTTGTTGTAATTATATGTGAGGGTGGGATGTAGAATTTCTCTCCAGACTTGCACTGTAATTTTGAAGTACAAGTTGTAAATGAATAAGGAACACTGCAGTTAGATTAATATCCTGAGGGAAAAGTAGAATATAACAGGACTCTGTATGGTGCTTGAGAGGATTTTTAGAATGGGAGGATACTACTGGGATAAAAGATATGCAGCAGAGCTGTGAGCACAGAACTGGGTGAAGATAGACGATAGCAAAATACTGCGGATGCTGGAAATCCGAAATAACAACAGAAAACGCTGGAAAAACTCAGCAGGCCAGACAACATCCGTGGAGAGAGAAAGAGAGTTAACGTTTCAGATCGAAGACCTTTCGTCAGAACTGGAAAAAAGCAGGAAATGAAATAGATTTAAAACAAGTACTGTATAATGCTGGGAAAAGGGGGAGGGGATGAAAGAACAAAAGGGAAGGTCAGTGGTAGGATAGAAGGCAGGAGAGATTAAGAGACATTGAGAGACATAAAGAGATATTCAAGGCAAGAGGAGGTGGTAATGTGACAGGTTAGGCTAGATGAAGTGTGAAATGCGCTGGTAGAATGAAGAACAGCTGCCAGCTTCTGGGAGGGAAGAAAAAAAGGCCAAACATAAGGGTGGATGAAAAAATAAAATAAAAATATATATATATATGTGATAGGGGCCGGGGTTATGATCTGAAATTGTTGAACTCTATGTTGAGTCCAGAGGGCTGTAGAGTGCCTAATCGAAAGATGAGGTGCTGTTCCTCGAGCTTACGCTGAGCTTCCATGGAACAATGCAAGAGGCTGAGGACGGTGAGGTCAGAGTGGGAGTGGAGCGGAGAATTAAAGTGACAGGCCACCGGGAGCTCGGGGTCCCCCTTGCGGACTGAACGGAGGTGTTCCACAAAGCGGTCACCCAATCTGCGTTTGGTCTCCCCAATGTAGAGGAGACCACATCGTGAGCAGCGAATACAGTATATTAAATTGCAGGAAGTACAAGTAAATCGCTGTTTCACCTGGAGGGGGTGTTTGGGGCCCTGGACAGTGGGAAGGGAGGAGGTATAAGGGCATGTGTTGCATCTCCTGCGCTTGCACGGGAAGGTGCCGGGGGAAGGGGTGTTGGGGGTGGTAGAGGAGTGGACCAGGGTGTCGCGGAGGGAGCGGTCCCTGCGGAATGCTGAAAGATAGAGCTGGGTGAATATGCTAAATGGAGTAGTGATTGGAATTTGGTGAGAGTGGGAATTCACTAGTAAGTAGTGGGTGAGTAGTACAGATACTGTGTTGTTATCAAACTGAAATTTAGCCCAGTTTTCTTACTTTAAAACTTTTCTTTAAACTGGAAGTCAGTGGCAGTTAACAGCCAATCAGCTTTAAGTGGGTCTCTGACTAGCTGTTTATTATTGTGGCTGGCAGTTGACTGTCCAGTGTGTTTCTAAAAGGTATATATTAGAGGGCTATCTGCTGCGAGCACAGCACTGGGTGATGACAGAATTGGGTGAATCTGCTAAACAGAGTAGCTTGCTAGACGACAACAACGTGTGTGTGTGTATATATATATATATATATGGTGTCCTTAACGTAATAAAACGTCCCAAGGCGCTTCATAACAGCGTTATAAAACAAAATTTGACACCGAGCCACATGAGATATTAGTGCAGTTGAGAGGTTTTAAGGAGCGTCTGAAAGGAGGAAAGAGAGGTGGAGAGGTTTAGGGAGGGAGTTCCAGAGCTTAGGACCTTGGCAGCTGAAGGCACGGCCACCAATGGTGGAAAGATTGAAATTGGGGATGCTCAAGAGGTCAGAATTAGAGGAGCGTAGATATTTCGGAGGGCTGTGGGCGACATTCCGTATAAGCTGCACGGCCTTGCAGCTCTCTGCCAGTGCCACGCAGCCCAGGGCCGGCTTTTCCTATATTAAAGTTTGCGCATGCGCGAACCTGTGAATGGGCGGTGCAGCCCCTTAAAGGGGCCACACACCCAAAAAAAATTACGGGGAACATTGGTTGTGGGGCTGGAGGAGTTTACAGAGATAGGGAGGGACAAGGCCATGGAGGGATTTGAAAACAAGGATGAGTCTTTTAAAATTGAAGTGTTGCTTAATCGGGAGCCAATGTAGGTCAGCGAGCACAGGGGTGATGGGTGACCGGGACTTGGTGCGAGTCAGGATACGGGCAGCAGAGTTTTGGATGACCTCAAGCTTACGGAGGGTAAAATGTGGGAGGCCGGCCAGGAGTACGTTGGAATAGTCAAGTATAGCAGTAACAAAGGCATGGATGAGGGTTTCAGCAGTAGATGAGCTGAGGTAGGGACGGAGTCAGGTGATGTTCCAAAGGTGGAAATAGGCCTTATGATGGCGAGGATATGCGGTCGGAAGCTCATCTTGGAGTCAAATATGATACCAAGGTTGTGAACAGTCTGGTTCAGCCTCAGACAGTTGCCAGGGAGAGGGATAGAGTTGGTGGCTGGGGAACGGAGTTTGTGGTGGGGACCAAAGACATTGGCCCTGAAATTGTGGTCGGAGGTGTACTTCCGGAGTACGCCTCCGACCCGCAAAAGATTTCCGCATCTACCTGCTGTCGTCCAATTTGCGGAGAGTTCGGGTCTCGGGCCTCCATGCGTACGGCAGCCGAAAGGCCCACGGATCCCAGGGACGCAGGCGGTTCGGAAGTGTCCCTGGGATCATGTGGGCCTGTTCCTCCAATGAGAAAGGAGGATTCCATTGCTGTCATTTAGGAACAGAATATCTTAATGACATGCAATGGAATCCCCAAAGAATTAAACAATTTAGACAATTCTAATAAATATAAATGTTCTGAATTTCAATTTTATTCATAACGCCCTTCATTACACCAAATACAATAAAAAAATTAATTTTTTGAAAAATAATTTTAACCATTTTAATCCGGGCCAATATTTGCATAAACTAATTTTACGTGTTTGTGCATCATTTTTTATGATTAAGGGAGGATAGGAGGGCAGTGAACTCAGAGGAGAGAGAGCTTGATGAATATAGATGGAAGTGAGAAGTCGCACAACACCAGGTTATAGTCCAACAGCTTTATTTGAAATTACAAGCTTTCGGAGCGCTGCTCCTTCGTCACCTGACGAAGGAGCAGCGCTCCGAAAGCTTGTGATTTCAAATAAAGCTGTTGGACTATAACCTGGTGTTGTGCGACTTCTCACTTTTGTCCACCCCAGTCCAACACCGGCATCTCCGCATCATGGCTAATATAGATGGAGGTTGAAAGCACCGAGGATAAGATGTCGCTCGGTGCAGAGCCTGAGGAAGGAAAGCAGTGAAGGTACCTCGGTGAGAAAATGTTTATAGTACTTGGGTGGGCGATAGAGAACGAGGGTTTTAAATGAGGTGAGAGGGATGGAATCAAGGTGAGATGCTCAAAGGAGGAGAAAGTAGCAGAGGAGTAGGGGGCAGACCAAGGTGTGATTTGGTGATAAGAGCCACACCACCACCACGACAGTCTGGGCGGGGCAAGTGGTGGAAGCAGGGAAACTTGATTTAGGGGGAAGGTGTCATCACTCCTCAGCTAGGTTTCCATCAAAGCCATGATATTAAAGCAATCATCCATGATAAGGTCATGGATGGCAAAGGCCTTGTTCACAAGCGAATGGACTTTCTGGAGGGAGATGCGGAGGGGGCGGTGATCGCTAATCCGCGACAGAGTCTACAGGGTCAGCGCTGGGAGGGGTGAGTTAAACGGGGAGGAAATTGGCAACATTAGCCCCCAGCGGGCACGCTGGGCGGGAAAATCGGCGAGAGAGTAGGATGGGGCAGTTGGGGTTGCTGCTCGTAAGGAGGCAGCGACGAGTGCCTCGATGGGCCCTTCGGAGGATGCCAAGAGAGGCACAGAGGGAAGCTGTAGGTTTATCTAAAGAGGGAGTCAAGCCTGGGACGGTGGCAGGAGAGTAGGAAGGTCGAGGAGTACGAAGGGTTAGGGTAGGGATTTGGGAGGGCAGAGTTTCTGGGAGGAGAGAAATGAAAGGAGGCATGACGACAGGAGAGAGGGGTCTAAGGGGGTAAAGAGAAAAGAAGTAAAAAAGGGGGAGATAAAAGTGGAAAAAGAAGTGATGGGCTTGGATCTGGAGCGGCAGCCAAAATGTGCACGTGAATGGACACGGAAAACTCAAGTTACATAGGTCTGGTCATGGAGCAATTATTAGGATACATATATCCTGGTAGTAACAGGAAATAGATAGGAGACAGTAGGAGGGAGTCCAGAGTCAATGAGAAAAGCAGAGTGCAGGCATAGTTGGGTGATGGGCAGTAACGGTTTAAACTAGTTGAAATATAGTGGCGACGGGAATTTGGTGAAAGTGGGAATTAGGTACAGAGGCAGAAGGAGGTGCTGAGTAATTTAAGCCAAGGGGCAACAGTAAATAATTAAATAATCAGAGTAATTAGTTATATCTAAGGGGAGAGGATACCAACATTAAAAGGGATCCAAATTGCATTAAATAAAAATCTGGTATACATAAATAAATAAATAATAAATAGGATTAAGGGGATAGAAAGACTTCCATTTATATAGCCCCTTTCACGACCTCAGGACATCCCAAAGCGCTTTACACCCAATGAAGTACTTTTGAAGCGTAGTTAGACTGTTAAGCAAAATGATGGGACAGCTGAGACCCATTGCCTGCAACTCCTGTGCCATGTGGGAACTCTAGTTTGCTTCATGTGTGCTGGATAATCACGTGTCCAGAAATTGTTTCCAGTTGCTCGAACTCAAGCTCAGGGTTTCTGAGCTTGAGGAGCAGCTGGAGTTACTGCAGGGCGTACGGGAGGCTGAGATGTTCCTGGAGCGCACGTTCCAGGAGGTGGTCACCCCGCAGCTACAGAGAGTCCAGAAGCAGTAAGTGGGTGGCCATCCGGTAGGGTAGGAAGAGGCAAGCAGTGCAGGAATCCTCCAGGAGCGTGGCACTTTCAATTGGTTTTCAGTACTGAATACCAGTGAGGGTGACGACACCTTCGGGGAGTGCAGTCTAGAGCACTTCCACCGCACCATGGGGCAAATGACTGCACAGGGGCACAGCAAAGTATAGAAATGCAGTGGTCAGAGGAGATTTGATAGTCAGGGGGATAGACAGGCTTCTGCAACTAATTTGGGGTTTGTTTATGTTTTGGAGTAATGTATTATGTAATAATATAGTTAGCTGAGATTTAAATTTGTTAACTTTGACGTACATTGGCATTGAATTGTTGAGAATCACCGACCAGACTGTATGGATCTGTGTCACTAAATTCTATAACAATAACCATTTTATTGCAGAATTGAAAATGATAGTTGTTGGCAAACGACTGGATGCCAGATACGATTGGATAATGAAAAGCTGGAGATCATTACCGTATATTCTCAGGGATGGTGGAGATGGGTGTAATATTTCCTCCGAAGTAAAAGGTGCTGTGGCTTTGGTCTCTGACGAAGGGAGCTGTTCGTACTTTACAAAGGTACTGCTTAAAATTATTTCTTCTTGTAAGATTCTTTATTGAGTATGTTTGTATTCCCAACCGTATCCCTGGGCACAAAGCAGAGCCTTTGAATTACTTTGAGTAACTCGAGATCCCCTTTTTAATGGAATAATAGTTAACTTTGCATTGAATGACATTAGCTGTGCAGAAATTCTGATAAATTTACGCCAGTAGTTGCAAATTATATCTTGCATGATTTATGGTAGTCTGTTAACTGATGTTATGATTCCTAAAAAATAAAGGCCAGTGGTAATGATTACAAATTGCAAATATGCAGGCAGGGTGTTGCAATGGTTAACCCCAGTTTTAATTACAGAACAGAATAAATTGTTCACAAAAACAGTGCTGTAATTATAAATCTTTTGCCAGAACAAAAATTCTGTTTATGTCCTTTTAATGATTAAAAAAAAATACAAGAACTGTTGAAGATTTTGCCAACATCTAGTTCTGCTGACGTATGTGGGTCTCTTTAAACCTCCTTATTACTTTGTCTCTTGTATTTTGGATCAGTCATATGCAAGAGTTCCAACTCTCCAAGCCATGAAGAACATCTGTCCTTGCCTTGAAGTCTAGGAAAGGTTTCGGTAATGTGCTTGTTTGGTAATTGCTATTAGGTACTGGATTGTCTTGTGTCTTAATAAGGACTCCAGACTTCAAAAGCAATGGAGCCCTTGAGACCTCATTTAAAGTTCAAAAAATGAAACAAATGTATTAAATAAACAATGAACAAGTGAACAGTCTAACTACAATATACAATTATATATTTACAGTGGAACATCTTTATCGACCTCCTCGAATCGATAAACTAACAAACTCTAGGATATTGTCCTAGAAATTTGTCCGCACAGCGCACGTTTCTCGGGCGCTAAGTGGCCTCCTAAGCCTCCAATATGAAGGGCAGGAAGTGCAAGCTCATTATTGGGAAGTGCACCGCCCGCCATACTGGAAAAGTCCCAAAAATCGGCGTGCAATGTCCATGCCTAAAACAATGTCTATGCAAATAAGGGGCATAACGCCTGTTTGAGGCTCCCACCTTTGGCAGCTGGCTGCATTCCGGAAAACCAGGCCTACAGGGACTGCCTCTTGGGTCGCAACCAACAAGGTAAGTTTTTAAAATGTACTTACCTGAAAGTGAAGCCAGGGGAGCAGAAGTATTCCTCCTGACCCCACATTCAAGGAACACGGGCCATCATCGGACAGTGATTTCCCCTCCCCGCTCCGATCACCACCGCTCCGCCCTCCATACTCCGCCGCTCCCCTTCCTAATGGACACTGATTTCCATCCCCCTCCCTCCTCTCCATCGATCGCTGCCGCTCCCCTGATCTCAGTGGTGGCTTCCGCATCAGGCCAAAGCTGCTGGTAACAGCAGCCAGGAGACGCCCAGTAAGGTAAGTTTTTACATAATTTTTTAGTTTCCTTGTGGGCCAGGAGGAGCAGGAGTGCTTCTTCGGGCTCCACAAGGACACCGAGGGCCACCTCCGCCCTGGGCTTTCCTTGACGAGGATTCTCCTCCTGGATTCCGATGAACTTCCCTTGTGCTGGGGGCCGTTTCCACGGGTCCCTGGGTGTAGTCTCCTGCGGCCCAAATTGCTGCTCCCGCCCTCCGCCCAAACAGACCTCCTTGAGGGAGTTGAATCTTGCATATTTAAGTGAGGCTCGGGAGCTAAAATCTCTCCGGGCCTCAGCATGCGAGCTTGTTGCACGACTTGGCACCCCCATACACTGATCCTGCCCCGAGTTAAAATCGAGGCCTACAATATTTTTTATTCAGCCAGGAATTCCAAAGTGTCACGGTTTCTTCTGAGATTTCTCACAGTGCCAATTCTGAGAGAAAGCTAACGTTTTTGCTTGAGCCATAGGATATATCCAACTATCTCAGTTCAGATAGAGCCTGGAAGAGTAAATCGGAACATCCTGTGTTTTGGATAACTGAGCTCTGGGATTCATAAAAGAATTGTCAGTCAACTGAACTAATCTTTGAAGTCTGTAAATATTTGAACATTGTGTGTTAGACTTCCTTGAACCTGTTACCAGGGAGACTGCAACACAGTTCGCAGCATTGCATTGGGACAGACCAGATGCACACTTCTGACTATTAAAATCGCTCTGTGCTATGACTTAGTTTTAAAGGAGCAGCTATCAAAATACCATTGGATAGAAATACATAATTTTTGTCATCAGCTGCAAGAAGTATCAGATTTAAATATGTCACAGCTTTTTTTACACATATCACAGCCTTTCAAGCTCATCTTTTGACTAACAGTCTGTATTACATAAAATTTTACAGAAATTACAACATGGAAACAGGCCATTTGGCCCAACCAGTACATGTTGGTGCTTATCCTCCAATTGAGCATTAATGCGAATGCCATGTGCCCACTCTGTTCCCATATCCCTTTCCTTCAGCTTTTGTTTTTAAATGTTGACATTGAAGCAGAAACAATCACTAACTCTGGTAGTGTCTGGTAACAGCCTCACAACGCTCTGTGTAAAAAAAAAATGTTTCTCCTGCTCCCTGCTCTAAATCTATTACAACCATGATGTGGAGATGCCGGTGTTGGACTGGGGTGGACAAATGTGAGAAGTCGCACAACACCAGGTTATAGTCCAACAGTTTTATTTGAAATCACACTTCACCTGACGAAGGAGCAGCGCTCCGAAAGCTTGTGATTTAAAATAAAACTGTTGGACTATAACCTGGTGTTGTGCGACTTCTCACATAAATCTATTACATTTAATCTGTCCCCTTGTTTTACACCCCTCAATCACTGTCAAGTCTGTTTTGTTTACTCTGTCGCATTCCTTCATAATTTTAAACACCTGTATCAAATCACTCCTTAAACTCTTGTCCTAACAAAGACAGCCCCAATTTTTTATGTCTTTATCTGTATTTCTTTATACCAGGCAGCATCCGAGTGAATCTGTGCTGGGCAGTTTCTCAGAGTGTAATAAAAACAGAGAATGCTGGAAATAATCAGTAGGTCAGGCAGCATCTGTGGAGAGAGAAACAGAGTTAACGGGCTCGATTTTAATGACGGAGGCGGGTTGAGGGCGGGCCCGCTGCTTGGCATCTTCCGGACCCGCTCCTGGTTGCCGCCGCCCCACAGATGAGATTTTAGGTTGATTGGCCTGGTTACGGCCGACGTGCGGGTCCCTCCAGGCAACTGCTTGCAGAGTGTCAGATTCTCGCCTCTGATGACGCGTTGTTTCAGTAAAGATTTAAAGGGGCCATGTCCCCTTTGCAGAAGCATTAGCTTTTTTCTGTTATAAGTGCTGGCTGCTGCAGGAATGGCAGCGCCAAAAACTAAGGCTGCACCCAGGTTCAATGAGGGCTCCCTCCATGCTCTTGTTGAGGGAGTTAGAGAATGTCAGGAGGTCCTCTTCCCTGGAAACGGAAGGAGGCGGCCTCCTCAGCAAACCAAGGCAGCTTGGCTGCAAATTGCTGAGGAGGTGAGCTCGAGGTCTATGTGCAGACGCACATGGGTTCAGTGTCGAAAAAGGATTAATAATCTGCTGAGATCACCTAAAGTGTGGCCTCTGTGTTCTGGGAAATGGAAGTTCAAGAGTGAGGGCTCAGGGCGATTTCCATTTAGAATGTTGGTGGTGACACTGAGCTCAAACCACCGTTTGTTGGACAGATAATGCCAAGGGTTTTGAGAATGTCAGACTTATATTCATCTCCATGTGCCAGCCACCTGTGGTTGAAGCGTAAGCTTACTTGAATCTGGCATGGATGAGTGCATCCCTTGCCTGACGGCCAGCAATGTGGTCACGTGCTGCTGGATTGGCCACATCAGGCGTCGCTCCTCATCATCCAATGTCACGTCCACCTGTTTTTTTTCCCTGGTAAATACTGAAGCAAAATAATTATTTAATATTTCTGCCATCTCTCTATCATTACCTATGGTATTATGCTGTCTATCCCTTAATGGTCCTATTCCCATCCCAACCTTCGTTTTTTTTTATTGATGTGCCTATAAAATATTTTACTATTTTGTTTTATGTTCCTTGATAATTTAATTTCATAGTTCCTCTTTGCCTCTCTAATTGTTTTTTTGACTTCTCTCTTAATCTTTTCGTATTCTCCCTTATCATGCACTCCCCTGCTGTCTATGCGCTTAATGTATGCCTCTTTCCTTACCCTCAATTGTTCCCTTATGTCTTTATTCATCCATGGAGTCTCATTATTGTTGAGTTTGTTCTTTCCTTTTAGCGGAATATATTTTTCCTGCACTCTGTTGAACACCGTTTTAAATGTTTCCCATTGCTGTTCTACATCGTTGTTTGCCAATATTGTTGCCCATTTTATTTTCCCAAGTTCTATTCTTAGCCCCTCAAAATCAGCTTTTCTCCAATCTGCTAACCTGGTTTTCGTCATACTTATGTCCTACTCAATTATCATCTTAAAGCGTGTTATATTATGGTCACTATTGTCTATATGTTCTCCTACTTTTACTTCTCTTATGTGCTCTGGTTCATTCCCCATTACTAGATCCAATAGCGAATCCTCCCTTGTTGGGCTTTTTACATATTGGGTTAGAAAGGAGTCCTGTACACATTGTAGGAACTCCATTCCCTTATCCCCTTTACCTACCTCTTCTGTCCAATTAATATCGGGGTAGTTGAAATCCCCCATGATTATTATTCTATGTTTTTTACTCATTTCCCTAATTTGTCTGCATATTTCTTCCTCCACCTCCCTTCCACTATTAGGTGGTCTGTAGACTACGCCTATTAGTGTGATTGATCCTTTATTATTTTTGTATCTCTATCCATATGGATTCTCTTTTTGTCTTGCTGATATCTGCGTCACTTTTTTCTAATAAGTAGTTACTCCACCTCCCCTTTTTCCCTCCCTATCTTTTCTAAATATCTTATACCCTGCAATGTTTAATTCCCAGTCCTGATTTTTCTGTAGCCATGACTCAGTAATCCCTACTATGTCTGGTTCCTCGCAACGCATGATTGCTTCCAGCTCCCCTGTTTAATTACGGACACTGTGTGCATTGCTGTACAGACAGTTTAAGTCATTTTTAATAGGATTTCCTCTCACTTTATGCTTAACCATCTTTTTAGACTCCTATTCTATAACTCTATTTATTCCCTTGCCATCAATGTCCTCCCTTACATTATTCTTTCCTATGCTCTCTTTTCCTGTTTTGTTTATAATTAGGCTGGTTACGTCTCTTGTAGATCCCTCCCCCCATCTTACTAGTTTAAAGCCTTTTCCACCTCCCTATTTACCCTTTCCGCTAGGACATGGGTCCCATCCCGGTTCAGCTGGAGCCCGTCCCATCGGTACAGCTCCTTCCTGTCCCAGAACTGGTGCCAGTGTTCCGTGAAAAGGACACCCCTCTTTCCCACACCAGCCCTTTAGCCACGTGTTAATTCTCCTGATCTGTCTGCTACTATGCCAATTTGCACGTGGCTCAGGCAATAATCCAGACATTATTACCCTTGAGGTCCTGCTTTTTAATTTAGATCCTAACTGCTGATACTCTTTCAGCACAACCTCCTCCCTGTTCCTACCTATGTCGTTTGTTCCAACATGGACCACGACAACTGGATTTACCCCCTCCCTTTCCAAATTCCTCTCCAGCCGCCGTGAGATATTCCTTACCCTGGCACTGGGTAGGCAACACATCCTTCGGGATTCTCATTCTTGGCTGCAGAGGACGCTATCTATCCCCCTAATTATAGAGTCCCCTATCACTACCACATTTCTATTCTGCCCCCCCCACCCCCTTGGACAGCCTTCTGAGCCATGGTGCATTGGTCTGCATTGTGGCTATCCTCCCTGCAGTCTTTCTCCTTGTGCTCACAGGTAGCAAGTACATCGTACCTGTTGGACAGGAACAGTGTCGGCGGGACCTCCTTCTCAACCTCGCCTAAATCCCCGCTACCCGTCTCCCTAACAGTCACACCATCCCTTTCCTGAACCTGTGCTTTCCTCTGGGGTGTGACTGTATTGTGGATAAAACTGTCCAGAAATTCCTCCCCCTCCCTTATGTGTCGGAGTGTCTCCAACTCGCGCTCCAGCTCAATGACTCTGAGCCGGAGAGATTCGAGTTGGAAACATCTCCTGCAGACGTGTTCGCTCAGGACAGTCTCGCTGTCCACAAACTCCCACATACTGCAGTCCAGACACACAACCTGCCCTGTCATATCTTAGTCTAGCCTTATTTAATTTAATTAATTAGTTAAAGTCTTTAATCAATGATTATTTATAGTTATATTAATTAGTTTAACTAGTTAAGCTATAAATTTAATACAGTATGTAATAGTTTCCCGCTCCTAGTTTAAACCACTCTCTTAGTTTAGAGAGAAAAAAAAACCTTAATACTCACCAACCAATCACATACCTGCAGTCCTATGACGTCACACCTTTTATTTTGGAAATCGTGGAAGGTTCGCCGCCGCTGATACCGCCTCCGATTAGGTCCGCGCTCTTCCTCCTCTCTCTCCTTTATGTCCCTCCGCCTCTGCCTCCGATTCGGTCTGCGCTCTTCCTCCTCTCTCTCCTTTATGTCCCTCCGCCTCTGCCTCCGATTCGGTCTGCGCTCTTCCTCCTCTCTCTCCTTTATGTCCCTCCACCTCTGCCTCCGATTAGGTCCGCGCTGTCCCTCCTCGCTCTCCTTTATGTCCCTCCGCCTCTGCCCCCGATTAGGTCCACGCTGTCCCTCCTCTCTCTCCTTTATGTCCCTCCGCCTCTGCCTCCGATTAGGTCCGCGCTGTCCCTCCTCTCTCTCCTTTATGTCCCTCCGCCTCTGCCTCCGATTAGGTCCATGCTGTCCCTCCTCTCTCTCCTTTATGTCCCTCCGCCTCTGCCTCCGATTAGGTCCGCGCTATCCCTCCTCTCTCTCCTTTATGTCCCTCCGCCTCTGCCTCCGATTAGGTCCGCGCTGTCCCTCCTCGCTCTCCTTTATGTCCCTCCGCCTCTGCCTCCGATTAGGTCCGCGCTGTCCCTCCTCTCTCTCCTTTATGTCCCTCCGCCTCTGCCTCCGATTAGGTCCGTGCTGTCCCTCCTCTCTCTCCTTTATGTCCCTCCGCCTCTGCCTCCGATTAGGTCCGCGCTGTCCCTCCTCTCTCTCCTTTATGTCCCTCCGCCTCTGCCTCCGATTCGGTCCGCGCT
The DNA here is from genome assembly GCA_030390025.1 of Squalus acanthias. NCBI lineage: Eukaryota > Metazoa > Chordata > Chondrichthyes > Squaliformes > Squalidae > Squalus > Squalus acanthias. The sequence goes on from CM059428.1 coordinate 98,368,065, forward strand.
GTCCCTCCGCTCTCTCCTTTATGTCCCGCCGCCGCCTCTGAGTGGATTACCCAGGTTAACACTCTCTCTCTCTTTTTGAAATTATTTATCACATTGGACACTCTCCAGTCCTCTGGCAACATCCTCGCTCAATAGAACCCTGAAATAAAATTTCTAGGGCCTTCATTATTTCTTCCCCCGCTCAATAGAACCCTGAAATAAAATTTCTAGGGCCTTCATTATTTCTTCCCCCATTTCCCTCAGGATCCTTGGATGTATTCCATCAGGTCCTAGCAATTTGTCCTTTAATTTAATTAACTTCTCTAATATTTTCACCCAATATCATTTGTAAAGACTGAAGCAAAGTACTTGTTAAGTATGCCGACCATTTTCAGCTTATCCTCTACTAACTCAATAACCTCTATTCTCGGCACCCACCTCCCATTTAGCAATTCTATTTTTACTGATATACTTTACTGTTCTTTTTAATACTTGTTGAGATTCTCTCCTCATACTCCTCCCCCTTGCTTTCCTTATCTCTTTCTTAATCTTTCTTTATTTTCTCATAATCGCTCTTATTTTTTTACTATACCTGAACATTCCATATGCCCACCTATTCAATTTTCGTTTGTTTCTAATCTATTTATCCATCCTCAGCATTCTGAAACTTGAAGTTGTTTTCATTTTTAAAACGGTTTGTATTTATTCTGCAACTTTATAACTCCTTTTAAAAAAAATATCCCATTGTTGATCTACAGAGCTGTGTGAAAATTTATCTATGCACCTCACCTGAGCTAGTTCACTCCTCATCTTACTCCTCATCTGTTACAATCTGGTCCCCGGGGTGTGAAATTCAACTTTAGCAGAGCGTAATATTGGCGGTAATGGAAGGCAATGGAAAGGAAAATTGTGTGGGGTGTAGAAAGGTCGGCTGATCCACTACCGGCCATTTTGTGCTCCCCCCCCCCCCCCCCCCCCACCGAGCTAAATTTCACCCCCCTTGTTTTTTTCCCCTTTCTATTTGGATCTTAAACCTTAGCATATTATGATCACTACGCTTGAGGTGCTCACTCACATTTAACTCATCTCCCTTTTCTATTTCATTACTCATAACTTGATCTCACAATGCCTTTCCCACTGTAAGCATGTAAACATTCTGCTTGAGGAAGAAGTCCTGAACACATTTTAGGAATTCCATTTTCTTCCATTTACTCCCTCCCTGCCCCAATCAATGAGTGGATAATTAAAATCTCCTGGAACAATAATTTTGTTATTCCTACTCATCTCCCTCATTTCTCTACAAATTTCCTCTTCCATTTCCCACCCACAATTACAGGAAATGTGTAGTACAACCCCACTAATATAATAATCCATTTTTATCTTTCATTTCTAACTAATTACATTGACTCTAAGTACATCAGTCCTCTTTACAACATGCATTTCATTCTTCACTAATATTGCTACCCTTCCTCCAATTTTTTAATCTATTAAAATTAATATAATCACAGTACAGTGCACTGAAAATATTGCACCTAAAAATATTGGTCCGGATTTTGCAGTAAAAATTACAGTGAGGCTATCAGTGCTCACCTTTATTAAAGTGCAAATCAGAGGGCAACTTCCGGCATCCGCACATGCACAGTTAAACGCAGCAATCAGGAAGTTGCTGTCCGAGTTGCCCTGCTTCTCCTGAAGCTTCGCTATAACAGTATCTCGCTGAGAGACTCTGCATTGAATCACATGGAACGGCGTGAAGTTGTTGCACTTACATGATGGATACACACTAAACTCACCAGAAAATGTCAGGGCTTGTCCATTCCAGTGTCAGTAATTTTTTAACGGCGTGATAAGTCTTAATTACTGCCAAACAACCTCTCTGGCACTGAAAATTAACTTTTACAAATTTGGAGTTTCCCAACACATCAAATTTCAAATTCTCATCTTTGTGTTTAAAACTCGTCATGGCCTTGCTTCTCCCTATCTCTGTAACCTCCTCCAGCCACAAAACCCTGCAAGAGCTCTGCGTTCCTCCAACTTTACCCTTTGTGCATCCCCCCCACTCCCTTCTCCCCACGATTGTCAGCCATGCCTTCAGCCATCTTGGCCCTATGATCTGGAATTCCTCCTTAAACCTCTGGCAAAGAACTTTTTTTCCGTGTGGCCCAATCATCCCCCTATAGACATCTACAATGGAGGTGGGATTTTAATGGAGCTCTAGGCCTGAGTCCCCAGATGGGCCCCACCTGTGGTGCTGAGCAGACCTATATACAGGAAACTCTTTATTAACCGGCACCCAAATATCCGGAAATCTCTCTTAACCGGCAAAATTCTTGAGTAGGTAACCGGGGTTTTCCTTCATCTCTCGTTTAAAATTAACTTTAAAAAAAACCCCGAGGCGTTTGCCTTATATCGGAGCATGTAGATTGGGAGGGGAATGTGCAGCCCGGGTAGGCAGTGGACACGACAGATGGTCAGCTGGCGGTCCCCGGGGAGACGGAGCTCCGAATGCAGGCGCATGTCAATGTGTACGGGGCTCTCGTACGTTGGGAGATATAACTCTCCGTTATCCGGACTTTTTGATTAACCGGCACCACGCCGGTCCCGTCGGTGCCGGTTAATAAAGAGTTTCCTGTACTGGGTTAATCCTGGCGCACAAGTCACTTGGCAGTAAGTGTTTACCATCTAAGAAGATATGCAGTTGAGCTGGCCACTAAGGTATACTAGAATAGTCTCAAGTGACTTGTCTTCTCTTTCTTCCCTGCACAAGTGAAAGTGTATAGTCTCCAGCTAGAAGTTGCCCCTGATGACAGAGCTAATGTTAAGAGTTTGCAATATGGGGAATCACCAGTGCAAACCAAAGTTTTGCCATTTAACAGAACAATGTGTTAGTGCTCAGTGCACTGTACTGTGTGATTATATTAATTTTAAATAAAATTGAGTGGAGTAATGATGCAAAATTCAAACAAAATTACAGAAATTATATTATGCTTGCTGTACTATTTCGTACAAACTTTCAGGAATTTCAGCTCATTGTAATGTTTATCTTTTTATTTTGTTTTTCCTATTTCACTTTTCTCCCTTTACTCCTGAAGGTAATGATTCATGCTGGGGTATAATTTCACTGGTGATAATGGCTATCCACAGGCCATTCTTGTGGACTGTTCAACTGTGGGGTTATTGCAACATCAAATCTGTTTCTCTCCTAACATACTGCCCAGGGATGCATGCCATTCCAGGGTGAATAGCAATCGGGCTTGGGGGCCTATTTCCCCCCCATAGCCCCACTCCCTTGCCCAGTACTGGTGAAGTGTGTTCTAGAATTCCTTCCCTAAACCTCTCCGTCTCTCTACCTTTATCTCCTCCTTTAAGACACTCCTTAAAACCTTCCTGTTTGACTAAACGTTTGGTCACCTGTCCGAATATCTGCTTATGTGGTTCGGAATGTTTAACTATAGTAAAGACGCTACATAAATACAAGTTGTTGTTGTGGCCCCTCTGCTGCTCCCCTGAGATTGGCAAACTAAGTATAAACCATTGAACACATTGGTGTGGTTGACACGGCCCTTGACCGTGTCCGTTCCATTTCCCGCACTTCTGCTCTCACCCCTTCCCCTCCCTCCCAAAACCACGCTAGGGTTCCCCTTATCCTCACCTTTCACCCCCTTCAGATTCAACTGATCATCCTCCGCCATTTCCGCCACCTCCAACGTGATCCCACCACCAAACGCATCTTCCCCTCACCTCCCCTTTCAGCATTCTGAAGGGACCGCTCCCTCCGTGACACCCTGGTCCACTCTCCCATCACCCCCAACACCCCTTCCTCTTCGCCCGGCACCTTCCCGTGCAAGCGCAGGAGATGCAACACCTGCCCTTTTACCTCCTCCCTTCTCACTGTCCAGGGCCCCAAACACACCTTCCAGGTGAAACAGCAATTTACTTGTACTTCTTACAATTTAGTATACTGTATTCGCTGCTCACGATGTGGTCTCCTCTACATTGGGGCGACCAAACGCAGATTGGGCGACCGCTTTGTGGAACACCTCCGTTCAGTCCATAAGGGCGACCCTGAGCTTCCGGTCGCCTGTCACTTTAATTCTCCGCTTCACTCCAAATCTGATCTCTCTGTCCTTGGCCTCTTACATTGTTCCAATGAAGCTCAACGTAAGCTCGAAGAACAGCACCTCATCTTTCGATTAGGCACTTTACAGCCTTCTGGACTCAACATTGAGTTCAACAATTTCAGACTATAACCCCTGCCCCCATTTTTCAGGCTGTATGATTTTTGCCATCCCCATTTGCAACATTTTATCTTTCCTGCCTCCAACCTTAGCACAGAATGTTCTTTCAATTCCTTCCTCCCCTCCCCCCCACCCCTCCCTGTCTCTGCACCTGCTTAAAATCTGTTACATCTCCAGCTTTTTCCAGTTCTGATGAAGGGTCCCAGACCTGAAATATTAACTCTGTATCTCTCTCCATGGATGCTGCCTGGCCTGCTGAGTGTTTCCAGCATTTTCTGTTGTTATTTCAGATTTCCAGCATCCGCAGTATTTTGCTATTGTAACACATTAGTCTATATAGCTCAGTGTACACCAGGCAGAACAAGTATTTCTTGGTACTGGATTTCCAACTGTTTAGGTTTTTATCTTGCAGAGAACAAGACTGGTCTGATTACTGTCAGGTTGACTCAGTTTGCTCTTTGTGTTTGTGACAAAAATAAAGCCTTCTTAAAAAGATTATGGGGGAAAAATTCAGTATCGCCCCGTTTGGGGCGCAATTATCGGCCGGGCGCAAAGATTAGCGACTCGCGCTAATTATCGCCTCCGACTGCAAACTTGACTTTTATCGCCACTGGAGGTGATTGGAGCGCTAAATCAGGCGCTACACATCTGTCTGAGGAACGAGGCGCTAACTCAGAGCACTGGCGAAGCTCATATGATGTCAGTCAGCAATGGAACACAGACACAATGGCCCCGGCCAGTTCTTAAAGGGGAGGGTTGATCTTGCTTTCCATCCACATACTGCTCATTGCAGCCTTGAATCTCGGCCTGGAGAGACCTGTACATCAAATCTGCTGGAAAGAACAATGGAGAGGCCCATGGAAAGAGCTCAGAGTGCAGCCCCCACAGTCTCTTCTAAATCGATACAAGGAAGGGCAAATCGAAATGAACCTGCAAAGTGCTGCTCAGTACACAAAACTCCTTCACACAGCATTGAATCTCTCCAGAAGTCTCTCTCAGAATGCGTGGTTCAAAAATGTCACCAACAAAAAAAGGCAGGAAGCGGTCGCCTTTAAATAGCGCTCCCCCAGTCCCTTCCTGACTGCAAAACGCTCCCCTTAACCTGTCGTTGCTAGTGGCAGGCGGTAAGGCAGGGGGCGCCACTCAATATCTGCTCCGGGGCGCTACAGGGGCGTTGCGCACTCGACTGACGTCACGATCTGCCGGCACAGGAGATCGTGGCGGTACTGTTTAGCGCCGCCGCAAAATGTCTAGTTAATTTTGCGAGTGGCGCAAACATCGCCGCGCCCGGGCGCTAGTTGCTTTGCGCCCCATTAGCGCCCTCTTAAGGCGTTAACGGGAGGCACAACCAACTGAATTTTTCCCCCTATAAACTTTCAGTTAAGGTTTGATGAATGGGTACAAAAATTTTGAACAGGTATTAGGATCTAGTCTTCTGTAATAGAGTCAGTATAATCCATTTTTGTTGAATTGATGTATCTGTACAATAAAAAATCTCCCAGCCCTTAAATCTATCTCCTTTTTGTCCAGGAGATGGATTTAAGGGCTGGTGGAATGTTTTTGTTGCACAGATTTTGAAAACCTATTTGATATTGTTGAGGATGAAGATCAAAACTTCACAATTGAAAAAGGAAATGTTTAGCACTAATATGCAGCAAGCACCGCCATTTTTATGAGACTTATCTTTAAAATTCATTATGAGGCTAATATAAGTATAACCTGACAGCGGGGACTATAAACATCTGAGTATAATTTTCAAACTTGGCTAGGTAAGTTATAATCATATCTATGTATTTTTTGTTGTGGTCTTATTTTGAAGAAGTGTCATTTGTTTTTAAATAAAAGAAAGTCTTGCATTTATATCGCGCCTTTCATGACCTCAAGCAATGAAGTGCTTTTTGAAGTGTAGTTACTGTTGTAATGTAGGAAACGCAGCAGCCAATTTGCGCACAGCAAGGTCCCACAATCAGCAATGTGATAACGATCAGATAATCTGTTTTAGTGATGTTGATTGAGGGATAAATATTGGCCAGGACTTCAATAACCTCATACCTTTGAGTTAGAAGTCTCTTCTACTCTTTGTGTGAAAACTTTCAACTTTGATTGGTGTGTAAAATAGGTGGTAGCGGATTGGCTGGCCATTATACACCCCGCCCGGTTTTACATTCGGGTGGGGTGTAAAACAGGCAGCTGATCCGATCCTGTCAGAATCAGTGTCAAATGATGCAGTTACGACCTTGGCACCATTTTTGTCTCTACCTGATTCTTCTGACAGTTTATCAAGCTGCCCAAATAGGTGATACAAGTTCAGAGACGGCAATTTCCAGCAGTATTTAAAGGAACCCTTAGCTGCAGCCAGGGACTCATTTTTACTGCAGTTGCACTGTAATCTGCTGCTCCTTTTCGCTCCTGAAGCTTCCATCTCTCCCCTTTAAGGGGCTGCTACAACCCAATCAAGATCTGCCAGATTGCCAGATTTCCTGTTCTCTCAAACGGCAAGCTGCCTATAAGAAAGAAAAAGAAAGGCTTACATTTATATAGTGCCTTTCACGACCACCGGACGTCCCAAAGCGCTTTACAGCCAATGAAGTACTTTTGAAGTGTAGTCACTGTTGTAATGTAGGAAATGCAGCAGCTAATTTGCGCACAGCAAGCTCCCACAAACAGTAATGTGATAATGACCAGATAATCTGTTTTTTAGTGATGTTGATTGAGGGACAAATATTGGCCAGGACATTGAGGGAAAACTCCCTGCTCTTCTTCGAAATAATGCCATGGGATCTTTTTACGTCCACCTGAGAGAGCAGACGGACCTCAGTTTAACATCTCATCCAAAAGATGGCACTTTTTGTTCTTTCCTTTCATCGCTCTTTTCCCTGCCTCTGCTCGCTTAAAACCTGTTACATCTGTAACCCGTTCCAGTTTTGACGAAAGGTCACCGACCTGAAACGTTAACTCTGTTTCTCTCTACACAGATGCTGCCTGACCTGCTGAGTATTTCCAGCATTTTCTGTTTATATTTCAGATTTCCAGCATCTGCTGTAGTTTGCCTTTGACACTCATCTATATGTTTATTATTGTATTCTAGGTAATTGTTTTTATATCTGTTTCTTTGCAGATCCACAATATGGCAAATTCTGAGGCAGCAGGGGTCCTAGTTTATGTAAGGCCCGGCAGGGCACTTCAGGATATGAACTGTGTGAGAGCGGAATGCCTCACTACTATAAACATACCAGCCTCAATAATACATTTTCAGAAAGACATGGTTGACGCAGTAAGGTAAACTTTCAATTTTTTTATTTCTTGCCCGCTTCATGTCATAGGTTACAATTACACTGATTCAATGTGGTTACTGATTTTATACAATGGTTGCAGGTGTGTTACTGGAGCGGTTTGGTATCTGATTCTCTCAGACCACATTTTAATTGGGATTCATTTTATGCAAGTTCTGCCAAGCTACAGATATGTTTCCAGTTTTGCCTCATATTGCACTGCTTAATAGATCCTAAAATCATGCCAAACGATTATTACTTTTTCTGTTAAATAAACCTATAGAGCAAAGTTTAGCTTTTGAAACTCTGCACTATCTTTTTGCTCCTTGATGACAGCAAGATAACTGGACACTCTTCAGTGCACTTGTCAGGTATCTTCTCCAGAAGCTTTTTACTGGAGGATGGCTGAATATCAATTGGCAGTGCTACCGATTCCAGTTGCTACCATTGTGATAAGGGAACCGCTTTGAGTATTGCAAATGTGGAGCCAGTCCCCACATATTTGATAACTGTGGGTCTCTATACAAAAATAGAGCTTAGCATCTATTAAAACTGGCTCCTTATCTGAATGTAAAAAGCAGAAGAGTGCCATGTGGATGTCACTTTCCTGAAACTGGATGCAATATAAATGTAAGTTTAAAAGCACCCGAATATGCAGTTGTGTGTTTTAATTCATCTTCCTCACATTGTCAAGCTGTTTCTATACTTTTACTTGCCATAAAAATAGTTTAAAAATGACTGAAGCCAACAGAAAAGAGGATGTTGATCGTGAGAATTCTTTGTAACTATTTGATTTTTACAAACATCCTGTGACCCTGGTGCATTAACTGCCCTCATCCTCCTTAGCTCTCTGCAGCCTTTGACATGGTTGACCAAACCATCCTTCTCCAATACCTTTCCTCAGTGGTATTTCCCTTGCTTAGTTCCACTTTTATCTATCAAATTTTAGCCAGAGCATCTCCAGCAAAGGCTTCTCTTCCTGCCTCTGCACTGTTACTTCCGGATATATCCCCTTCCTCTTACTCATCAACATGCTACCCATTGACACCCAGTTCTACCTATCCACCAACTCTCTCGACACCTCCCCTGCCACTGTGTTGTTAGACTACTTATCCGATATCCAGTCTTAGATGAGCTGCAATTTCCTGCAGTTAAATTTTGGGAAGACTAAAGCCATTATCTTCGACTTCTCTCACAAACTCCATACTCTTGCCACTGATTCCACCTCTTTTTCCCTCCCTCCCCCGCCAGACATTGAGGCTGAATCAGATTGTCCGCAATCTTGGCGTTCTATCCGACCCCAAGTTGAGCTTCTAATCCCATATACTGTCCATCATAAAGACCATTAAGTTTCACCTCCATAACATTTCCCACCTCCGCCCCTGCCTCAGCCCGTCTGCTGCTGAAACCCTTATCCATGCCTTTATCACCTCCAGACATGACTGTTTCAATGCTATCCTGGCCGGCCTCCCATCTAAAACCCTACTGCCGTATCCTTTAATCCTATTACCACTGTCCTTGCTGACCTATGTTGGCTCCTGGTTTCCTAACGCTTCAAATTTAAAATTCTCATCCTCTGTTTTAATCCCTTCATGGCCTTGTCCTTTCCTATCTCTGTTACCTGCTCCAGCCTTAAACCACTCTACTTCTCCACCTCCGTCTCCTCCTTTGTGACCCTGCTTAAAACCCAACCTCTAATCAAGATTTTGGTCACCCCTCCTAATATCTCCTTCTTTGTCATGGCACCCATTTTTGACTGATGGTGTGAAGTGCTTTGGGCTGTTTCTCTATATTAAAGAGGCTATATAAATGCAAGTTGGTCTTGTAATGTTCTAGCATTCATGTATATACTCCTTTTTAAAGGTTTTCATCCTCTTTTGTTCCCCTTTGTCCGCCTATTCCTAGTTTTTGGTTCATGTGTCTCTTGGTATCTGTGTCTTTATCTACCTGTTTACTGTCTTCTCCCCTATGACCTGTCTCATCTGAGATCCTGTTTCCTCCTAGCCCTCTCCTCCCACTGTCTAGTTGAAATGATTTTGTATTGCTTTCGCAATGTTATTCACAAGTCTCATTGTCCCTACTTGGTTTAAGTGTAGCCAATCTCTTCTGTACTATTCCATTTTATCCTAGAGGATTCCCAGTTATTTTTGAAGATAGCATTATTGTTCCCACACCATGCTGCCAGCCACTTGTTTAACCTCAATTCTTTCAGTGAACTTCCCACCCTCCTTTGCCAAAAAAAATTGAAGTATACCAGAGAACATTGTGCTGCATTCTCTATCTTTCAATTTTGAGCCAATCCTGATTTTATGTGGCTTTTAAGGCCTCTATATTATTTCTCCCTATGTCATTTACACCTACGTGGGTCTCTACCTGTACCCTTCAGTATCCCTTATAACATTTCCTTAATATGTACTGATCCAGCTACAGGTAGACAGCTCTCCATCCTGTCGATATTGTCCTTACAACATACATGGCTATCCACTTTCCTGAGTGGACAATTCCCTACGACACCAATCTCACTGTGACCTGCAAACTGCATCTTTGTCCAGGCTGTACTCTCTGGTTTTCTAGCTACCTTTACTTCTGGGACCTTATATTCCTCTACAATATTTACAATATCAAGACTATTATTTACAGTCAGTGCTGATGACACCTGTGAGATTTTCCAGGACATTTGCACAGCACCAATATAATGAGGTCCATTTATGCATCAGTGTAAGAATTGAGCAGACTATTGGCATGTTTCGGAGCCTGGATTGATCTAGAGGCGCCCTGCAGTACAGTCCTGCCAGTCTCAAGTGTCATGATTGCTTCATGCTGTAGAACTTCCCCTTACAAAGATAACTCATGGAGGTCCCGTTAGAGGAATGGACAGAAAGTGAAGCAACCGCAGCCTCAAGAGGATGGGGCTACTATTGTGGTTGTTGGTGGGTGGGGGGAAGGTTATTGTAAGTTTGAAATTTAAAAGAGAAACACTGTTTCAGTTTGTTCATGCAGTTCAGATCTTTGAGGCAATGTTTACTTATCACTTGTTAAGTTGAGGAGCGTTTAAGAACTTTTTCTTCCATAAGGAGAACAGTTAATCCTAAAATTGAATTTGAAACGTATACCTTGTGCAATAAAGAATGAGTCAGTGAATGTCTTAAAATATCAGCTTCACAAAGTAAACAGAGGAGCTAACAATAAAGGAAGCTATTGAATTAGATTTATAATTGCCCAAATGGCACAAATTCTATCATGAATGGACATATTACAACATCTGTGCAGAAGGTTGTTCAAGGATGTACTCTGTTTATGTCTTAACGACACTGCTGGGTGTCCTCAAAGGTGAGCTTTTTCCTGGCACGATCTACAGAATGACTAACTGCCACTCTGAAAGATGAGCATTGGCAAAACTGACGTTATTGTTTAATGGATGAGCTGCACAAACCTTAAAAAGAAGGATCAAAGTTAGTGGAGAGTACCTCTCTGTCTGTGATAGAACCTGTGTTGAAAATGATGGCCAGCAGGCTGGTGTTCATCTTCAAAATTGGACAGCAGGCTAATCGTCTTTACTGCCAAGAAAACCGAGTCAGTAACTCAGCTGAGAAAATTTGAGAACTATTTTATTCCATCACCATCTTCTGTAAGGGTGACCAGCTCTTTTTAAAATTATTACAAATGTTCTTGTCTTGTTAATTCCATCTAAACTAGGCTGGAGAAAATAAGTGGTGAAGATGACAGCAAAAGTTGATATAGTGAGAGGGCTCAAGAATAATTGGTCTTACTTGTCACAGTCATCAGCATCAATGTTCTACAAAGATCCACCTAATGATGAAATATTGTAGTCCTGTTTGGCAGGATGCTGTGAATCAGTACTGCCCAAAAATGTTTTGATCATTATACTGGCTGACCGTGCCGTACTCTTTCTATCTACAATATTAGAGAGATTTAGCTGGGAGAAAAGAGAGAGGTTTGCATTCAAAAATGGTCACGTTGTATATGAGAAAGAAAACATTTGAACCATCATACTACTTTCATTAGACCTAATCTTCAAAAGGAAACTTAGAAGCCATGAATATTTTGTGTGCAGCCAAGATTTTCTGCAATATGTGAGAGTAATGAAGCCTAAATGGGCAGCTGGAAAGTAGCACACTGCCCGAGTCCAACAAGGAACTGATAGAATGGGACATGGTTCCATTTTCTGGCCTACACAGCTAAATCACACTGGTAGGGATGATCCTGCTGGTCGGAAATTCATTCTCTAGATAGCACCAAAAGGAAGTATTGTACCATGATGGAGTACTGGCGGAATATGATAGTGCTACATTTCAAGATATTTTGACCATATTTCCACAGAATGGATTTGGGAATAAGTTATGTCTAAGTCTTGTGTTTAAAAGAAACAAAGTGAATTCACACAGGTTTAAAAAGCCACAGGCTACAGCACTGGGATGGAGGATAACTTGAGGTTTAATGAGCCAGGCATGAAAGAGGTCTTCACAAAGACTGGTTATATTAAGCAATTCGTTACCTCATCTCAGATGGCAAATATTCATGTCTGTTATGGTGAGGATGATTCTATTCACATGGGCATGGCATGAGGTGTCTGCTGGGAATATGCTCTTGGGAGAGATGTAGTCGGTTTGGTTGGCACACCTGCTGGCGTATCTCTGCACGTGGAGATTTGTTATTTCTGACCCTTCTGCTTACTGGGGTCAGAATTAACAAAAGCAGGGGAAACTCTTTCAGTCAGGTTTCCAACAAAGGACTGTGAAACACAATTGCCTAGAAGGAAAGGCAGTGCCAAAAACAAGTATGCCCTGCAAAGGCAGAACGGTGGTTTATTGTTTTTCCCCCCATATTTTGAGGAGAGAAGTGAAATTGAATGAAACAAGAGGAATTGCTTTGGCTGTTGCTATCTATAATCAGCAGCTTAACAATTCATATGTGGCTTTGTCTCACTAATTATTTCAAATTCCATCTTCAGAAAGATTATGGAAGCATCTAAGGGCTAGTGTGAAATTCATGATATCCTGTTCAAATCATGAGGGGCTCCTATTGTTATATGTGCGCAGTTTTGGTCTCCTAACTTAAGGAAGGACATTCTTGCTATTGAGGGAGTGCAGCGAAGGTTCACTAGATTGATTCCTGGGATGGCCGGACTGACATATCAAGAAAGATTGGGTCAACTGAACTTGTATCCTCTGGAGTTCAGAAGAATGAGGGGGGATCTTATAGAGACATTTAAAATCCTGACTGGTTTAGACAAATTAGATGCGGGCAGAATGTTCCCAATGTTAGGGAAAACTAGAACCAGGGGTCACAGTCTAAGGATTAAGGGGAAGCCATTTAAGACTGAGCTGAGGAGGAACTTCTTCACCCAGAGAGTGGTGAATCTATGGAATTCTCTTCCACAGAAGGTTGTTGAGGCCAGTTCGCTAAATATATTCAAAAGGGAGTTAGATATAACACTCACAACTAGGGGGATCAAGGGGTATGGCGAGAAAGCAGGAATGGGGTACTGAGGTAGCATGTTCAGCCATGAACGCATTGAATGGCGGTGCAGGCTCGAAGGACCGAATGGTCTACTCCTGTACCTATTTTCTATGTTTCTATGTTTCTATCTCTAGGTTAAGTTAATGTATAATTAGAGCAGTAGGGGGACACTTCTGAATGTGAGATGCTCAGACCACCTATATGAGTGACCATTATCACTACCCAAGAGAATATCTGAGGGAGATTAGTGGCGGAAGAAGAAGTGAGAGAGAGAGAATTTCAGCTAAAGAAGTGAGAGTTTCAGTTGTGAGAGAACTTCAGTTAGAGAAAGAATGAGAGCAACGCAGGTGGGAAGGAGAAAGGGAAGAACACAAACTTGAGACCGAGAGGGTGAAAGAGTGTCTCCATGCTCTTGAACTGGCAGAGAAACACATAGCAGGGACAGGTCCAGTAAGTTGAGTCATAGAATTCAGAGCACACCATCTTATTAAATTAAATATGATTCAAAATTTTAAAGACGGGATTGATATTGTTAGTTTCATCCAGACATTTGAATTGTTCGCCGGTCACCACAATTGCAACAAAAATGAATGGGCCAGCAGACTTGTGACTTCACTATTTTCGGTGCCTACGATTTAGTGCCTGAAGTATACAGGTAATAATTTAAGAAACAAAAGAAGGATCCATTTATAGAGAAGTGGTTAGCCATGTTGGAGACACGTAACCAGGCGCTAATGTTTTTCAGCTTTTGAAAAATTCGGGGTTTGCGCTCCAGGAAGGAAGTGGAGTGCTAAATCAAACGCTCCACTTCCTTCCTGGAGCGCAACAGGCAGCAGGCGGGGCGGTAGGTGTGCAGCGCTGCACAATGGGCCGTGCAGCGCTGCCGCGTTGGAAGGCTCTTCCCTCCCTTAAAGGGAAGGGCCACTGCTGCAGGCCCTGCAAGGGCAAAACCTACCTGGTCCCCGACGGCAGCCACGATCCGGCCCGATCAACCCGATGCACTGCAGCAGAGTGCCGGGCTGATCGATCGCTGGCGAAGAGAAATGAAAAACAAACAGAAAAAGCATTTCACAATTTTTTTCACTTACCTCAGCCACCTCGCCTTTAAGTATTGCCCCCGAAGCGTCCAGCCACCCATTGAACGCCTCCTGCAGCTGTCAGTGTGGTTGCCCGGCAATGCTGCAGGGGGCGGAACCGAAGTTTGGGTCCGGGGCGCTACTGGGGCGATGCACACGGCAATGACGTCACGATCTCTGGGCGAAGGAGAACGGGCTGCTATGCCATAATGCCATCGCAAACCTCCCGCTGAATATAGCGGGAGTCAATCTTCTCGCCGTGCCCGGTCGGTAAGTGCTAGCGCCCTGGAGGCGCTAACAGGAGGCACTAAGGTGCCCAATTTCTCCCCCATGAGCTCTGTAGTTATAAAATTGAGAGGTCGCACAACACCAGGTTATAGTCCAACAGTTTTATTTGAAATCACAAGCTTTCGGAGCTATCGATTGCCCCTTCCTCAGGTGAAGTAAATAGATACAGAATCGCCAAAGCATATATAGATAGAGAACAAAGCATGTGTACCTTACAATTGCAGACAACTAAATTAAATCATCCTGACTATCTGCCGAGGTGTGATAAAGTTAATCAGGTCAGCCAGGAAGGTACCACATCAAAGACATAGTAAGATACAACTGAGACAATGAGGTGGAGTCGCAGGGGGTCTAACGTGTCAAAAGCTGCCGTCTGTATGTAAAACGAAAAGCTTTAAAATTTTTACTTTTTTACTGGGAAAATTTTTACTTTTTTACTGGGAATCACATCTGTGAACAAGCCAACGACGACTCGAGTCCGGATCACGTCATGTATCGTGACATGAACCCAAGATCCCGGTTGAGACCGTCTTCATGAGTGCGGAACTTGGCTATCAGTTTCTGCTCGATGATTTTGCGTTGTCGTGTGTTTCTAAGGTTGCCTTGGAGAACGCTTACCCGCAGATCCGAGGCTGAATGTCCTTGACTGCTGAAGTGTTCCCCGACAGAATGTCACCCGAGCACAACGCAACGCCATCCACGCTCTCAAGACCAACCGCAACATTGTCATCAAACCAGCGGACAAAGGAGGAGCCATCGTCATACAGAAAGAACGGACTATTGTAAAGAAGCATACCGACAACTGGACAACCAGGAACACTACAGACAGCTACCCGCAGATCCGACCAAAGAACACACCCGCCAACTCAATAGACTGATCAAGACCTTCGATCCAGACCTTCAAAACATCCTACGCGCTCTCATCCCACGTACTCCCCGCGTGGGAGACTTCTACTGCCTCCCAAAGATACACAAAGCCAACACACCCGGACGTCCTATCGTATCAGGCAACGGAACCCTGTGTGAGAACCTCTCTGGATACGTCGAGGGCATTCTGAAACCCATCGTACAGGGAACCCCCACCTTCTGTCGCGACACTACAGACTTCTTACAGAAACTCAGCACCCACGGACCAGTTGAACCAGGAACACTCCTCGCCACGATGGACGTATCGGCACTCTACCCCAGTATCCCCCACGATGACGGCATCGCTGCGACAGCCTCAGTACTCAACACCAACAACAGCCAATCTCCAGACGCCATCCTACAACTCATCCGCTTCATCCTTGACCACAATGTCTTCACCTTCGACAACCATTTTTTTACCCAAACACACGGAACAGCCATGGGGACCAAATTCGCACCCCAATACGCCAACATCTTCATGCACAAGTTCGAGCAAGACTTCTTCGCTGCACAGGACCTCCAGCCAACGCTGTACACCAGATACATCGACGACATTTTCTTCCTTTGGACCCATGGCGAAGGATCACTGAAAAGACTACACGATAACATAAACAAGTTCCATCCCACCATCAAACTCACCATGGACTACTCCTCAGAATCGGTTTCATTCCTGGACACACGAATCTCCATCAAAGACGGACACCTCAGCACTTCACTCTACCGCAAGCCCACGGACAACCTCACGATGCTCCACTTCTCCAGCTTCCACCCTAACCACGTAAAGAAGCCATCCCCTATGGACAAGCCCTGCGAATACACAGGATCTGCTCAGACGAGGAGGAACGCGATGGACACCTACGGACGCTGAAAAACGCCCTCGTAAGAACGGGATATGACGCTCGACTCATCGATCGACAGTTCCGACGGGCCACAGCGAAAAATCGCATAGACCTCCTCAGAAGGCAAACACGGGACACAACCAACAGGGTACCCTACGTCGTCCAGTACTTCCCCGGAGCGGAGAAACTACGCCATGTTCTTCGCAGCCTTCAACATGTCATCGATGACGACAAACACCTCGCTAAGGCCATCCCCACGCCTCCACTACTTGCCTTCAAACAGCCGCCTAACCTCAGAAGTACCATCGTTCGCAGCAAATTACCCAGCTTTCAGGATAACAGCGACCACGACACCACACAACCCTGCCACGGCAAACTCTGCAAGACATGCCAGATCATCAACACAGATACCACCATCACACGTGAGGACACTACCCACCAGGTACATGGTACATACTCATGTGACTCGGCCAACGTTGTCTACCTCATACGTTGCAGGAAAGAATGCACCGCGGCATGGTACATCGGCGAGACCATGCAGACACTGAGACAACGTATGAACGAGCACCGCGCAACAATCGCCAGGCAGGATTGTTACCTCCCAGTCGGGGAACACTTCAGCAGTCAAGGACATTCAGCCTCGGATCTGCGGGTAAGCGTTCTCCAAGGCAACCTTAGAAACACACGACAACGCAAAATCATCGAGCAGAAACTGATAGCCAAGTTCCGCACTCATGAAGACGGTCTCAACCGGGATCTTGGGTTCATGTCACGATACATGACGTGATCCGGACTCGAGTCGTCGTTGGCTTGTTCACAGATGTGATTCCCAGTAAAAAAGTAAAAATTTTCCCAGTAAAAAAGTAAAAATTTTAAAGCTTTTCGTTTTACATACAGACGGCAGCTTTTGACACGTTAGACCCCCTGCGACTCCACCTCATTGTCTCAGTTGTATCTTACTATGTCTTTGATGTGGTACCTTCCTGGCTGACCTGATTAACTTTATCACACCTCGGCAGATAGTCAGGATGATTTAATTTAGTTGTCTGCAATTGTAAGGTACACATGCTTTGTTCTCTATCTATATATGCTTTGGCGATTCTGTATCTATTTACTTCACCTGAGGAAGGGGCAATCGATAGCTCCGAAAGCTTGTGATTTCAAATAAAACTGTTGGACTATAACCTGGTGTTGTGCGACCTCTCAATTTTGTCCACCCCAGTCCAACACCGGCATCTCCGCATCATGACCTCTGTAGTTATGCCATGGCTTGCTAACATATGAATGCTTAATGCATCTGAAATTGCTCTACACTGTTTTAGCTGTCAACCTCCCTGGGAGTATCAAGAGATTACTGCATTTGCGCAGTAAACATGAATTAAACTTGCTGCAGAAAATTATGGCGAGTACATAACAGCGTAAGGACCCGTTTAATGACAAGATTTACGTTCCTGCAATGCCACTCAACCTCTCCGGCCCAGAAATGGAACAATTGAAACTGTGAAGTCTCATTCCTGCAGCTGGTAAATTGTTCTTGGAGATTTTTGAAATTTAAAATTTAACTTTCAAAAAATTCTTAATTTTTACTTTCTGTCTCTTTTTTCTCTCTTAATCCAATCTTTCTTTCCCTTTATAGCTCTTTCTGTACTTAATTTGACTCTAATTCGCTCAGTTTCCTTCTCCGTCGTTCCTCTGTTTCTTTCTCTATCCTTAAATTTCATTGGTTACAGAGATAGGCTGTTGGTCCCATCGTTCGCTAAGGTCCCAGATGCCCCGTTGACCTCGCTGCACCGTTATCAGCTCGCACTGCCAGTAATTTGCGGTGCAAAACATTTTCAAGCTGAAGTATGAGGGAAAACATCTAACTAACAGGGTATGCCGTGAGATGCCCCGCTCCAGTAAATTCTGGGCCAATTAATTTGAAATAGATGGATTAATGCTTATGTAAAATAGTAGAACAAAGAATTTCAGAGAAAGCATTTGTTTCCTAGTATTCCATGACGTAACTTCCAGGCTTAAGTCTTAAATACAATGTTGGTCCTAAGCCCTAGTCATAGACTTATTGTTGTTATTAAATCTTTAATGTGTACATAACTAATCAATAAAAGCTTAGGCCAAAAGAGACAGATCTGTACGAAATAACCCATCAATTAACACGATATTCATCTAATGTGATGTGCCAAAGGGCTTAAAGACCATTCTAAATATTCAAATTTAAATCACTTTGAAACACCGTAGATACCACATGGGAAATGTTTCCTGTGTGACAAATTACCATGTTTTGCCATTAATCTAATGTTGCACTGTATATTGACAGAATTTCTTTTAACAAGAACTGTGAAACTTTTTAATGAACTTATGCTAATACCACTGCTTCAATCATCCATCGATGGCTGAAGTAAATCGACTGAATGTGCAAGAACAGAATTTGATGGAAATGTTAAAATTAATGTTATGGAAATTGGCACATTATTTGGTGACAGAAAATTTTATTTGTGAGCTTGCTATGTTGGAAGAGTGTATTGATCATTATTTCCAGGTCTGTTGGAATTCCAGAGCTTGTGTGGATATTCAACATTGCTAAACTCTGTTTTCCTGTTCAATATGCAGGTCCAGGGATTGCACAAGAAACCATTTATACATTAGCTGCTTTTCTCTTCACTCCGTCCCTTATCTGTAAAGATATTGATGTTTAGATGAATATGTTGGTATATTATACAAATATTCTACTAGAATAATGTGTGTGTGTTGTTTATTGTTAATTGTTAATGCAAAAGCTGCCACTGAAAATATGCCATAACTCAAAATATGTGTAGGAAAAGAGGTGGATCAATCAAATTTTTTGACAAATGATGCATCAATATAAAGGGTTGCTGTTTATATAGTGAAGTATCTTTATTATCAGGCCCAGTTTGACAGCAGCCTATGATGTTAAGCAGGCTCTCACGTAACACAAATAAATACGTAAACTGTTGGAAACACATAAGGTCCATGAGCATTTGAAAAGAGGAAAAAAAAATGTTTCGACCCTCAAAACTGCTAACAGTTCTCTACCCAATCCTTTTTCAAATGCTTTGTATTTCTAGCATTTTCTGTTTTTATTTCAGATTTTACAGTTTTGATGTGTTACCTTTGTTGCACAGATTGTAGATGCAAATAAAAGTAAGTAGACAAGATACTTCACCAGCTCAGCAAGGAAAAAAACCGAGAGGTTAGCGGATGCATACCAATCTTGCAGTGTGGCATACCCCCCCAAAATGAAACTTGTGCTTTTCTATGAGCCATGATTTGAATTCAAATGATTATTCATAATTTATGAACTTATCCACATCTGTGGTGTCTCACTTCACTGCTGGATATAATTTCATTGTAACTGGCACACTTATTAAGAAATCTACTTAATAAAAATTAGAGATATAACCATCTGTCCGTGGGAATTTTCCTCTCAATTTCACTTTAAAAATTCCCACTTCATTTATTATCGAGCCTTTTAGATTTTTACTATGAGATGGCTTCTTCTTTTTGATTGATGTTGAGCCTCTGACAGGAAAACAAGCACTTAAAACTAGTGGCATCCTCAATACTTTCTGAAACCAGGACAAAGTAAAGGTTCTTCTATACATTTACCATTTACTACATTTTACCAAATGAATAAAATTACTACAGAATCAACTTTCTCTGCTGGCTACATACGTAATTACACTGTATAATCTTAAACAATACATCCCTTCTTTCCTCCAAATGCACATGACAAAACATAATTGCAAAAAGCTGAATTGTACTCAGTAGATAGTAATTAATTTCTGTGCGTAATGCACATAGATCTCCCATGACATTCCTTATGGTGAGTTGGAGGTTACCCTGTTGCAAGACTGGAGTTTGGGACTGGAGAAGGGTTTAATATTTGGTAAAGTAGAGAAATTGCAAATTAGTTTAATCTTTTCTAAGTTATATATTCTTGGCCCTCATTATAAAAACTTGCCTCGTAAACTGACTGGACAGAGCCTGTCCAATATTCTAGCTGCCCTTCTTGTGAGGCAGCAGTGATTTATTTATTTAACTGAGATATGTGAACTGGACACGTTTATTCATTTATCTACCTGCAGCGAGTAAGGAAAACACTATTTTCCATGAACCAATGAAAAAATGATTAACTGTCTCTTAGCAGAACTCTTACAAATCCTTTCAACAGGGAATCTCCCACTAGCTGTGAGCAATCCGATTACTGAGTTGTGTGCTGACTGTATATGCAAAACCTGCTGGCACACAGATATGTAGCAAGTCATCTATTCCTTAGTAGATTCCATTGAGTTAGAATAGTTTCCAATCTGTTGGGTCTGCAGTCGTGGCTTCTAATTCACTCCTAGCTACTTTATTTGCATCAGTTAAATTAGGCTCGAGTTTCTTGCATTCTTTGTGACACTATAACCATCTCTCTTCTGCAGCCACGACTGACCCCTTCTGTATTTCACAATATATCTTTGTTCTGTGCATGAGGAGAATACATTTCCTTGCTTAGTTTTTCACCAATACTTTATCGCCTTCCTTTTGAACATGCTTTATTTCATCAGCATATTCCATTTTTTTCTTTGACTGCCCTTCTGGATCTGATCATTCTGCTATGATTTGGTGATGTGTGGTAAAGTGATTAGTATTTTCTGATTGCCTCAACCTGTAATGGTTTTATCACTGGTCCTGGTGTGTGGTGTCGTGTGATAATTTCTCAAAAGCTTCACAGTTTTTGTTTCCAATATTTTCCTTCAGTTTGAGCCACCCAGACTGTATTTTGAAGAATCCTCATGATTCTTTCACTTCTCCATTGGCTTTGGCCAGTATGCTTTTTCCTTTGACAAAATCTAAAATGTATTCTGAAAGTTATTGGAACTCTGCACTGTTAAATGGCAGACCATTATCAGTGTTGACAATTGCTGGTGCTCCATGAATTGCAAAAATCTTTGGCATGTATGGTATTGTGGCTTAAGCAGATATAGATTTCAGAATTTGAGCACCGAGAAACCCTGACTAATCATCTGTAGATCATGAAAAAGGTTTCTGCCATGGTACATCTGGAAGTCGAGGCATTACAAGTGGCTTAGACTTGCGTTGCCTGGGCATCAATGCAGAACGTAACAGCTTTCTCAGCCAGGGAAGCAAGTTTTTTCATGTAGTCATGACTGTTTTCCTGATTCCTTGGTGACCACTGTGTACAAGGCTTACTGTATGTTCTTGTAGCATTTCAGTTATGATAATTCTGTTGTTTTTGAGAACAACTCCATCAGCATTTACTGATATTTTGTTTCTTTCCGTAGTACTTTGTGTGCTTCTTTTATTTCATATAATTTACATGTTTAATATCAGTGTTCCATAACTTATAGTGTAGTATCTCTGTTGCTTGTCTGAAGCCACAACTTTAAGATAAAAGTTATGTTTTTGACAGAGAAGTCATGGAGCTGCATGTACCACGGTTGTTTTGTCTGCTAAAATGTCCTACTGAATGTTAAATCAGGAGGAAAAAAAAAGTTGTTAAAGAAATCCCTGAATTTATTGAAGCAAGAGAATTCGGAGGTTTCCTGATTGCTTGAAAAAAAGCTGGCTAACATTTAAAGAAAAACATTGTATTAGTTTGTTAATGAATGTGCTAGTCAATGGGCTCCGATTGAAGCTCTTTCTGGCAGTACTGAAAATTCTGATCGTAGAACAAGGCTTTTGTTACGTCCCTGCAAACTTCTGCATGTTTGTAATGGGTTGCTATTGCAGCTAGTGGCCGATATCATTGGGCTGGATTTTGTTGATGGAGGCGGGACTCCCACTTTTTGGGTTGTAGTCCCGCCTCCATCGACTTGTGGCCAACCCACTGTATTTTCCCTTGATTGACCTTGTTAAGCCCGCCCAGCGGGCTTAGCAGGCCAATCAAGAGTCCCTTGGATACAGGTGACATCAGTCATTGAAATTTCAGCTGTCAAGAGCTTTTGACAGATGAAATTTCAGCGTTTGACAGCTCTGTGAAGCTGTCAAACACTGACAATATGATTTCTAACGTGAGTCCCTGTACTTAGACTCAGTTAGAAATCAATCCAGCACAGAAAGCAGAGACTGCAGCTTTTGACAGCTCCGCGGCCATTCTACTTTCTGTGCTGGTGAGCTGAGGGACTCCCGAGAACTGAAGGAAGGAAGGAAGCCTGCAGGACAAAGTTAAGGTTAGTACAAGTTCTTAAAACACTTTATACACACACCAAACACACTTATCTCTGCACTCATGCACCCATCACTCACCTGCACACCGGACATCTCGACCCCTCCAAGCCCTCCAGACCAATGGTCCGCCTCGCTAAATCGGCGTGGTTCAGACCTGTTGGGAAGCCCACACTTCAGGGCTAAAAATAGGGATTAGGCAAAAAACTGCCTGTTAACTACCTGTTAACAGGCAGTTTATTGGCACTAATCCCCAGGTCCCAGCACAGGTCGGGTACCCGCCTCCTGGGAAACTGGCATGGAGGCGGGATGGGTTCGGGACCCCAAATCTGCTATTTTCCCACCCCACACGCCTCCAAACCCGCCTCCACGGGCCGGTGAAAATTGAGCCCATTGTGTTCATTCCACAGAGCACAGAGAATAGTGTCAGTATACATTGTTAATGTTTCTACCCATTGATTCACTGCAGAAGAGGACTGTGGTAACACAATACAGCTTCCTGTGACTCGAACTTTATTGCATCACTTCCTGTGATTAGTCCAGGATAAATACTGGACTGAGCAGTTGGATCCTGGAGAGGCATAGAGTAAGACCTCTTTTGTATGTAGCACCTTTTTAGTTGATTAAAGCTTACTTTAAGTTCAACACGCGTAAGGCTCATTCTTACGACAATTTAATCAACTTTGAAAAACTTCGCACTCAAACTTTTTGGACGAACTCGGAACTAAGGATCCAGGGAATCACCCATCATGGAAAACATCCTTAAACCATCGCGTCTTGACTTGGACCCAAACACCCCAGCAGCCGGTAAGGTGTGGAAACACTGGTATCGCACGTTTGACAATTTTCTCGAATATTGCAAGGCTGATGATGACACAAAGTTGCGGATACTCATCAACTGTGTCACTCCGAATGTATTTCAGTATGTTGAGGAATGGGGCAGTTACGAGGAGGCAATTCGGACGCTTAAAAGACTATATACTAAGACACCGAATGAGGTCTATGCCAGACATCTACTAGCTACAGCCCAACAAGGGCCGGAGGAATCCATTGATAAATTCCTCCAAGAGCTTCGCAGACTTAGTATGGACTGTAACTTTCAGGCGGCCTCAGCTGAGCTGTACCGTGAAGAAATGATCCGTGATGCTTTCATCTGCGGGCTTGCCTCCCCATTTATACGCCAGCGTCTACTGGAAAGTAAGACACTTGAGCTTCAGAGAGCTTATGACATGGCTTGCTCTCTAGATCTGGCAAAAAGAAATGCAGACCTTTATACAGTGCCCAGACCTCGGTCTGCTGCCTTAACTACAGTCAGGCAATTTAAGAGGCCACAGGTGAACTCTATTAGGGAGGACTTTATCCCTGACGATCAATCTGATGACTTCACTGATGAAGAGGATGATGACCCCACTGTGGCAGCCTCTTGGCAATCTAAGAAATGCTTCTTTTGTGGTGATGAGTTTCACCCTCGGAAATTCTGCCCTGCTCGCAATGCGTTTTGCAGTCATTGCAACAAAAAGGGTCATTTTGCAAAGGTTTGCCTATCAAGAGCCTCTACGAGGGCTTATCAAGCTAAGTCCTACCGAACTGCCCCGGTAAGGGCCTATCAAGATGTTCCGGCTAAAATCTATCGTGCTTCCTCTCGGGTTTTCTCTCGAAGAAACACACCTAGAGTTTCAGCCACTCTTTGTGCAACGACACCAATTACAGCTGCTTGTCCTCAGAACCTATTCCATGCAGCTACAAAAGCATCAATTAATGGACATACTTTAGATGCCTTAATTGACTCAGGTAGCACTGATAGTTTCATTAGGGAACAGATTGTTGCAGAGTTAAAGCTACATGTTTTCCCATCGGACCAGGCAATTGCGATGGCTCAGTCATCACTTAATACCAGAATTTCTGGCTTTTGTATGGTTGAAATAACACTTAATGGTCGCAGGTATCCCTCCACCCGGCTTTCGGTGCTCAAGGACTTATGTAGTGATCTTATCTTAGGGCTGGATTTTCAAAAGCAACATAAGAAGCTCACCATTGAGTTCGGCGGATCCAAACCTGAACTCACTATTTCTAATATACGACCTCGATTACCGTTCTGTGCATTGTCAGCAGCTTCACTGGATGAACCCTCACTGTTTACCAGTATCCCTCCTCGATGCAAACCGATTATAACAAAGTCACGACGTTTCAGTCAGGAAGACCAGTCTTTTATTGCGGCTGAGATTTCTCGGCTTTTAGCAGAGGATATCATCGAGCCTTGTTCGTCGCCATGGCGCGCCCAGGTCGTTATTGTTAAGAACCCTCTACAACCTCACAAGAAACGGCTGTGCATTGACTATTCACAGACCATCAATCAATATACGGACTTGGACGCATACCCATTGCCGCGCATCGATGATATGGTTAATAAACTGGCTGAGTACACGGTGTTCTCAACATATGATCTGAAAAGTGCCCATCATCAGGTACCCTTGAAGGTCTCAGACAAGCAGTATACGGCCTTTGAAGCCAATGGACGGCTGTATCAATTTCGTCGCCTCCCCTTTGGGGTCACTAATGGAGTGGCTGTCTTCCAGCGAGCAATGGATGACCTGGTCAAACAGGAAGACTTGAAGGATACGTTTCCTTATCTGGACAATATTACTGTCGCAGGTCGCAATCAGCGGGAACATGACGCCAATCTCCAATGATTTTGGGATGCACTCCAGCACCGTAATTTGACATTAAATGCGGCTAAATCCATTGAGTCACAACCAACCATCAACATCCTTGGCTATTGTGTGGGCAATGGCATCATTAAACCTGACCCTGAAAGGCTTCGCCCACTCCAAGAACTCCCGCCACCTAAGAATCCGGCCTCCTTGCGCCGGGCCCTCGGCCTGTTTGCATACTATGCTAAATGGATTCCTAACTTCTCGGACCGAATCCAACCTCTACTGAAGGCCAGCACATTCCCACTAGACACAGCGGCTGTTGCAGCCTTTAACCTCCTGAAAAAACAGTTGGAGAAAGCGGCTCTTCACTCCATCGATGAGAGTCTTCCTTTTGTTGTTGAGTGTGATGCCTCGGAGGTGGCGATCTCGGCCACTCTGAATCAGGAAGGTCGTCCGGTGGCATTTTTGTCCAGGACTTTTCAAGGGGCTGAGCTACATTATCCTCCAGTCGAGAAAGAAGCTACAGCCATCATAGAGGCAGTACGGAAGTGGACTCATCTCCTAGCTCGCCAGCACTTTACCTTAATCACGGACCAGCGATCGGTCGCCTTCATGCTCGATAATCGAAAACGGACCAAAATTAAAAATAATAAAATCCAGCTTTGGCGGCTGGAATTGGCCTCTTTTGGTTACACCATCCACTATCGACCTGGCAAGGAGAATGTGGCTCCGGATACCCTCACACGAGCATTCTGCTCCGCCATGGCACCCTCTACGCTCGTAGACATCCATGATGGGTTGTGTCATCTGGGCGTTACTCGCATGCTACACTTCGTGCGGTCCCGAAATCTCCCATTCTCTACCGGGGATGTAAAGAAGATGTGCTCGGACTGCAGAGTCTGTGCGGAATTGAAACCTCAGTTTTTCCGCCCCTCGGGTGGTATACTCATACATGCGACCCAGCCAATGCAACGGCTTAGCATCGATTTTAAGGGGCCGTTGCCCTCTTCAACTCGCAACACTTATCTATTGACCATGGTCGATGAGTATTCCCGTTTTCCGTTTGCCTTTCCCTGCCCCAATATGCTGACGACCACGGTTATCAGCTGCCTTGAGCAGGTATTTGCTTTCTGTGGCATGGCATCCTATGTTCATTCGGATCGGGGCCCTTCTTTTATGTCAGGAGAACTCAAGGCCTATCTCTCGGAACGGGGTATTGCTGCCAGCAGAACGACGCCTTATCATCCGGTCGGGAATGGGCAAGTCGAGCGTTTTAACGCTATCATCTGGAATGCGGTACGTCTGGCTTTGAGATCTCGGGGCCTACCCAACCAGCAATGGGAAGCAGTACTTCCAGATGCATTACACTCCACATGGTCCCTCCTTTCGACCGCCACAAATACGACGCCTCATGAACGGTTCTTCCGATTTCAGCGTCGCTCATCCTATGGGATATCTCTCCCGTCGTGGCTGACTGCACCGGGACCAGTGCTACTCCGAAGATATGTCCGGGCGTCTAAGAATGACCCCCTGGTAGATGAGGTTGAGCTCACTGACGTCAACCCTACCTACGCCTATATTCGGTATCCTGACGGTCGGGAATCTACCGTGTCATTGCGGGATCTGGCTCCCTGCCCGCCGAAACATAGAGGGACACCAGGGGATGATATTGTACCAGGCACATCTCTGGGCTCGCCAGGTGCCTCTCATCACGATCTGGATCTGACGCCGGCTGGTACCTCACTCCAGCGTGCCGACCTGGGGCAGACTGACTATGAGCCCGTCGGGGCTCGCACGCGCAGCCACGATCCACCCCGTACCGTACGCTCGGAAACGGATCTGCCACAGCCCTGCCCGACACCCGTTCGGGCACCAGTACACAGTCAGGATCGTCCTGACCCCTCACAGAGCGGGCTGGATCACTCGGACTCTGGTCCACGGCCCGCAGCGAGTAAACGGGCTAGGGGCCCTCTACCGCTACGAGAACCCAAACGGGTGCGGCTCTCCCTCGTCCGGCGGCTACGAAATGGAGGGAGCATCCCGGCCTCCTAATCTTTTGGGGGGGGAGAATGTGGTAACACAATACAGCTTCCTGTGACTCGAACTTTATTGCATCACTTCCTGTGATTAGTCCAGGATAAATACTGGACTGAGCAGTTGGATCCTGGAGAGGCATAGAGTAAGACCTCTTTTGTATGTAGCACCTTTTTAGTTGATTAAAGCTTACTTTAAGTTCAACACGCGTAAGGCTCATTCTTACGACAAGGACATTGCCAATGCAAAGCTCATGGTTTCGCTCCTTGAATGAGTAATTTGACTCACAGAAAGCTGTTGCAAGATTTTTCAAGACAAAAGAAAGGCTTTACAGCAGGCAGAAGAGTGATATTTTATTAAGTGTGATTTCTGTTTTGTATATATGCACAGTCGTCAATGTACCGGAAAAAGAGGTGAGGGAGGGGACCTGAGTAGGACTGGAACAAAGAATGTTCCACATATCCCACGAAAAGGCAGGCTTAGCTAGGACCCATGCGGGTTCCCATAGCAACACCTTTGATTTGGAGGGAGTGCGTGGAGTCAAAGGAGAAGTTGTTCAATGTGAGAACAAGTTCAGCCAGGCGGAGGAGGGTGCTGGTGGATGGGGACTGGTTGGGCCTCTGTTCAAGGAAGAAGTGGAGCGCCCTCAGGCCATCCTGGTGGGGGATGGAGGTGTAGAGGGATTGGACGCCCATAGTGAAAAGGAGGCGGTTGGGGCCAGGAAACTGGAAACTGTTAAAGTGGCGGCGGGCGTTGGAAGAGTCGCGGATGTAGGTGGAAAGAGACTGGACAAGGGGAGAAAACACAGAGTCGCGATAGGAAGAGATAAGTTCCGTGGGGCAAGAACAGGCTGAAACGATGGGTCTACCAGGGCAGTCCTGTTTGTGGATCTTGGGAAGGAGGTAGAAGCGGGCTGTGCGGGGTTGGGGATCTATGAGGTTGGCGGCCGAGGGGGGGGAGATCTCCAGAGGAGATGAGGTCAGTGACAGTCTTGGAAATGGTGACTTGATGTTCGGTAGTGGGGTCATGGTCCAGGCGGAGGTAGGAGGAGGTGTCGGAGAGTTGGCGTTCAGCTTCCGCTAGGTAGAGGTCGGTTCGCCAAACAACAGCACCACCCTTGTCAGCAGGTTTAATGACAATGTTGGGGTTGGATCTGAGAGAATGGAGTGCTGCAAGTTCAGAGGGAGGTAAGTTGGAGTGAGTGAGGGGAGCAGAGAAATGGAGACGGCCGATGTCACGCCGGCAGTTTGCAATGAAAAGATATAGAGAGGTTAAGAGGCCAGAGGGAGGTGTCCAGGTAGAACGAGAATTCTGAAAGCGGGGGGAAGACTCCTGGCCAAAGAAGTGGGCACGGAGATGAAGGCGGCAGAAAAAGAGCTCAGCATCGTGCCGAGCTCGAAATTCATTGAGGTGGGGGCGTAAGGTGATGAAGCTCAGGCCTTTGCTAAGGACTGATCGTTCGGGGTCAGAGAGGGGAAGGTCAGAGGGGATAGTGAAAACGTGGCAGGGGGTGAGATTGGGAGAAGGGATGTGTCAGAAGAAAGTGAAGGGGAAGAAGGTTCCGGAGGGGCGTTGGTGTCCAAGAGTTGTTGAAGCTTGCAATCTTTGACACCTGAAAGGAAGAAAAAAAGTTTTTTGTTAAAGCGCCGGATGAGGTGAAGGATTCAACCGAGGATTCCCCTCTACTGTGGTTGACACGTCCCTTGACCGTGTCCGTTCTATCTCTCGCACTTCTGCCCTCAGCCCTGCCCCTCCCTCCCGGAACCACAATAAAGTTCCCCTTGTCCTAACCTTTCACCCCACCAGCCTCCACATTCAACGGATCATCCTCCGCCATTTCCGCCACCTCCAGCGTGATCCCACCACCAAACACATCTTCTCCTCACCTCCCCTTTCAGCATTCCGAAGGGACCGCCCCCTCCGCGACACCCTGGACCACTCCTCTATCACCCCCAACACAATTCCCCTTCGCCGGGCACCTTCCCGTGCAAGCGAAGGAGATGCAACACATGCCCTTATACCTCCTCCCTTCCCACTGTCCAGGGCCCCAAACACACCTTCCAGGTGAAACAGCGATTTACTTGTACTTCTTCCAATTTAGTATACTGTATTCGCTGCTCACGATGTGGTCTCCTCTACATTGGGGAGACCAAACGCAGATTGGGTGACCGCTTTGCGGAACACCTCCGTTCAGTCCGTAAGGGTGACCCCGAGCTTCCGGTCGCCTGTCACTTTAATTCTCCGCTCCACTCCCATCAGACCTCACCGTCCTCGGCCTCTTGCATTGTTCCACTGAAGCTCAGCGTAAGCTCGAGGAACAGCACCTCATCTTTCGATTAGGCACTTTTCAGCCTTCTGGACTCAACATAGAGTTCAAGAATTTCAGATCATAACCTCGGCCCCAATCATATATATATTTTTTATCCACACTTTTTGTTTGTGTCTTTTTTTCTTCTCTCCCACATGGCAGCTGTCTTTCATTCTGCCAGCGCAATTTACACTTCATCTAGAGCCATGCTTTGTTTCTTAACCTGTCCCATTACCATCTCTTTTTGCCTTGAATATCTCTTAATGTCTCTTAACCTCTCCTGCCTTCTATCCTATCACAGACCTTCCCTTTTATTCTTTCATCCCCTCCCCCCTTTCCCAGCCCCTACACTTGCTTAAAAATCTGTTCCATTTCCTGCTTTTTTCCAGTTCTGACGAAAGGTCATCGACCTGAAACGTTAACTCTGTTTCTCTCTTCATAGATGCTGCCTGACCTGCTGAGTATCTCCAGCATTTCTGTTTTTATTTCAGATTTCCAGCATCTGCAGTATTTTCTTTTTGTATACACATTTTTCCTGTAATGTGGTGACCAGAACTGTACACCATACTCTAGCTGTGGTCTAATTAGTGTTTTAAACAGTTCAAGCATAACTTCCCTGCTCTTATATTCTATGCCTCGTCTAATAAAAGAAAGTATCCTGTATGCCTTCTTAACCACCTTGTCTACCTGTCCTACTACCTTCAGGGATCTGTGGACATGCACTCCAAGGTCCCTCTGTTCCTCGACACTTCTCAATAGCCTATCATTTATTTTGTATTCCCTTGCCTTGTTAGCCCTCCCCAAATGCATTACCTCACACCTCTCTGGATTGAATTCCATTTGCCACTTTTCTGCCCACCTGACCAGTCCATTGCTATCTTCCTGCAGCCTACAGCTTTCTTCCTCACTATCAACCACATGGCCAATTTTTGTATCATCTGCAAACTTCTTAATCACACCCCCTACATTGAAGTCTAAATCATTGATATATACCACAAAAAGCAAGGGACCTCGTATTGAGCCCTGCAGAACCCCACTGGAAACAACCTTCCAGTCACAAACACCTGTCAACATTACGCAGAAATTTGCAGACTTACCGCTGGCCGTTAAGGCGGTACCAGTGATCGCAACCCCAATTCCCCTTTCGACATTTGTCCCACACCTTAGCTTCCCTCTGTTACTGACCATCACAGCGTCCTCTTGGCCACAATGCTGAAATAAAAGCCACCACAAAGCAAACTTCCCAATCCACCTATATCCATCTATCCATCTAATATGACATCAAGAAATCAACTAATCACCATTGTGCATTCCCTTAGTGACTGTCTTGTGTTTGCCTTTGCCTATCCTACTGATGTCACACAATTCTACCCCAATGGCTGCAGCACGGCTGGTGAAAGGCTGCTGACTTTCAGTGGGGACACTGCAGATGGCCTTTCAGGATGACCTTGAGGAGCTGGTGGCTGGGAGTGTCAAATGAGTGACGGTGTTTCTTCTTCTTCACTCTCCTCTCCCTGTTCTTGGTCAACCACTGGCTGGGCAGGCTGCATTTCTTGGGTGTCTGAAATGAGGAAGGCACAAGGGTAGAGTTGTGGGGAGGGGAGGGTGGAAAATCAAAAGCTGCATGCTTTACACCATGTGCAGCTTGTAAATCAGAAGATATTGTGGGATGAGGGACAAGTGGGATGTGAGAAGGAGGATAATGTATGAGGATACCAGCATCTTGTATCCTTTCAGCCCACTGCTGGCCAAGGGCTCAGCCATGCCCCTGCCATGAATGGCCAGTACCCTGTCCTCCAAGGGGATGAGGTGAAGCTAGGAAAGGGAGGTGTGCCTCGTGTTTGGTACAGATTGTTGGTAGGTGAGTGATGGGGAGGCGGTTGGTGGTGGGGTCATGCAGTGAGCAGTGTGTGAGCTTAGTGGTACATTTGGTAGGAGGCGGCTTTTGAAGATGCATTCACTGACTTTGACCACTGCTCTGAGGTCATGAAGCTTCTTTGGGCACTGGAGCCAGGTCGTGGGGGTGATGCTGCTGGCAGTGACGGCTTCGGTGAACTGGTCCCACATCATTCTTTCTGGAGGGCCTCCTGGTCCCTGTGGCTAGAGGACCTCTCTCGCAGTGTTGTCCCCTTGCAAAAAGCTGGAGTGCTGCGTGTGAGACCCTGGGTGCCCCTTCCCAGGCCATTTGTGTTAGTGCTGAAGCACTTTTACCATTTGTTTAGGTGCGGAAGGCAGTTCAGCTTTAAGAGCTGAAGACTGCCATTTGAGAATTATTTTTAATGTTTATTTTGTTTCAGAAGGCCGTTGAGCTCTAAGGGCTAAGACTGCCTATTGTAAAAAAAAAAAAATTCATTTTACAAGGCAGTTTCCCTTTAAGGGACCGACACTGCTTTCTAAAATGACAGCCTTGCTTTAAGACAGCGCTGCTCTTCCTTCATGGACACTACAGCCATGTTACATTGGGCCTCCTGCTGAGAGTAGCACCAGAAAACCAGTCTTGCACGGTAGGTTTAGCGTTGCGCTAATTTAAATTAGCAGTCAGCACCAAAATACCTGCGCTATGATTTCTGGCAGCTGTTAACTTGGGCCCGCAGTGGCACCGGCAGTTTTCTGGCCTACTACAATTACTAGGCCAGTAAGTTGTGTAGATGGGATCACAATGTTGCAAAGGGACATAGACAGGTTAAGTGAGTGGGCAGAACTATGGCAGATGGAGTTCAATATGGGGAAGTATGACGTCATCCACTTGGGATCCAAGAAAGACATATCAGAATATTTTCTTAATGGTGAGCAACTAGGAACTGGAGGAGCAAAGGGATTTAGGTGTCCATTTACACAAATGACTAAAAGCTAGTGCACAGGTACAAAAAGTAATCGAAAAGGCTAATGGTCTTTATGTCAAGAGGACTGGAATACAAAAGAGAGGAAGTGATACTTCAGTTGTACAGAGCCTTGGCCAGACCCCATCTGGAGTACTGCATTCAGTTTTGGACACCACACATCATGAAGAATAAATTGGCCTTGGAGTGGAAGGGGAGGGTGTTATAGCGCAGATTCACCAAATGCTACCAGGGCTTAAAGGGTTAAATTATGAGAACAGATTGCATTAAGTAATCAAAACTTCGCTTGAGTTTAGGAGGTTGATAATCTAATTGAGGTATTTAAAATGATAATAGGATTCAATAGGGTAGATGCAGAAAAGCTATTTCCTCTGGTGGGTTAATCCAGAACAAGAAAGCACAATCTTAAAATTAGATTTAGGTCATTCAGGAGTGAAATCAGGAAGCACATTTTCACACAAAGGGTAATGGAAATATGGAATTCTCTCCCCCAAAAGCCTGTGGATGTTGGGTCAATTGAAATTTACAAGATCAATAGATTTCTATTAGGTAGGGTATCCAGGGATATGGATCAAAGGTGGGTAAATGGAGTTGAGGTACAGAACAGCCATGATCTAATTGAATGTCGGAACAGGCTTGAGGGCTGAATCTGTTCCTATGTAACCTGGTACCAGAGGCTACCAGGTGTGTCCAGGCTAGACTCTCCTTATCACCTCGGAGACACTGTAGCATTTGCTGATTATCTCAATTGTCACCCAAGCCAACATGGCGACTGGCGCACTTCTGTTCCAGATCACAACACAAAATTCTGAGGCCTAACGCCCATTTTACAGATGCAAAACATGTGGTCATAAGTTGAATTTCTCCCCAATGGCCTCTAGAAGCTCACCCACTACCGATATTGGGCTGACTAGTCTATTGTTACCTGGTTTATCCCTTCCTCTATTTTTGAACAGAGTTGTTACATTGGCAACTCTTCAAATCTCCAGTGCAACTTCTGTTTGAACGATTCTGGTCATAGCCACTGCTATTTGCTCTCTGACTTCCTTCAGCATTTCTCACTTTGAGTTCCACCAATTTTTCAGGGCTACTTACAGGAAACTCTTGTTTAACCGACACCTAAATATCCGGAATTCTCTCTTAACCGGCAAAAATCATACTCCGAAAACTCCTCTCAAATAACCGGCAATGTTTCCGAGTCCGAGTCTCCCGCGAACGCCGAGTTAGTCAGTGGGGGTAGTTCTCCAAAGTGCCACTACTCGGCCTCCTGGCGCTGTCGGAAGTCCGAACACTGCAGTAACAGGAGTCTGATTCTCCCGCGCTGACGGGTGTCTCACTTACTGTTAAGTAATTAAAGAGTTATGGATTACCCTCAACTGGCAGTACTGTACTTAATCAAGCATCTTCCACCATCCATTTAACACAACATTCTGTAGGTGAGTAACCAAATACTGTATACTGCACATTTCTTGATTTTTTTATGTTAAAAATAGCCTCGGTAGATATAACTCTCCGTTATCCGGAACTTTCGATCAACCGGCACCACGCCGGTCCCGTCGGTGCCGGATACCAAAGAGTTTCCTGTACTTTATTTATAATGATCCTATTTAATTTTTCCACCATCTCCTCTTCCAACTTTTCATTCCTACTAGCATTCTTTTCTGTGGGAACTGAGGCAATGCACCCTGGTTCAATAAGGAGTGTAGAAGAGCATGCCAGGAGCAGCACCAGGCGTACTTAAAAATGAGGTGCCAACCTGGGGAAGCTGCAACACTGCATGCTAAAAAGCGGAAGCAGCATGCTATAGACAGGGCTAAGTGATCCCACAACCAATGGATCAGATCAAAGCTCTGCAGTCCTGCCACATCCAGTTGTGAATGGTGGTGGAGCATTAAACAACTAACTGGAGGAGCAGGAGGCTCCATGAATATCCCCATCCTCAATGATGGTGAGCCCAGCACGTGAGTGCAAAAGACAAGGCTGAAGCATTTGCAACCATCTTCAGCCAGAAGTGCAGAGTGGATGATCCATATCGGCCTCCTCCTGAGGTCCCCACCATCACAGAAGTCAGTCTTCAGCCAATTCGATTCACTCCACGTGATATCAAGAAACGGCTGAGTGCACTGGATACAGCAAAGGCTATGGGCCCCGACAACATCCCAGCTATCGTTCTGAAGACTTGTGCTCCAGAACTAGCCTCGCCTCTAGTCAAGCTGTTCCAGTACAGCTACAACACTGGCATCTATCCGACAATGTGGAAAACTGCCCAGGTGTGTCCTGTCCACAAAAAGCAGGACAATTCCAACCCGGCCAATTACCGTCCCATCAGTTGACTCTCAATCATCAGCAAAGTGATGCAAGGTGTCATCGACAGTGCTATCAAGCGGCACTTACTCACCAATAACCTGCTCACTGATGTCCAGTTTGGGTTCCGCCAAGACCACTCGGCTCCCGACCTCATTACAAACTTGGTCCAAACATGGACAAAGGGGCTGAATTCCAGAGGTGAGGTGAGAGTGACTACCCTTGACATCAAGGCAGCATTTGAGCGAGTGTGGCATCAAGGAGCCCAAGTAAAACTGAAGTCAATGGGAATCGGGGGGGAAAACTCTCCACTGGCTGGAGTCATACCTAGCACAAAGGAAGATGGTTTTGGTGATTGAAGGTCAATCATCACAGCCCCAGGACATCGCTGCAGGAGTTCCTCAGGGCAGTGTCCTGGACCCAACCATCTTCAGCTGCTTCATCAATGACCATCCCTCCAACATAAGATCAGAAATGGGGATGTTCGCTGATGACTGCACAGTATTCAGTGCCATTCACAACTCCTCAGATAATGAAGCAGTCCAAGCGGAATTGATTAAAGTGGACTGGGAAAATAGATTAAAGGGTAAGACGGTACATGAGCAGTGGTGTTCATTTAAGGAGTTATTTTATTTTATTTTACAACTTTCAAAAAATATATATTCCACTGAGGAAAAAAGGGTGTAAAAGAAATGACAGCCATCCGTGGCGAAGTAAAGAAATTAAGGATAGTATCCAACTAAAAACAAGCACATATAAGGTAGCCAAACTTAGTGGGAGGATAGAAGATTGGGAAGTCTTCAAAAGACAGTAAAAAGTAACTAAAGGATTGATTAAGAAAGGGAAGATAGATTATGAAAATAAATTAGCAAAAAATATAAAAACAGATAGCAAGAGTTTCTATAGTTATAAAAAAAGAAAAAGGATGGCTAAGGCAAACGTAGGTCCCTTAGAGGATGAGACCGGGAAATTAATGGTGGGAAACATGGAGATGGCAAAAATGCTGAACAAATATTTTGTTTCAGTCTTTACGGTAGAGGACACTAAGAATATCCCAACACTGGACAAACAGGAGGCTCTAGGGGGGGAGGAGCTAAATACGATTAAAATCACTAAGGAATTGGTACTCAGTAAAATAATGGGACTCAAGGCGGATAAATCCCCTGGACCTGATGGCTTACATCCTAGGGTCTTGAGGGAAGTGGCAATAGGGATTGTGGATGCTTTGGTAATAATTTTCCAAAATTCCCTGGAATCAGCAAAGGTCCCGGCAGATTGGAAAACTGCTAATGTAACACCCTTATTTAAAAAGGGTAGTAGGCAGAAAGCTGGAAATTATAGAGCAGTTAGTCTAACATCTGTGGTGGGTAAAATTTTGGAGTCTATTGTTAAGGAGACAGTAACGGAACATTTAGATAAACATAATTTGATAGGACAAAGTCAGCATGGCTTTATGAAGGGGAAATCATGTCTGACAAATTTGCTTGAGTTCTTTGAGTACATAACGTATAGGGTGGATAAAGGGGAACCAATGGACGTAGTGTATTTAGACTTCCAGAAGGCATTCGACAAGGTGCCACATAAAAGATTATTGCTCAAGATAAAAAATCACTGGATTGGGGGGAATATTCTGGCATGGGTGGAGGATTGATTATCTAACAGGAAGCAGAGAGTTGGGATAAATGGTTCATTCTCGGACTGGCAACCAGTAGCCAGTGGTGTTCCGCAGGGGTCGGTGCTGGGTCCCCAACTCTTTACAATCTATATTAACGATTTGGAGGAGGGGACCGAGTGTAACATATCAAAGTTTGCAGATGATACAAAGATGGGAGGGAAAGTAGAAAGTGAGGAGGACATAAAAAACCTACAAGGTGATATAGACAAGCTGGGTGAGTGGGCGGAGATTTGGCAGATGCAATACAATATTGGAAAATGTGAGGTTATGCACTTTGGCAGGAAAAATCAGAGAGCAAGTTATTATCTTAATAGCGAGAAACTGGAAAGTACTGCAGTACAAAGGGATCTGGGGGTCCTAGTGCAAGAAAATCAAAAAGTTAGTATGCAGGTGCAGCAGGTGATCAAGAAGGCCAACGGAATGTTGGCTTTTATTGCTAGGGGAATAGATTATAAAAACAGGGAGGTATTGCTGCAGTTATATAAGGTATTGGTGAGACCGCATCTGGAATACTGCATACAGTTTTGGTGTCCATACTTAAGAAAAGACATACTTGCTCTCGAGGCAGTACAAAGAAGGTTCACTCGGTTAATCCCCGGGATGAGGGGGTGGACATACGAGGAGAGGTTGAGTAGATTGGGACTCTACTCATTGGAGTTCAGAAGAATGAGAGGCGATCTTATTGAAACATATAAGATTGTGAAGGGGCTTGATCGGGTGGATGCGGTAAGGATGTTCCCAAGGATGGGTGAAACTAGAACTAGGGGGCATAATCTTAGAATAAGGGGCTGCTCTTTCAAAACTGAGATGAGGAGAAACTTCTTCACTCAGAGGGTAGTAGGTCTGTGGAATTTGCTGCCCCAGGAAGCTGTGGAAGCTACATCATTAAATAAATTTAAAACAGAAATAGACAGTTTCCTAGAAGTAAAGGGAATTAGGGGTTACGGGGAGCGGACAGGAAATTGGACATGAGGCTGAGTTCGGATCGGTCGAGGCCCTGTGGGTGGCGTAGCGGGCTCAGGGGCTGAGTGGCCGGGTCCTGCTCCTACTTCTTGTGTTCTTTAGATTTGAGGTGAGGATCAGATCAGCCATGATCTTATTGAATGGCAGAGCAGGCTCGAAGGGCCGATTGGCCTACTCCTGCTCCTATTTCTTATGTTCTTATGTTCTTATGCCCACATGCAACAAGACCTGGACGACGTTCAGGCTTGGGCTGATAAGTGGCAGGTAACATTTGAACCACAGAAGTGCCAGGCAATGACTATCTCCAACAAGCAAGAGAAAACCACCGCCCCTTGACATTCAACGGCATTACCATCGCCGAATCCCCCATCATCAACATCCTGGGGGGGGTCACAATTGACCAGAAACTTAACTGGACCAGCCACATAAATACTGTGGCAACAAGAGCAGGTCAGAGGCTAGGTATTCTGCGGCGAGTGTCTCACCTCCCGACTCCCCAAAGCCTTTCCACCATCTACAAGGCACAAGTAAGAGTGTGATGGAATACTCGCCAAGGCTTCTTCGGCAGCACCTCCCAAACCCGCGACCTCTTCCACCTAGAAGGACAAGGGCAGCAGGTGCATGGAAACACCACCACCTCCCCAAGTTCCCCTCCAAGTCACACACCATCCTGACTTAGAAGTATATCGCTGATCCTTCATCGTCGCTGGGTCAAAATCCTGGAACTCCCTCCCTAACAGCACTGTGGGAGTACCCTCGCCACACGGGCTGTAGCAGTTCAAGAAGGCAGCTCACCACCACCTTCTCAAGGGCAGTTAGGGATGGGCAATAAATGCTGGCCTTGCCAGCGATGCCCACATCCCATAACAACAAATTTTAAAAACTCATTAGTATCTCTGTC
Source organism: Squalus acanthias (assembly GCA_030390025.1). NCBI lineage: Eukaryota > Metazoa > Chordata > Chondrichthyes > Squaliformes > Squalidae > Squalus > Squalus acanthias. The sequence goes on from CM059428.1 coordinate 98,406,015, forward strand.
AGTCATTGTTAAGCTGCAAGAAAATGCAATTGTTGAGTAACGACGACAAATTTCAGGACCTTAGAGTGAAGAGGATGGGGAGGTTGGAGATGAGATGGTAATGGGAGAGGACAAGGATTGAGGATAAACTTTTTAACGAGCAGGGTCATTATAGCAGTAATCTTTTACATCTCATAATGAAAGGATGACCACCGTAACAAACTCGCACTTCCTGTCAGGATCTTCGAAGAAAGTGGTGATGTTGATTCCAATTCGCTCCTGTCAAAAGAGATACTGATTCTCATCCTCTGGTATGTAAATGAACTTTGAAGTTGTCATCCAGAATTCTGGGGACATTAAGTTGGTTAAATGTAGATACGGTGATAAACAGCGTTTAGCCATACACCTAATATTTCTGAATGTAAGATTCAGTCACATTGTATTAATTTGCAGATTGTGATATTTAATCAAAAATTAAGTTTTCATTCTTGGGGCTTGTTTTTAAATATCTTGGTTAAGTGAACTTTCATATTGAAAGTTCTTTGTAAATTATATACAAAGAAATGGTGTAAAACATTCCACAAATTAGATTTAAAATCAAATCTAATCAGATTTAACATGTTCAAAAATTGTAGTATTGAATTATGAAAAACAGTAATTTTACATAAGCCTAGATATACTGGTTAAAACCTAAAGCATATTAAAGCTTTTGGGGTATAAATCAGCGATAGTGAATCGGAAGCCCGTTTTGCACTCCACCCAATTTTCTTAATATTTGCTGTCACCCGTTTTGTGCCAGCTCCCAAGACAAATTTATACCCTGTTGTGACTTGTTGCTTTGTCCTCTGTTAAAATAGCAGATAAAGGAATGTCAAACATGTTGGGAATTCATACACTAAAATTACAAACGGTAATTTCTAGGCGATAATGTTTAGAAACTAAAAAGACTGCGCAAATATTATGTCAATACCATGATAATTTGTTCCTCTCAAAGTACATATGAAAGAGTGCAATTATACTGCCATTTGTGTGTCGATGCAAGTGGTTTCAGGTGGACATTAGCACTAAAAGTGGGAGCATAGTTTCAATGCCTGATCCTAATGTAAGTTCCAAGGGCCCGAAAGCCAAGCTGTAGGAGACTCATTCTGGAGACTGTCTCACACAAATTTGAGATCAAACTTCTTTGCAGCACAACTGTAATCCAGTGCAAAGCTGCTTTATAAAATGCCCATGCTGTTTTTAGTGTATGGGAGCAGTTAAAAGGGAGGGCCTCCATTTTCCACTCCGTTTATGCCAATCTGATCACACTGTTGATGTCCAACATTTTCAATTATGAGTGTAACAAATTATTAAAATCTACTTAAGCTTTGTTATAAAACTCAGTCATGCTTGGAATCATCTGAATCAAATTGGCTGACTATTCAAAGCATCTCTTTCTTTATTCCAGTGGCATATCCTATCCCATAGTTCATTAGCAGCAAGCACATGATATTTGTCACAAAACAACACTGTAGAGAACATGCTGAAAAGTAAGAGTCTGGGCACTGAATCCACAAACTCCACCAGCAATGATTTTTGTATTGTGAATAATCCACAACATGTCAGCTGTGGCTCAGTTGGTAGCACTCTCGCCTCTGAGTCAGAAGGTTGTGGGTTCAAGACCCATTCTTGACCACAAAATCTAGGCTGACACTCCAGTGCAGTACTGAGGGAGTGCTGCACTGTCGGAGATGCCACCTTTCAGATGCGACATTAAACCGAGGCCCTGTCTTCCCTCTCAGGTGGACGTAAAAGATCCCATGGCACTATCTCGAAAAAGAGCAGCGGAGTTATCCCCGGTGTCCTGGCCAACATTTATCCCTCAACTGAAAGCACTAAAACAGATTATCTGGTTATTATTGCATTGCTGTTTGCGGGAGCTTGCTGTGCGCAAATTGGCTGCTGCGTTTCCTACGTTACAACATTGACTTCAAAAAGGTGAAAGTAGCACAAAATGGGCTCATAGCGAATAGGCAGCCTGTTTTATAACGCGCCCAATTATTTTTTCTATTGACTTCACACAGGGAGTAATAAGGTTAAATGATAATGAAGATGTTGATGTGGTAAAACAACTTAAGAAAAGACTGGTCTCTACATATGTCTAATCTTCCAGTTATAAGAGCATAAGAAATAGGAGCAGGAGTAGGCCATACGGCCCCTCGAGCCTGCTCTGTCATTTAATAAGATCATGGCTGATCATCGACCTCAACTCCACTTTCCCGCCCGATCTCCATATCCCTTGATTCCCCTAGAGTCCAAGGGCAAGAAATTTGGTGCATTTGCGCCTCCGGGGGGTGAGAAAGGGGTGCTAAGGACTTTCCGCCCGGGTACGGCGATGTTACCGCCGACCGCGAAATTTACCTGGCAGTTTGCGGCGGCGGTAACCCCTAGCGCCACGATCTCCTGCGCCCGGAGATCGTGACATCATCCGGCTGCGCAGTGCCCCAGTAGCGCCCCAGACCCGAAATTAATTTCCACCCCCTGCAGCATTGCTGGGCGAAAACATCGACAGCAGCAGGAGGCGTTGATCGGGAGGACCGGGCACTTTGGGGGCGATAATTAAAGGCGAGGTGGCCGAGGTAGGTGAAAAAAAATCTGAAATGCTCTTTCTGTTCTTTTTTCGTTCTTCGTCAGCCATCGATCAGCCCGGCACTCTGCTGCAGTGCATCGGGCTGATCGGGCCCGATCGCGGCTGCCGTCAGGGACGAGGTAAGTTTCCCTCTTGCAGAGCCTGCAGCGATGTCCCATCCCTTTAAGGGAGGGAAGGAGCCTTCTAATGTGGCAGCGTGCAGGGCCCATTGTTCAGTGCTGCACACCTACCGCCCCGCCTGCTGCCTGTTGCGCTCCAGGAATGAAGTGGAGCGTTTGATTTAGCACTCCACTTCCTTCCTGGAGCGCAAACCCCGAATTTTTTAATGAGAATCATTAGCGCCTGCCGCTAATTTTCTCAACTTTTAAAAGTTAGTGCCCCAAACGGGGCGATAATGAATTTCTTTTGAATTTCTCCCCCCCCAAAAATCTAACTCAGCTTTGAATATACTTCAGGATTCAGCATCCACAGCCCTCTGGGGCAGAGAATTCCAAAGATTCACAACCCTCTGAGTGAAGAAATTCCTCCTCATCTCGGTCTTAACTGGCCTACCTCTTATCCTTAGACTGTGCCCCCTAGTTCTAGACACTCCAGCCAAGTGAAACAGCCTCTCGGCATCTACCCTGTCAATCCCCTTCAGAATCTTGTATGTTTCAATGAGATCACCTCTCATTCTTCTAAACTCCAGAGAGTATCGGCCCATTCTACACAATCTCTCCTCATAGGACAGTCCTCTCATCCCAGGAATCAATCTAGTGAACCTTTGTTGCACTTCCTCCAAGGCAACTATATCTTTCCTTAGATAAGGAGACCAAAACTGTGCACAGTACTCCAGGTTTGGTCTCACCAAGGCCCTGTACAATTGTAGCAAGACTTCCTTTCTCTTATACTCCAATCCCCTTGCAATAAAGGCTAACATGCCATTTGCCTTCCTTATTACAGGAAACTTTTGTTTATCCAGCACCCAAATATCCGGAATTCTCGCTTAACCGGCAAAAATCATCCTCCGAAAACTCCTCTCAAATAACCGGCAATGTTGCCGAGTCGCAGTCAAGTCTCCGCGAACGCCGAGTACTCCGAAAACTCCTCTCAAATAACCGGCAATGTTGCCGATCCCGAGTCCGAGTCCGCGAACGCCGATTTAGTCAGTAGGGGTAGTTTTCAAAAGTGCCACTACTCGGCCTCCTGGCGCTGTCGGAAGTATACTGCACATTTCTTGATTTATTTATTTTTCTTTGTTAAAAATAGCCTCGGTAGATATAACTCTCCGTTATCCGGTACTTTCGATAAACCGGCACCACGCCGGTCCCGTCGGTGCCGGTTAATAAAGAGTTTCCTGTACTTGCTGTACCTGCATGCTAGCTTTCTGTGTTTCTTGCACAAGGACACCCAAATCTCTCTGAACACCAGCATTTAAAAGTTTCTCACCATTTAAAAAATATTCTGTTTTTCTATTCTTCCTACCAAAGTGAATAACCTCACATTTCCCTACATTATACTCCATCTGCCACCTTACTGCCCACTCACTTAGTCTATCTATATCCCTTTGCAGACTCTTTGGGATGGATTTTCCAAGCCCCGAGGAGGCGGGCATGGAGGCGGGATAGCCGCTAAAATTGGAGAAAGTGGGGGCGGATGGCAAACCTGCCTCCGTGCCCTTTTGCCAGGAGGTGGGAGGATGTGCAGCTTCGGGTCCCGTCTCCTGGCGGTGGGAAAGGCATTTATTCCCTTTAACTGCCTGTTAACAGCTAGTTAACAGGCAGAAAAAAGGATTAATGCCATTTTACCTTCACAGGTGAAGGCTTCCCGACCTCGGAGAACCCTGCCGGGGTGAAGGAGGTCAGCGGTGGTCAGAGGCACCTGGAAGTAAGGTGTAGAGGTGAGTGATGGGTGCAAGTGTGGAGTGGTAAGTATGTAAGGTGAGTGATAAGTTTAAAAAAAGTGTGCACTTACCTTGTTTTCTTTCTACAGCCTTTAGCCGCACTGGATGGGGAGAGCCGACATTCTCCTTGTCAATTTCACATAATGGCTGTTGGATCCTCCGATCCTACAGACATGTGAAATTTACAAAGTTGCAAGGTTTGATGAGTCCTCACCACAAAGACTCATCAAACTAAAGAGAATGTCAGTGTTTGACAGCTTCACAGAGCTGTCAAATGCTGTCATTTCTTATTTCAAGAAGTCTTGACAGACAGCACGTCTGACGTTGACGTGATCTGTCAGTGACTTCCTCCCTAATTGGCCTGCTAAGCCCGCAGGGTGGGCTTAACAAGCTCAATCAGGGGAAAATCCCTCTGATTGGTCAGGCGAGGATGGAGGCGGGACATTGACATGACAAGCAGCAGTCCCGCCTCCAACTCGCCTCCATTCACAAAATCCAGCCCACTGTGTTCTCCTCACAGCTTACTGTCCCACCTAGCTTTGTATCGTCAGCAAACTTGGATACATTACACTCAGTCCCTTCATCTAGGTCATTAATATAGATTGTAAATAGCTGAGGCCCCAGCACTGATCCTTTCGGCACCCCACTAGTTACAGCCTGCCAACCTGAAAAAGACCCGTTTATCCCTACTCTCTGTTTTCTGTCCGTTAACCAATCCTCTATCCATGCTACTATATTACCCCAACCCCATGAGCCCTTATCTTGTGTAATAACCTTTTATGTGGCACCGTATCAAATGCCTTTTGGAAATCCAAATATACTATATCCACTGGTTCCCCTTTATCTACCCTGCTAGTTACATCCTCAAAAACCACTAATATGTCAAACACAATTTTCCTTTCATAAAACCACATTGACTCTGCCTTATCATGTTATGATTTTCTAAGTGCCCTGATACCACTTCTTTAACAATGGATTCCAGCATTTTCCCGGCGACTGATGTCAGGCTAACTGGCCTGTAGTTACCTATTTTCTCTCTCCCTCCTTTCTTGAATAGTGGTGTTACATTTGCTACCTTCCAATCCGCTGGGTCCGTTCTGGAATCTAGGACATTTTGGAAGATCAAAACCAATGCATCCACTATCTCTGCAGTCACCTCTTTTAGAACCCTAAGATGTACGCCGTCAGGGCCAGGGGATTTGTCGGCTTTTAGTCCCATTAGTTTCTCTAGTACTTTTTCTCTACTCATATTAATTACGTTAAGTTCCTCACCCTCATTAGACCCTTGGTTCCCCACCATTTTTGATATGTTTTTTGTGTCTTCTACTGTGAAGACAGATACAAAATATTTGTTTAACGTTTCTGCCATTTCCTTATTCCCCATAATAATTTCTCCTGTCTCAGCCTCTAAGGGACCAACGTTTACTTTTGCTACTCTCTTGCTTTTTACATACTTGTAGAAATTCTTACAATCTGTTTTTATATTTGTTGCTAGTTTTCTCTCATTCTCCTTTTTTCCTTTTTATCAATTTTTTGGTCATCCTTTGCTGGTTTCTGAAACTCTTCCAATCCTCAAGTTTACTACTATTCTTCACAACATTATAAGCTTCTTCTTTCAATCTAATGCTATGCTTAACTTCTTTAGTTAGCCACGGATGGATCACTTTTCCCGTAGAGTTTTTGGTCTCAATGGAATGTATTTTTGTTAAGAATTATGAAATATTTCTTTAAATGCGAGCCACTGCTTATCTACCACCATACCTTTTAATCTATTTTTCCAGTCTACCGTAGTCAACTCACCCCTCATACCTATGTGATTGACTTTATTTAAGTTTAAGATTCTAGTTTCGGACTTAGACAAGTCACTGTCAAACTTAATGTGAAATTCTATCATATTATGATCACTCTGCCCTAGAGGATCCTTTACTATGAGATTTCTAATTAACCCTGTCTCATTACACAATACAAGATCTAAAATAGCTTGTTCCCTGATTGGTTCCATGATGTATTGTTCTCGGAAATTGTCTCGAATGCATTCCATGAACTCGTCCTCCAGAGTACCTTTGCCAATTTGATTTGTCCAGTCTGTATGAAGATTAAAGTCCCCCACGATTATTGCATTACCTTTGCTGCAAGCTCCTACTATTTCTTGATTAATATTCTGTCCAACAGTATAGCTACTGTTAGGGGGCTTATATACTACTCCCACCAGTGTTTTCTGCCCCTTGTTATTCCTTATCTCCACCCCTACTGATTCTACTTCCTGATCTTCTGAGCTGAGATCCTTTCTCTCTACTGTTCCTATGTCATCCTTTATTATCAGGGCTACCCCCCCTACTTTTCCATTCTGCCTGTCTTTTCGAAACCTCAAGTAACCTGGAACATTTAGTTCCCAACCTTGGTCACCTTGCAACCACAGGCTAGATTTTCTCAATGGGGAGCTTTTGGAGGCGGGACTCCCACTTGTCGGGTTTTAGTCCCGCCTCCATTGACTTGTGGGCAACCCACGCTATTTTCCCTTGATTGACCTTGTTAAGCCTGCCCAGCGAGCTTAGCAGGCCAATTAAGGGAAAGCCGGTTACTGGTGACGTTTCATCTGTCAAGAGCTTTTGACCTCTGCACACATGCACCCATCACTCACCTGCACACCGGATATCTCGGTCCCTCCGACCCCCGCAGACCAACGGCCCGCCTCGCTGACCCTGGTGAGGTTCGGAGCCGTCGGGAAACCCATACTTCAGGGCTGAAAATAGGGATTCTCAAAAAAACTGCCCGTTAACAGCCAGTTAATTGGCACTAATCCCCTTCCCGCCTCGAGGAGACGGGACCCAGCCCAGGTCAGGTACCCGCCTCCTGGGAAGATGGCATGGAGGTGGGTTGGGGGCGGGATGGGTACCCGCCCCCAGATTCTGCCATTTTCCCGGCAGTCCCGCCTCCAAACCTGCCTCCCCAGGGCTGGCAAAATCGCCCCCAATGTCTCTGTAATGGCTATTAGATCAAACCCATTTATCTCTATTTGTGCCACAAGTTCGTCTATCTTGTTACGAATGTTTCGTGCATTCAGATAAAGAGCCTTTAATTTAAATTTTTTACCATTATTCCCTGCTTTGACCTTATTCTCTGCTGCACTGCTACCGTTAAACTCTCTGTCCCTTCTTGTCACACTTTGCTTATTTTTACCCAAATCGCTACACTGCTCTATTGCCTTGACCTTTCTCTTTAGATTTCTAAATTTCCCTTCACCTGACCCCTCCCCTCACCTGCCTTTTTTAGTATAAAGCCCTATCTACAGCCCTAGTTACTCGATTCGCCAGGACGCTGGTCCCAGCCCGGTTTAAGTGGAGCCCGTCCCGATGGAACAGCTCCCTCTTTCCCCAGTACTGGTGCCAGTGCCCCATGAATTGAAACCCCTTCTTTCCACACCACTCTTTCAGCCACGCACTTAACTCTCTGATCTGCTTGACCCTATGCCAATTTGCGCGTGGCTCCGGTAGTCATCCAGAGATTATTACCCTTGAGGTTCTCCTTATTAATTTAGACCCTAGCTCCTCAAACTCCCTCAGCAGAACCTCATTCTTAGCTCTACCTATATCGTTGGTTCCTACATAGACCACGGCAACTGGATCCTCCCCCTCCAAGTTCTTCTCCAGCCACGAGTAGATATCTTAACCTTGGCACCAGGCAGGCAACACAGCCTTCGGGACTCTCTTTCGCGGCTGCAGAAAATAGTATCTATCCCCCTGACTATAGTGTCCCCTACCACTACCACATTCCTTCCTTCTCCCCCCACATGGATGGCCCCCTATACCTCGGTGCCGTGGTCAGTTTGCCCATCCTCCCTGCAGTCCTTTTCCTCATCCATACAGGTAGCAAGTACTTTGTACCTGTTGGACAAGGTCAAGGGCTGAGGCTCCTCCATCACTACATCCTGGGTCCCCATACCTTCCTGACTCGCAGTCACACCCTCCTGTCCCTGACCACTGATGAACTCTGAAGTACTAAACCTAAGGGGTGTGACTGCCTCCTGGAACAAAGTGTCCAGGTAACTCTCCCCCTCCCTGATGCTCCGCAATGTCTGCACCTCGTACTCCAGCTCAACAATACTGAGTCGAAATCTATTTCATTTCCTGCTTTTTTCCAGTTCTGACGAAAGGTCTTCGACCTGAAACGTTAACTCTGTTTCTTTCTCCACGGATGCTGCCTGGCCTGCTGAGTTTTTCCAGCGTTTTCTGTTGTTAATACTGAGTCGAAGTTCCTCGAGCTGCAGACACTTACTGCAGATGTGGTTGGTCGGGATCGCGATGCTCTCCACAAACTCCGACATGCTGCAATTATGACGCACTACCTGCCCTGTCATCTCTAACCTTGTTTTATTTATTAATTCATTTGTTAAAGCTTTTATTCAGTCGATATTATAGTTTATTGTTTGATTATTTTAGCTAGTACTAGCAAGTTACAGTTTCTCAGCTCTTAATTTAACCCCCTTCCCTAACTTAGAGAGCAAAAAAAAGCTGTAATACTCACCAACCAATCACTTACCCTCTCTCCTGTGACGTCACTCTTTGATTTTTGTTGTTGTTTTTGAATCGGAGCCTTGCCGCTGCCACTGCTTTAATTCAGGTCCGCTCTCAGGCCGCTCTTTATCCTCTCGCCGCTGCCACTGCTTTAATTCCGGTCCGCTCTCAGGCCGCTCTTTATCCTCTCGCCGCTGCCACTGCTTTAATTCCGGTCCGCTCTCAGGCCGCTCTTTATCCTCTCGCCGCTGCCACTGCTTTAATTCCGGTCCGCTATCGGGCCGCTCTTTATCCTCTCGCCGCTGCCACTGCTTTAATCTTTATATTAAAGACTTCATTGTCTGTAAAGCGCTTTGGGACGTCCTGAGGTTATGAAAGGCCATATAAATGCAAGTCTTTCTTTCTTCATGATGGTGCATTGGATCTGAAGTCCAGTAAGCAGCTTTGTCTAACTGGAGCTGATACAAATTTGTACATTATAGCTGTTCATGAAGTTTTATGGAGCATAGCTGTGTGGATACTTCTGCCATAATGTCAAACCTACTTGGGCATGCTGCCTGACTGCACAGCAGATCTCCATAAACTGTGCACTTACATAGATTAAAACTCCTCATTATAACAAAACTTATGGAGATGTGCCAGAAATTTACCGTATGTTAGAAAAAAAAGTCACTTGTGATTTGTAGTGTGAAACCCTGTAGGCCCTCAATGAATATATATTTTCTGTGCCTGTCAACACTGTTTACTCACTAGCTGTGGTTTATCTGAGTTGACACAGACTGTTCTACTGCTATGACATATCTTCCATTGAGTTGCATACAGTATTATTCATTGTGTTGTCCCTGCTAGGAGATCTTTGTTTACTTGGAAGATATTTTTAACATAGAGAAGTTACTTTGAGGCAAAAAGAAACAACTGGCTAGAAATTATTTATAGCCCAGGAATGGGCGGTATCTTTAGAAAAGTATGAGTATTAGCGCCAGGCGCTAATGCTTTAAACTGCATACAAAATTCATTCTCACTACTCAAAGAAACGATTGGGGCGCTAAATCAGGTCTTAAAGGCCGAGCTCAATGGTGTTACACTCAAAGGGTGGACCAATATCGGGTGCAGTCCAATCTCAACTCATCATTGCCACAGACTTTTCCCAGTACTTAAAGGGGAGGTTCATTGATACTGCAGCACCTCATTCTCAGCATTGCTGCCTGTGCAGCTGCCTCAGCAAGGAGAAGCACAACAAGGAGAAGGAGCCAGAGGACTGAAGCAGGTGTGCACATGGCAGATCCACCTCAGGCAGGTGGTCAGGGTGATTGAATGCTTCAACAAATGCTACATACCACCATCTGTACCACAAGCTTCACACACTGCCCAAAGCACTACACCCCCAGTACTCACCCACCAACACTCACACCCACATCTCACACTTTGCACATAATGACAGCTATTCAACTATGACAGGCACAAGGGTCATTAGTTATTAGAATGAATGTGATATGTGTGATAAGTTTATGCATAAATTTATTAATGGAGTTTGCAATATTTTGTGGCCTCTCTCATTTCACCTTTGCACCCAGGAAGACACTGTGATATGGCATGACACACGGATAGTATAATGGGCATGTGGTGAGCAAAAGGGATCTGGGGTTTAAGCCATCCTGGTGAGAGCCCTGATGTCCCTCCTCATCCCTCTGTGCACATGTTCCCGTATTTCTGGCTGCCTACGTTCCCTGCGCCGTAGCTCCTGGGGGGCGAGGTGGCATGCCAGTGCAGCCCCCATTAATGTTGCCAAGTGTATCAGTTTGAATCTTTGAACAATCAATGTAGGCACTTTGCACTTGCCAAAACACTGCTGATAAAAAGGAACGTTGAAATTACTCATACAAAGTGATCCACTAGCTGAAACTAACAAGAAACCACTGAAACTAACCTGCTCTGACAGCTGCGAGTGAGTAATGCGGATGCCTTTAACTAAAGTCCCTGGAGCCAGCGTCCTGCAGCTGTGCGCCTCCTCTCCCTGTCGCTGTCTGGTTGAAGCGCAAAGGTAGGTGGCGAAAATCAATTTCGCAGATCGGGCGGCCAGTGAGCGTTGGACGCTCACTAATGTCACAATCTGCCTGGTGTTGAAGTCCCTGGCGGTACCTCGTACCGGCGGCGCAACGGGGGGACCGGATTTGCCATGCGGCGCTGGATTTGCCTCGCCTCTCCCAGGCGCTACTGCATCAGCGCCCCATTAGCGCCAGCTGCTGGCACTAGTTAGAGGCGCTAACATACTGAATTTTTCCCCCAACTTCGTTAATATAACTGGAAGATTAGACGTATGCAGAGACCAGTCCTTTCTTGTTTTACCACATCAGCATCTTCATTAATATTCAACCTTATTACTCCCTGTGGAGTAGGGGGCGAAATTGGTCTTCTCCAGTAGTACGAAACGGGTTCCTAGTAAAGCAGCAGCCTGTTTTACACCATGCCTGATTTTCTTTTCTATTGAAGTCAATAGAAAAGATAATCGGACGCGTTGTAAAACAGGTTGCCTATTCGCTATGATCCCGTTTTGTGCTACTGGCGAAAGACCAATTTCACCTTGGCCTTCTTAGTCATGGAGAAGATTGAAACGTGGGTGAGGATCTTCAACACAGTTTGTTGGGTCGCAAGAATGCTAATGTTGATTGATGAGAATAGGTGTGATTAGCATGTGAAACTGTGTGCAGGTGAGGATGTGACATTCTCATTAAGTTGTAATTTGTCGCTAGGAGGAGATTATGGAAGTTGAAACTTGAGGTCATGAAGGATTAGGCTTTTGGCAGAGGTGAATGATCATGGAGGCTGAAGAAAGCAGTCTTGGTAATAGAATAGATGTGACAAAGGAAACTAAGTTTGGGGTTGAGCAGTACACCTCAAGGCTTTGCCCCTTCATACTTAGCTTTAGGTGGCAACCGGGAAGTCAAGGCTAGATCTGTAATTGCTGGCAAGAACTTTGTTTTTGTCAACATTAGCTGTGTCTATACTTTGAAAAGTAATTTGTTGGCTGTGAAGCACTTTGAGATGTCCTGAAGGTGTGAAAGACACTTTATAAAGGCAAGCTCTTTTTTTTTTCTTTCATATGTAGTGTTTTTCTAACTGACTTCTAACAGGCATGGGGCCTGGATATCTATGCCCATCCTCTTGAAAGGTTTGTTAATCATGCACAGAGATTGCAATGGTATTTTGTTGCAATCCCTCAGTTTGCCTACATGCTGACATTGGTTACATGTCTTCCAGACTCAGTTACTCCAATGCACACCTTGCGGCCTCCCGGCCTCCATCCACCGTAAGCTCCAGCTTGTCCAAAACTTTGCGGCTTGTATTCTGTCTCACGCCACATCCCACTTGGCCAACCTACGTTGGCTCTCAATGCTTAAATTTAAAATTTTTGTCCTTGAATTTAAATCTTTCCATGGCCGCCTCCCCTTCCGACCCCAGCATTACAAATTTTCCATGCATCTAACTCTGGCGTCTTTGCACTCTCCTTACCTTTACTCTCGCTATTGGTGGCCAAGCATTTGGGCTTCTAGGTCCCATTCTGGAATTCTTTCCCAGAATCTCTCCACCTTTCAAACTCCTTCCCCTTTAATACTCTCCTTAAAACCCATCTTTTTGGCTAATTTTCTTATTAATCTTTTCCTCAGATTTCTGTGAAGCATATTGGAATGTTTTCTATGTTAAAAGTGCTATTTAAATGCAGGTTGTTGTTGTTGAGCTTTGCAAGTTCCTCATAATAGAAAATAGTAAATAGTTCACAATCTTCTGCTAAACTACACTACATATGCAGAAGGTATTTTTTTAATCAATTATAGAAGCTATCTAGCTTAACTAATTCTCTTCAGAAGCTCCAAGTTGATTTGATGAGAAGACTCCATATAGACACTCTGGGGGGAATTTTAATGTGGAAGGCGGGTTAGGGGTGGGGCGGCTCCGAGGTGGTTGGGAAACCCAGGGGAGGGAAGACTGGATCGTGTTTGGACTCCGGAGGATCGGGGTGGGGGGAGGGGGATGGTGGCGTGGGGTAGGAGAGAGGATTGGGGCCGGAGCATCAGGGTGGCGGGGAGGGGGCGGGGGCTGGGGGGCAAAGAAGCAGGGGTCGGGGCTGGAAGATGAATCAAAACAGAATGATTTGTGCTGAAGATCTCGCTGGTCTATGAGCTTAATTGCACCAAAACCTGGGACCAGTCAACAGTTAACCCCTTTCTCATCCACAGATGCAAAGTTGCCAGATGCCAAGGGGGCAGGGGCTTCAGCAGAAGAAGGGAGAAAAAGTGGAGAACTGGGGAAAAATAGAGAGAATGCGAGATAATAGGAGGTTACCCAAAAATAGTTTGGGGAGGGGAGGGCTCTCTGGTCTGAATTCAGCACCAATTGGTACTAAAAGGGAGATTTTCTGTTTTGGGAAATTTCACTTCCCTAGCCTGTAATTTTCTGTCCATTAAATTAAGCAAAAATCTCCCCTTCAATTCAGAGAGAAGGGAAAATAGAATGTGCATATGTCACACTGGTGAAGTAAGGAGCATTCTTCCAAGGTTCAAGGTTAATGTAAACCTGTGTTTGGGAGCAAGATGAAGATTCAAAAAAGGCAACCAAGGTTTTCAAAGGCAACTCTTTGATAAGTTTATTGATGCGGTTCTAGCCAATCAAAGCGTTGGGTTTAATCTCCCTCTGATCTGCTGTGCCACTGTGCATTGCTGTAGTGTAAGACATAATGCGCACAGAATGGCAGACAAGGGAATCTCATTGATACGATAGCAAAATACTGCAGATGCTGGAAATCCGAAATAACAACAGAAAACGCTGGAAAAACTCAGCAGGCCAGGCAGCATCCGTGGAGAGAGAAAGAGAGTTGACGTTTCAGGCATGAGTCTAATCCCAATATATAACGGCAATGCACAGCGCCAAATCAATTCATTTCTAACTCAGTCTCATTAAAGGAGGTATATTGAATTGCACTGCTGGCTTAAATTTCAGAAAAGCTACAGCAAACGTAGAAGTAAAGAGGAATCGGGTGGGGGCCTGGGGGTGGTTGGGGGTCGGGGGAGGATCGGGTGGGGGGGAAGAGAGGATTGGGGTCGGAGCAAGTGAGGAGGGGAGGGAGAGAAGATCGGGGTCGGAGGATCGGGGGGAGGGAGAGAAGCAACGATCGGGGCCAGAGCATGGGTTGGGGGAGGGGGCGTGGAAGAATAGGGGCCAGCCTGAGGAGCATCGGTGGGGGGGAGAGAGGAACGGAGCCGGACTGAGGATCATCAGTGGGGGCGAGAGAGGAACGGGGCTGGACTGAGGATCATCAGTGGGGGCGAGAGAGGAACGGGGCTGAGGATCATTGCTGGGGGCGAGAGAGGAGCGGGGCTGGACTGAGGATCATTGCTGGGGGCGAGAGAGGAGCGGGGCTGGACTGAGGATCATTGCTGGGGGGGAGAGAGGAGCGGGGCTGGACTGAGGATCATTGCTGGGGGGGAGAGAGGAGCGGGGCTGGACTGAGGATCATTGCTGGGGGGGAGAGAGGAGCGGGGCTGGACTGAGGAAGGATCATCACTGGGGGCGAGAGAGGAGTGGGGCTGGACTGAGGATCATTGCTGGGGGGGAGAGAGGAGCGGGGCTGGACTGAGAATCATTGCTGGGGGGGAGAGAGGAGCGGGGCTGGACTGAGGAAGGATCATCGCTGGGGGGGAGAGAGGAGCGGGGCTGGACTGAGGAAGGATCATCGCTGGGGGGGAGAGAGGAACGGAGCCGGACTGAGGATCATCGCTGGGGGGGAGAGAGGAACGGGGCCGGACTGAGGATCATCGGTGGGGGGGCGAGAGGAACGGGGCTGGACTGAGGATCATCGGTGGGGGGGAGAGAGGAGCGGGGCTGGACTGAGGATCATCGCTGGGGGGGAGAGAGGAGCGGGGCCGGACTGAGGATCATCGGTGGGGGGGAGAGAGGAGCGGGGCCGGACTGAGGATCATCGGTGGGGGGGAGAGAGGAACGGGGCCGGACTGAAGATCATCGGTGGGGGGGAGAGAGGAACGGGGCTGGACTGAGGATCATCGGTGGGGTGGGGGTGGGGGGCAGTCCGGGAAGGTGGTAGGAGGCCTCATGGAGGGGTCTCTGATCATGGGGGGTGGGTTAGGCAGGGACCCTGGATCCAGGAGGCAGGTGTAAAGGGACTTACCTCCTGGATGCAGCAGTCCTCACCTTGCTGTAGCTGGCGAGTTTTACAAAGTGTGCAAAACCCGACCAGCTACAGTTAAACACAAAATGGAGGTTAAAGAAGAGGCTTCCAGCCTCATTATAATATTTAAATAGGCTGCCCGCCTCCGTTAAAACCAGAAGTAGGCGGCTTCAGATCGGGATTCCGATTTTTAACACTTTAACAACCCCCATGCCACCAACACACCTGTTTTTTTTAGGTTAAAATTGCCCCCCTCTGTGTGGAACTTTTCAAGGTCATGTGCCACTGGTGGGGCCTTGCACAAAGAGGGCAGTATATCAGAGAATTCTGGATATATTGGCTGTGATTTTCCATCCATTAATGTGACTGGGGCTTTGTGAATTAAAGTAACGGTCTGTTAAATTCAAAAAGGGATGATAGATTGGCCCCTCCCTTGGGGACTTGTTTTTCAGACGAACTGACTGATTATTGCAAGAAAATATAGCAAAAGGAGCTGGAATACTTTTATGTAGTGAAACTGGTTTTTAACTTGGGTATAGCGACAAAATTAAAGAAGATAATATCAAGCTAAATATTAGACAAAAAATGTAATTTTTGTCACAGTGGGTTTAAAAATATATTTGTTGTTAAGCTTGATGATCTGCTTTATTATCCCAAAAATCAAAGCCCATTTGAAGCTGGAAATCAGAACATAATTGCCTGGAATTTCTGTAGAGGTTGTCTGGCAGAAGATCAGAAAAACGCCCAGAGAAATTACATAAATAGCTTAAAGCAGGTGTTTTTGCCGTTTCTCTAGGGTTTCTGCTGATCCTCTGCCAAAGTTACAGTGGGCAATCGAGAAACCCATGGAAATTCTCCCCAATGGCACTGCTGCAGGAGAAGCATTAATAATCAAAGTATTACAACGTTGTTTTTGTATAACTTGTTTAATTGCTTTATTATGCAGAAACCATACGAAAGTGAATGTGACCTTCCAGCACACTCCTTCGCCTAATTTTTTCTTTGGAATTGACATGGAGAGAAGATTGTCAGAATCGGGGTGGTTCCTCTATCCAACATTTAATTTTGTTGTCTGGCAAGCTGAATGGTAAGGAACCACTAAATATTAAACAGATCTCCTTTTCATCATTTTGGTTGGAAACTTCAAAAGAAATGTTATAGTTTTAAAAATAACAATTTTCAAAGTCAGTTTTTGTGGCTTAAATTTACATTGTTATGCTCTGTTTAATTTTGCTTCCAAACAAATCTGCCTTTTAATTTCAGGAAGTCTAGGAAGCAGGACCATCAGAAAAAATAATATTCTAATAAAATTAACTTACCTTTCTCGATATTGAAGAATAAATTTATCTTTTTTTTTGCCTTTGAGGAGGGACCCTGACGTTAATTCATTCTTTTGTTGTCCTTTCAATATTGCACTGTGCATAATCCCTAAAGGCAGATGGCCACCTGCTTCCAGAATCCCACTGTAAAACTTGGTAAGAGGAAATACGGGAGTGACTTGGTGAGATTATTAACAAAAGTAAAAGTGCACGGAACCTTGTGACATGGGTTGGTTATTAGTTGGGAGATAGGAGACAGAGAGTAGGGACAAAGGGAATGTACTCTGACTGGCGGAATGTGACAAGTGGTGTTCCCCAGGGATCTGTACTGGGGCCTCAGCTTTTCACCATATGTATCAATAACTTGGATGAAGGCCTAGAGAGTTGTATATCCAAGTTTTAAGAGACACTAAGTTAAGAGGCACAGTAAGTTGTGTAGATAGGAGCAGAATGTTGCATAGGGGCATAGACCCATGAAATGCATAAAATTCTTAGAGGGCTTGGCAGGGTAGTGAGTGGGCAAAACTATGGCAGATGGAGTTCAATGTGGGGAAGTGTGAGGACATCCACTTTGGATTCAAGAATAACAAATTGGAATATTTTCTTTATGGCTAGGAGCTGTGGAAGAGTGTATGAGGCTGCTGACTGGCAGTCATTTTCTAAAGATCATACGTGAGACCCGATTTTAACCCAGAGCGGGAATTGGGTGGATGGGGAGGCAGGGTGAGTGCGAAACCCCCTTGATTTCAGCAACACGAGGCCCGGGTGATTTTAACTCCTGGGCCTGATGTGCATGCTCCCAGTAAGCTGCCCACCCGATCAGGAGGGATGTGGCAGCTGGCCGGCGAGCAGGAGCATTATACT
The DNA here is from genome assembly GCA_030390025.1 of Squalus acanthias. Taxonomy (NCBI): domain Eukaryota; kingdom Metazoa; phylum Chordata; class Chondrichthyes; order Squaliformes; family Squalidae; genus Squalus; species Squalus acanthias. The sequence continues at coordinate 98,423,383 of CM059428.1, forward strand.
GGGCAGCCTGAGGCCGCTAGCCAGGACAAAAGGAACAGTTGCCAGCACTCGGGTAAGTTGTGGGGAGGGGTTTTTGGGATGGTCTTGGGGCAGGGGAGGCCAACACATTCCTTGTGGGACTTGGAGGTGCAATTTTGCACCTCCTGACACCACAAGGAAAGCAAAAAAATTATCTGTTTGGGCCTTTTCTGGCCCTGGATCCTCTTCCCGCTATCTTCACATGGCAGGAAAGTCACAAAGACTTCCCGCTCTGGCCACCAGTTAAAATAAACCTGATTTCTATCTTTAAAGAAGGGCCCTGTTGACTTCAGGTGGATGTCTTTGCCGCTTGCTCAGAAGAACAGGTTAAAATTCCAGCCAGCGTGAACAGAGCGGGACATCAGTGGGTAAGTCACCCAGCTGATTTTAACTGCTCACCCACCCGCCCGGTTTCCACTGAAGTGGGTAGGTTAAAATTGCCTCTGTGGTCCCTGGATGGGGGATGGAAAAAGAAGCAGAAATTCTTTTCTCTTGCTTTCCCTATGATAAATCATAATTAAACTATATTCCCCAAACAGCACATAGCCTTTACAATTAAATGGGTACAGAAATTCTTTGATCACTTGCATGGTTTTCTTCGACAATGGAAATCCCAAATGTAATGCATTTATGTGAATTATTTGCCTGCGAGTAGATTTTTACAGGAATTCCAGGAAATATGGGCATACTCATGGCTATCTATTTTCTGGAAGTGTTTTCTGTTTTTCAGTAACATATATATGTAGATATCAAGCATTTCCATAACTTTCTACAGGAGGTATATACATTTTAACAGTATAAAATAGAATTTGCAAAAACTTGATAATCAGCATGCCAACTGAATTTAGTAATTGTTTGCTTTTTCCACAAGGTTTAATTACATGAACAATTTGGAAATAAAGCTTCAGAGGCCAGCTACCATAATAAATGTGTTTAATGACACTGTAATGCATGGGGACAAGGGAGCTCAAGCAATTATTCAACTTCCAGAAGGTAATGCAATTCATATTTTCCACAGCCATTTTTCTATGATGCCAACTATAGCAATACTTTCACTGACTAGATATACCTCTAATTCCAAATAATATTCCTTGCGCTGTTTCTAGTAGATTAATAACATGTAAGGATTAATTTTCTGACGTTCCACTCTTAGCAAGGACATACTAGCTAATTAAGACTGCCCTTCCTATATAAACAGACCTCTCAGTCACTGGAAACAGCCCGTTTCTACCTACGGTGTCCTATCCCTTTATATTTTTAAACACCTCTATCAAATCACTTTGTAATATCCTCTGTTCCAAAGAAAGCATTCCCAATTTTTCAAGAATTCCTTTGTACTTGTATTGCCTTATACCAGGCAGCATCCTAGGGAATCTGTCAAGTATCCAGTCCTGGATGAGCCTCCAATGAAACAGTGGAAAGACAGAAGCCATCGTCTTCATCCCCGCCACAAACGCCTTTCCTTGGGTGAATCACAATACATCTTCCTTGCTTATGACAGCAGTGAGATTTAAATAACATTTTATTTGATGTGATATAAAACTACATTCATCAATCAGTTATGTTGGCATGTAAATTTGCGGTCATAATTTTAGACAATGCTATGTTAATTGACTACTTCAAAAAAGCTGGATAAATAATCATTTAAGAATAGGATTGAGGATTATAATAAGGACAAAGATAATCACATTTCTGTAGAGCACAATAGTTCTTGTGTGGTGGGGACCATGGGTGACTCATTTGTGAAGTACAACTTGTCAGAGTTGAATACTGTGCGCTGTAGAAATTAATATTCTGGAGTTTTGCTTGATAAACTTCAGACGGTCAAGGAGAAATTTCACAGAATTGTATTGTTTTCACAGGATGCTTGGTCACATCCTCCAGGAGATTAGATGCATAGGGTAGAATACATGATGGGGCAAATTGGGCACATTTGTGTAGGAAATGGACTTGGTGGGGTGATGACCATTTCACATTTCATACTTTATGTGGCATGTTTAAAGAAGGACACGAAGCAAAGGTGGGCAATGGTTACATGGAGGAAGGGTGGCCCCTTGGCAAAAATGGAATAGGGAAAGGATTTATATGATTATTAAAAGTTTCCAGTCAATATAAAGCTGCAAGGATAATTAAGTACATGGCTACATATGAAAGGAATTTGACTGAATTGATTCAAATTATTTAATCTAGATCATCGGTGATACCATATTTGGAATATTAGTAGTAATTTTGAGCATCCTGGTTTTGAAAGGACTTCGGGTTGTTGGAGAAGAGTGACAGTTTGGGATCAACTCATTTTTGTTGGGACACAGAGGCTGGAATTTTCACAGTGCAGAGCGTGCAGGTTTGGGAACAGTTCGTCAGTTAAAAGCCCTGAAATTGACCGTGTCAGGATCCCGCCGACTTCCGCATTTAACTGGTGCGCGTTTCGAAGCGCGCCAGGGATCTGCTCAGGAGAGGCAGGCGACCTCATTGAGGTAGTTAACTGCTCGTTGAGAGACCTGTAACAGCGTTTTTAACGTGAGGTTTCAACTTTAACTGGTTGCGCACGAGATTCACAAACCTCGGGAAGCTCGCCTGTGAAGGGAAGGCGTTAGCTCAGTGGCCATTGTGCTACTTCATTAAGTGACAGCTGGATAAAGCAGATAAATACACACAGCCTACACCTGCTTCCTTGCCTAAGGGAAAGGCTCTTGCTGACACCATTTTGTGCAGAGATTTTGCTTTCAGGAGTTTGCAGGTGATTTCTGCAACCTCGGAAGCCACTCGCACCACATTTTAAGTCACTCTCACTACATTGGAGGATTGTGCCTCTGATCTCCACTTTACCTGCCATCTATCTGATCAGCATGGTTGCCGCTTACGCTGACTCACCTTGGACCTCAGATTTGAACCAAGATGAGCCCCAGCACCAACAACACCAGCCACACCATAAATACTGTGGCAACAAGAGCAGGTCAGAGGCTAGGTATTCTGCGGCGAGTGTCTCACCTCCTGACTCTCCAAAGCCATTCCACCATCTACAAGGCACAAGTAAGGAGTGTGATGGAATACTCTCCACTTGCCTGGATGAGTGCAGCTCCAACAACACTCAAGAAGATCGACACCATCCAGGTCAAAGCAGCTCGCTTGATTTGCACCCCATCTACCACATTAAACATTCACTCCCTCCACCACCAGCAGCAGCAACCACAACAGCAGCCTTCTACTCACCGACCACAGGAGAGAGGGGGTCAGCACAGGGCTGCACCGCTCCAGAGACGATACCCCCAGCACAGGGCATACAGGCAGAGGATGTGCTTCCTGGACATGACTGAACAGCAGTGCTTCAGGAGGCTCAGACTATCGCGCCAGGTCGTGGCAGACATTTGTAGCTTGCTCGAAGAAGACCTGCTGCCCAGAGGACCTGACGGATGTGCCTTACCACCGCCCTCAACTTCTTTGCCTCAGGCTCCTTCCAGGGATCTGCAGCAGACATTTGCAGGTTCTCGCAGTCGGCCGGCCATAACTGCATCACCCAGGTGACCGTTGCCATGTTTCACAAGTCAGCCAATTATGTAAACTTTCCCACTGATGAAGCCAATGTTACTGAGTGGGTGCTCAGCTTTGCAGCTCTGGTTGGCTTCCCACAGGTGCAGGGCATCATTGACTGCACACATGTGACCGTTAAGGCACCCCATCATCACCCAGGAGTGTTTATAACCGCAAGGGCTTCCACTCTCAATGTGCAGCTCGTCTGCAACCATAAAAAGATCATCATGCATGTGTGTGCCAGATTCCCAGGGAGCTGTCATGACTCTTTCATCCTGCGCCAGTCCACTCTCCATCCGCTCTTCGCACCTCCAAACAGACTTACCGGCTGGCTGCTAGGAGACAAGGACTATCCACTGAAGATGTGGCTGATGACATCCTTGAGGCGGCCAAGCAATGATGCCGAGGAGCACTATAATGAAAGCCACATGCTCACCAGATGTGTCATAGAGCAACAATCGGCATGCTGAAGTTGCGCTTCAGATGCCTTGACAGATCTGGAGGAGCCCTTCAGTACGCACCAGCCAGGGTCTCCAGAATCATCGTCGTATGCTGTGTGCTGCACAATACAGCACAGCAGCAAGTATTGGAGCTGCAGGAGGAGCAAGGTGCAGAGCATGCAGCCTCTTCGGAGGAGGAGGAGGAGGAACAGGTGGAACAGGAAGAGGAGGAGGAACCTGAGGTAGAGATGGCACCAGCAACGGCGCACATTGCTGCCCAGGAGGCCAGGATGGCCTCATAATGGCTTGATTTACTTAAGTTGCACCAGTGCACCCATATGGCTCCCAGATGCGGTACCAACTTCCCCCCCCCCCCACCCCACCAACACTTAAAAAGCAGTCCTAAAATGATAAAACCATTCCTGTCAACCAAACCCCCATTGCTCGAGGTTAAGTAATGTCTCACCATTCACTCCAAGTGACAAAACCACTTCCCAGGTAGCAGGCAAAAATGGACAAGACGGAAAAGTAGTGCAACGAAATAAATTTATGTGCATCATAAATAGAACTGAAACTTAACACTAAAATTTTGGCAAACATCCATGTGGATACCCTTGTGCATCTACGATTGTGTCTTTTTTCTTTTCCGAGTGCTTCTACGAGGTGTAACCCCTGTGGCTTCAGCAGAGGTAGAGGTAGGCTGCTCACGTCCTTGCTGTAACTGCATCGACACGTTTGGCAGACGTCCTTTGGGTTTTGGAGCCTGTGAGGGCTCCGCCAAAGACAGCTCCTCCTGCAACTGTGCAGGGGCAGACTCGGCCATCGCGATCTGAGGAAGCATGTGGGGCTCTGACTGAGGGGGAGGCAACAGGGGAGAAGTGGGAGTGCTTTGAGAAGAGCCCCCACTTCCATGTCCCCTCTCACCATCATCCCTCTCATGGGCCACCCGCACTTCCCTGCTAGCAAGGAGCTGGAGAGCACCTTGCTACACATCAGTGAGGCCATGAAGGCCCAAGTCTATGTTGGTATCCTTCCTCGAGATGAGGTCAATGAGAGTCTTCAATATGTTGTTCACAGCAAGCATGTTCTCATTGGACTGGCGCATTAGCTGCTCCATGCAGGTGGCCATCCTTTCCATGGAACAGCACATCATCGCCAGCGTCTACGACATGGTGCTACTCATGTTGGAGGTGGACTCCTGCATTCTCTGTACATTCGCACACATCGCAGCTGGAAAAGCTGCCACAGCCTCGCGCATTTGTTGCTGCTCCTCCAGGATCGCCCTCTTTGTCGACGGCGCCCGAGGTTCAGCATCTGCATGCAGCTGAGCAGAGCTTTGCGTGTCCTGCGCCCTCTGACGAAGACTCTCCACTGCTGCCCCTGTCTCCACCGTCTGCTCTTGCTCACTTGTGATGTGTGAGACACCAGGTGACAACACTACTCTGTGTCTCGCAGGATCCACCGAGGTGCATGTATCTGTGCTGGTGCTGGGTGCGCATGGGTCTGGTGAGGTGCACCCTCAGAGAGTGGAGCTTCCTCTGAGGAGTCGTCTTCCTCCTCCGTCTGGACAGTGGGAGTGGGGGAGAGGGCCCTTGATGGACCTGTGGGAGAGTAACTCTTATGATAAGAATGTGTTACGTTAACATTATGCACATGATGATATTTCACTGGCTGCTGACATCAGTCACCATGAGTGACTGTTGTATGCCATGTGGGATATTTAATTCTGTCACCAGGTTGCTGGGAGGTCCCCCTCTCTCCTCTCCCATCGCCAGCAGCTCTGTCACGCCACTTATTTCGAGAGCCTCCTCTGCTGGCGTCAAATTTGTATATACAGGAAACTCTTTATTAACCGGCACCCAAATATCCGGAAATCTCTCTTAACCGGCAAAATTCTTGAGTAGGTAACCGGGGTTTTCCTTCATCTCTCGTTTAAAATTAACTTAAAAACCCCCCCCCGAGGCGTTTGCCTTGTATCGGAGCGTGTAAATTGGGAGGAGAATGTGCAGCCCGGGTAGGCAGCGGACACGACAGATGGTCAGCTGGCGGTCCCCGGGGAAACGGAGCGCCGAATGCAGGTGCATGTCAATGTGTACGGGGCTCTCGTACATTGGGAGATATAACTCTCCGTTATCCGGACTTTTTGATTAACCGGCACCACGCCGGTCCCGTCGGTGCCAGTTAATAAAGAGTTTCCTGTATTGGAGGGCCACCTCCGGTTCTCTCTTTCTCTCCTGTTCTGCGTTCTCTTCTCCTGCAAGGAGGGAAAGAAGAGAACTTTGAATGAGAGTGATAGAATGAGTGTAAGGAATGTTTGGGCTCCATCTGTAGAGGGTGACTATGAGGGAGTGGCGTGACATTGCCAAATGGCCTCCTTCTGTGGTGTTACTTTCTATGATTGCATGAGGGTGAGTGTCAGTGGTGGTTAGTCAGATGGGGATGTGAGTAGGTGCCAAGACAGTGAGGGATGGGTGCACCTGCAAGGTAGGTTGGTGTGAGGAGTGATGTGCAGGAGTAGGCTTGGGAAGACAGAGTGAGGGGGTTGGCGTGACATGTACGTCAGGATGTAGTTGAATGTGGCATTGTACTCCCTTTTCTGACCTCATGAGATCATTAAATCTCTTCCGGCATTGAATCCAGGAGCGGCTGACAACACTCCTGCTGCTCACTTCTTGGGCGATCTCCAGCCATTCCCTCTTAGTTTCTCTGGCTGCTCTTTTCCTGCTGCTGCCAGGGAATAGGGACCTCCCTGCGTGCTCTGATTCCCTGGAACCCGACTTCCAGGGAGGCATCGGAGAACCTAGGCGCAGCCTTCTGTCGCTGTGACTCCATCCTTGCTTGCACCCACACAAATCTCTTCGAAATATAGCAATAGCCACCTTTCCCAACCACCTGTATGCCTCCTCAACAACAACAACAACAACTTGTATTTATATAGCACCTTTAACGTAGTAAAATGTCCCAAGGAGCTTCACAGGAGTATTATAAGACAAAAATTTGACAACCGAGCCACATAAGGAGCAATTAGGGCAAATGACCAAAAGCTTGGTCAAAGAGTTAGATTTTAAACAACGTCTTAAAGGAGGAAATCGAGGTACGCGGCCAGCACGCACCCGCCCGACCCTAAGGTAAAAATTCCGGGCAGAATATTTGTATGGGGATAGGGTATGAGTCATCGAGTTACATCAAGGCTACAGCACAGAAACAGGCTATTCGGCCCAACTAATCTATGCCGGTGTTTATTCTCCACACGAGCCTCCTCCCACCCATCTTCATCTAATCCTATCAGCATGCACTTCTATTCCTTTCTCCCTCATGTGCTTATGTAGCTTCCCCTTAAATGCATCTATGCTGTTTGCCTCAACTACTCCTCGTGGTAGCCTGTTTCACATTCGTATCACTCTTTGGGTAAAGAAGTTTCTCCTGAATTCCCTAATGGATTTATTAGTGACTACCTCATATTTATGACCTCTAGCTTTGGTCTACCCCGCAAGTGGAAACATTTTCTCCAATTCTACCCTATCAAACTGGGACATTTTTACCAAGGGGCCACCCTTCCTCCATGTAACCATTGGTCATCTTTGCTTAATGTCCTTCTTAAAACTTTAGGTGCTATGTTAGAGTGAGAATTTCTTCTAACATGAGCAAGCCAATCTACAGAAAGCGCATTTCCAAGTAAACATTTCACCATAATAGATTGATCAGTCAAAATATTCAATGCTGAATTGTACTATTTTTAATCATAGGATGGCATCAAGGAGCCCTAGCAAAATTGAAGTCAATGGGAATCAGGGGGAAAACTCTCCACTGGCTGGAGTCATACCGAGCACAAAGGAAGATAGTTGTGGTTGTTGGAGGCCAATCACCTCAGCCCCAGGACATCCTCAGGGCAGTGGCCTCGACCCAACCATTTTCAGCTGCTTCATCAATGACCTTCCCTCCATCATAAGATCAGAAGTGGGACTGTTCGCTGATGATTACACAGTGTTCAGTTCCATTTGCAACTCCTCAGATAATGAAGCAATCAATGCCCGCATGCAGCAAGGCCTGGACAACATTCAGGTTTGGGCTGATAAGTGGCAATTAACATTCGTGCCACACAATCTCCAACCATAGAGAGTCTAACTACCTCCCCATGACATTCAATGGCATTACCATCGTCGAATACCCCACCATCAACATCTTAACTAGACCAGCCACATAAATCCTGTGGCTACAAGAGCAGGTCAGAGGCTGGGTATTCTGCAGCGAGTGACTCACCTCCTGACTCCCCAAAGCCTTTTCACCACCTACAAGGCACAAGTCACAAATCTGATGGAATACTCTCCACTTGCCTGGATGAGTGCAGCTCCAACAACACTCAAGAAGGTCAACACCATCCAGGACAAAGTAGCTCACTTGATTGGCACCCCATCCACCACTTTAAACATTCATTCCCTCCACCACCGGCACACCGTGCCTGCAGTGTGCACCATCTACAAGATGCACTGCAGCAACTCGCCAAGGCATCTTTGACAGCACCTCCCAAACCTCTACCACCTAGAAGGACAAGGGCAGTAGGCGCATGGGAACACCACCACCTCCATGTTCCCCTCCAAGTCACACACCATCCTTACTTGGAAATATATCGCTGTTCCTTCATCATCGCTGGGTCAAAATCCTGGAATTCCCTCCAGCACTGTGGGAATACCTTCACCACATGGACTGCAGCGGTTCAAGATGGCAGCTCACCACCATCTTCTCAAGGGCAATTAGGGATGGGCAATAAATGCTGGCCTTACCAGCGACGCTCGCATCCCGTGAATGTATAAAAAAAAACTTTCATTATCTTAGAGCCCTCTATCAGGTCACCCCTCAGCCTTCTCTTTCCTAGAGAATAGAGCCCCAGTCTGTATAATAGCTCTTGATACTTATAGCCTCTCAGTTCTGCTATCATCCTTGTGAATCTTTTTTGCACCTTCTCCGATGCCTCTATATCCTTTTTATAATAGAGGGTGGTCTAACCAGGGTTCTATACAAGTCTAAAATGGCTTCCCTGCTTTTCAATTCTGACCCTCTAGAAATGAACCCCAGTGCTTTGTTTGCTTTTTAATGGTCTTAATTAACCTGTATCGCTACTTTTAGTGATTTGTGTATCTGTACCCCTAGATCCCTTTGCTCTTCTACCCATTTAGAGTTATTATTCAAGGAGTATGTGGCCTCTTTATTATTCCTACCAAAATGCACCACCTCACACTAATGTATATTGAAATTCATTTGCCAATTAAACGCCCATTCTGCAAGTTTATTAATGTCTTCTTTTATTTTGTTACATTCTTCCTTTGTATTAACTGCACTCCCCAATTTGGTGTTGTCCGCAAATTGAGAAATTGTACTTCTGATTCCCGAGTCCAAGTCGTTAATGTAAATTGTGAACAACAGTGGTCCCAGCACCAATCCCTGTGGAACACCACTTCCCATCTTTTGCCAGTCTGAGGGGCTGCCCTTAACCTCTACTTTCTGTTTTATAGCCAGCTTGTTATCCATTCTGCTCCTTGTCCCGACTCCACATGCTCTGACCTTAGTCATAAGTCGACTATGCGGTACCTTATTGAAGGCCTTTTGAAAATCCAAATATATTACATCTACTACATTACCCTTGTCTACTCTTTCTGTTACTTCTTCAAAGAATTCAATAAGGTTGGTAAAGCATGACCTTCCCGTTTGAAATCCATGCTGACTATTCTTATATTTTCGGTGTCAAATTTTTTGTCTTATAATACTCCTGTGAAGCACCTTGGGACGTTTTACTACATTAAAGGTGCTTTATAAATACAAGTTATTGTTGTTGTTGGGTTCTAGATGTTTTTCTATTTCATCTTTGAGTAACGATTCCATTATCTTTCCTACCACCGATGTTAAGCTAACTGGTCTATAGTTCCCTGGACTTGTTCTATCTTCCTTTTTAAATATAGGAATAACAGTCAGATCTTCAAAATGCTGAGAAGCATAGGTAATGGAAATGAAAGCAAGCCATTTAACTTGGTGTGTGAAATTAGAGGATACAGGCTCAAAATTTACCCTGCCTCAAATAAAACTAGAAATTAGAAAAATTCTCTGCAACAGAGAAGTGCATATGTGGTGTAGTTTCCCAGCAAAAGTAGTTAATGATGTGTCAATTATCTGCTTTCAAAGAAAAGCAAAGAAACTATGTACAACTTTCCCTCAGGAAATTAAGTGCAGTAGAGTCCATTATAGCATCAGTTGTAATGTTTTACTTTCAACTGACTTTTAGTAGTATCTTTAAAAGTGAGAGGACCAATTGATAAAGCTGTAAAAAAATAAATGGGATTCTAGGTGTTATAAATAAGGGTATTTGGGAGTAAGTTTCTGCGGGGTTCCCTGATTGTCTGCTGTAACTTCATCCAGGTCAACCATTCAAATTCTGCGCTCCAGGTCCTAGTATGAGGAAATATAAATACGAAGAAAGACTTGGAAAAATTGGGTCTTTTTATGTTAGAACAATGCTGATCACGGGGCGATATAATAGAAGTGTTTAAAATTATGCAAGAATGGGAGAGGGTAGCTAGAAGCAGAGTGTTCGCAGTAGTTAAGTGATCAAGAACTGGAGGGCGTGGATATAAGATTACGTGTAAGAGATTTAGAACAAAATTTAACTGAATACTTTGTTTTCTCTCTTCATTATTTAAGGAGATATAGTTTTCAGAGAAATTACAGTTTTCATTCAGATCATTATACTGCTACTTAGCAAGGTGAAGGGTGTAATTAAAACTCAAATGGCTTTATAGACAGTAACCACATTATACAGCAGCAAAATTGGTCTATGAGTAATGTTCATTTGAGTAATACTGACATTTAACCCTCTATTATAAAATATAAAGCCTATCATTAGTAATATGGCTAATTGGACGTTGTTGTGTTATTTGCTAGTGGCAGCTTCCTGACGATTACCTCTTCGCGCATTCAGCCCCAAATTACGTCACTTTATGTCCTCAACAGTATTGGTATTTGCTGTAGAGGTTATTCTTAAATTAATAGTTTATATTTGGCTTACTGCCACTTAAGCTATTAACTGGAATTACTAAAGGTAACAACTCAGGCTGAATTAAGCTGCCTAGAAGGCACTACTCTTACATTAGGTGTTTCATCTAGAGCTTAAAAAAAAGTAAACTTTGTACACCTCCAGGAATAGCAAGACATAGTGAATAGTAAATTGATAGAGCTGGATTATCTTCAGTGCTAGTATTACTGGTGTTAACTCAGCAGGATGGGCTTTGTGACTGTCCGCCCAACTGCTTTCTCTACACTAGAGGGCTGTGGAGGCTCAGTCGTTGAGTATATTCAAGACAGAGATCGATAGATTTTTGGATACTAAGGGAATCAAAGGATATGCAGATAGGGCGGGAAAGTGGAGTTGAGGTAGAAGGTCAGCCGTGATCATGAAGGGCCTACTCCTGCTCCATGTTCTTATGTTCTTATGCTTTGCTGCTGATCCCAGCACATTTCCCAATGTCAGCCTAATTTGGATTCTTTTAGTGAGCTCCTACTGGTGTTCATGTCGGCACTGGGGAGTCCGCCATGGGTAGGGCAGGAGAACCACTGCTGTTGCAGGCCTCGTACTCCTGCAGCAGCTTACAGGGATCTGCTGCTACCTGAGCAGAAGGAGGAGTGCAGCATGTGATGAACTTGGCAAAATCTACTGGTAAGGAAGAGTGCATTGATTGTTCTGCAATTCATTGTACTTACTGGGATTGACTATTTAATTTTTTTAATGCCTTCTATTGGCCATAGCAACTCTGGACCTCAGTAAACTAATGATGTTCCTTGTTTTCAGTGTTGCTAAAGTCATTATGATGGAAAATATGATGCATGACGTCATTCCATCATTATTGTCTTATTTGAATATGTCTGCACACATTTGGCTGGGTGCCTCTGCCATCTGACATCACTTCTGGTGGAACAGACCACATTAAGTCAAGGTCATAAATGGGGATGTTCGTTGATGACTGCACAGTATTCAGTGCCATTCACAACTCCTCAGATAATGAAGCAGTCCATGCCCACATGCAACAAGACCTGGACGACATTCAGGCTTGGGCTGATAAGTGGCAGGTAACATTCGCGCTACAGAAGTGCCAGGCAATAACTATCTCCAACAAGCGAGAGTCTAACCACTGCCCCTTGACATTCAATGGCATTACCATTGCCGAATCCCCCACCATCAACATCCTGGGGGTCACCATTGACCAGAAACTTAACTGGACCAGCCACATAAATACTGTGGCAACAAGAGCAGGTCAGAGGCTAGGTATTCTGTGGCGAGTGTCTCATCTCCTGACTCCCCAAAGCCTTTCTACCATCTACAAGGCACAAGTAAGGAGTGTGATGGAATACTCTCCACTTGCCTGGATGAGTGCAGCTCCAACAACACTCAAGAAGCTCGACACCATCCAGGACAAAGCAGCCCGCTTGATTGGCACCCCATCTACCACCTTAAACATTCACTCCCTCCACCACCGACGTACCGTGGCTGCAGTATGTACCATCTACAAGATGCGCTGAAGCAACTCGCCATGGCTTCTTCGGCAGCACCTCCCAAACCCGCGACCTCTTCCACCTAGAAGGACAAGGGTAGCAGGCGCATGGGAACACCACCACCTCCAAGTTCCCCTCCAAGTCACACACCATCCTGACTTAGAAGTATATCGCCGATCCTTCATCGTCGCTGGGTCAAAATCCTGGAACTCCCTCCCTAACAGCACTGTGGGAGTTCCTTCACCACATGGACTGCAGCAGTTCAAGAAGGCAGCTCACCACCACCTTCTCAAGGGCAATTAGGGATGGGCAATAAATGCTGGCCTAGCCAGCGACGCCCACATCCCATAAAAACGAATTTTTAAAAAATTGTCAGGAAGGCAGTACTACAGCCTTTTGACTGATTTTCCACCCCCACCTGATGAAACACTACCCATAATTAGGCAGTATAAATGCAAGTTTTTTTTGCGTAATTCCTTGAAAAATCCTGCTCATAATTAGAATGCACACACAATACGAACATACAAAATTGACAGGCAGGAAAAAACCAGCTGGTCCATCAAGCCTGCCCCACACACCATGATGGCTGTAGCATCATGACTCGGTACCTCCTGCCCCCCGCCCCCCAGCAGCCATGTAGTCTCCTGGGACAGACAATTATACAGTTGATTTCATTGCACTTCTTTGACTAAAATGATACATTTTAAGGGTCACTTTAATGATTGTGGATGGAATGGACATTAGTATAATATACTCTGAGTAAAATGTGAAATTCTCATATTCCCTTAAAATTAATAATGAGTAGACAGCACCCAGTAAATCACTTCAGAATAACTTTTCTGACAAGAGTAGGTCTTAACTTGACTATTTGCGACAGCAGATTTCAGAATCTAGTTGCCCAAACCAAAATGCTGCGTACATAGCATTTCCTGCTTTCGGGTTTCTGCAGATCAGCTCCTGGCTCCTCCAACGTGACAGCTGATTAAAATGAATTGAGCCACTATAGGAGGCGCTGGCTTTGCCTGATCAATGATTTCACAGGAGGGACAAAGACCCAATATGGCAGGTCCCCTTTTGAGTAAGAAGTTTGACCTTTTTTTCTTAAATAAGTCAAAAAATATTTTGATGCGCTTTCAATGGACAATGTACTCTCCCAGACAATTCTTCTCCTTTCAGTTAGTAAGATTACTGTATAATGATATATAGAAAGAAGTATGGAAAGATTTGTAATCACAAGTTAGCTGAAATAGCTCACGAGGAGTGAAGTAATTAATAAGTTAATAGCATGTGTTACGGCATAAATCTTGCATCAAACATTTCTATATAGGATTTTGTATATTTATCTTTTATCAAGTTTGTTAATAAAATGATTTATGATAGAAAAATCAGTTGTTTCCCAGTCAAATTCAGAAAATAATTCAGTGTGGTTGAAGAACAGTGGCATTACCATTCAATGTTCACACTCAGGCCCAGAAATTGTGCGATGGGCCTTTTGGTGGCAGAACAGAACTTCTTCCCAAATGGGCATGCCCCGACCAGTTTCAGGACCTAGGGTCAGGACAGTTGCATATTGCAGGCCCGTACCTGAGCCATTTACAAAGTTGATGAGATAACCCCCCCGGGGTGATGGGTGAACGGGACTTGGTCCGAGTTAGAACACGAGCAGCAGAGCTTTGGATGACTTCAAGTTTATAGAGGGTAGAACGTGGGAGGCTGGCCAGGGGTGCGTTGGAATAGTCAAGTCTAGAGGTAACAAAGGCATGGATGAGGGTTTCAGCAGCAGATGAGCTGAGGCAGGGGTGAAATCGGGTGATGTTACAGAGGTGAAAATAGCTGGTCTCAGTGATGGCGTGGATATGTGGTTGAAAGCTCATCTCGGGGTCAAGTACGACACCAAGGTTGCAAACAGTCTGGTTCAGCCTCCGACAGTTGCCAGGGAGAGGGATGAATTTGGTGGCTCGGGAACGGAGTTTGTGGCGGAGTTTATACAAACATATAAAAAAAATGTATAGAGTAAAAGCAGTTGGTCTGTCAAGTCTGTCCCATTCGGCCATGTTGCAACTAGTCAACACAACCCCCAATGCTCCCTACTCACGAGCAACCATATAATCTACCAGGAAAGGCAGAAACGCAGAACTTTTTAAAAAAACAACGCTCGGCCAAATCAGGGGAATAAAAATTCTGAGAAATTCCTCTCCCACCACCAAAAGTAATTAAAAATGAGTTCCGGAAGATAACCATGAAGACAAGGTTCATGATCCCAACATCCCGCTTACATTTATACACAACGATATCAGCCTCCTCCAGGAACTCTTCTTGCTCCCTTTTGAACGTTTGCAGCGAATCTGCACTGACTCCCTGTGCCGGCAACTTATTCCAAAGGTCAATGACCCACTGTGAAAAAAAATTCTCCAAATATCTAACCTAATTCTATACTAATGTAACATATACACTGTCCCTCATTCTCCATAACTTATCTAATTCAAATAATCACATGCACATAGTCTAGTCCTTTTATCATTTTAAATGCATCAATGAAGTCTACCTGAAGTCAACACTTTTGTAGAGTCAAAAGACGTAGCTCCCTGAGCCTAACATGATCACAAAGGGATTTTAAACTAGGTATTAATCTAGTGGCCTTCATCTGAATCTTTTCCAGGGCTACTGCATCTCTCACCACGTGAGGGGACCAGAACTGGTCACAGTATTCTAGATAAAGCTTAACCAAGGTCTTGTACAAGGATGCTATGATGCTCTTTGTTTTATATTGGATTGCGCGCAACCCTCTCCACCAGAATTTCTGACAGTGGCAAAAAAGGGGTGGAGACTCAGCGTAGCTAGATCCTGCCACAAATTCCACCCCCACCCATCCAGTTTGTTTTGTGGTCCCTGAGTTTTAGCAATGAGCAGCACTATTGAAGAATAAGCAATATGAAGGGAATATTGTACAAAAGCAGAAAAGAGAAGGAAGAAAGAGGAGCAAGCAGAAGGCTAATAGCCACTTTTGAAAGGTTGCAGTGGCATTGTAGACTGAAGGAAAATTGATAGTATGAGACATAGAATGGTTATTTTGTAGCAAGTTTGTAGAGGCACGGAATTGTAGCATAGGACCGCTACAGAAAGAGGCAGTAATTGGTGTTTTTTTTGTATTTTTAAAAAATTATACATTTTGCTGATGGCTTGTATGTTTCTACTAATGGTGTTTTGCACTGTGTGTTTTTGCAGAATGTTAATTTTGAATTTAACGTTGGATGTGAACTAGCTCTGTTTTCTGGAGGTTAATGGCTCACTTGAAACCCATTAATTGTCCTGAGGAAAAACAAGCTGTATAATTATGATCTGGTTTGTAGGAATATTATAATAGAGGGATAAATTATTTTCTTTGTAGATGAGGAAAGTGTTGTTAGAGATGCTACAAATGGAAAACCATCTGCCTGGAACTGTACAGCTGCCGAACACTGTTTAAGAAAGATGACACTCATCATATAAATACATATATTAGGCATAGTTTGCTTTTGATGGATCACTGTTTGGTGATATATAGGAGCTGCAGAAGAAAATATGTTAATAAGAAATACAAAACATCAGCCTATGTCCATCGTGCATACTTGGTGTGATTTTTTAAAATAGAATCTTTAGTGTACCACTATTTTTTAATCAGAAAAAAATCAATAAAAAAGCCAATTATTTTTTCTGCCGGATTGTGACATAACTCATTGGGATAGAAATTGGTTATGGCCCATTTTCAACAACAGTGTGTGCCTGAACTGGGAGGCCCAAAGCTTGCCCTAAATTGGGCATTGAGCCTCATTTTAATACTTATGGTAAGGTTTCCCATTTCAAGGAGATCAACTTGGGCCGCTATTCTTACCAGCAGTGGCCCTCAGGTGAGTCCTGGTGTGGGGGGGGGGGGGTAAGGAAGTACAACAGCCAGGACAGGGATCACAGTCCAGCAGAAGCCCTCAGAAGTGCTGAAAAGCTGGATGGAGCAGAAATACTCTTAAAGCAGCTCCTCATTTGCATATGTATGGTGCCTAACATCTGTTTTAGGTGGCCGTCAGGGTTGACTGGGAAACCATCCAACTCAATTTGGGGTCACATGCAGTTCAGGCGCCCTTGAGGCCCAGGAGACTGCTTTTTGGTGCAACAGGGTCCAATTCCTCCCCCATTTTTTCCCTGACTGGTTGGGTGGGAAGAGGGGACAGGGTGGTGAGAGTATTTGTAAACTGAGTTCATATGTAGGGACAATAGTATGCAATGAAAGGAAGAAAGATTTTTCTTCAAATATGCAGTTGCGTAAGAGCTGTGAATCTTTCTTTGTGTACTGGCATAGAGTATATCAAGACATTTCAAAACCATTCCCTGCATTTTGTCTTGTGGCAAGCAACAGTCTTTAAATTGTTCAGCTTATAAGCTTGTGCTTGCTAAAATCTTACCTTAAGGACTTTTTGTATTCATTTACTTCATTTGTAATTGGCAAAATCATTTTCCTCCGTTGATGTAGTTTACATTTTTAAGCTTGCTTCTTACCAGAGATATTTTTGATGCATTGAAACCACTAACATCAGTGAGAAGACCAACAAGTTGAAATTCAAATATATGGGTGATGTTGACAAGTGATATTGAAGCATCCTTTCTGTTTTTTCCATAGACCTATCTTCATTTAATCATCTAGAACTTGATGCTTCATTGTCATGCCCTGGAACAAGAGACGAAACTTGTGCTCATTGGGATCACACAGTTGAGCTTTATGTGTGCTGTGTGCAGAACAGCTCGTACTGCAACCTTGAACTTGGAAGATGGATTACGCCATTCCGCAGGTAATCCAACATTTAATGTATGAATATTATTAGTATAGTATGCAGTCACAGAATCAAAGCAATTAGCACAGAAGGAGCAATTCGGCCCATCGCACCTAAATCGGTGCTTTCTCTTCAATTGGAGCTATTTGTTCTAATCCCATTTCCCCGTATCCACTTATGCTCTTTATTTTGAAATACTTATCCAATTCCCTTTTAGACACTTTTATTGTCACTGCTTCAGTAGTCACTTGTGGTACAGCATTGCTTGCTCTCTGTGAGAAAAGATTCTTCTGAATTCCCCTTCATTCATCTAGTGATAACCCTGAGCCTGTGCCTCATTGTCACCAATTCATCCACCTGTGGAAACAAACTTTCACTACTTACCCTCTCAGAACCTCTATTAGAGTTTCCCTTAATCTTCTCTGTTCTGCAGTAAAAGGGCCCAATTTTTCACACCCTTTTCATAACTTTAACTTTTTATTCCTGGCATAATTTTAGTGAGTCTTCACTGTACCCTTTCTCTGGTTCTAATATCCTTCCTATAATGGGTGTTCAAAACTGCGTGCAATACTCCTGCAGCCTAACCAATGTCTGTACAAATATGTGACTAAGATCTCAGAAGTTTGAGTTCTGAAAGCAAAAAGATTTAATTACAGCTAAATTTATTACTTCACAAACCAAAAGAAATGCAGATTTGCAAATTAAATGCAATTTGTTGCCAAGGAGACTGCATATTTTCAGTTAGATTTATTACTTAAGATGACTAAAACAGAGTGAATCTGTTAACATTTTTTCATAGGGACATTGCAGGTCTCTTAGGGATTGCAAATAAACTTATCAGTAGGATACTGATGGGCTTTTTGTGTGTTTAGATGACACTAAGGCAGGAAGGATAAATTGTCTTTGGAATACTGGAGAGGTTCCAAACAGGCAAGTGATCATTCACTGATAACAGGAAAGAAAAGCAGGGAAACTGCAATGTTGCTTCCTGTCATTTGCATACAGATATGTTCATTCCAGAACACAGCTTGTTCCACAGAACTTTCTTTTAATCCAAAAACATTGCAGAGTAGCACTACCAGTTGTGTTTACATTTCAATGAGTAAAATTATGTCAGAGCATGAAAAGTCTCTTAAACTTTGAAGTATTGGCAGCTTATTCTATGTAGCATTTCATTTATTTGTGTTGTCATTGTATATAGTATATACAGTATATATTGGAACGTATAAAATTCTTAGAGGGCGTGACAGGGTAGATGCTGAGAGGCTATTTTCCCCTGACTGGAGAGTCTAGAACCAGGGGTCATAGTCTCAGAATACGTGGTCGGCCATTTAGGACTGAGATGAGGAGAAAGTTCTTCACTCAGAGGGTTGTGAATCTTTGGAATTCTCTACCCAGAGGCTTGTGGGTGCTCAGTTGTTGACTATATTCAAGACTGAAATCGATAGATTTTTTGGCACTAAGGGAATCAAGGAAATGGAGTTAGATCGCAGATCAGCCATGATGTCATTGAATGGTGGAAGAGGGGCTGAATGGCCTACTCCTGTTCCTATGTTCCTAAGGGATATGGGGATCGGGC
Organism: Squalus acanthias; assembly: GCA_030390025.1. Classification (NCBI taxonomy): domain Eukaryota; kingdom Metazoa; phylum Chordata; class Chondrichthyes; order Squaliformes; family Squalidae; genus Squalus; species Squalus acanthias. The sequence goes on from CM059428.1 coordinate 98,442,288, forward strand.
GAGCAGGTGGAGTTGATGTAGAAGATCAGCCATGATCTTATTGAATGGCAGAGGTGGCTCGAGGGGCCATATGACCTACTCCTATTTCTTATGTTCTTATAGTGTATACTTATCTATTTCTATTTAGATATCTATCTATTAATATATAAAAAATCTTACATCTGCACTTACTTTCTGTCAACTTGTTCCATTATAAATTCCTATGTCCGTGTTTGTAATGGAAACTGCTAATGTAAATTTGTCATACAGTAATTACATGCTCCTCCCATAGGGGAGGGTGTAATTACAGGTCCAATTATGCCTTGGCCTCTAAACCTGCTTCACCTGGATACTTTATTCCTTGTGTGCAGCGCCATGGGAGATCGACTAGTAATATACTGAAAACCTAGCGTCTGTGCGCACTTCCTAGCAACTTTTTCCATTATAAGTTCCTATGTCCACTCTTTAAAGAAAGAAAGAACTTGCATTTATATAGCACCCTTTTCATCCTCAGGAGGTCACAAAGCACTTCGCAGGCAAGGAATTGCTTTTCAAGTGCAATCATTGTTATTTAGTAGGCAAGTGCAGCAGTCAGTTTGCACAAAGTAGGGCCCTAGAAATAGCAATGAGATAAATGACCGGTTAATCTGCTTTTGGAGATGTTAATTGAGGGATAAATGTTAGTCAGGACACTGGGAGGACTTCCTGCTCTTCTTTGAATAGTGCCATGCAATCTTTTACATCCACCGCAACAGATGGACAGGGCCTTGGTTTGATGTCTCATCCAAAAGATTGCACCTCTGACAGTCAAAATCTTATATAAAAGTAAAGACATAATATATGACTTTAAAATGGAGAATGAGTTAGGTATGCACAGCCTGGACCAATTATGCCCCACCCCCTAACTCTGCTTCATCTAAAGACGACACTTGGTCTTGATTTCCCATGTGCAATGCCACGGGAGAGCAACTAGTGTTAGTAACAATCTTGCATAGCAAGCAAACTTCCTGTCACAAACCTTATTTCCTTTTGTCACATTTTTTGGTCAAGCTTTTGTGCCAGCATTTACCATTGTAGGTATCTATGTCAATATTTCCTTTCAATTTTGCTATGTCAACTGTAAGGATGTTGTTGCAGGCTGTAATCACGAGGTAGCTCAGTGAAGCGAGTTCCTGAAGTCTCTCTTCAATTCCATTGCCATCTTGTATTTTTTTTTAAAATACTTATGTTCATCAACTGACCATCGGCAATGCCACAGGCAATTTACTAGTGTATTATAAAAATAAAGCCCGGAAATGAAAAACATCAGAAAATTCTTAGTTTTTTGTTTGCAATACTGGAGAGGTTAATATCACACTTGAAAATTGTTCAGCAAATTTCCTTAACACACCTAGGAGCATTGTTAATGTCCAGTTTGTAGATTGGGCAAGTGAGTTGCTGTGCTGTTCCTGTTGTACCTCCTTAATTGTGTCTGTACCTTGGACTCTTATTCACTAGTATTGAGTGTTTTTCAGCATGGATTTAAAATATTACGGTAAAGACCTAGCAAATACAGCCTTGGAAAAGTTAAGTCACTTTGCCGGTTGTTCACGTGCTAGTTATTCGATAAATTATTTTCTAAGCGTCTGTGCCTTTAAAATTTGGACAACTTGGGGGGGAAATAAAATGAGAGTAATTTGGGGAAAATTTATAAAACTACAGGGCGCAAAAGGTTTGATAGTATAGTCATAAATTAAAAATGTATCCATGTTGGATCTAGTCTAAAATAATTCAACTTATTGAGAGGGACATCCCAGTGCTATGGGCTAAAAGCATATCCGTGGAACAACAGAAAATGCTGGAAACACTCAGCAGGCCAGGCAGCATCCGTGGAGAGAGAAACAGTTAACGTTTCAGGTCTGGGACCCTTCATCAGTTGTGTTCTGGAAGTAACATATTTGTATACATTTCAGAGCTTCTTTTATAATATACTAGTAAATTGCCCATGACATTGTCCATGGTCAGTCGAGGAATATAAGGTTTTTTAAATATACAAGATGGCGATGGAATTGGAAAGAGCGACTTGAGAAACTTGCTTTACTGAGCTACCTCGTGACCAGAGCCCACAACTCCATACTGACAGCTGAAGCATTGAACAGCACAGGAGTTTTCTTTTATAGCATCCTTTATTTCTGTGTGATTTGTGTGACTGTATCAGTTGCAGGAGAGATGAATCAAATTATAGCACAAATGCTCTGCTGTGGCGTAGAGGTCACTTGTCTGCCCACTCAGCTAATTAGGAATGAAGAGACAATTCATTTTAGAATGAGGATGCGTTGCCATCAACAACCATTAAAAATGAAATTGGCGCAGGGAATTACGATAAATATATTTTTTCCCTTTCTTGCCTTTATCAATAGTTTAAAACAAATATTTAGTACTGATGCCGTTATTGTCGTGGAATTCTCCACTTGCCCTGGATGGGTGCAGCTGTAACAACACTCAAAAAGCTCGACACTATCCAGGACAAAACAGTCCATTGATTGGCACCCCATCCACTGGCTTAAACATTCACCATCGGCGTACCGTGGCTGCAATGTATCCTATTTACAGGATACACTGCAGCAACTCACCAAGGCTTTTTCAGCAGTACCTTCCAAACCCACGACCACCACCACCTAGAAGGACAAGGACAGCAGGTGCCTGGGAACACCACCACCTCCAAGTTCCCCTCCAAGCCACACACCTTCCTGACTTAGAAGTATATCGCTGATCCTTCATCATCGCTGGGTCAAAATCCTGGAACTCCCTACCTAACAGCACTGTGGGAGTTCCTTCACCACACGGACTGCAGCGGTTCAAGAAGAAGGCGGCTCACCACCACCTTCTCGAGGGCAAGTAGGGATGGGCAATAAATGCTGGCATTGCCAGCAACACCCACAAAAAGTGATTTAAAAAACTGATTGACAGGAATAGCCAACTCCAACAATAAAATGGAGGTGAATTTACATAGTTAATTGAAGTGACAATTTCTGAGTTGATAAATCTACCTCCTATTGCTTCCATTCTGTGATATTATTGTTGGACAGTTTTCCCTTCCAGGTGGTTAATATAAAATACTTTTGTGGTGTTACTTATAAAAGTTTTTAAAAATGGTGTCTGCCTCTTCCTGTAACTGTCTTTCTTCTGTATTCAAGTGTCTTACACACTCCATGGAAACCTGTCCCATCTTGATTATTTCTAGTGAATTGCCTGTGTTTTCTTTCATGATATTAGGACTGACACCATTTAACCCCCGCTCTGCCCCTGTGCTATCTAAAGGCCCAGAATCTGTGTGATAGCCCAGTCTTTCCCCCTTGTTTATGAAGCTTTTAGCATTGCAATTATTCAACATCTAGAGCCAGGCCCTGGAGATTTTATCAGTTTCATGAGAGCAAACTACAGGTTTTAGATCATTAAAATGGTTAGGAATTATTTTTTTTATCAGTTTCTCTTCCTTGCTTTTGAGCTCAGCGGATGTCAGTTACTCTTTGTTATAGTTCTGTAACTAGTCTGGGAAAATTGGTGAGTGATCAAAGAAAAGAAAGTGAACAAAGAGTACATTGCACAAAGACTGAGAATAGTAGGAAATTATCTATCGTATTAAACTATAATTAAAAGACACTGGTGGACTGGGATCAATTGCTATTCAGATCCATTCTAAGGAGTGTGTTAGTGTTAGCCTGCAGAAATGGTGAGCTGCAGCCTTTAGTTGCAGATCAACCTTATTTGATATAGCATGCCGATAAACGAGTTCTAATGACTCACCCAAACCTTCTTCCCAGGTAGTCTCACAGTTTCATTTGATTCGGGAGTTTGCTGTAACCTCTTTTTATCTGTCTCTCCTTCAATCGGATGAGACTTGTATATTTCACTGTGTGGATGTGCAAGGAATACTTTGATGCAAAATTGATTGGTCGGGGAGGGCTGAAATTGGTAGTTTGTCCATGGAGGGGGAGGGGCGGAGCAAAACTTGGGATGGAATCCAGTTCTCCAACCCATTTGCCATGTGTTTCAAATCTCGATCAGGAGGGGTGGGTGGTAGTGGTGGAGGTGGGTGCTACTTTTGCCCACACCCCCCACGTCCCAGCAACAGTTTGGGTGTGTGTCTAGAGTTCCCAGGGTGCCACGTCAATTCCTGCCAGCTCAGCCCTTCTAGGCCCAGAGGCATGGCTTCCATTATGGGCCTTCAGAATGCCTTAAAGAAGGTGAGGAGTTAAGGCACAGGGATCAATTACCTTCTATTGGAGGCCCTGGGTTCCCAGCGGGAAAATAAGATTTTTTTAAATTCTAATCTTCAGCCTGATAAGGGCCTTAATCTCCTCCCATCCTGCTCCAATTTTCTGTCACCTCTGCAGAGCGAATGCATCTGTTATAACTCTAGTACTGTAGTACGGGCCATCTGCCCCAGGATTAGTGACGGGGTCAATGGCTTTCATAGCAACAGATGGAAGCCCTACTCTGCTGCACTTCTGATGACGGAGCACGAAGCCTGCAATTTTGGGCCCTTTGTTTTTATGTTCACCAAACTCAGGGCTTTCAAAATTCCCAACAATTATTTGTGTCAGAGAAGATTTCAGTTAACTACGTGACAAAGCAATTTATAACAATGTGGTGAATTTTCATTCTTACCATTTAGCCAATTATGTTCCCAGATGTCCAGTTAAGGGCAATGCTATTAATTCCACAGGTAGGGGGTGGAATTGGATTAGGCCCGAAAACAACCGCGGGGATCGCGATGTGCAATCTGCTGCGCCCATTGAAGTAGTGCTCAGCGCTCAACAGGAGAACCAATATCGCATACAGTCTGCTGTCCAATTAAAGTTTGTCTGCAGAGTGAAAGGCTCTCTGCACTTCTTCTGGGAGAGGTGCTTTGTTGTGGAAGTGCCTCATTGTCAAGATGGGGAATTGTTGAGCAACGGGGATCTGGGGTTTCATTCATTGGAACCGGAGTCTGTTGAGGCGCTCACAGACAGCCCGTCCGGAACTGGGATTTGGTGCCTTCCTCCTCCTCCTGAGGTGGTCGCGGAACTCATGGTGGCAAGGGCTGCGCCCTCATGATGGCCAAGTTGTGGAGCATGCAACAGACCACCACGAAATGGGACACCCACTCCGGTGTGTACTGGAAGGCTCCTCCCGAGCGGTCAAGGCAGCGGAAATGTTACTTCAGCACCCTGATGGTCTGCTCGATGACATTCCTCGTGACAGCATGGCTCTCATTATATGACTGCTGGCCGCGAGTGGTTGGATTGCGGAGGGGAGTCATCAGTCAGGTGTAGAGCAGATAGACCTTGTTTCCGAGCAGCCACCCTCGGGTTCGACATGGTGGCTGGAAGATTGCTGGCTCAGCTGGCTGGCGCAGATTGAAGGCTGCTGCCAGGGTACCGGGCATTCACCATCATGATGTGCTGGGCGTGGTCGCACAACAACTGCACATTAAGAGAGTGGTAGGCTTTGCGGTTGCAGTACATCTTAGGATTAATATGCGGCGCCCGCAAAGCTACGTGTGTGCAATCGATGGCGCCCTGCACCATGGGGAAGCCCGCTATCCTGGCAAAGCCACATGCGTGCTCCTGCTGGTGGGGGTCACTCGTGCAGCTGAATGCACGTTCAGCTGTTTGTGTTTAGGAGAGGGCGTTGAATGGAGCGGCGACGTCCAAAATGGCAGGTTGTGCGTCAAGTCAGTGTTGCACGCTGATTGATGTCACAATCTGCCTCATTTGAATTCTACCGCCACACGCAGGCAACAGCCACGCTACCGACCTGCCCAAAATGGCGACTGCCGCGGCCCATGCCAGGAGTGGCCAGAAGTGAGGCGGCCGGCATTTTTTTTGCCGGCACCGGCTTTAAATGCCAGCGCTAAGGTGCCGAATTTCGCGGCCCATTTTCCTAGTCAGGTTTCCATTGTCTGTAAGGCAGCTACATCGTACCCCTCATATGCTTACCAGACGTTACTGTTTCAATTTGGCCGAAACCCAGGACTAATTTTTCAGCAGACTGTATTAACAGCATGTGTTAGAGCATCTCTTGATCCTAAATTTATACTGCTTTGCTATAGTTCCTATGGTGTATGAAGAAGCCTGAATGATGAAGAAAGTAAGATTATATGCCTTGTCATTCTTCAAATTATAGCATCCCACATGCACCACAATTTGTCCCATCAGGCCCTTTTGGATCATTATTATTTGTTTTTTGGTTAGTGTATTTTAAAGGAAGTCATTTTTAGATTACTATAGGTAAAAAAAACAAGGCTAACTTGCAGTTTCTGAGCCTTTATATAACATGGGTGCAGGTGGCACAGGATGTGGTCCTAATGATGTCATGAAAAAACATGCAATTCCCCAGAGCCACTCAGGACTAAACAAGTTCCAATATGAGAAATTCTATTTTCGAGGAATGATAAAGACCTTGCAAGGTAGGCAATCTTACTTTCTCCTTGCCTTCCACTCTGATTTTTTCCATTTACCCCTCTGCCTTCCGGACTGGGAGAGCTCTAAAAAGCAACAAAGGGATACAAAGGCCCCGATATGTATTGGGGTGGGATTTCTAAGCAGGGGAGAGCTGTGGTTGGAACCGAACGCAGTTTTAACTCCGCAGCGTGCGTGTTTTTTTTAAACAGGTTCCCCGCCCAGAAGCCAGCCTGATTGACGGGCTTGGCTCCCTGTTGGGTGGTGAATGCTACAGAAGAGGCTTAAGCCCAGGAGCACCTAGGTTTCCTGCTGCTCAGGGTAGAGATCATGAGGGGGTGGGTGGGTACAGCGTGGTTTAGATGATCTCGGGGGGTTGGAGAGAGATCTGGACAAAGATGGGGGGTCAGGAGGTTCGGCCATCGTGGGGGGGTTCAGTGATTGCGGGGGGGTTCGGTGATTGCCGGGGGGGGGGGGGGGGGGTGGGGTTGGTGATCGCCGGGGGGGGGGGGGGATCAGTGATTGCCGGGGGGTCGGTGATCGCCGGGGGCGTTTGGTGATTGCGGGGGGCGGGGTCGGTGATCGCCGGGGGCGTTTGATCATCGCGGGGGGGGCGGGGTTTGGTCATCGGCGGGGGGGGGGGGGTCCGTGATCGCGGGGGTGATTTGGTGATCTCGGGGGTTTGGTGATCGCGAGGGGTGGTCGGTGATTGTGGGCGGTGGGGTGGTCGGTAATTGGGGGTATCTGATCGGTGGGGCGGAGTCGGTGATTGCCCGGGCGGTCGATGATCGTCCGAGGGTTCGATGATCATGGGTGGGAAGGGGGGGTGTGGTCGGTGATCGCAGGGGAGGTTGGTGATAGCGGGTGGTCGATGATTGTGGGGGCGGTGGTGATCAAGGAGAGGTTCTGATCCTGGAGCGGGGTCCGATCGCGTGGCGTGGGAAACAGAATTGCTTGGTGGGCCGGGGGCAGCACTCCTGCCCCTGATCCACAAACAGTGATGGAAAAGGACTTATCTGTTCCATGCAGCAGTCCTAGCCTCCCTTTACCTGCCGGGTTTCCCAGCCCAGGAAACCCGGCCGGCCAGTGTTAAACTTGAAACACAGATAAAATCTCAGGCACACTGCGGGAGCGGGTTGGTCACCTGTCCCCAATCCCACCTCCGTTAAAACCCGAAGTGGGCAGATTCGAGGCAGGTTGGGTTCGTGTTTGAGATTTTTTCCATTTTAACATCCCACCCGACCCAAACCCACTCGTTTTGGGGGGTCAAAATTACTCCTACAAAATCTTGCAAGGGAAATCAAAGCTAAAAGCAAAAGTTTTTTTTATAAATCTATTAAGTCAAAGACTGGTAAGGCAGATTGTGGGCCTATTAAAGGCAGGTGCAGGTGAGTCTATAATGGACAATGAGGAAATGGCAGATTTGTTGAATGAATACTTCATATCCAGTTTCAAAGTGCAGAAACAGCCCAAAATAATAGTGAAACAAGGGACCCTAACAATAAGTCAGTGGGTGGAATTTAGTGGATTTAATACAAGTAAGAAAATGGTAATGGAGAAAATAATGGGACTTAAGAAAGACAAATCTCCAGACCTGATGGTTTCCAACCAAGGGTATGAAAAGAAATAGGGGAAATTGCAGATGCGTTAGTCATAATTTTCCAAAGCTCACTAGATTCAGGAATTGTGCCTATGGATTGTAAAATTGCAAATGCCACTCCATTATTTAAGAAGGAAGGGAGAGAGAAAAAACAGGCAATTACAGACCTGTCAGTTTAACACTAGTAGTGAAGAAATTGCTAGAATCTATCAACCGGGACAGAGTGAGTGAACACTTGGACAAGTATGAGTTGATCAAAGAGAGTCAGCATGGATTTGAGAAGGGCAGGTCATGTTTGAATAATCAAGTTGAATTTACTGAGGAGGTCACTGACATGGTGGATAGCGAAGTGTCAATGGATGTTGCTATATGGACTTCCAGAAGGCATTTGATAAGGTTCTGCACAGGATATTATTAGCAAAAAGGTGCATGGAATTGGAGGTAACCTTGTGACTTGGGTTGGTAATTGGTTGGAAGGTAGGAGACATAGAGTAGGGAATAAATGGAACATTCTCCAATTGGTGGGATGTGACAAGTGGCATTCTCCAGGGATCTGTACTGGAGCCGAGAGAGTTGTATATCCAAGTTTGCAGATGACACTAAGTTGGGAGGCACAGTAAGTTGTGTAGATGGGAGCCGGAAGTTACAAAGGGACATAAACAGACTAAGTGAGTGGGCAAAACTGTAGCGGATGCAATTCAATGTGGGGAAGTTTGAGGTCATCCACTTTGGATCTGAGAAAGACATACCGGAATATTTTCTTAATGGTGAGAGAACCATTCCTTTTCTACAGTTATCTCTATCAATTATTCAATGTCCAGCTAGTAAAATGCTGCTCTGTACGACATAATGGAAGAGAAACATTGCATAGTGAGAGGGGTAACCCGCAGCAACCTATACCCACTATGGCTTTACAGAGGTTTGCTCAATGAGAGCGTATATCGGGAATTCACACCATTTTCAATCCATTAGCTTTGTGTTGGAAGTGCTAAATCATAAAATTTACCCTTTAACATCTAGGTGGGAAAGGAATCTTTCTTGATTGAGAAAATCTGATAAATGTAATAATATTCCGATGGTTTAACTAGAATTATACTTGTCTTTATAAAATAACACTTGTAAATCTCCCTCGGGAAAATCAGTGAAGCCAGCCTCACTCCTAGTTTGATCATTGCTTATTTCTTACCTCATGGACTCGATCAGCTTGCTTAGCAACCCTCGCAGCAGCATTCAAGCCAGTGAATTTTTTCAATATGTATGAATTTTAGAAGAACAATATGATCATAAGACTGCTTTTTAATTGTAGTACTAATGGCAGAAGTTTCACATTAAAGTTTTTTTGTAACTGCATTTGGTTTGTGGATAACATGATTGTTTCAAAGCCTCTCACCTTGGTTTTTCAAAAACATTTTTAGTTAGTAGATTTGTTTAGGCTTTTGTTTGAAAATTTAGATTTAACTGTGATTTTTCTGTTTTTCTTCAAATCCTCCTATTTTTGTGTTCTGTCATAAACTACGTAGTTTAATTTTGTTGTTTGAAATATTGCATTTTAAAACCAAGTTTTAAAATTTGGTTTTAGTACCCATATAGTTGAATAGTCCACTGACATTCATTGTCTAGGCTCACACTTTAACAATGGTCAGTGTAGCAGAGAGCCAAAGGCACCTGTAGAATCATAGCCCAGTGTGGAGTCAGCACTTTCAGGAGAGATGGGGAGAATATTGGGACAAAGCAAAATAATTCAAACATAATATACAGTAAAATAAAAAAATCTGTTACATGTTCAAAACTAGTATAGTGGATTCATTAATGCATTGTACAATATGGCAAAACTATTGTAACTTCTCAAGAGTTGAAGGGGCAGATTTTCCTGTTCCTGCACCTCAGGGGGTCGGATCACTTGGAAGCAGTAAATATAGACACAGGTCCAAGCTCAGTGTTACTAGGAGAGTTAGTGAATCGTTGAGTCTTCCATTTTCTGAACTGAGGAGTTGAAAATTTTAATAAACTTGATTTGTAGATTATAACCTAAGCCACACAGTCTGATATCGTGGTTACTTTTCTCCTTTCTGAACACTAGGAGGACAAAAAAGAACTAATGTTATTTCCAGTGAGCAGTTTACATAACAAAGGTGTTCTGTTCGACCCCGGGCAGTGCTATGTTGCCAGATGTTGTGCCCATAAGATCACACTTAGGTGATAGTGAGTAAGGGCTCGCTAACAGGAGTGAGGTAAATATCTGGTGAAAACCTAAAAATTGTAACACCTTGAATCAAACCTGGCCCAAGCTGATGGGAAGAAAGATTCCTTTCTGATACTTATAAAATAAATTGGACTGCATTTTTGAGACTGCTTTTTAAAATTATATTCTCTCTTTCTGCCTCTCCAAAATTGCATTGCATATTCAGCAGTGAGGACAGGCAACATACTTTCAGATTTGCCTGGTCAACTGTTCAGAGGTGTGTAATTATACAAGTGCCCTGGACACATTCATCTATTTCCCTCCTTCCCGGATTCTTGCATCTGCTCAGTACCGTCCTTTGATGCTCCAATTACAAGTACATTACATGTCTAAACCCATGTCCAACCATTTTCTCATTCGTTGTACTGGTACAATGTACAGAACCCACAGGACAGCTAGGACTGTTATAATGGATGAAAATCTACTCTACAGAGTTGTCCATGATTTGTCTTTAATTAGCTATTCTCACACAGAGAAATCATAAGGATGAATGAAACCAGATAAGGATATGTATTTGAGTCAAGAATTGAGGAACATTTGGAATGGTGTGGGCAGTGTGAGGAAGTGTAAACAGCACATAATCTGTCCTGTGCATATAACCTGATACTGCCATACAGCCATCCTGCAAAAATGAAATTGCTGCATTCCTCAACATTGCAATCCTTCAGCTTGATGAGGCACTGTAGGGTCACCACTCCTGTGGATCTGTATCCCAGCAAGGAATCAACACCTTCAGGAGAGGAGGAGGTGAGAAAATTTGCAGAAAAAAGGTGCCAATAAAAAACATAGCTGGTAAAAAAAAAATTCTGGAGCAGTTTACCTTTAAAGAGTGCATTTGGTCCAACTTTGTAGGCATCCAAAATATATCACTGTTTTGTTATCAAATAGGCTGCTGTGTGAGGCAAGGGAGGAGATAGCAGGGGCTCTGACACAAATTTTCAGAACCTCTCTGGCCACAGGGGATGTGCCAGAGGACTGGAGAACAGCTAACGTAGTACCATTATTCAAGAAGGGTAGTAGGGATAAACCAGGGAATTACAGGCCAGTGAGCCTAACATCAGTGGTAGGGAAATTATTGGAAAAAATTCTGAGGGACAGAATTAGTCTCCACTTGGAGAGGCAAGGATTAATCAAGGATAGTCAGCATGGCTTTGTCAGGGGGAGATCATGTCTGACCAATTTGATTGAATTGTTTGAGGGGGTGACTAGGTGTGTGGATGAGGGTAGTGCAGTTGATGTGGTCTGCATGGACTTCAGTAAGGCTTTTGACAAAGTCCCGCATGGGAGACTGGTCAAGAAGATAAAAGCCCATGGGATCCAGGGCAACTTGGCACATTGGATCCAAAATTGGCTTAGTGGCAGGAGGCAGAGGGTAATGGTCGAAGGTTGTTTTTGTGACTGGAAGCCTGTGTCCAGTGGTGGACCGCAGGGATCGGTGCTGGGTCCTTTGCTGTTTGTAGTGTACATTAATGATTTGGATATGAATGTAGGAGGTATGATCAGTAAGTTTGCAGATGACACGAAAATTGGTGGGGTGGTAAATAGCGAGGAGGGAAGCCTCAGGCTACAGGAAGATATAGACGGGTTGGTCACATGGGCAGAACAGTGGCAAATGGAATTTAACCCTGAAAAGTGTGAGGTGATGCATTTTGGGAGAACTAACAAGGCAAGGGAATACACAATGAATGGTAGGACCCTAGGAAGGGCAGAGGATCAGAGGGACCTTGGCGTGCATGTACATAGATCCCTGAAGGCAGCAGGACAGGTAGATAAGGTGGTTAAAAAGGCATATGGATACTTGCCTTCATTAGCCGAGGCATAGAATATAAGAGCAGGGAGGTTATGATGGAGCTGTACAAAACGCTAGTGTGCAGTTCTGGTCGTCACACTATAGGAAGGATGTGATTGCATTGGAGAGGGTGCAGAGGAGATTCACCAGGATGTTACCTGGGCTGCAGCGCTTCAGCTATGAAGAGAGACTGGACAGGCTGGGCTTGTATTCCTTAGAGCAGAGAAGGCTGAGGGGGGACCTGATTGAGGTGTACAAAATTATGAGGGGCATAGATAGGGTAGATAGAAAGAAACTTTTCCCCTTAGTAGAGGGGTCAATAACCAGGGGGCATAGTTTCAAGGTAAGGGGCAGGAGGTTTAGAGGGGATTTGAGGAAAAACTTTTTCACCCAGAGGGTGGTTGGAATCTGGAACTCACTGCCTGAAAGGGTGGTAGAGGCAGGAACCCTCACAACATTCAAGAAGCATTTAGATGAGCACTTGAAACGCCATAGCATACAAGGCTACGGACCAAGTGCTGGAAAATGGGATTAAAATAGACAGGGCTTGTTGGCCGGCGCGGACACGATGGGCCGAAGGGCCTCTTTCTGTGCTGTACAACTCTATGACTCTAGGCGCAATTAATTTACACAATTAAAACACTAAACAATGTTCATAAAGTAATACAACAATTTGTTTTCTATTGTGTATTTTAATTTCCTTATTTCATGTAGATTAGTATGATATTACAAACCTATATGTCACTATTAGATGATGGTAATGGTTAAATCTTAAATATTTCAACTAAAATATGAATAAAACATGAAATTATACTCTGAAAATGAAAATAGGTGAAATAGTTTGAAGAATCACAGATGAAAGTAACTATTGACTGGATCTCCAATTAACATGAAGGGGAATTTTTTTTATTCATTCACGGAATGTGGGCGTTGCTGGCAAGGCCAGCATTTACTGCACATCCCTAATTGCCCTCGAGAAGGTGGTGGTGAGCCGCCTTCTTGAACCTCTGCAGTCCGTGAGGTGAGGGTACTCCCATAGTGCTGTTAGGGAGGGAGTTCCAGGATTTTGACCCAGCGACGATGAAGGAACGGCGATATATTCCACTATAACTAAAACACAGATACATTACAAGGCCACAATGTTGGAATTAATTTTTATATCTGACTGGGTGAGTATAATGCTTTTGGTGCCTGACATTGTATGGTGACCTACCTTTCCAGAAATTTACTTGTATGTATTATGTTAGGAAGACTGAGCTTTTAAGTATCAATTTCTGTGTACAAATACAAATGGCAGCAGAAAAAGACTGCCATTTGTTTTAGATCCTATTGGCGCGAGATTGGGATCGGTAGCGCCCGTTGTTTGGGCGCTATGTGTGCCGTTTGGGAACCAAAATGGCGTCTGATGCGCGTGTGCACACTTCTGCCGCGAATTGCGCCGGACACCATCTCGGTAAAGGACAAACAAGAGGCGTCCTTTACCCACGTCTGAAGCGGGTGTTATTCATTTGCATATGCAAATAAGGGGCCTAACACCTGCTTCTGGTCCCTGCTGCCACTTTGGTTTGCCCTGAGGCAGCCAAACTCTCGGAGGCTGATTGCCTCCGGGAAAACCAACGCTAAACACCGCGTAATAAATAAAAAGGGTAAGTACTTACCATAATCAGCGCCGCTCCCGAGATCTCCGACCTCACTTCCGACTCCGACTTCCAGGCCCCCCGATCGTCCCCCAGTGCCAGCCCCAACGTCCTAGCTGCCCCCGACAGCACTCCCGACCCCCCAACAGTACTCCCGAGGCCTGGAATCTTCCTACCCGATTCCACACCGAACCCCAATCATGGACTCTGAGGCCCACCTGTTCCTCCTCCAGACCCCCATGATCCAACCCAATCACTTACCTGGAAATTGGAGCACTAACCTGCTCAGGCATCTACCGTAGCGCCATTTACATTATGATGAGGTCCGAGGCCCAAAATCCAGGGCTCATGGGACCTCCCCATTTGAGCGCGGGCTGTTAACACTGTGCAGGTAAGGTGCCCAAAAATAGACGCGCCCAAATTTCTAGGCCTTTTTGTTTTTAAAGAGTTTCCAAAGTGTTGCAATTCTGTTAGTTGATTTCTGAGATTGGAAAATGAGGCAAACATTTCTTCAGTTTGATTAACCATCTCCATTGCTGAAATACTGTATATGAATTGCTTGCAGCAAAAATATTTATTTTTCTTTGCCCCTGCCAGTTTTCTCCCATCCTCTCCTGAAGATGATGACTTATACTGGGTCTTGAGTCCACAGGTGTAGCTACGTTTTGTTAACTTGCCCAACTATCCATTCTTCACCTGTGAGCTTAGACACTTTTAACCACTAAGAGGCATGGCACCAAAGCTCAAGCATTATTCTGTCTGTACACATGAACTTTCCAGCAGCAGTCACTGAACAGCAGACAAGTGGTGGAATCCTGGCTTTGTTTTTTTCTCTCTACTGCTACTCAGGCTCAGACCAGCTCACTCAGTAACTGGGGATTGAACCTGGGATCTTCATGGTTGAGTCCTACGGGCAGGGTATTTACCAACTGAGTCATTGGAGAAGTTTGAATCGAAAGTCACCTCAGAAATGTTCAGTATGTCAGCTATCCAGTTAGCATTAAAGTGTCATCTGCAAACATGCTGAAGACATAGGCTGGGAATTTCCTCAGAGCTGCTCTTACTCCTCTACCGTAATTTCACAGAATGTGCATCGCGGAAGCAGCTCTGACAGAATTCCTGGACATAGTATAACTGAGCATAAATTAAATCATTGCATAAAGGTAAATAGCCGTTTAATTCCTTCACCTCCCTTTTCCCTTTGATTACCAAAAATTACACAGATCTATAATCTTTAATTTATAATTACAGACGCATTGGCCGCTGGTTAACCGATGTCTCGCCACTTCTACCCCTGCTTAATGCTGGAAAATGCACATTCACCTTGAAGACTGTGCCATGGGCCATGCCCTGGAAGCCATCCCTCAATCTTCGTTTTAATAAAATAAGCCAGCTATCGTCAGGTAAGAAACAGCTGCATTTTATTTATGTTTAATAGATTTGTTATTAGAGATAAAAACAAAACATACAAAGAATGTTGAATTTTCTTTAATGTACCTGTTTAAAAAAAAATTGAATTCCACTTTGTTTCACCATTTGATCACGTGCAGAATAGATAAGGAAGGAGGGGATGTTTTATGTGTTCAACAGTTGGGAAGTAAAGGAAGTAGACTGTGTAGGAAGGAAAAAGGTACCCAGCAAAGTAATCTAACAAGAGGCTCCTAACGCAACGAGAGCTAAAGTAACTCTGTGGTTTTGCTCAGATTCCCAGCTCAAAATAAGCGGGAGGAAGAGATAAAAGAATATTGAAAAATAGATGGCGATTTCAATCAAACAAATATAAATTGGTAATAAAAACAGAAAATGCTGGAAATACTCAACAGGTCAGGCAGCATCTGTAGAGAGAGAAACAGAGTCAACGTTTTAGGTCGATGACCCTTTGACAGAAATATAAATTGGTATTGCCCATGGAGCCTGGAATCTGAATTGATTGTAATGAATGATTGCTTCATGACACAATTGGGCACATTTTTCACTTGCACACTACTGGCACATAGGCCGCTGCCAGGAGCGCATATCAGGAAATCCCATGCCAATCCTACGATTTTCCATCCATTCATTTGAATATATGGAAAATCATGAGCTGTGTGCTGGTAACTTGGAAGTTTACCCAAGTGTGTCAGGGGAACCACAGGAGGAAATTCTTTGGCTTGACTTGTTACTGGTAAATGACCCCGGCAGCACACGGAAAATGGAAGTTGTAGCACCTCTGGATGAGAGTGACCACAAAATAATTAAGTTCAACATGATTTGGGATTCAACACTGCCGAGGGCCAACACCCAGATCTACAATTTAGATCTGGACTCTTGCATCCTCTACTCCCTTTACCCAACTATTTGGCAGCTGTCTAGGCCCTAATCTGTGGAATTCCCTCCCTAAACCTCTTTGTCTCTCCACCTCTCTCTCCTCCTTTAAGGACCCCCCTTAGACCTTACCTCTTTGATCAAGCTTTTAATCACCTGTCCTAATATCTCCTTTAATAAAAACAGAAAATGCTGGAAATACTCAGCAGGTTAAGCAGCATCTATGGAGAGAGAAACAGAGTTAACGTTTCAGGTCGATGACCTTTCATCAGAATTGATAAAAGTTAGTGATGTAACAGGTTTTAAGCAAGTACAGAAACAGGGAAAGGGGGAGGGGAAGAAAGAACAAAAGGGAAGGTCTGTGATAGGGTGGAAGGCAGGAGAGATTTAATGACAAAAGGAATGATGGAGCAAGGCAAAAGGAGATGGTAATAGGACAAGTAAAGAAACAAAAGATGGGTCTAGAGGAGGTGTAAATGGAAATAGCAGAATCATCAACAGCTGCCGTCCGAAAAAATGGGGGAAGAGGTTATGATCTGAAATTGTTGAACTCAATGTGTAGTCCGGAAGGCTGTAAAGTGCCTCATCAAAAGATGAGGTGCTGTTCCTTGAGCTTATGCTGATCTTCATTGGAACAGTGTGGGAGAGCAGTCAGAGTGGGAGTGGAGCGGATAATTAAAGTGACAGACGACCGGAAGCTCAGGGTCATGCTTGCGGACTGAACGGTGGTGTTCCGTAAAGCAGTCACCCAATCTGCATTTGGTCTCCCCAATGTAGGGGAGACCACATCGTGAGCAGCGAATACGGTATACTAAATTGAAAGAAGTACAAGTAAATTGCTGTTTCACCTGTAAGGAGTGTTTGGGGCCCTGGACAGTGGGAAGGGAGGAAGTAAAAGGACAGGTGTTGCATCTCCTGCGCTTGCACGGGAAGGAGAGGGAGTGTTGGGGGTGATTGAGGAGTGGACCAGGGTGTCGCGGAGGGAACGGTCCCTTTAGAATGCTGAAAGAGGAGGGGAGGGGAAGATGTGTTTGATGGTGGGATCATGGTGGAAATGGCAGAGGATGATCCGTTGAATGTGGAGGCTGGTGGGGTGGAAGGTGAGGACAAGGGGAACCCTATTGTGGTTCTGGGAGGGAGGGGCAGGGGTGAGGGCAGAAGTGCAGGAAATTTAACAGACACAGTCGAGGGCCGTGTCAACCACAGTGGAGGGGAATCCTCGGTTGAGGAAAAAGGAAGATATATCAGAAGACATGTCATTAAATCTCTCCTGCCTTCCACCCTATCACAGACCTTCCCTTTTGTTCTTTCCTCCCCCCCCCCCCGCCCTTTCCCTGTCTCTGCACTTGCTTAAAATCTGTTATATCTCTAACTTTTTCCAGTTCTGACGAAAGGTCATCGACTTGAAACGTTAACTCTGTTTCTCTCTCCACAGATGCTGCCTGACCTGCTGAGTATTTCCAGCATTTTCTGTTTTTATTTCAAATTTCCAGCATCCGCAGTATTTTGCTTTTGTACTAATATTTCCTTCTTTGGCTCGGTGTCAATTTTTGTCTCATTACGCTCCTCTGAAGCGCCTTGGGATGTTTTCCTACATTAAAAGTATTATATGAATGCAAATTGTTGTTGATGGTGAAGTCAGAGGAACAGAAAGTTTGGAAGGGTTTGTAGAGCTGGAGGAGGTTACAGAAATAGGGAGGGCAAGGCCATGAAGGAATTCAAACACGAGATTGAAAATTTAAATTGGAGCCGTTGCCGGACCCAGAGCCAATATAGGCCAGCAACAACAGAGGTGATGGGCAAGCAGACTTGGTGGTGTGGGATAGGATATGGGTAGCAGAGTTTTGGATAAGCTGAAGTTTACAGAGGGTGAAGGATAGACCCGGAGAGCATTGGAATAGTTGAGCCTGAAGATGACAAAGCCATAGATGAGGAGTTTCAATGGCACAAGGGCTAAAGGTAGTGGATGCAGGCAATGTTATGAAGGTGGAAGTAAACAGTCTTTATGATGAAGAGGATATGGGGTTGGAAGCTCAGCTTGGGGTCAAATAGGATGTGAAGATTGTGAACAGACTGGTGTTCAGGCTGAGACAGTGGCCGGGGAGGGGGATGTAATTGGTGGCAGGGGTTTGGAGTTTGTGGCAGCAGCCGAAGACAATGGCTTCCGTCTTCCCAATGTTTAGTCAGAGGAAATTGCGGCTCATCCAGGACTTGATGTCGGACAAGCAGCCTGATAACACAGAGGTAGTGGAGTGGTCAAGAGCTGGGTGTCAACAGTGCAGTAACAGAAACTGACACTGTGTTGATAGATAATGTTCCAACGTGGCAGCATATAGATGAGGAAGAGTAGGGGGACAAGGCTAGATCTTTAGGGGAGTCTGGAGGTAACAATGTCAGGGTGGTATGAGAAGCCATTGCTGGAGATGCTCTAGCTATGATCAGATAGGTAAGAGTGGAAACATACAAGGGCAGTGCCACCGAGCTGGGCAATGGAGAGGCATTGGAGGAGGATGGTGTGGTCGACCATCTATGGTTCTATGGGAGGTCCTGCTTGACAAATCTCCTTGACATTGTTGAGAAAGTGGCAGTTCAAGCAGATGGTACTTAGATTTCAGAAAAGCCTTTGATAAAAATCCTCACGAGAGGCTGCTATGGAAGTTGAAAGCAGTGGAAATTCAAGATAAAACCTGGGCAAAGATAAATAATTGGCTCAAGAAAAGAAAACTGTGGACACTTGTCAAAGTTGAGGAGAATTACTGAGTGGAATGCCACAGGTTTCAATGCTGGGGTCCCTGCTGTTCCTATTATATCTTAATGACATAGATGCAGAAACAAATGTAAACTGGTTACGTTCGCAGACCAATTTAAATTGGGGGTTAGTTGAGACAGAGAAAGTAGCCAGGAACTACACAAAATGTTAGATAAAATCTGACAATTAGACAAATTAGTGGCAGATGAAATTGTAAGGTTCTGCATTGGCTCGAAAAATGGATGGTTCACGTATATTATGGATAGTGTATAAATAGTTAAAGGTGAAGCGGAAAGGAATTTGGGCATGATAGCCGATTCAGCACCTAACTGTGGAGCAGCAGTAAACAAAGTGAATAGGATGCTAAAAAAAAGAAAGACTTACATTTATATAGTGCCTTTCATGACCGCAGGACATCCCAAAGTGCTTTACAGCCAATGAAGTACTTTTGAAGCATTGTCGCTGTTGCAATGTAGGAAATGCAGCAGCCATTTTGCGCACAGTAAGCTCCCACAAACAGCTAAGTGATAATGACCAGATAATCTGTTTTTGTTAACTATTTATTATATTGTTCATTGTATTGCTAGGTCTATTGAGTCCAGGCAGCATCACATAATCTAAGCAATCAATTCCATACCGCTTTTTCTTATTGGATGTTTTTACACCTCTTTTTTTTCAAGCCCAAATCCATTCCACCAGTTGCACACATCTACCCTCTTCCATGCTGGTCCTGTGTGAAGACTTTATCATCCTGTGTATTCTGTCCAATCAGGCCAAATTCATTGTAAGATTATCTGCACAACTTTTCACTTATAATTCTATACAGCCTCTCTACAATTAGCTTCCCTGTGATCTATGCTCCAGTTAACAAGCGCTGAGCTGATCAGGCTACACTAATAAACCATATGAAATATAATTTAATGAAAACAGTGAAAAACGCCCTCTGACATTAGAGATCAGCCTTAACTTTTCTCTGCACTACCTCCAGGATGGATATTTCCCTGTCCAGTGCACGATACAGTTTCTGCACAATGGTCTCAGACATACTGGGCTGGATTTTGAATGACCCATGGAGTCGGGTTTGGAGGCGTGTGTGGGGTTAAATTTGCGGGGTCGGGGTTTCCGACCCCATCCCGACTCCATCCCGCCTCCACGCAATTTTGACAAAATCAGTCGCGGGGTTCCCGACTCCGTCCCGCCTCCAAGAGGCGGGAGAGGCCATTAAAGCCCTTAACAAGCTCTAAATTGGCTCTGTAATGCCATTTTGAAACGTTTTAGCTAGTTTAACCCTTTTCTGGCGGGAGCACAAGTGGACAGCTGACTATCAGCTGCAGGTCCACTATTACAACGGAGATGTGATGAAGGTAGTAGTAGTATTAGGTCTGAAAGTCGCCGCTGCTGCATTGAATGTGTTCAGAGACTGCCTGGCCTTTGCTGTGAGAGGACTTGGATGCAAAAAAAATTCTCTCTCTCTCTCTCTCTCTCTCTCTCTCCTCCCCCCCCCGCCCCCCCATCCCCCATATTTTGCATTCAGGTCCACTCACATCAAAAGCAAGCCAGGCAGGTCCTTTCTCACCAACAGTCTCTGAGACTAGGCAGTCAGCAATGATGACATCATCAGAGGCGACTTTCAGACTGAAACCACGAATTGGTTCATGGGTTCCCACATGCTGGAACGCAATTGCCCAATTAAGTGAAAATTGCATCATTCATCCACATTAATCTGGAGTCGGGGGGGAAACACGAAATGCGGATTACACGACCCCAACCCGACCCCAAGACAAAATCCAGCCCACTCTGTCTACAGACCCAAACAGACATATCTGAACCTCACAACTTGGCAATGCTTGCGAAGCTTGCACTTCCCTTGCAAGGAAATAACTAAGTTGCACCACCTTCTAGTCCACCTCTACCAGAGCTGTTGCTCTGCCAGTGGCAGTAAAAGTCACTACGGCACTAAACGTCTATGCCACTAGTTTCTTTCAGGCAGCTTCAAAGGGGCATTTGCAATATCAGCCAATCAATTGTCCACCACTGCATAAGGCAAGTAACTGATGTATTTGTGCAAGCAGCCCAGTTGATATCCTTTCCTTTGCAACAGATCTATATATTGGGCTTTACTGTGCCACTGTCCATTTTAGCATTCCATTTTGCTTCATTGCTAAAATACTGCTGTGGTAAAACTACTAGTCTTCCTTGTTGTTTTTAATTGTATGATTTTAAACAGGTACATTTCAAATGGTACAGCAGAGGAATTCTTGAGCTCAGTCTTTTGAATACATTGAAAAAATGTTTTTAATGAAAATTTGAATAATGCTGTATCTAATGCGCATCCAAGGCAAGACCACTAAAAGATAATGCCTACTGGAATAGATGACAAATTTTGCAGTATACTGATCCCTTCGATTCAATGCATTTCACGGTACAGAAATATGCAAGCTGATGTGGGAGTGGGTGATGCTGGAACTGATCCAACTCATCCTGCAATTTCCTACATCTTCTGATACAGTTCAGTAGCAAGTACTTATGTGTGGCACGATAACAATAGCCATCAGGCTTTAATGCTAGACATCTCAGATAATATGTTGTGTGTCAAGACAATTTATCCAATGCTTATTTGTCATTTCTTGAAACACTAGCTTTTCTTGCCCTCTGATGTTTTTTTGTAAAATTTTATATTCTGGAGAATATTTTAATACTAAACACACTGGCCAGAATTTTCCGGGGTGGTAGCGGGCGCGATCGGAGACGGGTCAGGTGGGAAAGTTGTTATTTTTGGGAGTGGGTTGGGAACCCGCTGTCATCCTGCTCCCATGCGCCTTTCCCCCAGGCGCGTCTGTCAGCGCAGACCCGACCCGACCAGCAGAGGCGGACGACCCAATTTAAATTATTAGTAGCTAGTTGTCAGACCTTTAAGAGTGGTTTTCACCTTGCCTTTTAAATTTAAATGCATGGATGGCCTCGGGAAACACGCTGCTTGGGAACCACGTCTGTCAACCTGAAGCGGGGGTTGAGTGGGCCATTGCTCCAGCTGATTAGTTGACAGCATCAAATGTACTATAAAAGCTCCCACCTGATAGATGATCACTTTCCTCAGCAGACGCTGTTTCTCACTGCATTCCCAGCACAGATTCTGCAGGCTGTAGTCTTTCCAGCAAAGTCTCCATCCAGTGTCACCTCATTGGAAGAACCTCTCTCACCATTGACAGATTGTTTCTGTCATCTGTACTTCACCTGCCATCTATTCCATCAGCATGGATGCCGTTTATACTGTCTCACCCTGGTCCTCAGAATCTGACCACGATGAGCCCCAACACCAGCAGCACCAGGCACACCAACAGCAACAACAACATCACCACCAACCTTCTCCGCAATCACCTGATGCTGCACAGAACAGAGGGCATCAGCACCCGAGTACATTGCTGCCCGGGAGGCCAGGGATGGCCTCATCATGGCCAGATTAACTTCACTTGACACTGTACACTCACATGGCTGCCACATGATGCATCAGGTTGGCACCACCCCACACCAATACCATAAAGTATCTCTACAATGCCCAAGCCATTCCTTTCACACTCATCACCATTGCTGGAGGTACCGTTATGTCTCACCATTCACTGCAACTCACTAAGCCACTTACAAAGGTGCACTCAAATCTGTCCAAGACCAGAAAGTGTTGAAAATAAAGATTTTTATGTTTGATAGCACATTAACGGAAACTTTATATAAACATTGGATAAAACACCCAATTGGCCTCCTTGTGTGTTGTTAGTTGGTGTGATTGGACTAGAATGAGGGTGAGTGTGAGGGGTGGCAAGAGAGATGGGGATCTGATAATGTAGATAGAGAGAGAGGGATGGGTGGACGTGCAAGGTATGTTGGTGTGAGTAAGGATGTGCAGGAGTAGGGTTGGGAAGGCAGAGTGATGGGGATGTGATGAGAGGCA
The DNA here is from genome assembly GCA_030390025.1 of Squalus acanthias. Classification (NCBI taxonomy): domain Eukaryota; kingdom Metazoa; phylum Chordata; class Chondrichthyes; order Squaliformes; family Squalidae; genus Squalus; species Squalus acanthias. The sequence goes on from CM059428.1 coordinate 98,464,959, forward strand.
CAGCAGGATGAAGGTGAGTGTGGCTTTGTACTCACATTTCCTGATCTAATGAGATCATTGAAATGTTTGCGGCACTGCACCCAGGTCCTCCTGACCACATCCCTGCTGGTAACATCCTCTGCAATCTCCAACCAGGCTGTTTTGGTCTCCTGGGGAGTTCTCTTCCGCCCATCAAAAGGGAAGAGGACCTCCCTGCGTGCTCTGACTCCCTTCATAAGCATATGGAGGGAGTCATCGGAGAACCTGGGTGCAGCCATCTGCCTCTGTGCAGTCATTGTCAGTGTTTGCAGCACTCCAATGCTATAGTGCACTGATAGCACTATGTTACATTGACATTTAAATCCAATGTGGCCATGGCCCCTTTAAAGATCCCGGCTGAAAACGCGCCATTCCTGACGTCACCAGACTCTCACTATTTAATTGGGCTGGGTAACACGCAGGGCGGGCTTAAGAGGCCCTATTAAGGGAAAGTAATTTTCAGCAGCAGGATGGAGCCAGCAGCGGGGTCGCGACCCACCATGGCCACCACCCACACTGGACCCCCTCAGGTCGGCAAAATTCCAGCCATTATCCCTCAGATTTTTGTTTTACCATTAGTATTTTATGTCTACAACATATAAGGCTATGAATTGAAATCTTTCAGATCTCCTTGTAGAATTGCCTCTGTTCCCTCGAATAATATTGCTGAAGGATTTCGCTGACCAGAGTAATGTTCCACTCAGTCATTAATACAGAAGTAATACTGAGATTTCTTTGGTAAAAACGTTTATGCCACGGTAGCTCGAGTAGAAGCAACTTACTTTTGTTCATAGCTAGCACCAGACAATAAGATAAGTGCAGATGCTATAACCTTACAAAAGAGCAAAAACAGAGTTGCAATCCGTGATGCTGGCTCTCCCAGATCTAACGCAGATTAGATGCACGTACTATCCATTCCGTGTGAAATCGTTCCTACTTAGAATTTTGAGCTGGATAGTACATGACGTCCCAGAACATTATTTCCCACTTGTATGCCAACTACTCCTGCAAGAAGCACGGGAACGGATTAGTATGTGCCCGGTTTATGGGTTTTCAAGATGCAGCTCCGCATAATGTGCATGATGACAGAAAGAGGCAGCAGGTGTGGCCAAGCAGAAGCAGTAGTTATGAGGGCAGTAACAGGTTCTGAGGGTGTGAGTCCAAGCAGAAAGAAGGTGCAGTGAAGTGGGAGTAAGCTTGTAATCAGCTGCTACAATAGAAGTGAAATAAAAAGGGTATTTTAACCTACCCCACCCAGCAGGAATGGTTGGGCAAAGGGTTAAGATGGTGGATGGGATACGCGCATTCCTGGGCCTAAAAATTCGGTTGCTTTGCGCCTCTCGTTAGCGCCCTAAGAGGGGAGGAAGGCCTGCAGTACCGCGGCGCGATGCGCTGCGGCGCGTAGCACCGCGATATTCACTCGCAGCACCCCAAGAGGGAGGCGGGGTGCTTCCAGTAGCACCCTGCTTCCCTCTTGGGGCGCTACTGGTGAATTTCGGCCGCGGGGGTGCTAATTTTTTCGGGGCGCTCAATTTTTCCCCCCTGATGTGTTCCCACCACTCTGGAGCGGAGGCAGTTTCAGACCCACCTGGTGGCAGGCAGCATCCTGGCCACAAGAGGCCCAGGTAAGTTTCTTTTTTTTCTAAATACAGGTTCCTTGTAGGGCAGGAGGAACAGGAGTACTATCCCGGGCCGCACAAGAATACCTTGGGCCTCCCTTTCCCAGGGTACTGCCGCCACCGCCGCCCCCCCCCCCCCACCCCCACCAAAAGTTTTGCTGATTTTTCCCCCCCATCTCACTTACCTTGCCGGGGCTTGTTTCTGTGGGTCCCCAGCAACAGCCTGATCCGCCACAAATTTCCACTCCTACCCGCCGCCATTGATGTAATTCCCGCCGGTTTCGAACAGGAATCTGTGTCGGGGCAAATGAGGCCCAGGAGTTAAAGTCTCCCGAGCCTCACGCTGCAGGGAGCTGGACAGATTGCTGCCCACTTCGGCCTCCTGCACCCCCGATTCCTGCCCTGAGTTAAAATCAGGACTAAATTCTTTCACCCAGTGTTTCTCAGCGAAATTGAAAATAGTTTCATTGCACTTGCCAATCCCCATCTGTAGGCCTATATGTTCATGTCTGAATAATCACCTCCGGAAAAGGGCAGTTGACAAGTTGATTAATATTGTGTTTGATGATAGCCCTAAAATGTTTGGGGTAGAGTTTGCGCTAGTTTTCTCCGCTCAATCCGGGTGAAATCGGCAGAACCAGCGCAAAAGATCGGGGAATTTTAAACGTAAGTTACGTAAAGCATAAATCGAGTTTCCACGATCTTTGACGCTGGTTTAAAAATCATTTCGCCCTAAACTGAACCCGCCCACAAAACTGGCCACGCCCCCAGATTAAAACAAGGAGGTTGGCAAGTTTCTGCCGATTGCGGCCATTCGAGGAGGGTTTTCAAATTGAGCTCGTTTTCGTAGGCGCATAAGCATTAATAGGCACGTTTTAACAGTTTTTAAATATTAAAAAATATTTAATTTACTAAGAAACTGACTAGTGTACACTAATGAAACTAACAAATGGTTCAGTATAGTTTTTTTAGTGATTTAAAATCAGGTTACTCACAGGTGGTGGACTAGACACTCTTATTAAAAATGCTTATTTTTTGATATACTGTAATACCATTTCAGCTGTATTAATACAACCGCACCAGGTTACCACTCTTAAATACATCAATGAATATTTTTCAATGCAAAAAAAAATGATTACTTTCCATTACACTGCTCGGTTACGCTGGTTCATGGAAGATTTTATGATCGTGATTATGAAATGAATTTTAGTGGAAGCTTGAATTGTAACGTAACCAGTGCAATTTCAAGCGCAATTTGCGCCAAATATCCCGTTGTGCCCAAAGCGGAAACTTATCCCCTATGTATTATTGAAGAAGCATTACCTTTAGACTTTTGAGTAGGACTGAGGAATATATAGATATAAAATATATATGTATATTACTATGTATAGCTATTTTTAGTCATATTTATACATAGATTGGAAAATAATGTTAATGTGCCTAGTGGCCACATAAGTGTTAAACTATTAGTATAGATTTCCAGATATAATAACTTGAGCAAAAATGAATGAGTGGTGTATCCAAATTAATTTAATCCAAATAGACCTATTACTTATTATGTCTGAGTCACCTAAACTTATAGAAACCCTTAGATGAGTGGTTCAGTAATTTGCCTGCAGCAGAAATCCGAGTTCAAACTATAGAAGGAGAAAAAGATGTTCTGACTCATTGGGGAGAATTTTAACCTAAAAAAAACAGGTGGGTTGGGGTCGTGTTGGAAGTTAAAGTGTTAAAAATCGGAATCCCGACCAGAACCCACCTCCAACCTGCCCACTTCCGGTTTTAACGGAGATGGGAAGAGGGCTCGGCAGCCAACCTGCTGCCAGGAGGCGGGTCATCTATTTAAATATTATAATGAGGCTGGAAGCCTGTGCTTTAACCTCCATTTTAATTTTAACTTTAGCTGGCCGGGTTGTGCAGGCCTCGTGAAACCCACTAGCTAATGCAAGGTGAGGACTGCTGGATCCAGGAGGTAATTGCCTTTACACTTACCTCCTGGATCCAGCGTCCCTACCTAACCCAACCCCACATCAGAGACCCCTCCCACGAGGCCTCTGATCCCCCCCCAGGCCTCCGATCCCCCCATGAGGTCTCTTCCCCCACCCCCAGGCCTCCATGAGGCCCCTAACCCTGCTCCTCCGACCCCTAACCCCCCCCCCACCCCGCTCCTCCGGGAAACTGATCCTCACCTGACCCACCCCTGCTCGTTCAGCCGTCGATCTTCACCCGACCTCCCCCCCCCCCCCCCACCCCGTGTGGTCCTGACCCCGATCATTCTCAGGCCACCCTATCACCACCCCGGGCTGGTCCTGACCCCGATCATTCTCAGGATTCCCCCCCCCCCCCACTCTGATGGTCCCAGCTTCCAATCTTTCTCAGACCCCCCCACCCCCCGTGATGGTCCCAGCCCACTCCGTGCAAACATATAGTGCCTACTATCCCCATTTTTCTCAAGTCTGGTAAGTAAAGCATGGGCCAGCTCCCACTCTGCCTCTATGCATTGTTCCCAGCACTACTGGCCCCAATTGCCACCTGCAGACTATATGAATTAGATAAGCAATTTCCGCAGGCTTCCCTCTATGCAGTGACTCCATGCTGAGGAACTTCCACTGCAGCACCTCCCAAACCCACGACCTCCACCACTTAGAAGGCAAGGGCAGCAGGTGCTTGGGAACATCATCACCTCCAAGTTCTTCTCTAAAGTACACACCACCCTGGCGTGTATATATATCGCCATTCCTTCATTGTCATTGGGTCAATATCCTGGAACTCTCTCCTTAACAGCATTGTGGGAGCTCTTTCACCACACAGTCTACAGTGGTCCAAGAAGAAGGCTCACCACCACCTCTTCAAGGGCAAGGAGGAATGGGTAATAAATGCTGGCCTTGCCGGTGACACCCACATCCCGAGAATGAATATAATAAAATGCCATTATGTGTTTTTTAAATAAAAAATAGAGCCAATGATAATTGTTGTTTAAGCAATTATCACTGGAAGTAGGCATCATAACTTGTTAATCTGTTTCCCTAGAATGCCTCAGAGATCTTTATTCACAGGCAGCAGAGACATTGAATATACTTGGGTGCTAAATGATAAAATTAACATAATCTCTATATACGATAGATTTCTGTTCTGTGTCGTTCCATTGGTTGGAGTTGTTCACACCAGTGAATCAAATTTGTAGGCAGCTGGTTGAGCTAAACATAAGCCACATTTTCAGTCTGTTTCAGTCCGTTTCATTTCCTTCAAGTCTGATCTAATTACAGTAAACTCTTTCGTATCCGGCACCTCCGGGACCGGGATGGTGTCGGTTGATTAAAAATTCCGGATAACGGAGAGGTATACCTACCAAGGTACGAGAGCCCCGTTACACAGCCACGGGTGCAGGAACCCCGGTTACACGGCCACAGATCCAGGAGCCCCGGTTACACGGCCACAGGTCCAGGAGCCCCTGTTACACGACCACAGATCCAGGAGCCCCGGTTACACGGCCACAGATCCAGGAGCCCCGGTTACACGGCCACAGATCCAGGAGCCCCGGTTACACGGCCACAGATCCAGGAGTCCCTGCTACACGGCCACAGATCCAGGAGCCCCGGTTACACGGCCACAGGTACTGGAGTCCCGGTTACATGGCCACAGGTACTGGAGTCCCGGTTACATGGCCACAGGTACTGGAGTCCCTGTTACACGGCCACAGGTACTGGAGTCCCTGTTACACGGCCACAGGTACTGGAGTCCCGGTTACATGGCCACAGGTACTGGAGTCCCGGTTACACGGCCACATGTGCAAGAGTCCCGGTTACAAGGCCACAAGTGCTGGAGCCCCTGTTACACAGCAAAAGGTACGAGAACCCCTGTTACACAGCCACAGGTACAGGGAACCCGGTTACACAACCAGAGGTGCAGGAGCCATGGTTACACGGCAAAAGGTACGAGAACCCCTGTTACTCAGCCACAAATATACAGGAAAACTTACTTAGGGTTCCTGAACCTACTCCTGAATTTTGCCGGTTATTAGAGAATTCCGGATAATTAGGTGCCGTTTAAACGAGAGTTTACTGTACATGAATCACAATGGCTAACTAATAATTAAAATATTTTTTGATGTGGTTAGTTATTTATTGAAGCAGAATCTGAAAATGGTAAAATAAATTACAGGTAAGATTATTACTAAAGATACCCTAAATTGTCATTTGACTGTACAGATGGTTCCATAATTAATTTGGATTGGAAAAGTCGGCTGCTGCGTTGTGCATTTAAAAAAAAAAAATGCAGTTTTGATGAAAAAACATAGAAATCATTTTGAATTCAAATACTTGTACATTCTGCTTAGTTAATACCTTGTTTTTCCTGAGTGTTTGACTCGGGCTGCTGTTGACTGTTTTTCAAGACTCTTAAAAATGGCATTTTTTGTTGATCTGTTTGTATATCAGTCTTGCAGTGAAATAATGAATAATAGATGGATGGGAATGGTTACAAATTTTTCATCTGAATGCTGAAATGAAACGCATTCATTGTAATCACTGCCACACATCCATTATTTTTATAATGAGTTTTATAAATAAAAAGTTTCTACGCTTTTTGCATGTGGAAAACACATTTTTTACCACTCCATGGCAGGTGACACTTTCCAGTTAATCATACTTAAATTTATATAGTGTCTTTTCAGACCACAATGTTTTAAAAGTACTTCACATAAGTAAATACTTTTTGCATTGCTGTGGAGATAGAAGCAATATCAAAACTCCCCGACAAAACCAAATTGGAGGCCATGGCATATAGATAGGTTATTGGAATTGTAGAAAAGGTGCAATGTAAATTCACGAGGATGATAGCAGGAATAAGAGTATATAGTTATGATGAAAGACATGAAAAACTAGAGCTGCATTCACTGGAGTAGATCTAAAGCAATGTTCAAAACCATGAAAGGTTTTGATGAGGTAATAGTGAAAGATTATTCCACTAGTTGGCCTCAATTTTAAAATTCTCAGCTTCGTGTTCAAATCCCTCCATGGCCTTGCCCCTCCCTATCTGTGCAACTTCCTGCAGCCTGACAACTTTCCTTGAACTCTGCATTCCTCCAACTCAGGCCTCTTGTGCATCCCTCACTTCCCTTCACCCACCATTGGTGGGCGTAAGTTTCTTTAAAGTACTTATCTGAATGTGGACAAAAAATGCTGGAAATACTCAGCCGGTCAGGCAGCATCTGTGGAGAGAGAAACAGAGTTAATGGCCGGGATTTTACTAACCTCGGCGGGTCGGTGGCAGGTTGCAGCCCCGCTGCTGCCTCCATCCCGCTCTGGAAAATGAATTTCCCTTGATGGGGCTTGTTAAGCCCGCCCAGCGCGTTTCCCAGCCAATTAGAGGAAGCGGGTCTGGTGACGTCATTTGATGACGCGTCATCAGCCGGTTTCCTTAAAGGGACCATGTCCAACTTTAATTTGACATTTGTGCTGTCCGTGTTCTACAGCATTGAGGTGCTGCAAACACTGACAATGACTGCACAGAGGTGCAGGGTTGCACCCAGGCTCTCCCATGACTCCCTCCATATGCTTATGCTTATGGAGAGAGTCACAGCACGCAGGGAGGTCCTCTTCCCTTACCATGGGTGGAAGAGACGTCCCCAGGACACTAAAACAGCCTGGTTGCACATTGCACAGGCGGGCACAAGCAGGGATGTGGTCAGGAGGACCTGGGTGCAGTGCCGCAAATGTTTCAATGATCTCAGTAGATCACGAAACGTTAGTACAAAGCCACACTCAGCCTCATCCTGCTGTGCCTCTCATCACATCCCCATCACTCTGCCTTCCCTACCCTACTCCTGTACATCCTTACTCACACCAACTTACCTTGGACTTCCACCCATCCCTCTCTCTCTATCTATATTATCACATCAGCATCTCACTAGCCACCCCTCACACTCGCCCTCATCCTAGTGCAATCATACCAACTAACAACACACTGTTTCTCTCTCCACAGATGCTGCCTGACCTGCTGAGTATTTCCAGCATTTTCTGTTTTTATTTCAGATTTCCAGGCCGCGATTTCGCCTGCGGAGGCGGGATCGTGGTGGGAGAGGTGGTTGGCGGGTCCCGGTCCTGCTCCCAGCTGCAGCTGCTCTGTGAAAAGGATTTTGCCCTGATTGGCCTTGTTAAACCCGCCCTGCGAGGTTCCCGTCCAATTAAAAGGATCAGCCAGTTTCCTTAAAGCGACCATGGCCACATTCATTTTGACAGTTGTTCTGTCAGTGTTCTGCAGCATGGAGGTGCTGCAAACACTGACGAGCACTGCACAAAGGTAGACGGCTGCACCCAGGCTCTCGCATGACTCCCTCCCAGAGGGAGTCACAGCACGCAGGGAGGTCCTCTTCCCTTCCAATGGGCGGAAGAGACCTCCCCAGGACACCAACGCAGCTGGTTGCACATTGCACAAGAGGGCAAAAGCAGGGATGTCGTCAGGATTACATGGCTGCAGTGGCACAAACCTTTCAATGATCTCAGTAGATCACAAAACATTACGCAAAGCCACACTCAACCTCATCCTGCTGTGCCAGTCATCACATCCCCATAGCTCTGCCTTCCCTACCCTTCTCCTGCACATCCTTACTCACACCAACTTGCCTTGCACCTCCACCCATCCCTCTCTATCTACATGATCGCATCCCCACCTCACTAGCCACCCCTCACACGTGCCCTCATCCTGGTCCAATCATACCAACTAACAACACACAAGGGTAGGCACTTGGGTGTCTTATTCAATGTTCATGGAAATTCTCTGTTAATGTGTTGTCAAACATTGAAATCTTTATTTTCAACACTTTGCCTTTTTGGACAGATCTGTGCTCACCTTTGGAAGTATTTTAGTGAGTTTCAGTGAATGTTGAGACATAACTCCGCCCCCCCCCCAAACAAATGTGAAGAGTGTGTAAGGAATGGCTTGGACATTGTAGGGATACTTTATGGTGGTGGTGTCAACCTGGCGCATCGTGCAGCAGCCAGGTTGTACAGCGTCAAGTGAAGTAAATCTGGCAGCAATGTTGTCGGGTGCTGATGCCCTGTGTCCTGTGCAGCATCAGGTGATTGCGGAGAAGGTTGGTGCTGTTGTTGGTGTGCCTGGTGATGTTGGTGCTGGGGTTGATTGTGGAGGGATTCAGAGGACCAAGGTGAGATTTTTTCAAGGGCACCGATGTTGCTGGAATAGATGGCAGCTGAAGTTGAGATGACAGAAGCGATCTATCAGTGGTGAGAGAGCTTGCTCCAAGGAGGTGACAGTGGATAGAGAGTTTACTCCAAACATTTCCAAACTGCATACAGCTCAAAATTGTCTTCCAAGTCCTGAAGGCTCAAGCTTCTGACATTGGAAAGTGACCAGCTGTGAAATGGGAGCTTTCACACCACTTTTGCAGCTGTCACCTATTCACAGCAATGGGGAGACATAGAGAACCTGACCTACTTACCTGACGTGATCTCCAAATGACGTGAACCTTGTTAAAAAAGTGGTAAACAACAACAACAACTTGTATTTATATAGCGCCTTTAACGTAGTAAAACATCCCAAGGCGCTGCACAGGAGTATTTTAAGACCAAAAATTTGACACCGATCCACATAAGGATAAATTAGGGCAGGTGACCAAAAGCTTGGTCAAAGAGGTAGGTTTTAAAGAGCGTCTTAAAAGAGGAAAGAGAGGTAGCGAGGCAGACAGGTTTAGGCAGGGAATTCCAGAGCTTAGGGCCTAGGCAACAGAAGGCACGGCCACCAAAGGTTGAGCGATTATAATCAGGGATGCTCAAGAGGGCAGAATTAGAGGAGCGCAGATATCTCGGCGGGGGTGGAGGGTGGGGGGGGGGTTGTGGGGCTGGAGGAGATTACAGAGATAGGAAGGGGCGAGGCCATGGAGGGATTTGAAAACAAGGATGAGAATTTTGAAATCGAGGCGCTGCTTAACCGGGAGCCAGTGTAGGTCAGCGAGCACAGGGGAGATGGGCGAACGGGACTTGGTGTGAGTTAGGACACGGGCAGCCGAGTTTTGGATGACCTCAAGTTTACGTAGGGTGGAATGTGGGAGGCCAGCCAGGAGTGCGTTGGAATAGTCAAGTCTAGAGGTAACAAAGGCATGGATGAGGGTTTCAGCAGCGGATGAGCTGAGGCAAGGGTGGAGATGGGCGATGTTACGGAGGTGGAAGGAGGCGGTCTTAGTTATGCTGCGAATATGTGGTCGAAAGCTAATTTCTGGGTCAAATATGACACCAAGGTTGCGAACAGTGTGGTTCAGCCTCAGGGAGAGGGATGGAGTCAGTGGCTAGGGAACGGAGTTTGTGGCGGGGACCAAAAACAATGGCTTCGGTCTTCCTAATATTTAATTGGAGAAAATAGAATAGAAAATAAAATAGAAATAGGCTGGCAAAATAGTCGTTAACAAACATTTAACAAGCATTTAACTATCTTAAATACCTCCCCCGCCGCTTGGTGTCGGGTCTGTTCTGAAATCGCAGACCCGACACTTTGTAAACTTACAACTCGCTGTCAATCATTTTGATTTTGACAGCGGACCCGCCTCCAAACCTGCACTCTGAGCGCCGGCAAAATTCAGCCCCCAGTATCTGCAGTATTTTGCTTTTGTATCTGAATGTGGAGCCAGGAGCAGCAGGAATGCTCCACCCGGCTCCACATTCAAACCACGGGGGCTGTTGCTGGCCATTGCTTCGCCCCCCCCCCCCCCCACTCCGATTGCGACCTCAACAGCCGCCTCTAATCGCAACCGGTACACCCCGATTGCGACCTCGAACTCCCCCACACCAATCACCGCCACCAGCTTCCCCAATCCCAACCACTGCTACACTCCCTCCTGGTTGCCCCCTCTCACAGACCCCTTTACCTGGGGCTGCCTCCGGCGATGCAGCAGCCCAATCTTCGAGGCCACTTCTCCGTCGAGCTGTCTGGGGACACCCATTACGTGTCCACCACTCACAGGTTCGATCATAATGAGGTCTGAGTCCCAATATGAGGTGCGCTTCAGGCGTTTCGCATTCCAGCACGCCCGTTTTTGGGTGCGAACAAATTTTTCCCCCCAGGGTGCCATTTCCCAGTTCTGATCATAAAAAAAGAGCTGAGAATCTGCTATCATAGGAACTTAGCAATTACCAGACCATCTAGTTCTACCATCCTGGTAGTCGCATGATACAACAATAATGGAGTTCTTCACTTATCTTAATCAATTAGACTATAACAGACTCAGACATGAGGCGAGGAAACCTTCAGTGGTGGAAAGCTTTGGGAACCATAGGTCCAAAGTCACCTGTTCCTCCCAAGCATTCTACACTTACCATATGTTACGTCTCGAATTACTCATAGACTGTATCCCAAAATATTATTTTCTAAAAGAAATGATCTAATCATAACCATTTGAAAGTTGATTTCAAAACCTAAAATTTATGTTAGAACAATTTTTTAAACAAATTCATATAATGCTACACTTTTTAAATGAGTTGCCATTAAACAATAGTTACATTTTTCACATCTTACATTCATGCATAAGACTATTTTCCTATTTCATCAATATGTTAGAATTATTTTCCTATTAGATCATTTTTTTGTTCATTTCATTGTTATAATTTAAATTATTTATAGCAGGTTATGTAATTGGTTTGAATGAGAACATTTTGACACTAATGGAAATTTACATAACCAATATATCTTTCATTACCTGCTACTCTTGGTCATTATTCTATGCTTTTTGGGTGAAATCTCCAGAGAATGTTACTTAACATCCTGTTGCATTAAATTAAGTTGAAGATGTCAAAAGGTTCTCATAATATGTATTCAGTGAGTAATATAAAATGCATTTTCACACTTATTCTGTCTAAGATGAGTGATTTTAATAGCTGTTTGATAAGGAAGAAGGATATTAAGGCATTTCAGAGGATGGTTTACCAGCACTACAATTGTGATTTAGTTCAAATTATGGTTTCTGTTACCTTCCTACCGTGATGATTATTCTCCTTACAAGTATAAATCCGCTGTATACCACTTAGGCATCTTCCCCCCGCCCCCCACCAGTTTTCTCCCTTCCTCTTTTATGGAGCTGCCTCGTGCTGTATTATAGTTCCAATGCTACACTCCAATATCTCACGCAAGTGCCATTTGTCCTTTGTAAGCCTAGGTTTTAAGAGTTCTTTGGTTCTTCAACATCGGGGGCATTGTAGCCAAGCCAGATCCTGTCCTCATCTAATGTCCACACATGTACTCTGTCCAAAGAGGTTACTATAACAATCCCATTAGATATATTGGCTAATTTTTGATCTCCCTAGCCCACCAAGGCCAACTATAGTATCTCTACAGTTGCTTAAACTGAAACTTTCTAACTCAGCACTAGGATTAAACCTAGTCTATATCACATACCGAATGCATTTTTAAGATTGTAATTGAAAAAGTACCTACTAAATTATGCACTGTTGAGAATTATTTGGTCATAATATACAAAATGCTCAGATACCCAGAACATCAAACATTTTTTTTATTGCAGTAGTTGGAGAGATAACTGGCATTATTGGCTTGCTTAAGCAGTACAGATTATATATTTGCAGCACATACTTATGTTGCCTTTTTTCGGAATTTATGTTGTAACAAATTTTGACAATTGACTGCAAGGGTCTGAGATAAAAGGATAAAATGAGACTTTATGAGTAGTAATACCCAATCTCAATTCTGCAGTTTTGATTGCTTTGAAATGTAATACTTTTATTGCTGAATTTATTGATTTATTGTGTTAAAAATTAGTATGAGGTCATATTTCATACCTGTTTCTGGTATTAAGCATTAAAATGTGAGAGCTGTTTCAGTCCATTTTAGTTTACTCTCCGCATTGATATTCATTAGCAATGACGTATGATAAAGCCAAGGGCATCTCAAAAAGTCTACCTACTTTTAAGATAGAAAAACAACATTTATTTCTCAATTTTTCACAATGTATAACAGAACTTTGAATTTCATGGAATTGAGAACAGCTATTTCAAATCAAAGTATGTATTTGAAAATATATTGTAGTTTGTCAAGTGAAAAGCAGATGGCCATTTATACTAAATGCAAAATCAAAATTGCTGTGAAACTTAGAGGGAACACTGGTGCAGCTAAAGGTGATGGGGATTGCGACATCCATATTTTTCTGTAATTCTGCACTTTCCAAAAAATACCAATTAAAAACAAATATTTTGATCATTTCCACAGCAGAATATCTGCATAGGATGGGCATGTTGTGAATGGACTTTGCGGGCCAACTTTTGCTATTGCAATTGTACAGAGCAGAGACACAGGTGCAGGTCTTCAGTCAGTTAGTTAGGTCCCATAAATGGGCATAATTAAGGCGTAACCAACCACAAATATGGGTGGAACTCACTCACGCCTTATGTGTATTTCTGGTCAGGGATTTAACAGGTTCAGGAAAGTTCTTGCCACACATGTTCCGAAGCTTCAATGTTAAATTTCCAGATATGACCTAATGCATTGTTGTTTATCCCTTAAAAATTGAATGGTGAATTTGATGATATATTCAGTAATATTGCCCTTCTTACACCGAACGGAAAGTTGACCTTTCTGGCTCACATTTCTCCTCTGACTCATATCTCAATGATCTTGGTAAGGAACCTCACTCCATTTTTTAAAATTAGTTTTATAGGATGTGGGCGTCGCTGGCAAGGCCAGCATTTATTACCCATCCCTAATTGCCCTTGAGAAGGTGGTGGTGAGCCGCCTTCTTGAACCACTGCAGTCCGTGTGGTGATGGTACTCCCACAGTGCTGTTAGGTAGGGAGTTCCAGGATTTTGACCCAGCGACGATGAAGGATCGGCAATATATTTCTAAGTCAGGATGGTGTGTGACTTGGAGGGGAACCTGGAGGAGATGGTGTTCCCATGCGCCTGCTGCCCTTGTCCTTCTAGGTGGAAGAGGTCGCGGGTTTGGGAGGTGCTACCGTAGAAGCCTTGGCGAGTTCCTGCAGTGCATCTTGTAGATGGTACACACTGCAGCCATGGTACGCCGGTGGTGGAGGGAGTGAATGTTTAAGGTGGTGGATGGGGTGCCAATCAAGTGGGCTGCTTTGTCTTGGATGGTGTCGAGCTTCTTGAATGTTGTTGGAGCTGCACTCATCCAGGCAAGTGGAGAGTATTCCATCACACTCCTTACTTGTGCCTTGTAGATGGTGGAAAGGCTTTGGGGAGTAAGGAGGTAAGACACTTGCCGCAGAATACCTAGCCTCTGACCTGCTCTTGTTGCCACAGTATTTATGTGGCTGGTCCAGTTAAGTTTCTGGTTAATGGTGACCCCCCAGGATGTTGATGATGGGGGATTTGGCGATGGCAATGCCATTGAATGTCAAGGGGTGGTGGTTAGACTCTCGCTTATTGGTGATAGTCATTGCCTGGCACTTCTGTGGCGCGAATGTTACCTGCCACTTATCAGCCCAAGCCTGAATGTCATCCAGGTCTTGTTGCATGCGGGCATGGACTGCTTCATTATCTGAGGAGTTGTGAATGGCGCTGAACACTGTGCAGTCATCAGCGAACATCCCCATTTCTGACCTTATGTTGGAGGGAAGGTCATTGATGAAGCAGCTGCAATGGTTGGGTCTAGGACACTGACCTGAAGAACTCCTGCAGCGATGTCCTGGGGCTGAGATGATTGACCTTCAATCACCACAACCATCTTCCTTTGTTCTAGGTATGACTCCAGCCAGTGGAGTGTTGTCCCCCCGATTCCCATTGACTCCTTGATGCCACACTCGGTCAAATGCTGCCTTGATGTCAAGGGCAGTCGCTCTCACCTTACCTCTGGAATTCAGCTCCTTTGTCCATGTTTGGACCAAGGCTGTAATGAGGTCGAGAGCCGAGTGGTCTTGGCGGAACCCAAACTGGGCATCAGTGAGCAGGTTATTGGTGAGTAAGTGCCGCTTGATAGCACTGTCGATGACACCTTCCATCACTTTGCTGATGATTGAGAGTAGACTGATGAGGCGGTAATTGGCCAGATTGGATTTGTCCTGCTTTTTGTGGACAGGACATACCTGGGCAGTTTTCCACATTGTCGGATAGATGCCAGTGTTGTAGTTGTACTGGAACAGCTTGGCTAGAGGCGCGGCTAGTTCTGGAGCACATGTCTTCAGCATGATAGCCAGGATGTTGTCGGGGCCGATAGCCTTTGCTGTATCCAATCCGCTCAGCCGTTTCTTAATATCACGTGGACTGAATCGAATTGGCTGAAGACTGGCTTCTGTGATGGTGGGGACCTCAGGAGGAGGCTGATATGGATCATCCACTCGGCACTTCTGGCTGAAGATGGTTGCAAACGCTTCAGCCTTGTCTTTTGCACTCACATGCTGGGCTCCACCATCATTGAGGATGGGGATATTCATGGAGCCTCCTCCTCCCGTTAGTTGTTTAATTGTCCACCACCATTCACGACTGGATGTGGTAGGACTGCAGAGCTTTGATCTGATCCGTTGATTGTGGGATCGCTTAGCCCTGTCTATAGCATGCTGCTTCCGCTTTTTAGCATGCATGTAGTCTCTGTGTTGCAGCTTCCCCAGGTTGGCACCTCATTTTTAGGTTCGCCTGGTGCTGCTCCTTGCATGCTCTTCTACACACCTTGTTGAACCAGGGTTGGTCCCATGGCTTGATGGTAATGGTAGAGTGAGGGATATGCCGGGCCATTAGGTTACAGATTGTAGTGGAATACAATTCTGCTGCTGCTGATGGCCCACAGCGCCTCATGGATGCCCAGTATTGAGCTGCTAGATCTGTTCTGAATCTATCCCATTTAGCACAGTGGTAGTGCTACACAACACGATGGAGGGTGTCCTCAGTGTGAAGACGGGACTTTGTCTCCACAGTGACTGTCACTGCTACCAATACTGTCATGGACAGATGCATCTGCGACAGGTAGATTGGTGAGGACGAGGTCAAGTAGGTTTTTCCCTCGTGTTGGTTCTCTCACCACCTGTCGCAGGCCCAGACTGGCAGTTATGTCCTTCAGGACTCGGCCAGCTCAGTCAGTAGTGGTGCTACCGAGCCACTCTTGGTGATGGACATTGAAGTCCCCCACCCAGAGTACATTCTGTGCCCTTGCTACTCTCAGTGTTTCTTCCAAGTGGTGTTCAACACAGAGGAGTACTGATTCATCAGCTGAGGGAGGGCGGTATCTGGTAATCAGCAGGAGGTTTCTTTGCCCATGCTTGACCTGAAGCCATGAGACTTCATGGGGTGCGGAGTCAATGTTGAGGACTCCCAGGGCCACTCCTTCCCGACTGTATACCACTGTGCCGCCACCCCTGGTGAGTCTGACCTGCCGGTGGGACAGAACATACCCAGGGATGGTGATGGAGGAGTCTAGGACATGGGCTGAAAGGTATGATTCTGTGAGTATGACTATGTCAGGCTGTTGCTTGACTAGTCTGTGGGACAGCTCTCCCAATTTTGGCACAAGTCCCAAGATGTTGGTGAGGAGGACTTTGCAGGGTTTACTGGGCTGGGTGTGCCGTAGCCGGTGCCGCGGTCGATGCCGGGTGGTCCGTCCGTTTTCATTCTTCTTATTGTTTTTCGTAGCGGTTGTATACAACTGAGTGACTTGCTGGGCCATTTCAGAGGGCAGGTTAGAGTCAACCACATTGCTGTGGGTCTGGAGCCACATATAGGCCAGACCAGGTAAGGATGGCAAATTTCCTTCCCTAAAGGACATTAGTGAACCAGATGGGTTTTTACGACAATCCGATAGTTTCATGGTTATCATTACTAATGCAGAGGACACCGATGAAAACTTCAAGAGCCCAGCCTACATAAGACTGATAGCAATCCACACAGACCTTCTAAGTGCACTGGCCTGCCTACCGGCGAGCTTGCGCACAATGTCAGAGAGTATTGACGAGTCCAGCTCCATCTTGTGTACTGTCTAGGCACACCGCATCGAGACCATGCAGTCAACCATGGAGCCCTTTAAATATTGCTGCTGGTATCTCCTTATTTTTACTGACTGTTAGCACCATGTTTTGCTTGGTGGGGTCAGGAACTGACGAATCAGGCACTCCCAGACACCAATTTCACAAAAGGGTTCTGAATCAGGTGCAGGAATCTTATTACCAATTTTTAGTTGGGCCAGTGCTTATTTTTACACCTGAAAAAATGGTGTCTAATTTCTACCCCACTGTGTCTTATTTTTCTGAATCTTGGTGGTGACCTGGTCTTGAGACTTCATCTTGGTTTTTTAATTTAAATAGAGGAAGTTAAGTTTCTTGTGATTCAGTGAAAAAAACAATTTTAATAACCGTGCATTTAATTTTAGTTGTTTTCCTATTTTTTATATATGTATGACATTTTTTCATTTTTTAAACTGCATGTGATTGTTCATTTGGGCAAGAAAAGAAGCACATATCGCAAGTGAATTAATCCCTGATGTTTAAAACAACAGGAATAACTGGTTTATTAATATTTTAGTTCAGAGACCTCCATTACGTCAGTTTATATATGCTTATATTTAATTAACATTGGCCATTGCTAATCTGGAATATTTAAGCCGAACTGAGGAGAGTAAGCATAAATGAGAACTGTATCCTCATTTAAATTATATTCGACTTGATAAACTGCTTACCATTATGACAGTTTTATTTATGACCAGCTGCAGCATATTGCTGCCATGGAGATCAGATTTGTGATCAGGGCTTCTGCTTTGAATATGGTGATATTACAGATAGAAATGATAAATTTTGAGCTCTTTGTTTTTAAGTCAGAAGGTTGTGGGTTCAAGCTCCACTCCAGAGACTTGAGCACATAATCTAGGTTGACACTCCAGTGCAGTACTGAGGGAGTGCTGCACTGTCAGAAGTGCTGTCTGTTAGATGAGACGTTAAGCTGAGGCCCTGTCTGCCCTCTCAGGTGGACATAAAAGATCCCATGGCACTAGTTTGAAGAAGAGCAGGGAGTTTTCCCCAATGTCCTGGCCAATATCTATCCTTCAACCAACATCACTTTAAAAAAAGCCCAGATTATCTGGTCATTAAATCATTGCTGTTTGTGGGAACTTGCAGTGTGCAGATTGGCTGTCGCATTTCCTACATTACAACTGTGACTACGCTTCAAAAGTACTTCACTGGGTGTAAAGCACTTTGGGACGTTCCGAGGTCGTGGAAGGCACTATATAAATGCAAGATTTGAAGCTGAAAGAACTTGTTGACTTGAAATGCCTCTGGAATTCTTATGCTCTTTCCTGCCTTCCTTCCTCCACTTTCCAAACCTAAAGAACTTCCTCTGTTTTGCAGAATGTTTCAATGACAGTGAAGCTTTTTTACCATTTCGGTCCCCTCTTATCTTTTATTACTCAATACCAATTCCACACATGCCTGAGGCCTTTCTTCTCCTCATTTGTTTTATCGCCTCTGTCACCTCTCTCCATCTCTCTTGCTGACTAAGCTAGATCTTTAGTTAGTCCTGTTCCATTCCTCATCTCATTTCAAGGCATTGGTTACTATCTCCCTGTTCAAGGCGATAAAACTACTATTGCCATTATTTAAATATGCTGTCCTTTTCACAATTCTTTATTTCTGTGATAGTTGTTGCTGTGTTTTGTTTAGATGATATAAGTGATACTCTCAGACAGCTAATAGGCAGATGTTAAAACACAATAGAACTTGCAAATAGCCAAGACTGTGAGAGGGCCAATCTTGTAAAAGACAAGTAATGGTGAAAAATTGAAAAAGGAGATAGAAAGCCTGCAAATGCAGGTCTAGAATTAAAACCAAAATACTGGAAGTTGGAGGATATAGCTAAGATCTACTAAGATTTACTAAAGTCAGTATTTAGACCAGAAGGCTGGAGTGCCCTGGAGAAAGCTCAGGCACTTTTCCTGAAGCTTGTGTTGAGCTTGGCCAAAACAGTGTACAAGGCCAAAGACAGAGAGATCATAGTGGGAATGGGAGAGGGAGTTAAAGTGATGAGCCACAGGGAGCTCAGGGTTATATTTGCGAATAGAATAGAGGTGTTCGGCACAGTGGTCCCATAAGTTGTATTTGGTCTCCCCAATGTAAAGGAGACTGCACTGTGAGCACTCTGCAGCCTCTCAGTTCTATTGGCCCAGAAATTGATCTCGCTCTGTTCCTGCGGGGGTAAGCCTTCCCCGCGATGTCTCACCTCGCTTGTGCTTTTTCAGATCCAGCTCGCACGAACTTGATGTTCCAGACATCAGCTGTGCTGGGCTTGCGTATCCCAGCGGCGTAGTGAATTCGTGCGAGCTGTGGGATCACGTGACTCAGTTAGAGCCAATGGCAGCACACCATCTTCCATTCATAAGTCTCACTGTGAAATCTATGAATCTTACACCCCCCCAAAATAACAGCTAAACCTCAATTAAATTAAAAAAAAAACCCATCACATTAATAAAATAAGTATAGTTAATTAAATTAACCATTTTAAATAAAAAATTAAATTTTTGAAAAAATTTAAAATCTTTTAAAAAGTTTTAAAAATAAACTTACCTGTCTTTAAAGTCTCTAAAAAAGATATACCTGTAAAAAAAAATTCAAAAAAATACTTAATTCACTACTTACCTTCTTAAAAGCGGGTCTTACTCCTCCTTTTTACATTTCCAAAATCTTCAGTACTTACCTGCGCGTCCAAAGCATGAAGTGCGCAGCCTGTAGCGCGCACGCGATGCACCGAGGACCCGCCCCCTTTTCTGAAGAGCAATTGCCGGTTGTCAGCGTATGCGCAGGGCATGCAGAAAACCGGCAATTGGAGTGGGAATACGCGAGTGTACGCAGTGCGTACTCTCGCGTCCCGGGATCAATTTTCGGCCCATTATGTTTTTAGCATCTGTGTTTTGGCTCTCTAAGAGTATAACATACATCATCTAACAATCTCCGTTTATTAAACTTCCCCTTTTGTTATTGTAGTCTGTTGTTTGTTTTCCCTCCTCCCCGTTCTTTCCAATTCTGTTAAAAAGCTTGTGCATCAGTACTGAAGGACATTGCCCGAAATGTTAATCTGACATTTTCTCCCTACAGTTGTTGACTGACCTGCTGTATGTTTCCAGCATTTTCTGTTTCTGTTTCAGAAATGGAGTAGTCTGAACTCTGGGTTCCTGCCTGTGTTTTTCAGCATTTCTCACTGCCTTTGTCCTGAATCAGGTCTCATTTTATATGTGGTTCAATGTTTATATTTAGGATGAAAGGTCATCGACCTGAAACATTAACTCTCTTTCTCTCTCCACGGATGCTGCCTGGCCTGCTGAGTTTTTCCAGCGTTTTCTGTTGTTATTTTATATTTAGGAGAATGGCGCACCACTCTTTATCCTTGTCCTTGATCTTTGTATGTATTTTTTTTTAGATTTGCTGCATGGACCCTTTTTTTGATTACAATATTGTTTGAGGTTCTGTCTTTAATAATAGTAAGCAGAATTTTGACTATTTTTCAAGTACTGACACTCTTTCTCTTCACCCAAAGACTGTTTTCTACTATTGCATCTCATATTCATCTTTAATTTCTGATTTTGTTTTCTATTTCTACGTCTATTTTCTCTTTCCGGAATCTTGTAGATCTTGCTGTTTCTAGTTCACTATACAGTTTGTTTTCTGTTGATGATCCTGGTAAACTTTCTTCTCATCAATGTTCCAACAGTTTTTTGTTTGGCCATTATGTGTGCTCTCTGTATTTTGCTTTTTTATGCTGGTTGCTGTCATTTCTGTGGGTGTTATTTGTAGTGTGGAGATTTTTTTCCTTCTTTGGTTCTAAATTGTCAGATTGTTTTGTGTGCATTTACATTAGATTTTGATCACTGGGAAGTTGACCTCAGACGTTTAAATGAACATTGTGCGTAAGCACTGTGGACTCTGTCCTCATGCTTATACGAGGTTACCATTGAATTTCAGGTTTGGGACTATTGTCAGTCAACAAACTCTTTATTAGGTAAAACATATATGTTTGTTCAAACAATGTATATGTTGACACTAAAATGTTGTGGAACAAAATCATATTCTAGTTTAACCATTTTCAGCTCTTTTTTGAGAGCTACATTTGTAGTAAGGTATGGTTTTGTGCCATGTATGCTATGTTTTGGCTATTCATAGATTGGGTGATTAGTTGCCATGGCGGTTGTTGTCAGCTGTAGAGCAGAAGAAGGAGTAGGTGGTTTTAGCTCTTGCTCATAAGTTAATTTTTGCAGTTGAAAATGCCAGGTCTATAATCTTACTCCACTCATTCAACTACCTCTGTGACTGCCCCAACTGCCCCAAGCACATACCTAATACCGGGGACCGTTTCCTTGGGCCTTTGGCAGCGGTCACCCCAATTCCTGCTTCTGCCCACCAGCCTTGACGCCATTCCTGCCATTTCCAGCGTGAAACCGATTTCAGATATTAAAATGAGGTCATCGTGAGCTTCCAAACTTCTGGGTGCACTGCCCGTTTCGGGCCACCTACGCACCGATCTTGCCCCGAGTTAAAATCAACCCCATAGAGTGTAATGTATTGACGATACATTTACATAACAGCGTAAGAAAGAAAGGCAATTGATCTATCAAACTCATTTCTCTCATGATCATGGTTTTCTCAGTGGCCAGGCGTGGTTTACTCTTACAAAGTTTGAGAACGCCTCCTCTTGTACATTAAACACCAACACTCGCATTGCCATTAAGTAAAAGGTAACAGGGTAGAAATGCAAAGCCTGAATTTGTTTTATCTTTTTGCACTATAACAATCGAGTATGTTTTGTTTTTAACACTGCAGAAAAAAAAATCCTTGAAATATATAGAGGACAGAGGTTGTAAGAAAAAAAGTATGGGGTAATAAAGCTGATGGTATGTTCCATTATCCAGAATTTCCTTCACTCATAACCAAAGAAGTTGCTTAGTAGCTGTGAAGAAAATGGCTATGCAATAGTAGCAGCAGTAGCAGCAGTAGTAGTAACGTGTGTCCCTCGTACCCGAGGGTGACGGTGTCAACAAAGAAGGGAACATAATTCATGGTAGCTGGCTACATTGATGACTATGAAGATCAATACCTGACACACATTGTCTACCAAAGGCTCACATAGCAATATTCCTGGGGTGTTCTGCTGATGACCTACAATGCTGCGCCAGTGTGGAGGCTAGTCACGAGACAGAAACATAGGCAACATCAAAGGGCTCAATGGGCTGCACAATAAACATAAGAACATAAGAAATAGGAGCAGGAATAGGCCACTTGGCCCCTCGAGCCTGCACCGCCATTCAATAAGATCATGGCTGATCTTGGGCTCAAAGCCACTTCCCTGCCTGCTCCCCATAACCCTTCACTCCCTTATCTTGCAAAAATCTGTCCATCTCCACCGTAAATGTATTTAATGACCCAGCCTCCACAGCTCTCTGGGGCAGAGAATTCCACAGATTTACGACCCTCTGAGAGAAGAAATTCCCCCTCATCTCAGTTCTAAAAGGGCGACCCTTTATTCTAAAGCTGTGCCCCCGCGTTCTAGATTTCCCCACGAGGGGAAACATCCTCTCTGCATCTACCTTGTCGAGCCCCCTCAGTATCTTATATGTTTCAATAAGATCACCTCTCATTCTTCTAAATTCCAATGAGTATAGGCCCAGCCTGCTCAACCTTTCCTCATAAGTCAACCCCCTCATCTCTGGAATTAACCTAGTGAATCGTCTCTGAACTGCCTCCAATGCAAGTATATCCTTCCTTAAATAAGGAGATCAAAACTGTACGCAGTACTCAAGGTGTGGTCTCACCAATACCCTGTACAGTTGTAGCAGGACTTCCCTGCTTTTATACTCCAACCCCTTTGAAATAAAGGCCAACATTCCATTTGCCTTTTTGATTACTTGCTGTACCTGCATGCTAACTTTTTGTGTTTCATGCACAAGGACCCCCAAGTCCCTCTGAACTGTAGCATTTTGTAATCTATCTCCATTTAAATAATAATTTGTTTTTTTATTTTTCCTGCCAAAGTGTATAACCTCGCACTTTCCCACATTATACTCCATCTGCCAAATGTTTGCCCACTCACTTAGCCTGTTTATATCCCTTTGCAGGTTCTTTGAGTCCTCTGCACAACTTGCTTTCCCACCCATCTTTGTATCATCCGCAAACTTGGCTACATTACATTCGGTCCCTTCATCCAAGTCATTAATGTAGATTGTAAATAGTTGAGGCCCGAGCACCGATCCCTGTGGCACCCCACTAGTTACCTTTTGCCAACCGGAAAATGACCCATTTATCCCGACTCTCTGCTTTCTGTTAGTTAGCCAATTCTCTCTCCATGCTAATATATTACCCCCAATTCCATGAGCTCTTATCTTATGCAGTAACCTTTTATGTGGCACCTTATCGAATGCCTTCTGGAAATCCAAATACACCACATCCACTGGTTCACCTTTGTCTACCCTGCTCGTTACCTCCTCAAAGAACTCCAGCAAATTTGTTAAACATGATTTCCCTTTCATAAAACCATGCTGACTCTGCTTGACTGCATTATGATTTTTCAAATGCCCTGCTACTGCTTTGTTAATGAAGGACTCCAGCATTTTCCCAGTGACAGATGTTAGGCTAACTGGCCTATAGTTTCCTGCTTTCTGTCTCCCTCCTTTCTTAAATAGGGATGTTACATTTCCGGTTTTCCAATCCGCTGGGACCTCTCCAGAGTCTAGGGAATTTTGGTATATTGCAACCAATGCATCCACTGTCTCTGCAGCCACTTCTTTTAAGACCCTGGGATGCAGGCCATCTGGTCCAGGGGACTTGTCATCTTTTAGTCCCATTATTTTACCAAGTACTATTTCCTTAGTGATAGCGATTGTCTTTAGTTCCCCCCTCCCTGTGGCCCCTTGATTATCCATTATTGGGATGTTGTTAGTGTCTTCTACCATGAAGACAGATACAAAATATTTGTTCAGAGTCTCCGCCATTTCCCCGTTCCCCATTATTAATTCTCAGTCTCATCCTGTAAGGGACCAACGTTTACTTTAGCTACCCTCTTCCTTTTTAAATACCTGTAGAAGCTCTTACTATCTGTTTTAATGTTTCTTGCCAGTTTACTCTCATAATTGATCTTCTCTCTCTTTATTATTTTTTTCGTCATCCTTTGCTGGTTTTTAAAAATTTCCCAATCCTCTGGTCTCCCACCAATCTTGGCAACATTGTATACCTTCATTTTCAATTTGATACCATCCTTTACTTCCTTAGTTAGCCACGGATGGTGCTCCCTTCTCTTAAAATCTTTCTTTCTCACTGGAATATATTTTTGTTGAGAGTTATGAAATATCTCCTTAAATGTCCGCCACTGCATTTCAACTGTCTTACCCTTTAATTTATTTTTCAGTCCAGACTTCCATGTCCTTTAGACTACAGTTTTCATATCCTCATAGTCAAGGGTGCTACACCACTCAAAAATTATACTGGATGACTGTGTACTGGATGCCAGTTTCACTACTCAACTGACTTTGCTGAACTGGGCTCAGGCTTGATATAAGATGTTGTTATAACAGTATATTGCCCTCCCATTGGGCAGTTTTTTTAACTGTTAAATAAAAATTAATTTCAGGTGAAAACACTGGTTTGCTAGAGTTAGCTTCCAGTTATTGGATGCCATCCCTTGTCATTTTTGAACACCACAGGGACAATTTTAATATATGCTAAAAGAATGTAGTATAGCATTAGGAAATATCTCCTGAAGGCGGTGAAAACGCCCAGTCAAAGGAATTGAAAAGCAACACTGAATAAAAATGTTCCATTTAAAATTGAACAGTGTAGAAATTCCACTTCTGCGCTAAGTGGCCCACAATTTTCTAGCAATTCACTTTGATGGATAGAAAATTGCGAACCTTTGGGCTATAATAATGGAAAGTTGGCATGGAATTGTGCCACTTGTGTTAGGTGCTGCACGCCCAACTCACTGAAGCATTGATTTCATCTTTTATAAACAAAGATTGGCACCATCTGTCAGTGTTATGTGGCAATGCTGGCTGTTATTTAGAGATCAAGAGGAAGTTACACGTTTCACCTCTCCATGTGCGCACCAGCAAAAGCAGGATTAATGGAACTTAATTTTTAGGAAATCCCTGTTCTGGCATTTTTATGGGATGTCGGCGTCGCTGGCAAGGCCAGCATTTATTGCCCATCCCTAATTGCCCTTGAGAAGGTGGTGGTAAGCCACCTTCTTGAACCGCTGCAGTCCGTGTGGTGAAGGTTGGTGAGGAGGACTGCAGGGTTAACTGGGCTGGGTGTGCCGTTGCCGTGTCCGTAGCCGGTGCCGAGGTCTATTATTTTGTTTCGTACAACTGTTGTTACAACTGAGTGACTTGCTAGGCCATTTCAGAGGGCAATTAAGAGTCAACCACATTGCTTTCGGTCTGGAGTCACATATAGGCCAGAGCAGGTAAGGACGGCAGATTCCCTTCCCTTAAAGGGCATTAGTGAACCAGATGGGTTTTTATGACAATCTGATAGTTTCATGGTTATTACTGATGCTAGCTTTTTATTCCAGATTTATTTAATTAACTAAATTTAGATTCCCCAGCTGCCGTGGTGGGATTTGAACTCACGTTTCTAGATCATTAGTCCAGGCCTCTGGATTATTAGCCCAGTGACATTACCACTACACTACCGTTCCCTTGTGAAATGTTATCAAAAATTGCAGTTAAAACTTGTAGCTATGTTAACCTCTTAATATGAATGTAAATGTGATCAATTGAGTCTAACTTTTCTGTTGGATCACATGGTTTAACATTTGTTGCATTTTGGCAAATGATTTTGATTGTAGTCTGGTGTTGTGTTCACTTTAAATGAACAAATACTCCTTTAAAAAAAAACAGATCAGTTATGTGGCCAATAATACAGGAAAATAGTTCTCAATAAAGAAACATTATTTGTTACAAGAAGTGTGCCTTAAAATCCAGTGGTTAAATGACACCTACCTGCTTGTCTTAAGATAATCAGTAGGGATTATTTTTAATCAAAATCTGAGTTTGGCTTATGCACAATTAAAGTCATTATTTAGAAATCTTTCCAAAAATAAATTTAAAGTTTGCGAAGTGCAGCATATTACATAAAGGTTGCGATGAATAGATTGGCGTTGGAAGAAAAGAGCAAAGTATCCTGTTTTAAATAGATAGATTTTTCTTACATTTGTACTTCTCCCCAGGATGAGTATTTGACAGTGAGAGATAAGAAGGGTTCCAAAGAATTATCGATAAGTACAATCTAACTTAATAGGAACCTTGCCAGAGCAATTCACAGTGGAAAAAAGATCTGTATTTTATTACAACAGAAAGCAATTGGGATCCTCTTGATGTTGAGACTGGCTTTATTACAGTCTCTGTACAGAGACTGATATTTCATTTAATTCCATGGGGAAGTGCTTTGCTCCACTATAAGCTTTTTTTTGTGTTTAAAATTTTACTGTAAAATATTATACTGTTTGAAATGTGTTTTTTTCCCCTTCCAATGTTTTTTTAACAATGTCCTTCTCTCCCGTTTTTCCACCCAAGGTGTTGACTCCTTGCTGGCGTCAGTTACCCTCTAATACCTCACCTAATGGCCATTTTTCATGTGTGAGTCTAGGCAATTAGTTGACAAGCTAATTGACTGCAAAGGGCATCACAGCCAAACCTGATCCTGTCCTCACTCAACATCTAACACATGCGCTTTCAGCAGGAGTTGCAGGATAGCAAGCAGGAGTAGCTGATTTTCCCCTTCCTAATGCAGATGTGCTGAGGCCAATTGCAGCACTTGCATCACTGTCTATGAAGTTGTGATGCCAATATTAGAATGCAGGCAAAAGGCTGTTAATTAAAATTAATTTTTAAATACAAAATTGGTACATTGTTATACAGGGTCATATCTCCAGGATTTGGTGCTGCCGTTGAAGCTTTGTCCAACTAGTGGAACTGCCATTTGATGGTGCAAATTCTGTGGTTGTGAGGTTAAATAATGCACTTGCACATTTTATGGTAAATTATGCTGCTTACCATGCCACTCATGAGGAGTTCCTGGTACCTGGTGAATGAGACGTTAAATCAAGGTCCTGCCTTCTCTCTCGGGTGAATGTAAACGATCCCCTGGCACTATTCAACAAAGAGCAGGGGAGTTCTCCTGGTGTCCTGGTCAATATTTATCCCTCGGCCAACACCAGCAAAACAGATCATTTGGTCATTTATCTCATTGCTGTTTGTTGGACCTTTGCTGTGCGCATTTTGACTGCCACGTTTCCTACATTACAAGAGTGACTACACTTCAAAAATATTTAATTGGCTGTAAAGCACTTTGGGACGTTCTGAGGTCATGAAAGGTGCTATATTAGTGCAAGTTCTTTCTTCTTTCTTTACCTGCTGTCTGCCTAGTGAGGGCTGAAATCTGCACTTGTTGATTGTCTAAAGATCAATTAATGATTATCCTCCTTGGTCTCTTTGGAGTCAAAGAGGCTTCAAGATGACACACCTGGCAATGGGAGATTGAAAGTAAATCAACCATCTGTAGCAGTCGCAGTAATCCCATACCTGTGCGAGGGAAGCCCAACACATTCCAGGGCACAGTTATTGATTGATCAGCCAGTTTAACTCATGAATGGGACCGGGAGATCTAGACCTGTCACTGGGAGTTGGGATTCTTCCCACTCAGGTCCATATAACTACAAGCCAATAACAGATAGGATGACCCAGCTGGACGAGTAGCAAGAAGAGCAATGGGAAACATTTAAGTAGAGTGCAGGAAAAATATATTCCGCTAAAAGGAAAGAACAAACTCAACAATAATGAGACTCCATGGATGAATAAAGCCATAAGGGAACAATTGAGGGTAAGGAAAGAGGCATACATTAAGCGCATAGACAGCAGGGGAGTGCATGATAAGGGAGAATACGAAAAGATTAGGAGAGAAGTCAAAAAAACAATTAGGGAGGCAAAGAGGAACTATGAAATTAAATTATCAAGGAACATAAAACAAAATAGTTAAATATTTTATAGGCACATCAATAAAAAAAGGAAGGCTGGGATGGGAATAGGGCCATTAACGGATAGACAGGATAATACCACAGGTAACAATAGAGAGATGGCAGAAATATTGAATAGTTATTTTGCTTCAGTATTTACCAGGGAGATAGAACAGGAACTGCGTACAGTTCTGATCGCCATATTATAAAAAGGATATAGAGGCACTGGAGAGGGTGCAGAGAAGATATCCAAGGATGATACCAGAAATGCGAGGGTGTACGTATCAGGAAAGGATGAACAGGCTGGGTCTCTTTTTTCTTGAAAAAAGAAGGCTGAGGGGTGACCTAATAGAGGTCTTTAAAATTATGAAAAGTTTTGATAGAGTGGATACAGAGAGAATGTTTCCACTTGTGGGGAAGAGCATAACTAGAGGCCATCAATATAAGATAGTCACCAAAAAATCCAATTGGGAATTCAGAAGAAACTTCTTTACCCAAAGAGTGGTGAGAATGTGGAACTTGCGACTACAGGGAGTGGTTGAAGCGAATAGTATAGATGCACTTAAGGGGAGGCTAGACAAGCATATGAGGGAGAAGGGAATAGAGGGTTACGCTGATAGATTTAGATGAGGAAAGACGGGAGGAGGCTCGTGTGGAGCATAAACGCCGGCATGGACTGGTTCGGCCGAATGGCCTGTTTCTGTGCCGTATATCCTATGTAATCCTATGTAGTTAGGACCCTGGACCAATTTTCTGTTTAAAAATTATTTTTAAATGACAACCTTCTGCCCGTTTTCTATTATTGGCACTACTACTTCATGGATAGTGAGTTATGTCCCTCGGAGGAAAGTGTGCACACTCCATATTGGACAAACAGTGGGAGTGAAATTGGTCTTGTGTGGTAGTGTGAAGCGGGCAGTAGCGAATCACCAGCCTGTTTTACACTTTTCCTGATTCTATTTTCCATTGGGTGTAAAACGGCCTGCCGATTTACAATTGCCCGTTTAGTGCTATTGCCCATTTTGCACAATTGCCCGTTTTTGCACTAGTGACCAGTTTCACCTCCAGTAACTCTACCTGTGTGGACTCTCAGTACAGTCCCCATTGCTTATAGCAGGTGCGTTCATGCTAATGCGATTTGTCCGCTATGCACACTCATTTATCTGAATTTAGTCATGGTTAACATTTTTGTTTGCCGCAAACATGTAAATGTAACAAAATTCCAAGGCATGCTTGAGTGCTTCAATAAACACCTTTCCACTTAAAAGAGATTAAGAAAAGAAGGTAATCAAATGCACTTTAACGAGGTGCACACTATTCACTGAACAAGTTTGTTACTGCAGTGCAAGCTGTAACCCGAAACCAGTTAAAGGTGATTAGGTATACAAGGTAATTGCACTCAGGTACCCAACTGATCCGGTTGTGCTTTTTCCCCTTTCCTAATCCCTCTTTCTGTGTTTCTCCCTCCTGCTTGATGTCCACTCGTTGCCTATCACATGATAAAGTGCTCTGAGATATTTCTCCATACTTGAGCACTACAGAAATGTACGGTGCTGTTGTTACTAACCGCTGCAATGTGAAAAAGATGGCTTGAACTTTAGTCGTTGGTCTGTACCAGCTGTTTTGCATGTGAGGGGGGTGAATTTTCACCTTTACCACTTGAAATCAGTGGAAATAAAATAGGGTGGGTTCTATAACAGGCAGATGATCCATTCCGCCAGTTTACTGCCCAAGTTGAAAACTATCCCCACAGAAAGAATTTGTTTTCCAATCAGTTGATCATTCCAACTTTCATGTTAACTATTTTTATGCATTTAGTGTTTGTTGTTACATGTTTTAACTTGTACATACTTACTGATATTTATACTGTGCTTCATGAACTATTAGTGATCGGGTACGGTAGCATAGTGGTTATGGGCTAGTAATCCAGAGGCCTGGACTAATGATCCAGAGACGTGAGTTCAAATCCCACCACGGCAGCTGGAGAATTTAAATTTAGTTAATTAAATAAATCTGGAATAAAAAGCTAGTATCAGTAATGGTGACCATGAAACTATTGGATTGTCGTAAAAACCCATCTGGTTCACTAATATCCTTTAGGGAAGGAAATCTGCTGTCCTTACCCGGTCTGGCCTATATGTGACTCCAGACCCAGAGCAATGTGGTTGACACTTAACTGCCCTCTGAAATGTCCTAGCGAGCAATTCAGTTGTACAAAACCGCGACGAAAAACAGTAATAAGAATAAAACCGGGCGGACCACCCGGCATCAACCTCGGCACCGGCTTCGGACACGACAACGGCACACCCAGCCCAGTCGACCCTGCAAAGTCCTCCATCTGGGGACTTGTGCCAAAATTAGGAGAGTTCTCCCACAGACCAGTCAAGCAAAAGCCTGACATAGTCATACTCATAGAATCATACCTTTCAGCCAATGTCCCAGACTTCTCCATCACCATCCCTGGGTATGCCCTGTCCCACCGGCAGGACAGACCCACCAGAGGTGGCGGCACAGTGATATATAGTCGGGAAGGAGTGGCCCTGGGAGTACTTAACAGTGACCCCGGACCCCATGCAGTCTCATGGCTTCAGGTCAAGCATGGGCAAGGAAACTTCCTGCTGATTACCACCTACCGCCCTCCCTCAGCGACGAATCAGCACTCCTTCCTGTTGAGCACCACTTGGAAGAAGCACTGAGGGTAGCAAGGGCACAGAATGTACTCTGGGTGGGGGACTTCAATGTCCATCACCAAGAGTGGCTCGGTAGCACCACTACTGACCGAGCTGGCCGAGTCCTGAAGGACATCACTGCCAGACTGGGCCCGCGGCAGGTGGTGAGAGAACCAACACGAGGGTAAAACCTACTTGACCTCGTCCTCACCAGTCTACCTGTCGCAGATGAATCTGTCCATGACAGCATTGGTAGCAGTGACCACTGTACAGTCCTTGCGGAGACGAAGTCCTGTCTTCACATATAGGACACACTCCATCGTGTTGTGTGGCACGACCACCGTGCTAAATGGGATAGATTCAGAACAGATCTAGCAGCTCATAACTGGGCATCCATGAGGCGCTGTGGGCCATCAGCAGCAGCAGAATTGTATTCCACCACAATCTGTAACCGCAAGGCCCGGCATATCCCTCACTCTACCATTATCATCAAGCCAGGCGACCAACCCTGGTTCAATGAGGAGTGCAGAAGAGCATGCCAGGAGCAGCACCAGCCATACCTAAAAATGAGGTGCCAACCTGGAAAAATGCAACACAGGACTGCATGCATGCTAAACAGCGGAAGCGGCATGCTACAGACAGAGCTAAGCGATCCCACAATCAACAGATCAGATCGAAGCCCTGCAGTCCTGCCACATCCAGTCGTGAATGGTGGTGGACAATTAAACAACTAACGGGAGGAGGAGGCTCCGCAATGATCGCGGAGCCCAGCACGCAAGTGCAAAATCCAAGGCTGAAGTGTTTGCAACCATCTTCAGCCAGAAGTGCAGAGTGGATGATCCATCTCGGCCTCCTCCTGAGATCCCCACCATCACAGAAGCCAGTCTTCAGCCAATTCAGTTCACTCCACGTGATATCAAGAAACGGCTGAGCGCACCGTATTCAGCAAAGGCTATGGGCCCTGACAACATCCCGGCTGTTGTGCTGAAGACTTATGCTCCAGAACTAGCCACACCTCTAGCCAAGCTGTTCCAGTACAGCTACAACACTGGTATCTACCTGACAATGTGGAAAACTGCCCAGGTATGTCCTGTCCACAAAAAGCAGGACAAATCCAATCCAGCCACTTACCGCCTCATCGGTCTACTCTCAATCATCAGCAAAGTGATGGAAGGTGTCGTTGACAGTGCTATGAAGTGGCACTTACTCACCAATGCTCAGTTTGAGTTCTGTCAGGACCACTTGGCTCCAGACCTCATTACAACCTTGGTCCAAACATGGACAAAAGAGCTGAATTCCAGAAGTGAGGTGAAAGTGATTGCCCTTGACCTCAAGCCAGCATTTTCGAACGAGTGTGGTATCAAAGAGCCCTAATAAAATTGAAGAAAATGGGAATCGGGAGGGGGCGGGGCGGGGGGGGGAACTCTCCACTGGCTGGAGTCATACCAAGCACAAAGGAAGATGGTTGTGGTTGTTGGGAGGCCAATCATCTCAGCCCCAGGACATCGCTGCAGGAGTTCCTCAGAGCAGTGTCCTAGGCCCAACCATCTTCAGCTGCTTCATCAATGGCCTTCCCTCCATCATAACTTCAGAAGTGGGGATGTTCGCTGATGATTGCACAGTGTTCAGTTCCATTTGTAACTCCTCAGTCCATGCCCGCATGAAGTAAGACCTGGACGACATTCAGGCTTGGGCTGATAAGTGGCAAGTAACATTCGCGCCACACAAGTGCCAGGCAATGACTATCTCCAACAAGCGAGAGTCTAACCACCTCCCCATGACATTCAATGGCATTACCATCACCAAATCTCCCACCATCAACATCCTGGGGGTCACCATTGACCAGAAACTTAACTGGACCAGCCACATAAATACTGTGACTACAAGAGCAGGTCAGAGGCTGGGTATTCTGGGTGACTCACCTCCTGACTCCCCAAAGCCTTGCCACCATCTACAAGGCAAAAGTAAGGAGTGTGATGGAATACTCTCCAATTGTCTGGATGAGTGCTGCTCCAACAACACTGAAGAAGCTTGACTCCATCCAGGACAAAGCAGTCTGCTTGATTGACACCCCATCCACCACCTTAAACATTCACTCACTCCACCACCGGCGCACCATGGCTGCAGTGTGTACCATCTACAAGATGCACTGCAGCAACTCTCCAAGGCTTCTTCGACAGCACTTCCCAAACCCGTGACCTCTACCACCTAGAAGGACAAGGGCAGCAGGTGCATGGGAATGCCATCACCTCCAAGTTCCCCTCCAAGTCACACACCATCCTGACTTGGAAATATATCACCGTTCCTTCATCATCGCTGGGTCAAAGTAATGGAACTCCCTCCCTCACAGCACTATGAGAGTACCTTCACCACAAGGACTGCAGCAGTTCAAGAAGGCAGCTCACCACCACCTTCTCGAGGGTAATTAGGGATGGGCAATAAATGCTGGCATTGCCAGCGACGCCCACATCCCAGGAACGAATAAATGAAAAAGTGATGTCCAGTATTATACTATCCGTCCAGCCATCCATATAAAATATGATACACACTATTATCTATATTGATACCTGAAATCTATCTGTGCATCTCAAAAATTCATGAGCGCTATGGAAATGTAATTAATCCTGGCTCTAAGATGTGGGTGGAAAGGGAATTTTGTATTTGACAATCATTTTCCATGAAGTTAAAAATGACCCTGTCTGATTACTTATATATTAAAAAAGTGTCTTTTGGATCCCTGTGATGACAATGATGAAATCATGCTGTAAGACCAAAACTGTCTCAAATACAAGGATCAAAATGACTCCCGCAAAAGTGATTAATGTTAAGCTGAGTAATTATGATGAAGAAAATGATCACAGATTAGCATTTAGACTAAGAATACAAAAGTTTGTTGTCAATCACATGACTCCCCTCATATACTGCTCATTAAATCTAGCCAAGTCAGGGAAGACAAATCCTGAACAGAAACACAGTAAATACAATAAATTGTCAGCGAGTCTTTAAGGCAACTTTTGCATTATTTATTCTGGCTCTGAAAAACTGCTGTTCAAATTCTACATACTTTGACACAATATGTATATTTCCTGTTTTCTAGGCTACAGTTCATCACCGTACCCCTTTAAACTACTGCAACTCTTCACTGGTGGCACATTTAACATAAATTACAACAAGAAGTATCATCCTATTAAATTTGTTGTGCCAACCTCTACCAAGAAGGTAAAGAATATTACAGCATTTATATTTAACCGTGGGGATATGTGGCAGACCTAGTTATGGTATTATCACAGACACTATGGGCCAAATGACCTCTTTCTATACTGTAATATTCTATAGTTCTGTGATGGTTCATTTCAGTTCTCTTACTCTTGTGTGAATCTATGTATCAGAGTTTCCTCCAAAAAGCTGTGGGGAATATGAAAAATTAGTCTTTGATCTTTGCTACAACATGTGGGATTGGCAAATAGAAAACAACATGGTAGATGGTAGTCCTCTCTCTATTGTAGTATTGAAATCAATTTTAACTGTTGTGATTTACCTCTGCAGCTATGCTTTATTCTAGGTCTCTCTTTGCTTCTCTGAACCTTCTATTCCTTTCTCCCTCATTTGTTTATCTAGCTTCCCATTAAATGCATCTATGAACTACTCCGTGTGGTAGCGAGTTCCACATTCTAACCACTCTCTGGATAAAGAAGTTTCTCCTGAAATCCCTATTGGATTTATTAGTGACTATCTTATATTTATGGTCCCTAGTTTTGGTCTCTCCCACAAATGGAAACATCTTCTCTACATCTACCCTATCAAACCCTTTCATAATCTTAAAGACCTCTATCAGGTCACCCTCATCTTTTCTTTTCTAGAGAAAAGACCCCCAGCCTGTTCAATCTTTCCTGATAGGTAAAACCTCTCAGTTCTGGTATCATCCTTATAAAATATTTTTGCACCCTCTCCAATGCCTCTATATGCTTTTTATAATATGGTGACCAGAACTGCACACAATACTCCAAGTATGGTCCAACCAAGGTTTGTTAAAGTTTAACACAAATCTCTGCTTTTCAATTCTATCCCTCTAGAAATTAACTCCAACGCTTTGTTTGCATTTGTATGGCCTTATTAACCTGTGTGGCTACTTTTAGTGATTTGTGTAACCTTTTGCTCATCCACCCCATTAGGACTCTTATTTTCCAAGGAGTATGTGGCCTCCTTATTCTTCCTACCAAAATGCACCACCTCACACTTATCTATATTGAATTTCATTTGCAATTACACGTTCATTCTGCAAGTTTATTAATGTATTCTTTTATTTTGCTGCAGTCTTCCTCAGTTTAACTATACCCCCAAATTTGGTGTTGTCCGCAAATTTTGAAATTGTACTTCTGATTCCCGAGTCCAAATCGTTTATGTAAATGGTGAACAACAGTGGTCTCAGCACTGATCCTTGTGGAATGCCACTTCCCACCTTTTGCCCATCTGAGTAACTACCCTTAACCCTTACTCTGTGTTTTCTGTAGCCAGCTTGCTGAAAGAAAGATCTTGCATTTATATAGCACCTTTCACAGCCTCAGGATGTCCCAAAGCACTTTATAGCTTTGTTATAGCCACAAACAGCAATGAGATAAAGACCAGATAATCTGTTTTTAGTGATGTTGGTTGAGGGATAAATATTGGGTAGGACTACCCTGTTCTTCTTTGAAATAGTGTCATGGGATCTTTTACGTCCACTTGAGAGGGCAGACAGGGCTTCATCCGAAAGACTGAAATCTCTGACAGTGTAGCACTCCCTCAGTACTGCAGTAGAATGCAGTAGCTTTTAACTTGTTATTTCATGATCTTATATTTATCCCAGTGAGCCCCTTCCCCTTTCTCCCTGCAGGATTTTTAGAGGTCTTTTTTTCACTTTATTTTACTTTTAATTTGTTTTGTTAATCTATTTAGGGTCATTTTTGGTGGCTCTGAGCTTGCTGGTCTTAGATACTTGTCTTGCATTTCCAGCATTATTCTGTTAAAGTCAGCAAAGGCACAGCTCCGCACTCGGTCCCTCATAAGGTTTCTGGGGCCTATAAACTCATTGTGGGGGGTAGTAACAGGTTGCCCCATCCAATGCTCCCTCTAATTTTTATTTTAGGTGTGCGGTCCCTTTAAATTTGCTGCACCGTATCTTTTCCAGCATTACAGCTGGTGAGCGGCCTGCGCAGGACCTCCCGATCGCTGCACGGCCACGCAGCTTAGGGGGAACATTAGTCCCATCCTCTTTTGATGCTTCCTCAATCTCCATTGCTCTTTACTGTTCTTCTTCAGCAAGATTGCAAGCAGGGGAATCCCATGCTGCTCTATGGTATCCTTTACAGTGGGTTAGAGTTGGAAATATGCTGGTGATCAGAGTGTCCCTCACACTCCCATTTTGAAGTGCAGCTCAGTAGCTCCTCAAAGCAAAAAAAAATCCTAAAATATGCAGGCAAACCTGAGATACGGGCAAAAGTTGTTGGGCAATAAGCACTTTTAAATGGAGGCAGATCTACTCGTGACAACATTGCCCCTCTTTAATCTGGAGTACTGTGTACAGTTCTGGGCACCGCACCTTAGAAAGGATATTTTGGCCTTGGAAGGAGTGCAGCGCAGATTCACTAGAATGTTACCAGGGCTTCGAGGGTTAGATTATGAAGAGAGATTACATAAACTAGGCTTGTATTCCCTGGAATATAGAAGATTAAGGGATGATTTGATTGAGTTTTTATAGGATTTTGAAAGGAATTGATAGGGTAGATAGAGAGAATTTGTTTCCGCTGGTGGAGGAGTCTAGGACAAGGCGACATAATCTTAAAATCAGAGCCAGACCATTCAGGAGAGAATTAGGAAACACTTGTTCACACAAAGTGAGGTAGAATTGTGGAACTCTCTCCCACAAAAGGCAGTAAATGCTAGCTCAATCAAAAATTTTAAATCTGAGATCAATAGATTTTTGCCAGCCAAGGGTATTAAGGGATATGAAGCCAAGGTGGGTAAATGGAGATAGGATATAGATCAGCCATGATCTCATTGAATGGCAGAACAGGCTCGAGGGGCTGAATGGCCTACTTATGTTGCTATGTCCTATGTAAGTTACACTAATGGGAATAATGTTAAATGGGGGCGGAAACGGGGATTGTTACGACAACTTATGCCATCCATCTCATTTGATTGCTGGTGAAAAGATGGGCAGAGTAAATGGCCCTTCTCACTTGGATTGGAAATTTCAGAAGAATTAAAGCGGGCATAAAGCCTTTGGAAACTGGTCCCACCCCAAAATTCAAACCTCAAAATTGAGGTGCACCCGCATTACGGCCCTATTTCGGCAAAAAGAGTGTCGATTTTCGGCACCTGAGACTTTAGCATGATGTAGACAATGACAAATAAACAATTTGGGTTGCCTGTAGTAGAAATGACAAAGAAAAATGGTTTCAAAATTAGGCTAATCTTTTGAGTATTTTAAAAATAAGCATGTCAGTTATGCAATGTTCCCTGTAATTTTTTTTTACCACCACGCAGCCCCTATGGGGCTGCATGGCCCACTCAAAATACCGTGCATACACAGTTTTTGCATTGAAAAGCCGGCTGCACAGGATCCCAGGAGCGCTGCGTGGTTGTGTGGCCGTGCAGCTTAAAGGGAACATTGCATTTATGATACTGATCTGTTCCCACATAACGTGGGTAATTTTCAACTTCAGCGGGGGCATAAAATTGGCAGTAGCGGATTGGCCGCTCGTTATACACTCCATCCGAGGAAAACTGGGGGAGTCTATAACGATGCTCATCTGCTACCACCAGTTGTATCGCCTCCGCTGAAGTTTAAAATTAGCCACAATCTTTCTTGTTAATCTTCAATACTCAGTATAATAAATAATAATAAGATAACCTGGAGCAGCTGGAGAAAATGTATTCAGTTGATTAACTAGTTTTTGTTTTATTTTGATACTGCAGTGATGTTCCAGCGGTCAAAGGCTGATTGTTAAACTCCCACATGGAACTGTTATTGCCACCAAATCATAATGAGCAATTAAATATTTCAGCAAAGACGTGCGATGGGCTAAGATCTAATGATTAATGTGTCTTGATAATATAGATTTTAGTTCTACAGTTCACAATAATTACTCAAGATTTAACTTTTGGATCTTCACAGAGCTAACCAATTAAAGAAATGCTTCATAAAAAGTGTCCCAGGTATTCTTTGGGCTAAAGATTGGAGCGTGCTAAAAACCTGGCGGTGCCACTGTGGGCCGGAATTAACGGCTGCCAAAATTAATGGCGCTGGCAGCACAGGGATATTGGTGCTGGTTGCTAATTAACATTAGCCCAGCGCTAAACTTACTGTGCAAAGCCGTTCTCCTGGCGGTAGTCCCAGCAGGAGGCCCAATGTAGCGTGGCTGTACCATCATTGCAGCAAGAACAGCCTTCTCTTAAAGCAAGGCTGTCATTTTGGAAAGCAGTGCAGTCCCTTAAAAGGGGAACTGTTTTGTAAAATGAAAAAAAAATCATTTAAAAATAGGCAGTTTTTAGCCCTTACAGCTCAACTGCCTTCTGAGAAAAAATTAACATTAAAAATAATTCCCAAATGGGAGTCTTCAGCTCTTAAAGCTGAATTGCCTTCCGCACCTAAAAAAAAAAATAACATGGGAAAAGTGCTTCAGCACTAACACAAATGGCTTAGCAAGCCAGGGAAGGGGCACCCAGGGTCTCGCATGCAGCACTGCAGCTTTGTGCAGGGGGCAGCATTGCAAGAAAGGTCCTCTACCCACAGGGGCCAGGAGGTCCTCCAGAAAGAAGGATGTCGGACCAGATCACCGAATCTGTCACTGCCACAGTGTCACCCCCATCCCCTGGCTCCAGTGGCCAAAGAAACTTCATGACCTCAGACCAGTGGTCAAGGTCAGTGAATGCATCTTCAAAAGCCATCTCCTACCAACTGCACCACTAGCTTCACACATAGGAACAGTAGCAGACCATTTAGCTCCTTGAGCCTGTTCCGCCATTCAATGAGATCATGGCTGATCTGCGACCTAACTCCATATACCCGCCTTTGCCCCATATCCCTGAATACCTTTGGTTAACAAAAATCTACCAATCTCAGATTTAAAATTAACAATTGATCTTGCATCAGTTACCATTTGCGGAAGAGTGTTCCAAACTTCTACCTAGAAGTGTTTCCTAATTTCACTCCAGAAAGGCCTGGCTCTAATTTTTAGATTATGCCCCCGAGTCCTAGACTCCCCAACCAGCAGAAATATTTTCTCTCTGTCTACCCTATCTGTTCCCCTTAATATCTTGAAAACTTAAATCAAATCACCCCTTAACCTTCTAAATTCCAGGGAATACAACCCTAGTTTGTGTAATCTCTCCTCGTAATTTAATCCCTTGGAGTCCAGGTATCGTTGTGGTAAATCTACGCTGCACTCCCTCCAAGGCCAATATATCCTTTCTAAGATGTGGTGCCCAGAACTGCTCACAGATGTGGTCTAACTAGGGCTTTGTGTAGCTGTAGCATAACTTCTACCCCCTTGTATTCTAGTCCTCTAGATATAAAGGCCAGCATTCCGTTAGCCGTTTTGATTATTTTCTGTACCTGTTCATGACATTTTAATATATGTACCTGGACCCCCAAGTCTCTTTAGACCTCCACTGTTTTTAGCTTTTCACCATTTAGAAAGTATCCTGTTCTATCCTTTTTAGGTCCAAAGTGGATGACCTCACATTTGCCTACATTGAAATCCATTTGCCCATTCAATTAATCTATCAAGCTACACTGCCTACAATGCCACTTATCTTTGTGTCATCGGCAAATTTGGATATGTGGCTTTCTATCCCATCATCTAAGTTGTTAATAAATACAGTGAATAGTTGAGGCCCCAACACAGATCTCTGCGGGACACCACTAGTCAAATCCTGCCAATTAGAGTACCTGCCCATTATCCCTACTCTCTGGTCAGAACTTTTACCTTGGAGTCGGGTCGGGTTGGGTGCGTGCGGGCCACATAGCGGGTCGGGAACGCGATGTTCTGAGCAGTGCGTTGCTCAGAGCGACTTTAACTTAACGGCCCCAATTGAAAGACTCATACGCGTTTCCCAGCCCCATTAAATGGTGCGGGTCTGATGACGTCATCGATGACTCATTTCCAGCGCCGATATTTAAAGCAGACTTGCACTGAACTCATTTGAAGGTTGCTAGAGGAGGGTGGAACCTAACAAACAAAGGCCTGAGTACGGTTTTAAAGTAACAAGGATGGATAGCTGAAGGCAGAGGGCTGCACCACGCTTTTCAGACTCATCCCTGCATACTCTGGTGGAGGCAGTCAGAGCACGCAGGGAGGTCCTCTTCCCTGCTGATAGGTGAAGGAGACCTCCATAACAGATCAAACGAGCCTGGCTGGATATAGCTGAGGTCAGCAGCAGGGATGCGGTGAGGAGGACCTGGATCCAGTGCAGAAAACGATTCAATGATCCATGAGGTCAGGAAAGGTGAGTGCAATGCCACACTCATCCTCATCCTGATGTGCCTGTCAACACATCTCCATCACTCTGCCTTCCCAAGCCTACTACTGCACATCATTCCTCACACCAAAATATCTTGCACGTCCACCCATCCCTCTCTCTCTATGTACATACTCACATCACCGTCTGACTAACCACCCCTCACACTCACCCTCATCCTAATGCAATCATAGCAAGTAACACCACAGAAGGAGGCCATTTGGCATTGGCACCCCACTCCCTCATAGTCACCCTCTACAGATGTAACCCATTCATTCCTTACACTCATTCCATCACTCTCACTCAAACTTCTCTTCTTTCCCTCCTTGCAGGAGGAAAGAGCCCAGAACAACAGAGAATGGATGGCCATCTGCATGGAGCAGCAAATACGCCAGTCACATGAGCACATACTAGCTGTGGACAACAGATGTCAGACGCTCATAGACCTCATCTCGAGGAGGGATATAAACGTAGACTTGGGCCTTCATCGCCCACTGCTGTGCCGCAAGGTGCTCTCCAGCTCCTTGCTAGCAAGAAAGTGTGGGTGGCCCATGAGAGGGATGATGGTGAGAGGGGACATGGAAGTGGGGGTTCTTCTCAAAGCGCTCCCCCTTCTCTTCCGTTGTCTCCCCCTCAGTCAGAGCCTCACGTGCTTCCTTGGATCCGAATGGCTGAGTCCGCCCCGGCACAGTCGCAGGAGGAGCAGACTTTGGCGGGGCCATCACAGGCTCCAAAACCCAGAGGACGTCTGCCAAAAGTGTCTAACGAGTTGCAGCAGGGAAGTGAGCAGCCTGCAACTAACTCTGCTGAAGCCACAGGGGTTGCACCTTGTAGAAGCACTCGGAAAAGAAAAATGACACAAAAGTAGATGCATAAGGGAATGCTCGTGGGTGTATCAAAAATGTTAGTGGTAAGTTTCAGTTATTTTGATGACACACATACATGTTTTTCTTTGCACCACTTTCCTCAAACCTTGGAAATGGCTTTGTCACTTGGAGTGAAGGGTGAGACATTACTTAACCTCGAGCATTGGGGGTTTCGGTGAGAGGAATGGATTGGTCATTGTAGGGATGCTTTATGGTGTTGGTGGGGGTGGGGGGGGAAATTAGTACAGCATGTGGCAGGCATGTGGCTACATTGGAGCAAGTTAAGTAAATCTGGCCGTGATGAGCGCCGCTGCTGGTGCATCTCCACCTCAGGTTCCTCCTCCTCTTCCTCCTCCTCGTCTTCCACCAGCACCTCCTCCTCCTCCTCCTCTGAAGAGGCTCTGCGCCTTGCTCCTCCTGCAGTTCCATTCCTCACTGCTGCGCTATGTTGTGCAGCACGCAACAGACGATGATGATTATGGAGACTCTGGCTGGTGCGTACTGAAGGGCTCTTCCAGATCTGTCCAGGAATCTGAAGCGCATCTTCAGCATGCCGATTGTTTGCTGTATGACACATCTAGTGGAAATGTGGCTCTCATTATATCTCTCCTCGGCCTCAGTACTTGGCGTCCTCAAGGGTGTCATGAGCCACATCTTCAGTGGACAGCCCTTGTCTCCAAGTAGCCAGCCGGTAAGTCTGTTTGGAGGTGCGAAGAGCTGAGGGAGGGTGGACTTGCGCAGAACGAAAGAGTCATGACAGCTGCCAGGGAATCTGGCGCACACATGCATGATGATGTTTTTATGGTTGCAGACGAGCTGCACATTGAGGGAGTGGAAGCTTTTGCGGTTCACAAACATTCCTTGGTGATGATGGGGTGCCTTCATGGCCACATGCATGCAGTCAATGACGCCCTGCACCTGTGGGAAGTCAGCCAGAGCCGCAAAGCCGAGCGCCCGCTCAGTAAGACTGGCTTCATCAGTGGCAAAGTTAATATAATTGGCTGACTTGTGAAACATGGCATCGGTCACCTGGGTGATGTAGCTGTGGGCAGCCGACTGTGAGAACCCGCAAATGTCTGCTGCAGATCCCTGAAAGGAGCCTGAGGTGAAGAGGTTGAGGGCGGTGGTGACTTGGTCAGCCACTGGTAAGGCATGTCCACCAGGTCCTCTGGGCAGCAGGTCTTGTTCCAGCAAGCTACAAATGTCTGCAACGACCTGGCACGATAGCCTGAGCCTCCTGAAGCACTGCTGCTCAGTCATGTTGAGGAAGCTCATCCTCTGCCTGTATACCCTGTGTTAGGGGTATCGCCTCCGGCGCGGTGCAGCCCTGTGGTGCCCCCCCCCCCGCTCTCCTGTGGAGCATCAAGTCGTTGAGGAGAAGGCTGCTGTTGTGGTTGCTGGTGTTATTGATGATGGGGCTCATCTTGGTCCATTTCTGAGGACCAAGGTGAGACAGTATAAGCGGCACCCATGCTGATGTAGTAGATAGCAGGTAAAGTGGAGATGAGAGAGACCAAACCCTCAATGTTGTGATAGTGAGTAGCAATGTGGTGAGAGTGGCTTCCGAGGTTTCAAAAATGACCTGCAAGCTGCAGACACCCAAATCTATGAACAAAATGGAGTGAGCAAGAGCCTTTCCATGAGGCAAGTAATGAGGTGTAATGTTATAGTATTTATGTGCTTTTCCCAGCTGTCAATGAATGAACTCGCCAGTGGCCACTGAGCTCCTGCCTCCGCTTCACAGGCGAGGTACCCGAGCTCCGTGAATCCAGTGCTCCTGCAGTTAATGGCAAAAGCTGGCGTTAAAATCACTCTTAAGGGTCTCTCAACTAGCACATGATGATTTCAATGAGGTCACCGGCCTCTGCCGATTGGGTCCGTGTTGCGTCTTCAAAGCCACCCAAGTTAAATGCCCCAAGCGGGATGACGGCGAGTTCCCGACGTGCTCGCTATTTCCGGGATATTTACTGCCAACCCGCCCCCAAACCCACACACTCGGCAACGGGAAAATTCCGGCCTCTGTCTCCTGCCGCTCAGCCAATTTCCTAACCAAATCAATAATTTGCCTTCAATTCCATGGGCTTCAACCTTAGTTAACAGTCTCTTATGAGGGACTTTATCAAATGCCTTCTGGAAGTCCATATAAATAACATCCATAGACACTCCCCTGTCCACTACTTTAGTTACCTCTTCAAAAAATTAAATCAGATTCGTAAGACATGACCTACCTTTTACAAATCCACGCTGGCTCTCTATGATCAGCTGAAAATTTTCAAGGTGATGAGTCACCCTATCCTTAATTATAGACTCTAGTCATTTCCTGACAACAGATGGTAGGCTAACACACTTCTCAATGCATGACTCCCCCCGCCAGTCACTCACCTACCAACAATCTCTACCAAACATGAGGCACACCTCGCATTCCTAGCTTCACCTCACCCCCTTGGAGGAGACGGTGCTGGCCATTCTTGGCAGGGGCATGGCTGGGTCCTTGGCTTAAAAGATACAAGATGCTGGTATCCTCATACCTAATCCTCCTTCTCGCATGCACCTCTCGCTTTCCCACCCTTCCCTCATCACAACTCTACCCTTGTGCCTTCCTCATTTCACACACCCAAGAAATGCAGCCTGCCCAGCCAGAGGTTGACCCAGCCAGTGGTTGACCAAGAACAGGGAGAGGAGAGTGAAGAAGAAACAACATCACTCGATTTCACACTCCCAGCCACTAGCTCCTCAAGGTCGACCAGCAAGGCCATTTGCAGTATCCCCCACTGAAAGTCAGCAGCCTTCCACCAGCCATACTGCAGCCACTGGGGTAGCACTGCATGACATCAATAGGATAGGCAAAGGCAAACACAAGACAGTCACTAAGGGAATGCACAAGGGTGATTAGTTGATTTCTTGATGTCATATTGGATGAATAGATGTATAAAGTTGGATTGGAAAGTTCGCTTTGTAGTGGCTTTTATTTCAGCATTGTGACCAAGAGGACGCTGTGATGGTCAGTAACAGAGAGAAGGTAAGGTGTGGAACTAATGTTGAAAGGGAAACTGGGGTTGTGGTCACTGGTACTGCAGGCGGATGATTCAATCCCAGATATCCCGGCCAGAAAGGGGCTGTCTGGGCTG
The DNA here is from genome assembly GCA_030390025.1 of Squalus acanthias. Lineage (NCBI taxonomy): Eukaryota > Metazoa > Chordata > Chondrichthyes > Squaliformes > Squalidae > Squalus > Squalus acanthias. Next base: position 98,508,704 of record CM059428.1, read on the forward strand.
CATCCTTCCTTCTGCTTCTTCCTTATCTGCTTCTTCCTCTTCTGCATCTTCATCTACCCTCTGCAAGTGGATGCTGTAAATCTGAAATAAAAGCATAAAATGCAGGAAATACTCAGCAGGTCAGGCAGCATCTCGACCTGAGACGTGAACTCTGTTTCTCTCTCCACGGTTGCTGCCTGACCTGCTAAGTATTTGCAGCATTTTCTGTCTGCTCATAGGCCTTCCTTTACCATCCGAGGCCTTGAAGCATCCAGCAGCACTCCCTGCACACTTAAAAAATGTTTAACATGTATTGCAGCAAGCCACTACTTCAATAAAATGTTAAAAATCCAGTCCAAAAGCTTAAATGCAAACTTACCTGAAAGATGTGCTGACGGCGTCTCTGTCAGCTGCTGCATGCTTGTTTTTCACAGCAAGCTTGGGACCCAACGCTAAACTCAGCGCAAAGGTCCAAGTTCGCAGAGCGTGGCGTTAAGTCGACGTTGCACGCCGACTGACGTCACGCTCTCCATCGGCAGCGCTAAGGCCCTCACCAAAATGGCGGCCACCGTGTCCCGTGCCAGAGTTGGGCATTAGAGCAGCGGCCAGCATTTTTTTTCCAAGATTGCGGCGCAAACAGGTGGCAGTAAGTAGCCCATTTTCTGGGCCCTTGTTTCTTAAAAACTATTCAGCCTGTCTCTCCACAGACTTTTACCATTATTTAATACCTTAACAAAAATTCTTTATAACTTTTTCTGATTGCTTTCTTCTCTTCTCTATCAGTAGTTTCTAAAATCAACGGATGCTGCGGCCGAGAATGCATTGCTCACCGCCCATAGTGCAGATCCACATTATGCCCAAGTGACCACAATATTGGGGGAACCAGACAAGATGCTGTGCATACATTGCACTTAGCACAATATGATGTGGTGGGGAAGCACCAGTGGCTCTCTGAGGTCACATGCACCAGACATGCACTGGACTCATAAAGGGGCCAAAATATATGTTAATGAGATCTCAGCACCTAAACAGTGCTGTCGTCACTCAGTGTTCACAGAGAATTGGTGCTGGATGGTAGGCCCTGAAATCAGCTATGTTGGGTCCTTTTCATACAGGTGAGTCTGATTGGTAGCTATAGGAAGTAGCCGTATTTTAATACAGCGATCTGTCACTTTTTTTTTTTAAATCTTGCTTTTGCTACTGAAGCTGTACATATCTTCTTATACCTGGAACTGTCTCTCATCTGCGGGTGTTTGCCAGGGTGAACTGCACTTATGTAGAGCCTGCACAGCACCTATGGATACCCCACTGAGCATTCCCTTCTATCTGAAGGAGGAAGAGGAGGACCGTGGAGGCATGCAGAGTAGGTGCTTTTACATCTTAGGTGCTCAAGAAGGACCCACTCACATTTTATGGCATGGGGCATGGGTCATCCTGAGCAACAACAGGAGCTGTCTGATAAATCTCCCAACCTGCAGAGGCAACTGTTAAGTTTAAATCAGGCTCCCAATTGCACTGTAGGAGCCTGATTTAAATATGTTAATGAAGTGCCCCGCACTCGCATGACATGAAACCCGCCTCCGTTAAAACGGCAATGGCCACCTATGGAGCGGGTTGGGGACGCGTTCCCCAGTTTTTAATTTTTAACCCCCGACCCTCTCCTGCCCATCGTGAGGGGGTTAATATCAAGGCCAAATTTCAGATGCCTCAGCCTATCAGCGGAGTCTTGCTTGCAGCCCGGTCAGGGTATTCAAGATTATCGCAATCTGCTTCACTTTATATTACTTCGTTCTGCAAAGAGCCAATGCCAAGGCTCATGGAGAAGAGAACTGGCAGAAGAGAACCTCGACCAGGACCCAGCAGGGATGCCTTCTGTTCACCCAAAAGAGTTATTGCAAGCTGCACTAAATGTACCTTTTATTTAAGTGCCTGGATTGTACAATGCACAGCAGTCATCTGCACTTGTACCTAATATGCTCTCATTGCCCTCTACCTTACTTCAAGACCTATGAATACCACAGCATTTCTCCAGAACTTGCTTATTCTGCTCCAACCCAAATCAAAGTTACGACTCATTTACGTACCAGTTAACCCAAATTTTATTGACCATTACCATGTACAGTGCAATGTGTTTTATCCCAGTGCTTCCCCTTTGTGGCCATGTATTTATATGTGCCTTCTACTTCCTAATCATGTGCAGCTTCCACTGCGAGAAGGAAGTTAGATGGATGATTGCTGGGTGTCAGTGTCTGCTTTTAGAGATGGCGATGGTCCGGTACCACCTCTAGCTGAGTCATTGATATTACTGCAGTGACTGCCTCGGTTTGCACGCTTTCTGCCACACCTAGAGTAATTTGAGTAAAACAGATGGATGATACAGATGTGACTTCATCATCTCCATCATCGGTGCCACCTCCTGCCATTCTCTGCTGCTTCATGCTCTTAGCCGGAAATCTGTGTGGGAGTATGTGGCTGCACAGCTTTCAGATCTAATTCTGAAATTGTAATATTAAGTAAATGTAGATTGTAGTATGTGAGCACACTTACTGTAGCAACCATTCAGAGGTCAGCAAACTTTCTCGTTACTTGGTGTACTAGTGAGATAGCATTGACTCTTTCAGCCACCTCAATCCAGCCTGCTCTGATGCTGCTCTTCTTTAAAGGATGTTCTTCAACTCCAAAGAAGGATCACTCTTCTCTGCAGGACCTCCTGCAGCAGGACCTCCAAACGTGCATCCTGGAATAGAGTCATTTTGCTTTGTCGATGTGCTCTAGCTATTTTTCCCTCTCAGTAGCAGGACAGCATTATAGTGACCAGCAGCCCTCAAAAAGGCGCTCATCAGATAACCCGCCCTATGATCCCGATGTGCTACTAGCGCATCATGTAAATGGGCCTTACACTAAACATCCGTAATACAAAGGTCCTCTACCAACCTGCCCCCGCACACACTACTGCCCCCCGATTATCAAAATCCACGACAAGGCCTTGGACAACGTGGACCACTTTCCATACCTCGGGAGCCTACTGTCAACGATGATGAAGTCCAACACCGCCTTCAGTGTGCCAGTGCAGCCTTCGGTCGCCTGAGGAAGAGAGTGTTTGAAGACCAGGACCTCAAACCCAGCACCAAGCTCATGGTCTACAGAGCAGTAGTGATACCCGCCCTCCTGTATGCCTCAGCGACATGGACCATGTACAGCAGGCATCTGAAAGCACTGGAGAGGTACCACCAACGCTGCCTCCGCAAGATCCTGCAAATCCATTGGCAGGATAGGCGCACCAACGTCCGTGTTCTCGCTCAGGCCAACATCCCCAGCATCGAAGCTTTGACCACGCTCGATCAGCTCTGATGGACGGGTCACATCGTCCGCATGCCCGATACGAGACTACCAAAACAAGCGCTCTACTCGGAGCTCTGACACGGCAAGAGAGGCCCAGGTGGACAGAGGAAACACCCTCAAAGCCTCCTTGAAAAAGTGCAACATTCCCACCGACTCCTGGGAATCCCTGGCCCAAGACCGCACAAAGTGGAGGAGAAGCATCCGGGAAGGCGCCGAACACCTCGAGTCTCTTCGCCGGGAGCAAGCGGAAGCCAAGCATAAACAGCGCAAGGAGCGCACGTCAACCCAAGCACCCCACCCACCCACCCCCTCAACCACCGTCTGCCCCACCTGTGACAGAGTCTGTAGGTCCCGCATTGGACTCATTAGTCACCTGGGAACTCATTTTTAGTGTGGAAGCAAGTCATCCTCGGTTCCGAGGAACTGCTAAGAAGAACAAGAAGATGTAAATGAGCTGGCTATGCATTAAAGCAGGAGGTCAGCTCTCAGTATAGCAGGTGCGTAGTGCTTGTAGAGCATTAATTCTGCCACAACTTCATCACTCTTGTTAATTCAATGTCATTTTGCTTAAAAATCTTAAAATAAATAAGTAGTAAATCAGCATAAGAGGCAATTTTGAATTAAGAGGAGTAGATTGTGTTGGTTTTAGTACATCATTGCCAAGTGTAACATACACTGTTGCTCATTTGTTACTGCTCTTAACACGAACCACTCGGTCATGACAACACTGAAAGCTGATTTTATGTACTTACACAATGGATTACTAATAAACATTTGAAAGAGATGCCAAGTTGCGGATTCCCTACATTTTAAACAGTTTTCCATGTTGCGGCAATTTAAAACGAATATAATTTGTAGCAGGGTGTATTTCAATCCATAATATACCTTCCTTTAAGAATTCTCCTTCAAAGCATAACAAATACTTGGCAGAGACTTAAACACAAAAAAACAATCATATCTCAGCACAGCACTACCACTGACACTTAAAAAATCCTAATTTCATCACTAATTTCTTCTACTACTTATCTCCATGGAGTAACCCTGTAAATTAAGTTACCTCTAATACAAAACAGAAAAACAACTCGGGACACATAGTTTTTACTCTACCTACCCTGACAGCTTATTCCTTTAATCCTTCTTTATGTTCTACATACCACAAAATAAATTTTCCTTCAATGGGAGAAATTACAATGGCATTGGTATTTTTAAAGGATATAACATTGTGTGCTCTCTTAATATCCCCTGTCCCTGAACTAGACTGTTATTTTCACATCAGTACTGCGGCAAAGTAATAAAAACAGAAAATGCTGGAAATACTCAGCAGGTCAGGCAGCATCTGTGGGGAGAGAAACAGAGTTAACTTTTCAGGTCGATGACCCTTCGTCAGAACTCGAAACAGTTAGAGATGTAACAGATTTTTAAGCAAGTGCAGGAGCAGGGAAAGAGGAGGAAAGAACAAAAGGCAAAGGTCTGTGATAGGGTGGAAGGCAGGAGAGATTAAAAGACAAAAGTGATGATGGTGCAAGGCAAAAGAAAATAGTAATGGGACAAGTTAAGCAACAAAAGATGAGTCTAGATGAGGTGTAAATGGGAATGGCAGAATCATCAACAGCTGCCATGTGGGAAAAAAAATAGGGGCAGAGGTTATGGTCTGAAATTGTTGAACTCGATGTTGAGTCCAGAAGGCTGTAAAGTGCCTAATCGAAAGATGAGGTGCTGTTCCTCGAGCTTACGTTGAGTTTCGTTGGAACAGTGAAAGAGGCCGCCGACGGTGAGGTCTGAGTGGGAGTGGAGCGGAGAATTAAAGTGACAGGCGACCGGAAGCTCGGGGTCACGCTTACGGACTGAACGGAAGTGTTCCGCAAAGCGGTCACCCAATCTGCGTTTGGTCTCCCCAATGTAGAGGAGACCGCATCGTGAGCAGTGAATACAGTATACTAAATTGCAAGAAGTACAAGTAAATCGCTGTTTCACCTGGAAGGAGTGTTTGGGGCCCTGGACAGTGGGAAGGCAAAGTAATTTGCTTCAAAAATATTGTGCTCTTGGCTGGTTTTGGAAATATGGTGGCTGACGCTAACCTACACATAGCTTCACCGGGCTTCAAGATCTGTGCTAAGTGCTTTGATGTCTTTGCAGCCACAATCATTAGCTTTATCTCCATTCCATGGGAGAGCATTTTTTCCAGCTAACTCCAAAATTTCTCTCCATGCACTTCACCAGCTTTTTCTGGTCATGCCTAATGAAAAAAGAAACAACTGGCATTTATATAGTGCCTTTAATTTCCCCAGTGTCCCAAAGCTATGTGTCGGTTAATGTTAGCCAACTCAATTCCAAAACCAGCTCGGAGTGCAGTATTGTTGAAGCAACACTTGAACTTTTGAAATGTGTTACGATTGTTATGTAGGCAAATTCAAAGCCAATTTTCACACAGTAGTCTGTGGTTTGTGGAAAACAATGACCAGATCATTTGTTTTTGGTGGTAATGGTTGAGGGAGGAAGGTTGGCCAGGAGAAATCCCCACTCTTTTTCAAATAGTGCCATGGGATCTTTTACCCCCAGCAGAGCAGGCACATGGGGATTTGGTTTAACATCTCATCCAAAAGATGGCACCTCTGACAAAGTAGCACTCCCTCAGTACTGCAAGTATCAGCCTAAATGATGTGCTTAAATCACTAGAGGGGCTTGAATTCACAAGCTTCTGACTCTGAGATGAGATTACTAACTAAGCCATTCTGACACCTGCAATATCAGGAACAAATAAACAGCTAACTGCATTGTGAAGGAGTAATTGACGTATCATATCTAAATCAATGTCATCCTTGATCGAGAAGTGAAAGTACACAAACCATTCCACTGCCAGATCCTAGGCAAGGCTCCGAGAACTTCCTTTCAACAGTATTTTGGAAATTATTAGTCGGCCAATTTCTTCCACTGGTGGGGAGCCTGGCCCAATGGGTAATTACGGGTGTGCTACCCACAATTTGCTATCTAGAAAATCTACTGAAAAAATAAAGGGGGCAATTTTCAACTACGCCACCTAGGAAATAATTTGGAGGAGTGTATCCCCCCACATGCTGTAGAACCCCGTCCAATTTTGTTTTGAAGTCAATGGGATGAAAGTCGGGCAGATTTTACAATGGCCGAGTGATCCGCTTGCCAGGTTCTCGCCTAATGGAAAATTACCCCCCAAGATTACCAAATGGAAGTATTAAACTAGTAATGTCATACTACATGGTTACTATAGCATTCTGGAATAGAACATATACTGACCCTTAGGATTTACAATCTACATTGTGTCCCTCTTTCCAAATTAACATACCCATGTAATATAACAATGTTGGCTGGAGAGAGAAATGTGCTAATTCCCAGTCTTGCAGATATACTGCCAAATGTAAGATGTGATGGTTTTTGCAAGTGTATTATCCTTCATGAAGAGAAATAAAATCACAGGCATAAAATTACATTTGCAAGCAAGGGTTGGTGTCTGTAATCCTCCATTTTAGCTTTTAGTGACTGTAGGATTGCAGTAATCCTAGTGAGAATTCCCTTATAGGGCCAATCAGAAACAGCAGCTTGGAAGGGCCGATTTCAGGCGGGAATCTGACTGAGGCTATGCATATGAAAAAAAATCTCCCAAGCCTCACACTGCTGAAGTTGGGACGCCTTACCTCCCGCCCACCTCCCCTCCACGCCCAATTCCCGCCTTGAGTTAAAATCAGGGCTAGAGTTACTTTGCTCTTTTAAAAGTACTTTAACATTGGCACTTGTTTAATTCAGATTGTGAGACCTGCTCCTTTAGTTTGCACTGTTAAAACCAGCTCCTTTATCCTGATGGCAGATCCTCTTTATTGATTTATGATATGCATGTATGCTGCTTTCCTCGATCTGAATTAAACGGGCACTCATTTTAATATGCCTTAAGAGTGCGTCAGTGTAATACAGTGCTTTTCGTAATGTACTTCTGGGGACATTGTATGATATGTATGATATTAACATAGAAACACTTAATAGTTTCATTGGAAATTCTTTTGTCCTATATTTAAAAAAAAAAATTATTTGTCCCTGGGATGTAGGCGTCGCTGGCCCATCCCTAATTGCCCTTGAGAAGGTGGTGCTGAGCCGCCTCTTGCACCACTGCAGTCGGTCTTCTTTGTAGCAGTTTGTTACAACTGAGTGGCTTGCTAGGCCATTTCTGAGGGCAGTTAAGAGTCAACCATATTGCTGTAGGTCTGGAGTCACATATAGGCCAGATTTCCTTCCCTAAAGGACATTAGTGAACCAGATGGGTTTTTATGACAATCCGGTAGCTTCATCACCAGCTTTTTATTCCAGATTTATTTAATTAACTGAATTTAAATTCCCCAGCTGCTGTGGTGGGATTTGAACTCGTGTCTCTGGATCATGAGTCCAGGTCTCTGGGTTACTAGCCCAGTAACATAACCACTATACCACAGTACCCACTTATACTAATGGAGGCATGACACATTTATTTAAATTTTATATAAATCTGTTAACACATTGTATACTAATATTGCACAGTGAGATTTAACTGCATTCAATCATTAGAGAACAGTCTATGTTTTAATTTTTGGGGGGTTTTATGACTCATCCAGACATTTTATTGTATTTCAGGTTGAACTCTATGCTGTAATCACGGGCCACGGAAGTGATGAGAATGGCTGTGGAGAGTTCTGTGTCACCTCTCATCATTTTGTAATTAATGCCATATTTAATAATTCAAGGATATTTGACAATGCTGGTAAGAAACTTTGATATTCCTGCTGTGTTCAATTTTTTTCTGCTAAATAACTTTATGAAATTTATATTGAAACCATGTGGAATACAAGTAGGATTTGTGCATTATGAATGATTAGAATTTACTTTTATTAAGAGTATCTTAATATCCTAATATCTCCTTATGTGGCGCGGTGTCAAATTTTCTGTGAAGCGCCTTGGGACATTTTACTACATTAAAGGCACTACATAACTGCAACTTGTTGTTGTTGAGTACAATGTAAAAGAAAGCATGGAGCCCAGATTTGTTTTTGTATGAGCCACTACTACAAATACATGTTTTACCAGTGTATAATTAAAGTTTAACACTTCCAAATAATAGCACTATAAACTTGGCCTAGCTCTTTCCCCCTATACTATATACTTCAGATTTTATAGAAATCATATTTTTGTTAGCAAATACCAACAGTCAGTATGGTTGATGTATTGTAATGTCTGCACGGAATTATGAAAGATTATGATATACCACTTTAAGCTTATTAAGCGACAGTCAAAAATTGTTTACCAGAATATCACTATGTATTGTATGGCGAATAATGGATACCAGGAGTTGGAGAAGTTGCACTCGATGTGCTATTTAATGTGGAACATTTTAGTTGCAAAAGCCCCTTTAGTTTGGAGCAACTTCCTAATATCAATGCAGGTAATTTTTTGTGGGCTTTGCAAGGAGGAGCAGCAGGGCTGGAAGCCATCTGACTGATGTTTCTGACAGCAGCCAGTAGGCCCAGAAAGCCGGCAGGTTTTAGCATTGATGTAGGCCTTTCAGACTTGCAGCACTGAACAAGTTCCTCTCCCCCTCCCCCAGTTAGGGCACTTGCCTGTTCCCAAGCTCTGTGCTGGGGGCAAGAGGAAAATAAGCCTCCAACTGTTCTGTAGTTCAAAGAATAGAAAATAAAATAACATTTCCATAATGTAGCACAGAGTATCAAACGTAATAGTGAATTTTCACAAGTGGAAAATGGCCACACAAAATTGAGTTTATATTCTACTGCTGTTGCACTTTATTCTTGCTATAGTCTGCCTTATCAATATCTGACTTACTACTAAGTTGTCCTGCCCACCTGTCTCTGAATGCCTGATAGTTTCAGGTAAAAATTTCAAGTAATTAATTGCCATGAAAATTTTACAGGTGATCAAAAATAGTACTCTTGCATTTTGGATGGTCAGTAATTTAAAATTAAAAAAAATGTTTTCATCTTTAATGGCATAGCACACTGCATGCAATTTTTTAAAATTTGTTTATGGGATGTGGGTGTTGCTGGCAAGGCCAGCATTTATTGCCCGTCCCTAATTTCCCTTGAGAAGGTGGTGGTGAGCCGCTTTCTTCGACCGCTGCAGTCCGTGTGGTGAAGGTACTCCCACAGTGCTGTTAGGTAGAGAGTTCCAGGATTTTGACCCAGTGACGATGAAGGGTCGGCGATATACTTCTAAGTCAGGATGGTGTGTGACTTGGAGGTGGTGGTGTTCCCATGCGTCTGTTGCCCTTGTCCTTCTAGGTGGAAGAGGTCGTTGGTTTGGGAGGTGTTGCCGAAGAAGCCTTGGCGAGTTGCTGCAGTGCATCTTGTAGATGGTACACACTGCAGCCACTGTATGGTGGTGGAGGGAGTGAATGTTGAAGGTGGTAGATGGGGTGCCAATCAAGCGGGCTGCTTTGTCCTGGATGGTGTCGAGCTTCTTGTGTTGTTGGAGTTGCACTCATCCAGGCAAGTGGAGAGTATTCCATCACACACCTTACTTGTGCCTTGTAGATGGTAGAAAGGCTTTGGGGAGTCAGGAGGTGAGACACTCGCCGCACAGTACCGAGCCAGGACTGGCTCTTGTTGCCACAGTATTTATGTGGTTGGTCCATTTAAGTTTCTGGTCAATGGTGACCCCCAGGATGCTGTTGGTGGGGGATTCTGCGATGGTAATGCCATTGTATGTCAAGGGGCGGTGGTTAGACTCTCGCTTGTTGGAGATAGTCATTGCCTCGCACTTCTGTGGCGCAAATGTTACCTGCCACTTATCAGCCCAAGTCTGAACATCGTTCACGCCTTGTTGCATGCGGATATGAACTGCTTCATTATCTGAGGAGTTGTGAATGGCTCTGAACACTGTGCAGTCATCAGCGAACATCCCCATTTCTGACCTTATGTTGGAGGGAAGGTCATTGATGAAGCAGCTGAAGATGGTTGGGCCTAGGACACTGCCCTGAGGAACTCCTGCAGCGATGCCCTGGGGCTGAGATGATTGACCTTCAATCACCACAACCATCTTCCTTTGTGCTTGGTATGACTCCAGCCAGTGGAGAGTTTTCCCCCCCGATTCCCATTGACTTCAGTTTTACTAGGGCTCCTTCATGCCACACTTGGTCAAATGCTGCCTTGATGTCAAGGGCAGTCACTCTCACTTCTCCTCTGGAATTCAGCTCCTTTGTCCATGTTTGGACCAAGGCTGTAATGAGGTCGGGAGCCGAGTGGTCTTGGCGGAACCCAAACTGGGCATCAGTGAGCAGGTTATTGGTGAGTAAGTGCCGCTTGATAACACTGTTGATGACACCTTCCATCACTTTGCTGATGATTGAGAGTAGACTGATGGGGCGGTAATTGGCCGGATTGGATTTGTCCTGCTTTTTGTGGACAGGACATACCTGGGCAGTTTTCCACATTGTCGGATAGATGCCAGTGTTGTAGCTGTACTGGAACAGCTTGGCTAGAGGCGCAGCTAGTTCTGGAGCACAAGTCTTCAGCACAATAGCCGGGATGTTGTCAGGGCCCATAGCCTTTGCTGTATCCAGTGCGCTCAGCCGTTTCTTGATATCATGTGGAGTGAATCGAATTGGCTGAAGACTGGCTTCTGTGATGGTGGGGACCTCAGGAGGAGGCCGATATGGATCATCCACTCGGCACTTCTGGCTGAAGATGGTTGCAAATGCTTCATCCTTGTCTTTTACACTCACGTGCTGGGCTCCACCATCATTGAGGATGGGGATATTCATGGAGCCTCCTCCTCCCTTTAGTTGTTTAATGCTCCACCACCATTCACGACTGGATGTGGCAGGACTGCAGAGCTTTGATCTGATCCGTTGATTGTGGGATCGCTTAGCCCTGTCTATAGCATCGAATACTACTGCTTAAATGTCAGCATGGTTCAGCTGGTAGTATTCTCACCTCTGAGACAGCAAACTGTAAGTTAAAGGCCTATAAGAATTCTTAAGCACATAATTGAGAATAACACTTCAATGTAATATTGAGGAAATTGACAGCTAACGTAAAAGGGAATCCAAAAGTCTTCTATAGACATATAAATAGTAAATGGGTAGTAAGAGGAGGGGTGGGACAGATTAGGGACCAAAATGGAGACCTGCGCATGGAGGTAAGGGGCATGGCTGAGGGACTAAATTAGTACTTTGCATCTGTCTTTACCAAGGAAGAAGATGCTGCCAAAGTCATAGTGAAAGAGGAGGTAGTTGAGATACTGGATGTGATAAAAATTGATAAAGAGGAGGTACTAGAAAGGCAGTCTGTACTTAAAGTAGATCATTCACCAAGACCGGATGGGATGCATCCTAGGATGTTGAGGGAAGTAAAGGTAGAAATTGCGGAGGTACTGGCCATAATCTTCCAATCCTCCTAGGATACGGGGGTGGTGCCAGAGGACTGGTGAATTGCAAATGTTACACCCTTGTTCAAAAAAAGGTGTAAGGATAAACCCAGCAACTACAGGCCAGTCAGTTTAACCTCGGTAGTGGGGAAGCTTTTAGAAACGATAATCCGGGACAAAATTAACAGTCACTTGGACAAGTGGATTAATTAAGGAATGCCAGCACGGATTTGTTAAAGGCAAATCATGTTTAACTAACTTGAGTGAGTTTTTTGATGAGGTAACAGAGAGAGTTGATGGGGCAATGTGGTTGATGTGCTGTACATGGACTTCCAAAAGGCGTTTGATAAAGTGCCACATAATAGGCTTGCCAGCAAAGTTGAAGCCCATGGAATAAAAGGAACAGTGGCAGCATGGATACAAAATTGGCTAAATGACAGGAAACAGAGAGTATTGGTGAACAGTTGTTTATCGGACTGGAGGAAGGTGTACAGTGGTGTTCCCCAGGGCTCAGAACTAGGACCACTGCTTTTCTTGATGTATATTAATGACTTGGACTTGGGTGTACAGGGCACAATTTTAAAATTTGCAGATTACACAAAACTTGGAAGTATAGTGAACAGTGAGGAGGATAGTGATAGACTTCAAGAGGACATAGACAGGCTGGTGGAATGGGCGGACACGTGACAGATGAAATTTAACGCAGAAAAGTGCAAAGTGATACATTTTGGTAGGAAGAACGAGGAGAGGCAATATAAACTAAAAGGTACAATTCTAAAGGGGGTGCGTGAACAGAGAGACCTGGGGGTATATGTGCACAAATCGGTGAAGGTGGCAGGGCAGGTTGAGAAAGCGGTTAAAAAAGCATACGGGATCCTGGGCTTCATAAATAGAGGCATAGGGCTGGATTTTGTCTTGGGGTCGTGTTACCCGCATTTCGTGTTGTCCCCCCGACTCCAGATTAATGTGGATGAATGATGCAATTTTCACTTAATTCAATAAGATCCTGGCTGATCTTCTACCTCATCTCCACTTTCCTGCACTATCCCCATATACGAACATACGAATTAGGAGCAGGAGTAGGCCACTCGGCCCTTCGAGCCTGCTCCGCCATTCAATAAGATCATGGCTGATCCAATTACTCCACATTCCTGCCTACCCCTGATAACTTTTCACCCCCTTGCTTACCAAGAATCTATCTACCTCTGCCTTAAAAATATTCAAAGACTGCTTCCACTGCCCTCTGAGGAAGAGAGTTCCAAAGACTCACGACCCTCTGTGAGAAAAAATTTCTCCTCATCTCTGTCTTAAATGGGCGACCCCTTATTTTTAAACAGTGACCCCTAGTTCTAGATTCTCCCACAAGAGGAAACATCCTCTCCACATCCACCCTGTCCAGACCCCTCAGGATCTTATATGTTTCAATCAAGTCACCTCTTACTCTTCTAAACTCCAGCAGATACAAGCCTAGCCTGTCCAACCTTTCCTCATAAGACAACCCGCCCATTCCAGGTATTAGTCTAGTAAACCTTCTCTGAACTGCTTCCAACGCATTTACATCCTTCCTTAAATAAGGAGACCAATACTGTACACAGTACTCCAGATGTGGTCTCACCAATGCCCTGTATAACTGAAGCATAACCTCCCTACTTTTGTATTTAATTCCCCTTGCAATAAACGATAACATTCTATTCGCTTTCCTAATTACTTGCTGTACCTGCATAGTAACCTTTTGCGATTCATGCACTAGGACACCCAGATCCCTCTGCATCTCAGAGCTCTGCAATCTCTCATCATTTAGATAATATGCTTCTTTTTATTCTTCCTGCCAAAGTGGACAACTTCATATTTTCCCACATTATACTCCATTTGCTAGTTCTTTGCCCACTCACTTAACCTATCTATATCCCTTTGTAGCCACCTTATGTCCTCTTCACAATTTACTTTCCTACCTATCTTTATGTCATCAGCAAATTTAGCAACCATACCTTCGGTCCCTTCATCCAAGTTATTTATATAAATTGTAAAAAGTTGAGGCCCCAGCACTGATCCCTGTGGCACACCACTCGTTACATCTTGCCAATCAGAAAATGACCCATTTATGCCTACTCTCTGTTTCCTGTTAGCTAGCCAATCTTCTATCCATGCCAATATGTTACCCCCTACACCATGAGCTTTTATTTTCCGCAATAACCTTTGATGTGGCACCTTATCAAATGCCTTCTGGAAATCTAAGTACAGTACATCCACCGGTTCCCCTTTAACCACAGCACATGTTACTTCCTCAAAGAACTCCAATAAATTGGTTAAACATGATTTCCCTTGCACAAAACCATGTTGACTCTGCCTGATTACTTTGAACTTTTCTAAGTGCCCTGCTATAACGCCTTTAATAATAGCTTCTAACATCTTCCCTATGACAGATGTTAAGCTAACTGGCCTGTAGTTTCCTGCTTTCTGTCTCCCTCCCTTTTTGAATAAAGGGAGTTACATTCGCTATTTTCCAATCTAATGGAACCTTCCCCGAATCTAGGGAATTTTGGAAAATTAAAACCAACGCATCAACTATCTCACTAGCCACTTCTTTTAAGACCCTAGGATGAAGTCCATCAGGACCCGGGGACTTGTCAGCCCGCAGCTCCAATAATTTGCTCAGTACCACTTCCCTGGTGATTATAATTTTCTTGAGTTCCTCCCTCCCTTCCATTTCCTGATTTACAGCTATTTCTGGGATGTTACTTGTATCCTCTATAGTGAAGACCGATGCAAAATACCTCTTCAATTTTCCATTATTAATTCCCCAGACTCACTTTTTATAGAAATGAGAAGTCGCACAACACCAGGTTATAGTCCAACAGTTTTATTTAAAATTACGAGCTTTCGGAGCGCTGCTCCTTCTTCAGGTACAAGTACAGTGAGGGAATACAAATCGGCAGTATATATACACACAGAGAGCAATTTGTCTGCAGAGATACAATCTGTTAGGAAGGCATTGCATCAAAGACACATCAGAGTACAGCTAAGACAATGAGGTGGGTCACAGGGGGTCCAACGTGTCAAATGTTGCCGTCTGCAGTTGAGCTTTTAACTTTTTTTTTTGTGTTTTTTTTTAAACTGGAAAGACAGACAACGATGTCGAGTCACGTTCTGTAGCGTGACATGAACCCGAGATCCCTATTGAGGCCGTCCTCATGGGTGCGGAACTTGGCTATCAGTTTCTGCTCGATGATTTTGCGTCGTCGTGTGTCTCGAAGGCCGCCTTGGAGAACGCTAACCCGCAGATCCGAGGCTGAATGTCCTTGACTGCTGAAGTGTTCCCCGACTGGGAGGTAACAATCCTGCCTGGCGATTGTTGCGCGGTGTCCGTTCATACGTTGTCTCAGTGTCTGCATGGTCTCGCCGATGTACCATGCTGCGGTGCATCCTTTCCTGCAACGTATGAGGTAGACAACATTGGCCGAGTCACATGAGTATGTACCATGTACCTGGTGGGTAGTGTCCTCACGTGTGATGATGGTATCTGTGTTGATGATCTGGCATGTCTTGTAGTGGTTGCCGTGGCAGGGTTGTGTGGTGTCGTGGTCGCTGTTCTCCTGACAGCTAGGTAATTTGCTGCGAACGATGGTACTTTTGAGGTTAAGCGGCTGCTTGAAGGCGAGTAGTGGAGGTGTGGGGATGGCCTTAGCAAGGTGTTCGTCGTCATCGATGACATGTTGAAGGCTGCGAAGAACATGGCGTAGTTTCTCCGCTCCGGGGAAGTACTGGACGACGTAGGGTACTCTGTTGGTTGTGTCCCGTGTTCGCCTTCTGAGGAGGTCTATGCGGTTTTTCGCTGTGGCCCGTCGGAACTGTCGATCGACGAGTCGAGCGTCATATCCCGTTCTTACGAGGGCGTCTTTCAGTGTCCGTAGGTGTCCATCACGTTCCTCCTCATCTGAGCAGTTTCTGTGTATTCGCAGGGCTTGTCCATAGGGGATGGCTTCTTTAACGTGATTAGGGTGGAAGCTGGAGAAGTGGAGCATCGTGAGGTTGTCCGTGGGCTTGCGGTAGAGTGAAGTGCTGAGGTGTCCGTCTTTGATGGAGATTCGTGTGTCCAAGAATGAAACCGATTCTGAGGAGTAGTCCATGATGAGTTTGATGATGGGATGGAACCTGTTGATGTTATCGTGTAGTCCTTTCAGTGATCCTTCGCTGTGGGTCCAAAGGAAGAAGATGTCGTCGATGTATCTGGTGTACAGCGTTGGTTGGAGGTCCTGTGCAGCGAAGAAGTCTTGCTCGAACTTGTGCATGAAGATGTTGGCGTATTGGGGTGCGAATTTGGTCCCCATGGCTGTTCCGTGTGTTTGGGTAAAAAACTGGTTGTCGAAGGTGAAGACATTGTGGTCAAGGATGAAGTGGATGAGTTGTAGGATGGCGTCTGGAGATTGGCTGTTGTTGGTGTTGAGTACTGAGGCTGTCGCAGCGATGCCATCATCGTGGGGGATATTGGTGTAGAGTGCCGATACGTCCATCGTGGCGAGGAGTGTTCCTGGTTCAACTGGTCCATGGGTGCTGAGTTTCTGCAAGAAGTCTGTAGTGTCGCGACAGAAGCTGGGGGTTCCCTGTACGATGGGTTTCAGGATGCCCTCGACGTACCCAGAGAGGTTCTCACACAGGGTTCCGTTGCCTGATACGATAGGACGTCCGGGTGTGTTGGCTTTGTGTATCTTTGGGAGGCAGTAGAAGTCTCCTACG
The DNA here is from genome assembly GCA_030390025.1 of Squalus acanthias. Lineage (NCBI taxonomy): Eukaryota > Metazoa > Chordata > Chondrichthyes > Squaliformes > Squalidae > Squalus > Squalus acanthias. The sequence goes on from CM059428.1 coordinate 98,525,135, forward strand.
CGGGGAGTACGTGGGATGAGAGCGCGTAGGATGTTTTGAAGGTCTGGATCGAAGGTCTTGATCAGTCTATTGAGTTGGCGGGTGTGTTCTTTGGTCGGATCTGCGGGTAACTGTCTGTAGTGTTCCTGGTTGTCCAGTTGTCGGTATGCTTCTTTGCAATAGTCCATTCTGTTCTGTATGACGATGGCTCCACTTTTTATAGGACCAGCGCTCACTTTGTTAACTCTTTTTTAAATATCTATAGAAACTCTTACTATCTGCTTTTATATTTCTAGCTAGCTTTCTCTCGTACTCTAATTTTTCTCTCCTTATTAATCTTTTAGCCATTCTTTGCTGTTTTTTATATTCTGTCCAATCTTCTGACCTACCACCCATCTATGAGCAATTATATGCTTTTTCTTTAAGTTTAATACTATCTTTAACTTTTTTAGTTAACCACGGATGGTGGGTCCTCCCCTTGGAATTTTTCTTTCTTGTTGGAATGTATATATTCTGTGTATTTTGAAATATCCCCTTAAATGTCTGCCACTGCAACTCTATTGACCTATCCCTTAACCTAATTTGCCAGTTCACTTTAGCTAGCTCTGCTTTCATGCCCTCATAATTGCCCTTCTTTAAGTTTAAAATACTAGTCTTGGACCCACTCTTCTCTCTCGCAAACTGAATGTAAAATTCAATCATATTGTGATCGCTGCTACCTAGGGGCGCCTTCACTATGAGGTCATTAATTAATCCTATCTCGTTGCACAATACCAGGTCTAGTATAGCCTGCTCTCTGGTTGGCTCCAGAACGTGCTGTTATAAGAAACTATCCCAAAAACATTCCATGAACTCCTCATCTGTGCTACCTTTGCCCATCTGATTTTTCCAGTCTATATGCAGATTAAAATCCCCCGTGATTATTGCCGTACTCTTCTGACAAGCTCCCATTATTTCTTCCTTTATACTCCATCCTACCATGTGGTTACTGTTAGGGGGCCTGTACACCACTCCCATAAGTGACTTCTTGCCTTTATTATTTCTCATCTCTACCCAAACCGCTTCTATATCCTGGTTTCCTGAACTTAGGTCATCCCTCTCTATTGTGCTAATACCATCATTAATTAACAGAGCCACCCCTCCACCTTTTCCCACCTTCCTGTCCTTCCTAAATGTCATGTACCCTTCAATATTCAGGTCCCAATCTATGTCATCCTGCAGCCATGTTTCTGCAATGTCTATCAGATCATATTTATTTATTTCTATTTGCGCTATCAGTTCATCTGTTTTGTTTCGAATGCTACGTGCATTCAGATGCAGAGCCTTTAGTTTTGTCCTTTTATTATTTTTGTAACCTCTAGCCTTATCTGTTGATTTACTCTTAGATTTGTACTCTCTATCCCTTCCTGTCACGGTCTGTTTATCATTTTCCATATTAATACCTTTCTCTATTGCCTTGTCTCTAATCTTTGAATTACCACATCTTCCCAAATTTGATCCCATGCCCCCAATATTTTGTTTAAAGCCCTCTCTACCACCCTAGTTATACGACTCGCCAGAACACTGGTCCCAGCACGGTTCTGGTGAAGACAGTCCCAACGATACAGATCCCACTTTCCCCAGTACTGGTGCCAGTGCCCCAGGAATTGAAACCCATTTCTCCCACACCAGTCTTTGAGCCACGCATTCATCTCTCTAATTTTATTTACCCTATGCCAATTTGCTCGTGGCTCAGGTAATAATGCAGATATTATTACCCTTGAGGTTCTGCTTTTTAATTTAGCCCCAAGCTGCTCATACTCTCTCAGCAGAACCTCTTTCCTAGTTCTACCTATGTTGTTGGTACCTACATGGCCCACGACCACTGGCTCCTCCCCCTCCCACTGCAAGTTCCTCTCCAGCCCAGAGCAGATGTCCTGAACCCTGGCACCGGGCAGGCAACACAGCCGTCTGGACTCTCGCTCTTGGCCACAGAGAACTGTATCTATCCCCCTGACTATGCTGTCCCTAATTACCACTACATTCCTATTAACACCCCCCGCTTGAATGGCTTCCTGTACCTCGGTGCCATGGTCAGTTTGCTCATCCACCCTGCTGCCACCGCTTTCATCCATACAGGCCGCAAGAACCTCAAACCTGTTGGACAATTGCAAAGGCTGAGGCTCCTCCACCTCCTGGGTCCCCATACCTGCCTCACTCGCAGTCACATCCTCCTGTCCCTGACCACTGACCAAATCAGAAGACCCTATCCTAAGGGGTGTGACTGCCTCCTGGAATAAAGTGTCCAGGTAACTTTCCCCCTCCCTGATGCATCGCAGAGTCCACAGCTCGGCCTCCAACTCATCAACTCTGAGCCGAAGCTCCTCAAGCCGCAGACACTTACCACAGACGTGTTCGTCCTGGATCACACTGGCGTCCAGGAGCTCCCACATACTGCAGTCGCAACACATCACCTGCCCTGCCATCTTTATTGAGTCTTAATTAATTTTTTTTTTTTAATTAATAATTAATAAACCCTACTACACCTAATAAGATTTATTACTGCTAGTAAACTAGTACTAATGAAACCTTACAATTACTAACACATTTCCTAGGCTTTAAAAGATAAGGGAAGTGAGCAAAATAGTCACCAACCAATCATTTTCCCTTTTCCCTGTGATGTCACCTTTTATTTTTCTCCAAATGCGGTTGCGGGGTGTCACAGAGCCGAACTCCCACTGGTTCTCTGTCCCTTCTTGTGCAGCTTTTTAACTCCTGCTCTCCTGGAAGCTGACAAAGATAGAAAAAGAAAGGAACACCTCCCTCCCCGAACTCCCCTAGTCACCAAACTCACAGCTTTACACTCTGTTCCAAGCTGCACTCCGTGACAAACTGCACTCGAGCCTCCCTTATTTATACTGCTGCGATTTAAATAAGTGAGCTCTCTGGCAGTTACAGAACCAGATTAGACCAGTTAATTAATTAATTACTCTCACCTGCTCTCCAGCACAGAACTTGCTGAGCCCTGCCCAAGCCTGAAAGAAACTTAAAACTTGAAACAGTAAATTTAAATTTAAGTTAAATGCTAATTGCAAGCAGACAAGACTAGATTTTATTTAAAAAAGAGATTAACCTTTAAGATTCACTCCCTCAGTCACCAAACTCGCAGCTTTACACTCTATTCCGAGCTGCACTCCGGGGAGTTCCCTTAATATTCAAAAATCTATCGATCTCTGTCTTGAATATACTCAATGACTGAACCTCCACAGCCCTCTGGGGTAGAGAATTGCAAAGATTCACCGCCCTCTGAGTGAAGAAATTTCTCCTCATCTCAGTCCTAAATGGCCGACCCCTTATTCTGAGACTGTGACCCCTGGTTCTAGACTCCCCAGCCAGGGGAAACATCCTCCCTGCATCTACTCAGTCAAGCCCTGTAAGAATTTTATATGTTTCAATGAGATCACCTCTCATTCTTCTAAACTCTAGAGAATATAGGCCTAGTCTACTCAATCTCTCCTCATAGAACAATCTTCCCATCCCATGAATCAGTCTGGTGAACCTTTGTTGCACTCCCTCTATGGCAAGTATATCCTTTCTTAGGTAAGGAGACCAGAACTGTACACAATACTCCAGGTGTGGTCTCACCAGGGCCCTATATAATTGCAGTAAGATATATTTACTCTTATACTCAAATCCTCTTGCTTTCCTAATTGCTTGCTGTACCTGCATGTTAATTTTCAGTGATTCGTGTACAAGGACACCCAGGTCCCTCTGAACACCAACATTTCCCAATCTCTCACCATTTAAAAAATACTCTGCTTTTCTATTTTTCCTACCAAAGTGGATAACTTCACATTTCTCCACATTATATTCCATTTGCCATGTTCTTACCCATTCACTTAGCCTGTCTATATCCCATTGAAGACTCTTTATATCTTCCTCACAACTTACATTCCCACCTAGCGTTGTATCATCAGCAAACTTGGATATATTACATTTGGTCCCCTCATCCAAATCATTGATGAAGATTGTGAATAGCTGAGGCCCAAGCACTGATCCTTGCAGTACCCAACTAGTTACAGCCTGCCAACCCGAAAATGACCCATTTATTCCTACTTTCTGTTTTCTGTCCGTTAACCAATCCTCAATCCAAGCTAGTATATTACCCCAATCCCATGAGCCCTAATTTTGTTTAATAACCTCTTGTATGGCAGCTTATTGAATGCCTTCTGAAAATCCAAATACACCACATTCACTGGTTCCCCCTTATCTATTCTGCTAGCTACAACCTCAAAAAACTCTAACAGATTTGTCAAACACGATTTCCCTTTCATAAATCCGTGTTGACTCCTATTATTATTTTCGAAGTGCCCTGTTACCACGTCCTTTATAATAGATTCTAACATTTTCCCTACTACTGATGTCAGGCTAACTGGTCTGTAGTTCCCCGTTTACTCTCTCCCCTCCTTTCTTAAATAGTGGGGTTACATTTGCTGCCTTCCAATCCGCGGGAACCGTTCTGGAATCTATGGAATTTTGGAAAATGACAACCAATGCATCCACTATCTCTACAGCCACCTCTTTCAAAACCCTAGGATGTAGGCCATCAGGTCCAGGGGATTTATCGGCTTTCAGTCCCATTAATTTCTCCAGTACTATTTTTTTTACCAATACTAATTTCTTTCAGTTCCTCATTCTCGCTATACCCTTGGTTCTCCACTATTTCCGGGAGGTTTTTTGCGTCTTCTTCCGTGAAGACAGGCACAAAGGGCTGGATTTTGTCAATGGGGACGCGTTGGGGCCGGAACTGCTGGTTGTTGGGTTTCAGTCCCACCCCCAACGACGTCCGGCCAATCCACGCTATTTTCCCTTGATTGAACTTGTTAAGCCTGCCCTGTGGGCTTAGTCAGCCAATTAAGGGAAAACCGGTGACACAGGACGTCAGTATATGACGTTTCATCTGTCAAAAATTTTTGACAGATGAATTGTCAGCGTTTGACAGCTTTGAGAAGCTTTCAAACACTGACAATCTCCGTTGTATCCCTTGTACTGAAGACTCACCAAACCTGTTTCCTGAGCAGAAATCAGATGGCTGCTGCATCTGAGAATGCAGCAGCCATTCTGTCATCTCTGTCATTGAGATGAGGCACCTCCGAATCCCCAAGGGTTGAAGCCTGCAGGAAGAAGCAAAGGTAAGGAAACTTTTTCTAACACTTTACACTCACCTCTCATACTTACTTCTCCACACTTACATCCATCACTCACCTCTACAGCTGACATTTTGACCCCTCTCATCCCCGCAGACCCACTGCTCACCTCGCTGACCCTGGTGAGGTTCGCAGCCGTCGGAAAGCCCGCACTTGCAGGGGTAAAATGGGGATAAGCTTCTTAACTGCCTGTTAACTACCTGTTAACAGACAGTTAATTGGCTGTAATCCCCTTCCCGCCTCGAGGAGACGGGTCCCTGCGCGAGTCGGTTACCCGCCTCCCGGGAAGATGGCACGGTGGCGGGTTGGGAGCGGGTTCGGTACCCGCTCCTAGTGTCTGTCATTTTCCCGGCAGTCCCGCCTCCATACCTGCCTCCCCAGGGCTGACAAAATTCCCCCCAAAGTGTTTGTTTAATTTCTCTTCCATTTCCTATTCCCCATTATAATTTCTCCTGTCTCAGCCTGTAAGGGACCCACATTTACTTTCGCTAATCTTTTCATTTTTACATACCTATAGAAGCTTTTGCAGTCTGTTTTTATGTCTCTCGCTAGTTTACTCTCATATTCTATTTTCCCTTTCTTTATCAATTTCTTGGTCCTGAATTCTAAAATCCTGCCAATCCTCAGGTGGATGGTGAGCCGCCGCCTTGAACTGCTGCAGTCCGTGTGGTGAAGGTGCTCCCACAGGGCTGTTAGGGAGGGAGTTCCAGCATTTTAAACCGGTGACGAAGGAACGGCCGATATATTTCCAAGTCAGGATGGTGTGAAGGACGTCGAGTGAATTGAGAGGCTTCAGCAAAGGGCTGGAAAATCTCTATAGCAACAGGCGTTGCTTAAACCCAGAGAGAATAAGCTGGAGGCTCTGTTATTACCTTCAAGCCAAGAGCTTTGAGTCTTGGCCAATATGTGTTTACACTGTGGCCACCGGCCCAAGACTGTTCTGGTCATAGCTCCTAATCATCCTGCAATAACAATGCTTCTTCCCCTGTGACTCGCTGTAAACCATCAGAGCCTGTGACAGCCTCGCCTGTTGCGCAATGGGAATCTCACGTTCGCCAAGACATTGCTGGCAAGGGTTGGCATCTCCCGTTGGACCGTATTCCAGGAGGGTTCGTCACATGACCATGCCGCTCCAACCGGCCCGCCGCCCCGCCCCCCCCCCCACCCCCCCAAGGCCCATTGGTCACCCATCAATCCCCCATGATTACTATATTACCCTTGTTACATGTGCCTCTAATCTCCTGATTTATACTCTACCCTACATTACAACTACTGTTTGGGGGCCTATAAACAACTCCCACCAATGCTTTCTGCCCCTTGCTGTTTCTTAGCTCCACCTAAACTGATTCTACTTCTTGATTTTTGGAGCTAAGATCCTTTCTCTCTACTGTCTTTATCCCATCCTTTATTATCGGGCTACCCCTCCTCCTTTTCCATTTTGCCTATCTCTTCTAAAAGTTATGTATCCTGGAATATTTAGTTCCCAACCTTGGCCACTTTGCAACCACATCTCCGTAATGGCTATTAGATCAAACCTGTTAAATTTCTAAATAACAACAGAAACCGCTGGAAAAACTCAGCAGGCCAGGCAGCATCCGTGGAGAGAGAAACAGAGTTAACGTTTCAGGTCGAAGACCTTTCGTCAGAACTGGAAAAAAGCAGGAAATGGAATAGATTTTAAAGCAAGTTTAGGGGAACAAGCTTTTGCGGAACACCTCCGTTCAGTCTGTAAGGGGGACCCCGAGCTCCCAGTGGCCTGTCACTTTAATTCACCGCTTCACTCCCACTCAGACCTCACCGTCCTCGGCTTCTTGCATTGTTCCATGGAAGCTCAGCGTAAGCTCGAGGAACAGCACCTCATCTTTCGATTAGGCACTTTACAGCCCACTGGACTCAACATAGAGTTCAACAATTTCAGATCATAACCTCGGCCCCTATCACATATATATATATATTTTTTTTTATCCACACTTTTTGTTTGGCCTTTTTTTCTTCCCTCCCACACGGCAGCTGTCCTTCATTCTGCCAGCGCAATTCACACTTCATCTAAAGCCATCCTTTGTTCCTTAACCTGTCCCATTTCCACCTCCTCTTGCCTTGATATATCTCTTAATGTCTCTCAATGTCTTTTAATCTCTCCTGCTTTCTATCCTATCACTGACCTTCCCTTTTGTTCTTTCATCCCCCCCCCTTTTCCCAGCCCCTAAACTTGCTTTAAAATCTATTCCATTTCTTGCTTTTTTCCAGTTCTGACGAAAGGTCTTCGACCTGAAACATTGGGCTGGATTTTGAATGACCCATGGAGTCGGGTTTGGAGGCGTGTGGGGGGTTAAATTTGCGGGGTCGGGGGTCCCGACTCCATCCCGCCTTCACGCAATTTTGACAAAATCAGTTGCGGGGTTCCCGACTCCGTCCCGCCTCCAAGAGGCGGGAGAGGCCATTAAAGCCCTTAACGAGCCCTAAATTGGCTCTGTAATGCCATTTTGAAACGTTTTAGCTAGTTTAACCCTTTTCCGACGTGAAGTACGCCTGGCGTGAAACACTCCAGTGAAACCTGGCGGGAGCACAAGTGGATAGCTGACTATCAGCTGCAGGTCCACTATTACAATGGAGATGTGCTGAAGGTAGTAATAGTATTAGGTGTGAAAGTCACCTCTGATGCATTGAATGTCTTCAGAAACTGCATGGCCTTTGTTGTGAGAGGACTTGGATGCAAAAAAATTCTCTCTGTCTCTGTCTCTCTCTCTGTGTCTCTCTCTCTCTCTCCATTTTGCATCCAGGTCCACTCACATGAAATGCCAGGCAGGTCCTCTCTCACCAACAGCCAGAGACTTCTGAGACCAGTCAGTAATGATGACATCATCAGAGGTGACTTTCAGACTGAAACCACTAATTAGTTCATGGGTTCCCACATGCTGGAACTCAATTGCCCAATTAAGTGAAAATTGCATCATTCATCCACATTTATCTGGAGTTGGGGGGGGGGGGAACACGAAATGCGACACGACCCCAACCCGAGCCCAAGACAAAATCCAGCCCATTAACTCTGTTTCTCTCTCCACGGATGCTGCCTGGCCTGCTGAGTTTTTCCAGCGTTTTCTGTTTTTATTTCGGATTTCCAGCATCCGCAGTATTTTGCTATTCTGTTAAATTTCTATCTGCGCTATTAATGCATCTATTCGCGCATTCAGATATAGTGCCTTTAACTTTGACTTATTTGTATTTTTCCCTGATGTCACCTTAGTCACTGATGCTTTATTACCTTTGTTACTCTCTATGTCCCTTCCTGACCCACTCTGCTTATTTTTACCCAAATGTGAAAGATGTCTCTCATCTTCTTGACTTCACAATAGAGCAGGAAATCTCAAGCAAGGGCGAGAAAGAATCTTAAAGAGAGGCTGTCTCATTTCACACACACACGTCAGATACTTTTTTCTTTTTGTTCCAACAAGAGAAGACAAGAAAGTGTGGTGGAGGTGAGGATATCCTGGTATCCAAAGCACTAGTAAAAAGCAGGTAGTTAAAATCACAGGGCTTTAGAATTATGTCAATTTTTTCCCCTATATTTGTGGGAAACTAACAAAGTTAATCGAAACCTAGCAATTAATTAGAACTCAGTATCATTGGGAGTAAGGGATTGATGCTTGCAACATTTCTTTGTGAAATGTTTTGAAAAAATGTTCTACCAATCTCCTATTTGGAGCATAAAATCCACATGTATCTTATTAGTAGTGCTAAACTCATTACTTTTATTTTGGCTATCTGGCTTTTTTTCAAATTAAAATAAATACATTTGTGTATCCTATATTGTGGAATCATTATAATGAAGATCATGGTAAGTATGTGGTTTGTGAAGGCTGCAGTCTCTCTTAAATTGTAAGCAATTGTAAACACTGATAACCACTCCAAGAATTTTTTTTTTAATTCCGAGGCATTGGCAAGTACTGGTACTGCAACAGCACACAGACCTCTTCTTTTAAATGTGCATGTGGGTGACGCTGGTAAGGGTAAATTTTTTTGCCCATCCCTTGTTGGCCTAGAAGGTGGCGTTGGCCCTTTTCCTTGAACTGCCACGGTCTTTGTGGTGATGGTGCTCCCACAATGGAATTTCAGGATTTTAACCCAACGACAGTGAATGAACGACAGTATATGTCCAAGTCAGGATTGTGCATGACTTGAAGGGGATCTTGGTGCCCCCATGACATTACTGCTCTTGTCCTTCTCAATTGTAGGGGTTTCAAGGGAGGCAGGTGCTGTCGAAGTAACTTTGGTGATATGCTGCACCGCATCCTGTAGATCATATATACTCAGCCACAGTGCACTGGTGATGAAAGGGGTGGATATTGAGTCTAGTAGCAGGGCACCAATCAAGCGAATTGATCTGTCCTGGACAGTGTTGAGCTTTTTGAGTGTTGTTGTGGGCGAGTGGTGATTGTTCCATCACACTTCTGATTTGAGCCTAGTAGATGGTGGAGAAGCTTTGCGGGGTCAGGAGGTAAGCCACTCATTGCAGAGTACCCAGCCTGACTCCTGCTCTTGTAGCCACGGTGTTGATAATGACTGATCCATTTCAGCTTCTGGTCAGTGGTGACCCCCATGGTGGGTATCTCAGTGATGGTGGTGAGGTTGAAGTTTAGGAAGAGATGCCCAGGTTTTCTCTTGTTCGAGATGGTTCTTACTTAGCACTAATGTGGAATGAATGTTACCAGCCATTTGTCAGCCCAAGGCTGGATGTTGTCCAGGTCCTGCTGTGCGTTGGCTTCATTATCAGGGGAGCTGTGAATTGTGCTGACCTCTATAGAATCATCAGCAAACAGCCCCACTCCTGACCTTGTGACGGAGGGAAGGTCATTGATGAAGCAGTTGAAATGGTTGAGCCTAAGGTGTTTCCTGGAGAAACTCCTGGAATAATGTCCTGTTATCTTCCTTTGTGTCAGGTATAACTGCAGTCACTAGAGAATTTTCCCTTTGACCCGCATTGACTTCAATTTGGCTCGGGCTCCTTGGTCCCATACTCAATAACATGCTGCTTTAATGTTGAGAGCAGTTACCTCTCCTCTGACATTAGGCTTTTGTGTCCATGTCTGCATCAAGGCTTTGATGAGGTATGGAGCTGAGTAGTTCTGGCGGAACCCAAGCTGAGCATCGGTGAGCAGGTTATTAGTGAGTAGGTGGGGTTTGCTGGTACTATGGATAAATTCTTCCATTACTTTACTGATAATTAGAGAATTCTGATAGGGTGGTAACTGGCCGGGTTAGATTTATCCTGGGGTTTTTTGGTTAGGGCATTCCTGGGCAATGGTTGGGATTGGAGAAGGGTGGGTATGGTCACCTGTCGAGATCAGGTTCAATGGAGTTGGATAGATAGGTAGATGGACAGATGTGTGGAATAAGGAGTTTTGCTTCAGTTTCATGGGGCATGATTGAGAACTTTATCACAAGAGATGAAATAGATTGGATAGGCTCCATGGTAGGGTACATTGCAAATGATCTGTGGAAGGATCTAGCTTGTTGAACTAAGTGGCCTTTTTTCATTTCATTCTTTTTCATGCTCTTGTATGCCACATTTATATTGGGTCATTTCAGTTGATGAAGCTTAACCAGATTGCATAAAATTCATGGGGGAAAAGTTTGGTCGCGCCCCCTTTAGGGCACTAACTTCGCCAGCGCCCCGAAAAAGTTAGCGCCCCTGTGCCCGAAATTCAATGGTAGCGCCCCAAGCAGGAGGCGGGGCGCTACTAGAAGCGCTTCCCCCTCTCTCTTGGAGCGCTCCCATTGAATATCGCGCTGTTACGTGCAGCAGCGCCACGCACGCCGGCACATAGCGCCGCGGTACTGCAGGCCTCCATCCCCTGATTAAAGGGTACTGGCCTAGCGCAGCGCGCACCGGTGCCCTGCTAGGCCACCAGGGTGCGGGGTGCCGGCAAAAGAGCCCGACACTCAAGAGGAGTGCCGGGCTGATGGATCGTAGCCGGCACCCCGCAGGAGGAGGCCAGAGGGGACAGGTGCTGGCAGGTGGCCCAAAAAAAATGGCCACCCGGCACCTGCCCTTTAATTATCGCCGCCCCGGCTGCAAGAACGCCCCCTGACCCTGTCGGACATAGCGTCCGGAGGTAGGTCAGGGAGCGTGAGCCAAGTTTGCGGCCAGGGCGCTGCGCACGGCGATGACGTCATCGCCGGAGGTGCAGCACCGCGGTGCGCTACCACCGCCGCCACCGCTAACCTCTCGCTGAATTTCGCGGGAGGCGTTAGCGGCACAGCTCTCGGGCGCCAGTTGCTTTGGGAGGCACAAAGCAACCAAATTTTCCCCCATACTGTTTGGATGGCCATGAATAGCAAACCTCATTCACGTTCTCAGCCTCCTAGTACACTCGCAGAATTGCCCCAGCCAATGATCTAACGGCATTACAGCATTAATTCAACTGACTCAGAAACTCGTTGTACTTTCATTGAATTTGGTTGTTCCACAGGTCACTATCAGTCAACCTACTAGAGGTGGTCTGCACAAATTCAGTCAGTCACTTTGGCCGCAATGTTCTCAGCGGCGTCGGGATGGTGGCGGGAGAGCTGGTTACTGGGTTCCAGTCCCGATCCCATCTGCTGCCGCTCTGTCAAAGGGATTTTCCCTTGATTGGCCTTGTTAAGCCCACCCTGCGGGATTCCCAGCCAATTAACAGGAAGCGGGTCTGATGACGTCATTTGATGACGCGTCATCAGCCGGTTTCCTTAAAGGGATCACGGCCACATTGAGTTTGACAGTTGTTCTGTCAGTGTTTGACAGCATTCAGGTGCTGCAAACACTGACTAGCACTGCACAAAGGTGGATGCTTGCACCCAGGCTCTCCAATGTCTCCCTCCATATGCTTATGGAGGGAGTCACAGCACGCAGGGAGGTTCTCTTCCCTTCCAAGGGTGGAAGAGACCTCCCCAGGACACCAATGAAGCCTGGTTGCACATTGCACAGGAGGGCAAAAGCAGGGATGTCGTCAGGGGTCCCTGGCTGCAGTGGTGCAAACCTTTCAATGATCTCAGTGGATCACGAAACGTTACTGCAAAGCCACACTCAAACTCACCCTGCTGTGCACTCAACACATCCCCATCACTCTGCCTTCCATACCCTTCTCCTGCACATCCTTACTCACACCAACTTACCTTGCACCTCCACCCAACCCTCTCTATCTACATTATCACTTCCCCATCTCACTAGCCACCCCTCACACTCACCCTCATCCTACTGCAAGCATACCAACTAACAACACACAAAGGTAGGCACTTGAGAGGTTTAGCCAATGTCTATGTGAAGTTTCTGGTAATGCATTGTCATTCAGTGAAATCTATATTTTCAACGCTGCCCCTTATTGGACAGATCTGTGCTCACCTTGAGAAGTGTCTTACTGAGTTCCAGTGAATGTTGAGACATAACTTCTCCCCCCCCGCCCCCCGCTATAGTGATGTGTGTGCATGGAATGGCTTGGACATTAAAGGGATGCTTCACAGTGCTGGTGTGGGATGGTGTCAACCTGGCGCATCATGTGGCAGCCAGGATTTACAGCATGAAGTGAAATAAATCTGGCCATGGTGATGCCATCGCTGGCCTACCGGGCAGCAATGTTGTCAGAGGCTGAAGCCCTGTGTCCAGTGCAGCATCAGGTGATGGCGGAGAAGGTTGGTGATGTTGGTGTGCCTGGTGATATTGGTGTTGTGGCTGATCGTGGAAGGATTCGGAGGACCAAGGTCTGAATTTTTCAAGGGCATCGGCGTTGCTGCAATAGATGGCAGCTGCAGGTGAGATGACAGAAGCGATCTGTCAATGGTGAGAGAGGTTGTTCCAATGAGGTGGCACTGGACATGCCATTGCCTCTAAACACCTGCAAGCTAAAGAAATCTCTATATGTGTTACAAATGCAGTAACCAACAGTTTCTGCGCTCTGAAACTGACCATCTGCAACATGGCATCCTTTACACCACTTCTGCAGCTGTCAACTTAACAGATACATCATAGCAGAGTCAACTCACGTCAGGGTGAGCTGGCGTGTTCCCTGAGCAGCGGGTAACCCGTGGGGGAGCACATAAAATTGGAAAGAAGCCTCAAAATACCATTAAATTGGCTCTTAACAAGCTATTTAATGAGCTCAATTGTCTCCCCCGCCGCTTGGTGTCGGGTCAGTTCTCTGCAGACAGACCCGACACCTGGGAGACTCGCATGGAGGCGGGTTGACAGCGGGTTTCTGACCCGCTGTCAATCTTTGCTATTTTGACAGTGGACCCGCCTGCAAACCCGCCCTCTGAGCGCCGGCAAAATTCCGGCCTTTATGTTAACTGGTACTTAAATAACAATGATTGAATTTCCAGCTTTGCCTGTAGAAGAGAAGTGCTAATAATGATATTCCCAATTGTGGAAATAAGCACTTGGCCTATTATTTTCATCACGATGGAATATAAAATCATACCCAAGTTTTTGACAACTGTGTGCTCATCACTCGCCAGTCTGCAATTCTCTGGAACCCCCTAACTTTCCTTCTGAAACTTTTCAACACTTTTACACCCACTCGTCACAACAACCCTTGTTTCCACCAACTAACACCAACCTTTGTAGAGCCCAATTATTTCCTTCACTGATGTTTCACACATCCTATCACTTAAGCATTACTCTGCAATCTACTCTGCACATGTCCAACTTTCACTTGCATTCAAAACAACAAAGAAACAGCTACTCACCAGTTGTATTCTATTCATACTATTATTGTATCATTTATATACAAAAATACTACCTATAAATTATGTTCAATACTTCATATCGATTATAGAAAAAATATTCAAAATATTAAAATCAGAGCCAGTAAGTCAGAGAGTCTGGTCACTCTCTTATCTATCCCTCATGCCGTTGTGGTTCTGGTTCTCTTTGTCTCTCCTCTTCTGCTTCTGACTTTCTCTTTCCTGAACTCTTTTTGCTTTCCTTTGTCCTCCTGCTTCTCTCTTTCTGATTTTTTATTTTTTATTTTTCTTTCAGGTGGGAGGTATTATGGCATAGTGTGGCAGGAAAAGGGGCCATTAATGGCTGCAGGCTACATTTGGAGTGGGTTGTGAGAAAATGTGCCCTTCAGCGGCTTACACCCCATCCTCTCCCCCAACCGCTAATGCTTCCCCCACCCTATTGCTCCCATTGTATCCCCCACCTTTCACCTTCCCATTATCTTCTTCCCTTCCAACCACTCCCATCATCCGTAACTCTTCCCCTTCAAACTACCCGCTCAACCCCTGTATCCTCCCCTCCCACATGCACCATTGTCACGCAGCTTACCCTTAATCCTTCCATTTCCCCCACTCCACTCGCTGTCTCCAAGATCAGGTGGCAAGAAGCCAGACTCCTTCACCCTCAACTATTTTGTCCTCCCCTTCCCCTCCAACCTTATCTTCATGTCACCTTTCCTCACAGAGGCTTCGTTTGGTTTCAAAATTCAACTTTTTTTTAAGGAAGTCAAATTAGAATGAGGAAAGAAGCTACCTGCCATTTGTGTCTTTCTGTGTGTGTGTCTCTCTCATTGATATTAGAAATTAGAAGCTTACAGGTCTCACAGATGTGCACGATTAGCATTGACCTTTTCTAACTGTCAACAAAACATGGGTGAGATAATCATTTGGCTTCAAGATTCAACTGTTGTGTGTCACACAGTTTGACACCTTTAACATTGAAAATATGTATCAGAGCTCACCTACAAGCACTCATAATGAAACCCACACCCCATGTACAAAATTTAATATATAATAGATATTTTACACAGATACTAAACATAAACCTAAATTTTAAGTTTGTTCAACCTAGGTACTCCTTTGGGTTGTGCTAACAAGGTTTCAGAGGGTGTGGTCCCGAATGAACATGGCACATGGCTGTATGGCAGAAATGGCTGGTGCGATGGACAGGATGTGGCACCATGGAGGAGAGACGTCACTAAGCAGGTAAACTGGAACTAATCATTTTGTCACTAGAGGTGTATAAGGAAAAAGGCAGGAGGAGAAATCACTGGATGTGAAAAAAGTTGTAAACAACCCAAATTAATTACAATCCAGTCTCTTATACCTTTACGGATTTAAATCAGATATTTCAAGTTATCTCAACACTTGTCCAATTGAAGAACGTAATCCCTAGTGATCTGTTGACAAAAGGTATGGCTATTGCCTGGCAGTCCAGCGCAGTCTGCATATTTATGTCTTGGGGTTGCATCCTGTTTTCCGGTTGCTCAGGAAGCTTGTGCACTGACTACAATTTTGGTAGTCCATATAAGGCATTGAAAATGAAAAA
Organism: Squalus acanthias; assembly: GCA_030390025.1. Taxonomy (NCBI): domain Eukaryota; kingdom Metazoa; phylum Chordata; class Chondrichthyes; order Squaliformes; family Squalidae; genus Squalus; species Squalus acanthias. The sequence goes on from CM059428.1 coordinate 98,540,600, forward strand.
TTTAGGTCTTTTAAACACAGAAAAAAAACCTTTTTTGTCTTCATTTGGCAAGGCAAATTTAGATTTATCCTGGGTATTCAGGAACAATTAGAGGCTCATAGTAATAAAATTGTGGACTATTTTACAACCCAGATACTAGCTGGATTTTGGATACTTCATAGAATCATAGAAATTTACGGCACAGAAGGAGGCCATTTGGCCCATCTTGTCTGTGCTGGCCGAAAAAGAGCTATCCAGCCTAATCTCACTTTCCAGCTCTTGGTCCGTAGCCCTGTAGGTTACGGCACTTCAAGTGCATATCCAAGTACTTCTTAAATGCAATGAGGGTTTTTGCCTCTACCACCCTTTCAGGCAGTGAGTTCCAGACCCCCACCACCCTCTGGGTGAAAAACGTTCTCCTCAACTCCCCTCTAATCCTTCTACCAATTACTTTAAATCTATTTATTGACCTCTCTGCTAAGGGATATTATCCTCAAGCATGAAAACTCCACCTAGAAATAAGATATTGACATCATTCCATGAAGTAAAGTCATCTTGAACACTGTCATTTTAAGAAAATAACCCTCTGAGTAGTCAAGCAGTCTTCCCCCACTCTGCTGCAAATGAACCCTTATTCTGGAATGTGCTTTCTTTTCCTAGCCCACATCTCTGTCTTCCTCAAAGAAGCTGGGAGAGGAACTCACTCTCCGGCAAACCGTCTCCTAGGCTGCCCCTGCCACCACCACCTGCTCCTCCTCACTGGTGCTGGATGCGCCAACATGTGTAGACCCCTCCAACTCACTGCCTGACCCATCCGGGGTGCCAATCTCTGTGCTGTGCTTGGGAGCGATGGAGCACATGATGGTGCCTCCTCAGAAGGATTTTCCTCCTCCGAGGTGTGTTCTGTAGCACTTATTGGCCCAAAAATTAGTCCCGCGACGCGAGAGTACGCACTGTGTACTCTCGCGTATTCTGTCACCAATTGCCGGTTTTCTGCATGCACTGCGCATGCGCTGAAAACCGGCACTTGGTTTTTGGAAAAGGGGGCGGTTCCTCGGTGCACCGCGTGCGCGCTACAGGCTGCGCGCACACTGTGCACTTAGTGCTTTGGACGCGCAGGTAAGGACGGAAGATTTTAGAAATGAAAAAAGGAGGAGTAAGACCCACTTTTAACAAGGTAAGTAGTGAATTAAGTATTATTTTGAATTTTTTTTAACAGGTATATCTTTTTTAGAGACTTTAAAGACAGGTAAGTTTATTTTTATAACTTTTTAAAAGATTTTAAATTTTTTCAAAAATTTAATTTTTTATTTAAAATGGTTAATTTATTTAACTATACTTATTTTATTAATGTGATGGTTTTTTTTTAATTTAATTGAGGTTTAGCTGTTATTTTGGGGGTGTGTAAGATTCATAGCTTTCACAGCACGTATGTGGAACTTATGAATGGAAGATGGTGTGCTGCCATTGGCTCTAACTGAGTCACGTGATCCCACAGCTCGCACGAATTCACTACGCCGGTGGGATACGCAAGCACTGCCCAGCTGATGTCTAGAACATCAAGTTCGTGCGAGCTGGATCTGAAAAAGCCAACGCGGAGTGAGAGATCGCGGGGAAGCCTTACCCCCGCGTCAACACTCAGTCTTTAATTTCTGGGCCATTGTACTGTACTATAATGATTATTACAGTGCATTGATAAAAGGTACGACTGCCTCCTGGTACCTTGGCTGCCTTGGAGAGATTATTGAACTTTATTTGGCATTGGTTACCAGGGTTGCTCTCAGTGGCACTCATTGGCAAGGCTACTGCCTTCCACTGCACTTTGTGGGCTTCCCAACTCAGAGCCAAAAGCTGAGACTGCATTTGCTGGATTGCAAACAGTTACACCTCAACTGAAAGTAAAATTAGTGGGCTTGGTGCCGTGAAAAACCACCAGCCTCTGACACTGCTGTGAGCCAAATTTGTTAAAGACACAAAATGGTTGCCTTGACCCTTTCTGCAGCTACAGCCAGTTTAATGCAGCAGCACCACCACCACCAGATTTTCCTCCCTCCCAGAGGGGCTTCCCTATAGTAGGCAGTAATAGTGCTGAGTACCTGCGATGAACATTTGATGCAAATTGGGAAGGAGGAAAATTGGATTGGGTTTTGGCAGAGTGATACCTCCAGGTGTATGTACATTTCTCTTGTACTTCTGTGCTAAAGCGGACCAGGAGGAAAATCCAGGCTTGGGTTTTCTGTCAATTTGTTGGTGAAGTTTGCTTACCTAAACAGAGCATGTTATTTTAAAGGTGTGTCTGCTGGAATATAATTAAAAAGTCATTTTTCTCAATGATGAAAGGAAGTTTCTGAAAACAGACAAACTCCTCACATACATGTACCAGTCCAAACAAGAGTTTTTTTCCTCCTTATGCAATCGTAAAAGATTTAAAAAATTTCCCACTTGCATCAAGTCATAGGGGGGAATTTTAATCTAAAAAATGGGTGGGTTGGGATCGTGTGGGAAGTTAAAGTGTTAAAAATCTGAATCCCAACCAGAACCCGCCTCACCCGCCTACTTCCAGTTTTAACGAAGGCAGGACGGGGGCGGGCAGCCAACCCGCTGCCAGGAGGCGGGTCGTCCATTTAAATATTATAATGAGGCTGGCATGCCTCAGATTTAACCTCCATTTTGAATTTAACTCTGGCTGGTCGGGTTTTGCAGGCCTCGCGAAACCCGGCAGCTAAAGTAAGGTGAGGACTGCTGGATCCAGGAGGTAAGTGCCTTTACACTTACTTCCTGAATCCAGTGTCCCTGCCTAACCCATCCCCCGTGATAGGAGAACCCCCACGAGGCCTCCGATCCCCACCCAGAACTCCAACCCCCCCCCCACCAAGAGGAATTCCCCCCCCCCCCACCCCCCATGTTCCTCCGGCCCTCCAATGTCGTCTGCCTTACCCCCCCTCCACCACCACCACCCCCACCCCCCCTGCTCCTCCTGGCCCTCCGATGATGCTCCGAAACCCCCGCTTCTCCTCCAGCCCCCGATCTGACACTCCGGCACCCGATCGTTCCCAATCCCGTTCCCCCCGCCTTGCTCCTCCAGGCCCCGATCTGACACTCCGGCACCCGATCGTTCCCAATCCCGCTCCCCCTGCCTTGCTCCTCCAGGCCCCGATCTGACACTCCGGCACCCGATCGTTCCCAATCCCGCTCCCCCCGCCTTGCTCCTCCAGGCCCCGATCTGACACTCCGGCACCCGATCGTTCCCAATCCCGCTCCCCCCGCCTTGCTCCTCCAGGCCCCGATCTGACACTCCGGCACCCGATCGTTCCCAATCCCGCTCCCCCCGCCTTGCTCCTCCAGGCCCCGATCGTTTGCTCCAGCCGCCGATCTGGCTGGCTGCAGGTGGGAAACAGAGGTTTCCCATGTAAATCAGGCCTTGCCGTTAAATTCGGCAGGGCCTGCGGGAAACCAGTTCTCCTGGGTTTCCCGACCGCTTCGGAGCACCCCCCCACTCCCAACCCGCCTCCCCATTAAAATTCAGGCCATAATGTATAGTAATCTCAGGTTAACTGTGGCACAAATTAGTTGCTTTATACAAATTCATACTCCTGGCATGGAGCTTTAGGTACCAGGAGCACATTAAATCATAGAAATTTACAACACAGAAGGAGGCCATTTGGCCCATCTTGCCCGCGCCAGCTGACAAAGAGCTATCCAGCCTAATCCCCCTTCCCAGCACTTGGTCCGTAGCCTTGTAGGTTATGGCGCTTCAAGTGAATATCCAAGTACTTTTTAAATGTGATGAGGGTCTCTGCCTCTACCACCCTTTTAGGCAGTGAGTTTCAGACCCATACCACCCTCTGGGTGAAAACATTTCTCCTCAACTCCCCTCTAAACCTCCGACCAATTTCTATGCCCCCCTGGTTATTGACACTTCTGCTAAGGGAAATAGGTCCTTCCTATCCACTATATCTAGGCCCCTCATAATTATATACACATCAATTAGGTCTCCCCTCAGCCTCCTCTGTTCCAAATAAAACAACCCCAGCCGATCCAGTCTTTCCTCATAGCTAAGATTCTCTACTCATTGAGTATTCTAGCCTTGCCCTGCACCTCTAAGCATATATCACCTTCTTTGTCTCTAATAGGCCCCACCCCACCTCTTACTACCCGCTTACTGTTTACATGCCGATAGAAGATTTTTGGGTTCCCTTTTATGTTAACTGCCATTCTACTCTCATATTCTCTTTGCCAATCTTATATTCATCTTCACATCCCCTCTCAACTTATTGTATTTGGACTGGTTCTCCCTTGAAGAATTCACCTGACATGCATCATACACCCTCTTTTTTTGTTTCATCATCTTCTCTATCTCCCTCGTCATCCAAGGGGCCCTTGCTTTGGTTCCCTTACCCTTCCCTCTTGTTGGAATGTGCCTAGCCTGTACTTGGAACATCTCCTCCTTAAAGATCACCCATTGTTCCGTTACAGTTTTTCCTGTCAGTCTTTGGTTCCATTTTACCCTGGCTAGATCCTTTCGCATCCCATTGAAGTTAGCCCTATTCCAGTTTAGAAGTTCCATTCTAGATTGTTCCTTGCTCCTCTCCATTGCGAATCTAAATCTTATGATTCGATGATCACTCGTACCCAAGTGTTCTCCCACAGACACTTGGTCGACCTGGCCCACCTCATTCCCTAGCACCAGATCCAGCAATGCCTCCTTCCAAGTTGGGCCAAGAACATATTGGTCAAGGAAATTCTCCTGAACACATTTCAGAAATTCCTCTCCCTCCTTTCCCTTTACCTTGGCATTATCCCAATCGATATTTGGGTAATTAAAGTCCCCCAATATCACCCACTCTATAGCTCTTGCATATCTCTGTGATTTCCCTGCAGATTTACTCCTCTACCTCCCTCTCACTATTTGGAGGCCTATAGAATACCCCCAATTAGTGTGATCATACAGTTTTTGCTTCTCAACTCTAACCAAATGGATTCTGTCCTTGTCCCCTCAAGAACATCCTCCCTTTCCAACACTACAATGTCTTCCTTAATCAGCACTGCCACCCCATCTCCCTTTTTTCCTTCCCTATCTTTTCTGAACACCTTGTACCCTTGAATATTAAGTGCCCAGTCCTCACCGTTTTTAAGCCTCGTTTCTTGTATGCCTTCTTAAACACCTTATCTGCCTGTCCTACTACCTTCAGGGATCTGTGGACATGCACTCCAAGGTCCCTCTGATCTTCTGCACTTCTCAGTGTATTCCCTTGCCTTGTTAGCCCTCCCCAAATGCATTACTTCACACTTCTCCAGATTGAATTCCATTTGCCACTGTTCTGCCCACCTGACTAGTCCATTGATATCTTCCTGCAGTCTGCAGCCTCCTTCTTCATTATCAACCACACGGCCAATTTTTGTATCATCTGCAAACTTCTTAATCATACTGCCTACATTCAAGTCCAAATCATTGATATATACCACAAAAAGCAAAGGACCCAATACTGAGCCCTGCGGAACCCCACTGGAAACAGCCTTCCAGTCACAAAAATACCCTTCGTCCATTACCATTTGTTTCCTGCCTCTGAGCCAATTTTGGATCCAACTTGCCACTTTGCCTTGGATCGCATGGGCTTTTACTTTCGTGACCAGTCTGCCATGCGGGACCTTATAAAAAGCCTTGCTAAAATCCATATAGACTACATCAAACGCACTACCCTCATTGACCCTCCTTGTTGCCTCCTCAAAAAATTCAATCAAGTTAGTCAGACACGACTTTCCCTTGACAAATCCAGGCTGACTGTCCCTGATTAATCCGTCTTTCTAAATGAAGATTTATCCTGTCCCTCAGAATTTTTTCCACATATCGGAAGTTTGCCCACTGAGTTCAGTAGCAATTTCCGTCCATTAGAATTCATAAATTCTGTCCTATAGAGCATCCTTACTGGATAGCATTAAACTTAGATCGATAGATTTTTGGATATTAATGGAATCAAGGAATATGGAGATAGTGCAGGAAAGTAGAGTTAAGGTAGAAGATCAGCCATAATCTTATTGAATGGCCCACTCCTGCCCCTATTTCTTATGTTCTTATGTTTATAGACATTGGCCCGGATTTTCCGTGGCCTATGACCGCGTACACACCGTAAGTGCCCCGCAAGTTCCGGGTTTAGGCATGCAGAGCGCATGCGCGAAAACCTGGAACTTGCAATCTGTCAAGAATCTTCTTGACAGATCCTCCGCATCCCCGGGAAATGGACATCCGCTGGTGGAGAGTTGGGCTATTTGCCCAACTGTTGCCCAGCGAGTGCCCATGAAACTCTTACGCCTGGTAAAAGCAGACGTAGGGTCTTCTTTTACCAACGTAAGGGTGAAAATAAATACTAAAATAAAAATGTTTAAATCATTTTAACATTCAGAAACCTGTAAAATAAGTTTGTTATTTTTTGCCCCTTGAAAAATGTTTAAATTTATTTTTCAAAAAAATAAAATTTTTCTTTTAAATGTTTAATTAAATGGTATTTTCATTCATTTTAAACATGTAATGATTTTTATTTTATTTCACCGCTGTAAAAATGTATTTTTTGGGTGATTCCTATTAAGCTTATGGGGATTCCGTACGTAAATGGAATCTCCATAAGCATAATGGAATCCCCTTTCTGATTGGTTGGGCCGGCCCATGTGATCCCAGGGTCGCTTGCGAACCGCTTGCGCTCCTGGGATACGTGGGCCTCTACGCAGGCCGACGCCTAGGGGCCCAGGAGCGCGAGTCTCCGTGGATCCAGGACCATCAGGTAGGTGCGTACTTTTATTGCGGTTCGGAGGCATCCGCCCGTGGGAAGCCGCCGACTGCAAATTCAGGCCCATTATATGTACCAAAGAAAACTTGAGTCACTAAGTTAGCTAAATTATTTAAAATCCTCAGGGATTTACAATAAAATGTCTTTCAAGTTAGTGTGTTTGGTGAAAATACAGATCTAATCAATATTTTATTTTAATTATTTTTGTATGCTGCTAGAAGGCTAAGAAGCAACTGTTTAATAACATTTTCTAGCGAATAGTAATATCGCTTCAGGACAGGAAATAGTGGTATAAGCACATTTCTGGAATTGATTTATTTAATCAGAGATGTTGTTTTTATTAAATAACAAGAGCATAATTTATGAAATTAACATAGAAAATAGACAGATGAGACCAAGGGGGAAAAATTCGGTTGGTTTGCGCCTCCCGTTAATGCCTTAAGAAGGCGCTAATGGGGCGCAAAGCAACTAGCGCCCGGGCACGGCGATGTTTTCGTCGCTCACGAAATTGACTAGACATTTTGCGGCGGCGCTAAACACTAACTGCCACGACCTCCTGCGCCCGCAGATCGTGACATCAGTCGAGCGTGCAACGCCCCGGTAGCGCCCTAGACCGGATATTGAGTGGAGCCCCCTGTCTTACTGCCTGCCGCTAGCAACGACAGGTTGAGGGGAGCATTTTGCAGTCGGGAAGGGACTGGGGGAGCGCTATTTAAAGGCAACCGCTTCCTGCCTTTTTTTGTCGGCGAAATTTTTGCACCACGCATTCTGAGTGAGAGAGAGAGAGACTGCAGGAGATATTCAAAGCTCTGTTGAGGAGTTTTGGGTACTGAGCAGCACTTTGCAGGTTCTTTTTGATTTGATCTTCCTTGCATCGATTTAGAAGGGTCTATGGGGGCTGCACGCTGAGCTCTTTCCCGAAGCCTCTCCATTGCTCTTTCCAACAGATTTGATGTACAGGTCTCTCCAGGCCGAGATTCAAGGCTGCAATGAGTAGGGTGTGGATGGAGAGCAAGATCGACCCTCCCCTTTAAGAACTGGCCAGCGCCATTGTGTCTGTGTTCCATTGCTGACTGACATCACATGAGCTTCGCCAGCGCTCTGAGGTAGCGCCTCGCTCCTCGGCGTTAGCGCCTTAAGAGAGGAGTGTAGCGCCTGATTTAGCGCTCTAATCACCTCCAGGGGCGATAGAAGCCAAGTTTGCAGTCAGAGGCGATAATTAGCGCCAGGCGCTAAACTTTGTGCCCGGCCGATAATCGCGCCCCAAACGGGGCGATACTGAATTTCTCCCCCCAAGAATTTACACCAGCCCTTTGTGAAATAAAAGTATTTTCTTTTGCACCAAGATGAATTTAGCTAAGCCAATAAAGATCCCCAGTTTGGTCTTTTACCTAAGAACGAATCAGAAATCTCGGTTCCAACTTACTATTTAATTCTTCTCATGTCACAAATGTAGGAGGAATTGATATTGACAATCTCTGCTCTTCCGGTATCTATGAATAGTTGCTTCTCATCTCAGTGATGAAGATGCATTTAAGTAAACTTGCACCAAATTTAATAGAGGATTTCCTCACTATTGAAGCGGAACCATTGAAAAATAAGATCACTTCAGTATAAATTGGATTGTCTAACCTTGCCGTTACTTTAAATTTCATTATAATCATATAGTGTTATTGCACCAATCATTTTGCAGGTTTATCTGATCATTTTATGGATTCTACTTGAACTACAATTGACCTGCAGTTGTAAAATTCAAGATGGTTGACTATCTTTTCTAGCATTTTCCCAGTCACTTTAGGAATGGTTAGATTTGTATTCTTTAAAATGTAGGTCTCATATTTTCTTCACAGTCCTTTTATAAATTTACAATCTTAGAGGCTGGAGCCTTCAGGATTTAGAATACACTTTTCAGCTTTATGGAGGTTTGAAGTGTTTGTAGCAAACTCTCTATCCAGTGTCACCTCCTTGGAGCAACCTCTCTCACCATTGACAGATCGCTTCTGTCATCTCAACTTCAGCTGCCAGCTATTCCATCAGCATCGGTGCCCTTGAAAAAATCTCACCTTGGTCCTCAGAATCCCACCACAATCCAGCCCCAACACCAGCAGCACCAACAACAGCACCAACCTTCTCCGCAATCACCTGATGCTGCACAGGACACAGGGCATCAGCACCCGACCGCATTGCTGCCCGGGAGGCCAGGGATGGCCTCACCATGGCCAGATTTACTTCACTTGACACTGTAAACCCTGGCTGCCACATGATGCGCCAGGTTGGCACCACCCCACACCAGCACCATAAAGCATCCCTACAATGCCCAAGCCATTCCTTTCACACTCATCGCCATTGCGGGGGGTACCGTTATGTCTCACCATTCATTGCAACTCACTAAGCCACTTCCAAAGGTGCACACAGATCTGTCCAAGAAGGCAAAGTGTTGAAAATAAAGATTTCATTGTTTGACAACACATTAACAGAAACTTTACATGAACACCCAATAACACCCAACTGCCTACCTTTGTGTGTTGTTAGTAGATATGATTGGACTAGGATGAGGGTGAGTATGAGGGGTGGCTAGTGAGATGGGGAAGTGATAATGTAGATAGAGAGGGATGGGTGGAGGTGCAAGGTAAGTTGGTGTGAGTAAGGATGTGCAGGAGTAGGGTAGGGAAGGCAGAGTGATGGGGATGTGATGAGTGGCACAGCAGGATGAGGCTGAGTGTGGCTTTGCAGTAACGTTTTGTGATCTACTGTGATCATTGAAAGGTTTTCACCACTGCAGCCAGGTCCTCCTGACCACATCCCTGCTTGTGCCCTCCTGTGCAATGTGCAACGAAGTGCAACGAGACCTGGGTGTCCTTGTGCACCAGTCGCTGAAGGTAAGCATGCAGGTGCAGCAGGCGGTTAAGAAGGCAAAGGGTATGTTGGCCTTCATAGTGAGAGGATTCGAGTACAGGAGCAAGGATGTCTTGCTGCAGTTGTACAGGGCCTTGGTGAGACCACACCTTGAGTATTGTGTGCAGTTTTGGTCGCCTTATCTGAGGAAGGATATTCTTGCCATGGAGGGAGTGCAGCGAAGATTTCCCAGACTGATACCTGGGATGGCAGGAATGACGTATGAAGAGAGATTGGGTCGATTAGGCTTATATTCGCTAGAGTTTAGAAGAATGAGAGGGATCTCATTGAAACTTATAAAATTCTAACAGGACTAGACAGACTAGATGCAGGAAGGCTGTTCCCGATGGTGGGGGAGTCCAGAACCAGGGGTCACAGTCTAAGGATAAGGGGTAAGCCATTTAGGACTGAGATGAGGAGGAATTTCTTCACCCAGAGAGTGGTGAACCTGTGGAATTCTCTACCACAGAAGGCAGTGGAGGCCAATTCATTAAATATATTCAAGAAGGAGTTAGATATATTTCTTAAGGCTAAAGGGATCAAGGGATATGGGGAGAAAGCAGGGACAGGATACTGAATTTGGATGATCAGCCATGATCGCATTGAATGGCAGAGCAGGCTCGAGGGGCCGAATGGCCTACTTCTGCTCCTATCTTCTATGTTTCTATGCAACCAGGCTGCGTTGGTCTCCTGGGGAGGTGTCTTCCGGCCATTGGAATGGAAGAGAACCTCCCTGCGTGCTGTGACTCCCTCCATAAGCATATGGAGGGAGTCATGGGAGAGCCTGGGTGCAGCCCTGCACCTTTGTGCAGTGCTTGTCAGTGTTTGCAGCACCGCAATGCTGCAGAACACTGACAGCACAACTGTCAAAATGATTGTGGACATTGTCCCTTTAAGGAAACCGGCTGATGACGCGTCATCAAATGACGTCATCAGACCCGCTTCCTATGAATTGGCCGGGAACCTCACAGGGCAGGCTTAACAAGCCCCATCAATGGAATATCTTGTTGGAGGCCGGGATCGACGCAGATGCGGGGTCCCCACACGCCACGGACCCGCCGAGGTTGGAAAAATCCAGCCCGTAATGTTTGAATCCCCCACCCAAAAAAAATGATAGCACCATTTCACTGTTATCATTGTTACTGTTATCATTGTTACTGTCATACTAGGCAAGAATAACTAGGTGGGTAGTGAAGCAGGTAATCCTGTGGTGATACTGTGCCCTTCAAATCTTTGCCACGCAAGTGAAGTAAGTAATGGATTTCAAGAAAATGAGTCATACCGATTGCTGCAAATGGATTGCAAAAAGCAGATGACGGATTGTGCTAGGAATCCAGACACACCATCCCTGCTTAGATGTGATCGGAATTTTTTCACTGATTGAACAGTTCCAAAAGAAAGCCAGAAGAAAAAGCAGCCTCTGGCTAAAATGCAATTTGAAGCTTTGTTTTAAGACAGGATGGCAATTAAACCTATCTACCTCACTCCTTGAAAACTACTGCATCTCCAACCTCCCTTTTCTCTCCAAAGTCCTTGAATGTGTTGTCTTTTCCCAAATCCTATGCTCAACTTCTCCTAATGTTTGAAGCCTTCCCATTAGGTTTCTGCCCCTGCCACAGCACTGACACAGTCCTTATCAAAGTCAGAAATGACTGTGACTATGGTGCACTATCAATTCTCGACCTCTCTGCAGTCAACCATAGCAGCTTCCTCTAACACCACTCTTCCATTTTCCAGCTCAGTGGGATCACTCTTAATTTGGTTCCACTCTTACCATTGGACGATGAGATGCGTAATGAGATAAGTGCATTTAAAACAAAAAAAGGGGATATATTAAATAAATTAATCAAACTCAAAGAGGATAAAACCCCTGGTCCGGATGGATTGCATCCACACATTTTAAAGAATCTAGGGAAGAGATAGCAGAGGCATTACTACACATATTTAATCATTCGTTCGAAAAAGGTGTAGTGCCAGAGGACTGGTGGATAGCTAACGTAATACCGATATTTAAGAAGGGGGATAGAACATGTCCAGGGAACTATAGACCAGTCAGCTTAACATCGGTGGTAAGAAAAATAATGGAATCCCTACTAAAGGAGAAAATAGAAGAACATCTCGAAACCAAAAATATAATAATGAATAGTCAACATGGATTTCAAAACGGAAAGTCTTGCTTGACTAACCTTATTGAATTTTTTGAAGAGGTAACAGAGAGAGTAGACAATGGTAATGCAGTAGATGCAATTTATCTGGGTTTTCAAAAGGCCTTCGATAAGGTACCCCATAATAGACTGATGAACAAGGTCAGAGAATGCGGAGTCAGGGGACAAGTAGCAGAATGGATTGCTGGCTGGCTTCAGGACAGAAAGCAGAGAGTAGGAGAAAAGGGTAGCTATTTACAGTGGCAGAAGGTGGGTAGTGATGTTCCACAAGGATCAGTGCTGGGACCACTGCTCTTCACAATTTACATTAACGATCTAGACTTAGGAATCAAAAACACAATTTCTAAATTTGCGGATGACACCAAATTGGGGGGGATAGTCAATACTGAGGAGAACTGAAACAAGTTACAGGAGGACATTAATAAACTTGCAGAATGAGCATATAATTGGCAAATGAATTTCAACACAGATAAATGTGAGGTATTGCATTTTGGTAGGAAGAATAGGGAGGTCACTTATCACTTGGAGGGTGCGAGTCTAGGTGGGGTAGAGGAACAAAGAGATCTAGGAGTACAAATACACAAATCACTAAAAGTTGCGACGCAGGTTAGCAAGGCCATAAAAAAGCAAACCAAGCACTAGGGTTTATTTCTAGAGGGATAGAATTGAAAAGTAGGGAAGTTATGCTAAACCTGTATTGAACCTTGGTTAGACTTAGGGTACTGCGTACAGTTCTGGTCGCCATATTATAAAAAGGATATAGAGGCACTGGAGAGGGTGCAGAGCAGATTTACAAGGATGGTACCAGAAATGCGAGGGTATATATATCAGGAAAGGATGAATAGGCTGGGTTTCTTTTCTCTTGAAAAAAGAAGGCTGAGGGGTGATCTAATAGAGGTGTTTAAAATTATGAAAAATTTTGATAGAGAGAGAATGTTTCCACTTGTGGGGAACAGCATAACTAGAGGTCATCAATATAAGATAGTCACCAAGAAAATCAATAGGGAATTCAGAAGATACTTCTTTACCCAAAGAGTGGTGAGAATGTGGAACTCGCTACCACAGGGAGTGGTTGAAGCGAATAGTATAGATGCATTTTAGTGGAGGCGAGACAAGCATATGAGGGAGAAGGGAATAGAGGCTTATGCTGATAGATTTAGATGAGGAAAGACGGGAGGAGGCTCGTGTGGAGCATAAATGCCGGCATGGACTGGTTGGGCCGAATGGCCTGTTTCTGTGCCGTATATCCTATGTAATCCTGTGCAATCGTAGTCAGACCAACTCCGAGCAATGGCTCCCCTTCCCTCCCCTACCGTTACTAGCCACATGTGGATAATGGAGAATCCAGATGTTGCTACTAGCAATTCTGATTAGTAAATTAAATTTAGTAATAGACACTGTTGTTGGGCATATGATCTCAATACTCATATTCGCACAGTGTATGTATGTGTACTTTAACTTTTTTGTGCATTTGTTGGTGAAATGATAAGATAAAAAGCAGAGTATGCAAGTGTTTTTTGATCATTGTGAGTGCTTACCTTCCTTGGTTACTAAATGATGGTTGATAAGTAAATATACACATGTGAAGTAGGTTTACCTGTATTGTGTATGTAAGGCATTTTGTACTAAAATTAGTGCCTGTGGCTAAAACAGTTTTGCCATAGCCACACCTGTGGCTAGTCAACAATTTCTATTGGACACTACTGCAGTACAGGGGACAGACATTGTCCCTATATTCACCCATTTTAATTTTGCATCTTCTCTATTTGAGCTTTTGTTGGTCTTTTTCCTTTGCTATTTTCCCATAATTTATCCTCTGTATTTAAGTAAAATCAGTTTTTCTGAAATCTGATCTATTCATTCTGTTGTCTCCTGTCTCTATTCACATTATAATAACGGATATAATTATATTTTAATCAGTGCTTCTGTGGTCTGCCCATCTTAAAATTTTTCACTATCTCAGGCTAACTGCCCAGTACCACTTCTAGTATGATCTCGATCTCAGTTTTCTAAAAGTAGAGTTTTAACACATTTATAAATCAAGCTGTATATTTCCTCAACTAATACGAGGTCTGCATTTCAGAATGTATGAGGGAACTTGTTCCGTATTGCAATACAAATTTATATATGCACAGAATTAATGTTCCATGTAATCCTTTCATGTACGGTTCATAATTCTGGTAAATGTGGAAAACAAAAGCCTTTTTCATAAGCTGTTCAGGTTTTTATTGCATTATCTGTTTTCTTTTATCAAAAGCTATTAGTAAAATATGTCTTTTTAATAATAAAATAGATGTGTAGTGCAGAAGTAATTGTATCTTGCAATATGGCTGATTGATAAATTGAATTTTTGTAAAACTCTGATGGAATTAATTCCTTTTGTGTATTGGTACATATGTGCATTATGTATGGTTTTAGGCTACAGCATTGGATCTTGTTAGACCTTTTAAAATGGATTGGCTGCTTTGCAATAAGGAGAAATTGCTGGGTATGTACAGAGGTTCCAAGTGATGTCAAATGACTGATAGCATTCTTGTAATGGAGGCATTTCAGCTGCAGTTCTTGCAGTGTGCATTAAGGCAAATTACTCTGTAACAATCTCTGGTCTTATCGTGTCACAAATTGATTTTTTCCACAATGAAAAGCTAGAATTGAAATTATACCTGGTGGCAGTTAAAGATAAAGGGCTAAAAATTTGGTTGCGTAGCGCCCGTTATTTGGGCGCTGTGCATGTGAATTGGGTCAAAAATGGCATCTGAGCAGTGCGCGCACACTTCTGGTGCGGGCCGCGCCGGACGCCATTTTGGTGAGGGCGTTAGCATTGGCACTGGGAGCTTGCGCCGTAAGTATGCAGAGTAGGCAGATTGTGACGTCAATCACCGTATAACACTGATTTGACGCCAGTGCGGCCATTTTCAACCTCAACGCTGGAGCTAGCGCCCTTGCTTAACCTCATACTGCTGAACATGCTTTCAGCAGCAGGAAGGATTCCCCATCAGCGCTATTTAAAGGGATCATCATCTACTTACAGGTTAGTTGCTGATTGATTTCTACTAGCTGTTGCTGAGTTTGTAGAAATGTTTGGTACTTTCTAGACTTCTTTAAAATTGCCTAAAGTCTATAAGGAGTGGTGTGGCACGTGCTCAAGGACTTGGCACTGACTTGCAATTGGTCTGCTCAGACCAGTTCTCCCAGACATGGGTGCAGTAGTTCGTATCCCCCTTGGCCTGGAGCATGACGAAGAATGAGCAGAGGCGACACAGAGCAGGACGAGCTGCTCGAAGAGACAGGAGGAGGAGGGGGAGAAGGGCTCTCAGCAGGAGGCCATTTCCACCCAGGGTCTTCAGGGGGCAATTCTCTTACCTCAACCTCAGTGACGAACAGTGCATGCAACATCTCCGTTTTATTAAGGAGATGATCACTGAAATCTGCCCCCTGCTGCAGGCAGACCTGCAGCTTCAGTCCAGGGCGAGGACGGCTCTGCCAGTGACCGTGGCCTTGAACTTGTTTGCGTTGGGCTCCTTCCAGGCTGGAGTGGGCAATATCTGTAACATCTCCCAGTTCGCCATTCACTCCAGTATAAGGGAGGTGAGTGAGGCTCTGTATGGCCAGAGAGAAACAGGCGGAGCGAGCACGCGGCTTCGCCAGGACTGCAGGCTTCCCCACGCTGCAGGGTGCCATTGACTGCACACACGTCGCTTTGCAGGCCCTGCATCTCAATTCAGAGATGTACCACAACCGGAAGGAATTCCACTCCCTCAATGTCCAGCTGGTGTGCGACCATACTCAGTACATCATGCAAGTCAATGCTCGGTATCCTGGCAGGATGCCTTCATTCTGCGGCAGTCCGCTGTACCATCAGCATTTGAGCTGCCCCAACAAACCAGAGGGTGGCTACTGGGCGACAAGAGCTATCCCCTGACCACCTGGCTCATGAATCTGCTGCGCAACCCATGTGCACGTAGGCAGCATGCATATAACAAAAGCCATGCTGCCACACTGAATATGATAGAGCAGACCATTGGTGTCCTTAAACAACGCTTTCGCTGCCTGGAGGAGCCCTGCAGTACACACCAGAACACATCTCAAGGTTTGCCCCTTTCTGCCCAGGCTGTCCGTGATCAACTCAACCGACTGCGGTCTCAGTGACCACAATCCCAATTCCACATTCAACAATAGTCCCACACCTTCCCTTCACTCTGTTACTGACCATCACAGTGTCCTCTTGGCCACAATACTACAATAAAAGCCACCACAAAATAAACATTCCAAAACAATTTTATGAATCAAACCATTACAATATTTTATTCAAAAGTTAACTAATCACCCTTAGTGCCTGTCTTCAGTGTGCCTTTGCCTGTCCTAGTGCTCCTACGTAGTGGCTGCAGCATGGCTGGTGGAAGGCTGCTGACTTTCAGTGAGGGAGACTGTAGATGGCCTTGCAGGACGACCTCGAGCAGCTCTGGGCCTAGTATGCTCAACTTCGGACTGCACCACCTCGGCATGGGTGGCAGCAGTCTGGGCTGGCTGGCCACGGAGCTATTGCCATTCCCCCGGGGTGGTGCCTCAGAAATCCTAGTAATTCTGGTAAACAGATCGCTGGACTGCTGTGACATCCTGCAAGCCCCTTTCCACACTGGTAAACGCAGCCACGATGGCAGCAGTCTGAGCCTGCAGGAGAGCAATCTGAACTTGTATGACTTCAATCTGATCTTCCACTGCAGCACTCAGATGTTGGGTAGGTGCTGCTTTTTAAAAATTTGTTGTTATGGGATGTGGGCATCGCTGGCAAGGCCAGCATTTATTGCCCATCCCTAATTGCCCTTGAGAAGGTGGTGGTGAGCCGCCTTCTTGAACCGCTGCAGTCCGTGTGTTGAAGGTACTCCCACAGTGCTGTTAGGGAGGGAGTCCCAGGATTTTGACCCAGCGACGATGAAGGATCGGCGATATACTTCTAAGTCAGGATGGTGTGTGACTTGGAGGGGAACTCCCATGCGCCTGCTGCCCTTGTCCTTCTAGGTGGAAGAGGTCGCGGGTTTGGGAGGTGCTGCCGAAGAAGTCTTGGCGAGTTGCTGCAGTGAATCTTGTAGATGGTACACACTGCAGCCACGGTACGCTGGTGGTGGAGGGAGTGAATGTTTAAGGTGGTGGATGGGGTGCCAATCAAGCGGGCTGCTTTGTCCTGGATGGTGTCAAGCTTCTTGAGTGTTGTTGGAGCTGCACTCATCCAAGCAAGTGGAGAGTATTCCATCACACTCCTTACTTGTGCCTTGTAGATGGTGGAGAGGCTTTGGGGAGTCAGGAGGTGAGACACTCGCCGCAGAATACCCAGCCTCTGACCTGCTCTTGTTGCCACAGTATTTATGTGGCTGGTCCAGTTAAGTTTCTGGTCAATGTGCAGTCATCAGCGAACATCCCCATTTCTGACCTTATATTGGAGGGAAGGTCATTGATGAAGCAGCTGAAGATGGCTGGGCCTAGGACACTGCCCTGAGGAACTCCTGCAGCGATGTCCTGGGGCTGTGATGATTGACCTTCAACCACCACAATCATCTTCCTTTGTGCCAGGTATGATTCCAGCCAGTGGAGAGTTTTCCCCTGATTCCCATTGACTTCAGTTTTACTCGGGCTCCTCGATGCCACACTCGGTCAAATGCTGCCTTGATGTCAAGGGCAGTCACTCTCACCTCACCTCTGGAATTCAGCTCCTTTGTCCATGTTTGGACCAAGCTGTAATGAGGTCGGGAGCCGAGTGGTCCTGGCGGAACCCAAACTGGGCTTCAGTGAGCAGGTTATTGGTGAGTAACTGCCGCTTGATAGCACTGTCGATGACACCTTCCATCACTTTGCTGCTGATTGAGAGTAGACTGATGAGTTGGTAATTGGCCGGGTTGGATTTGTCCTGCTTTTTGGCGACATACCTGGGCAGTTTTCCACATTGTCGGATCGATGCCAGTGTTGTAGCTGTACAGGAACAGCTTGGCCTGCAATGGAAGCGGAGACATCAGCATCAGACACTGCATGATGGTTGGGTCCACAAGTGCGTTAATGGATCTGCCCACCCCTTCCCCGCAGGAAATGATGGGCTCCAAGCTCTGAGCAAAGCCTTCTGCAAGGTTGGAGCTGGACTCCTCCATGCTCCTTGACATTGCATTCAGGCTTTCTGACAGGCCTGCCAAAGCACCAAGCATTTCGTATATGCATACCCATCAGCTTTGTTCCGTAGGCCACCCTGTCAAAGTCCTTATCTGAGTCTTGTGCAGCAGAGCTTGTGTGCGACCTCGCCCTCCAGGGAGCTGGCACCTGCGCTACCCTTTCCCCCTGTCCTGGCTGCAGCACACTCATGCCTGGTGACTCACCATGTACAGATCCCGCCTCTAAGGTCCACGCAGTGCTAGTATCTGAGCTGGTGGCTGTGACTGTCAGATCGAGTGACTGTGTTTCTTCTTCATTATCACTCTCCTCTTCCTCTTGCACCACTGGCTGGCCAGGTTGGATTTCTTGGGTCGCTGAAATGAGAAAAGCACAAGGGTAGGGTTGTGGTGAGCGGGGGGGAGGTGGGGTGGATGGGTTGGGGGGAAGCAAGAGGTGCATGCTTACACCATTTGCAGCTTGTAAGTCAGTCAGAAGATATTGTGGGATGTGAGAAGGAGGATTAGGTATGAGCATACCGTCCTGTTCAATGGTTTCAGCGCCGCCGCTGGCCACGGCTTCAGTCACAGCCACTCCAATTATGGTGAGCACCGTCTCCTCGAGCAGGGTCAGGATATGGAGGTGCGCCTGTCCCTCTCCGGTTAGCTGCCGCTGCTGATGGTTATGTGCCACCTTGTCCTGCAAGAGCGAGGGAAGTGTGTCAGTGAGTGTGGTTCACTGTGTTTGGCTGATGTGGCTGTCATAGTTGAATAGTTGGCAGTGAGTGCAGGCTGTGAGGTGTGTGTGTGTGAGGCTTGCAGCAATGGTAAGTGTGTGAGGGTGAGATGGAGCATGTGAATGTGAGTTATGAGTCGTGATTGACAGAGATTGTTGGTAGGTGCGCAATGGGGTTGTGGTGAATTGAGCAGTATGTGAGGCTAGTGGTGCAGTTTGTGGCATATGGCCTTTGAAGATGAAATCACTGACCTTGACCACTCGTGTGAGGTCATTGAGGTCACTGCATCCAGGTCGTCGGGGCTACACTGCTTGCATTGACAGATTGGGACGGAACCAAGCGGGAACCGGCAACGGTCTTCGGCACCGCTGTGAAGCCAAGAGGAGCACTCCTGCGCCTCCCGGCTCCACATTCAGGTAAGTATTTTTTTTAAACTTACCTTTTTGGTGACGGCTTCCAGCGGTCCCTTTAGGAATCTCCAGTTAGGGCGCGTGCAGATTAGGTTTTCCTGAACGCAGCTGGCCCGGCGTTGACAGCATTCGGGGCAGACCAGATTTGAAACAGGAGTTAGGCCTCTTCTCTGCATATGCAAAGGTCAAAACGCTATTTCAGGCACGGGCCCTGGACACCTCTTTTCCTGCCTTCACCAATATGGCGGGCGCCTGTCACCAAATTATTTGCTTAGGTGTCCTTGTTGCACCTATAAAACAGGCGCGGTGTCATGCAATTTCTAGGCCAATGTCTTAAAGTCTATCTTTGAGAGCACAAATGAATAAAATGTCATTTCTGGTGCTTCAAGGTTAGATTTTGCTGACTTGTGTTTCATGTTGCTGGACCTGGTGCCTTCCTACCATCTTTAGCCTTAAAAGATTAAAAGTAAAAACATGGAGGCCTCAGAATCTGCTTGCTGTTCCTCAACTGCCAACTCCACCTTCGAGAAAAGTGTGCTTATAGCTTTGGCACAATGCAAAAGTGCGTGCAAAAGAGCAATGGTTGTATAATACTTTAAATGGTACTTCCTAGAGGTTCCCGGAGTTCCCACGTTAGGTTTGTGCCATGGTTGAAGGGCCCCACAAGAAATGTGAGCTATGCTGAGGATCACTGCTGCTTTTGATGGTGAAGGGTTTGAGGTCCTGCTGCAGGAGATACACTAAAGAAAGAATGGGTCACACTTACCACCCTCCTTTCATGCAGCTCCTGCAGCAAGGGCCTCCAATCCTTCAACATCAAAGTCTTTATGTTTTGCTCAAATCTCTCCACTGTACCATTGTGAATAATTAGGCAACTTTTCTGCCATCACCACCCAAACTTGGCCTTTAATGGGAAAATGTAGCCCTTTAAGAGCTGTTGCTTTGCCAGATTTTATGATACCCAGCCAAGCTATTGACGTTAGAGGCAGGGCCTTCCTTTGGAAAATTCAACACAACCTGCCCCATAGATTGCTGGCATATATGAGTCTGTGCCTTAGGTCAACTTAAACCCATTTTTGCTAGATGTGGAAAATCAGGGCCATAAAGATCACTTCGGTTGGGCAGGGAAAAGCTAATTACAGGACAAAGGGGGAGTGAAAATAGCAAAGTAAGGCAAGAAGAAAAACAGCTCAAAAATGGGTGGAATGAAGTGGACGATGGATGAGGGAAACAAGAAAATCAGAGATATAGCTAGGTTTGAAGTTGCTAATGTCAGTTTTCAGGCTAAAGGCTGCAGGGTACTAAGGGGAAAGATACTGTGCCTGAAGTTTCTGTTGAGCTTGGTTGCAACAGTGTAGAAGGGGAGTGCAGTGGGAGTTGAAATGGCTAGCCACAGGAGGGTCAGGATCATACCTATGGACAGAATGGAAGTCTTTATCAAAGTGATCACCCAATCTATGTCTCCCCTATAGAGGAGAACACACCATGAGAAGCAAATACAGTATGCTAGATTGGAGGAAGTACATGTAAATTACTTTGGGACCCTAGACAATGGTATATTAAAAGGTAAAATAAAAACAGAAAATACTGTAAACACTCAGCAGATCAGACAGAATCTGTGAAGAGAAAAACAGAGTTAACGTTTCAGGTCGATGACCTTTCATCAGAACTGGTTTTGTTTTGGTATAGTAAAAGATAACTGGACAAGAATTTTGTGTGAACTTGAGATTCATTTGCTAAGAGACACAATTAGTGAGTAGATGGAGAGTGAAACATTTGAATATCAATTATTAATAGTACTAGGAGAGAAAGAGAAATATATATATATATACATAAAATATTGAAATAATAAAATCTGTGTACTAAAGGAGTTCTATTTCAGTTGTTGTCAAAACTCACTTTAGCTTTACTGGTTGTCCTACCACAGTTAGGGGGCATAATTTCAGAATAAGGGGGCACCCATTTAAAATGGAAATGAGGAGGAATTTCTTCTCAGAGGGTCGTGAATCTTTGGAATTCTCTTCCCCAGAGAGCTGTGGAGGCGGAGTCATTGAATATATTTAAGGTGGAGATAGACAGATTTTTGAATGGTAAGGGAGTCAAGGGTTATGGGGAGCGGGCAGGGAAGTGGAGTTGAGGCCAAGATCAGATCAGCCATGATCTTATTGAATGGCGGAGCAGGCTCGAGGGGCCAAGTGACCTACTCCTGCTCCTACGTCTTATGTTCGTATGTTCTGACATGAATAATCTGCTTAGTGAAATAAATGAAAAAAAGTCAAAAGAACTCTTGGCTGTGTAAGGAATTCAACAGGACTGAAGATGGGTTTTACAACATTAAACTCTCCAAGGATGTCAACAAACTGTGCTTGTCTTTCGACAAGTATTAAAATTCTAAGTATAATAGGCTGAGTGTGCAACTAGCTCCTATTAGAAAGTAATTTGTATATTTTGTTTCTTGAATCAATTCATGTTTAGTTTTGGAAATTGTTCTCCTGTGGTGGCATAAGACTGATGATGTATTTTACTAAGTGCGCAGAACTAAAACAATGCATTAACTTACAAAACTAAACTCTTTGTTTTCATAATTGTTAAACTTAAATATTTTTGTGATAAACGAAATCTGTGTACATTATATTCTAACCTACTGTTAAGATGCCCTATTTTGCGCCACATTTTTGAATGGGAACAACACATAGAAATAGTACTCTGCAGTAGGAAGATTTTAACTATCCACAGGAATAAAAACATTATAAAAATGGGAGCACTGGCACTGGGTTGAAAGTTTCCCTTCTAACAATTGCTCCTAAGATAAATGAGTTTGATTAGCTTCAGTCCATTTTCTAGTGGGCATGAATTCACAACATACAGCTTGCTATAAATTATCAATAAATAGCAGTCTCACTGAAAGGCTACAAGATGTCTTGTGTGGGAAATGTCATACTGGTGCAATAAGAGTTGCTGTTCAGCTTATGGCTAAGCTCCATTGTTGGGACAACATAGAGGGATATTTATCTTTCAGTCATAGTAAGAGTAATGTGCTGTGCTATCATGCTCCCATTGTGTTTGAGTAGGTGGGGGAAATTCTTCAAGACTTAAATAACTAATAAAAATCAAGCAGTTCTCTGAAGAGTATGGTGCAAAGTAGTGGATTGTTCGAAAGTATAACTAAAATATTGGGGATATCAGAAAGCCTACAGATCTTGTGTACTTCACGTAAAAGCAGCAGAGAGACAAAACGGTTTGAAGAGGTTGAAGTTTGGGTTGTATCCATTTCGTAAAACCTTTATTAACTCATTTTTGATCCCCTTCCTCCCACCCAGGTGAACATGGATGGGATAAACAGCATCGTGTATTTTGGTTGGTTTAATGGCAAGGACCCAGACCCGAAACAGAACCCTGGAGAAATTATAATGTATTCCTACCTTGTATTCTACAAGTAAAATCGCAAATCATTGCTAACCAGGACTTGAAATTAATAATAACTCAGAAGCAGTTTGCTACCAAACACTGGAAGTTTATGACTGAGATAACAAGCTGTTGGCTGAATGTTGCTGTCTGTATTCAGCTGGCATGTTTGTTGATGTTGCTGTATTTAACGATCACTGTCAGTGTTCTAGAATGCATATCTGAATGTCATTCGGGCCAGCTTCATAGGGCACTATTCCATAACTTAAGTGGCTATTTTCAGCCTCATGTTTTCATGGAAGAACATTAGCGTGCAGAATCAAAATTGACCAGATCTGCTACAGAAAGCTTAAGCTTAGTCAAAGAGCAACCTTTTCTACAGTTAATTTTTAATCCTGGTTACTATACTTTTCTTCTACTTTTGTAATAGATAAAGTCAGAATACATGCAATTGTTGCAGCCTGAGTTGGATTTTATTTTACTTCATGCATTATATGACAGTATTACCTTTTTTAAAAACTAGATGTTTCCTCACTTTCTAATCCTTGTGATTTGTAAAAATACTGCTAAACTTTGCTGTTATGTATCCACGTACATTACAATGGCAGTGGGGTGTGTATTACTTTGTTCATTGCATAAAAGGCCTAAATAAAAGTGAAAGCTGGCTACCGAAAATAAGGCTGACGAATAAACCTGCCTCTTCACACTGCTCAGCAAACTAATATACCTTCTCTGTTAATTATACCACCACTGCCATTAAGTCTTGCCGCTTACCACAAAGTAGCACTGTGAGAATTCACATTTTTTTGCATCATGTTTCTATTCTCTTATTTTATGCCCTCAGTTGTGTGCTGTGATGAATTGTTTAGAGTGTTACTTTTTAAAAGATATCTTGCTAGTTTGGTCCCAGTCTTTCAGTTTTCTGTATTTATCTACATTGTACAGTATTGGAAAAAGAATATTTCTGTTAAATGACCTGTTTTCAAGTTATGTGTCAGTTGTATCCTGACTACAGGGTTAAACTTGGAGGTTTACAGACTACAACTCCCAAATGCATTGCACAGCCGCTTGTACACAATAAGAGTGGGTCTTCCTGTGACAGCTGCTTAGCAACTGCAAGTCTTGGGTTTTACAGCTCAGTGTTCGCTTAAGAATAGATGGCTGCAGTTTCCATGATATATCGTCAAATTACTCTACAGATTAGATGTTTTTGAAATCTTAGGGTAACTATAACTACACTGAACTTTATCACAATGAAATTCAGATAGTAGGCTAGATAACTTTTCCGACAGATACACCTTTCCAGAGCGATGTCCAAACTGTGGCTAGTCGGTCACACACAGCCCCTGAACCCTAGGAATCTGACCTTCAAAGCCCAGCCATCTCAGTCCTTTTTGTGTTTATATTTCTTATCTGCTGGTTTGTCCTGTTTGAATTTAGTAGGCCTGAAGGTTTAGAAAGAGCTGGTCTTCATGTTATTGCCTCATTCATGGATATATCCTTAATCAGCTCATCCAGATCTGCTTGTATCAATAACTTGAGATACATGTAAATTAATGGGAATATGGTTCCGTGGTACTAATCTATATGGCCCACAAAGACAAAAAGCTTGAACATCCCTACTTTAGCAGTGTCCAGAAGCCACCTTGGAAGAGCCTGACCAAAATATAGCAATTTCATAGCATTGGCTGACTGTATCAGGAAATTAAAGTACATTCTCCCAGTTTGAAAATAGTAATTTGGAGCTTTTGAGTTGTAAGAGGAAGTGCTGTTTTATATGTACAAGTTATTTGGGTCTATTTAGCATCATAATTACTTTTATGCATCTCTACAAATTATACTAAAATTTCTACAGAAAATAATTTAAACTCAGAATTTTAATGTTGCTTGCTCTTTTAAAGCTATTGTATTGAAACCTTTCATATTGGTTGTCTGATTACAGTAATTCACTGTAAGCTACACAGCTAGACTGTCATAGTCACTGTCATTTACAACAGGAAATAGGTTTTTCCAGGTTTATTTTGTAAAGTTGGGACTTTGTTGCCATGGACACATATGGCACATGCAGGGTAAAACCCAAACTCCAGCTAATGGTTTATACAGATGTTTAGCTGTTTTTGATTTATGGTAGTTGAACAGTTAATCATCAAAGCACGAGCTATAGGCTTTGGGGACATCGAATTATGACAAAGATTGCATACACAAGCCCAAAAATTGGCATGGTTATATATATTACAGAACAGGCATACCGTACAAAGCTTGTGGGGATTTTAAAAAAATTATGAGTTGAATGAGTATTTTTTATTGAATCATCCTTACTTCAGATTTCCTACTAGTCTTCCTTACATGTACTAATGATGAAATTCTAATAAATAATTTGCACTTAAAATTTTAAACTCTCATCAGATGTTATTCAGGTATGAACAGTGATACATGTGAAATAACTAGTTGTGTTTAAAAGTCTAATTGGAAATGCATGGGACTTGCTGAAGGTAACTGCCTTCAGTTTTGCTTGCTCCCATTCCTGTGGAGAAGCAAGTGGTTTAAGAATATCCTCTGGCCTGCTGTAACACTTGTCATGGGGAGTATTAGAACATAAGAAATAGGAGCAGGAGTAGGCCATTTGGCCCTTCGAGCCTGCTCCGCCATTCAATGAGATCATGGCTGATCTTCTGCCTCAACTCCATTCACCAGCCCTATCGCCATAGCCCTTGATGCCTTTACTAGTCAGAAATCTATCGACTTCTGTTTTGAATATACCCAATGACTGAGCCTCCACAGCCCTCTGAGGTAGAGAATTCCAAAGATTCACCACCCTCTGTGTGAAGAAATTTCTTCTCATCTCAGTCCTGAATGGCCTACCCTTTATCCTGAGGTATTGATGCTCATAGCACCACATTCTCTAATATTTTTCTTTAAGAAGACTTTTGGTTGCAGCTTTTCATATAGCACACCACAATACAGATAATCCTGATTTATGACTCTTACAAATTTCGGTCAGTGTTTTCAATTTTAAGGGGCGGAAAGTAAATCAGAGGATGATCTATTCTGACTGGATTTAGAAGCATAAGTCATTCAGGACTTTTGTGTATTTCAACTGATTTAATGGGCTTATAGAATGCTGCTGCTTGGGGCAAGTATTAATCAGAGTGGATAATAACAGCGTGTATGAGTCACTCAGGAAGAACACTGGCTATTTTGTTTTTGCCCAAAGAAGGAGTTGAACATAGGCAGCAAATTTGGTGTGTGGACTGTTACTGTACTACAAGGAGTAACATTTTCTAGAACCATTTTACAAAAATCCTATTTCCAAAAAGATCCACAAGGTATTTCTCAAAAATTGAAAACTAGAAACATTTGGGTTTCTGATAGCGCACAGATTAAAATAACAGCAAAATTTTACGTGAATGTGTTAATGTAGTTTCAACCCAATAAGTGGGTTAACAACTGCACTGAAATAGTGCACAAAGGAATTTTATGGGAATGCAATAACTGATGCACTACCAGAGAAAATTAAACCCGGTTATTATGAATTTGATGTTACACAGTGAATAAACTAATGTCCACAGAAGTTACACAGTAGAACATCAATTTGCAGTGATATATGATTTCTACTGCATAAGAAAAGTCTAAAATAGTTAATTTTTAGTTTTAATCAGGTCTGAAAAGATTAGTCTTTGTCCATTTGTGCCTGTGTGATTTCAAATAATTTGCATGTATATTAGTTTACTGCAGTTGATATAAAATTGGTATTGCTTTTGGGTCTCAGTGACTTAAACCATGGCTATCAAGCTTGGAACGTTACTGCAGCAATCGAGGGAGCAGCGTGCTGCTGGTGTGACATCACAATGTAATTACGTTGATGAGTTTGACCCAAAGCCTGATAGATTTTGCAAACAGGGTCAACTGATGAAAAAGGACAGGCGAGAGAATGAAGTAACAACAAACTGGTACTACATTGATGGTTCTGCTTTTGTTTTATTTAATCATTTTCACCCCACAGAAAGTATTTCAATATTTTTTGTGATGTGTCATGCTTTTAAAAGGGAAATTGATAAATATTTGAGAACAAAAATGTAAAAGGGTATATGGAAAGGGCAGGGAATTGGATAGCTCTTTCAGAGAGTCAGCACAAGTGCAATGGGCTGCATCACCACCTCCTGTGCTGTAAAATTCTGATTCTATGTACTCTCAACCGTTTTCTCAAAACCTCTCACTTTGTAGAGCAGTTTCTTTGAATTCCTGTGGCTAGAATAGTGTGGAGTACTATAAATTGAAACAGTAACAGAAATTACAAAATCCAAAATGAAGTAATTTTAACAAAACATAAAAAACCCTAAAGGAATCACTACTATATACATTCTTGCAACATATTAAGACATCCACTGCTTTGCTGTAGGTTCTAACAATCTTTCTCTGAATGTTATGCCTAAAGAAAATGCCTTCTGGCAACAAACATATTGGCACCTGCAAGCTTATCTCTGTCCCCTTCTCAAATACTTCCAAGGGCAAGGATTCCATACTTATCTGAGGGGGGAGGGTGAACAGGCAGAGTTCGTTGTCCATATCGGTACCAACGACATAGGCAGAAAGAGGGATGAGGTCCTGCAGGCAGAGTTTAGGGAGATTAAAAAGCAGGACCTCAAAGGTAGTAATCTCCGGATTACTCCCGGTGCCACGTGTTAGTGAGTACAGGAATAGGAGCAGGAGTAGGCCCTTCCAGCCTGCTCCTCCATTCAATGAGATCATGGCTGATCTTCTGCCTCAACTCCATTCACCGGCCCTATCGCCATATCCCTTGATGCCCTTACTAGTCAGAAATCTATCGACTTCTGTTTTGAATATACCCAATGACTGAGCCTCCACAGCCCTCTGGGGTAGAGAATTCCAAAGATTCACCACCCTCTGTGTGAAGAAATTTCTTCTCATCTCAGTCCTGAATGGCCTACCCTTTATCCTGAGGCTGTGGCCCCTGGTTCTAGACTCCCCAGCCAAGGGAAACATTCTCCCAGCATCTACCCTATCAAGCCCTGTAATAATTTTGTATGCTTCAATGAGATCCCCTCATTCTTCTGAATTCAAGAGAATACAGGCCTAGTTTACTCAATCTCTTATACGACAGTCCCGCCATCCCAGGAATCAATCTCGTGAACCTTCGTTGCACTCCCTCTATGGCAAGTATATCCTTCTTAGGTAAGGAGACCAAAATTGTACACAGTACTCCAGATGTGGTCTCACCAAGGCCCTATATAATTGGAATAAGACTTCTTTACTCCTGTACTCAAATCCTCTTGTAATGAAGGCCAGCATACCATTTGCCTTCCTAATGGCTTGCTGCACCTGCACATTCACTTTCAGTGACTCATGTACAAGGTCACCCAGGACCCTTTGAGCATCTGCATTCCCCAATCTTTCACCATTTAGGAAATACTCTGCCTTTCTGTTTTTTCTACCAAAGTAGATAACTTCACATTTATCCACATTATATTCCATCTGCCATGTTCTCGCCCACTCACTGAGCCTGTTGAGATCCCCTTGAAGTCTCTTCACAACTGACACTGCCACCTAGCTTTGTATCATCAGCAAATTTGGAAATGTGCTGATGAATGCGTGGCTGGACAGATGGTGTAGGAGGGTGGGCTTTAGATTCCTGAGGCATTGGGACCATTTCTGGGGAAGGTGGGACCTGTACAAGCCGGGCAGGTTACACCTCAACAGAGCCGGGACCAATATTCTCACAGGGAGATTTGCTAGTGCTATTGTGGAGGGTTTAAACTAGCTTGGCAGGGGGATGGTCACCAGCATATAGGAGTAGAAAAGAGGAATAAGGTGCATAAAAGAGTGAATGAGTTGGATAGTACTAGAGAAGAAAGTAGTACTAAAGGCGAAAGTAGTACCATATTAGATAGGAGCAGACTAAAAAAGACTATGAAAAGTTCAAAAATGGGTTTAGAATGCATGTCCGTAAACGCACAAAGTGTGCTGGATAAGGTTGGTGAGCTACAAGCACAGTTAGCCGTGTGGCAATATGATGATGTGGCAATAACGGAAACATGGTTTAAAAATGGTGAGGACTGGGCACTGAATATTCAAGGGTACAAGGTGTTCAGAAAAGATAGGGAAGGAAAGAAGGGAGCTGGGGTGGCAGTGCTGATTAAGGAAGACATTGTAGTGTTGGAAAGGGAGGATGTTCTTGAGGGGACAAGGACAGAATCCATTTGGTTAGAGTTGAGGAGCGAAAAGGGAATGATCACACTATTGGGGGTATTCTATAGGCCTCCAAATAGTGAGAGGGAGGTAGAGGAGCAAATCTGCAGAGAAATCGCAGAGATATGCAAGAGCTATAGAGTGGTGATATTGGGGGACTTTAGTTACCCAAATATCGATTGGGATAATGCTAGGGTAAAGGGAAAGGAGGGGGAGGAATTTCTGAAATGTGTTCAGGAGAATTTCCTTGACCAATATGTTCTTGGCCCAACTAGGAAGGAGGCATTGCTGGATCTGGTGCTGGGGAATGAGGTGGGCCAGGTCGACCAAGTGGCTGTGGGAGAACATTTGGGTACAAGTGATCATCGTATCATAAGTTTTAGATTAGCAATGGAGAGGAGCAAGGAACAATCTAAAATGGAACTTCTAAGCTGGAATAGGGCTAACTTCAATGGGATGCAAAATGATCTAGCCAGGGTAAAATGGAACCAAAGACTGACAGGAAAAACTAATGGAACAATGGGTGATCTTTAAGGAGGAGATGCTCCAAGTACAGGCTAGGTACATTCCAACAAGAGGGAAGGGTAAGGGAACCAAAGCAAGGGCTCCTTCGATGATAAGGGAGATAGAGAAGATGATGAAACAAAAAAAGAGGGTGTATGATGCATGTCAGGTGAATTCTTCAAGGGAGAACCAGACCAAATACAATAAGTTGAGAGGGGATGTGAAGATGAAAATAAGATTGGCAAAGAGAGAATATGAGAGTAGAATGGCAGTTAACATAAAAGGGAACCCAAATATCTTCTACTGGCATGTAAACAGTAAGCGGGTAGTAAGAGGCGGGGTGGGGCCTATTAGAGACAAAGAAGGCGATATATACTTAGAGGCACAGGGCAAGGCTAGAATACTCAATGAGTACTTTGTATCGGTATTTACTAAGGAGGTGGATGCTAACAAAATATTGATAGAAGTGGAAAAGGTAGAAGCAATGGAAGGGGTAAAAATTGATAGACAGGATGTACTAGAAAGGCTGGGTATGCTTAGAATGGATAAGTCACCTAGTCCAGATGGCTTGCATCCCAGGTTGCTAAGGGAATTGGGGGAGGAGATAGCGGAAGGGCTTGCCATAATTTTCCAATCTTCCCTAGATGCGGGGGAGGTGCCTGAGGATTGGAAAGTGGCAAATGTGACACCATTGTTCAAGAAAGGGTGTAAGTCAATCCTAGTATTATACTGGTTAATTGTACCTGAATTGAACTCTTAAGGAATGGGCTTGAACCAATCCTGTATCCCGGGGTGATTTATAACTTTGCCACAAATAGCACATGTATTCTCCCATGTATTTGCCATTACCACATATTTGTCATTACCATGAGTTGAATTCAACTACTGCCTAATACAAATCATAGTAATTTACAGAGAAGGAATCATTTCCCTTGCAATTCACTGCCACCATTTTCAGCTTGTGTCAGTAGTTTCTCTGTCAGTGAAATCTCATTTTACGGGATACAGGTCGGTAAAATTCCTTCTGATAATTTTAGTAAAAAAGTTGGCATAAGCATAAAACAGGAATCCATCTTATACGCATGACAACTTTGTTGCTAAATTATCAACAGGAGGACTTTCATTCTTGTATTGAAAAATGCAGTCTATGGTATTAACTTTGTAATAGTTGGGTTAAAATCCTTAATTTCATTTCCATCAAAGTTGATCTGCAACAGATTTTAGATTCTTTTTGGATAAGGGAAGGGGCTGCGACTCATTTGTGTGCCCATAAAAGTAAGTAAATCATCACCATAACAATTCAAGTGTACTTTCTGCTTTTCACCAAATTCAACATTTTACAAGATATTGCAATGTACATACAATAAATCAATTAATATTAATTCTTGTTTCCTAAGTCCAGAAAACTAATTTCAGAAAACCACCCAAACCCCTACATCTTTACCATCATAAAAATCAATTAATTAAGAAGCCAACCAATCAATGTTGGAAAAAAAATGTTTTTGGTTGCCTGTCCCCATTCCTTTAATCTTCCACTCTGGGCATTTTATCAATTACTGCCATGTACCATTTTTGGACTTCCCCCGCTCCCACATACCTAAGGGGTCTCGCTGCTTACCCCACC
The DNA here is from genome assembly GCA_030390025.1 of Squalus acanthias. Lineage (NCBI taxonomy): Eukaryota > Metazoa > Chordata > Chondrichthyes > Squaliformes > Squalidae > Squalus > Squalus acanthias. The sequence continues at coordinate 98,571,439 of CM059428.1, forward strand.
CTTTGCATTCCTGCCCCTCTCTTCAGTGTTCCACATCATTGGCAGACCTGGCACCATTCTCTGTATTCCTTCTTCATCACTCCCCAAGCCCCCAAATCTGTTACACGTGTAATCTCTGGACCAACATTATGAGTACAACCTGAGGAGCACTTTCACTTGGCCCATCCTAACCAATGACTATAATTCATGGTCCTCCATTCCTTGGCCAGTCTCTTCTTTCCATACACGCCGTTGTGCCTTGCTGTTGGATCCCCCACCCAAAGTGATGAGTGACATTCATGCATGCCCATATATGGGCAGGCATAATTGAGCTGATAAACAAATGATGGAATTACATTGTCCAATGTATATTCCATCATTTGATCCATTGCAACACTGGATCATCTCTGCAGCGCTTAGTGGGTGGGAGCTCCAGATCACTGGGAGATAGGTGAAAACAGAGAAGACACATAAAAAAAAAGAGGTAAAATGAGAAATAACTGGGGACATGAGGGTCATATGGAGAGAAAGAGGGAGCCAGAAAGAATCAGACAATGGATGCCAAGTAAAGAGACAGTGATCCAAGGAGACACGGGTGCATTATGGGACAGGACCAATTTTCAATGGGTCTCCTAAAGAAATTCCACCAGAAGAGTAGGGCCTGTCACTTTTACAGCAGATGTAAGCAAATTACCAGAATGATTACATGAAACATAATTCCTGTCATTTCTGCTCTTGTTGCCCTCAGCTTAAAGGACATTGGTGTAAAAGAGGTGTACTGGGCTGCCAGGACTAGCTGATCATGGAAGAAATACTTAATTTAAAGAGGTCAAGTACAGGTTGGCCTGTACCTCTACTAGTTGTGGTACAATTTTCTTTTTTGTTGGAGTGAGTTGCTAGTTCAAAGTGCCTGAATGATTAAATCTCTGGAGACCACCTATTTCACACCCCATCCCTTACAGTGAACCAGTGTTCACGATAGGTTTCCCTCCACACGCTATGTTCATGGAAGAGAAACAGTCCCAAAGGGAAGCAAAAAAAATTCTGCCAGTATTGGAGAAGTTTGAGACCCACTTGCCACTGCCTATCCATTACCTTTTATAGACCTTTGAGCTCATACGAAGGCATGAGTGAAGAGTTGTACCTCAGAAGACTTTGTTTCATCAAGGAAGCCCTGGATGACCCATACCACCTTCTGGCCCCAGACCTGCAACCCAGATCCAGTGTAGATACAGTACTGCCAATGTTAGTGAAGTAACCACTGCTCTCAATTTTAATGCAACTGGCTCCTTCCAGGTCATAAATGGGGACTATTAGCCAGGACGCAGTGTGTACCTGCCTTTGTTAGCTTACAGATGGTCTATTTACCATTTTTAGTCTGACGGCACAGCAGCAGAACAGAGCAATACAATTTTATAATGTGGTTGAATTCCCCGAAGTACAGAAGGCTGTGGATAGGACCCACTTTCTCTGCATGTATTAACCCATTGAATTTCTTTAAATGAAAGGGATTCCACTCTTATGTCCAGCTGATATATATATATATGGCCAGCAACAGCAAATCCCTCACATGAATTTTTACTTTGCTGGTAGTCATCATTATACCTTTGTCATAAGAAAAGATTTGCATGGAGCACCTTTCACAACACCAGGAGATCCCAAAGCGCTTTACTGCTAATGAAGTAGTTTTGAGCTGTAGTCACTGTTGCAATCTAGGGAAACACAGCAGCCAATCTGCACACAGTAAGGTCCCATAAACAGCATTGAAATTAGTGACCAGATAATCTGTTTTTGGTGTTGGCTGAGGGATAAATATTGGGCAGGAAACCAGAACTTCCGTGATCTACTGTGAATAGTGCTATGGGAACATGCGGTCCTCGAGAGGGCAGATGGGCCCTTAGTTTAACTGCTTATGAAAGACAGCATGACAAAGCAGCACTCCCTTAGTAGTGCCGGGCTAAATTATTCTAGACAGCAGCATTAAAATTACCACATTACTCAGGATATTTGTACATTTGTTTTCTATTCAAATTACATTTCAGCAGATTCAACATCCTGGGGGTCACCATTGACCAGAAACTTAACTGGACCAGTCACATAAATACTGTGGCTACAAGAGCAGGTCAGAGGCTGGCTATTCTACGGCAAGTGACTCACTTCCTGACTCCCCAAAGCCTTTCCACCACTGACAAGGCACAAATCAGGAGTGCGATGGAATACTCTCCACTTAGCTGGATGGGTGCAGATCCAACAATACTCAAGAAGCTCGACAGCATCCAGGACAAAGCAGTCCCCTTGATCGGCATCCCATCCACCACTGGTGCACCATGGCTGCGGTATGTACCATCTACAAGATGCACTGCAGCAACTCGCCAAGGCTTCTTCAACAGCATCTCTAAAACCCGCAGCCTCTATCACCTAGAAAGACAAGGGCAGCAGGCGCATCGGAACACCACCACCTGTAAATTCCCCTCCCCCTCCAAGTCACACATCTTCCTGACTTGACAGTATATCGCCGTTCCTTCATCGGCACTGGGTCAAAATCCTGGAACTCCCCAACAGCATTGGGAGTACCTTCACCACATGGACTGTAGCGGTTCAAGGCAGCTGCCCACCACCACCTTCTCAAGGGCAACTAGGGATGGGCAATAAATGCTGGAGATGCCAGCAAGGCCCACATCCCATGAATGAATACATTTTTTTTAAATTGCTAAAATAATGACCTATGGTTGAATTAAATTTAATTTTAAATGTGCATATACTCATTTTATAGGCAAGTTCCTTCCCAGTATAAGAAATATATTCCATGAAAACTGCAACCATAATCAATTGTTCAATGGCATAATAGTATAACTGAACCAATCTGATTCTTTGCATACTTTTTACAAGATTACAAATTGCTCAACATGCATTGTCACAAAACTTTGTTTCTCTGTGTGGCTCAGTGGTGTGGGAGGAAAGGGTTTTGATTCATGGGGCACTTGCACCAGTACTGGGGAAAGAGGGAGCCGTTCCATTGGGAAGGGCTCCACTTAAACCTGGCTGGGACCAGTGTCCTGGCAAATCAATAACTAGGGCTATAGATAGGGCATTAAACTAAAAAGGGAGGGGAGGGGAAGAAGGGTCAGGTGAGGAGAAATTTCAAAATCTAGAGAGAAAGTCAAGGCAATAGAGCAGTGTAGCGATTTGGGTAAAGATAAGCAGAGTGTGACAGGAAGCAACAGAGAGATCAGCGAATAAGGTGAAAGCAGGGAATAATGGTAAAAAGTTAAAATTAAAAGCTCTTTATCTGAATGCACAAAGCATTCATAACAAGGGATCTACAAGAAATGAAACCAACCTAAATATAAACAAAACAGGAAAGGAGAGCATAGAAAAGACTAAACTAAGGGAGGACATAGATGGCCAGGGAATGATATAGAATAACAATGGGAAACATTTAAAACGGTGTTCAACAGAGTCCAGGAAAAATATATTCCACTAAAATACAAGAACAAGCTAAACACTAATGAGACACCATGGATGAATAAAGACATAAGGGAAAAATTGAGGGTAAGGAAAGAGACATAGACAGCATGGGGGAGAGCATGACAAGGGAGAATACAAAGAGATTAGGAGAGAAGTCAAAAAAATTAGGAAGGCAAAGAGGAACTATGAAATTAAATTATCAAGGAACATAAAAACAAAATAGTAAAATATTCTACAGGTACATAAATAAAGAGTCGGGATGGGAATAGGGCCATTAAGGGACGGTCAGGATAAAATCACAGGCAGCAACAGTGAAATGGCAGAAATATTAAATAATTACTTTGCTTCAGTATTTACCAGGGAGACAGATCAGGTGGATACGACATTGGATGATATTAGAAAGGATATAACCGCATTTAAAATAAAGAGAAATATTAAATAAACTAATGAAACTCAGAGGATAAAACCCCTGGTCCGGATGGATTACATCCGCGCATCTTAAAAGAATCTTGGAAAGAGATAGCAGAGATACTATTACACATATATAATAATTCGTTAGAAAAAGGTGTAGTGCCAGAGGACTGGCAGATAGCGAACATAATACCTATATTTAAGAAGGGAGATAGAACATGTCCAGGGAACTATAGACTAGTCAGCTTAACATTGGTGGTAGGAAAAATAATGGAATCCCCACTAAAGGAAAAAACCAGAACATCTAGAAATCAAAAATATAATGAATAGTCAATATAGATTTCAAAAGTCTTGCTTGACCAACCTCATTTAATTCTTTGAAGAGGTAACAGAGAGTAGACAAGGGTGATGCAGTAGATGTACTGTATCTAGATTTTCAAAAGGCCTTCGGTAAGGCACCACATAACAGTCGAATGAATAAGGTCAGAGAATGCGGAGTCAGGGGACAAGTAGCAGAATTGCGGATGACACCAAATTTTGGGGGGGGGGAGCAATAGTCGATACTGAGGAGGATGGCATCAAATTACAAGACAACATTAATAAACTTGCAGAATGGGCATATAATTGGCAAATGAATTTCAACACAGATAAATGTGAGGTATTACATTTTGGTAAGAAAAATAAGGCAGTCACATATTACTTGGAAAATAAGAATCTAAATGGGGTAGAAGAGCAAAGGGATCTCGGAGTTCAAATACACAAATCACTAAAAGTAGCGACACAGGTTAATAAGGCTATTAAAAAAAGCAAACCAAGCACTAGGGTTTATTTCTAGAGGGATAGAATTGAAAAGTAGAGAAGTTATGCTAAACTTGTATCGAACCTAGGTTAGACCACATTTGAAGTACTATGTACAATTCTGGTTGCCAGATTATAAAAAGGATATAAAGGCACTGGAGAGGGTGTAAAAAAGATTTACAAGGATGATACCAGAAATGTGAGGTTATACCTATCAGGAAAGGATGAAGAGGTTGGGTCTCTTTTCTCTTGAAAAGAGAAGGCTGAGGGGTGACCTAATAGAGGTCTTTAAACTTATGAAAGGTTTTGATAGAGTACAGAGAGAATGTTTCCACTTGTGCGGAAGAGCAACACTAGAGGCCATCAATATAAGATAGTCACCAAGAAATCAAATAGGGAATTCAGAAGAAACTTCTTTAACCAGAGCGTGGTGAGAAAGCAGAACTCGATACCACAGGGAGTGGTTGAGGCAAATAGTATAGATGCATTTAAGGGGAAGCTAGATAAGCATATGAGGGAGAAGGGAATAGAGGGTTATGCTGATAGAGTTAGATAAGGAAAGATGGGAGGGGGCTCGAGTGGAGCATAAACGCCGGCATGGACTGGTTGGGCCGAATGGCCTGTTTTTGTGCTGTGAAGCCTATGTAATCCATGTGGGAAAATTTCTTTGCACAAAAATAGACCTATGATTTTGATACAGTTTTACACAAGAATTAGTTCAATATTCAGGGATTTATTATTAGAAAACGTTGAATTGTTTTTCGATTGCTCTTCCGAAATACATATTGTAAAAATCCGTTGATCTGGTCACCTGTTTACAATGTCATGCTAAAAGCAAATGGGCTAATCGCTAAACATCGCTGCATACAGGAAAATTACACTTTAAATTTTCAAGACTTTATTATTTCTAACAGAGACAAACCATACATAGAAAGCAGGTACAACAGATACAATTCCCCAGTTTGTTAAGTACACGATGTTGTGGTAGTTATTAAATTACTTCTTGTGATAGGGGTCATCTTCAATATTGAACTGGTGATTAGGTTTTGTGGCTTCTTGCATCAGTTCATACAGCTGTCCAATCTGTTCTCCACTAAAGCCTTTTAGTTTATTTGTTGTCAGGTGGGCTCCATAGTGGACCTTCTGCGTTGGATGTATCACACTCTCCATAGTCTGAGCCTGTAGTACATCTGCATACGCCTGAGCAAAGACAAAATAGAGTGCTGCATTAGAGGTCTTTAGGTTAAAACTGAAGAGTGCTCATTAGGCACACTAGCAATGATATTTTATCAAACAGGCTGAGATTAAAGACAGCACGCAGACCAACAGTTGCACTAATGCATTAGAAACTGGTTTATCTATCAAGAAATTAACATAGCTTCCTGTAAAGGAGAGCATTTATTAACTTTTAGGAGGGACATCTACCATAAAGAGTACAGTATTCAGAGTCTTATTTTAATTTGTTTGGAGATTAGCAGCAAGTACCAGTTCACACTCCTGCTCTCAGCTTAAATTGTATTTTCAATGTTTTTTTTTAATTAAAAAAAGCTACATAATTCAGAGATAATTTAAGCTGTTTTTTTAAACTGCTATAAGAAAATTTTATTTTAAATACTGTAGATACATTTCTGAGTAAAAAGCTTTGAGTAGTTAAATTGAAATTAGTCACTTGGGTACAAATCTAAAAAATTTATTTTACTGAATTAAGGGACTTCTATTTAGCTTTACCTATTTTGTTCTGATGAAAATATTTAAGTGTTCTAATAACTGAAGACTGTTTTAATGTACTTCTTCCAGATTTTTGTAGTAAATCTAGTTCAAAAAGGTAAAGAAAGTGATTTGAAGATTTTCTTGAAATAGCTATTGAAGTATCTATTCAGGCAATGGTTCTGCAGATACTGCATTTAATTAAATCTGTGATAACTGAGTATAGCACCAATTAACAGTCAAGCAAAAGCTCACAACAGTTTTATTTCCTTAAATACCAGTTAATCTTGTGTCCCATACATTTTTAGACAGCATTTGATATTTTTTACCAAAGACAACTTTTTATAAAAGTTATACAACTGTGCAAAAAGATTTTACTTACGGAACTTATGCCTGATAAGGGCCGATATGAAGAAACACAATTGGCAAATTGAAAAATTCTATTAATTAAAAAATTGGTTAGCTGCAACAGATACAGTGTCTTCCATTTTTACCTTACAAATACCTAATGAACTTTACTAACTGTAATAGGCAAGAACACTCCTTTAGAAACTGTATTACCAGAATACATCCTGCAATATATTGGAGCTTTTTTTAAAAAAAAACACCTATAGATAATATGCTCAGTACTATGTAGCATGAATTTAAGGGGGGGGGGGGGGGAAATCATGAGATGCTAGCTGGCTGGCTGGCTCTTAGCATATATTTTTTATAAATTTGAAATTTAAAAGGTATTATTGCAATACCAAAAGGAGATGTGAAATATCATTAAGATTGGAATTTATATTAAATACTTTTCTGTGACCTGCTGAAAAACTGTACAGCACTTTGACTAACTGAACAATGGTAGTCACAAAGTTAAGTTAAATAAACCACCATTGCTGGAATAGAAAATTAGTACTAGCTGTTAACATATTAGTCAGGTTATACAAGCCTTTATTATATTTTCTATTAAAGAAAGTATGCATTTGGATGTGTGACATAGCATCATTTTTTGGCAGAAGAATCCATTCATTCCACCTTACTGGAATATTTAACCCTCCCATCAATCACTGACACATCAGGCGGAAGGCAGTTAAGATTAGCTCTTGACTTATTCTGAATGTGAATCCTTGTAGGAGATGGTGGCACTGCAATAATTCAAGATTGACTAAAAAGCTTTTTCCTTGTGAGATACTTCCATTAAGAAAATGTAATTAACAGCCAGACAGAATATTAGAAATGTGTTATTTTAAGGACATAAGAATTAGGAGCAGGAGTATGCCCGACAGCTCCTCGAGCCTGCTCCGCTATGCCATGAGATCATGACTGATCTTAGACCTCAACTCCACTTTCACGTCCGATCCCCATATCCCTTGATTCCCTTATAGTCCAAAAATCTATCAATCTCAGCCTTGAATATACTGAACAACTGAGCATCCAGAGTCCTCTGGGGTAGAGAATTCCAAAGATTCACAACCCTCTGAATGAAGAAATTTCTCCTCATCTCAGTCCTAATTGGGCAACCCCTTATTCTGAGACAATGCCTCCTAGTTCTAGACTTTCCAGCATCCAGGGGAAACAGCCTCTCAGCATCTACCCGGTCAGGCCCTCTCAGAATTTTATAGGTTCCAATAAGATCACCTCTCATTCTTCTAAACTCCAGATAATATAGGCCCATTCTACTCAATCTCTCCTCATAGGACAACCCTCTCATCCCAGGAATTAATCTAGTGAACCTTCGTTGCACCCCCTTTCAAGTATGTCCTTCCTTAGGTATGGAGACCAAAACTGTACACAAAACTCCAGGTGTGGTCTCACCAAAGCCCTGTACAATTGCAGCAAGGCTTCCTTACTATTGTACTCCAACCCCCGTGCAATAAAGGCAGACATGCCATTTGCCTTCCTAATTGCTTGCTCTACCTGTGTGTTAACTTTGTGTTTCCTGTACGAGGACACCCAAATCCCTCCGAACACCAACATTTAATAGTTTCTCACCATTTAAAAAATATTCCGTTTTTCTATTCCTCCTACCAAAGTGAATAACCTCACATATCCCCACATTATATTCCATCTGCCACCTTATTGCCCATTATCCCTTTGCAGACTCTGTGTCCTCCTCACAGCTTACTTTCCCACCTGGCTTTGTATCGTCAGCAAACTTGGATACATTACACACGGTCCCTTCATCCAAGTCATTAATATAGATTTTAACTAGCTGAGGCCCAAGCACTGATCCTTGCGCACACCACTAGTAACCGCCTGCCAACCTGAAAATGACCCGTTTATTCCTACTCTGTTTTCTGTCCTCTATCCTTGCTAATATATTACCCCCAACCCATGAGCCCTTATCTTGTGCAACAATCTTTTATGTGGCACCTGTTCGAATGCCTTTTGAAAATCTAAATGTACTACATCCACTAGTTCCCCTTTATCTACCCTGCTAGTTACATCCTCAAAAAACTCTTAATAGATTTGTCAAACATCATTTCCCTTTCATAAAACCATGTTGACTCTGCCTAATCATATTATGATTTAAGTGCCCTGCACTTTAATAATGGATTCCGGCATTTTCCTGATGACTGATGTCAGGCTAACTGGCCTGTAGTTGTCTGTGTTCTCTCTGCCTCCTTGCTTGAATATTTTATTAGTTGTCATTTCATCTTTCCTCTGCTCTGGGATATACACTTCTGCATTCAAGAGGCAGGGTTGCCATGCTCCCAGGAAACTACTAATTTGTGGCAACTCCACTGCTCCAACATGCAGTGTTGTGGATTTACAGTTACCGATAACTAGTAGGATAAGAGCCTAGACGAGGAGGAACGCGATGGACACCTACGGACACTGAAAGACGCCCTCGTAAGAACGGGATAGGACGCTCGACTCGTCGATCGACAGTTCCGACGGGCCACAGCGAAAAATCGCATAGACCTCCTCGGAAGGCGAACGCGGGACACAACCAACAGAGTACCCTACGTCGTCCAGTACTTCCCCGGAGCGGAGAAACTACGGCATGTTCTTCACAGCCTTCAACATGTCATCGATGACGACGAACACCTCGCTAAGGCCATCCCCACGCCTCCACTACTCGCCTTCAAGCAGCCACCTAACCTCAAAAGTACCATCGTTTGCAGCAAATTACCCAGCTGTCAGGAGAACAGCGACCACGACACCACACAACCCTGCCACGGCAACCTCTGCAAGATATGCCAGATCATCAACACAGATACCATCATCACACGTGAGGACACTACCCACCAGGTACATGGTACATACTCAAGTGACTCGGCCAACGTTGTCTACCTCATACGTTGCAGGAAAGGATGCACCGCAGCATGGTACATCGGCGAGACCATGCAGACACTGAGACAACGTATGAACGGACACCGCGCAACAATCGCCAGGCAGGATTGTTACCTCCCAGTCGGGGAACACTTCAGCAGTCAAGGACATTCAGCCTCGGATCTGCGGGTAAGCGTTCTCCAAGGCGGCCTTCGAGACACACGACAACGCAAAATCATCGAGCAGAAACTGATAGCCAAGTTCCGCACCCATGAGGACGGCCTCAACCGGGATCTTGGTTTCATGTCACACTACATGACGTAGAGTCATCCAGACTAGAGTCGTTGTTGTCTTGTTCACAGATGTGATTTCCAGTTTTATAAAAAAGTAAAAAGCTCAACTGCAGACTGCAGCATTTGACACATTGGACCCCCTGTGACCCCACCTCATTGTCTTAGCTGTATTTTGCTGTGTCTTTGATGTAATGCCTTCCTGACTGATTGTATCTCTGCCGAGGTATGATGGAGGGCAGTCAGAAACACATTGTTCTCGGTCTATATATGCTTTGCTGATTTGTATTCCCTCACTTTACCTGACGAAGGAGCAGCGCTCCGAAAGCTCGTGATTTCAAATAAAACTGTTGGACTATAACCTGGTGTTGTGCGACTTCTCATTTTAGTAGGATAAGAATTAGCTAGAAAAAAACAAACTGATGTACTATGCACAAATTATTCTTCAAATACAAGCTGTCTCAATGGTTTGGAAATAAAGGCCCTCAATACTTACCGGGGGGTGGGACCGGAGGAGCACTTTTGTGGTTGGAAAACCAGAAGAACGGGTTTCCTTTAGGCCCTCCGAATTTAACAGCAGGACCCGATTACCATTTTTGAAATCAGTTTCCTGGCTGCAGCCAGCCACATCGAGAGGCTGGCTAGGCCTGTGGCACCAGGCCGCAGCGGGAAGCATAGAGCGGGGAGGGAAAGATCAGGGTGGGACTGATGAGATCGTGGATGGCCCGTGGAGGACATGGCGGTGGGAAGAGATCGCAGGCCGTGGAGGACATTGGGAAGGCATCGGATCACGGGGGGGGGGGGGGGTGGGGGTCCGATTGCTGGGGAGGCTAACAGATTTGCTTGGTGGGCCGGAGGGGGGGGGGGGTGGGGGGGAGAGGTTGGGGGAGCACGCCTGCTCCCCCTGGCCCACAAGCAGTGCTGAAAAGCCTCTTACCTCTTCCACGTAGCAGTCATAAGAACATAAGAAATAAGAGCAGGAGTAGGCCATACAGCCCCTCGAGCCTGCTCCGCCATTCAATAAGATCATGGCTGATCATCCACCTCAACTGTACAAACAGGACGGTTTGCACCTGAACCAGAGGGGCACCAATATCCTGGGAGGGAAATTTGCTACGGCTCTTCGGGGGGGTTTAAACTAATTTGTCAGGGGGATGGGAAAAAGGGCTGTAGTCCACGAGCCAGTGGTGAGTGTAGGGAGGTACTGAGGAGGGTATCAAGGTCGCAGGAATGTACCGGCAGACAGGAACATGGCTTGAAGTGTGTCTACTTCAATGCAAGGAGCATCCGGAATAAGGTAGGAGAACTTGGAGCGTGGATTGGTACTTGGGACTACGATGTGGTGGCCATTACGGAGACATGGTTAGAACAGGGACAGGAATGGTTGTTGGAAGTTCCGGGGTATAGATGTTTCAGTAAGAGTAGGGAAGTTGGTAAGAAAGGTGGGGGAGTAGCATTGTTAATCAAGGATAGTTTAACAGCGGCAGAAAGGCAGTTCGAGGGGGATCTGCCGTCTGAGGTAATATGGGCTGAAGTTAGAAATAGGAAAGGAGCGGTCACGTTGTTAGGAGTTTTCTACAGGCCCCCAAATAGTAATAAAGATGTGGAGGAAGAAATTGCAAAGCAGATTATGAATAGGTGTGGAGGTCACAGAGTAGTTGTCATGGGTGACTTCAACTTTCCAAATATTGATTGGAACCTTTATAGGTCAAACAGTTCGGATGGGATAGTTTTTGCACAGTGTGTGCAGGAGGGTTTCCTGACACAATATGTGGATAGGCCGACAAGAGGTGGGGCCACGTTGGATTTGGTACTGGGTAATGAACCGGGCCAAGTGTTTGATTTGTATGTGGGAGAGCACTTTGGAGATAGTGACCACAATTCGGTAACTTTCACTATTGCAATGGAGAGGGATAGGGCCATACGGCAGGGCAGGGTTTATAATTGGGGGAGGGGTAATTATGATGCGATTAGGCAAGAATTAGGGAGTATAAGATGGGAACAGAAACTATCAGGGAAAGGCACAAACGAAAAGTGGAGCTTTTTCATGGAGCAATTACTGCGTGTCCTTGATAGGTATGTCCCTGTCAGGCAGGGAGGAAATGGCCGAGTGAGAGAACCATGGTTCACAAAAGAGGTTGAATGTCTAGTCAAGAGGAAAAAGGAAGCGTATGTAAGGATGAGAAAACAAGGTTCAGTTGGGTCGATTGAGGGGTACAAGGTAGCAAGGAATGAGCTAAAAAAAGAGCTTAGGAGAGCTAGGAGGGGGCATGAGAAGTCCTTGGCGGGTCGGATCAAGAAAAATCCCAAGGCTTTTTACTCTTATGTGAGAAATAAAAGAATGACCAGGGTGAGGGTAGGGCCGGTCAAGGACAGTAGTGGGAACTTGTGCATGGAGTCAGAAGAGATAGGAGAGGTGATGAATGAATACTTTTCGTCAGTGTTCACCGAGGAGAGGGGCCATGTTCTTGAGGATGAGAGTGTGATAAAGGTGGATAGGCTGGAGGTGGTAGATGTTCTGAGGGAAGATGTTTTAGCAATTTTGAAGAACCTGAGGGTCGATAAGTCCCCTGGGCCAGATGGGATATATCCTAGGATTCTTTGGGAGGCAAGGGAGGAGATTGCAGAGCCTCTGGCTTTGATCTTTGGGTCCTCACTGTCCACGGGGATGGTGCCAGAGGACTGGAGAGTGGCGAATGTTGTTCCTCTCTTCAAGAAAGGAAATAGGAATGACCCTGGTAATTATAGGCCGGTTAGTCTTACTTCGGTGGTTGGTAAGATAATGGAAAAGGTCCTGAGGGATAGGATTTATGACCATTTGGAAAGGGGCAACTTAATCAGGGATAGTCAACACGGATTCGTGAAGGGTAAGTCTTGCCTAACAAATTTGATTGAATTCTTTGAGGAGGTAACTAAGTGTGTAGATGAAGGTAGAGCAGTTGATGTCGTATACATGGATTTCAGTAAGGCGTTTGATAAGGTTCCCCATGGTCGTCTCATGAAGAAAGTAAGGAGTTGTGGGATAGAGGGAAATTTGGCCGATTGGATAAGTAACTGGCTAAATCATAGAAGGCAGAGGGTGGTGGTGGATGGAACATTTTCGGACTGGAGACCAGTTACCAGCGGTGTGCCACAGGGGTCGGTGCTGGGTCCTCTGCTGTTTGTGATTTTTATCAATGACTTGGAGGAGGGGACTGAAGGGTGGATCAGTAAATTTGCTGATGACACCAAGATTGGTGGAGTAGTGGATGAGGTGGAGGGCAGTTGTAGGCTGCAAAGAGACATTGATAGGATGCAGAGCTGGGCCGAAAAATGGCAGATGGAATTTAACCCTGATAAGTGCGAGGTGATTCATTTTGGTAGGGCAAATTTGAATAAGGATTACAGGGTCAACGGCAGGGTTCTGAGGAACGTGGAGGAGCAGAGGGATCTGGGGGTTCATATCCACAGATCTCTGAAGGTTGCCACTCAAGTGGATAGAGCAGTAAAGAAGGCCTATGGTGTGTTAGCGTTTATTAACAGAGGGTTTGAGTTTAAGAACCGTGAGGTTATGCTGCAACTGTACAGGACCTTGGTGAGACCACATTTGGAATATTGTGTGCAGTTCTGGTCACCTCACTATAGGAAGGACGTAGAAGCATTGGAAAGAGTGCAAAGGAGATTTACCAGGATGCTGCCTAGTTTGGGGGGGAGGTCTTATGAGGAAAGATTGAGGGAGTTGGGGCTTTTCTCTTTAGAGCGGAGGAGGATGAGAGGCGACTTAATAGAGGTTTATAAGATGATGAGGGGGATAGATAGAGTGGATGTTCAGAGACTATTTCCTCGGGTAGAGGCAGCTGTTACAAGGGGGCATAACTATAAGGTGCATGGAGGGAGATATAGAAGGGATGTCCGAGGTAGATTCTTTACTCAGAGAGTGGTTGGGGTGTGGAATGGACTGCCTGCTGTGATAGTGGAGTCGGACACTTTAGGAACTTTCAAGCGGTTATTGGATAAGCACATGGAGCACACCAGAGTGATAGGGAGTGTGATAGCTTGATCTTGGTCTCGGACAATGCTCGGCACAACATCGAGGGCCGAAGGGCCTGTACTGTGCTGTACTGTTCTATGTTCTATGTAACTCCAGTTTCCCACCCGATCTCCATATCCCTTGATTCCCCATGAGGCCAAAAATCTATCTATCTCAGCCTTGAATATACTCAAAGACTCAGCATGCACAGCCCTCTGGGGCAGAGAATTCCAAAGATTCACAACCCTCTGAGTGAAGAAATTCCTCCTAATCTCAGTCTTAAATGGCCTATGTCTTATCCGGAGACTCTGCCCCCTAGTTCTAGACACTCCAGCCAGGGGGCACAACCTCTCGGCATCTACCCTGTCAACCCCCTTCAGAATCTTGCATGTTTCAATGAGATCACCTCTCATTCTTCTAAACTCCAGAGAGTATAGGCCCAATCTATACAATCTCTCATCATAGGACAGCCCTCTCATCCCAGGAATCAATCTAGTGAACCTTCGTTGCACCGCCTCCAAGGCAAGTATATCCTTCCTTAGATAAGGAGACCAAAACTGTGCACAGTACTCCAGGTGTGGTCTCACCAAGGCCCTGTACAATTGTAGGAAGACTTCCTTACTCTTATACTCCAATCCCCTTGCAATAAAGGCCAACATGCCATTTGCCTTCCTTATTGCTTGCTGTACCTGCATGCTAGCTTTGTGTTTCTTGCACAAGGACACCCAAATCTCTCTGAACAACAACATTTGAAAGTTTCTCACCATTTAAAAAATATTCTGTTTTTCTATTCTTCGTACCTAAGTGAATAACCTCACATTTCCCTACATTATACTCCATCTGCCACCTTACTGCCCACTCACTTAGTCTATCTATATCCCTTTGCAGGCTCTGTGTTCTCCTCACAGCTTACTGTCCCAACTAGCTTTGTATCATCAGCAAACTTGGATACATTACACTCGGTCCCTTAATCTAGGTCATTAATATAGATTGTAAATAGCTGAGGCCCCAACACTGATCCTTGCGGCACCCCACTAGTTACAGCCTGCCAACCTGAAAAAGATCAGTTTATCCCTACTCTCTATTTTCTGTCCGTTAACCAATCCTCTAGCCATGCTACTATATTACCCCCAACCCCATGAGCCCTAATCTTGTGTAATCTTTTATGTGGCACCTTATCGAATGCCTTTTGGAAATCCAAATATACTACATTCACTGGTTCCCCTTTATCTACCCTGCTAGTTACATCCTCAAAAATCTCTAATAAATTTGTCAAACACTATTTCCCTTTCATAAAACTATGTTTACTCTGCCTGATCATGTTATGATTTTCGAAGTGACTTGATACCACTTCCTTAACAATGGATTCCAGCATTTTCCCGATGACTGATGTCAGGCTAACTGGTCTGCAGTTCCCTGTTTTTTCTCTCCCTCCTTTCTTGAATAGCGGTGTTACATTTGTGACCTTCCAATCCGCTGGGACCATTCCAGAATCTAGGGAATTTTGGAAGATCAAAACCAATGCATCCACTATCTCTCCAGCCACCTCTTTTAGAACCCTAAGATGTAGGCCGTCAGATCCAGGGGATTTGTTGGCTTTTAGTCCCATTAGTTTCTCTAGTACTTTTTCTCTACTTATATTAATTACATTAAGTTCCTCACCCTCATTAGACCCTTGGTTCCCCACCATTTTTGGTATGCTTTTTGTGTCTTCTACTGTGAAGACAGATACAAAATATTTGTTTAACATTTCTGCCATTTCCTTATTCCCCATAATAATTTCTCCTGTCTCAGCCTCTAAGGGACCAACGTTTACTTTTGCTACTCTTTTCCTTTTTACATACTTGTAGAAACTCTTACAATCTGCTTTTATATTTCTTGCTAGTTTTCTCTCATTCTATTTTTTCCCTTTTTATCAATTTTTTGGTCAACCTTTGCTGGTTTCCGAAACTCTCCCAATCCTCAGGCTTACTATTATTCTTTGCAACATTATAAGCTTCTTCTTTCAATCTAATGCAATCCTTAACTTCTTTAGTTAGCCACGGTTGGATCACTTTTCCCGTGGAGTTTTTGTTTCTCAATGGAATGGAATTTTGTTGAGAATTATGAAATATTTCTTTAAATGCTAGCCACTGCTGATCTACCGCCATACCGTTTAATCTACTTTTCCAATCTGCCTTAGCCAACTCACCCCTCATACCTATGTAATTGGCTTTATTTAAGTTTAAGACTCTAGTTTCGGACTTAGGCAAGTCACTCTCAAAATTAACGTGAAATTCTACCATATTATGATCACTCTGCCCCAGAGGATCCTTTACTATGAGATTGCTAATTAACCCTGTATCATTACACAATACAAGATCTAAAATAGCCTGTTCCCTGGTTGGTTCCATGACGTATAGTTCTAGGAAACTGTCCCAAATGCATTCCATGAACTAGTCCTCCAGACTACCTTTGCCAATTTGATGTGTCCAGTCTATATGAAGATTAAAGTCCCCCAAGATTATTGCATTACCTTTGTTGCAAGCTCCTACTATTTCTTGATTAATATTCCGTCCAACGGTATAGCTACTGTTAGGGGGCCTATATACTACTCCTACCAGTGTTTTCTGCCCCTTGTTATTCCTTATCTCCACCCATACTGATTCTACTTCCTGATCTTCCGAGCGGAGATCCTTTTTCGCTACTATCCTTATGTCATCCTTTATTATCAGGGCTACTCCCCCTCCTTTTCCATTCTGCCTGTCTTTTCGAAAGGTCAAGTATCCTGGAACATTTAGTTCCCAACCTTGGCCACCTTGCAACCATGTCTCTGTAATGGCTATTAGCTCAAACCCATTTATCTCTATTTGTGCCACTTGCATCCCTTTAGCCCCTGGATTTCCCGAGGCCCATCCGGCCAGTGTTGAAAAAAAAATCGGAGGCCCGCAGCCTCATTAAAATATTTAAATGAGGGACCAGTCTTGGGAGCGGGTTGGTTTTCCGCCGCGCCTCCATTAAAACTGGAAGTGGGCGGGTTTGAGGCGGGATGGGCTCGGGTTTGACATTTTTTTTAAATTTTAATTCCCATCCGACCCAAACCCACCCCTTTTCAGGGGTTAAAATTCCCCCCACAGTCCATCCCTGAGCCATACAAGGTTCCAACAGTGACTACGCTTCAAAAGTACTTCATTGTCTGTAAATGCTTTGGGACGTCCTGAGGTCATGAAAGGCGCTATATAAATGCAAGTGTTTCTTTCCAGATTTGACTCCTGGTCTGTGCTAAATTAGCTTTCAACTAAAGTAGCAGTGGAGTGCTACAGTTAGCCTATGGGTTACCACCTGCAGTTTCTATACACTGACCTCTACTGAAACACACATGAATGGACAAGATCATGTTTGGCTGTGATGTCCATGCAGTCGAATAACCTGCTCAGTGTGTGTTAAATATCACATGACTGAAGGCCACTTGGGTGTGGTACCGTAATCCAGCATGAGTGGTGAAGGTGAAGAAGGGAGGGAAATTGGAAGAGAAAGGGGATTTTTAATAAAGGAAAATAGAGAAAAACTCTTTTCACTAGTCGATGAATTAGTAACTAGAGCTCAGACATTTTAAGATCATCAAAAAGGAGGAAGGGAGAGGTTAGGAGAATTGTTTTTAAATAGAGAGGGTTGTTAGGATGTGGAATGCCCTACCAAGAATCCATAATAGCTTTTAAAAAGGAAATGGATATATATTTGTAAAAGAAAAAAATTAAAAGGTTATGGGCAGGGAAATGGGACTAAGTGGATAGCTCTTTCAGTGTAGGTTCAGGCATGAATGGATCAAATTGCCTACTTCAGTCCTGTAATGTAAATTGCTATGAATGAAAAATGTTTTAAAAATTCAAATAGTTATAAGTACTAGGTTTGATTAACTGACTGCAAATATCTGCAAAACTGGAGAGAAGCAGGGTGAGAATATGTTTGTATTCTTTTTGAAGCTTTAAAGATACAATGATCAGGATACTCAGTATTTGAGCAGGAAGAATTACGATATTAGTCAGACTGTTTATGGCTCAATCTGTTGATAGATTAGGTTTTGTAGCAATCCAATAAAACTCAGCCTGAAAGGAAGGAGGGTCAATGATTGAACAGGCGATTGTAAAAAAAAGTTATTCGGATGCTGAGCTATCCAATGCCAAAGCAAAATACTGTGGATGCTGGAAACCTGAAATAAAAACAGAAAATGCTGGAAATACTCAGCAGACCAGGCAGCATCTGTGGAGACAGAAACAAAGGAAACGTTTTAGGTCGATGACCTTTCATCACTTCTGCCTGGTCATATGGAGATATATGATACCTATGCTGTTAAAACACTGGGAAGTAAATCAAATACTGTCTATGACCTTAAATGAGCAGCACAGAGCTGGGGATGCACAGGTATCCATTGGAGTCTGAAGCACGTAACGATTACTGACAGGCACCTTGAGCACTGAAGCAAGGTAAAGAAGTGGTACCATTTGCAAATGGAGCTGCTTTCTATTGCACTCTGTAAAGTCAGTGGATATTAGTCAGCCTCCAACATGAGGGACATAGCTTCTTACTGCAACAGTATGACTGAAATAAAAGCCACATGTTTTATAGAAATTTAGGTTGGAGAGGAAAGTTTCTAAAGTGCTGCTTTTGAAATCTAACAAATTTTCTGTGTCTCAAACTACCAACAGAGGAAATACAAGAGTTCACTTGTTTTACATCTTACAAGTCAGCAAACAGCGATATTAAGTAGTAAAAAGAATGTCATTACAATGTCAAATCGATAACAGTGGATCAGTCAGTGAATGGCTTTCAGGCATGACATCAGATTGATTTACAGCCAAGCATTCGCAACATGCTGCTAGTTATCAGACTCTCCTAATTTAGAAACATAATACATCATCCAGCACCATTAAAATTCCAGATTTTTCAGTTCTCAATTTATAGATTCTAGGATTGCACTGGGTTATCTATGGTGCTGTCTGAGTCTGACAGGATTTAATCTACAGATGGAATTAAGTTTAAAAAAAATTGAGCATGACCACCTAATGTCACTTGTGCATGCCTGCATACAAAAATATTGGATGCAGTTCAAACAGTTCAAGCGTTTCCTAATTTTAAAAGTAGTAGCATGTAGTCCAGCTGGGTCCCCACTGCCAATATGTAAGTGCATATTGATTTGTGGGTTAGAGGAGGGACATAGTAGACACTCAGGGACTGGCAGTACAAGCAGTCGTAATTAGTCAAGTTGTTTCAGAGACCAATCAAAAAGCTATACTATGCAATCTAATTTTAGGTGAGCGCTCCAGCTAACAATACCCAGGCCCCGAAATTTCCAGGACTGAAGAGCACGCATGTAGGAGTTACACCCGGCAGTGGGGCCATCAGGAACCCCAAGGAGCCATGTTGGGGGGAAGGGGGTGAATTCCTCCCTTTACACCCTTGAAAGATCTCAGTGGAACTCACACCAGTAGAATCCTGGTATAATTCCTTCTAAAGGCTCTTAAATCTTTAGTGGAGTGGGGTAATCAATCCCACAAGGGATCAATTACCTTTTCTTGACACATTGGTCTCGATTTTAAATCCCCCGACGGGCAGGAGGTGTTCGGGTTAAAATATCGGGATCAAGCAACTCAACCCCATTCCTGCCCGTTTAAATTTTTATAAACACAAATCAGGTTATTGACTAGTCTCCCGCAAAAGGCAGGTGGAGGCCTCATTAACATTCAAAAATCTTGGCCCAATGACATCATCGGAGCCGCCGCTTAAATTTAACAGTAAGTCAGGGGGAGGCCCGGCAGGAAATACTGACTGGCATTGTAAGTGCTTAGGATCGGCTCTTAGTGTTTCTTGTGGGCCAAGAGGAGTTGGAATGCTCCCCACAGGCCTCACAAGGAAGCCTTTCCCCAGCTCCAATCACAGCACCGATGTCCTGGCTTCCCCTCCAGAATATACCCTGATGTCCTGGCTCCCCAGCCCCAATGTCCTGCCCCCCCCCACCCCCAAGATCATGGCCCCAATGACCTGGCTCGTTCCCACCCCCGAAGCCCCTGGCTCCCCCACCCCCAGTTGGAAAGGCCTGTGGCATCTACTGCACAGATAGAAGGTCTCAATGTACCAGTTTCCAAAACCTGCCCTGGGGAAGGGAAGAGAGAAGCACACCTGCTCCTCCCGGCTCCACCTTCAGTATTTTGACTAAAAAAAAACTTACCTGTTTGGTGGCAGCTCCCTTTAAATGCCACTAGTTAAGCCGCTCGTAGACCACAATTTCCTGAACGCAGCTGGCCTTGTGCCGGCTGCAATCAGGGCAAACAAATTTTGCAAAGGGGGCCTCAAACAGGCATACGTTCCCTATTTGCATATGCAAAGGGGCTAACTCGTTGTTTCAGGTGTGTGCTCGGGATGCCTCTTTTTCTGCTTTTACCACGTATGATGGGAAAAGCTTATAATGGGATGTCTAATTTGGCTATCCAGTCAATGGCCCCGAGATGCTGAGTGGAGAAATGAGGTGCCTCCCCCAACAGATCTTCGTGGGCAGGTTGATGTGATGTGTTCCGTTGTTTGGGACTCGTGGCCACAGTCGCACTTCGGGTTGTCCCTCATCTTCCACTTGTGGAGCAAGTGGCCGCATTGTCCATGCCTTGAGTGGATTTGGTTGAGCGCCGTCCACTATCTTCGAGGGAGGTCGAAGCCAGGGACCTCTGCTGTTGGGTCAGTGATAAAGTGTTGGTTCTTTATGTTGCATGTGTCCCACGATTCAGTCTATCTGGATAGTGGGTCAATATGAGCTGCATAAATATTGGCTGCTGTTTCCCAAAATGGCCGGCACAATTTAAAGCACTTTGTGGTGGGTTTTTCAAGTCTTCGTGAATGGGAAGGTCAACGTTGCTCATGATTTTTTCCATCTCACGGAGCACGGTGGCGTCGCGGTGAATGGCAGGCTGG
Source organism: Squalus acanthias (assembly GCA_030390025.1). Lineage (NCBI taxonomy): Eukaryota > Metazoa > Chordata > Chondrichthyes > Squaliformes > Squalidae > Squalus > Squalus acanthias. Next base: position 98,592,301 of record CM059428.1, read on the forward strand.
GCAATGTGGGAGCCACTCAATTGGAGTGGACTTGAGCATCCCTGACACTGTCCTCATGGCGGCGTTTAGCTGCACGTCTACGACCTTTGTGTGGTGGCTGCAGGATCATGAGGCAGAGCAGTATTCTGCAGCAGAGTAGACTAGAGGCACTGTTATGGTGCGAAGTGTTCTGGCTGTGCTCCCCTATGACATTCCAGCGAGTTTCCAGACCAGGTTAACCCAGGTTTTTACTTTTTGGCCAGTGTTGGGGAGATGGGGCCGATAGGAGAAAGTCCTGTCCAGGGTGCAGGTATACTACTATGGGGGGAGTGTACTTCTAGCGTGTAATGAGCGCACACACCCTGTCCGCCATATTGAATGCTTAGGCGCCCATTTTGCTGAATCTGATCACAGCACTATATCACAGTGACAGATAGTTACAGTATTTGAGTTAAAGCAGAGTAATAGTTGAATGAAAGTGGAAAGCAGCAAGATAAAGCTAATGGAGAATATCTCCTCGGTCAGCCTGTCTCAGTGGCAGCATCTGAGTCACCACTCCAAACTTGAGCACATAATCTAGGCTGGCAGTTCCGTGCAGTACTGGAGCACTGAACTGCATTGTTATCGGTGTCGTCTTTTGGATGAGACCTTAAACTGTGGACCTGTCTGCTCGTTCAAATGGATATTAAAAAATCCTATGGCACGATCTGAAGAGCAGGCAAGTTTCTCCTGGTGTTCTGGCCCACATTCCTCCCTCAACCATCAAAACAAATTAACTGGTCATTTATCTCAGTTGCTGTTTGTGGAATCTTGCTGTATGCAGATTGACTGCCATGTTTGCCGATTAAATAAGAGTAACTACACTTTAAAATTAATTAATTGGCAGTGAAGCTCTTTGGTACATCCAGCGGATGTGAAGGGATATATATAATCTATATAAATGCAATTGCTTTCTCTCCAGAGAGGAAATAGCCAGCCCTTTTTGTGTAAAAAGCACTCATTCACACCTGTTACGTTAGTTTCTGGGTTGCAAAAGATCTATGTGATGTTGTAAGTTGCAGGGTTATCTCAAACAACTTCAATTGAGCTGAGTGAGGATTGGGATCATTCCCTACCTGGATGCTAAACCTGCTATTTGAACTCAACTGCAAAGTCCAAAGTCCAGTATTAGCTGGAATGTGAGAATTTCAAAAATATACATTTTAAAAAGATGCTCCTCTTACTGTACAAAGTAAAAATTTATTGCAAGCTAACTTTCTGGTACCTTATGAAGAGTTTAGATAAAATCCTTTATAATTATGATTCAAGAAAGTTTTGGGATAAAGAGCCACTGTGGAACTCCTACAATAAAGTTCTAGGGCGCAAAATTGGGCATTAGGAGGCCCCTTAAGGTTCCAAAAATGGCGTCCGTGGCACGTGTGCACACTTCTGATGCAAAGTGTGCCGGACACCATATTGACAAAGGGGTTAGTGCACGCGCACCTAACATCCGCCGGCACCATGCAGAGCAGGCAGATCATTGCATCAATCAGCGTGCAATGCTGATCTGACACCAGCACTGCCATTTAGGAGCTCCATGCTCCAGCCTACGTCCTCTCAACCTCCCACAGCTGAACACGTATTCAATGGCATGAAAACCCCCACATCAGCACTATTTAAAGGGATCATCAACTACTTACAGGCTAGTTGCTTGATTATTTCTTCTGGCTGTTGCTGCAATTCTACATGTTTTGGGTGCTTTTCCATACTTGTTTGTCTGCTGGCAGTGGTCTGGCTGATGCTAAAGTGCTTTTTTGGTAACTTAAAGGCGTGTGCACAAACCAGTTGCTTCCAGACATGGGTGGCCTAGTCGGGCTTCCTCTTGGCATGGAGCATGACTGAGAGAATGAGCAGGACACTCAGACCAGGACAAGCTACTAGAAGAGGGAGGAGGAGGGAGAGAAGGGCTCTCAGCAGGAGGCCATATCCGCAGAGGGTCTTTAGGGAGCAGATCTATTGGAGAACAGATTGCAGGAATTCTGTGATGCCCTGGCAGCCCCTTTGCACAATGGTATCCAGAGCCATGCTAGCAGCTGTCTGAGCTTCCATGGCAGCAAGCTGAAATTTCATGACAGCAGTCTGAGCTTCCACTGCAACACTCAAGACATTGCTACAATGGAAGCTGAGACATCAGCCTTCAGACACTGCTCCACAGGTGTTGATGGAGGTGGCCACCCACCCGTTCCATGTTGGAAAGGATGGGCTCCAAGCTCTGCGCAAAGCCCTGTGACAAGTTCGTGCCGGACTTCTCCATGTTTCTCAACGTTGAGTGCAGGCTTTCTGGCAGGCTTTCCAGTGCACCAAGCATTTGGGTGTGCATACCCATCAGCCTTCTTCTGTAGCCTGGCCCATCAAAGTCCTCTGCTGCAGAAATAGTGTGCGACCTCGTCCTCCGGCGAGCTGGCACCTGCCCTATCCTTTCCCTCGTCTTGGCTGCAGCGCACTTGTGCCCAGTGTCTCACCATGTACAGATCCCGCCTCTATCTTATCCTCTCAATTACGCGGTGTCAGTATCTGAGCTGGTGGCTGCGACTGTGAAATCGAGTGACGGTGTGTCTTCATCTTCACAGTCTTCTTGCTCTTCCTCCACTGCCTGGGCAAGTTGCAGTTCTTGGGTATCTGAAAGGAAAAAGGGACAAGGGTAGGGTTGTGGTGAGGGGAGAGAAGTAAGAAGTGCATGCTTACACCATCAACAGCTTCTCAGTCAGAAGAGACTGTGGGATGAGGGAGAAGTGGGAAGAGAGAAGGAGGATTAGGTATACGGATACCCTCATCTTCAATGGCCCCGCCGGTGACCACGGCCTTAGCAATGGCGCTTCCCATACTAGCCAGCACCATCTCCTCCATGGGGGTTAGAGCATGCAGGTGCGCCTCTCCCCCTCCGGTTAGTTCCAGCTGCCTCCAGTTGTACACCACCTTCTCCTGCAAGAGAGAGGAAAATGTGTCAGTGAATGTTGTGCAATCTGTTTGGGTGATGTGGCAGTCATGGTTGAATAGTTGCCAGTGTGTGTAAGCAGTGGGATGTGGGCTTGAGGCTTGCAACAGTGCTAAGTTTGTGAGGGTGAGGTGAAGCATATGAATGTTAGGTATGAGTCCTGATTGATAGAGATTGTTGGTAGGTGAGTGTTGTAGTGAACTGAGCAGTGGCTGAGGCTAGTAGTGCAGATGTTAGGATATGGCATTTGAAGATGCATTCACTGAACTTGACCACTCGTGTGAGATCATTGAACTTCTCCCGGCACTGCACCCAGCTCCTTGGGGTTATACTCCTAGCACTGACCTCCGCGCTCTCTGTTCCTACTGCCTTCTCATCATGTGTCCGGAGGGCCTCCTGCCCTCCTGAGGATAAAGGACATCTCTCCTCCTTTTCACCTCCTCCACCAAATACTCCTGTGCAGTGTCAGAAAACCTGGGGGCCCACTCTCTCCCATGGTCAGCCATTCTTCACTCTTTCCTAGGTCAGATTCACTTGTAGAACGACTCCCAGCACCTACTCCAGCCACAATGCACCTCCCCTTTTAAGAGGTGCAGGCTAGCTTTAAAGTAGTGTAAGTTAGTAACGATATTGGGCATCCTGCTGATGTGTGTAGCCAATGAACAGCGCGGAGAGCGCTGGCTGCATGCATAAATCATTGGCCCAGATATTCCGATCCCTACGGGTGTGTACGGGCTGCGTACCCACCCGTAGGGACATCGGAAATACCAGTTTCAGGCATGCACCGCGCATGCGCTGAAAACCAGCATTTCCGATCTGTCAAGAATGGTCTGGACAGATCTTCCGGCTGCCTTGGAGAAGGGCCTCTGCGGGCGGATAGTTCCACTTTTTGGAGACCCTCCGCCCGCAGAAAACCCTTACAATTCTTACGCCTAGTAAAAGCAGGCGTAAGCAGGATAAGAGTTGAAAAAAAGTTAAAAAAAAAAATTCTCACTGATTTATCATTTAAAAATACTTTTTTAAAAAAAGGTACATTTATTTTTAGCCCCGTAAAAAACTAATTATTTTTTTCAAAAAATTAAATTTTTGTTTAAAATACTTAATTTATTGTAATTTCAAGTCATTTTAAAAATGTGATTTTTTTTTTTAATTTATTTAAAGTTTTACTATGTTTTTGGGGTGATCTCCATTCATATATTTGACAGGTCTTCCTGTCAAGTGTATGAAGGGAGATTCCCTTCCTTGATTGGCTCTCCATGGCCCACATGATCCCAGGGACCCTGCGCACTTGGAGTTTGGAGAGGCCAAGGGCGTAGATTTTTCCAGATCGCAGGCCTCCTCCCGTGGGAGGCCTGCGATCGGAAAATACGGGCCATTATAATAAGCAGGCAGCACGAAGTTGCCGTGCTGCCTGTATTCCACTCAATGGGTGTAGGTTAATCGCGCATTGTGATCCCTGCGCTCGTTTTCAGGGGCTAAATTTAACCCCCCTAGTTTTATATGTACTTTCAGCTTCTGTACTTTATGCATTTAACTGCATTATCCTGATGTTAATCTATACTGTACTTGCAGGAACTAAAGTCAGAATTGAGTACAGCTGCAAGCTTTTATGAAAAGCACACTTTAAATACAGCTGCCAGTTCATTCAAATAACAAAGAGCTTCAAAAAGATCAATAAGTATTGACATGATTTAATTGTTCTACAATTTTATAAAAGGGAATAACTGAGTATGTAAAACATTCAGAAAACTTCAGCTGAGTCACTGTCATCAGTTTCTCAGTAATGCATCAGAACTGACAACTCCCATGACTTCATTCTGTGTCACTGTACTATACTTGTCCTCCTCCCTGCACCCCACAGTGATGAAATCAAGACTCCTACTCTATCGGACTCTTTTCCAGGACCTCAAAACTGTGGAACTCCTACATTCCTCTGCTTTTAAAGCCTAAACTTGGCATCACCGAATCACGATCTGATTTATTTTATCTACTCTCTTCAACTTTGGTGTTCTGCACTATGGGGCAGAATTGCGGTCGGGAAACCCGGGAGAACGAGTTGCTCTCAGGCCCTGCTGAATTTAACAGCAGGGCCCGATTACCATTATTTTTCTCTGATTCCCACCCGCAGCCAGCCAGATTGAAAGGCTGGCTAGCCGTCTGGCAGGTAGGTCTGCAGCACCAGGCCACAGCTGGGGAGAAGAGAGAAGGATCGGAGGTCGGGCGTTTGGGGGCTGGGAGCCGTGATCAGAGTGCCGGAGGGAGGGTCGGAGATGGGATGGTTGGGGGCGGGGGGGGGGGGGGGGGGGGAGAGAGACTGGGGGCTAGGGATTGGAGAACGGAGAGGAGATCGGGGGCTGGAGGGGGGGGGGGAGGAAGAAGAGGGTCAGAAGGCTGTTGGCTGGGGAGGGGGGGGGAGAAAAGAGAGGAGGAGGAGAGGTCGGAGTCCTCGTGGGGGAGATCAGGGGGAGAACAGAAGGGTCGTTGGGGGGGGGGGGGGGGCGGAGAGGAGGTTGTCGAGGCAGGAACGCTGGATCCAGGCACTTACCTCCTGGATCCAGCAGTCCTCACCTTCCTTTAGCTGCTGGGTTCCTAGAGGCCCAGGAAACCAGGCCGCCCAGAGTTAAATATAAAATGGTGCTTCAAAATGAGGCACGCAGCTCATTATAATATTTAAAGTACCAACCCGCCTCCTAGGAGCGGGTTGGCTGCCCGCCCCTGACCCGCCTCCGTCAAAACTGGAAGTGGGCGGGTTGAAGTCGGGAATTCAGATTTCTAACACTTTAAACTCCCACCTGACCCAAACCCACCTGCTTTTTGGGGTTATAATCCCTCCCCCCATGGAGTTTAGCCCTTCATCTAGGTTTCTCTAATAAATAAGGGACATTTCTAGGGAAGCAATGAGTACCTTGTCAAAAAAAAAAGTTTCAGCAATATTTTGCATTTTATCTATTAATATACATGAAATTCTAAAATGAATATAACCTGGATTTTAAAAATTATTTCTAATTTGATTCACTGAGATTTTTACCTGCAAATTGACAGACTTAGCTACTGAGATTACACACTGAAATTTTTTACCCACATATTTGGTTCTTACGGGCACCTCTGACACTGCAGCACTTCTACAGTACTGCACTGAAACATCAGCCTAGATTATGAGCTCAAGTCCAACAGTGGGGCGTGAACCCACAACTTTCTGACTCGGGTGACAATGCAATCAACCGAGTCAAAATGACTTAAATAAAGCATAAGGGACGAACTTTGAGATTCTGCAGTGAACTGATCGCGATGATCATGTAGCTGACAACAGTGTAACAGATCTCCATATGTATGTGAACTAATGAAATTAGATGCATTTTCTATTAAGTTGGAAGCTTTTGAACAAGTTTCTCACAATATCTACATTCTCCTACACTTCCTCCTCCTTTAAGTATCAACTTGTGAGTATGCTACGTTTATTTTCTTCCTCTCATCTCCCAAAGGTGCTAACGCATGCTAGGGTATAGCTGCCTTGCCCAAGTGGCCATTCTTCATGTGTGGATCCTAAATGGTAAAAGAAATAACTGGCAGGCTATTTGACAATGGGGAACATCAGAACCAGGCTTGAACCCATCTTTATCCAATTCCCACAAATGCAGTTTACAGCTGTGGTCATTAGATGGTGATCTGAAGGAGAAATCATGTCCGATTAGCTCCTAACAATCAATTTTTAAACTTGTACTGATGACATCATTGTCCTTTATGTAATCATACCTTAATATTGGAGCACAAAAGGCATTCCATTAACACCAGCCATCACAGCCGCTGCTTGCAAATACATGTACATAAAAAAAATGCTGGCGATGATCAATTAGGCAAATTTTGCATACAGCAAGATTCCCATAAACAGGAATGAGATTTAACCAATCAATCCATTCTAGGAGGTGTTGATTGAATGAGAAATGGTGGCTCGGTCACAGGAGAATTATCTACTATTCTTTGAATACTGTAGTATCATGGGATCTTCAATGCTTAACTACCAGAACAGATGAGGCCCTGGTTTAACATCTCATCCAATGGAGAGGACCTCAGACAATGAGATGGCACTGGAGTTTCAGCCTAGATTATGTACTCACATCCTGGATTTACAACTTGAACGTACACCCTCTGAAGCAGAGGTGAGCATGCTAAGCGAACACTTACCCCCCCAAAAAATGGCCACATTAAAGTCAGAGTCATAAGAATCATAGAATGATACAGCACAAAAGGAGGCCATTTGGCTCATCATGCCTGTGCCGGCTCTTTGAAAGAGTTATCAAATTAGTCCAACTGCCCTGCCCTTTCCCCATAGCCCTGCAAATTTTTCCCCTTCAATTATTTATCCAATTCCCTTTTGAAAGTTACTATTGAATCTGCTTCTACCACCCTTTCAGGCAGATTTTTTTTTTCCTTATATTGCCTCTGGTTGTTTTGCCAGTTACCTTGTCTTCTGCCACGAGAAATGGTCTTTCCTTATTTACTCGAACAAATCTGTCTTGCGTCTGCCCATTTCACCAGTCTATGTTCTCCTGAAGTCTGTCGCTATCTGTCTCATTGTTTACTACATTTCCGAGTTTCGTGTCATCTACAAACTTTAAAATTATGCCCTGAATTCCCAAGACCAGTTCATTAATGTGTGGGGGGCAGGGATGGGGAGTAGGGTGTCTCAGGACTCAGAGCTGGATCCATACTGGTTCTAATTTACATAAATAAACTAGATTCAGAAACTCAATGCAAAATGGTCATGATTTTGAACACCTCTATCAAATCTATCCTTAACCTTCTCTGCTCTAAGGAGAACAATCGCAGCTTCTCCAGTCTCTCCACATAACTGAAGTCCCGCATCCCTGGTACCATTCTAGTAAATCTCATCTGCACCCTCTCGAAGGCCTTGACATCCTTCCCAATTGTGGTGCCCAGAATTGACCACAATACTCCAGCTGTGGCCTCACCAGTGTTTTACAAAGGTTTAGCATAACTTCCTGGCTTTTGTACTCTACGCCTCTATTTATAGAGCCAAGGATCCCATATGTCTTTTTAACTGCCACTTTCAAAGATTTGTGTATGTACACTCCCAGGTCTCTGTTCCTGCACACCATTTAAAGCTGTACCATTTAGATTATATTGCCTCCTCTCATTCTTCCTACCAAAATGGATCACTTTACACTTCTCTGCGTTAAATTATATTTGTCTTGCGTCTGTCCATTTCACCAGTCTATGTCCTCCTGAAGTCTGTTGCTATCTAACTCATTGTTTACTACATTTCCGAGTTTTGTGTCATCTGCAAACTTTAAAATTATGCCCTGAATTCCCAAGACCAGTTCATTAATGTGTGGGGGGCAGAGGGTGGGGACGGGGAGTACTGAGTAGGGTGTCTCAGGACTCAGAGCTGGGTCCATACTATTTCTAATTTACATAAATAAACTAGATTCAGAAACTCAATGCAAAATGGTCAAATTTGCAGATGATGCCAAACTAATAGGGGGCAGTGGAATCAGAGGAGGCAGCAAAACTACAACAACTTATATTTATTACATTTAACGTAGGTGATTCGCAGGAATATGAAAAAAAAATTGACAGCCATATAAGGAGATGTTAGGGCAGATGACCAAAAGTTTGGTCGAAAAGGTAGGTTTTAAGGAGCGTCTTAAAGGAGTAAAGAGAAGTGGAGAGGCGGAGAGATTTAGGGAGGGAATTCCAGAATTTAGGACCTAGGCAGCTGAAGGCATGATTGCCAATGGTGGAGCATTTAAAATCAGGGATGTTCAAAAGGCCAGAATAAGCAGAGCGCCGAGGTCTAGTGGAATTCTAGGGCTGGAGGAGATCACAGAGATAAGGAGGGGCGAGGCCATGGAGGGATTTGAAAACAAGGATGAGAATTTTAAAATCAAGGCGTTGCTCAACTGGGAGCCAATGTAGGTCAGCAAGCACAGGGGAGATGGGTGAGCAGGACTTGGTGCGAGTTAGCACACAGGCAGCAGAGTTTTGGATGACAAGTTTATGGAGGGTAGAACTGGGGAGGCCGGCCAAGAGTGCATTGTCGAGTATAGAGGTGATAAAGGCATGGATAAGGGTTTCAGCAACAGATAAGTTGAGGTAAGGGCAGAGTCGGGCGCTATTACGAAGGTGCAAATGGGCGGTCTTAGTGATATGAGGTAGGAAGCTCAATGTGATCAAATATGACACCAAGGTTGTGAAGAGACGGTCAATTACAGAATGAGTTGGACATGATATGCAAGTGGGAAGAACAATGGCAGATGAAACAATGCAGAGATGTGCAAAGTGTTACACATAGAAAGGAAAAATAGATGACAAGCGTATTCCATGAATGGTGTTGAAATTGCTACGGATCAAGTTGAGAGAAATTGAGGAGTCTTAGTCGACTCAATGCTAAATATGCCTAACCAATACAGAAAAGAAATCAACAAAGCCAATAGGATGTTGAACTACATAACCAAAACAGTACAATATAGGTCAGAGGAAATAATGATCAAACTTTATAGTGCTCTGGTCAAAATGCACCTTGATTCAGGTCTGATCGACAACAACAACGTCCCAAGGCTTGACAGGAGCATTATCAGACTAAACGGGTCTGTTAAGAGATGAGAAATAAGAGCTATTCCAACACTAGAGGCAGTGCAGAGACAAGCTACGGGGCTGATTTCCCAATATCAGGGGTCTGAGTTATGAGGAATGGCTGGAGAAACTTGGTTTTTCAGTCTGGAACGGAGGTGATCAGAAATATACAACAACAACAACAACTTGCCGTTATATTGCACCCTTAACATAGTAAAAGTCCCAAGGAGCTTCACAGGAGTGTTATCAAACAAAATTTGACACCAAACCACATAGGGAGATATTAGGAGAGGTGACCAAAAACTTGGTCAAAGAGCTAGTTTCAAGGAGCGTCGTAAAAGAGGAGAGGTAAAGAGGTTTAGGGAGGGAATTCCAGATCTTAGGGGCTGGACAACTGAAAGTACGGCTGCCAATGGTGGAGCAAAGAAAACTGGAGATATGCAAGAGGCCAGAACTGGAGGGATGCAGAGATGGAGGGTTGTAGGGCTGGAGGAGGTTAGAGATAGGGAGGGAAGAGGCCTTGGATTGATTTGAAATCAAGGATTAGAATTTTAAAACCGAGGCATTGCCGACCAGGAGTTAATGTAGGTCAGCAAGCACAGGAGTGATAGGTGAACAGGACTTGGTGCGAGTTAGGATATGGCCAGCAGATCTTTGGATGGGCTCAAGTTTAAGGATGGTGCAAGGTGGGAGGCCAGCCAGGAGAGCATTGGAATAGTCAAGTCTAGAGGTAAAGTCATGGATGAGGGTTTCAGCAGCAGATGAGCTGAGGCAGGGGCTGATACAGGCGATGCTACAGAGGTGAATGTAGGCGGTCTTGGTGATGGAGAGGATGAGGTCGGAATCTCAGCTCAAGGTCAAATAAGACATCAGGTTGCGAACGGTCTGGTTCAGCCTCAAGACAGTGGGCTGGGAGAGGGATGAAGTCAGTGGCTAAGGAACGGAGTTTGTAGCAGGGACCAAAGACAATGGCTCCTGCCTTCCCAATATTTAATTGGAGGATATTTCTGCTCATCTATTACTGGATATCGGACAAGCAGCATAACAAATCAGAGGCAGTGGAGGGGTCAAGAGTGGTGGTGGTGAGGTAGAGCTGGGTGTCGTAAGTGTACATGTGATACAGGATTGTTACGGGTATACAAAAAGTTAATTCAGAATGTTATTTCGGATTAAACTACGAGAGTAGCACTAGGGGACACATGTTCAAACTAGTAAAAAGCGAACATTAGGACTGATATTAGGAAATTCTTCTTCACACAGAGTGATCAACATGCAAAATAAACCTCCAGATAAGAGTAATGAAGGCACAAAAAATCCTGGAACCAATTACAAAACAATTAGATATAACGGGAAGAGGTTATTAAATTCTCTCTGGATGGATGCATGAAGACGGGCCAAATAGCCTTCTTCATCTGTAATTATCTTGTGATCGTTATAGTCAACTTGAGCTTTGTCGTCACGGTTTATGGCATTATCTTAATATCACTCCCACCTCCAACAATGAGGAGACAGCCTTGCTTTCTAATTTCCATAACCATTAAGAAAGGGAAGAACTTCAACCTTTAAATTTATTACAGCTGTGGAGTTATAGCTGTATAAAAAAGGCACAATTTTTCCTCGTTGCATGTTTAAATTTTCAATGAAACATCTCTTAACATTCCCATCGTGTCAAACACAGATAAGGCCATCTCTGGCCACTTCCTTGTATCGCTCTCCACCCACATCCTCCTTCCAACCTTACTTCCTTCTGCGTCCGCCCTGGAAAAAACTCTCTCCCAACTCACTTACAACTGCACTTTCAAAATCCCAACTGTCCAGCCTTTGGCCCTCCATTCACGACATTTCTGCAGCTATCGATCTGCTCAACCACACCCTCACCACCATCTTTGATGCCTTAGTCCCCATTAAAACTATTACTCTCTCTCACCCTGGCCATTCCCGCTGGTACGGCCCTCACCTCTGCTCCCTAAGTCCAAGGGACTCAGACTTGAACGGATATGGCGAACAACTGGTTTAACCATTCACCGCCAGATCTGACCACATAAAGCGCCATCAGGTCCTGCTCTCATCTGCCAAAACTGCTCACTTTTGCAGGATCATTTGGGAATGCAAAGATAAACCCCGGCTTCCTTTCTCTACTGCAAACCATCTTCTTAAACCTCTCTCCTCTGTCTCCTCCACCCTCACCTCCAACAACAAGTGCGAGGAGCTCATGGAGTTCTTTGTCTCGAAGATTGAGACTATCTGATTAGCAGCCTCTGCCACTTCCCTTCCTTCGCCTAACCCACAGGGCCAAACTTCTTCTAAGGTTCCCCCCTGCCCTAGCCCTTACTCACATCTTTCTCCAGTTTCTCTCCAATCTCCCCATTTGCCCTCTCCAAGCTCATCCTGTCCATGAGAGCCACTTCCTGCTCCCTTGACCCTATTCCAACCAAACTGCTGACCACCCAACTTCCTTTTCTAACTCCCATGTTAGCTGATATTGTTAACGGTTCTCTCCCCTCAGGTACTCTCCTTCAAATCTGCCATCATCACCTCTCTCCTCAAAAAAACAACCCTTGACCCCATCAGTTCTTGCAAACTACTGCCACTTCTCCAACCTCCCTTTCCTCTCCAAAGTCCTTGAACGTGTTGTCGCCTCCCAAATCCGTGCCCATCATTCCCGCAACTCCATGTTTGAATCCCTCCAATCAGGTTTCCGCCTCTGCCACAGTACCGAAACGGCTCTTATCAAAGTCGCAAATGACATCCTATGTGACTGTGACAAATGTAAACTATCCCTCCTCGTCCTGTCTGCAGCCTTTAACACGGTTGACCACACCATCCTCCTCCAACTGTCGTCCAGCTGGGTGGGACTGCATTCGCCTGGTTCCAGTCTTATCTATCTAATTGAAGACAGAGATTCACCTGCAATGGCTTCTCTTCCCGCTCCCACATCGTTACCTATGGTGACCCCCAAGGATCTATTCTTGGCCCCCTCCTATTTCTTATCTACAAGCTGCTCCTCAGCAACATCATCCGATAACACAGCGTCAGTTTCCACATGTATGCTGACAACACCCAACTCTACCTCACCACCACTTCTCTCCAACCCTCTACTGTCTCTAAATTGTCAGACTGCTTGTCTGACATCCAGTGCTGGATGAGCAGAAATTTCCTCCAACTAAATATTGGGAAGACCGAAGCCATGGTCTTTGGTCCCGCCACAAACTCCTCTCCCTAGCCACCAACTCCATCCCTCTCCCTAGCATCTGTCTGAGGCTGAACCAGACTGTTCGCAACCTTGGTGTCATATTTGACTCTGAAATGAGCTTCCGACCACATATCTGAGCCATAACTAAGACCATCTATTTCCACCTCTAACATCGCCCAACTCCGCCCCTGCCTCAGCTCATCCGCTGCTGAAACCCTCATCCATGCCTTTGTTACCTCTAGACTTGACTATTCCAACACACTCCTGGCCGTCTCCCACGTTGTACCCGAAGTAAACTTGAGGTCATCCAAAATTCTGCTGCCCGTGTCCTAACTCGCACCAAGTCCCGTTCACCCATCACCCCTGTGCTCACTGACCTATATTGTTTCCTGGTTAAACAACGCCTCAATTTTAAAATTCTCACCCTTATAACTCCATGGTCTTACCCCTCCCTATCTCTAATCTCCTCCAGCCCCACAACCCTCCGAGATATCTGCGCTCCTCTAATTCTGGCCTCTTGAGCATCCCTGATTTTAATGGCTCCATCATTGGCGGCCGTGCCTTCAGCTGCCTCGGCCCTAAGCTCTGGAATTCCCTCCCTAAACCTCTCCGCCTCTCTACTTTTCTTTCCTCCTTTAAGACGCTCCTTAAAACCTATCTCTTTGACCAAATTTCTCAAATTTTGTTTTATAACGCTCCTGTGAAGTGCCTTGGACGTTTTACTAAGTTAAAGGTGCTATATTAATACAATTTATTGTTGTTGTTAAACTAACACATTCAGGTAAATCACTGAGTTATCGAAAAGTCTTTAGTGCCATCCTATGGAAAAACGGTGGAACTACAAGTATAATTGGCACCAGATCTTGCTCATATTCTGAGGAAACTATGGCCCAGATTTTGCGGTGGCAATGACGGCGAAACTGTCAGCGTTTGCTGTCATTACCCCTCTGAAACTGACCGCAACTTCAGGATTTAATGCATGCACAGATAAACGTGGAAATTCTGAAGTTGCGGTCAGTTATTCACTGCTCCGCCACAGGTTGCACTGTGGAACTCCCTAGAACTGGCAATCAATTGAAATCACATTTGGGTTTCGGCAGGACCTCTCAGCTCCAGACCTCAGTACAGCCTTGGTCTAAACATGGACAAAGGAGCTGAATTCCAGAGGTGAGGTGAGAGTGACTGCCCTTGACATCAAGGCAACATTTGACCGAGTGTTGCATCAAGGAGCCCTAGTAAAATTTAAGTCAATGGTAATCAAGGGGAAAACTCTCTACTGGCTGGAGTCATACCTAGCACAAAGGAAGATGGTTGTGGTTGTTGGGAGGCCAATCATCTCAGCCCCAGGACATCACTGCCAGAGTTCCTCAAGGTAGTGTCCTCGGCCCAACCATCTTCAGCTGCTTCATCAATGACCTCCTCTCCATCATAAGGTCAGGAGTGAGGATGTTCGCTGATGATTGCACAATGTTTAGTTCCATTCGCAACTCCTCAGATAATGAAGCAGTCCATGCCTGCAATGCCGCAAGACCTGGATGACATTCAGGCTTGGGCTGATAAGTGGCAAGTAACATTCGCGCCACACAAGTGCCAGGCAATGACCATCTCCAACAAGAGAGTCTAACCACCGCCCCTTGACATTCAACGGCATTACCATCGCCGAATCCCCCACCATCAACATCCTGGGGGGTCACCATTGACCAGAAACTTAACTGGACCAGCCACATAAATACTGTGACTACAAGAGGAGGTCAGAGGCTGGGTATTTTGCGGCAAGTGACTCACCTCCTGACTTTCCACCATCTACAAGGCACAAGTCAGGAGTGTGATGAAATACTCTCCACTTGCCTGAATGAGTGCAGCTCCAACAACACTCAAGAAGCTCGACACCATCCAAGACAAAGCAGCCCGCTTGATTGGCATCAGATCTACCACTTTAAACATTCACTCCCTCCACCATTGGTGCACCGTGGCTGCAGTGTGTATCATCTACAAGATGCACTGCAGCAAATCAACAAGGCTTCTTTGTTAGCACCTCCCAAACCAGAGACCTCTATCGCCTAGAAGGACAAGGGCAGCAGGCGCATGGGAACACCATCACCTCCAAGTTCCCCAAGTCACACACCACCCTGACTTGGAAATATATCGCCATTCATTCATCGTCGCTGGGTCAAAATCCTGGAACTCCCTAACAGCACTATGGGAGTACCTTCACCACACGGCGACTCCCACGTTCTCAAGGGATGGGCAATAAATGCTGGCGTTGCCCGCGATGCCCACATCCCATGAACAAATTTTTTAACAACATACAGTACAAGGACGAAAACTTCCCCTATTATGCTGGAATATCTCTCTTAAACCACCCCCCACCCCCAAACCCCTGGAAAATGTTAAGGCTCGTTGAAAAAGGTGTAACTGGGTTTTTAAACGGCGTATTGATTGCTGAACAAATGTTCTGGCCCTGAAAAACTAATTTTAGGTATGTGGAATGTCAAATTTTTCTATTAATATGATTAAGAATTACATGGTTTTTTAAAATATTTTTTTCTTAATCCTATGTGTATGTCCCAATCTTTATTTTGCTTTCTGTAAAACTGATAAAAAGTAAATTAGAATCTATGCATTTTACTTCCTGTTTTGCTGTCTGAAAATTCTTCAATGTGATTGACTGGTTAGCCCGTTTGATGACATCACTGTTGCTGGAGAGTCGCTTGATTTGGCGCCAGATTTAAGCAAAGGTCGGGAGAGCTGAAATTGACGGCAGATATCGCTAGATCTTTGTGGACAGCTTTCTTCGAGGTCAGCGGCCTATGTGAGTAGCGATTTCACTAAGATAATTCTAATGCCAGGTAATGTTAACCTCTGCATGGTACAAAAGCCCTGTGCCTATAATCCAAAAGAAAATTGTAAAAAAGTAAGAACTCATTACATGCATGAGGCAGGACTGCGACATGTAAAAGATGTCGTCTATCGGAAAAAAAGGAAGGCAATCCCATAACCTCAGTCATTTTTCTTTCTTCTACATTCACCATTCTCCACACACTGCTGAAGACTGACCAAGCAATACACAAGATAAAGATGATGGAGGTCTTTGCAGAGTTTTCCCTCAAACATTGAATCTATTCTTCCTCTCTATACTGCTTGGTCTCTTTTCAGATCTCCATCTGGGCAGCACAATTAAAGCTGATTGTACAACATCACCCTCAGAAGTTGTGATTCACAGGTATAAGTAGAATACAAGGGACATGAAGCAGAACAAAAGTGATTTTATTCTGAACCCAGCTCGGTTATACTTGAATTTACTGTGCTTTATGTTAACACGGGGCTGTAAAGCAAAAAATATTCCATTCCTCCTTTCTCCAATAAGTGAACATAGCAATAGTTTTTCCAAATCTCTGATCATAATCACTTCAAATTTATTTTTGTGAACTGCATTTGTCACATGTCTATCCACTCCCCTAACCTGTATGTGTTCTCTTGTAGTCCTCTGCATTCTTCATCAGTTTGCTATGCCCCCAATTTGGTATCAGCAAGCTCTAATATTATTCCCTTGTCCAAATCATTTATTTATGTACATTAGGAATGAGAGGGACTAATGCAGATCCCTGGGGCACGCCATGCCACTGGTTACATCTCGTCAATATGAGAAGTATCTATTTACTCCTACACTATCTTCCAGCCAATCTTTTTTTCATGGCACTTTACCTTTAATACCATGAGCTTTAATGTTCACAAGTCTTTTATGTGCTTTTTGAAAGTCCAAATATATCACATCTACTGCATTCCCTTTGTCTATCCATTCAGTAATTTCCTTGAGCAATTTAATTGAATTAGTTAAATATGACCTGCCCATTACAAATCCATGTTGACTGCCCGATTAGCCCATACCTTTCTAAGAGTTTAATGGTCTCTAGCAGTGATTGCAATCAGCACTTCTTTCAATTATATGCAATATGACATTTGATATCTATAAAGATGCCTAAAAATCAATAATACAGGGGTGTGCAAGCTTTGTGGGCTGCATAAGTGGATACCGTGAAACTGGGGGGGGGTTACATATAAAGCTTAAATCAATGCTCCCATTAAGTTGACTATATCTCAGGTTTCTGACACTAATTGATGGTGGAGTTCTGGTTTAGATGTAACCATCAATGAGGCAACAGCACTAAGTACAGCTCTTTCCAAAGCTCCAGGCCCTTGAAATTCAAATTCATAAATGCAAATAATAAACACAAGCACAAACAGGAATGAGTTGCCTGGGCTTGGAGGGTCAGATTGCCAAAGCATAAGTGCTGCATATGGCTCACGGATCGTCGCTTGGACACCCTGTGCGGCAGAAAGTACTGAATGTGTTTTTTGTAGGATTTGAGCCAACCACGTAACTGAACAATGCCGATTCACTCAAATGTGATTAAACAAGTGAGAAAACCATCAATCAATAATAGCAAGCAGCAAAATATAACAGTCAATGAGCAAAATATAGCAAACTAACCAAATTGCTCCATTTTTATTAGTGTTTTCAGCAGCCAGCTTGCTTGCTCACACACCAGTGTAAACCCCAAAAATTACATTTTTAACATAATGGGCCGAAAATTGATCCCGGGACGCGAGAGTACGCACTGCGTACTCTCGCGTATTCCCACTCCAATTGCCGGTTTTCTGCATGCCCTGCGCATGCGCTGAAAACCGGCAATTGCTCTTCTGAAAAGGGGGCGGGGCCTGGGTGCATCGCGTGCGCGCTACAGGCTGCGCGCACGCTGTGCACTTCATGCTTTGGACGCGCAGGTAAGTAGGGAAGATTTTGGAAATGTAAAAAGGAGGAGTAAGACCCGCTTTTAAGAAGGTAAGTAGTGAATTAAGTATTTTTTTGAATTTTTTTTTACAGGTATATCTTTTTTATAGACTTTAAAGACAGGTAAGTTTATTTTTATAACTTTTTTAAAGATTTTAAATTTTTTCAAAAATTTAATTTTTTATTTAAAATGGTTAATTTAATTAACTATACTTATTTTATTAATGTGATGGGTTTTTTTTTAAATTTAATTGAGGTTTAGCTGTTATTTTGGGGGGGTGTAAGATTCATAGATTTCACAGCCATGCTGTGAGACTTATGAATGGAAGATGGTGTGCTGCCATTGGCTCTAACTGAGTCACGTGATCCCACAGCTCGCACGAATTCACTACGCCGCTGGGATACGCAAGCCCAGCACAGCTGATGTCTGGAACATCAAGTTCGTGCGAGCTGGATCAGAAAAAGCATAAGCGAGGTGAGACATCGCGGGGAAGGCTTACCCCCGCGGGAACAGAGCGAGATCAATTTCTGGGCCATTATATTAGAACTATATAACCAGCATATCTCCCATGGTGTTGGCACAAATTCAGAGGATACAATGTTTTATAACAATAGGAATGTAATGCACAATATATTATCAGGGCCACTGATTTTTGGTGACCGAGTAAGTCAAATTCCGTTTTCATTACCTGCCATTTTGGGATTTACGCTGGTACTTTGAGGATTTGATTCCATGACTCTGTCCATTATTCTGTGGAACTACATATTTAATTTTTACCGCTTACCATTTTTAGAATACACAGTAAGATGGTATGCAAGCTGCCTGGTATTTAGCAGGACTGGGGAAAGTGATGGCGCTTAGTTGCACTGAGTGGTGATCCTGGGCTTTGACAGTCCTGTAGGCAATCCTGGACTTTGGTAGCCCGGTGGGGGATTTTGGGGGTTTGCAGAACGAGGAGCCCTGGAGTTTGGAAGGATGGGGAGAATCCTTTGGTCTGACATCACTGTGGAGGGGCGATCTGGTGTTTAGCAGAACTGGTGGGGAATGGAATATGAAGTTTGGCTCAATGGTGGATTCCTGGTGTTTGTCAGCAGTGAGGGAAGGGTGAGGCATAGGTGTGACTGTACAGCAAGGGCTTGGGGTCTGGCAGCTCTGGAGATTTCTGCAAACATTGAATTCAGTGCTTTCTGTTTGGGTCCTATGTGTCTTTGTTTGTCTTTCACAGCTGTTACTAATTAAAAAGGTTTACACTTTCTAATTACAGTCTACTCTTAATTATTCTGTGGAACTACATATTTAATTTTTATATTAAACATCCTTACACTAAACATCCATAAGACAAAGGTCCACCACCAACCTGCCCCCGCCACACAGTACTGCCCCCGATTATCAAAAGGCCTTGGACAACGTGGACCACTTTTCATACCTCGGGAGCCTACCGTCAACAAGGGCAGACGTCGACGACGAAGTGCAACACCGCCTTCAGTGTGCTAGTGCAGCCTTCGGTCGCCTGAGGAAGAGAGTGTTTGAAGACCAGGACCTCAAGCCCAGCACTAAGCTCATGGTCTACAGAGCAGTAGTGATACCTGCCCTCCTGTATGCCTCAGAGACATGGACCATGTACAGCAGGCACCTCAAAGCACTGGAGAGGTACCACCAACGCTGCCTCCGCAAGATCCTGCAAATCCATTGGCAGGATAGGTGCACCAACGTCCGTGTTCTCGCTCAGGCCAACATCCCCAGCATCGAAGCTCTGATCTCACTCGATCAGCACCGATGAACGGGTCACATCGTCCACATGCCCGATACGAGACTCCCAAAACAAGCACTCTACTCGGAGCTCCGACACGGCAAGAGAGCCCCAGGTGGGCAGAGGAAATGCTTCAAGGACACCCTCAAAGCCTCCTTGAAAAAGTGTAACATCCCCACTGACACCTGGGAATCCCTGGCCGAAGACCGCACAAAGTGGAGGAGAAGCATCCGGGAAGGCGCCGAACACCTCGAGTCTCTTCGCCAGGAGCAAGCGGAAGCCAAGCACAAGGAGCGCATGTCAACCCAAGCACCCCACCCACCCGCCCCTTCAACCACCGTCTGCCCCACCTGTGACAGAGACTGTCGGTCCCGCATTGGACTCATCAGTCACCTGAGAACTCATTTTTAACGTGGAAGCAAGTCATCCTCGGTTCCGAGGGACTGCCTAAGAAGAAGAGGACAGTCTACTCTTAATTTAAAATTGCTTAATTCAAATATTTTAGCACTATAAAGAAAGAATGCATTGATATGACACCTTGTGTCCTCAGGATGTCCCAGTGCATTTCACAGCTAATTACATATGTTTGAAGTGCAGTTACAGTTGTAATGTAGGCAAACGTGACCACCAATTGCACACAGCAAGTCCCATAAATAGCAATGAGATAAATGACTAGATAATCTGTCCTTAGTAATGTTAAATTCCCACTCTTCTGTGTTATTACATTGCTTAATTAAATTGGATAAATTCAATTTTTCTACTATAACAGCTTAAAGTTACATAGTCCCTTTAATATAGAATAATGATCCAAGCAGAAGCTTAAAATCAGAAAAATAATTGTTGGCAAGCCAAAGTAGAGGTGTAAGATGGGATGACCAAAGCTTTGTCAAGGAGGCAGGTTTTAAGGAGGGTCTTAAAGGAGGAGAGGGATGTGGAAAGGCACAGAGGTATAGGGAGGGAATTCCAGAGTGTGAGGCATAGCAGGCTGAAGGTATGGCTGACAATGGTAGGGCAAAGGGAGGGGGTGATGCAAAAGAGGCCAGTCAGAGGAACAGAGACTTCAGAGGGCCATGAGGGAAGTTATGTGATTAACTGGGATGGGGTCAAGAGAGCAGGAGATGGGTCTCAGACAAGATGAGCTCAGAGAGGGCACGAGAGAGATAGGAGAGAAACTAGAGAAAGATGGGGGTTCAGGATTAGTGCAGAGGTAGCCTGGGGGAGGAGTGGATTGATAGACATGGGGAAGAGGGAAATAGGAATGCAGCTAAATGGTCTCAATCTTAGTGACAAAGTCATCCATGAGCCGCTCGCATTTGTTGTTGGAAGGGAGCATGGAGGAGGCAGGGGAGAGAGGTTTAACGAGACAGTTGGTAGTGAAGAAAAGAAGCCGGGGTTATCTTTGCTCTCCAGGATGATCTTGGAGTAAGCATGGTGGGGCAGGTGGCGAGGCTTTAAGAAGAGGCCAAGTGTCTCCATCTGGGAGTCAATTTTGAGTGAAAGCCAGGATGTAATCATCCACAATAAGGTCGTGGAGGGCAATGGCCTTGTTCATGATTAAACAGACATTCTGGAGCAAAATGAGGGAAGCAGGAAGACAGGCAAAATAAGCCTACTCCTGACACCTGTAATCCCACGAGAGATCCGACTCCATGGAGTGCTGGTGAAAAAGCTCTTTTGCAGTTAGCGAGGGCTTACTCTGCCATCTGCTGGATTTTCATGTTATTACATAATACCAGAATAAAAACTATATTGTAGTTGTAGAATTGTCAAAACTATTTTAGTAAAGAGTTATGGTGGGTGTCACCAGTGTTGCTTGGGAGTCCCTTTAAAAATGGGCTCATTTGTATCTCACCTAATTTTGTTTCTAATTATAGAAAACTTAATCAAAGCTTAGAACATCCTTAAAACCTGAAACATTAACTCTGTTTCCCCTCCACAGGTGCAGCCTGACCTGCTGAGTATTTCTAGCATTTTCTGTTTATATTTCAGATTTCCAGCATTTGGCCTTTGATTTAATATAGTAATTTTGCAGCTGATCTATTTCACCATTCCTGTGGAAAAAAGCAATCTGCTACTACTGTAATAACTATTGTTCTTGCAGATATGTTTACCTTTTAAAAAAGTTTAAAAATCTCAGTTTTAATCTCTGATTAATTTCCTGAGTTACAGATGAATCTATCCACAAGCAGTTTTACACAAAACAAAACCCTTAATATGTTTTAGAAGGGCTCAGAGAACCAGAGGGCAGGTGAACAAAGTCACTGTCTTAGAGATAAGATTTAATAATGTTTTTGACAGTGGTAGAAAGGCAGAGGGATTCCAGAGTATTAGGACAAGGTGGCCAAAGGTTTTGCCACCAACAGAATGGAGGGAGAGGGAGATGCACTGTACACCACAGTTGGAAGAGCAGAGGGTGTGAGCTAGGGTCTGATATATATTATTACAGTTTCTACCTCCTGTTAATATATTGTGGTCAAGCTTTGGTATATTATTACAATTCCTTGTTCTCGTTGTTTATGGGACCCTAACAACAATACAATCAGACCCATCAAACCCACCTCATCCAGATATAGTAGAAGCAAGTATACCATTTAACCACTCCTTAACTGCACAATATCCTGGGGAGAGGCAAAAACAATAGAGGATGAAACCCTTGGCCATTTTGGAACAACTTTGGGAAATACCTCTCCAATCCTTCATCAACAGTGCTATCAAGTGGCACTTACTCACCAATAACCTGCTCACTGATGCCCAGTTTGGGTTCCGCCAAGACCACTCGGCTCCCGACCTGATTACAGCCTTGGTCCAAACATGGACAAAGGAGCTGAATTCCAGGTGAGGCGAGAGTGACTGCCCTTGACATCAAGGCAGCATTTGAGCAAGTCTGGCATCAAGGAGCCCTAGTAAAACTGAAGTCAATGGGAATCAGGGGGAAAACGCTCCACTGCTGGAGTCATACCAAGCACAAAGGAAGATGGTTGTGGTGGTTGAAGGTCAATCATCACAGCCCCAGGACATCGCTGAAGGAGTTCCTCAGGGCAGTGTCCTAGGCCCAACCATCTTCAGCTGCTTCATCAATGACCTTCCCTCCAACATAAGGTCAGAAATGGGGATGTTCGCTGATGACTGCACAGTGTTCAGCGCCATTCGCAACTCCACAGATAATGAAGCAGTCCATGCCCACATGCAACAAGACCTGGACGACGTTCAGGCTTGGGCTGATAAGTGGCAGGTAACATTTGCGCCTCAGAAATGCCAGACAATGACTATCTCCAACAAGCGAGAGTCTAATCACCTCCCCTTGACATTCAATGGCATTATCATCGCTCAATCCCCCACTATCAACATCCTGGGGGTCACCATTAACCAGAAACTTAACTGGACCAGCCACATAAATACTGTGGCAACAAGAGCAGGTCAGAGGCTAGGTATTCTGCGGCGAGTGTCTCACCTCCTGACTCCCCAAAGCCTTTCCACCATCTACAAGGCACAAGTAAGGAGTGTGATGGAATACTCTCCACTTGCCTGGATGAGTGCAGCTCCAACAACACTCAAGAAGCTCGACACCATCCAGGACAAAGCAGCCCGCTTGATTGGCACCCCATCCACCACCTTAAACATTCACTCCCTCCACCACCGGCGTACCATGGCTGCAGTGTACCATCTACAAGATGCACTGCAGCAACTCGCCAAGGCTTCTTCAGCAGCACCTCCCAAACCCGCGACCTCTTCCACCTAGAAGGACAAGGGCAGCAGGCGCATGGGAACACCACCACCTCCAAGTTCCCCTCCAAGTCACACACCATTCTGACTTGGAAGTATATCGCCGATCCTTCATCGTCACTGGGTCAAAATCCTGGAACTCCCTACCTAACAGCACTATGGGAGTACCTTCACCACACGGACTGCAGCGGTTCAAGAAGGCGGCTCACCACCACCTTCTCAAGAGCAACTAGGGATAGGCAATAAATGCTGGCATTGCCAGCGACGCCCACATCCCATAAACGAATATAAAAAAAAATCCGCTAAGACAATCAAGCAAGGCTCCAAGAGATCAAAAAAGTCCCATTACTCATCATTCCAACGAACTAGCTACTTACCTTCTACTCCTTTGATTGGAAAATTAGGAAGACACTGGGTTGCCAGTGTCATCAAGCAACTAATCTAACAAAAGTGCCCCTTTTTTAAAGGGGCACAAACAATAAACACCCAAATCACAACAAAGGAAATTTATCAAATTAAATATTATTTTCTGTATTGACCAAGCACTCCAGTCCCTGCAGTGCCCACTAGTTGCGGAAGGCCTCAAGCGTACCCCCTCTCCAGGGTCACCCGGGCGTAATTACCTTCTTTAATTGGAAATGTCCTCTGTACTCAGGAACTTGGTAAGTTTCCTTTTAAAGGGCTGCCACAAAAACGTATTGACCATCTGTTCACTCTCCGTGAAAAGAAATACTTCACGGCATCCAACCAAATTCTTTTCCTAAGGATTTTGTATGGATGCCCTCTGGTCCTACCATCGCAACCATATCCTATTCAAGTGGACTGAATGAAATCTTATTTTAAAAATCCCAATCATGTCCCCTCTAAGCCTGTGTTTCTTTAAAGTAAACTAGCCCTAATTCTTCGAGTTTATATTGGTAACCCTGAACCATACCAAACCCTTACATAGCCTAATTATAGCTCTCTTTGTTTTATGCTCTATGTCCTAAATTTCCACAGTTGTCCTGATCTCTTGCCATAACTTTGGCTCCCAGACCCAGAGACTTCTGACCTCAGTGTTCCCAAATCCTCCTTCGCCAATGTTTGCAGGACCCTGGGAGCCTGAGATTATTCCACTCTCAAATACTGCTAAACCATGAGACTTCATCCCCCTATGACATTAGGAGTCAGCCTTGGCTCAGTTGGCAGGCATCTCACCTTTGAGTCAGAAGAACTTGGGTTCAAGAGTCACTCCAGAGACTTGAGCACATAATCCAGGGCTGACACTCCAGTGCAGTACCGTCTGCTTGGAGGTAAACGTAAAAGATCCCACCGCATTATTCAAACAAGAGCAGGGGAGTTCTCCCACTGTCCTGGCCAACATTTATCCCTCAACCAACATCACTGAAACAGATTATCTGGTCATTATCACATTGCTGTTTGTGGGAGCTTGCTGTGCGCAATTTGGCTGCCGCGTTTCCTACATGACAACAGTGACTACACTTCAAAAAGTACTTCATTGGCTGTAAAGCGCTTTGGGACGTCCTGAGGTGCCACAGGCGAGTCTTCACGTTTGCAAGGCCTCTGACGGTGGGCGGTACCCAAGGCAGGGCCCATTAGACATCCCTACCTCCCACTCCTCCATGAACCGCTGGGCTTCCTGCGCGCCGGCCTCTTTGTTTCTCTTGAACTCCTCCTTGACGTACTGGTCGCCCAGCGCGCGCAGCTCGGCCGGCAGCAGCCGATGGAGGACCACGAGCCGCTTGTAGAGCGCGCGCACTCGCGCCACGTGAGCCGAGGCCATGCGTCTCCCTGGCAACGATTGTCCCAGCCGCGCGGCCCGCGTTACCGGCCCTGCTCACCAGAACCCGCGCTTTCACTTGTGTAATCTTTCAACCGAGGTACGACACGGATATTCCTCCGAATGAATTGTCTATATTCTCGGGGCCGCGGGAGAATCAGTACATAACTCTACGATTCCGCGCTTTGTTCAAAACTAATTGAAAAGGGACCGTCGTTGTATGTTGATAAATGTCATGTTTGGTAAAGTTATTTTCGTGGCTATTTCATATTTCTTGTCCTCTTGTAGCATTGGTTCCGGTGGCTCGTCGTGCCGCTGGGTTCGTTGTTACGGTTACACAAGGCCGCGGTGACGAGACACGCTGGAGGTCACCGGCTGTTGCCGTGGAGACGGCGTCGCGAGCCCCAGGCGCGCCAGCTGGTGGCGCGAGAGTTGCAAACTACAAAGGGGCGGCGCCGAGGGTGAGCGGCTTGGCCGAGTCCCCGAGAGAGACGAGCCTGGCGGTTACAATGGCTATTATATTGAAGTGCTCTTTTCGACTCTTTGGTCCAGCGGGGAGTTTGGGCTTTTAACATAAATGAAATTAGGGGGTGGGGGTGAATTGTCGTGGAGGTCTCCCGCTCGTCCACTAAGTTTGGCTAAAGACACTTAGAAACCACTCAATTCCCAACATTGCTCCAGCAGGCCAGCCTCCCATCTTTCAACCTTCGGATGCCTTGACTAACCTAAGGGAGATCCTGTGATATACCTTCACCAACACCTCCAAGATCAGGGTTGTGTGCCGATGACACTAAGTTAGGTGGCACAGTAAATAGTATAGATGGGAGCAGAAAGTTAACGGGGATATTGATAGAGTAGGTGAGTGGGCAAAACTGTGGCAGATGGAGTTCAATGTGGGGTAAGTGTGAGGTCATCCACTTTGGACCTAAAAAAGATAGGAACTGGATGAGCAGAGAGATTTAGGGGTCCAAGTACATAAATCACTAAAAGCTAGTAAGATGAGTACAAAAATTTTTAAAAGGCAAATGGAATATTGACCTTTAAGGGGGGGCTAGAATACAAAGGGATGAATGTTATGTTACAGCTGCACAGATATTGAGTACTGCATTCAGTTCTGGGCACCGCACCTCAAGATGGATATATTGGCCTTGGAGGAGGTGCAGCGCAGATTCACCAGAATTGTACCTGGGGTAAAATGAGGACAGGTTGCATAGACTAGGCATGTATTCCCTTGAAAATATCAAAGATTAAGGGGTGAACTAATTGGTGTTTAAGATGATTAAAGGATTTAATAGCATAGATAGAAACTATTTTCTCTGATGGGAGAGTCCCGCACAAGGGGATATAACCTTATAATTAGAGCTGGGCCGTTCAGGGGTGATTTCAGGAAGCACTTCTTCACACAAAGGGTAGTGGAAATCATAGAATAGTAGAGCGCAGAAGGAAGTCATTCGGCCCATCGAGTCTGCACCTGCTCTATTGAATCTGTTTCCACCACCCTATCAGGCAATGCATTCCAAATCCTAACCCCCTTGTGTAAAAAAGTTTTTCCTCATGTCACCTCTGGTTCTTTTACTAATCACCTTAAATCTGTGCCCTCTGGTTATCAACCCTTCAGCCATTGGAAACAGTTTCTCGTTATTTACTCTATCTAAACCCTTCATGATTTTAAACACCTCTATCAAATCTCCTCTTAGCCTTCTCTGCTCTAAGGAGAAAAATCCCAGCTTCTCCAATCTATCCACTGAACTGTAATCCCTCATCCCTAGAACCATTCAAGTAAATCTCTTCTGTACCCTCTCCAAAGCCTTCATAAAGTGTGGTGCCCAGAATTGGACACAATACTCCATCACCCCCTATCCTTGGTCACCTACATGGGATTTAAATCCCCAGTGTCTCATTTAGAAAATCCTGTCCTTGTTTTTTAGTTGCCTCTTCTAATATCCAATTTATCCCAATGTGCATTTTCTCAGCACCTCTGTGAAATGCCTTGGGATGTTTTCCTACAATAAAGATGCTATATAAATGTAAGTTATTGCTGAGAGGCATGAGCTGGGTGGAAAAGAAAAACAGGAAGAGAGGAAAAAGAAAGGAGAGAGAATAGATTGGCAGGAAGGAAGGGATGGGAAGATAGTGGAGAAGAAAACATTGGAGAATAAGATGTAGAGAAAAGAAGAAATAAGGGATGGAGTTGGAGAGTAAAGAGGTTGGAGTAGTATGAAAGATGGGGAAAGATACAGAAATGTGAGAGATGGGGAAAATATTGCACATATGTGTATTGTACTTGCATGAGTGAAAAAGAATATAAGCAGGGTCAGTGGCGAAACAGGGCTGGACGTAAATATCCATTAACAAATTCCACTTCAACCATTGCCTTAGACTTTGGGATGTGAACCTCGTTGACTTTCATTGATTAATTACGAGTGGCAATAACTTGTTTTGGTTTAACGAGTTTAACCTATTTATAGCACAGTTAAGATAAAAGCAACTCCATAGCCCAGAAATTGCAAGAGTCTGTTCCTGACATGGAGTCTCGTTCAACGGGAGTGCAAATCAGAGAACTGGGCGCAGAACTCAACATACCTGATTTTCCAACCATTTTATGTAGAAAATCCTGACCTTGTCTTTTAATTGCCTCTTCTAATATCCAATTTATCCCTGGAAAATCATTACCACTGCTAACCCCCACACTCGATTCCTCAATCTGCACTCCCATCAAGTTTGCCAAATTTGGGGCTCAGATGTTTACATGGGTGTCACATTTGCCTATCAAAAACTTACATGAAATATTTTTTCTGCATTATGAAGGAATTACAGAAACACTGGCACTTCCTCAGGATTGTGACATAGACCTTGAGAAGAAAGCAATTATAACTAACTTTTGTTAGTTTTTTAAGGAGATGTGTGTTATGGTATTTTCCATACCCCACAACCAGCAAAATCAGGTGGAAAAAGTACTGAGAAGCCAAGAGAAATGTTGAGTTACAAGATTGTTGAGAACATCTTAAATAACAATTAAAAGTATTTCAAGTGGTAAACAAAGAGTGAAAGAAAGTATTGGTTCACTTAGAAACCATGATGAGAAGCTGAAATTCAGGGGGCGGGGCGGGGGTGGGGGCGAAGAAGTAGCATTTGTTAAATTGTTTCTTCACATTTGTATTTATGCAGGAAGAAGAGGGAATGTTGCCTAAATCCAGGATTTCCAGGATCTGCAGAGGAAGAGCTAGAAAGAGTAGACTCTTCAAATAGGCAATACCGGGTCCAGACAATTTGCACACATGTCATAAAGGAGATGTGAACTGAAGTAAAGAATATTTGGATATGTAGATAAAGAACTGCATAAATAATAATGTAGTTTGACAATCTCATCTGTAGTGTACAAGAATTTGTACTCCAGATACAATAACTTGAAACTGATGTGCTGCTTCACTGACTGAGACAATCCATACTGAGGAGGTCATCAGCAGCATTGTTTATAGAGTCATAACGGCACAGAAGGAGGCCATTCGGCACATCGAGTCCATGCCGGCTCTCTGTAGAGCAATCCAGTCAGTCCCATTACCCCGCTCTATCCCCATAGCCCTGCAAGTTTCGTTCTCAAGTGCCTATCCAGTCTCCCCTTGAAAACATTGAGTATCTCCTCTTCCACCACTTCCGTTGGCAGCGAATTCCAGGTCCTCACCACTCGCTGCGTAAAAAAGTTTTCCCTCACATCCCCCCTGTATCTCTTGCCCAAAATCTTAAATCTGTGTCCCCTAATCCTTGTACCATCAACTAGTGGGAACAGCTTTTCCCCGTCTAGCCTATCCAAACCCGTCATAATCTTGTACACCTCTATCAAATCACCCCTCAACCTCCTTTGCTCTAATGAAAACAAATCCAGCTTCTCCAACCTGTCCTTGTAGCTAATATCCCCCATCCCCGGAACCATTCTGGTAAATCTCTGCACTCTCTCAAGGGCCTTCACATTCTTCCTAAAGTGTGGTGACCAGAACTGGATGCAATACTCCAGTTGTGGCCTAACCAGTGCTTTATAAAGGTTCAGCATAACTTCTCTACTTTTGTACTCAATACCTCTTTTTATGAAGCCCAAGATCCCATATGCTTTGTTAACCACTCTCTCAATATGTCCTGCCACCTTCAGGGACCTATGCACATTAACTCCCAGGTCCCTCTGTCGCTGCACACTCTTTAAAACTGTGCCATTAAGTGTATATTGCCTCTCCCTGTTCCTTCTGCCAAAATGCATCATCTCACACTTCTTTGTATTAAATTCCATCTGCCACTTGTCTGCCCATTCGGCTAGTCTTTCCATGTCCTGTTGCAGTCGATTGGTATCATCCTCACTGTTTGCCACACCCCAAGTTTGGCGTCATCGGCAAATTTAGAAATTCTACTCTGTATTCCAATATCCAGGTCATTTATATATATATCAAAAAAAGCAGTGGCCCCAGCACTGACCCTTGGGGAACACCACTGTCTACCCTCCTCCAGTCTGAAAAACAGCCATTTACCACAACTCGCTCTTTTCTGTCCTTAAGCCAATTCCTTATCCAAGCTGCCATTGACCCACCTATTCCATGAGCCTCAATTTTGTTAACCAGCCTTCTATGTGGTACTTTGTCAAACGTCTTCCGAAAATCCATGTAGACAACATCCATTGCATTCCCTTCATCAATCCTCTCTGTTACTTCATCAAAAATTTCAATTAGATTAGTCAAGCACGATCTGCCTTTTACAAATCTGTGTTGGCTCTCCTTAATTAGCTTAAACCTCTCCAAGTGCCTGTTAATATTTTCCTTGATTATTGTTTCTAAAAACTGGGATTGTCCTTACACCCTTTCTTGAACACGGGTGTCACATTTGCCACTTTCCAATCCTCGGGCACCTCCCCCGCATCTACGGAAGATTGGAAAATTATGGCAAGCCCTTCTACTATCTCCTCCCCCAATTCCCTTAGCAACCTGGGACGCAAGGCACCTGGACCAGGCGACTTGTCCACTTTAAGCATACCCAGCCTTTCTAGTACATCCTTTCTATCAATTTTCACCCCTTCCATTGCTTCTACCTTTTCCACTTCTACCGATATTTTGTCAGCATCCACCTCCTTAGTAAACATTGATACAAAGTGCTCATTGAGTATTCTAGCCTTGCCCTGCGCCTCAAAGCATATATCACCTTTGTCTCTAATAGGATAAGGGGTAAGCCATTTAGGACTGAGATGAGGAGGAATTTCTTCACCCAGAGAGTGGTGAACCTGTGGAATTCTCTACCACAGAAGGCAGTTGAGGCCAATTCATTAAATATATTCAAGAAGGAGATAGATATATTTCTTAAGGCTAAAGGGATCAAGGGATATGGGGAGAAAGCAGGGACAGGGTACTGAATTTGGATGATCAGCCATGATCTCATTAAATGGTGGAGCAGGCTTGAGGGGCCGAATGGCCTACTCCTGCTCCTATCTTCTATGCTTCTATGCCCCACCCCGCCTCTTACTACCCGCTTACTGTTTACATGCCAGTAGAAGATTTCTGGGTTCCCTTTTATGTTGACTGCCATTCTACTCTCATATTCTCTCTTTGCCAATCTTATTTTCATCTTCACATCCCCTCTCAACTTATTGTATTTAGTCTGGTTCTCCCTTGAAGAATTCACCTGACATGCATCATACACCCTCTTTTTTTTGTTTCATCATCTTCTCTATCTCCCTCGTCATCCAAGAAGCCTTGCTTTGGTTCCTTTACCCTTCCCTCTTGTTGGAATGTACCTGGCCTGTACTTGGAACATCTCCTTAAAAATCACCCATTATTCCGTGACAGTTTTCCTGTCAGTCTTTGGTTCCATTTTACCCTGGCTAGACCCTTTCGCATCCCATTGAACTTAGCCCTATTCCAGTTTAGAAGTTCCACTCTAGATTGTTCCTTGCTCCTCTCCATTGCTAATCTAAATCTTATGATACGATGATCACTCGTACCCAAGTGTTCTCCCACAGACACTTGGTCGACCTGGCCCACCTCATTCCCCAGCACCAGATCCAGCAATGCCTCCTTCCTAGTTGGGCCAAGAACATATTGGTCAAGGAAATTCTCCTGAATACATTTCAGAAATTCCTCCCCCTCCTTTCCCTTTACCCTAGCATTATCCCAATTGATATTTGGGTAATTAAAGTCCCCCAATATCTCCACTCTATAGCTCTTGCATATCTCTTTGATTTCTCTGCAGATTTGCTCCTCTACCTCCTTCTCACTATTTGGAGGCCTATAGAATACCCCCAATAGTGTGATCATACCCTTTTTGCTCCTCAACTCTAACCAAATGGATTCTGTCCTTGTCCCCTCAAGAACATCCTCCCTTTCCAACACTATAATGTCTTCCTTAATCAGCACTGCCACCCCACCTCCCTTTTTTCCTTCCCTATCTTTTCTGAACACCTTGTACCCTTGAATATTAAGTGCCCAGTCCTCAGCGTTTTTAAGCCACGTTTCCGTTATTGCCACAACATCATATTGCCACACGGCTAATTGTGCTTGTAGCTCACCAACCTTATTCACCACACTTTGTGCGTTTATGTACATGCATTCTAAACCAATTTTTACACTTTTCATAGTCTTTCTTCGTCTGCTCCTATCTAATATGGTACTACTTTCGCCTCTAGTACTATTTTCTCTAGTACTATCCAACACACTCACTCTTTTATGCACCTTATTCCTCTTTTCTACTCCTATATGCTGGTGCCTATCCCCCTGCCAAGCTAGTTTAAACCCTCCTCAACAGCACTAACAAACCTCCCTGCAAGAATATTGGTCCCGGCTCTGTTGAGGTGTAACCCGTCAGGCTTGTACAGGTCCCACCTTCCCCAGAAACGGTCCCAATGCCTCAGGAATCTAACGCCCTCCCCCCTGCACCATCTCACCAGCCGCACATTCATCTGTTCTATCCTCCTATTCCTGTACTCACTAGCACGTGGCACCGGGAGTAGTCCAGAGATTACTACCTTTGAGGTCCTGCTTTTTAATCTCTCTCCTAGCTCCCTAAACTCTGCCTGCAGGACCTCATCCCTCTTTCTGCCTATGTCGTTGGTACCGATATGGACAACGACCTCTGGCTGTTCACCCTCCTCCCTCAGAGTGTCCTGCAGCCGCTCAGTGACATTCTTGACCCTGGCACCAGGGAGGCAACATACCATCCTGGAGTCACGTCTAAGGCTGCAGAAACGCCTGTCTGCTCCCCTAACTATCGAATCCCCTATCACTATTGCTCTTCCACTCTTTTTCCTCCCCCCCCCCCACTGTACAGCTGAGCCACCCGTGGTGATGTGGACTTGACTCTGGCTGCACTCGCCAGAGGAACCATAGCCCTCACCATTACTCAGAACAGAATACTGGTTGGAGAGCGCGATGCACTCTGGGGACTCCTGCACTACCTGCCTGGTCCTCCTCTTCTGTCTGGCGGTCACCCATTCCCTCTCTGCCTGCATACTCTTAAGCTGCGGGGTGACCACCTCTAGAAACGTGTTATCCACGTAACTCTCAGCTGCCGCTCAAGCTCTGAAACCCGGAGTTTAAGTTGCTGTAGCTGGCGACACTTCCCGCACATGTGGTCGTCCAGGCTACGCGAAGTGTCCAGGACTTCCCACATGGCACAGGATGTGTACTCCATGGGACTCAGCTGCCCTGCCATACCTCTAGTTAATAGACTAAGAACTAACCCAGCAGAAATAAACTTAAAACTTAACAAAAAACACTCCCCAGCTACTCAGCAATCAGCTCTTTCCCTCTATTTAATAGGCTATTAACTAACTTAGCAGAAATAAACTTTAAAAAAAATACACTCACCAGCTACTCACCAATCAGCTCCTTCCCTTGTGCCGATGTCACTTTTTTTACTCTGATGTCACTTTTTCAAAAACTGCCTCTGTTGAGTTGCTGCCGCTTGGGACTGCTCCTTTTATCTGCTCCGCTCTCGCTGTGCTCCCATCAGGTCCACTCCTTCCGGTCTCGGGCTCCTGCCGCTTGGGACTGCTCCTTTTAACTGCTCCGCTCTCGCTGTGCTCCCACCAGGTCCGCTTCTTCCAGTCTCATATCTGCTAAACGAGATCTGTAAATTTACAGATTATTTTTATGCAGTCCTGTACCTAATCATTCAAACATTTTTGTATGGCAACAGCAGTGGCAGGGTTCATCTGTAGTTAGTAGAAAGGTGACAATTTTGTGTTAATTAAGGGGTTTTATTCATTGATAATGTAACAATCCCGTGCTTAGAAGCTTCAAAGGAAATGTTAAATTAACTTTATTCACTGCTAAATAACCTGAATATTGTCCTCCAACTTCAGTTATTCCTCTGATACAATAGCAAAATACTGCGGATGCTGGAAAACTGAAATAACAACAGAAAGCGCTGGAAAAACTCAGCAGGCCAGGCAACATCCGTGGAGAGAGAAACAGAGTTAACGTTTCAGGTCGAAGACCCTTTGTCAGAACTGAGAAAAAAGCAGGAAATGAAACAGATGAAAAAGCAAGTTTGGAGGTTGGGGGAAGGAATAAAAGAACAAAAGGGGAGGTCTGTGAGAAGTAGAGACATTAAGAGATACTCAAGGCGAGACGAGATGGTAATAGGACTGGTTAAGAAACAAAAGATGGCTCTGGAAGTGTGAAATGCGCTGGCAGAATGAAAGACAGCTGCCATGTGGGGGAGAGAGAAAAAAAGGGAAAAGGCACAAACCAAAAGGGTGGATAAAAAAAAAATATATATGGTAGGGGCCGAGGTTATGATCTGAAATTGTTGAACTCGATATTGAGTCTGGAAGGTTGTAAAGTGCCTAATCGGAAGATGAGGTGCTGTTCCTCGAGCTTACACTGAGCTTCCGTGGAACAATGCAAGAGGCCGAGGACGGTGAGGTCTGAGTGGGAATGGAGCGGTGAATTAAAATGACAGGCGACCGGAAGCTCGGGGTCACCCTTACGGACTGACGGAGGTGTTCCGCAAAGCAGTCACCCAATCTGCGTTTGGTCTCCCCAATGTAGAGGAGACCACATCGTGAGCAGCGAATACAGTATACTAGATTGCAAGAAGTACAAGTAAATTGCTGTTTCACCTGGAAGGGGTGTTTGGGGCCCTGGAGAGTGGGAAGGGGGGAGGTATAAGGGCATGTGTTGCATCTCCTGCGCTTGCACCGGAAGGTGCCGGGAGAGGGGTAACTTTACAGCCTTCCGGATTCAATATCGAGTTCAACAATTTCAGATCATAACCTCGGCCCCTACCATATATATATTTTTTTTTTTATCCACCCTTTTGGTTTGTGCCTTTTCCCCTTTTTTTTTCTCTCTCCCCCACATGGCAGCTGTCTTTCATTCTGCCAGCGCATTTCACACTTCCAGAGCCATCTTTTGTTTCTTAACCTGTCCTATTACCATCTTGTCTCGCCTTGAGTATCTTTAATGTCTCTACTTCTCACAGACCTCCCCTTTTGTTCTTTTATTCCTTCCCCCAGCCTCCAAACTTGCTTTTTCATCTGTTTCATTTCCTGCTTTTTTCTCAGTTCTGACGAAGGGTCTTCGACCTGAAACGTTAACTCTGTTTCTCTCTCCACGGATGTTTCCTGGCCTGCTGAGCTTTTCCAGCGCTTTCTGTTGTTATTTCAGTTGTTCCTCTCTTCAGTGTTGTGAAAGGTTGGCTTCCTCAGTATCTTTCACTACACTGTCTAAGATCACCAGCTGTGTTTACAGTGCCATGTTGCGAAGTAGCTTTCATATGTTTGTCATTTCATTGCTGCTTTCTGCGGCCTCCATTCTGTTTGCCAGAAGATAGTGTGCACGCCACATGTGGTAGGTCTGGCTATCCATTGCCAAATATAACAACAACATGCATTTATATAGCACTTTTAACATAGTAAAATGTCCAAAGGTGCAATATAGCTCAACCACCTAAGCTCTACCTTCACTGCCTTTCCATGGCCAAGTTCTCGTACAACTCTAAGATCATTCTGGAAACCAGGAACAATTTCAATATCCACTTTTCCACTAGTAACCATCTCCTCCAAATAGCTTCCATTGCACTCTCCAGCTCACTTCAGAAACATATGTGAGAAACTAATGGATTTTTTTCCTCCTCCAACTCTTCTCCCAATCCTCTCCCCCTTCACCAATTTCTTAATTTTAAACATGTCCTCCCGATCACTAAACTTATTTTGTCCATGACACCAGCACCTGCTCCCTTAACACCCTCGCGTCCCAGCTCGCTGACCACCCAACTTCCCTTCATCAACCTGACTTGTCCTCTGGCATGATCCCTACACTCTACAAAGTTGCTGTCATCACCTACCTCCAAAAATCTACTTTCATGCCTTCCTTTCTCTCCAACTACTATGCATTTCCTGTGAAAGAATCTGGAAAGTTGTTAAAACTTCTGTCCAGGGACAGTTAAACAGATGCTTTTTGATTGGTTCCTGGAAAATATTTAGTGTTCCTTTACCCACTGCAGCTGGATAAATCAATAGCTAACATAGCTGTATATAAATATTATTCTCTAAAGAGTGATTGTTTTCAAATTCTCAGTATAAACAAATAAAGCGCAGATGCGCAAAATCATCTGCCTTTGTATCCCCATTTATCTCTCACTGTGAGCTAGTTTCTCTGAAGCAACAAATAGAAATTTCTTATAGTTTTGCTGTGAACCTTTATAATAAAAAATCTTTTAAAATTTATCCACTATCTTGTTTGCAAGTGATTTAGAAAAACAACAACTTGCAATGATGTAGTGCCTTTAACATAGTAAAATGTCCCAAGGCGCTTCATAGGAGCGAACAAAATTTGATAATGAGCCACATAAGGAGATATTAGGACAGCTGACCTAAAACTTGGTCAAAAAGGTAGGTTTTAAGGAGCGTCTTAAAGGAGGAGAGAGAGGTGGATAGGTTTAGGGAGGAATTCCAGAGTTTAGAGCTTAGGCAGCTGAAGGCACAGCCGTCAATGGTGGAGCGATTAAAATCGGTAATGCGCAAGACACCAGAATTGGAGGAGCGCAGAGATCTTGAAGGGCTGGAGGAGGTTACAGAGATCATAAAGTGCATACAGTAGCAAAGTTAGATCCTATCAGTTTAAATAAAGTTTTCACTTATACGGTCAGCACCTGCGAATTTTAAAATTCTCACCCTTATTTTCAAGCAATAGAGGGTATCCTCTGCAGTCACGATTGAGAGTCCAAGAGGGTGTGTTACCTACGCAGTGCCAAAATGGCGTCTTAAAGGAGGAGAGCGAGGTGGAGAGGTTTAGGGAGGAATTCCAGAGCTTAGGGCTTAGGCAGCTGAAGGCACAGCCGCCAATGGTGGAGTGATAACTCCAGAATTGGAGCAGCGCTATATATGGCGCATATCTCAAAATGGCTGGAAGGGGAGGGGGAATAATCAGTTGTTATGATCCATGTTGGGACAAACGACATAGGAAAGAACAGTGAGGAGGTTCTGCTAAGGGAGTAACAAAACCTAGGCGCTAAATTGAAAAGCAGGACCTCAAGGGTGGTAATCTCTGGATTACTACCTGAGTCAAATGCTAATTGGCATAGAGATAAACAGATCAGGAAAGTAAATGCATGGCTGAAAGTCTGGTGTGGGAAGAATAAGTTCCATTTCATGGGACACTGGCAGAAGTATTGGGATGGGCTACACCTGAGCCAGTTGTGACCAAGGTCCAAGTGGAAAGGATAAATGGGACTGTAGAAAGGAATTTAAATCAATAAAGCCGGGGAAGGTGGAAATAATAATAACCTAAAGATAAGGAAAAGTACGGAAAAGAGCAAAGATCAGAGTACAAAAAGTGATAAGGATAATATAAATACTCCGGGAACAGAAATGGTTATAGGAAGTAATAATGAAATATGTTAAAAATAAAGCAAGAGTAATGAAAAATAACATATTAAGTTGCCTGTATAAAAATGTACAGAGCATCAGCATTTAGCGATGATCAGCACTAGATTTGGTGATGAGTAATGTGCCAGAATTGGTTAACAATTTGACTGTAAGGGAACATTTTCTGAATAGTGACCATAATATGAGAAATTTGATATTAGGTTTGAGAGGGAGAATCGGCTCCACCTTTCCTTTGACTATCCTGTTACTCTTTATATGTCTATAAAAGATTTTAGGGTTCCTTTTTATGTGTCTATTCTGAACCCGAACTATCTCCTCCTTGAAGGGCTCCCATTACTCATTTACTGTCTTACTTACCAATCTTTGTTTCCAATCCACCTTGGCCAGATCCCTTTTCAACTCACTGTAATTATCGCTCTTCCAGTTCAGTATCTTCACCTTCTAGTTAGCTGTGACTTTAACAACCATAGGCAGAACAGAGGTGGTCACATATGTGATCCTTAAGTCATCTGCTACTGTTGACAGTTTAATAACGACCTCCCTAGAGAATGTCAGCCTCCTCAGACATTGCTCCTCTCTTAGTCCTTGGCATGACATTCTTCCCCTGTAGACTCCCTCCTTTGTATGCAACCTTCTGAGAGTTTTATGTCTGTGCATCATCATCTCTCATTTGTCCTGCTCCTAATCTGACAGCATAATGGCAGCCATCATTAACAGAAACAAAATCCACTTGTTATTTGCTGCAATGAGTTTATTCCATTAGTTCCAGTTCTGAGCAGGACTTGTAGGTGACATATGAGTGGGCTCAATAGTGAACCAAAATTGCAAAGTGCCTGCTTTAATTGGATTTTACCACACAAACACTTAATGAGCAGAATCGGGGCTCTTGCAACAGCTATTCACAAAGGATGATTAATTTGATGCACTTAGCTTTTCTGTTTCTGAGTGTTGCTAAACTGTTGGAAATATCGGCACATAGAATTTCAATCCCTGGAAGTTCAGAATATTGTAGAAGTTTCAAGAACGTGATTGAAAAAGGGATCTGATGAATAGCATGCACAATGAATTGTTTCAGGTTGTTTTTATTTGTTGTGCAAAGCCTCACTGTGGGCAGGAGTGGATGTAAAACCTCATAAACCCAGATTGCACCATGCTGAATTTTTCACTTTGGAAATAACTGGGTGAAATGAGGCTCCACTTCAAGCATTAATTAAAGTGAATCATATTAATTAGGTCCCTTGCCAAATTTCATGAGTTTTTGCTGAGTTCTGCCCCAGCATGTACCTTACCGTAGTACATTGGGCGCAATACTGCACATTAATGCCTGTATCCATTAAGTTCTGATGATGCTTTTATTACGTAGACGTCTACAATGATAGCATAATTTGAAGGTCCCGAGAGAATAAATGGATGTCTGTTGGAAGACCAGGGCTACAATTTGCATGCATTGTTGACAACCTAACTTAGAAATCCCCACACAGCTGCAGAGTTATAGGGGTAAAAATTCTTCGCTGGGGAACTAATTTTAGCGCCCCGAAAAAGTTAGCGCCCCCGCAGCTGATTTTCCCAGGTAGCGTCCTCAGAGAGAGGAGGGGCGCTACTAGAACCGCCCCACGTCCCTCTTGGGGCGCTGCGAGCCAAAACCGCGGCGCTACGTGGCGCTGCGGCAAGTCGTGCCGTAGTACTGCAGGCCTTCCTCCCCTTCTTAAAGGGGAGGGGCCTGGCGCAGCGCATCCTGGCACCTAGCTGGGCCACCAGGGGTCGGGAGTGCCGGCAAACGAGCCCAGCACTCAAGAGGAGTGCCGGGCTCACGGAGAGCAGCCGGCTGGGGGGCTTCAAGGGGGCCGGGGACAGCAACGGGGGCAGGTGCTGGCAGGGGGCCAGCAACAAAAATGGCCGCTCGCCACCTCCTTTAACTAGCGCCGCCCCGGCCGCAGGTAGGCCCCCCTAACCCCGTCGGACATAGCGTCTGGCGGTAAGTCAGGGGGCGCCACCCAATATTACAGCTGGGGCGCTGCGCAAGGCGATGATGCCGCAAACCTCCCGCAGAATTTCGCGGGAGGAGTTAGCGGCGCCACGCCCAGACACTAGTTGATTTGCGCCCCATTAGTGCCCTCTTAGGGCGCTAACGGGGCGCAAATCAACCGAATTTAGCCCCCATAGAGTCATAACGGCACAGAAGAAGGCCATTCGGCCCATCGAGTCTGTGCCAGCTTTCTGTAGAGCAATCCAGCCAGTCCTATTTCCCCGCTCCAACTCCGTAGTCCTGCAAGTTTATTTCCCTCAAGTGCCTATCCAGTCTCCCCTTGAAAACATTGAGTGTTTCCGCTTCCACCACCTCCGTCGGCAGCGAGTTCCAGGTCCTCACCACTCACTGCGTAAAAAAGTTTTTCCCCATATTCCCCTGTATCTCTTGCCCAAAACCTTAATCTGTGTCCCCTAGTCCTTGTACCATCAACTATTGGGATCAGCCTTTCCCTGTCTAGCCTATCCAAACCCATCATAATCTTGTACACCTCTATCAAATCACCCCTCAACCTCCTTTGCTCTAATGAAAACAAATCCAGCTTCTCCAACTTGTCCTTGTAATTAAGATCCCTCATCCCCGGAACCATCCTGGTAAATCTCCTCTGCACCCTCTCAAGGGCTTTCACATCCTTCCTAAAGTGTGGTGACCAGAATTGGACGCAATACTCCAGTTGTGGCCTAACCTGCACTTTATAAAGGTTCAGCATAACTTTTCTACTTTTGTACTCAATACCTTTATTTATGAAGCCCAAGATCCCATATGCTTTGTTAACCACTCCCTCAATATATCCTGCCACCTTCAGGGACCTATGCACATTAACTCCCAGGCCCCTCTGTCCCTGCACACTCTTTAAAACTGTGCCATTAAGTGTATATTGCCTCTCCCTGTTCCTTCTGCCAAAATGCATCACCTCACACTTCTCTGTATTAAATTCCATCTGCCACTTGTCTGCTCATTCTGCTAGCATTTCTATGTCCTGTTGTAGTCGGTAGGTATCATCATCACTGTTTGCCACACCAACAAGTTTGGTGTCATCGGCAAATTTAGAAATTCTACTCTGTATTCCAAGATCCAGGTCATTTATATATATATCAAAAAAAGCAGTGGCCCCAGCACTGACCCTTGTGGAACACCACTGTCTACCATCCTCCAGTTTGAAAAACAGCCATTTACCACAACTCGCTGTTGCAGAGTGCAAATATATTCCTTGTTGGACGGAAGAAAGCAAGGCTCCCTACCAGGAGTATTCGCTGAACATGAACCCAGTCACAGCCACCGCAATGCTGGAGTCCTTGAACTCGGCGAGACGTGAAAGGTGGAGGAGCCCTGTGGAGAAGACTGACTTCACTCACTCCAGCAGGAGAGCATGGGTCCTGCTCCGTCAACTTGGCGGGGCAAACCCCGCCTATAAACACAGGACGACCATCAGAGCGGACGCCATTGCATCCCACTTGATACAAACATCAAAGAATTTCGCTGCCAGGTGAAGCGGCAGCTTTCGACAAACTTGATGGCAACACCAAGATCGTCAACGATGTCTGATCCATTCACCTTGGACGAACTAAACGCAGCCCTGTCGACAACCAAATCTGGAAAAGCTGCTGGTCCAGATGGTGTTTACCCAGAATTCTTAAAAGCCCTGGGACCCAAAGTGAAGAGATGGTTGACCTCCTTCTCCGAGGTACTGGCAACTGGTAAAATTCCACCTATTTGGAGTGAGACTAAAATAATTGCCCTCCTGGAGCAGGGTAAGAATACTTGTGAAGCCTCCAGCTACCGCCCAATCTCCTTACTTCACACTTGTTATGAAGTGCTGGAGAGGCTGCTACTCCACAGACTAGCCCCCATCATCGAGCCAACCAGTTCTAAGGAGCAAGCGGGCTTCCGGACGGCTGTAACTGCTGCGACCAAGTGGTAGCTTTAACAACGCACATCGAAACAGGCTTCCAGTGCCAGCTCAAGACCGCCGTAGCACTCGTGGACCTGTCAGCGGCTTATGACACAGTATGGAAGCATGGACTGCTTTTCAAGCTCTCTACCATTTTACCCTGCAGAACAACGATCCATCTTCTGAACTCCGTGCTTAACAACTGACGGTTCTGTGTGTATTCTGGCACCCAGAAGAGCAGATATAGGACATTGAACAACGGACTACCACAGGGTTTTGTCCTGGCACCCATATTACTCAACGTTTACACCAGTGACCTGCCCGAAACAGAGTCCCGCAAGTTCGTATACGCTGATGACATTGCCTTGGGCACGCAAAACATGAATCTGTCCATCACCGAGGAGACCCTGACCAGTGATTTACAGAGGATGGAGGCCTACTTCCGCCGATGGTGACTTCGGCCAAACCCGCAAAAGACCGTCACGTCAACATTCCACCTCAACACCCATCAAGCAAACCAAGCTTTGAAAGTCTCCTTTTGCGGCACTGAGGTAAACCATGCCAAAAAAACCTCCTATTTAGGAATCACGCTTGATCGCACCCTGTCATATAGACAACATCTCCAGAACCGTGGGAAGAAATGAAAGAGTAGGGTCAGCTTGATCCAGAAACTCGCCGGATCCACATGGGGAGCAGACACCAAACTGTTCCAGTACACCTACAACACTGGCATCTATCCGACAATGTGGAAAACTGCCCAGGTATGTCCTGTCCACAAAAAGCAGGACAAATCCAACCCGGCCAATTACCACCCTATCAGTCTACTCTCAATCATCAGCAAAGTGATGGAAGGTGTCATCAACAGTGCTATCAAGTGGCACTTACTCACCAATAGCCTGCTCACTGATGCCCAGTTTGGGATCCGCCAAGACCACTCGGCTCCCGATCCCATTACAGCCTTGGTCCAAACATGGACAAAGGAGCTGAATTCCAGAGGAGAGGTGAGAGTGACTGCCCTTGACATCAAAGCAGCATTTGACCGAGTGTGGCATCAAGGAGCCCTAATAAAACTGAAGTCAATGGGAATTGGGGGGGAAAACTCTCCACTGGCTGGAGTCATACCTAGCACAAAGGAAGATGGTTGTGGTGATTGAAGGTCAATCATCACAGCCCCAGGACATCGCTGCAGGAGTTCCTCAGGGCAGTGTCCTGGGCCCAACCATCTTCAGCTGCTTCATCAATGACCTTCCCTCCAACATAAGGTCAGAAATGGGGATGTTTGCTGATGACTGCACAGTGTACAGTGCCATTCACAACTCCTCATATAATGAAGCAATCCATGCCCACAGGCAACAAGACCTGGACGACGTTCAGGCTTGGGCTGATAAGTGGCAGGTAACATTCGCGCCACAGAAGTGCCAGGCAATGACTATCTCCAACAAGCGAGAGTCAAAACACTGCTCCTTGACATTCAATGGCATTACCATCGCCAAATCCCCCACCAGCTGTGAAGGAATAAGTCATATAACCTATTCAGAAAAATAGCTATGAAAGCATTATGACTATTGAGATAAGACAGTTGTTGACCCTGAATAAATAACTTTATTGAAACAGAAGGTGCATGGCTCCGACAAGCTGACCTTTTGGGAACAAAACAATGGTTCACCCTGGATAAGGTGTTTTAATTTAAACTTTGTAAAGATGGCACGTAAGATAAGGAACATCTGCCCTCGTAAAGATGACATAAAATAAGGAACACCTGCCGTTCACACCGTTTCTATATGGTGACCCTAGAACACCTGGAGATGAGACAAGATTCTGGCTGATGTAGCAGTAAGAGTTGCAGAGGTCGGCAGAAAGATGAATAGAGATAATTAACTTGCATCAGCAGAAAACCTTAAAGGAAATACCACTGGAAAAGGGTATAAATATTGAACTATCAAATGGGATATCAGACTCGCTTTAATCGGGCAAAGCGATTCTCGGCTTCAGAGGCGGCTCTGTAGTCTCCAACTCGTTGTACCTCGGGGATCAAAGGTATTAGATATTGATGGATATCCTGTATAAGAAACCTTTAAGAACTGTAATACTGTAGCGAAGTTAAGATTTAAAAGTAAGATTTTCTGTTAAAAAGATAGTATTTTTTCTCTTTTTAGAACTGTTAATGTTGCGATTGACTGATTCACCAACTGTAAATTGCATGTCGGTTCTTTAATAAATCTATATATTTTTAGAATTGTCTCACATAAGTCTTCTGTATCAAAAACTCGCGAACTCAATCTCTGTACACTTTTTGGTGAAAAGTTACATATCTGGGGGAGTTTTCCAGACCCTCATAATATCCGGGATGTTACAATCTAGCTAAACTTATTAAAAGCGCGAATACAATAGCAAAATACTACGGATGCTGGAAATCTGAAATAACAACAGAAAATGCTGGAAACACTTAGCAGGCCAGGCAGCATCCGTGGAGAGAGAAACAGAGTTAACGTTTCAGGTCTGGGACCCTTCATCAGAACTGGAAAAAGCTGGAGATATAACAGATATTAAGCAGGTAATATCTGTTACATCTCCAGCTTTTTCTAGTTCTGATGAAAGGTCCCAGGCCTGAAACGTTAACTCTGTTTCTCTCTCGACGGATGCTGCCTGGCCTGCTAAGTGTTTCCAGCATTTTCTGTTGTTATTTATTATTAAAAGCGCTATCTGGAGGACGGTAACATTCTCGGGTTGTTCCTTTCCTTTAGGGAGAGATAGTCCGGACCTTTAGACCCAATTAAGCATCTTTAGGATTTGGCTACCTCAAACTTTAGTTGAAAGTGAACGTCTGAGAAATACACCTGATCCGGGGTAGCCCTAAAGGGGCTAGGATTAGTAAATATCCCTTCAGTTGGTGCCCAACGTGTGTGTTAATGAGTTGATACAGAACCCTATACTTATATTTATATCTATATCCATCTCGTAGATATTAATTTTGAAGGAGTGTTTTACTGACAGTGTTACTAA
The DNA here is from genome assembly GCA_030390025.1 of Squalus acanthias. Classification (NCBI taxonomy): domain Eukaryota; kingdom Metazoa; phylum Chordata; class Chondrichthyes; order Squaliformes; family Squalidae; genus Squalus; species Squalus acanthias. Next base: position 98,635,870 of record CM059428.1, read on the forward strand.
GACCCAGATTTAAGTCTCTAGAGATGACAAGTCCCTGATCAGGCCTTGTAGAACTTAAATCAGAACTCCCTCAATATACCATTGAGGTCTAGAAATTTCTTATAAAATTCATCTTAAATCCTAACCGAGGTTAGGTCCTGATGAAATGGCAAACCCTGTCGGAATTGGCCAAGTCTTTTTATTTGGAAATTCAAACGATTGCTTTATTAGGGGAAATAATCCTATCCCTGTACCTCCACAAGACCAAGTAATAATTTTTGATGGATCGTCAATGACGATTAAAAAAGGGACATCCCAACAATCCTCAGCTGGGATGGGGATAGTAGTAGGGACTTTGAGATTCCTATTCTTTTTATCCAGAAGAATTACTGTCCATACCCCTTGGCCATAAGACAGCGCAATATGCTGAAGCCGCAGCACTACGGTATGCTTTAGAAAAGGCAGACCCTATTAAACCCACATTAATCTGTACAGATAGTGACTATTGTAAAAGAGGATATAACCAAGATCTAGTTTTCTGGGAACAAACAAACTTTACCAATCATAAGGGTAAACCCATAAAACATAAGTCATTGTGGGAAGACATTCTCCGTTCAAGGATGGAGAAACAGAATTGCCAGGTGATTCTAGTAAACGGGCATACCACTGGGACAGTACACTCAAAAGGAAACGGTCTTGCAGATGAACAAGCGAAACGTTCGGTCTGCATGACACCCCCTCGAGAGGGGCCTGCCAATATTAGTGTTATCACTAGGGCAGAATGGGCAGCTAATCAGGATGAGGAACTGATTCAGCTATTAGACCCAACAAAAGAGAATCCACCAGGATATCCATCAAAGTACTTTTACTCGGAAACCCCTACTGGTATTGTGCTAGTTAAGTTGCCCAAGGGAAGCCGAGAATTACCCCCGAGACACAAACAAGAACAGCTTGTAAAAGAAGCTCACGAGGGAATAGGTCAAGCACATTGTGGTGCCAGAACAACATTCTGCAAATTGACTCCCTTATATTGGTGGCCAGGCATGCTTAAGGCCTGTAAAACATACGTGGCAAATTGTGAGCCATGCAATTTAACCAATAAGTCATCACTAATTAAGCCACCACCATTGGCTCCTGTGAAAGCTGATGAACCAATGGGAAAATTCTTTATTGACTTCATTGGACCACTTTCCCCATCTTTGGGATACAGACATGTTCTCGTTTGTGTAGATGGATGCACTTCCTTCTGCTGGCTGGTCCCCATAAAAACTGTTTCGGAAAACGCACTCGCCAATGCTATTACTGACATAATTACTGTAGCTGGTGCACCCAAAATCTTACATTCCGATCAAGGCAGAGCCTTTGTCTCCAAGGTCTTCAAAGACTACTGTGAACAAAGGGGGATTAGAGCACAGCACGCCATGTCATCCGCAATCAGCGGAACGTAAAAACCAGGAAGTAAAAAAGCTATTGGTCAAACTGTTGAGAATCAGGGGAAATAAGTGGACCACCGTCATTCCGGAGGTGCAGCTATCACTTAATAATGTGCCCGCATCTGCATCAGGGACAGTGTCCCCTAAAACTCCATATTATCTAATGTATGGCGTTGAGATGCATACACCGCTTACCCATGGTTCTTTTATTGCCTCTACACTCTCTAATTCCTTGACCCGACAGCGACAGTTAGATTTAAAAAAAGAAGTAACAGAGGAGATACATCAAATTGATCAGAGGATAAAGGAGACAAATAGGCAGAAAAAATTGACAAACAAAGCATGGCAACCCCTAGCAGGAGAATGGGTACAGGAAAAGAAGTTCGAGCAAAAACCTTGTTTAAGACCTAAGTGGAAAAAACCTGTTCAAATACGTTCCGTTATTAATGAAAGAACTGTTGAAATACATATTAATCAGCCAAATGGCAAGCATATTCTTAAAACTGTCTCCATAGACAATCTAAAAAGATGTCCTGCTGGATACCGAAATGGAGGAATGATACAAGGTGCAGTCGTACACTGTCTTCCGAGACCCAGCTTGGAGCACGACACAGGAAATGGATGCAATCGAACTACTGACGACGATCAGCCAGACAGTGTCGCCGACTCCTCCACACGATCCTTGGCAATGCCTCAGAAATTGGATTCGCAAAATGCCACAACCAAAACAAGTAAAGACCAACATGTTACTTCAACGAAGGAGGAAAACACTGCAGATGGAGAAGGAATCAATTGAGCTTCTGGCAAGGCCTTTACGAAAACAAGAATCTGTCCTCACGCTGGATCAATGGAACAATGTGTCAAGCTTCAGCCAGCTCCAAATGACGTCTCCTTGACTTGTATGAATAACTCACCTCTACAGAACGTACATCTGCCAATTGGACATTCTAATTACATGTTGTTTCGCTAATTGCATGACAATGTACCAATCATTCTTTTAATTTCTGTTCAATTTAAAATAAGGCAAAACATTGTCCTGGGATGACTTAAAGGTATTTTCATGTAGCACATGATTGGGCTCTTGTGAATCTCGTGAAATTGATGTACTATTGTAACCTTATTTGAAACATTGACCAAACTCTGCCCTTGATGCTCGAGCTCATTTTTTGGTGTGAAGGAATAAGCCATATAACCTATTCAGAAAAATACACTATCTTATGAAAGAATTCTGGCCTTATTAAAACATGACAAACTGGATTTGGAAATTTAGACACCTATCTATGAAATAGCTATGAAAGCATTCTGGCTATTGAGATAAGACAGTTGTTGACCCTGAATAAATAACCTTATTGAAACAGAAGGTGCAGGCTCCGACAAGCTGACCTTTTGGGAACAAAACAATGGTTCACCCTGGATAAAGTGTTTTTAATTTAAACTTCGTAAAGATGGCACGTAAGATAAGGAACATCTGCCCTCGTAAAGATGACATAAAATAAGGAACACCTGCCGTTCACACCGTTTCTATATGGTGACCCTAGAACACCTGGAGATGAGACAAGATTCTGGCTGATGTAGCAGTAAGAGTTGCAGAGGTCGGCAGAAAGATGAATAGAGATAATTAACTTGCATCAGCAGAAAACCTTAAAGGAAATACCACTGGAAAAGGGTATAAATATTGAACTATCAAATGGGATATCAGACTCGCTTTAATCGGGCAAAGCGATTCTCGGCTTCAGAGGCGGCTCTGTAGTCTCCAACTCGTTGTACCTCGGGGATCAAAGGTATTAGATATTGATGGATATCCTGTATAAGAAACCTTTAAGAACTGTAATACTGTAGCGAAGTTAAGATTTAAAAGTAAGATTTTCTGTTAAAAAGATAGTATTTTTTCTCTTTTTAGAACTGTTAATGTTGCGATTGACTGATTCACCAACTGTAAATTGCATGTCGGTTCTTTAATAAATCTCTATATATTTTTAGAATTGTCTCACATAAGTCTTCTGTATCAAAGACTCACGAACTCAATCTCTGTACACTCTTTGGTGAAGAGTTACATTTCTGGGGAAGTTTTCCGGACCCTCATAATATCCGGGACGTTACAGTCTAGCTAAACTTATTAAAAGTGCTATCTGGAGGACGGTAACATTCTCGGGTTGTTCCTTTCCTTTAGGGAGAGAAAGCCCGGACCTTTAGACCCAATTAAGCGTCTTTAGGATTCGGCCTCCTCAAATTTTAGTTGAAAGTGAACATCTGAGAAATACGCCTGATCCGGGGAAGCCCTAAAGGGGCTAGGACTAGTAAATATCCCTTCACATCAACATCCTGGGGGTCACCATTGACCAGAAACTTAACTGGACCAGCCACATAAATACTGTGGCAACAAGAGCAGGTCAGAGGCTAGGTATTCTGCGGCGAGTGTCTCACCTCCTGACTCCCCAAAGCCTTTCTACCATCAACAAGGCACAAGTAAGGAGTATAATGGAATACTCTCCACTTGCCTAGATGAGTGCAGCTCCAACAACACTCAAGAAGCTCGACACCATCCAGGACAAAGCAGCCCGCTTGATTGGCACCCCCTCTACCACCTTAAACATTCACTCCCTCCACCACCGGCGTACCATGGCTGCAGTGTGTACCATCTACAAGATGCACTGCAGCAACTCGCCAAGGCTTCTTCGGCAGCACCTCCCAAACCCGCGACCTCTTCCACCTAGAAGGACAAGGGCAGCAGACACATGGGAACACCACCACCTCCAAGTTCCCCTCCAAGTCACACACCATTCTGACTTAGAAGTATATCGCCAATCCTTCAGCGTCGCTGGGTCAAAATCCTGGAACTCCCTACCTAACAGCACTGTGGGAGTACCTTCACCACACGGACTGCAGCGGCTCACCACCACCTTCTCAAGGGCAATTAGGGATGGGCAATAAATGCTGGCCTTGCCAGCGACGCCCACATCCCATAAAAACAAATTTAAAAAAACGCTCAAACCCTCCATACGGCAGCACTCACCCTGGTGTACTTTACAGCGGAGTACTGCTCTCCGGCATGGCTATTGAGTCCGCATGCCAAATCCGTTGATATCCAACTGAATTCCACTATGAGAATTATCACCGGTACGCTTTTATCGACACCAACACCTTGGCTGCCCGTGCTTGCAAACATCGCACCACCACACCTACGCGGTGAATATGAAATCTCCAGAGAATACAACCGCTACACCAGCAAAGACATGCCGATCCAGGCCGACTTGAACAACCTACCACCAACCCGTCTCAAATCTAGAAGGCTATTTTGGACTGTCGCTGAAACCCTTCAGCGATCTCCCCTCAGCCTTGATGACTGATGGCGAAATGTTTGAAAGAACTGACATACGGAATGGATTCCTTATAGAGGACCCCACACTACAACCTGAAGGATCAAACCTCCCTCGCAAACAGTGGACAACCATCAACAGCCTCAGAACCGGTCATGGTAGATGCTGCCACCTTCTCCACAGATGGAAAATTAAAGCATCCCCATCATGCGACTGTGAAGCTCCTAATCAGACCCTGGAGCACATCATTGAGCACTGCCCTAAGAGGAAATTTGCAGGCAGCCTACAAGATATCCACGCTGTTACACCGGAAGCTTTGGCCTGGATATCCAACTTAGATATTGACATTTGATTTGCTTTGCTACTACATACGAAAGAAGAAGAAGTGAGGTCCAATTCATCACCTTAATTATTGTGCATACTAAAGGTGTGCTAAAGCAACAATTCCATTGTTTGGACTGCTCAGGCAGTTTGTTGCTGTACAGTCACAGTTAATTTCTTCAAAGTAATCACTGTCTTCTCATAATGTTGCCATCAAAAGAGGCATAGGCATGCAACAGGATAAAGAGGTCTTTGAAGCTGCAGGAAGGATACATTGGCCTGTAATTTGCAGTCAGCAGCGAAGCAAAGGAAGCAAAGTAAGCTTCCCACAAAGATCTCGCGATCTCTGTGGCGAGAAGTTTGGCTTTTCTGACAAGCAGTTGAAATCAGCGTAGTTTAGTGAGAATCCCATAACGCGAGTTGCTGTGACGTCAACAAGCTGTCTAAGCAGCCAATCACTGCAGAATTCTCACAGACCGAGAACGAGGAAGTGAGTAAGCTCCTTTGATTCTAACTTTTTAAAAATGTTAGAGAGCAACACAAAGATTGGGGCTCTCACATGGGGAAAAGGTAAACCTGCAATAAACTTCTGTATAAAATAATTTTATTTTAAAGTTTCTTAAAAAATGTCATTTTTATTAATATGGATAAATTTGACATGCCACAAAATTAAAATTAGTTTTTCAGGGCCATAACGTTTGTGTAGCAGTCAATACCCTGTTAAAACCCCAGTTATACCTAATCCAAAAGAGTCGAACTTTTAATGGGGTATTTAACAGCGGTATTACCGCAGAAGAGCCAAAGTTTTCGTCAGTTTCCCTGATTTGACAGATTAGACTGATTGCCGGCTATGGTGGGGGTGGGGCACAGCGCTGATCGTTCGCTGTTATTAACCACTGTAAATTCCAGACCATTGTCTTCGGTCCCTGCCACAACCTCCGGAGATGAACTTCCGACCACATATCCGCGCCATCACTAAGACCGCCTACTTTCACCTCCGTAACATTGCCCGACTCCACCCCTGCCTCAGCTGCTGAAACCCTCACCCATGCTTTTGTTTCTTCCAGACTTGACTATTCCAACGCACTCCCATCTTCCACCATCCATAAACTTAAGCTCATCCAAAACTCTGCTGCCTGTATCTTTAACTCGCACCAAGTCCCATTCACCCATCATCCCTGTGCTCGCTGACTTACATTGGTTCCCGGTTGAGGAACACCTCGATTTAAAAATTCTCATCCGTGTTTTCAAATCCCTCCATGGGCTCGCCCCTCCCTATCTCCTCCAGCCCTACAACCCTCTGAGATATCTGCGCTCCTCCAATTCTGGCCTCTTACGCATCCCCGATTTTAATTACTGCACCATTGGCAGCCGTGCCTTCAGCTGCCAAGGCCCTAAGCTCTGGAATTCGCTCCCTAAACTTCTCCACCTCTCTACCTCTCTTTCCTCCTTTAAGATGCTCTTTAAAACCTACCTCATCTGCCCTAATATCTCCTTATGTGGCTTTGAAGTGTCAGCTGTGGCTCAGTTGGTAGCACACCTCTGAGTCAGAAGGTTGTGGGTTCAAGTCCCACTCCAGGGACTTGCAGCACATAAAGATAGGCTGACACTCCAGTGCAACAACAACAACTTGTATTTATATAGCACCTTTAACGTAGTAAAACATCCCAAGGCGCTGCACAGGAGTATTTTAAGAAAAAAAAATTGACACCGATCCACATAAGGATAAATAACAAACTTCTTGTGTTCTTGTGGAAAGAGATAAGCATAAGAACATAAGACGTAGGAGCAGGAGTAGGTCATTTGGCTCCTCGAGCCTGCTCCGCCATTCAATAAGATCATGGCTGATCTGATCTTGGCCTCAACTCCACTTCCCTGCCCGCTCCCCATAACCCTTGACTCCTTTACCATTCAAAAATCTGTCTATCTCCACCTTAAATATATTCAATGACCCAGCCTCCACAGCTCTCTGGGGAAGAGAATTCCAAAGATTCATGACACTCTGAGAGAAGAAATTCCTCCTCATTTCCGTTTTAAATGAGTGCCCCCTTATTCTGAAATTATGCCCCCTAGTTCTAGATTCCCCCACGAGGGGAAACATCCTCTCTGCATCTACTCTGTCAAGCCCCTTCAGAATCTTATATGTTTCAATAAGATCCCCTCTCATTCTTCTAAACTCCAACGAGTATAGGCCTAACCTGCTCAACCTTTCTTCATAAGACAATCCCTTCATCTCTGGAATCAACCTCGTGAACCTTCTCTGAACTGCCTCCAATGCAAGTATATCCTTCCTTAAATAAGGAGATCAAAACAGTACACAGTACTCCAGGTGTGGTCTCACCAATGCCCTGTACAGTTGTAACAGGATTTCCCTACTTTTATACTCCATCCCCTTTGCAATAAAGGCCAACATTCCATTTGCCTTCCTAATTACTTGCAGTACCTGCATGCTAACTTTTTGTGATTCATGTACAAGGACCCCCAGATCCCTCTGTACCTCAGCATTTTGTAATCTCTCCCCATTTAAATAATAATTTGCTTTTTTATTTTTCCTACCAAAGTGGATAACCTCGCATTTTTCCCACATTATACTCCATCTGCCAGATTTTTGCCCACTCACTTAGCCTATCTATATCCCTTTGGAGATTCTTTGCGCCCTCCATACAATTTGCTTTCCCACCTATCTTTGTATCATCAGCAAATTTGGCTACTTTACACTCGGTCCCTTCATCCAAGTAATTAATATAGATTGTAAATAGTTGAGGCCCCAGCACTGATCCCTGCAGCACCCCACTAGTTACCGTTTGCCAACCTGAAAATGACCCATTTATCCCGACTCTCTGTTTTCTGTTAGTTAGCCAATCCTCTATCCATGCTAATATATTACCTCCAACCCCGTGAGCTCTTATCTTGTGCAGTAACCTTTTGTGTGGCATCTTATCGAATGCCTTCTGGAAATCCAAATACACGACATCCACTGGTTCCCCTTTATCCACCCTGCTCGTTACATCCTCAAAGAACTCCAGCAAATTTGTCAAATGTTTGCCAATTTGCTTTGTCCAATCAATATGAAGATTAAAATCTCCCATGATTATAGACGTACCTTTCTTACAAGCCTCTATTATTTCTTGATTTATACTCTGTCCTACCGTGTGGCTACTGTTTGGGGGCCTGTAGACCACTCCCACCAGTGACTTATTACCCTTATTATTTCTTATCTCCACCCAAACTGATTCTACGTCTTGATCTTCTAAGCCAATATCATTTCTCACTACTGCACTGATCTCATCCCTTATTAACAGAGCTACACCACCTCCTTTTCCTTTCTGCCTATCCTTACGAAATGGCAAATACCCCTGAATATTCAGTTTCCAGCCTTGTTCACCTTGCAACCACGTCTCTGTAATGGCTATCAGATCATACCCATTTATTTCTATTTGTGCTGTCAACTCATCTATCTTGTTATGAATGCTGCGTGCGTTCAGATATAGAACTTTTAATTTTGTCTTTTTACCATTTTTCCCTACTCTGACCCCTCTTTCTGATGCACTCTTATGTGTATACGCTCTGTCCCTTCCTGTCACACTCAGGTTATCATTACCCCTATCGCTACCCTGCACTTTTGCCTTCTCATTTTTCTTTTGACTTTTTAAATTTCCGCTCAGCGGATCCCTCCCCCGCCACTATTTAGTTTAAAGCCCTTCTGGCAAGTTACAAACGAAAATGCAATCTTTATTTCTGTTCACTCTCTGAAAAGTGAAAATTACTGAGAAGTGCAAAAACATTGGCCTGAAAATTGCGGTCGGAGGCTTGCCGCTGGCATACGTCTCCAAACCGAAAGAAAAGTATGAACTTACCTAATGCCTCCGGAGCTTCAGACTGTTCTGGTCCTGGGCCTGCAGGCGTATGCCTGCGTAAAGGACCACGTATCCCAGGGATGCAGGCGGTTCACAAGTGTCCCTGGGATCACGTGGGCCAGGCCAACCAATCAAAAAGGGGATTCCTATGATGCTTATGGGGATCCCATTTACATACGGAATCCCCATAAGCATAATAGAAATCACCTAATAAATAAAATTGCACACCACTGAAATAAAAATAAATGATCACATGTTCAAAATTAATTAAAATACCCTTTAAACATTTAAAATAAAAATTTAATTTTTTGAAAAATAAATGTAAACATTTTAAAATGGGACAAAATTTACCGTAAATAATTTTAAATGTATGTGAATGTTTAAATCATTTAAAAAATGTTAGTGCAACATTTATTTTAACCCTTACGCTGGTAAAAGAAGGCCTTACGCCTGCTTTTACCAGGTGTAAGTGTTTCGTGGGCATTCGCTGGGCAGTAGTTATGCAAATAGCCCAACTCTGCGCCAGCGAAAGTGAATTTGTAGCGGGTGCGGTGGATCTGTCCAAGCGAAACTTGACAGATTGCAAGTTCCGGGTTTTCACGCATGTGCAGTGCATGCGGAAACCCGGAACTTGCGGGGCCTTTCTGAAGGAAGCACCATAACATCCAGGCCAATAGGGCAGTAAACAATAGGGAATTTCAACTACACAAATATTAACTGGGGATAGAATCAGTGTAAAAGTTATAAAATGATTTGGGATCAATCTTTGCTACTTACCTGTAAGGCTTTTGACAAGGTCCCACATGGCAGACTGGTCAGAAAAGTAAACATTGAATAGCAACATAGAAAAATAGGAGCAGGAGTAGGCCATTTGGCCCTTCGAGCCTGCTCCGCCATTCAATATGATCATGGCTGATCCTCTATCTCAATACCATATTCCCGCTCTCTCCACATACCCCTTGATGCCTTTTGCGTCTAGAAATCTATCTAAAAGCCCATGAGAGCCAAGGGAAACTGGCAAGTTCGATCCAAAATTGTCTCAGTGGCAGGAAGCAATGGGTAATGATCGATATGTATTTTTGTGACTGGAAGGCTGTTTCGAGTGGGGTTCCGCAGGACTCGGTACTAGGTCCCTTGCTTTTTGTGGTATATATCAATGATTTAGACTTCAATGTAGGAGGCATGATTAAGAAGTTTGCAGATGATACAAAAATTGGCCGTGTTGTTGATAGTGCAAAAGACTGCAGGAAGATATCAATGGACTGGTCAGCAATGTTCCCTGTAAGCTGCAGGAAACCCGTGCAGCCAGCTTGCCGGCTTTTCAATACAAAAACTGTGCATGCGCGGTATTTTGAATGGCCCAACGTGGCCCGTTAAAGGGGCCACGCAGAGCCAAACAAAATTAGAAGGAACATTGCTGGTCAGGTGGGCAGAAAAGTGGCAAATGGAATTTAATCCAGAGAAGTGTGAGGTAATGCATTTGGGGAGGGCTAACAAGGCAAGGGAATACACAATAAATGGTAAGATACTGAGAAGTGTAGAGGAACAGAGGGACCTAGGAGTGCATGTCCACAGGTCCCTGAAGGTAGCAGGATAGGTAGATAAAGTGGTTAAGAAGGCATATGGGATACTTTCCTTTTTTAGCCAAGGCATAGAATATAAGAGCAGGGTGGTTATGCTTGAACTGTATGAAACACTAGTTAGGTCACAGCTAGAGTACTGCGTACAGTTCTGGTCACCATATTATAAGAAAGATGTGATTGCACTAGAGAGGGTACAGAGGAGATTTATGAGGATGTTGTCAGGACTGGAGAATTTTAGAATCATAGAATGGTTACAGCACAGAAGGAGGGCATTCAGCCCGTCGAGCCCGTGCCAGCTCTCTGCAAGAGCACTTCAGCTAGTCCAACTCCCCCGCCCTTTCCCCGTAGCCTTGCAAATTTTTTTCCTTCAGGTACTTATCCAATTCTCTTTTGAAAGCCACAATTGAGTCTGCCTCCACCACCCTTTCAGGCAGTGCATTCCAGATCCTAACCACTCGCTGCGTAAAAAAGTTTTTCCTTGTCAACTTTGGTTCTTCTGCCAATCACCTTCAATCTGTGTCCTTTGGTCCTCGACCCTTCCGCCAATGGGAACAGTTTCTCTCTATCTGCTCTGTCTAGACCCCTCATGATTTTGAACACCTCTATCAAATCTCCTCTCAACCTTCTCTGCTCTAAGAACAACCCCAGCTTCCCCAGTCTATCCACATAACTGAAGTCCCTCATCCCTGGAACCATTCTCTTCTGCACCCTCTCTAAGGCCTTCACATCCTTCCTAAAGTGCGGTGCCCAGAATGGGACACAATACTCCAGTTGAGGCTGAACCAGTGTTTTATAAAAGTTCATCATAACTTCCTTGTTTTTGTACTCAATAGCTCTATTTTTAAAGCCCAGGATCCTGTATGCTTTTTTAAACGCTTTCGCAACCTGCCCTGCCACCTTCAACAATTTGTGCACATATACCCCCAGGTCTCTCTGTTCATGCACCCCCTTTAGAATTGTACCCTTTAGCTTATATTGCCTCTCCTCGTTCTTCCTACCAAAATGTATCACTTTGCACTTTTCTGCGTTAAATTTCATCTGCCACGTGTCCGCCCATTCCACCAGCCTCTCTATGTCCTCTTGAAGTCTATTACTATCCTCCTCACTGTTCACTATACTTCCAAGTTTTATGTCATCTGCAAATTTTGAAAGTGACCTGTACACCCAAGTCCAAGTCATTAATATATATCAAGAAAAGCAGTGGTCCTAGTACCGACCCCTGGGGAACACCACTGTGTACCTTCCTCCAGTCCGATAAACAACCATTCACCACTACTCTCTGTTTCCTGTCACTTAGCCAATTTCGTATACATGCTGCCACTGTCCTTTTTATTCCATGGGCTTCAACTTTGCTGGCAAGCCTATTATGTGGGACCTTTTGGAAGTCCTTGTACACACCAACCGGATTGTCCTCATCAACCCTCTCTGTTACCTCATCAAAAAACTGAATCAAGTTAGTTAAACACGATTTGCCTTTAACAAATCCGTGCTGACTTTCCTTAATTAATCCACACTTGTCAAAGTGACTGTTAATTTTTGTCCCGGATTATCATTTCTAAAAGCTTCCCCACTACCTAGGTTAAACTGACTGGCCTGTGAGGTAAGATTGGATAGGATGGGGTTGTTTTCTTTGGAACAGAAGAAGCTGAGGGAAGACTTAATTGAAGTGTATAAAATTTTGAGAGGCCTAGATAGAGTGGATAAGAAGGACCTATTTCCCTTAGCAGAGAGGTCAATAACCAGGGGGCATAGATTTAAAGTAATTGGTAGAAGGATTAGAGGGGAGTTGAGGAGAACGTTTTTCACCCAGAGGGTGATGGGGGTCTGGAACTCACTGCCTGAAAGGGTGATAGAGGCAGAAACCCTCATCGCATTTAAGAAGTACTTGGATATGCACTTGTAGTGCCGTAACCTACAGGACTACGGACCAAGAACTGGAAAGTGGGATTAGGCCGGCACAGACACGATGGGCCGAAAGGCCGCCTTCTGTGCTGTAAACCTCTATGATACAATGAAAGCTTAATTCTAACTGGCAAGCAGACTGCTGGTCTAGGAACTTCAACGTTCCAGACTCAAAACTGAACTAATTACCAACTAGAATATTAAATAGTTTCTTGCCACAAGTGAACCAGAATTTACTTTCTCTCCTGTAAAACCAGATCAATGCAGCATCAGGACTGTGAATTTCATTTGAGGTACTGTTTTCTCTAAATTTTTCTCAATAAAATATTCTACACTGTCGAAATAATTTTTTTAAGTTAATTTAAAATGTGCATTTACTTTATTTTGCTCACAGATTTCAGTCAATTGGAGACTTCTACCCATCCTAACACGTGCTGCGTTCGAGCACGTGCGAGCTGCCCGGGCCAGCACCAGATTCCAACCCCCCCCCCCCGGCGATTGATTCGCGGCTGCGGCTCAGCAACAATGGAACCAGGCGCGCAGGCGCAGAATGGTGCCGGGAAGGATACAGCTTGTGTCATTGGAATGTAATGTTCATGCGCGCGTCTGGCTGCTGACAGACGGCGAGGGAGGGATCGCTGTAAGTGTCTGGCTGTAGCTCTTTACTTGTGCATCATTCTCAGTTTATTTATTTCAACATCACCTCACCAGGAAATACCCTCTAGTTAATCAGCTGTGTTTTTAATTGAGTTGGGTTGATATAGGTGAGGTAATATTTGAATTTTGCTGCATCATCGCGATTTTTCTTATCCATCCCGTGTCTTTGCTCCTAATTCATTTTATTGTCCCCTTTGCCTGTCTTGTTGAAAAATAAACTCTCTCCTGCTTTGATGGTGGAAACCGGCATCAGCGACAGGAAACCCGTGCTGTTGGCCTCGGGTTGTGTCGTGGTGCGGTGTGGTCCTTCTGCATCCACCAACCAATACATTGCGGTCTATGTAGCATCTGACGTCTTCAGTATTGTATTGTTTCTGCATCTTTACCTACAGATTTACCACTTTGATATGGAATACGTGGGGGTAAGCTTCCCAGGTTTCAAATTGCAATTAAACCACTTTGTTTTTTTCACCCAATGTGGGTGTGTAGCCATCGTGGCCAATGTAATGCCCATTTTCAAAGAGGGAGACAGAACTTACCCAGCTAATTAGAGGCCATTTAGTTTAATGGTAAGGAAAATGTTGGAACCTTTAAAGATTAAATTACTAAATATCTAGATGAAGAGAAAATAATTTGAAGCAGCCAACATGGATTTTAGAAAGGAAGATTGTGCTTGACAAACCTGATAGTTCTTTTGAAGAGGGGATAGTAATGGTAGATGGGGCAAATGTAGTGGGTGTACTGTACGTGGATTTTTGGAACGCCTTTGACAAGGTACCACACAGTAAAAAAAAAATTGAGATTAAGAGGAGTGGGAGGTGGGAAATTGTATTTTAAAACTGGTTAGAAGGGAGAAAACTGAGTAGGAGTTAAGGGCAGTTTGTGAGAATGTTTGGAAGTGGGTAGAGAGAGATTCTATTTGCTCCACCTCAGTGATTTGAATATAGAGGTAGAGGGAGTGTTGTCCAAATTTGCCAACAATACTAAAACAGGAGGCGTAGTAAATAATTCTGAGGACTGAAGAAACCTGCAAAGGGATATTGGTAAGATGGTGGAATGGGCATAAAGGTGAGAGATGGATTTCAATGTCAGTTAGTGTGAGGTGCTACATGTTAGTTTTAAAGAAAATAAAAGTTGAGTGGGTAAAGTTCAGGTTCGCGAGCTCAAGTGGATAAAGCCATAAAGTTAATGGCATCGGGGATAAAAATAGAATATGCTGGAAAGTATCTTAGCAAAAATTAATACTTATACACCCCTCCCTTCCTCCAGACACAAACTAATTGTAATACCATTTGGTGAATTACTCTTTGTTGCCACTTATAATGCTATTTCATTTATGTAATATATTATGAGGCAGAATTGAACATCCTCACTTTATGTACCTTGACAGCTAAGTCAAAATGCCTGTTTTCTCTAATGCAGTTGGTGACCAGTACCACTGCTAGTAAATCTAAGTACTGTAAAATAGTATCAAAGCAGAACATTTGTGTTCTCATTATCTGTGCTTTCAGAGTGCTTGTTGTGTCTTTTAATCTTTTTTAAATTTGTCAACTTAACTTTTATGCTGAATTTCCTTATTAACAAATACATCCAGTCACAAATTGATGCTGTGCAGCAATCAACAAAGAAAATGGAACAGTAGACTGTATAGTCGAAACAGTAGATTGCAAATGAGAAGAAGTCACGATAAAACTATTCAATGCCCTGGTCAGACCACATCTTCAGTATTGATCACTGAGACACAAAGGAGATATTCAGGCCTTCGGAAAGTGCCATGAGGCTGATTGCTAGTGTCAGAAACTGAATTTTGAGCAAAGATTGGAAAAACCTGGGCTATTCAGCTTTGAAAAGAGGCATCTGAGGGGTGTGCTCATTGGGAGGTGTAAGAATGGTAATTAATATAGGAAGGAATACAAAATACTAGCTAGAACAAGTGGGCAATAGTTTAAATTCATGAAAGACAAATTTGGGCCTGATGTTAGGAAGTTGTTTGCACTGTGAATGAAAATCTGGGTAGGGTAGTGGAGACAGAAACTCTGGATACGGTTAAGAAACAGTGCTGTGATGTGGAGAGAGGACCTCTTGTGCTTAATGGATGGGTGAGCAGGATGAACTGGATGGCTTTCCTCATCCATATCTACCTTGTGAATAGAGGCCAATGTCCAATGCAGCTGTAATACAGCGTTAGTTGCTTGAAGTGGACGTTATAATTTGTGCATATTATTCTATTTCTTTAAAAGAAAAACATTTAAATATATACTTTGCCTCTGTTAAAACTTCTACTTAAAAGACAAATTGGAAATAAATATTACAACAGATAATGCAGTATTACTGCAGTGGTGCAGTGTGTGGGATTTTTTGTGGTCTTTTTAATGCATTTTCTTTCCCTTTCGATGCATATGGTGGGAAGTCCATCACTGGGTTAAGAGGGCAGGCCTGTAACCTGCTGCTAAGTGCCTGCTATTGTGGTGCTAGCTGCTGGGATGTGTGATGGTATAGGATAACTCTTGTCTGTTTGGTAGTGATCTGCAGTGCCACATTTGATACAGCAATCTCACTACTGCCTGCCTCTCTTTCGCGGCTACGTTTCCGCCCGGGTGTCGCTGGAGATGGAGCACACAGTGTCCGCCAGCACTCTTGAGGCCTTCTGCGACCTGTGGGCACTGGAAGGACTGAGTGCATCATCACCCCAAGGACTAGTATTTTAATTTTAAAAGCAAAATACTGCGGATGCTGGAAATCTGAAATAAAAACAGAAAATGCTGGAAATACTCAGCAGGTCAGGCAGCATCTGTGGCGGGAGAAACAGTTAACGTTTCAGGTCGATGACCCTTCGTCAGAACTGGAAAAAGTTAGAGATGTAACATTTTTAAGCAAGTGCAGGGGCAGGGAAAGGGAAGGGGAGGGGCAGGGAAAGGGAAGGGGGGGCGGGGAGGAAAGAACAAAAGGGAAGGTCTGTGATAGGATAGAAGGCAGGAGAGATTAAAAGACAAAAGGGATGATGGTGCAAGGCAAAAGGAGATGGTAACGGGACAAGTTAAGAAACAAAAGATGACTCTAGATGAAGTGTAAATGGAAATGGCAGAGTCATCAACAGCTGCCATGTGAGGGAAAAAAAAATAGGGCTGAGGTTATGGTCTGAAATTGTTGAACTCAATGTTGAGTCCAGAAGGCTGTAAAATGCCTAATCGAAAGATGAGGTGCTGCTCCTCGAGCTTACATTGAGTTTCGTTGGAACAGTGTAAGATGCTGAGGACGGAGAGGTCAGAGTGGGAATGGAGCAGAGAATTAAAGTGACAGGCCACCGGAAGCTTGGGGTGATGCTTACGGACTGAATGGAGGTGTTCCGCAGAGCGGTCACCCAATCTGCGTTAGGTTTCCCCAATGTAGGGGAGACTGCATCGTGAGCAGTGAATATAGTATACTAAATTGCAAGAAGTACAAGTAAATCGCTGTTTCACCTGGAAAGGAGTGTTTGGGGCTCTGGACAGTGGGAAGGGAGGAGGTAAAAGGGCAGGTGTTGCATCTCCTGCCCTTGCACGGGAAGGTGCCGTGGGAAAGGGTGATTGAGGAGTGGACCAGGGTGTCGCGGAGGGAGTGGTCCCTTTTGGAATGCTGAAAGAGGAGGGGAGGGGAAGATGTGTTTGGTGGTGGGATCACGCTGGAGATGGCGGAGGATGATCCGTTGAATGTGGAGGCTGGTGGGGTGGAAGGTGAGGACAAGGGGAACCCTAGCATGGTTCTGGGAGGGAGGGGAAGGCGTGAGATCAGAAGTGCGGGAAATAGAATGAACACGGTCGAGGGCCATGTCAACCATGGTAGAAGGTCATCGACCTGAAACGTTAACTCTGTTTCTCTCTCCACAGATGCTGCCTGACCTGCTGAGTATTTCCAGCATCTTCTGTTTTTATCTTATATTTTAATTTAATTTGTTAAGTTTACTTTTAATTTTTTAAGTTTTTTATTGGCTGTGCCCCTTACATGAACTTCTAATAGGCAACTGCCTGATATAAGGAGAAGATTCAGCAATCTCACTGGGGAATTGTGGATGTGAACCTTTATCCTGCTGCTCTGTGATACAAACTGTTGGAATTCAAATAGTTCCATTTCCTTATTTTACTTTTTGTGAAAGTATGAATACATTGTTTTCCACCCATAAACCGCCTGGTATCAGACCATAGGTAACATTCCTCCAGTGATCAAGAGAACAGGCAGTTAACCTAATGTCATGCTCCTAACAATGGTTGCTTGGAAATGTGCATTGGCAGCCTGGTGATGACTTTCCCTTCTCTCTTCCCTGTTTCCACCCCCCACCCCGGACTGCAACAGCTGCAATGACTCCGGAGATCAGGAAATCAGCAGAATGGGGATTAGATCTGTGTCCTTAGCACTGTTAGTGGATAAAAATGGGGACGTGAATACTGCTGTCAAAGAAGCGTCCCATGGGTGCCCATAGAGATTGGTGCAATAGCAATAATTGGGAGAGTGGCTCACAGAGCAAGTAGTGGTGGCCAGGAAAGGGCCTGCGGTTAGTTAGTAGTGACGGCAGAGAGCAAGAAGCCTGAAGGTTGGGGAGCGCGGTGCTAGGAATGTGATGAGCCAAGTGATGAGCCAAATTCTTCTAACATAGCAAATATCTGTGGGGAAATGCAAATTATCTTGATAAATAAAATTAAAAGCAGCAAATGTGGAAATATGAGAAGTTTCTTGCAAATTTGCCTGCCTGGAGAAATCACTGAGAAAATCTAAGATGGCATCTGAGCTGGGAGAAGCAGTTTGTTTTACAGCCACCTAGTGGCTAAATTGTTGAATTACAGTATGGTGAGTTTACATAGGCAAAACACATTGGCCTAGAAATTCGCGTGGCCGGCTTGCCGCGGGGGTAAGGATCGCGCGCGCTCTTACCCACCGCGCCTGCCGTTGTGTTTTGGGCCCACAGGAACTTCGGGTCCCGGGCCTCTCCCAAGAGCCGGCGCGCAGTGCTTGCGTGTTCCAGGGGCGCAGTTAGTGCGATGCGTCCCCTGGGATCATGTGGGCCATGGAGAGCCAATGGCAGCAGACCATCTTTCATTCATAGATTTGACCTGTCAAATCTGTGAATTGAAATCGGCCCCAAAAGAACAGCTAAACTTCAAATAATTTTTTTTTTAAAACCATCACATTTATAAAATAACTATAGTTAAATAAATTAACCACTTTAAACAAAAATTTTAATTTTTGAAAAAATTAAAATACTTTTTAAAAGTTATAAAAATAAACTTACCTTTCTTTAAAGTATCTAAAAAAGATCAACCTGTTGAAAAAAATTTAAAATTATACTTAATTAACTACTTACCTTGTTCAAAAGGGGTCTTACGCCTCCTTTTTACTAGCGTAGAATCTTCAATACTTACCTTCGCGTTGAAACCTGAAAAAAAATCTAAGTGTGCTGCGTGCGCGCAGCCTCTAGCGCGCACGCGGTTCACCTAGGAACCGCCCCTTCACCATACCGGAAGTTCTGGTTTCCCGCGCACGCGCAGTGCATGCAGGAAACCAGTACTTCGGGAATGAATACGGGTGAGTACGGACTGTGTACTCACCCGGGAACGGCCGAATTTTTGGGCCATTATAAATTCTGAAGTCCACATTTTTTTAATGGGAAAGCATTGACACAAAAATGTGACAATAGAAAGTCAAATGTTGTAGACATTAGATTTTTAATTAGGTATGAGTTGGTCTCCTGTGGTGTTGCACGTGGTAAGTTGGATAATGTGGTCACTCTTACCAATTGCTTTTTCTCTCTCCTCTTCTGCATTTGACTTTTTCTTCTCTCCTGCTTTTCACCCCTTAACTCTTTTTGTTTCTTTTTATCATCATCTTTTTCTCTCTTTTTAGTGGGGGGTGGTGAGTGGTATGGTATGGTGAGAGTAAGAGCTTTCAATTGCTGCAGGCTGCATTTGAGGTGAGGGTCGCAGGGGAAGTGTAGCCCTCCCCAATTACTCGTGCTTCCCTCCACCCACTTGCTCCCATTGTATCCCCTACCTCTTCACCATCCCACTATCTCCTCCCCTTTGTGCTACCCACTATTTCCCATCACTACCTCTTATCTCCCTTTATCCTCACCTCCCTCTTGCTTGGCTGTCACTCAATCCACTCGCTTCCTTCCCCCAAGGCCGGGTGGCCAGAGGCCCTCCCGCCCTCCACCTGTTTCCTCCTCCCCATCCCTTCTACTTCCTCTCCTCTTGCCCTATCTGTTTCACTCGGAGGGCCGGCTTGTTTTCAAAATGTAACTTTAAAAAAAAATCAAATTATATTGAGGAAGGAATCACTCTCTGTCTCATGCACTCTTGAGCTTAATGCACTTTAAGGTTTGGAGAACACAAAAGCTACAGCAGCTAATCAGAACAGTATTTCTTTCTAATCTCTCTCACAGCATCTTAAAAGAAAATATAAATTTTATCTCAATAAAGCTTTTGAAATTTATCCTTGTTTTTCAAAATTACTTGCAGAATAGCACTGAGCAGAAAGTGCTAGAAGTAAGTTACAGCACAGAAACTGGCCATTCGGCACAATTGGTCTATGGCGTTGTTTATACTACACACAAACCGCCTCCCACTCTAATTACCTCTTCCCACTCTGTCCCCTTATCCCTCCTTTCCCTTCTCCCATCAAGCCTTCCCTTAACTGCATCAATGCTAGCTGCTTCAACCACATCAGTAAAGTTGACTGGGACTGATGTACCCTGGGAAATAGGTACAGTTCACAGTTCAGATTTTTCAATCCAAATTCAGCTCAGAGTCACCACTTTGGGCAAAAATATCAAGACAAAGTCGTCTGGGAGAGGCCGAGGCCTTTAAGTAAAAAAAAAACTTTAATGAAAGCATGAAAAGACAAGACAATTCAGTGGATAAATTTAATCATGTTGTGAAATGTGTAATTTTTTAAATTTATTTTGTTTAGACTTTTATTGTGGACAAGAGAAGTTTTAGTTACTGAGAAGCAAACATTTCAGAAAGCATTTTGAGTGATTTTTTTTTTGTGAACCCGGTGACCAGATTGTGCGAATACAGGTTGACATGCTCTCACTATAAAATAACAGCTATTGTATACCACAGTGTGGTACCTATAGGTGGAATTTTCAATGAAATGTTGACACCACATACGTTGTATGTGTCTTATCAATTTTCACACAAATTCCTAAGCCCAGATTTATAATGGGAACGGCCTATGTAAAATACAAGTTTACATAGGTAGTTTCCATTATAAATGTAGATATAGAAATTTGTATAAGTTGACAACAGGAAATTAAGTTTTGTGGACAAGAAGAGCACGTAGGCATAAGATATTTAATTAGATCCTTCCCTGCAAGAAAACTCCTATGCTGCAATTCTACTCTCCTACACAATTTCTGTAGCAAATTATTATGCAAAATAAGGACAGAATGCATGAGTTTCAAATGGGTACTAAATTATTTCTTGTACCCTAGTTCACTTATTTCCTGCCCTTTAACCCTGCTTCACCTGAAGACTACACTTGGTCTTGAGACCTTGCATGCAATGCCACAGGAAATTAACTACAGGAAACTCTTTGGTATCCGGCACCTACGGGACCGGGATGGTGCCGGTTGATTAAAAATTCCGGATAACGGAGAGGTATACCTACCAAGGTACGAGAGCCCCGTTACACAGCACACCGGTTACACGGCCACAGATCCAGGAGTCCCTGTTACACGGCCACAGATCCAGGAGTCCCTGTTACACGGCCACAGATCCAGGAGTCCCTGTTACACGGCCACAGGTGCAGGAACCCCGATTACACGGCCACTAATATACAGTAAAACTTACCTAAACCTGCTCCTGAATTTTGCTGGTTAATAGAGATTTCTGGATATTTAGGTGCCGTTTAAATGAGAGTTTCCTGTATTAGAATATATAAAATTGTACGTCTGCATGCAACCCGTACATAAAATCTTGCGTACTACTGCCACACATTCTGTCATATTTTTGTCCCCTTTTTCGATTAGAAATTCTTATGTCCACATTTAAAATGGAAAAAGCCCTATGTCAGCTGGCTCCTCTGTGTAATTACAGACTCTGGCCACCAGGTGACACTATATTATCCCCCCCCCTCCCCCAACACAAACAAATTGGTCAAAATGCTTTCTGAAAATTCTTCATGCAACATTTTTTTCTCGATAACTGAAATTTGCATGTCCAAAAGTAGGGTGTCATGTTTTGAGATTATTTTCTGACCATTTTCCAGGAAAAAGATTTAGAAATAAATTAAATTTAAGTGCTGTGCTTTAAATCAAAGTGGGTTCATGCAGTTTTAAATTTTTTTTTGACAGACCACCCATTTCCTCTGATTAATAGGGAGAGAAAAACTCATGTTCATGATCAGTTAGCCAGACTGGTTAGGTGTGGGAGTTCGTGCACTGTAACATCTCACAAACATCAGCAAGGGGAATGATCAGTTAATCTGTTTGGGTGGTATAGATTGAGGGATAAATGTTATCCTGGTCACCAGGAGAAGTCCCTTGTTCTTGAATAGATCTATAAAATCTTTTAAGTCCACTCGAACATACGAGCAGATCCTTGGTTTAATGTCTCACCCGAAAGACAGCACCTCTGCCAATTCAGCACTCCCTCAGTACTGCACTGAATTTATGTGCTCAAGTTTTGGACTGGGGACTTGGACTCAGAACTTTCTGACTCCGAGGTAAGAGTACCAACACCAAGCCAACGCTTGTTGGTGGCTCCTTTCCCTGTCACACCATCCCGTGCTGCCCACTACCTCTCAACCAGAAGGAAAGAAGAAAAAGAGAAATAGAACAGGTCAGCGAGACAGGAAAAAACAGGAATTTAAGAGAACAGGAGAAGAGAGGGGGGAAAAACAGAGAAAGAGTAACACAAAGATGAGAGATGGGGAAGAGAGAGAGGCCATATTCTCTCTTCTGACATACTGTGTGCAACACCACAGGAGATCTGTATGTGTATATGTATTCATATAGGCTTGTATAAAATTGATATATTATTGAATTAGTATTTATAACAGGCAGGAAGAATGTGCGCTTGGGATTGAAATACGAAACAGGTGCAAAATGAAGTAAGCGTGTAGCAGCGTGGCTTTAACGCATGTTTTCTATTTACTTGCCAAGTTCTTAAGCTCTATATAAATGTAGTCAAATTCATTATTTAGCCATCGTGCTAGACTGTTATCACCCAAGTATAGCCAAATGTAAGATTAACTTTTTGATTTAACATGTGTGCAACTGAGTGCTAAGTTCTGCTGAGAAACGTAGAGTATTTTCCAAACAAATGTTGTGGAGCAAACATAGTCACATTTATAGTGTTAGTTCAGATGTTGAACAACAATGCTTTCAAAACCTATCAATACAAATATAAAGTTATTTTTCTGGCGTTTGGATCAAGCCAAGACAAAAATACAGAAATGTGACTCTCCGAACATAAACAGTGGGTTCTGATTAAACATTGATCTAATTGTAAACATATGCAAGCGTCCTTCAGGCAAGTAGGTTTCGGTCCACTCAGCTTCCTGTTTTTGAGATAAGAGAACAACTGGAAATCTGAAAGGCAGAAGAATGCACACCAGGTATGTTCCCAGCATTCTGTGAGCATTTCAAATACTTAACAGTCTGTGATGTGTTTCTAACACTTTCTGTTGTTTATTCCTGACTGAAAAATATAGTCCAAGTGATATTCCTTTTGTTCATAGCACCACCTTGTACAAACTGATTAAATGCCCATCTAATAGAAGAGCAGTAGCAGAATAGCTGCAAACAAATCTTGTGCTTTATATTCACCACTGAAACAAAGTCAATAACATGTTCATTCACCCCCCTCTACTTTGTGAGCATTGCAAACTTCATCAGTTACAAATATTAAGCTTAAGTTGGATAAGCCACTGGACTCCTTGGATGTTGAAAAGTCAAAGAGGAGATAAGATGATCTGGCCAAAATTTTTCAATCCTCCTTAAATGAGCAAATTGTGCTCTGGACCTGGACAGTCGTGAAAGAAGGATAAACCAGGCAACTATCGAGCAGTTAGTCTATTCATTGTGTGAAAACTCTTAATTCAGGATAAAATTAGTGAGCATTTAGCAATACATGGGTTAATTAAGGACATTTAAAAAAACAAAAAACTCTTAAATTTGCCAAATCTATGCGATGCTAAATATCCTCACTTAAGATACACACCTTGAGCTGAATGTTTGTAACTGAGAGGGTTTACCATGCTCACAAATTAGAGGGGGATGAATAATGTCATGGCCAGGCAGTTAACTTTGTTTCAGTGCTGAATATATAGCACAAGTTGTTCACCCCTCTAATTTTGCTTGCAGTGATTGTTACTGCTCTTTTAGATGGGGAGTTAATTAAAGACAGTCAACATGGATTTAACAAACTTGAGATTTTTTTTGAAGAAGTGACTGAATAGGTACAGGAAATGCAGTAGATGTTTGTGGATTTTCAGAGTATGTTCAATAAAGAGTCTCAAGAAGTTTGTTCGAAAAGTTCAGGCATACGGTACAAGAGGAAATGTAGCAGCATGAACATAAAGTTGTTTGATGGACACAAAACAGTTAGAGTAAATGTAAAAGCCAAATCCTGCAGATGCTAGAAATCTGAAATAAAAACAGAAAATGCTGGAAATACTCAGGTCAGGCAGCATCTGTGGAGAGAGAAACAGTTAACAACTGAGATGAGGAGGAACTTCTTCACCCAGAGAGTGGTGAATCTGTGGAATTCTCTACCACAGAAGGTTGTTGAGGCCAGTTCGCTAAATATATTCAAAAGGGAGTTAGATATAATACTCACAACTAGGGGGATCAAGGGGTATGGCGAGAAAGCAGGAATGGGGTACTGAGGTAGCATGTTCAGCCATGAACGCATTGAATGGCGGTGCAGGCTCGAAGGACCGAATGGTCTACTCCTGTACCTATTTTCTATGTTTCTATGTTAATGACCTTTCGTTAGAGTAAATGTATATTGGTTAGGTTGAAGAACAGTTGGAAGTAGTTAGTGCTGGGTCCACTTTTGTTCCCAATATAGAGAGGAGAGTTGATTTGGACTTGGGTATTGGAAGTACAATCTTAAAATTTGCTGATAAAACAAACAGCAAGGAGGACTGTGTAAGACTTCAGGTAGACATAGGCAGGTTAGTGGAAAGGGCAGGTGTGAGGTCATACATTTTGGGAGGAAAAACAAGGAATGGGCGTACAAGATGAATGAATTGAAGATGAAGGGTATGGATAAACAGAGAAACCTATGGGTTCAAGTACATAATGCAGGCAGATAAAGACATTAAAAAGGCCAACAGCATTTTAGGTTTTATAAATAGGGGTATGGAGTGCCAGAGGAAGGTAGTACAAAATAGGCTGCAGTAAAATACTGTGTAGTTTTGGGCACCCCATTGCAGAAGGGACATTAAATCCATAGAGAGCTTTGATGATGCCAGTGATGGGAAGCTATAGTTCTGAGGAGAGGCTTGAGGTACTAGGACTATTTCTACTCGAGCAAAGAAGGCTAAGCAGGGTGGATAAAGGGGAACTGGTAGATGTAG